>OX387270.1:28458355-29708355 GCA_947562075.1 Orthosia gracilis | reverse complement strand
CTTTTTTTTCCTATGACCACCCCCAGGCTGCAGCGTTAGATTAGCTCCATATTATCGCATTGTCTCCAAAGTTTCATACATAAGTATGCCAAGTTTCAGCTTGAACTGAACTGCCAATCCATAGCTTCAGGCGGAGTAACGGTTGACATGGCTTACTTCACCTTAGTTTTACGGGGATATTTTAACAGATCAGACTGACAGACATACGAAATTAATAAACTTGCTTCGTTCGTATGTGTGTTAGCTAATTGTTTATTATAACATGTAAAAATGTGGGTTATTAAACGATTCGCACGAATTTCACCCGAAACGTGCGAATTGACTCCTATTAAAATATAATTTTTCCGTGGCGATTCGCACGAAGTTAATTTATCGGTGTGCGAATCGACCACTCCAAAATTATGTAGTAGGCAACTGGCACACACATTGTGTTTTTCGCAATTCCGTTAAGATAAAGTACACAACATATTTTTAAAAAGGTTCGATTCGCACTTTTCGGGCGAGTTAAATTCGTGCGAATCGTTCCGGTGTGAGCGAACCCTTACTCATTACCTACTTTTCTAATTGCGTTGCTTTCCGAATGGTAGCTCCATACGCCATAATTAGCATATACCATGCCATAACATTTCCAGTGCGTTGACTACACTTTCACCTTACTTCAATTGCAAGCACCAATTGTTGACGACACCTGCTATTGGTAACGTTTGCATACAGGTTGCATTATCCGTGTTTCCTTCAGTTTCATTGTTAATTAAACGGGTCTTTGAATTTCATTTGAATAATTTGTGTGTTTGCATTTATGGTTAAATGTTGTGAATATATCTTTTATCTCTTAGAAAATGCAAACAAACTGTCTTTCTTGGCATGTATGTCATGGTATGAATTTTAATGTATTTTTTAAATACTCTTTGTAACTTTTTATGACATCTAAGCATTTAATAAATAGATGTTATATGTCTTCGGATTTTTGGTTCTAGGATAATTATGCTGGTTTCTTCACGATGTGTTTATCACCTTCAGAATTTGGACAACAGTGATAGTGAAACAAATTACACAAAATATTATAGCATCGATCAAGGAAAGATGGCGGGTCACCTAGGATGAGCTCAAGAATTGAGGGCCCAGAGCTTGTAGATGGATGTCACATGACTTCGAATTTTTGGTTCTAAGACATGGCGGTTTCCTCACAATGTTTTCCTTCACCGTTTTGAGAGCGTTTGGTGATAAAATAATTTACACAAAGTAAAACGCCTGTCTGGGTTCGAACCCACGAACCCACCCCCTTGTACCACTGGGCCACAACTGTTCTCTATGACACTGCAGGCTAATAAAAAAGCATTTGCCTGTTTGTATTATTACGTAGGTATACCTAAGCTTAATTGTAAAACTAATCAGGCCCAGCCCATTCAAGGTTTATGCTAGGTACGTTTTACCTAAGTATATGTGTATCTTTGAATATGTATTGTATGAATCACTGGTTCTCTGCAATAGCCATGTTTACGCCCTTCGATCTACTACTAATACTAATATTGGATGTCCTGTTCAAACTGCAACGATTTTCATTTATCTCTACTTTTTCATTGTAAGCAAAAAAACTATACAGATTTTTAATAATATCTTACTACTTTTATAAACGTGAATGTTTGAGAGGATGGATGGATGGATGTTTGAAATTTTACAGAAATATAGCTTACTAGCTTCTGCCAGCGATTTCGCCCGCTTGAAAAGTGTTGTATCATCCCAAGGAAACATTAAACCGGGATCAAAAGTAGCCTATGTGCTATTCCAGACAATAATCTATCTCTGTGATAAATTTCATCCAGATCCGTTTAGCCGTTCTGGCGTGATTGAGTAACAAATATACATCCACACACATATACATCCAAATGTACAGATTTATAATATTAGAAAGATAAATCAGAATAACACATTGGCTATTTATAAAGACATTGGGAGAAGGAATAATACCACGAGGGCGGAGCCGCGGGCTGCAGCTAACATTGGAGCCTGTATTCACTCACAAGGCACACTCACATTATGCCAATTTTGTTTGAGCCAGTTTTATATTAAGGGTGGGCCAACAATCATGGATCAAAAGAAACAGGAAGATATTTGGGGCTATTTGGAGTAGATCACACAGAACATTTTTTTTTATATATACATATATATTTACACTTTATAACCCCAACTATCGCACTATTTCGTTTGATTTACCATTTTTTGCCCACTCTGTGTTTTAAACAGTATACCATTTTATTAATGAACCTTAATAAAAAAAATGTTATGACATACCGCTGTTAAACCCGCGATGGTTTGTGTTGGTATGTTAGTACATTCAATATTTTTTTGTAAAAATGTCTTAGTTAATAAATGATAAAAAAAAAACTTGATTCGTTTCGCATCGTCGCCAAATACTTGTGCTATCCAAACCGCTCTACGTAGAGATAGAAAAAATTTAAGGTCATAATATAAGGCAGTCACTAAAAGTAGACAAATAACTTGTGTACATATAGCTAATATTATATGACTCGTAATAATAGTGTCCACCAGTATGACAAGTTACATTCAATACTCAAGGCCGGCCTAATAACTAGAGCAGCTTATATATATGTGGTAAAATAAGGTCATACTAGTTATAATGTTATTAAATAATGGTATTAAACAATGGTCTATATAAAACTAAAGATTTCAGGCAGCCTTCAGTAGGAACCCTACTTTTTAACACACTTCCCAAAAAGGAGGAGGTTCTATGTTCGACATTGTGTGTGTATTTTTTTTTTGTCTGTTCACCGATATCTCCGTCAATTGTGGACCGATTTTAAAAATTATTTTTTGTTTGAAAGAATATGTTCCCAAATTGGTCCCATTTTAATTTGGTGAAGATCTGATGAGGAACTTCGAAGATATGTAACAGAACTCTTCAATAAATAACGGCAAATCTCTCGGGATTGCTGCAATCGCATGTCTGTTTATTTTTTATACCATTTCATAACATAACATCACGTCAGTACGCTCCATGTTATTCGGGTAATCTATTCTGGTGTTATAGGTACCTTACTAAACAACTTACCTATTACATAGGCACAACTAAAAAGTGTAAAATAAAAAACTTTTTACAAAAAAATACTACCGACTTTCAAATAAAAAAACTACAAAGTGAATAATAACTTAATTTTTGGAAGTCGGTGTCCATAACGCAAAAAAAATATACCTACGAAAGACACCGACTTCCAAAAATTAAGTTATTTTTCACTTTGTAGTTTTTTTTTATTTGTTGTCGGTAGTATTTTTTGTAAAAAGTGTTTTTCAACTAGTCGGAATTACGGAATTACGGAATTTTGCGACTAAAATATTTTTTAGATTCATTCCTTGCTTGATTTAGACTATGAGTAAGTATGTTTTTTTCATACCAAGAATAAAAGAGAACTATAAAATGAGTGCAATCGAAAATAAACTCATAATTCGATAGCCGTGCGATAATCCGCTTTCGTTTATTTTTTTTATAATTAGTTTAATAACTAACAATACATTTATTTTTTTATTTGTTTCGATTTGATTTATAAAGATACGTTGCTATTGATTTAATCGTTGAAAGAACCTGAATAAAGTCTTGAACAAAGTGATAGTGGATGATAAACATACATAAATATTTGCCGTTGTGTGCAAAGGTCTTAGAATTTATGAATTATTGTTAACACTTACGGAATCAGCTGATATAGCGCTGTCACTCAATGAAATACCGAAAACGCAGAGGCAACACAGGAGTCCACCGATTTTGCGAACCATTTTTCCACAAACACTATTTCTTTAATCAAAATTAACAAAAATATCTAATTGTTAGTGCCGACAAAAATCGCCCTGCGTTAAAAAATAAAATGCGATTTTTATAGCTTGTTCGTTCGAAATTCAAAATATATTTTTTTTATTAGTGTCAGCGTGCGGCGAAAGGTGCGCAGCCGGTCGCGGTATGGAACGTAACTCGCGAATGTGACGATTTTTGAAAGGCCCGCGTAGGAGGGTTTCGCGCCGATTTCTGCTTACGTTCCGTTTCATTCATGGCAGTAAGATGATGTAAGGGCCAAGCATGAGAAATAATTAGCGTTCGTCTATTAACAAGGCATTAACAGAAGTCGTTAAAACATTGTCGTTTTATAAGATAGAAATATAATTGTTAGATAACTAATCACTTTGTTACATGAAACTTTATTAGGAAAAAAATAATTTAGCATAAACGTAATCACTGTACGTCTGCTTACTGGTTTACAGTAATCTTAATAAGAGATGAAATCAATTAAGTGTGAATATTTGCGTAACATATTGATGTTACTTAACAAGCATATAATTTACCGCTGCTCCTTGAATAAAACCTCACTTGTTTTTTTTTAAACTGGCGGGTTGTGGATACCGTTTTATTTTTAATCTATGTTCGGTGCTTTTGTTGTTTTTAGTTGAATACTCGTAGTTATTTTAAGTAATTTCGTGTGTGATAATTTTATATACAAGTAAGTGAGAATGAAAATGCATTGCACGCTGCGCCTTTAATTATTTGAAACGCACTGTTTCGCGTAAGCACATACTTTTTGCTTTTATCCAGGCGTCTACTATGTATTTTAGTAACGGAATAAATCCTTCATAATAATTTATGTAATTATCTTAGAAAACCAGATCACATGGAAGGTTGCAAGTGAGAGGTGTTTTTAGTCTTTTTTTGAGGTTTAGCTATGTAAGTAGGTATCAGCAGTTACCTCACTCCGGAAGTCCTCTTTAGATAACGAAAAATTTACAATAAATAATTTATATAAAGCTGCACTATCATTGAATGCTAAAGACTATTTTAAGAACCTGGTATTCACTACCCATGTAACATAAATATAAAAAAAAACTAAAAACACGCTTTAAAACAAAATCAAACTAAAAAGTAGAAAATAATTTTCAATAGATTTAAATTAAGAACAGTGTGACCAAAAAAATAAAAATTAATATTTTAAAAAAGCGTGGGATGCTTTGTAAGATATTTTCAAAATGACTAATTTTACCAATATCTGTCAACAAAATATTATAACAATTGACATCATGCAACCCACGCTTTTGTACAATATTTTTTTTTTTTTGTTAATCACACTATTCTTAATTTAAATTTATTGAAAATTATTTTCTAGTTTTTAGTTTGATTTTCTATTAAAGCGTGTTTTTTTTTAAACTATTATTTATTTTTTACTTTTTAGTTCAATCGCTAATCCTGAAGATCTCGGTAAGGATAAATTGTTGCATTGTCATCGGTCCTGATAAGTGTGCAAAGTTTCAAAGAAATCCGACGTTTTGAAAGGGGTGAAAATCACGTTCAAAGATCCAGTTCCATAGATTCATAGATACACACATACATATTAATTCAATCTAATAAAAGCGTGTTCAAAACCGGTCAAGTGCGAGTCTGACTCGCGCACAGAAAGTTCCGTTTAAACAGCTACATTCACCAAAATAAATAGGTAACATTACTAACATTCATAAACAATGAAAGCACCGAACATTGCTCTAACGAAAAGACAAAATTAACTTTGCCAATCAAAAACTTTTGTCCCTATACATCAGTATACAAAATTTTTACTTTTCCAAGTACATTTTTTGGGTTGGTCGACTGTTACTCGTAAACTTGTAAAGCCTACTACTTACCTGTGATAGTTTTCCTTTTAAATTCTATATATATTTTACGGCCGTAATTTTTTTCATATATCCAAAAGCAACCATTTAGCTGGCAGGAGGAGGGACACTTGACTCTAACAAAAGTTAGCAAATGATTGCTTAATTTAGCAATTTTCACGCAAACGGATACCTGAAACAAAAAATGGTACACAGACCCGTAATATTTTTGAATGGCCTATCTAACGATACCCCATACCATGGGATAGACGAGAAAAATCAACCCAACTTTACGTGTGCAGGAGATACACCAAATTAACCTTTTTTCATGATTCATATTTTACCACTTTGTCGGCGTGATTACTATGTATATCCATGCCAAATTGTAGCTTCCTAGTACGAGTAAGAGTCTCTGAGCTAAGCTGCGGACGGCGGACGGACGGGCCGACGGACATGGTGAAACTATAACGGTTCCTTGTTGACTACGGAACCCTAATGATTATGATTATCCAGAAAATACGGTTTTCAGTGTGTTAGACCATGGGAGCGAAAGCGCGGGAAAACTTAACTGCCCCAAAGACTTAAGTATGCCTAATTATCTAAACCAATAAACAATACTGAATCCAGTTCCCAGGCTCGACGCTTTATTTGAATCGTATAATAAATGTTGCCAACTTATTTATGTTGGCACAACCTGCCTGGCTTTCTGCCCACATCGTTAATGTTGCGATCACCGTCGTTCACTTCTTCCATATCGGCTTTTGTATATTGATCTCACGTATATTGTGGAAAAAATACCATGTGCCTATTCCAGAAGGTAACTCTGTTTAGCGTGTTGTCTTCTGTGTACGTAACTTGTGCCAGAGCCATTACTTGGGACTGGCCATTTGATATTTAAAAAAAAATCGTATTATATAGGTGACTAGCTGATCCCCGGGGCTTCGCTCCCGTCTATTGGCTTCCTACTCTACCTACCATACCTACTCTACCCACCTACCCTACTCTACCTACTCTGCTCTACCTACCATACCTACCTACCTACCTACCCTAGCCTAATTTCCCTATCCTACCTACCCTACCCTACAGAATCAGAATCAGAATCAGAATCAGAATTATTTATTTGTAAAACATAGGTGAAGAACATATATACATTAATCATACATGTCAAGGTCTTAAATAGATAAGTGTTGCACTATGCTTTGTCATTGTTGACATACAAATATTAAAGTCAGGTTCATCAAAGTTAACAAAATTTTCTATCAATTTTATACAAATAGGTACATTAAAATAATCAATTTAATAATGTCCACTACAAGAAAGAAAAGCAAAAAAAAACACACACAAGAAGATCATAACAAAAGAACATGCGAGAAATTATTCGTCCGTTACATTAATAAAATGAATTAATAAAATTACAGAATTTAATCAAATAGTCATCCAAACTTAAAATAGTCATCCAAGTCAACATTAATAATATAGATTTATAAAATTACATAATCTCACAATTCATCATATCATAATTTAATCAAATAGTATTATCATTAAAATAGTCATCCAAGGTATAATGACATTCCTCAACTAATAACTTGTGAAGACACTTTTTGAATTTCTTTAATGGCATACATTTTATAGCATCAGGTATTTTATTAAAAATCTTTGGTGCAACACCAAAGAAGCTCTTTTTCATTAACGCAGTATTACATTTCAACGTACATAGTTGATTTTCATATTTACCTAATCATGTAGTACATATTTTTTTATGTATCATCAATAGTTTTCTCAGCGCACGCCATAGAACGAATTTTATATGCAACATTTTGCTACTTTGGGTTATTGAAATTTTCATAAGAATCTCTAATTTGTTTAGTGATAGTGGCTGCCACATCAAAGGTTAGATATATGTCAAGAACTTTTATTTAGAACTATCTAAGACAAACAATCCTACGGTACATTTTATTTGTGTTTCTCCAACGGTTTAGGCAGCGCACGCGAAGATAGCTCTCAGAGGGCAGATTTTATTCCGACTTACTTGATATTGATCGTTATATTATGACCAAATAACAAAAAATCATTATACATTGTAGCCTATGTGTTATTCTGATGTATAACCTATATTACTGTGTTAAGTTTCATCCAAATCCGTTTAGTAGTTTTTGCGTGAAAGAGTAACAAACATACATCCATCCTCACAAACTTTCGCATTTATAATATTAGTAGGAAGTAGGATTTGACTTTCTTGACTTAATGTCCTATGCCCCCTGGATGGGGAGGAGGGCGACCACGCCGACCACAGTAGTCCTCCATCGCGATCGGTCTTGAGCTTCAAACTTCACCTCTCTCCACGTCATTCCAATGCTCGTCGCTTCTGCCAACAAAGTGCGACGCCAGGTTTGAAGGACGGCCACGCTTTCTTTTGTCTTGATGATTCCAATCCAACGCTTGCCTTGTATGTGAACAGAAACTCTTCGCAGCGTGTGGCCCTTCCAACTCCACTTGCCACGCTTGATCTGGCTTTCGATCGGGCACTTGTGGTATTTCTCCAACAGCTCTTCGTGGGTGATGGTCCCGTAGATTCCAAGAATGTGACGAAGACAGTGGTTGACGAAGACTTGGATCAGGTGCGGCAAGTCTTTTGTGACCTTCCACGTTTCGCTCCCGTAAAACAGCACGGATTTGACATTTGACCCGAAGATTTTGAGTTTAATCCTTCGGGTCAGTTACTGCGATTACCAAACAGGTCTCAAAGACCTGCGCGATGGTAGCTTGTGCTTTGGCGATCCGTGAACAAAGCGATGTCCTCTTCACTATCTCCAATTTCTGACACGACGCTTCCGAGGTAAGTAAACTTGTGGACGCGTTCATCTGCCTCTGTGCCAATCAGCAATGGTGAAGTGTATTCCTCATACCAGATCTCACCTTTTGGCTAGTACTACGTAATCTATGAATAATATTTTCATAATTTATTATCACAATATGTAAGTTAAGCCGTTAAGCTCACCGGAAGATATGTACTTTTGTGAATTTCTAACCGACGAAAAAAATGAGGAGGTTCTCAATTCGACATGTATATTTTTATATATGTGCCAAATAGATATGCGCAACGCATAACTTTATGTAGAGTGGTATTGGAAAGAGTATACCTCCATTCTCCAAGTCCCATTTTCCCAATTAAAAGAAATTAACCTATAAGGTTGTAAAAAAGGATTTATTGATTATTTTCTCACTGAATTTTCAATTGTGAACCGATTCTGTTGAAATTAAGTAAACTGAAAAGCGAATAAAAACCTTTTTATCAAAAAAATTCAACCAACGAAATAAGGAAATGAAAAGCAAAAAAAAAAAAAATTATAGCATTTTGAGTTGCCGCCAAACAAACAAACATGCAAATGAATTACCTAAGCCGTACAATGATTGTAGCTAGGTTAATCTTCGTTGATGGTTTGTTTGGATCCGTTTCAAAATGCTATATTAAGGTTTTTCTTTAATGTCTGCCAATACTAAGTATTTAATGCGATTTTTGGCACTGAGAATTGAATTGGCGTATCTTCAAAATTCATCCGAACGAAACGCACCGTTAGTCCGTTCCCTAAGCTTATGTTAGCAAAAACACACATCGGTATGCCATTCTGTGCCCAGAGTGCCGAATCTCAATAAAAGCTATCAAAACTTAATATTATTTACATTGAAACCTACCAATCGTGATTATATAATATACCTGTCTGTAACTGTTGCGCTGCGGGGCAAAATCCTCTTACACTGAGTAGAACATGCATTTTTACGCTTGTTCAAGTTTGAGGACTTCGATTTAAAGTCCAGGTTCCACTAGATTCCCCCCGGTGGGTTCCCGCATTGTCGAGGCGGGAGGGCTCAGTAACCGTGGCTTGGTCACCCACGATGAAGCGAAGAGGAACCAGAGGAGGAGCCGTTCGTTAGAGCTTTTGCCGATAAACCGACGACGTCCATCCACTGACGAATTTATTAAAGTTGTCAAGAGGTTACCACTCAACAAATCATCAGGTGAAGATAAAATATCTAATCGGATGATTATAGAAGCGTGTAAAACAGCTGGTGATGCGATTTTTAACGTTTACAACCGTTGTATTGCAGAGGGCGTATTTCCACGTATATGGCGACGCGGATTTATACGAATCATCCCGAAAAGTGGACAAACCCCCGGACGACCCAAAGTCGTACCGGCCCATAAAATTACTTTCATCTTTGGGAAAACTCCTGGAGCGCCTTATCGTTCCACGTTTGCTACCGGAAGGACCAAAATTTCATAACAATCAATTCGGTTTCACTACTGGAAAATCTACCGTAGATGCGGCCGTTACTGTTTGAGAAATAGTTAATACATCTGAACATAAGTATTTAATTGGGATTTTTCTAGATATTTCTGGGGCTTTTGATAACGCTTGGTGGCCAATGCTATTATTTAAAATGAAAACTCGGGTCTGCTTTAGAAATATATATGACGGAGGATGGTCCCCCGCAGTGTTTTTAAAAAGTGTGACGTCAGCATTGCTGACGTCACCAATGTTATCTTCATGATGGTCACTCATTTTGGATCTTCGAAAGAAAACTTCACAACTTGTTCCAAAACTTTGTATATTCAATGAACAGCGTAACTACGTCACAGAGAGGTCCGTACTGTCCGATGGCTCGAGCGAGACTGCTCTAGCACCTTTTTTTTTTTTTATACGTGGCGTCTCACAGATAGACCAAAGTGGCCTGTGTCTGTTTAACCGGGCTACCCTGTGGAGACTAAACTAAAGTAGAGCCTCCAGCCAGGCACAAAAATTCTAAACCTAAGCGACAGCGCTGAGGGCTACCCCAGTTGGGGCCGAACCTCGGCTCAGGGCGTCGCTAGGGGACAGCTATGACTGGATCTAGACAATGACTTTACCATCCGTTCGTAAACTACCTACGTGGAGAAGAACGGATAAGAAACTCCTTTTATATCTAATAAAGTTAACTAATGCTCAGCTATGCGCGGGCTGGCGGGAATTTATTGAGAGAGTACGCGACGGGCCTCGGCGGCGAGGACGAAACGAATCGGTTTTGTCTATTAACATGTTTACTACGCCCTACGGCTCTTAAGGAGCAGGGTAGAGGGGTCATGGGAGGTCAGAGAATGTGCCTTAGTTGGCGAAATCGTGAGATTTAGAGAAAAACGCCTGAATTGCGTGAAGTCTAATTGAAAGGGCAAGGGGTACGACTTAATTGCGCACCCATTGGCCGTTTCTATATACAAGGCTATCTAGCTCTTGTGTTATGGATGGGAACCTGTTAAATAGGGCTTGGGTCTCTGCTGGGTTCGGTCTAGAACCGGTTGCCTCGATCCTTTGGATCTCGGCGGCCAGCAATCGTGCCTCGTCTGTCATCCAGACGGCGTACGTACCGATGATGATATCGGCGACGCTGCGTCTGGCATTGGGCGAAATTGGGGACGGGCTCGCGGCGTCGACAGTGGTGGGAGCCACTTGACGGCCTTGAGCGGGCATGGGGGCTGCTGGGGCCTGAGGGGCCTGGCTGAGGGTTGGTGCCGGGATGGGGTGATCCATCAGGCCTGGGATGGCCTTCTGGTTGGTCTGGGGAGCCACCTTCTGGTGGTACTGCTCTAGCACCGACAGTGCGGACGTATTTATAATGTTCGCCCCTCTTATGAGCACGTGTTCATGTTTTAGGTTAGGTATTGAAAATTACAATAACAAAAGATGGTAATTTACTGTCCAACGTTAATTTTACATCGTAATAAACTCAAAGTGATCATTCTACTATTTTTTAGAGCAGTTTGATTAGAAATCTTAATCATTTTAATCACAAACTATTGTAATTGCGCCGATACGGCCATTCTGACAGGCGGTGCGCGCTCTGCACCAGCCTCGTTGATTCTCGTCGCGACATCTGTAAGAATAGAAAGAACTTTTTCTGAGTTTGGTATCTGTGGGCAACTTTCGTTGCTTTATATTTAGTTGTTATGCAAAAACAGACAATTGTTTTGCCAATCTGGGATTATCAGGGCTAATAAGGTTTATAGGTTGTTAGAGGTTCTCGAAGAGTTCTCGAAGGTTCTCGTAGTATCTCGTAGTTTCTCGAAGATTCTCGTAGTGTCTCGGAGGTTCTCGAGGATTCTAGTAGTATCTTGGAGGTTCTCGTAGGTTTTCGTAGGTTGTTAAAGTTAGCTCAGATTATTTGAAATTAATAAAATGAGTTACTTACCATTTATTCTGATGGGTCATCGTTTGGTTATATTTGTTTTCTCGTGAGGTCGATGGTATAGGCTCGTTTTGTTCTGTTGCAGGATCTAGGTGGGTAGGTGATTCGTTTTCCGCCGATACGGTCAACTGATCCCCCGGTTGAGGGGCACGGCGTAGCTGGTCATGGGCAACCTTGCGGGGTCGTCCTCTGCCGACCACTTTCTTGACCAAATATCGGTCGTTTTCTAGTATTCTACAGATTTCATATGGCTCGCTGTACTTAAGGTCTAGCGATGTTTGGTTGCGAGGATTATTCTTAATTAGCACGTACTCTCCCCTTTGGAAATGATGGATCTTGGCCTTATGTAGGTTGAAGCGTTGTCTGTCCTGTTCACTGGAACGAATCATTTTTTGTTGTACCTGTTGAGTAAGTGCTTCAATATTAACGGTTTCGTTGTCAATATCCACAAGGTTGAGAAGCTCAGGAGGTACACAGTATTTCCGCCGTGTAATAAGTGTCAGTGGAGCAACACCAGTGACTCTGTGTGTTGTACAGTTCATTGCCAGTTGAAGTTCTTCAAGCACAGTGTGCCACTGCTCAGTTTCGTAATTTTTGATCATAACCAGTGCGTTCTTTAGAGTTGCAACGACCCTTTCCACTTGGCCATTTGCTCGGCTAACTCCTGGAGCAATAGCGTGGATATTTATTCCAATTTGGTCACAGTACTCTTTGAATTCCTCAAGAAACTCTCTTCCTCCATCGACTATAATTTGAACCGTTGCGGCAAATAGATGCACCGTACGTTTTAAAGCAGCTAATGTGCTATGTGGGTTCTTGTTGGTGCTGAAATACAGTAAAATGTATTTTGAGAAAGCGTCGATGGTAACTATCACGTACTGCTGATCATCTGGAGTTCCCAGCTTCCCCGTTATGTCCATATGGATGACTTGGAAGGCAGCCGTTGGTTTTTGTATCGGGTGTAGTTGGGCTTGAATTGCCCCGGATCTGCCTTTGGATGTTCGGCATATGATGCAGTTATCAACAAATCTTCGGACAGTAGAACTCATTTTGTTGAACCAGTAACTTTCTCTTATCTTCTGTAGAGTCTTTTCCCAACCGGTGTGTTTTAGAGCTGTGTGAAAAGAGTTTATGATGCTCCATTGAAAGGACTTGGGAACAACTGTACTAAGTTGTTGACCGAAGACAGGATCATTTACGTTCTTCTTCAAGACGTCGTCCTCCAAGACATAGTCTTGCACCGGATTATTGTCTCTCAGGCTGTCCATTATCGGTCGCAGCTCATCGTCCCGTCGTTGTTCAATTTTGAGCCAGTTCAGGTCTCTTGTCATAACATGAACTGATAGCTCAGTTGGGTTTCTACTGAAAAAGTCAGCATGTTGAAGACGTTCACCTTTGCGATACTCAACTTCGAAGTTATAATTTTGCAAGAATGCCCACCAGCGATGAATCCTTGGCAGGAGATCCTTTTTATGTTTGGATGCCTTCAATGCATTGCAATCCGTTATCACGGTGAATTTTCGCCCATAAAGATACTACGAAAGTGCTTTATAGCCCGGACCACTGCCAGTGTCTCCAACTCGTAGGAGTGGTAGCGACTTTCTGCCTCCGTGGTTCTCATGCTCATAAAAGCAACTGCATGTTGGCGACCATCGATCACCTGCACCAGTACTGCACCAAATCCTAGGCTGCTTGCATCCGTGTATAGTAATATAGGTGCTTCTTCTTGGAATAATGTAAGCACTGGAGTGGACGTTAGGCATTCGATGATTGTGTTACGTGCTTTCTCGTGCTT
Organism: Orthosia gracilis; assembly: GCA_947562075.1. NCBI lineage: Eukaryota > Metazoa > Arthropoda > Insecta > Lepidoptera > Noctuidae > Orthosia > Orthosia gracilis. The sequence continues at coordinate 29,694,704 of OX387270.1, read as the reverse complement.
ATCTGTCCATGTCCAAGTTGCTCCTTGTTTCGTCAATTCGTACAAAGGCACCATCACGCGAGAAAAGTCAGGAATATATTTCCTGAAGTAACCTGCCAAGCCGTTGAACTGCCTAACTTGCTTGACAGTTTTGGGTATTGGAGCTTTGACGAGGGCCTCAACTTTTCCTGGACTTGGTCGTACTTGTCCATCAGAAATGACGTTTCCGAGATATTCAATGGATCTTTTAAAGAAACTGCACTTGTCTGCATTGATGGAAAATCCAGAGTTTTGAAGTGCAATGAGGATCCGTTCCAGGTGTGAGATTCCCTCTGAAAAATCTGAACATTTGCTTAACACATCATCTACGTATACTTGTGCAGCTGTTCCCAACAATGATATCAGGGCTCTGTTGATACAACGCTGGTAAACTGAACAAGCATTGCTCAAACCAAACGGCATGGTGAGATATTCGTACAGTCCATCAGGTGTGACGAAAGCAGTCTTCTCTATTGAGGTCTCGCTAATAGGAATCTGGTGGAAACCAGCTGCCATGTCAAGGCTGGTGTAGAAACGTCCATTTGCCAACTGATCAATCTGATCAGAAATCAAAGGGAGTGGATAGTGGTCACGCAGAGTATTCGAGTTAAGTTCTCGAAAGTCCACGCAAAGCCGGTCGTCACCATTCTTCTTCTTCACTAGTATGATGGGGCTTGAGTAGGGAGATTTGCTCTCACGAATGATGTCATGTTCTAATAGTTCTTTGATTATGTTGCGAACCTTCTCTCGTTCCACTGGGCTGAGGCGATATGGTCTTCTTTCCACGAATTTATCTGGGTTCTTCAATCTGATTTCAAGTGCGCCAGTATTGACACGAGTCTTCGGATATCCGCGGATGAATAGGTGTTCATATTTATTCAGAAGATGGCGTAGTTGTTTGATTTCATCTTCATTGATTAGATCGCAGTCCAGGTTGTTGAACAGAGGAGAATTTGTACTCACATGATTGACGAGTGTTCTGTGGATTAGTTCGGTCCCTTTGGCCGTGATAATCACACTTAGATTAGTGTCATGAATTAGGTTCATGCCCACCAAAATGTCTGTTGCCATTTCATAGTCTGGCAAGACGTAAAATTCCAGCTCAACGCTGATGACGTCTATAACACAAACAGTTGTAAGTTTGGTTAATGACAAAGCGGGGAATTGACCAACCCCCTTCAAATAATTTACCACTGGGCTCCTTTGACCTGGTAAAGCCGCGGCAACGGATTCTTTTATAATCGAGCACTCCGCTCCACTGTCAAAGACAGCTTGCAAAATCCTTTCCCCTATTTTGATGGTGATAGGAGCCAACTTGCTGCTTGCTACGCAGTTCACGTTTGAAGTTAACGAACGCTCACGTTTGAAGCATGTTTCGTAGGTGTGGCCCGGTTTTTTGCAATAGGTACAAGTAGGTGTAGTTTTTGAATCCTTGTCGCCAGTTACAGCTTTAGACTCAGGAGATTTGAATCTGCAATTATCAGTAGTGTGGTTTGTCTTCTTACATATACGGCAGCTTGATGTAGATGGTGCATTGTCCGCAAAACGTGGACGTTTATTTTGTGTTGTGGAACTGGAGCTTGGATGAGTACGCTTCTTCCGTATGGATGTTGCGACCGAGATCAGCTCAGGAACAGTGGTTGCCCTGGCGTTCAAAAGTTCGATACGCAAGCGCTCATCGTTAACGCATCCAATCACTGCCTCCACAGCATGTTCATCTTCCCGTTTATCCTTAGTGACTCTTTTCCATAGAATCCAAGCTCGCGACAAGAACTCTGCAATGTCTTTTGATGAGTCGTAAACATGGTCTCTGAACATAATGATGTCCCGAGAGTATCTATTTTCAGGTTCAAACGTGGTAATAAGTTTCTTCCTCAACTCTTCCCACGTGGTAGTATTCACCATCCAATCATCGATCCACATTTTTACACGCCCCTTCAGCAGGCTGCAGACTTTCATGCGGACATCGAAATCATCCAGTTTGTATGCTTCGATCGCTTGATCGATATGCTGGCACCATTCTCGTACACCGACGTGGGTGTCTGGATCAAATGATGGTAAATAGACATCCTTGATCTTTATTTTTGCTTCGGTAGGTGGAGCACATAAGCGCTCCGACATCTTCTGCATCATCTCCATCATTTCCATCAGAAATTGCGGTGGTATCCCGCCCATCTGTAGTCCATGGTGAGGATACGCTTGTGGTCTTGATTGCGGTGCCATTTCAAATGGTGTACTGGTAACCAACCCAGGTTCCCGTTGCTGGGTGATGGTTGGTTCCGGTCGTTCAGGTGGCGGACGAGCTGATGAGGAAGTGGTTTGCGTAGGAGCTTCTTGCGATCCCACTTCTGATGACGGAGGATGGTCCCCCGCAGTGTTTTTAAAAAGTGTCACCAATGTTATCTTCATGATTGTCACTCATTTTGGATCTTCGAAAGAAAACTTCACAACTTGTTCCAAAACTTTGTATATTCAATGAACAGCGTAACTACGTCACAGAGAGGTCCGTACTGTCCGATGGCTCGAGCGAGACTGCTCTAGCACCGACAGTGCGGACGTATTTATAATGTTCGCCCCTCTTATGAGCACGTGTTCATGTTTTAGGTTAGGTATTGAAAATTACAATAACAAAAGATGGTAATTTACTGTCCAACGTTAATTTTACATCGTAATAAACTCAAAGTGATCATTCTACTATTTTTTAGAGCAGTTTGATTAGAAATCTTAATCATTTTAATCACAAACTATTGTAATTGCGCCGATATATATAATCTAGTTTACTCTTACATTTGTAAATGGCTCCGTGAGACTCAAACTCGGCCACCATTCTATGTCGAAGTCTCTCACCATGGGATGTCCTCAAGGTTCGGTTATTGGTCCGCCTTTATGGAATTTAGGCTTTGATGATTTCCTTGCGATTCCGCTTGCAAGTGACTATTCATTAACCGCGGACGACGGTCTTCTGCTCATTCAATCAAGTACTCGAGCTGGACTCGAGAACTTGGCTGACACTTGCCTACGATTAATATCTCAGTGCGGCGATCAAAACCGCCTGACCTTTGCTCCGCACAAAACTTATCAATGCGTTTTGAAAGGTAATCTTAAATCGTGTCCTACTATTAAATTTAATAACCTTCCCGTAAAAAGGAGTCCGTGTGCTAACTTGGTCTAGTGTTAGAGAGGAATTTTGCATTTATAGATCATATTAAAATAGTCGGTGAACTAGAACAAATTTCCATGCGTTCAAGCGTTTTTGCCATACCTATTATTGGAATCAATTATCAGCTCACAATGTTAGGACCCATTAAAATTATTCCTAATTTTATCCGTGGTGCTAGGCAACTGGGCTTATCCAGTTTTAAACGACCCTTTGTGCCTATTGGCCTTGTTTGTTCTGTTTCCTGCTTGATATCGAGGGAAGTGGAAATTTATATTTGATTAATTTAGTTGCGGGATCCTTGGATCCAAGACAGTTAAAATGTCCAAGACAGTCATTCTCCGAGACTTCGTCCAACTTTAATTCCTCGGCGCTTGTCTGGTGGTCAGTTGCAGTGGTTTGGGAATGGTGCGGTGGGATTATCCCAAAAAAGAAAGCCGACGTAGCGGCCAACATGTAGGTTGCGGTGCTGCCTGGGCGACATCACAACTAAGGCGGGCCGCGATGTCGTATGGGGTCTCCCATACCCATACGATATCGCGGCTGAGGGTTGGGGCCGCGGTGGGAGAGGAGTGCCGGTATTACGATGCGCCGCTCTCCCTACCTTCCGCGGCCTGGACGGGGTCGCCACCGTCTGATCGCGGACGCGGTGGGGCCGCAATGGATGAGGAGTGTCGGTGTAGCGTTGGCCGCTCTCTCTATCCCCAGCAACCGAAAAGTGGTAGGTGGCGGGGCTATTGACCTTGACCCGTCACAAGGGGACCAAGGGTGCCATACACGGGGTCGTCTGGCACCCATGTGCTGGTTTGGTCCCCAGCGGTGGTCACGGCACACAGTGTGTTCTGGTGCGCCAGTGATGGGGGATAATCCCCAGTGGAGGGTCCGGTGACAGACAGCCGCGGCGGGTTCGCGGTGAGTGCTAACTCGTGCCCGTGAGGATACCTTGGAGTTTTATTGGGTTGGAGTCCCGCATAACTGCGCTATTTCCCCCTGGTAGCGCATTATGCAAGAGCATTTTTATCCACGATAAAAAATAAAAAATGGCTACACAAGATATTTTTTGCTGTAAAATAAACTTGTAAACTAAGCTTTATTTATTTAGTTAGTTTACTGATAAACGTGTTTAGGTACTTAATGGTATTGCAATAAATCAACAAACACATCCCACAGACGTGTATGTGTTTATAAATCTTCAAGATACCGTACATAAGCAAACTGAAATAGTAAATAAACACTTACGTATTACATAAAATATAAATATTAAGTAGAGCACCTTTGTTTAGTCTAGACTATATTTAATACTAGAATTTTCCTTTACTTGCAATACTAGAAGTCAATGACCTCAGCGAGTTTTCTAATCAATGTTACCAAACCCGTTTAGACGCTACTGGAATGTTTTTAGATAGTGAGGGCTTACTTGAATTGAAAATGACTGATAAAATGTAGGAGATGTGACAATAAGTAGCTGAAACGAACCAGACACAATAAACATAAATGCAAAATATGCATAATGACAGGCATAAGTAACCAACGATAGTTTTTCCATCCCATCTTAATATACAAAACAGCATAATCCGTGCAGTCCTGAGATAAAATTACTGATCAAACTTGGTGGGAGACAAAATTACATCACAGATAACACATTCGCACACTCGACTGATCAACTCCAGTATCGTTTTCATAACGGGAAGAATAGCACGCGTTCAGTGCCTCATAAAAAAAGTGACTTTGAAAAAAGAACGCGCGCAATGAGTTCAAAATGGGATAACGATGAGGCAATACAAAGGTTTAGGGAGTATTTAAGAATTCCCAGCGTCCATCCTGATGTTGACTATGGTAAGTTTTAGAGAAAATACTATTTTAGATACTTACAATCTTCTACATTAGGTACGAAATAAATATACTTGATTTGTTTTAAATTCTATATATTTCCCTATTACCATTGTTTAAATCTTACCGGTTTAGCAATCTCTTTGAATAGGGTAAATGACAAAATTAAATATTTTAGTATTTGGTGTTAGAATAATATCTACCTATTATTTTTTTAAACACAATAAAGTTTTTCAGACGAATCTTATTTTTGACCCAAAAGGAAAAAGATGGATGTTATAAGTTTGACGTGTGTATCTGTGTGTTCGTGTATTTGTTTACCTGTCTGTGGCATAATAGCTCTTAAAAGGATGAATCGATTTTGATTTAGTTTTTTTTTGATTGAAGTGTGACTTTATCGAGTGTTCTTAGCTATGTTTGATGAAAATCGGTACAGCTGTTCAAAAGTTATAGGACTTTTACTGTTTGAATCAGGGTATTTTCGCAAGATGTCGTGTCATAATACATGTTCAATTGATTGCCGATCTAAGCGTGTAAACTAGATAAATTAAGTAGCATGAAATAAAATGTATCGAGGATTTTTAAAATTTTATTTGTTGTCTTGTCACCTATCAAACAAAAAAAACAAATTCAAAATCGGTTCATCCGTTTAGAAGCTATAATGGCACAGACATATATAAGAATACACACATATCAAAATTATAACACCCCTCTTTTTCCGTCGGTGGTTAAAAAGAAAACAAAATGTGCATAATATGGTCCTCAGCAATAGTAAAATTATGAAGCTTCCTGTCGGTGAAAGAATTTTCGTAAATAATCGGATCAGTCATCCTGAAATAGGATCTCCGATAGACGAACAATATAACAATATAACTTAACATTTTTTTTTTGTATTGTGTTAAGGTTGGTTTGAAAAAACGCTTCAATAAACTATAGAATATAGCAACGTATTTATTTTTAAACCCATCTTTATTTTAGAAGCGTTTACTAACTGAAATGTTACTTTTACAGGTGACTGCGTAAAGTTCTTGAAGAAACAAGCAAGTCTCCTGGGTTTACCCGTGGTCGTCAAGGAGTTTGTCGTCAAGAAACCAGTGGTGGTGATAACATGCGAAGGTCTACAGCCAGAACTACCCTCCATACTGTTGAATTCTCATATGGACGTTGTGCCTGTGAATGCGGTAAGTAGTTTTACTCTAGCGACCCGCCCCGACTGCCCTCGGCAAATATTATGCGTTGCTCAAACTTTTCTTGTTTATCGCTCTTTTCATGAGTAAAATCCGTATCAAAATCTGTTACATATTTTAGAAGGAGTAAGCGACGAAGCAGCCGGAGGCAGACGACGAACTTTATTCTAAACTATCTAGAGATTTTTTTATAGAACGCAATGAAAACTTTACATCTTTTTCACCCCTATATCCCAATTTACTTTTGGTCAGCGCAGAATTAATTATTTCCAGTGCTCTCAGAACTGCCGGCCCAGTGATAACGTTCCTGTCTTACGTTTCGTAGGTCGTTGATTCGAACCCAATTTGGCATGCACTTTACTTTGTTTATTTATTTCATCACCTCCGTTGGAATTCGAACCCGACCTTTTTCGGTAGATCAGCGCACGTGGTCTGTTCTACACGTAGTGGCTTCGTGGTCCCCACTTCTTCTCATGAAGAGGCGCTGCTCGATCGTCACTTACTTCCACGGACTCAGACATACCTCTCAAACAAATCTTATTGTTTCTCGGATCAATTTAATTTGAAATAAGATCGACATTAAATATAGCCCACTATTTTATTATGCACTGCTGCCAAAAAAAAGAAAACATCTTGCATAAACCATGCCCAAAAAATCGCTGGCATGATGTAATTTGTGCTCACCTGGATATCTCAATCTAAACGTATCAATCGACACCTTGTTGTTTGATTCGTCTTTACAATAAGAATATCATTTGCAGATGGTTTTTAGGGTTCCGTACCCAAAGGGTAAAAACCCTATCACTAAGACTCCACTGTCCGTCTGTCTGTCTTTCTGTCACCAGACTGAATCTCATGAACCATGATAGCTAGACAGTTGTAGCAGTTTAAGTCAAGAGTGAATAGATTATTTCTAGGTAAGCGTGTCTCACCGTCGACCACATCATCGCTTACCAACAGGTGAGATGGTGGTCAATCGCGAGCCTATAATAAATAAATAAAAAATGTTGAAATTTTCACAGATGATGTATTTCTGTTGCTGCTAGAAAACAGAATAAAATAAATATTTAAGTGGGGCTCCCATACAACAAACGTGATTTTTTTGCCGTTTTTATGCGAAAATGGTACGGAACCCTTCGTGCGCGAGTCCGACTCGCACTTGGCCAGTTTTTTCGAATCGTCTCTCGTATACATTAAGAACTAGGTGGTCGCTATATAGATACATACTTGTGTTGTTAGTTAGTTTAAAAATATATATCCATGAATAATACGTATCTAGGGAAGAAAGAATAGAAAGGGAAAACACACGTAGAAAGGAAATTAAAAATAAAGTTATACCTAATTTCAACATTGTCAAGCATAGCCCTCATTACCAAGCTGTACAAATAATTAATAGACTTCCGGCGGATTTAAAATTTTGTTATACACTAGCTCTTTTCAGGCTAAGCTCAAAGCATTTCTGTTGGATAGCAACTTGTACTCAATAGATGAATTGTAATTTAATAATAGTATTGAAATTTTCTATTTAAAAAAGAGCTATTTATTGTTATTGTTTTTAGATGTCATGTTTTCTTTTTTTAATATATTTTAGGTGCATGTACTTTTAGAGTTTATTTTAATATTACCTATTAATAATGATGATTGTTATGTAATGTTAAGTAATGTATCAAACACAATGTAAATTGTTCCTGATAATAAATAAATTCTAAACGGATATATTTTATATAAAATATATCTGTGTACTCTACTTTATCTTGACGAAATAATCCTCACCTTATTAGCTTGTAAACATTTGTTATCGGGAGAGATATCCAGGTGAGCATAAATTACATCACTAAAATAAAGACTAAGTTTAAATATTAGATTACTCTAAAGATAAATGTTACTACCTTTATAATTTTGTTAGTGTCTGCTTCCAGTCTAACCAGATTTAGCTGATCTCCACCACCCAGTAACTGGGTAATTCGATATCCCTTGTCTTGTCGTCTTCCGGTTCGCGGTCGCCATTCCAGAACTTTTCGGCCCCATCGGCCATCCGTTCTGCGAGCAATGGGCTCTGCCCACTGCCACTTAAGTTTGGCAATTCTCCGGGGTATATCGGTAACTTTGGTTCTCCTGCGGATATCATCATTTCTGACGTGATCACGCAAGGAAATTCCGGGCATAGCCCTCTCCATTGCCCTTTGGGTGACTTTAAGGTTTCTGATAAGGCCCATTGCGAGCGAACACGTCTTGGTCCCATAGGTGATCACTGGCAACACACACTGGTCATAGACTTTTGTATTGAGACACTGCGGTAAATTGGACGAGAAGATACCACGCAACTTCACGAGTTCCTTACGTTCATAATAATATAAATGAAAAATGAAAAATTTAAGTAAAATAATAAAGATTAAAAATAACAATTAAAAATTAAGTAATAATATTTCCATATACCTACATTAAATTACTAAAATTATAATATGGTTTACGCTTGTGCCAAGTTTTATCCAAATCCGTTCAATTGAGGTGTTATTGATTTAATCACGGTATTATCGGATAGTTCATTACAATCGTTAGTATCGGAAGATTTAGTAGTTAGAAACAGATTGGATCCGATTTAGTCAAATCGGAGATCCAACCGTTCTACTTCCTAAGTTGTCTACGATTAAGACAGAGTGATCGCGACGCTGCCATTTAAAACGGCTTGTCGGCGTCAGTGTTACCAACTTAGTGGATATTCAAATAAAATTGGTGGTTTCGACCTCCTATTTAGTGGCGAAATATTTATTTTAGTGGCTCGTGGATTTTTCTAGCGGTTTAGTAAAATTCTGTTTACACAAAAAAAGCCTTTTTATTTTCATTGTCACATTACATTTACAATCATTCTTACACAGGGGTCTCCTTTTAAGTATATCAAATACCTGTGCTAGGAGGCTCCGCTTTTCATAACTTAACAATGCTTTAACCATAGATATAGTATGTACAAGATAAACAGAGTCAGATGAAAAGCGAAACCAAAAAAATAAAATCTATGTGTGAGGGAAATTGTCCATGTGTTAGTTAAAAAAGTGTTGTTAAAAAGTCCATGTTCAGTATCGATATCGATACTTGGTGAACACAATAAGAAACAAGATTAAAGGGTTGCTGCCGTTGTTGTTTATATTGAACTGTTATAAAAACTGGGCAAAATACATGCTTGCTTATACAGAATACTATCTAGGTTAGCCACTAACCATACGATAGGAAGTGTCATTCTTACAGGCACAAATAAATTAGGTATAGATTCTTTCATTAGGATTCGTCGATGTTTTCTTAGTAGTGCAGTAGATATTTCAATACGAAATGTTTACTACATATTGTAGAGACCATCCATCTCTGTTTAAAATTCGAATCCATTTTCTCTTAATACAGAATTATTTGGGCATCTGTAGGTACAGATTATTATTTTATATTTATTTAAACATTACAAATTATTATTTACACAACAGAACAATTTGCTGGTGAGCAGAGCACTCATGTATTCAAGACACTGTAAAACTAATAAATGCAAACAATATGATATTCTTAAACCTACTCAAAGTAATAAAACATCAAAACTCTCCGAAACATTTTGAAAAACAAAGGCTAATATAATAAACATGCAACTTAAAGTACAGTTTAGATGAACACATCTTCTCAATCCTAACTTAAATCTATTTAAACAAAACTTGACTAAATAAGTTTGTATTCATGCCATGATGTCACTATAAAAAGATTAAGTTTTTATCGATACTCCTGACGTCACCGCTTTGTCAAGCCCTAGCGTAAACAAACAATTTTCTCTTTTACATTATATTTTAGCAAATTCTGTTTAAATATACGAAATATACTTTTATTAAACAATGGAAATCAATATACTATTGTAAGAATATTTTTCTGAGCCGATTACTAGCAGAAATTTGTCAAAATATGGTTCGAAACAATCCAAGGACAAAATTGTATTTACCTATGAAACATGTATTTATTGGGGTTATTTCGTCTTGTAACGTCACATTCACTCACAAAATAAGCCAACATAGTTGCATAATTAATATTATCAATTTAAATCTAAAGATTATTATTTAAATGCAAGAAATTCACCGCTGTGTAAAACAGAAGGGACGCTATGGACCCCTTCTCGCGAAAAAAATGACATATTGGTACTTCATTCACTCTCTCTTTTTCTCTTGGGCGTTTAGTACTTGATTAGGTTTTCTCGCTCGCACCCTTCGTGTATCTTTTTGCGTAGCAAAAAAAATCTAAATCTATGGCTTTAACAAATGAGAAAGAAAAATAAAAATGACTCAAAACAAAATTAAAATAATACAAAAACATGTTGTGTGTCTGTATTCTGTGTGTGTGTGTGTGTGTTGTGTGTGTGCGTGTGATGCCCAACCTTATTGATTTGCAAAAGTATTTCTATGTCGTAGTAAGTCTTGCTTTTTAGCCAACTGATTAGGGATTGTCTACACTCTCTGACAGACATCAGGTAAATGTTCAAAATTTTATTTATTTTGTTGTATAGGTTTATAGAAAGTGTTGTATATTGTCTTGATGCTTAAGTTGATTTAGCTGAGACTTTGTGTGCTACTGAATAAATCCTCTTCTTTTTTTGGGACGCAGGGTCATACGGTAGTGTTGTATGCAGTTTCATAATAACTCGTAGGGTATATAACTTCCTAACCGTCAGGAGATCACTAAGTATATATAAGTTTTCGGTATCTGTATGATTTTAGATGCATCACTTTTAAAAAAGACTGTTGTGCACGCTCCAGTTCGAGATTTTTTATTTTTGTAGCTCATCCCTATACTGGTATACAGTACATCAAAACTGACTGGGCCAAATAACGTAGATCTGCTTTAAGAGGTTATTAGAGGTAACATGTCGTAATGTCTAGAATATCCATATGAGTTTCCTTATTCAGGACATGACTACTACTAATTGTGTGTGCCAAGATAAGCGTTGATCAACCATACCTAACACCTAGATATCTAATTTGAGTGATTTTTTCCTCTTCATTACATGAACAATTTATGAAACACAGAATGCTATTATAATTTTTTTAACTGCTATATTAAGTATCCTTTAAAATGTCGGGCGAATCCAGACGACTTACGACCATCTGGCAACCCTAGGTTTGTACGATTTAGAATCCAATTTAGTGTAGTGTGATCATTAGCTAACAATTTTCCTAACTGTTCCTTACTAGGATTCCAATAAATTGGATGATTTTAATAACTGCTTAAATCACCGTCGATTCGAATAAAAGAAGAAGTGAATGGTTTATTAGAGAGCAGTGATGGCCCAGTGGTATCGGCCGCGACTTACAAGTTGTAGGACGTGGGTTCGAGCCCAGGCAGGCGCTTTACTTTGTGTAAATTGTTTCATCACCACTGTTCTCAAAACGGTGAAGGAAAACTTCGTGAGGAAACCGGCATGTCTTAGAACCAAAAATTGCAACCCGCACTGGGCCCGTGTGGTGGATTACAGACCCTTTCCTCTCACAGAGAGGAGGCAGGCCTCCTCTCTGTGAGAGGGAGTGTCCCAGCAGTGGGAACATTAATAGGCTGATGATGTGATGTGATGTGAATGGTTTATTCAATGAATACTTTCTCATTTATGATTAGAAGGATTGACGAATTCGCAATGTCCTTGTCGTTTGCATATTTCAGTCCATGATTTATATGATGTCCATGATTCCTGGTACCAAAACCCACGCACGTAAATAACTTGCGTTTTGGTGCCAGGATAGTAATCTTAATATCAAAATTCGTAAAATATCAGATAATTTTATAAATATTAGATATTCTAGAATAATTGAAATTTCAGGAGAAATGGACCTACCCTCCATTCGACGCATTCATATCAGACGACGGGTTCATCTATGCAAGAGGTACCCAAGACATGAAAGGAATAGGAATGATGCACCTAGAAGCTATCAGGAGACTGAAAGATGCTGGAGTCAAACTGAAGAGGACTGTTCATATAACTTTTGTCCCTGGCAAGTACCTGGCACTGGATAAGCCGGAATACATTAATTACGTCATTTATTTATTATACTTTATACCACAAAATACGTACAGGACAAACGTTTGTAAAAGCATGTGTACAATGGGCGGTCTTATCGCACAGTGCAATCTCTTACAGACAACCTTTGGATGGACTAAACGAGATGCGATGAATTAAGGCAGCCAGTGTACGAAATATTATAAATAATAATAATAGCTTTTTATTCCTAAACATAGGGTTACAAGAGGTCCCTAAGTTCGGTGTGCCTTTTGGCATAGGCCTCCTCCAATTCCTTCCAATGGATCCTGTCCCTTGCTACTCTTAACCAGAATGGTCCCGCTGTCTGTTTCAAGTCATCTTCCCATCTCCTGACTTGACGACACCTACCTCTTTTGCCGTCTCTTGGTTGCTAGAGGGTGACTTGCTTGCTCCATTTGTTAATGGGGTGGCGTAGCATATGTCCAGCCCATCTCCATTTTTGGACGTCTATCCGGGTAAGAATGTCTGTGAGTTTTATTCTTGTTCTCATGTCTACGTTCCTGAATCTGTCTTTGATTTTTAACCCCAGCATGCTTCTTTTCATGGCACGTTGGCATTTTGTAAGCCTTTTCCTGTGGTGAAGTGTTATTGACCAAGTTTCACAGCCATAAGTAAAAACTGGTAGAATACAGGTCTCGAATGTTTTCTTTTAAGGCAATCACATAAGTTATTGTAAAATGACTTGCTACATTTTCATGAGTTACCTACCAACTTTTCGTATAGGTAATTATGTAGTCCTTTCCTTCCTTTCCCTTCCTGTATAACTTTTGTCTATTGTAAGTAGGTATCTAGTTACGGGATAAGCCGGAATACATTACCTACGTCAATGTAAAATGACTTGCTACATTGCCAGTAGGTACCAAATTTTCATATAATTATGTATTCAGTATATCCCTACCATTATAACTTTTGACCCTGGTAAGTAGGTAAGTAATAAACCAAGACACTGGATAAGCCGGAATACATTATGTCATTGTAAAATGACTTGCTACTTTTCCAATAGGTACCAACTTTTATTATAATTTTGTTGTATAACCCTTCCTTTAAAACTTTTGTCCATGTTAAGTAGGTACCTAGTCACGGGATAAGCCGGAATACATTACCTACGTCAGTATAAAATTACTTGCTACATTGCCAGTAGGTACCAAATTTTCACATAATTATGTACTTTGTATAAACCTTCCCTTATAACTTTTGTCCCTGTTAAGAAGTTACCTAGACACTGGATAAGCCGGAATACATGACGTCATTGTAAAATGACTTGCTACATTTCCAGTAGGTACCGACTTTTCATATAGGTAATTATGTAGTAAAATCCTTCCCTAAAATCGTCACATCGGTAGGTAACGTCAAATATTAAGTTCATCATGTGCTATCTTTGTCCCAATGTTACCTGAGGCTATTATATTATCTGTGTTTGGAGTCGGTATAACACGTTTTCTTCTTCCGTTCCATCCTATCAACCATCACACTATCACTGAATCTCTTTTCTTTCATAACAATCCTCCCTAAATCTAAAATAGCTTTCTGCAATACAAAGGGGTAACGGATAGTGTTCATATTTTAAAAACTCATTCTGCCCTTGTAAATGAAAAATTTCCTCCAAGAAAGCATTTTTTTTTATTGAATCTGCTATATAAATTTTGGTCAGCTGATGACAATTTTGTATGGAAAACCATTTTTTTATCAATGATGTACTTTACTATCTACTCAATTACAGCATCTATGTTTTTTACATAGTAGATATTAATGAGTTTTCGTCTGGATAGCCTAATGATAAACGTGGTGGCCTACTTCACTTAAGGTTGCGAGTTCGAGTCCCACCTATGGATAGGTATTATAAGATTTGCTTACCAGCAATGGTCAATACGAGAAAACTATTTGTAAAGTTATGTTACAATCATGTATCATCTACATATTTACCCGTATTTTGCAAATAAATTACTTGATTAGTTTACCAATGTTGTTTTAAATATTGTATTATGCATTGTTTATGAAACGAACCATTTACAAGTAGTAAATTGCCCGGTAATGGTTCGTTTCATAACTAAAATAATTGAAAACAGTTTATGAGGTTTTGTCAGCCTTTTAGAAACCGAATGCCAATGTGTTTTTCTCTTTCAGACGAAGAAATTGGTGGCGTAGATGGGATGCTCGCATTTTCAGAATCACCAGAGTTTAAGAAACTGAACATTGGATTTGCGTTAGACGAGAGTGCGCCTAGCCCGACACCTAACGAGATTTTGGCTTTTAACGGAGAAAGAACTTCAAGACGTGAGTTTTTTTCTTTTTCTTTAAAATTAAAACAACGTTGCCCCACCCTAGGAATTTCTTCCTGTATCGTGGATGCGTTAACAAACATTTAAACTCACATACACAAGACACCCAGATCCGGAACAACTATCTGTGGGCGATACACATATTTGTTCCGTGCGGGAATCAAACCCGCGACACGCAGCGCAGCTGCCGATCGCTCAACCACCAACTAAGCCAACCGTGCCGACACTTTTTGCTTTATTATCTTCTATATTTTGCCGGGACTTCGTCCTAAGGTATAAGGATTTTCCCAAACAGATTAACAAAAACTGATGACGCGTGTAAAAACGCTGGCGTGTAAATAGTCCACTATAAATCATTATAAATATTAATTATGTGTAATAGGTAGCCCATAGCTACTTATAAACTGTAGCAGACTGCGGTTTTTACGACAAGAATCAAGAGAACACCAAAGTCAATTTGCAATGTTTATGTAAGCCCACTCACCTTCAGACCGATTCGAATAACACTTCTGGAAATCCGAAGACGGAAACAACTGCAGGAGTGGTCTGCCTGAGCATCCAGAAGATCGCCGGCCCGCGGAATTTATCGCAAGTAATCTCAGCGAATTTAGGGCACTAACACCATGTCAGCATCACGATTGAATGTCTGAAGATTCTAGTTTAAGGTGTAATGTTTATTTTGACATTTGGAGTCTTGTTTTTTAATAAAAAAAAATGTTTTTTATTTAGCACACATTGAGGAAGAACGATATTCACACCACACTCACGACCACCGAGAATGACCACGAATCATTCGCGCGTTCAGCGTTAGCCAATGAGAGCTCCTTATTTAATTGCAAATTTGGTACAATGTAAGACAGCTTACGCCATCTAGCATCCATTGATGGTCTCTAACAGCCATCCAGCTTATGTGCTCAATACATTACAAATATACCTAGTGCTTCTAATGATTCCTGTCAATAAATGATGAATAGGTAACAATAACTAGGCGAAATATTTAAATTTATAGTTCATACGTGAATGGCGAATGTATTACAAAAAGGCATTGACGCTTCACCACAAACTTTTAAGTCCTCAGGGTTATATGATAAATATGGTTTGCCTATGTTAATCCTGAGAGTTCCAGGTGACTCTTAATTTGCACCAAACTAAGAGTATTGGTTTAGCCTTAAATAGTATTGATAGACAAAATAACTTTATTCAAAATATATTAAGTTACTACCAACGCCACTATCACGAGTGCCGAATCGTAACCTCGTAGGACAGGACATAATATTATTATGTAATGAAGCAGTGACTTACGGGACATTCTTATCGATCTTTCGGAAGGTCACGATACCGATTGCAAAAATGTCAATAATGTACGGGATTGCCAAGCCCTGTCGAAATTCTTTCCATTTTGGCATTTCAATCATAAGGCGCAGATACCCCTCAGTAGCTGATTTTAAAATGAGAATCACGTCTAAACGGCGGGTCATATTTTTTTATAAAAATTATAAGTTTTATTTGACCATTTTCTTAATAATTTGATTTATGAACATTTTGAGTTTTATTCATATAACATAGTGTAATTAATTTGTAATGTTATGTCTAATACGGACAAAAAGATTGCAATCGCGCATAAACCGCCCCGCGGTTTATAGTTACGATTGCGAAATTTAATGAAATTTTCGCTAACTCAAATACAATTTAACTATCTACATTTTTATATAAGGCTAATTTTTAAGTCATAGACTAAAAGGAAAGTACAACAATCTACTGAATTTTGGGACGCGCGGGTGTGAAACAAGTGCGCGTTTTGTTCCCTCAAGGTCGTTGGCGACTGTTGCCGTCTTAAGGAACGACACTTTACTTATCTAGAGCCTCCAGGGTGGTGACCATAAGCTCTTAGAGCGAGGTTATTTTGAGTGTGCATAAGTGACAGATGTATATGACTTGTATACATCTGTCACTTTTTTACAGTCGAACTGTGATGGTTTTGACACTTCAGGGTACGGGGGCAGTTATCGTGGCGACTGGTAGGACTTGCAAAGCGACTCTCTAGAGTGTAACCTATCGTATAATACCTGAATAAAGTCCTGCCCCCCGTACCCTGACGTGGCAAAACTATCATAGTTCGACTGTAAAAAAGTGACAGATTATACAAGACATATACTTCTGTCACTTACGCACACTGAAAATATCCGTGATCTAAGAGTTTATGGTTTTTAATCAAATTTAGCGGCTCTTGAAACAAAAACACAAAGAGAAGGTTGCTCAATTCGTCGCGTTGGCTATTTTTCTAGATCACAATCAGGATTGTAATGCTCTGTATGTGTTAATTTAAATGGCCCAAGTTTGTGAAATATACTTATAATTATTTGAGATAAGGTCTTTAAAGCAACTGTGAAATACTGTCATAAAACCTAAGCAGAGTTCCTGCTTATGAAACTAATTCATGTGCAACGTTTGGTAACTGGCGTTCGTTGTGAAATATGTGCAGTGAATACATTGAAAGTTTGTAGGTAATAAGATTAAAAAAACCGGCCAAGTGCGAGTCGGACTCGCGCACCGTGGATTCCGTACAAACCTCAGCTTAAAGGTAAAATAGACCTGAGTATTTGATATGAATTTCAATTTAATACCTCTTTCATGAGGAAAGGGGTTGTTTAAAATTATTAAAAATATTTTATTATGTGATTTAACTAAAAATTTACGGTTTTCGCAATTTTTCCTTTATCTGTGCTATAAGACGTTGATTCGTACCAAATTTCAAGATTCTGAGTTCACGGGAAGTAGAATTTGAGTCCCTTGTGAGTGTCGAAAATTTGCGGCAAAAACGGCTGTATCTTTTGATTGCGTTGGCTTAGAAGTTTGATTTTTTCACAGCTTTAAGGGGCAGTTGACCTGAGTATTTGATATAAATGTCAGTTTGATACCTCTACGCTTTCCTGAGAAAAAGGGTCTAAGGGTTCCGTTTCCCTTTCGAGGTACGGAACCCTAAAAATAGATAAAACAAGTTTTGTCGCCACATTAAACGGTCCGGTGCTTCACGCGTCCAACGGACTCCCACGGCCCTCATCAGGTCATCGGTCCACCTTGTGGGAGGCCTTGCAGCACTGCGTCATCAAGAACGTCGCGGTCGTTGTCACTCCAGAATCATTTATTTATTTATATATACTTTATTTTACTACAGATTTAACAAGCAAAAGGAAACTAATAACTAAAATACAGAGAGTAGTGGTGGCCCAGTGGTATCGGCCGCGACTTACAAGCTGTAGGTCGATACCACTAGGCCACTACTGCTCTCTAGAACCCAAGCAGGCGCTTTACTATGTGTAAATTATTTTATCACAACTGCTTTCAAAATGGTGAAGAAACCGGCATGTCTTAATCCCAAAAATTCGAAGACATGTGACATCCACCAACCCGCACTGGGCTCGCATGGTGAATTAAGGCCTATTCCCGTTCTCACAGAGAGGAGGCCTCTGTCCCAGCAGTGGGAACGTTAAAAGGATGATGATGATGAACTAAAATACATACAGTAGGTGGCCGTATCGCATTCCACGATCTCTTCCTGATAACCTGGAATCAGCAATCATTGGGCCCCAGCGCCCTTCTCGCTGTAAATCCAGTTGTTCGACCTATATCACTTTTCTATCTTGGTAAGAATTGATTCTTGCTTAAAATATTTGTTTGGATATACAAGGTATTTGATGTTGTATTACAGAAATCATTGTAACGTGTCGGGGCGAACCCGGACATGGCTCCCTGATCCAATCCGGCACTGCTGGAGAAAAGGTTAGCTGTACAGTAATTTAATATATCTTTTTCAGCGTTTTTTTTTTTTATCAGCTTGCACTGTTCCACTGCTGGGCAAAGACCTCCTTCAAATACTCCCAAGTATTTTTCCTGGGCCACCTTGAACTAGGCCCTGCAGTACGCGTCTATCGCCTCGCCATCTCTTTCTGGGCTGACCTCGCGGAGACTTCCAGCTTCAGGCACGCATTTTGTTGAGACGCTTGCCTGGCGGTCACTGTGCATCTGGCTGATCGGACCCATCCAATCCTGCCAATCCTGCCTGCCAACTTTTTTTTCTATTTTCATAAATAAATAAAAATAATATAAAATAATCTTTATTTCGGACAAGTAACTTCCATAACAATACAAAAATAACTTGAATCGAAAACGACTGAAAAGGAATAGATTTTTTGGTGATATTGCTAGAGGAGGAGTGAATATTGTGGTGACGACTAATTAATATGTAATTTTTAGTGCTTAATATGGGAAAAACTTCCTGAAATAAATGATAATTTAATTTAATAGAGTAGTATTTAGGAAAACCTGCTGTGCTGACCTAATAAATTAGAATAAGGGCAAGATGATGTAATCAACACAGTGTAAAAATACCTGTTCGTGTGTTATTATAATACCTATTTTGTTAGGGTCAGAATGTTTCACCAAAACTGATTTCATCATCGTCGACTACATCATCGCTTACCATCAGGTGAGATAGTGGTCAAACGCGAGCCAATAGATTATAAAATAAAAAAAAGCGTGAAATTTTTGAATTGTCCATGACTTCCATGGAGAAAGCATTATACAAACAATATTCATGTTCATAAGAAAAAGCAGTTTTTTTTAAATATAATCACAAATTTCCGTTACAATAAGGGTTCTATCTATTTTCTGTTCACAGTTACACTACATTATAAACAAGTTCATGACTCTCCGTGCTGAAGAGAAGAAGAAGACAGACGCCGGTATCTGGTTGGGTGACGTCACAACCATAAACCTGACACAGCTATCGGTAAGATTATTAAAATTTTGAGATTTTTCAAATTATTCTTAAAAAATCATTTCCTTGAGGAGAATTCAAAGTCTCAATAAGCTGCCATGAATAAATTTATTTAATTGTTCATTGTTAAGAATACTCGTTAATTTATTATTTTGTCTCCAAACTTGGTAGAACCTGTGTTTTGGGGACCTTTCTATTCCATGAGGCCGGGCTAATTATTGATTAAAGTACCTACCAAATCCTTGGGTTCAGCGGAATAAATTCGATCAAAATTGACATACAAAATAAAATCGTAGTTATTAAACTAGCACCTACAGTGCTAACACACGTCCGGATTTGGTACGGCCGGACCACGGATTTGTGGGCGGAGTTCGGCCGTACCATATCCGACCGTGTGTAAAGTGGTCCGCCGGACATTATTATTATTAATTGAGCCGGTCTCGGTCCGCTTGTTTTCTCATCGGATATGGTCTGCTCCGTACGAAATCAAGACGTGTGTGGGGTTGATGGCTGATTAGGCCGTACCAACTACGACCAGCGTTGAAAAAGTCGCCGTTTTATGGGAGATCTACTGATTTTGATATTGTGGCCCGATATTTTTACATTCAACTTAGTAATAAATAAAAATGGAAAATAATGTTCTAAATAAAGGAACATTAGGATTTGTGGGCGGAGTTAGTCTGGCCGTACCATATTCGAGCGTGTGTAAGCGAGAACGGATTTGTGGGCGGAGTTAGTCCGGCCAAACCAAATCCGGATGTGTATGTGTTTGGTGTTAGCACTATTATAGCGTAAATACTTTGGTCGCTCGAAGCGCGCACGCTCCTTATAATTTTGACAACCCAATATTCATAGCCTGTTTTACGCTGCCGAGTAGACGGATTTTTAACATAGGTAAGTACTCGTACGAAGCTATTAAAGCACGCGTGCGCCACTCTTTGAAGTTACGCCATTTGGCTACAGTAGTCCTTCGGCATCGCAACTTTGACACCGATGGACTTGGTCTTTCCAGTTTGTTATTTTATACTTTAAGCTTGTGCCTGCTTCAAGATGACATCATCATCATATCAGCCGAAAGACGTCCACTGCTGGACATAGGACTCCCCCGAGTGTCACTATATTGACCGGTCCTTTGCGTCTCGCATCCAGCGGCTTCCCACAACCTTCACTAGGTCATTGGTCCACCTAGTGGGCGGCCTTCGAATGCAAAGTCTTCCGGTCAAAGGTGTGCCTGTCATATTATGTGTCTATCATAATATCTTATGGAATCTTCTGTTCTAGGGTGGAGTCCAAATTAATGTGTTGCCAGAGACCCTATTAGTGTCGTTCGACATAAGAATTGCTCCTGACGTGGATCATGACGAGTTTGAAAAAATGGTGAGTGCCAATTTTTATTAGTTATTTACACAAATTCAAAAGCTTGTGCTATTGCATCATCATCATTTCAGCCGAAAGACGTCCACTGCTGGACATTTGCCTCCCCCAGGCGTCGCCATATCGACCGATCCCGTGCGTCTCGCATCCAGCGACTATTATTATTTATCGCACAATAAGTTAATTATATTAGAATAATTGAGTTAATCTTTCCTGGTTGTGCTTTGTTGTGATATCAAACGATTAAAAGTGAAGGTTCTTATTCGTCAGATACTGAAAATGGACAATGCACCCGCAGAAGCTGCTCAGGTTGTTGCTCTAAGTAATTAAAGAAAATTAAAGGTTCGAATAAACCGTCAGAAACTATTGAATATACCGACTTTATGAAATCCTTTTTATGTGTTTCTAACAAGATCTTACTGTTTTTCAAAAACATGTACAGTATTATTTGATTACATAAACTCATAAATTAATTATTTGATTGTATTAACTAATAAATAAACACTATTTTCCAATAACTGGGTCATATTAAAAATATAGTACTTTTCAACGTCCCAAATACTTATTTTTACAACAAGGCATAACTACTTAAATTAATAGTTTTCAAATAAAATCTGCCAAAGGGTAGATTTTGTTTCATAGAAGCAACCTGTGTCCCTGTGTCCACTTTCTTGGTGGTACATTTAAAAATATTTTATACTTCATAAAAGATAGCTTGATCTCTGCGACATATGTCAAACTGACTTATACATTATTGTTACCTGTCAAGCGCTATTGTCACTGTATTGATACTGACAGCTGTCGCAGTGATCAAGCTATCTTTTATTAAGTATAGTGTGTGTTGTGTGTATTAGTGTTTTATTGATAAGCATTTTATTTCATAACAGAGCATGGTTCAAGCCCAATAAATTCGCTAAATATATAATGACCTACTAAGCGTGTAATTTATAATTAATTAATTAAAGCGTGTCCTGATTTGACTAATTTCTATTATTCCTTTCTGTTATGTTATATTTTTATTCCGCTTATGGTAGTTATCAAAATTATTTTACTGGCAAGATTAGCCACTGAACTTCAACAACATTCGGCCATTATGTTGATCATACGGTGACGAGATTTTTGTGGTTCAGTGATTATTCGACAATTTAGAGTTACATTTTACTGTGAGACTTTTAATGCATCGGTGTGTTAGTTTATTGTTTTATATAACACAGTACAGAATTGGTACAGTTGCTATAAAATAACAGATTTTTAAGAGAGTAAAAATTGGTAATGCAAAAAGCTTTTTTTAGTTTAAACACAAGCAATTCATTCATATATGTTATCATATCGGTTACTTTTTTCTGTGACGTAACAGATATGAACGGTTAAGGTTTGTTCACATTGTACACAAATAAAAAAAAAATTAATCATATCTAGAGACAACTTGAGACAAGAGGTAAACTAAAACTTCAAAACTGTTCTGTTTCTTTATTTTTTAATATTAATATCAAACTTTTAATTTATTTTTCCATAATTCCAAGTGAATTGGGAGTGTTATAAAAAATAAAAAATATTATTATTTAAATAATCTCCTTATTTAAAAGCATTAATAAGGATAATTATTTACTTTTTATTACTACTTCTCAATTTTCTTGTAAAAATACGTGATTATAAAAAATAATAATTAAAAAGGCCCTAAAAATTCCTTTCTGTTACAACAAAATAATGTTCTTATCTGTTTCATATCCGTAACTATTTTTTTTTAATATGACCCAACTGCGATAGTTTAAAATAGGGTGACTGATAGTTTTGCTCTCAGCTCAAATGTAGCTTGAGAAAATAATATAGTTAAAAATACATAGTCTTGCATTTTTTTCGCACGAAAAACTGAAGACTTAAACGCAACTTGAGAGAATCATATTACCAGCAGTTGGCTCCTAGTTTTCAAGGGGTTATTATATAATTTTCTTGTCAATACTCATAGATATAAATATCTGTAGATTTCAAGATGGTGCAAGGAAGCGGGAGAAGGCGTAAGTTTCGAGTACATAGTCAAGAATCCTCAAGTCAAGAGCACCAGAATAGATGATAACAGCACTCCGTTCTGGGACGTCATGAAGAAAGTAGTCGAAGATATGTAAGTTGGAGTTAACTTTAGTCTAGTGGTCGCAAGCTACTGCTGAGCGAGAGAGAGAGGTTCTGGGTTCGATTCCCGGATCGGGCAAAGTGTTATTGGGTGTTTTTCCATCTGGATTTCTCAGTTGCAGCCTGCTGTCAGGATTTATGCCCGGTTGATGGCAATAAGCTCGCCCCTTAATACATGGGACTTAAAAATATTGTATTCACAGCGGATCTTTGTGTCTCTGAAGTTGGCTCTGCAAACCATTGCAAAAGAAACAGTTCGTCATCGAGTATATTACATAGAGTAAACGAGATAGGACGATGCGACAAACGTAAGCGAATGCAAGAGACAGTTATACAATTCTATCTTCACTTCAGCCAACTTCAGACACACAAATCCGCTGTGGGTATTACAACTGCCGAAATGTAAATGTGTATATAAGTGTATATAGGTGCACATCCGCCCTACCCTTCGGCGATTACAGGCGTGATGTTATGTTATGAACTCTCAAGTCTGACCTTTATACCCGACTGCGCAACGTAAAGGAGAGTAATACGTTTATCAGTTTATGTATGCATATTTGTTCCTACGTGGCTTTCAGGAGACCAAACGCGTTGGCCGATTTTAATGATTCTTACGTCAATCGATTCGTCTTAATCTTGCGTGTGTCACTGGCTACATAAAATTGAAAAAAAAGAAGAATGGTGGATTTTGGGCGCCTTATCGTGTGGACCCCAAGGCTTTTTCTTCCAAACCCATCGTGTGGTTTATTAAAATGAAGGGTTTTAAGAAGTGATTACAAAAATACGAAATACTTATACGTTTAAAAGTATTTCGAGTAAAAATATATTTCAATTAACTTTTTAGGGGCATCTCAGTACGCTGCGTAACCTGCCCCGGAGCAACAGACTTACGCTACGTTCGTCGTCAAGGGATCCCAGCGATAAACTTCTCTCCGCTAATGGACTCCGCAATGCTGCTCCATGCACACGACGAAAAAATACACGTAGACATCTTTAAGAAAGGAATCGAGATCATTGAGAAAGTCGTTGAATCTGTCGCTAATGTTTAAATGAGGTCATTTTTTATTGAGAGCATATGTTACCGGATTATTGCAAATATAGTAGGTTTATTAATTACAAATCGCGTGAGTTTGTAAACTCTTTCTTTTCGAAGACTTCCGTATAGTTTATTATAACCATTGAAATGTTCAGAATATAAATTTGTAAATTAATATTGTTATTATTAAATACAATAGTTTTATTGTTTTATTTTATATTATTAATTACAATATTTTTGTTTTATTTTATATTATTAATAACAATATTTTTATTGTTTTATTTTATAATATTAATTACAATATTTTTATTGATTTATTTTATATTATTAATTACAATATTTTTATTGTTTTATTTTATATTATTAATTACAATATTTTATTGTTTGTTTATTTATGTAAATACTGGTAGCATAGTAACTTTTTCACTTATGTGTAGAATAAAGAGTATATCTGTCTTTCTAATGATGCATGTGTCCATAATTATGAGTTTTCAACTAACCAAGGCCCTTAATCTGACGTCTCATGACTATCATGGTTTTACTTTGAGAGAGAGACGGAGCTATGAAGGAATAAGCGCATTATCCCTTAAGGAGGGCAATGTGTTTACCAGTCTATGTATGTATGTTTGTTGCTATGTGGCGTTCTAGAGACCAAACGCGATGGCCGATTTTGATGATTCTTACGTCAATCGATTCGTCTTAACCCTGCGAGTATCATATTAAAATTGGAGTGTTACATTAAAATTGGAAAATAATAAATGGCAGATTTTGGGCGCCATATTGGGAAGCACCATTTTTTTTTCTTCCAAACCAATCATGTGAGGTATCAAAATAAAGGTTTTTGAAACGTGATTTCAAAAATATATAACATTTATTTGTTTAAGTGTAACTAATGCTAAAAAAACAACTAGAAATTTGTAAATAAAAAAGTTAATTAAAAAATTCAAAAAACCCGACTAAACATCCGGTTTTGGTCAGCCAGCTCAAACTCAAACTCAAACATTTTTATTTTTAGCTCGCGAACATGTATCCTCCGACTGCACAGCATGATTTTCTTCTTGTTTACGTCTTTTTAGTTCGCTTTTAAAGCAGTCGGGTTTTTTTTTCATAGAGGTATCATGATGGCGTTCATACGTTTTGGTACGGCCCTTGACCTACCAATCATCATCATAACCACATAGGCACATACACAGCCAATACATTTATTTGTCGAAAAGAATTCTGTTGCAAAGTTGGCCCTAACTTTAATAAATTACCTAATTGGGTTTCGTCGAAAAAAAAAAACGAATTAAATAAACCGAAGAGAAGTTTTAATTAAATTAATACACACTTTACAACAAAATGCTCATATACTGTACAGACAATAAAGGAATCACTATTTTAAATACACATTTCTTCATAATAATAATCGCGTGCAGAAAGTTTGCCGATGAATACCCCTCCCGCTTAACTGTGTTGTGCCCCGCGTTCGCCTCGTCCGTTCGTCAAACGTCAGAGTGACGTCATGACGTCATCGGTAAACTTTCTGCGCGCGGCTTTTATTGAATTTATGAACTAAATCGACCAAAGACTATCTACTGAAAACCAGTCAGCTGTCGCGTCGCTGAAAACTAGTTCTAGGACTAAGTCTGGCACACGAGTCTCAGCATTATCTTATGATGACCGATTTTCGCAATTATGAGGCGTATTTACCTTTATTTTTATTTTTAACAAGCCTAATAGGCACCTTTGCGTAAACAAACTATTTATCTTTCTTTTCACTTTGATTCGTCGAACCTTGTTTTGAGTAGGCAGTAAATGCCTTGAAATAGGGATGTAAGATGTTAGCCCGTCAAGTTAGGTGAACAAAAAGATAAACTAACATATTTTCAAAGAAAAAATTAGATTGCTTGAAAATTATTTTAGAAGGGGCAAATACTAACTATATCACGAGTACATATAAACAAAAAATCTCACTTATTCTCCAAATAAACCTTATTGGAGCAGAGATTAAAAGCTCATGTATAAAGCTGGGTGTATAAAGAAAATATATTTAAGGCCAGAAGATATTTTCTTGGCCACGGCGCAATCCCATTGAGAGCCATTAACCATATACCATAAACTTGTTATATGACATTGCATTTTATTAAGCCCATTTAATACAAATATAGCTTTGATGTACACCATTCCAGACTCGCATGTAATATTGTTTGTATGTTTGTCCACGCACTTCTCCAAAACTTCTTTTTGGATCTTAACCATTCTTTTTTATTGGATTAGGTATCTCTCAACTTGGGGAATCGAAGTTTCATCAAAATCGGATCAGCAGTTTTCAAGATATGGAACATACAACCGAACTCCTTAGCGACAAACAGCAGGAATGTGTAAATTGAGTTATTATGCGTATTTCGTTAGTCCTTTAGGTACCCTACTATATTAGTTGCTCACTTTTTAGTGTTAGTGTGCTAAAACTGAAAAGAAATAAATAAAACACTTTTTCACAAAAAATAAACCGTCTTCAAAAGCAAAATATTAAAAAGTGCAAAATAACTTTCGTTTCGGAAGTCAGTGTCGAAAAACGATAAAAAAAGAAAGACCAAAGACACCGGCTTCCGAAAGTTATTTTGCACTTTTTAGTATTTTGCACTCTTTTGAAGTCGGTTTAGTTTTTGTGAAAAAGTTTTTATAACAATTTGCTTACGCTTGGCTATCCTCATACTCGTTAAGTATTCATTTCTCACTTGTACTTGGTTGATCGTCATCTTTAGGTTTTTTACTCTTATTTTTCTTTTTATCTTTTTTGATATCATTTCTACTTTCACTAGCTACTACCTCTTCTTTGGGTTCCTCAAATATAACACGTATTTTCTTACTGTCTGCTGTTTTTGAACTGTCACGATCATCATCTTCCAATATGGTATCTGTTTTTTGCCTCTCTTTTGCTGCCAATCCGGAAGCGACGCGTTTTTGGACATTAGCCCTTGATGTACTCATATTGGCGCGACTCATTCCCATCTGACTCATTGATATTAAACGTCTCTGGGAGACCAGCGTCGGTCGGATATCTTTGTAGTGTTCTTCAATTTCTTGTAACGTCAAGTCTTTCGTTTCTGGTAAATATAAGTAGAGGTACATAACACCTGTGAATTAGTAGGCAGAAATTACACAACGGTTGCTACTTAACACTCCCCACTTGTAATAATGTAATAATTATTAAGGGCGCAGGTGCAGAAAATATTTAATTCCAACAATTTTTAATAACCTTCCAGTTGATATGGAAAGCAGTTGTAGCACAAAAAATGCATTTAAAAACCAAGTGAAAAAGTATCTCCTTGGAACTTTTAGGGAAAATATTGAATATACTTAACTGACAATAACTTACTAATTTATATTGAATGTTACTACTAATATTACTAACATTTCAAATACTTAGCCATTAAGCGAAAAAATGTACAAATATAATAAAGATATAATTTTTGTGGGAGTTGCGTCTGCCAACAAACTGTTCTACAGTTTGGCAGGAGTAGTTTTTTTTTTTTTTTTTTTTTATTGTGTAGGCAAACTCAGTATTCACTGGTCAATGGTCATCTCTACTTACCTATAAGGGAACTAATTCCAAATACTATAAACGTCTTCTCAATGCCTAAAACTTCCAGTGCAAGGGGTTCCATCTTAGTGGTGACAAACATCACAAGGCAAAATGCAGAAATTGTTGCACCACCGAGTATTCCTCGAACCTGAAGTTTTTCATTACAATTAATATCGGTGGAATATGAATCCATGATTGGAATCGTACTTTTAGATATAGGTGGAATTCGAGATATTCTATACGTCCAGACTGAGGATAATTACTAGCAGAAGCCAGTATAGTCAAATCAAATTTATGATCTGTAATGGAACTGAATATGCAGTGTGAAGATATGGCTCATTGCAGTTTGATCGCTCATTTGACTCCATCGGGAGGCCCGTGCTTGGTAGTGATGCTTTATCCTTTTTGCCCGACTACGGCGAAGCAAAAGGGAGGGTTATGTTTTTGACCGGTATGTGTGTATATAAGCATGTTCATCTGTTCCCTCATAACTTAGAAAGAAAGAAAGAAAAAGTATTTAAATGTCACAAAACGACATACAATATAAATATATGCTTATGCTAAACCCTTAACAGTAGTATTGGTAGAACTTAAAGTAAGTTAGTAAAGATGAGAAATAAATAACCTTTACTACCTACATTTTGAATAAAACAGAAAAGAAATAGGGTGAAAAAGATCTCAGGCAGATGCATGTCGTGATTGTGGCAAAAAGGCTTCCACTCAGCATAATGCTGTGCCGTGGGGGATCCACAGCACGGCGCTGATTTTCAGTGGTCGCCTAGGAAACTTCTAAACTACTTATCATAATTTGACAAATGAGGTGTCGTTGGAAGCGTCTTGTTTGTCCGCTGGTGACGTGACGTTACATTAAATTGAATATGGCGCACTCTAGTGGGCATGAAGACAAGAAAAATTGGCCCATCCCATTTGTAGCATCATTGAACAGGGATTTTAAAATGATGTCGCGTTTGGTACATCATATTTTTGTCAAGCGCACCATTTGCGAGACACATCCCGTCAAAGACATGAAAACTATTTTTTTTACTTGACGGCATCGCAAAGTAATTGTTGATCGTTATGTAAGTATGCATGTATGTTCATTTGTTTCCTAAGGCTCTGCAAAAACCTCAAATACTTTAAATAAAATATAAGTT
This sequence comes from Orthosia gracilis, assembly GCA_947562075.1. Lineage (NCBI taxonomy): Eukaryota > Metazoa > Arthropoda > Insecta > Lepidoptera > Noctuidae > Orthosia > Orthosia gracilis. The sequence goes on along the minus strand of OX387270.1, from coordinate 29,666,148 downwards.
CAAAAAACTAAAACCGACTGAAAAATGACGCTCTCAAAAGTAAGAAACAAGAAAATATTCCCGTAAATTTACCGTGGTCGTACCTATGCCACCTACCGTAACAAAATAAAATTCTGCAAAGTAACATTTACGGGAATATTTTCTTGTGTCATACATTTTAGAGCGTGATTTTTCGGTAGTCGGGTTATTTTTCTGACCACATAGTACCAAGACAGTTCCGAAAGGACGTCTGTTAGCTGGCAAATAAATAGTAAGACAATTTTCCTTAATAGATTCCAAATACAGTTCCTCTACTTTGTCGTATGGCAATGAAACGTACCTACTGTGTGTTTTCCAAAAGATATTACTTACTTGTAACGGGTATAATTCAAAACCAATAAGAATTGGTAAGACGTAATACCCTAAAGTAGAAAAACATATATACACCATTAAACTTAGTAGAGGTACCAAGCTTGGTTCGTCATTATAGAATAAGAACAGTCCTAATACGAAGCAGACTATTGTCACCCCAACGGCTGAAAAAAAAATATTAAGTGTTAGGCGGGTTAGAAAACTAAGACTCTTCATATTGATAGGAATAAATTAGTCATAATAGGCATGCTACCCTTTTGAGGATTACGTCTAAACAAAAAAAAAGAACGCTTAGACCCACTTGCACGAAAAACTTAACAAATTGACAATATTTTATGACAAACGATCAATTTAACCTCTTATTATCCCTATAGGATCACTCGCGTGTGTCTATCTATATTATACACATAAGGGATCACTTGCGTGCCAGTCTTTCAAAAGGCCCAGTGTGCAATGTATTGAACTAAGAAACATAATCTTTTCCTGAACGCCCAGTGTACATTGTAATGTACATTTAGTTTAAATGAATATTTCTTTTAAATTTTCGCGCGTACTGTCATTTGACGTGTTGTTACAAAGACCTTATACTTCTTACTACTAGACTGTGCACTATGGCGCAAAAACCGGTCCGCGCGAGAGGGCTCCTATTGGTAGTGTGTCTTTTTCTAATGAGATGACCATGATCAAACAGAACACGGGACAAATTGATTGTATAAACGATAGTGTATATCCCGATATATTTATGCTACCTAACTACGCTACCTATACCTACCTAATTTATTATAAACAGTAAAAAATAGTGTGATTATGTGGGCGAAATAACTAATTCCTATTTTTTATAATATTTGAGTATGTTTTGAGTTACTTTCTGTTTAATAATTTTGTGTATTGACTACGCGTTCCCTGCCACTGACAAGCAAGCCGCATTATAAAAGAGTGCGCAAGAGGCTTGATCGTTCGATTTTGGTTTGACTTCGGTCTTGAACGGTCAGGTAGGTTTTGATTGCTCTTGATTTATTATTAACGTGATAAATGTGATTAAAAATAGTCTAATTTATGTATTGGTTTTATTCCATTAAGTTTTACGCTCACATTTGATTATAACCTCACATTTTGTTGTGTACACTTTCACATATATTTTTTGGAATCAATCTACATCACTTATCGTATGGTGCCGGGAGTAAAAATTTCACCATCTCATGTTTTCCCGTGTGTGTCGTAAGAGGCGACTAAGAGACAAACCAGAGAATGGGCATCAGCGTTCTCTCTGCATTTGTAACAACCATACTGCGATCGCCAACCCGCCTGCAAAGCATCACTCCCCATGAATGGCACAAATAAAAGATAGCCCCTAGTGCTCGGCAGCTGCTTGCCTAGCCTCGACAACGATAGCGGTCGAGATCACGGTAGCGGTCGAGATCACGGTATGGCAAGGGGTGCTAAAGATTCCGGACGAGACCCGGCTACCCCAACAAATACCGACGACTGGACCTAGCAACGTACAACACGCGCACCTTCCGGACCGACGAAAAGATCATCGAACTCGAACAGTAATTGTGCGGTTTACGATGGAGTATTTTAGGGTTATCTGAAGTTCGAAGAGAGGGGGAGGTGCATCATCAGGTTTACGAGATATTGCATTTCCTGCTGGAGTAACGTTTTGCAGAATCGTGTATCTCTTAAACCATTGTATGTGCGCCTGTAGAATAAACATACACGAGTAGATCTTGATACGTGCGTATTTGTGCCGGAATAAGATTTAAGAAAAAAAATATAATTTTCAAGTAATCGCGCTTTTTTGAAAACCCGAAAAAATTCGGAGTGCCTCAATGAGAAGACATATAAGCTCGCTGATAACTGTATTCAGTCCATCTTGGCGCTTGCAATAACCATAAAAAGTTTAAAAAGCATTCATTTTTACGTTATCGAATAATATTGCTAAAAGTCATAACGAGGGTGTCATAAGTTTGACGACAAAATACAAGAAACCGACTCAACCCAAGCTAGGTAGGTGTAAACCACAAATAAGTGCGTTTAGTCAAAAATATATAGTAAAAATATTCAGCTTGGAATGTTTCGCACTACGTAGATTTAAACAAAAACCTAAACAATTCGAATGACTACGAAAAAGCGACGGATTCACACATATCGATGACCTTAATTGGACGTATTAAACCTAAGCTGTTGTCCGTACAGTCGCGTTCAAACATTTGTTGGTATGACCTAATTTTGGGAGCTAATTAAAAAAATCCCTAGGGAACATACTCCCAGGATAAAAAAGTTGAGTTGAGGGTGGTCAAAAGTGACACAACCAAAATTTTTCTCTATATTAAAAAATAAAAATAGTTATAATTAATATTTAGATAAATCAATGACAAAAATTGATATTTAATAGTCACTACCTGGCAGTCAAGTGTTATCTGCTTCAAAATACAAAATTTAAATTTTCAATATCATGGACGCTATCAACCTCACCATCTCAGATCTGAGCAACATCTTCAGCCAAAGATTGTCTGATTTTGAAAAGGAGCTGAAGACCCCATGCACCACAGCATTCACCACCTCGGGTCTAGCAGCGGAGTCTGCAACGTTCCGGGTATTTATTGTTCAGGCGCTCAACACTCTACAGCAGCAAGTTGGCATGTTGGCGCAGACATTGGACAATATGGAGATGTGTGGGCGGCGTAAGATCCTGCTGTTGTACGGATTGTCGGAGGAGCAAGACGAGGAGACTGCACAGGTGGTGTCTCAAGTTCTTAAACAGCATCAGCATCTGATTTGACTACATCTGGCATAAAGAAGTGTCACAGGATGGGGCGCAGCACAACCCACAAGCCTCGACCGATCCTCTTCATGCTGCATGATGTGGCACTCCGCAGTATGATCTGGTTTGGCAAGATCAAGCTGAAGGGGTCTGGTATAACAATGTCGGAGTTCCTCACTAAAGCCAGACACAACGTCTTTATAGCGGCGCGGGACAAATCTGGAGTGACCCAATGTTGGACCTTGGAAGGAAATGTGTTTGTCCTTCATTCGAAAGGATCTCGGTATCGAGTGACTTCCTTAGCCGAGCTCAATAAGATCGCGCAGCAATCGGAGCTGATGGCCGCCCAGCCGGATCAGGTCTCTGGACAGCCGGAGCCGGGCGATGTTCAACCAGTCGCAGTCATTGAGGTATTAATGTACTACGCACTAGAGAAGTCGCCACACATCACTGCTGTGTTCCGTTTATATGCGGTGTGCGTACCGCACGTCACTCAGTTGCTTGCTAGATCTTGAGCGCCTATGTCATTGTTCGTTTTTAAACGAAAAAACGTTCAGACGCATTAAATATGCCATCGTGTGTTTTAAAATATTGCACTTATAATTCAACTAATACGGCGAAATGCAAAGGAATAACTTTTCATCGATTAGTAACTAGATAATTATTTTAAAATTGAATTTGAACAAAATATTTGGTGGACGCCATGTTGCCTCATTTGTCATAAAGACTAAAAATTAAGATGTGACAATATGTGTAACAAGTGTAGGTAGAATAAGCTGACGTTTCTTTTTATAGCGCAACATAATAATTTTATATATATTAAAAAAGGAACTGACTGTGGTAATTCAAATAAATAGTTTAACAAATTGGGGTAGATAGGTAGGGTCGGTCTCAGCTTCGCGAGGTCCTGGTGGCGGAATGGCGGGACAAGCTTTCACGCCCTACCGCTGCCCTCGTTACCATCGAGGCGGTCCGGCCAGTGCTCGAGCGCTGGCTCGGGAGTAGGCACGGCTCCCTGTCGTTTCGGGTGACGCAGGTGCTCTCGCTAATAGTTGCTTCGGGAAGTACCTGTGTCGCATAAACAGGGAGCCGGCCGCACGCGGGTGCACCACTGTGTCGACTGTCGGGAGGACACGGCGCGGCATACGCTGGCAGAGTGTCCCGCTTGGGAGGAGCCGCGCCGTGCCCTCATCTCTGAAGTAGGCAGTGACCTGTCGCTGCCGGCCGTAGTCGATTATATGGTCGGCAGCGAGGACTCCTGGGACACAGTGATATCCTTCTGCGAAACAGTCGTCTCGCAGGAGGCTGCGGAGAGGGAGAGGGAGATTTCATCCGCTCCTCCGATCCGCAGCAGACGCGCCGGGCGTCGGCGGAGGTCGGATAACGCTCTCTTCCTGCCCCCCTAAATGGGTCCAGGGGCGACGGACTCGGGGACGTCCGTCATCCCCCACACATCAGGACCTGTGGTGGTGGCGCGTAGTGTTCCACGCGCGCCCCTCATAGACGTCGCGGACACCTCACTCTCCCCAACCCGAGGTCGACTAGCCGGGAGTTGCGGAAGTATCGTTGTTCCCGTGACCCCGGCGTAGGTGTTTGATAGAACACCGGGGTGCTTTTTAGTCAGTAGGAGTCTGACAGATCCCTCCGCTCCCCAGGGCGGAGGACATCCAATGAGGATTTTCCACCCCGGAACAAAAAAAAGGGTAGGTTGGTAGCCAGTTGACGGGAGCTCACTCCCCCCAACCCGAGGTCGACTAGCCGGGAGTTGCGGAAGTATCGTTGTTCCCGTGACCCCGGCGTAGGTGTTTGATGGAACACCGGGGTGCTTTTTAGTCAGTAGGAGTCTGACAGATCCCTCCGCTCCCCAGGGCGGAGGACATCCAATGAGGATTTTCCACCCCGGAACAAAAAAAAGGGTAGGTTGGTAGCCAGTTGACGGGAGCGAAGTCGCGGGGGACAGCTAGTACCTAAATAAAGAAAAAGAAAGTTTCTATTACTTTCCTAAGGTTATTTCAACTAATAATAAATTTTGAAAAAATCTAATGAAGCTTGTTAGGTATAAAACTATGTAGGTACCACTTATGTAGTCAGTCAGCAGTTTATTCTATATGAGTGACATGTTGTTGCAGAATGTTGAACGAAACGCGCAAGCGCCATGAAAATCACGGCGCTTCCGTCTTTTTGATCGCGAGAAAATTATACCTTAGAAGTGGTCTAGCGCTGCGTGTTTATACTGTATTGCTGACGACTAATTATTGTTTCAGCGCTACAGCGAACTTTAGTTTAAGCTCTTGTCAAAATGGAGCATGTCCTTTGCTTAGGATAGCTTCTCTAGTACGTAGTACATATTATCTCAATGGTCGCAGTGGGAAAGATAGCCGCAACAAAAAACAAACGGACTGTGGCCAGAAATTAGGATTTCCTTGTTTCTTCTTTTTGGTAGTCCAGGTAGTTCGTGTGTATTGTGTTTTTCAGTAGATAATTAGCCATCTTTTTCTATAATTTCTCGTTTGTTTGTGTACCCTTTGTATAAAATTTTCTGTCTTGTCAATTGTCATGTCATCAATGTCACTGTCATATTCTTAATTTGTCACTTCATGTTGCGTTCCAAAATGCATTAGTAGCACCTTTTTTTGTTACATAAGAATCCTTAAGGGAAAATTACTTACCTAGTTCATAGCGTAGAAATACAGTCTTTCATTCCATTTTTTGACGCTTCATTGTTCCGACTTCGTCGCTAGATTGTGGAACCACTTAGGAACTACAGCTTAGAGTAATAATTTCACCCTTAACACATTCATTTCACTGAAAAAACTTAAAATCACTACACATAATTATATTCGTTTACTTCAACTTTATTTCATTTGTTTTGACAGGTTGACAGCTGACTTTCACTGAACTTGAATGATTTGACGGATGTGATTTGGACCTAGGATGGTGGTATTTTACTGAAAAGCAATTGTTCCGTGTCATTTTTTCAAGAATTAAAATTCTTGAAATGGTTATTTGAAATTATATAATAGTTAGGGAAAACAGTTTCTACGCATTTTTTAAGAAAATTCAAAATAATTTTTAATATACTTTATTTAAATTTAACTAAAGTATGTATGTACCATTTTGTTCGATAACTTTTTTTCATCTTGTAGGTAGGGACATGATCCCATTGCTATAGAAATTTTGGGACTTCTGATCAAAATACCGCGACAAGTGGTTTTGGCAGTCCTCTCGTGATGTTAACCCGACACTGCTTAAAGAATTCTGAATAGACCGAAACAGGTGTAAATCTGAAGGTGCAAGGTCAGGACTATACGGCGGATGCATTAACACCTCCCAGCCACCTCTCTTAATTTTTGCTGAGTGGCTAAAGATGTGTGAGGTCTAGCGTTATCATGATGAACAACCACACCCCTTCTGTTGATTAATTCCGGCCGCTTTCTCTCAACTTCTTGCTTTAATCTCATCAGTTGTTCGCAGTAGAGTTCAGAATCGATGATCCTGCCTGGTGGTAACAGCTCATAATGAATAATGCCCTTCCAATCCCACCACACACACAGCATCACCTTGTTGCGAGTTAACCCGGGTTTCGCCACAGTCTGTGAAGCCTGACCGGCCTTTGACCACGACCTTTTTCGCACGTTCTTGTCGTACGTGAGCCGACCAGTTTCACCCTTAGTATCGAACCGAAGAGGTACCAACCCGTCGCGTCAAACCGAACGTGCTGCTATACTCAAGATGGTGTTCACAAAGAGCCAGGGAGACGCAACCGAGATGGAAGAACAGCTACGCATCCAAGAACAGCAAGCGCGACGCGTCCAAGAACAGGAGGCGCGCTAGACAGACAGAGTTATATTCCCACTATTTATATTAAAGTGTGGATAATATTTAATAAATATTACCTGAAATTAAAGCCAAGGGTCTTCTGCCAATTCTGTAGAGTAGTACTGCAGTGACCACGGTCGTACACAATCTGGTCAGGGCCAACAGAATGTTACCAGCTAGCGGATCAATAGATGATTTTGCAATCTTTATAAACAAAATACACATGAAATAAAGCATACCATTTGAATGCGTATTCAATAAAACGGGGTCCATTATTTGCGTGAGCTCAAAATTAGGGGTCACTAAAAATCTCACGTCAATTCATTAAATTAGAAAATTAATATTATGAAACAGATAATTAAAAGAAAATCTAACCCGGGCATAGACAACATTAAATAATGTCTATGGCCCTCACTCCAAAGGCCTTTCTAATTTCCAAAGCATTGCAAATACTAATGATGAATTTAAGAATATAAATCAATTTACCGTTAAAATCTTTATGGCCCAAGATAGAATGAAGGTGCATCCGGCCATTTGTGCGAGTATAGTATAAATAATCATCAAGAGGAAAGGCTTACACGAAGATTTACTGAATAACTCTTTCATTTTTTCGGCAAGTGATAACCTGTACACAAAAGAAACACAAAATAATCATGTTTTGGGTTTTACTACAACCAATGGATCGTTTATCGATGCAATTGATCGACGTCGGACGATTTTTGTGGTAGTTTTTAATTTATTTTGATGTAGTGTCGATGGACGTCAACTATTCTGTATCGATCGATAAGTTTGTGAACACCCTTAATCCTTAACTGACATCGTGGGGTAGATTTGTACCTCAAATTTAGTTTCCAACGAAACTATCAGCTCCTCTTTTTAAATATTCTCAGGCTAGCGTTTAGCTCAAGAACGCGTGGTGCGTTGAAATCATCCGCTTACGCTATGTAGATGCGCAACATGGGCTTTTATAGTTACGTCTGTATTTTTTTTGTTTTCATTTAATTTTAATTTTGTGTTTTTTTTGTATAAACCAACTTGTCTGTGGACCATTAGTGTAAGTTTTTGCTTCCTCCTATTGTTTTTAAGATTTTCATAGAAGAGGTGTTTTTATGTTTTCAGTTGGTAAAAAAGTAAAATTACTTACGAAGATATTGTTTCTTTTAATTGTAAACGTTACTAGAACCTTTACTAGAACCTTTATTACATGGAAATAATAATCTTAAGGTTTTTTAATTAATTTGATTGAATTTTGTTATGATTTTATTATGTTTTTATAGTGACATTTTTGATTTTAAATTGAATGATTAATTATCTTTACTATTTATTCTGGCGCATAATTTTAAGTTAACTAACCTAATGTTAAGCTGTTACTAACCATTGGACCAATGTAGTTGTTATCGTGCGATAATTTTATCGCACTTTTTTAATGCAACGTATGAGCACAGTATACTGTGGTATGAGTTAGTAAGGCAGTGCGCGCACGTTCGAGTAATCATGATTTTAAAATCCCAGCGATTTTAATATCTACGCCCGTTTTTTTTCGTGGGCCCAGAAGATCTCCATCGTACTCGTACAATGCTACGCCCCAACTTATGCATCAACAGCGGATACCAAAGACGATTTCTACAACGCCCTTAAGCATCAAGAAACAAGATATTCGTATCGTCCTAGTCATGGGGGACCTGAATACAAAGGTTGGGAGAGTTAACACAAACCGCGAGCGGCACATGGGTACGAGGAGGAGTTTGTAATGAGAACGGACCGATTTGTCGAGTTTTGCCAGAACCACGACCTGACCATTGGAGGAACATTATTTATACATGGCGACCACCACAAGTACACGTGGAACTCACCCGATGGAGTCACCTAGAACCAGATTGACCACCTTGACATTAACGCCAAATGGCGTTCCTCATTGCTCGATGTCCGAAACCGCAGGGACGCCGATATTGATAGCGACCACCATCTGGTAGTTGCTGAAATCCGGCTGAAGGTTGGAGTGGCCCGTGTGGCTGGAGGACCCGGCAAGATAGGAAGAAGGTTCGACGTGAGCAAACTGCGTGACTCGGGCATCCGTAAAACGTTCCAACTCGAGCTACGTAATCGTTTTTCGGGACTTGATACCGGTTAGGACTCATTGGACGAGGAGTGGAAACGCATCAAAGTGGCCTATACATAAACCAGCTCCGTCGTTCTAGGACACAAACCGACTCTTTCTCGCGAAGACTGGATGTCACAGCACACTTGGAGCCTGATCGAAGACAGAAGAAACCTTCATCTGAGATTGCTTGAGACTCATAATGACGCCATGCGAGTCCACCTTAACATGCAATACCGTCAGAACGCCTAATGCAGCACCCGCAAATATAGGAGGCAGTGGGCTGATGATATTGCTGATCGTGCTCAACAAGCTGCAAACACCGATAACCTGAAGGAATTGTATAAAGCTACCAAAACCGTGGCAGGCAACAGCAAATATAAGAAGAAGCCGCTCAAGTCTAAGGACGGTCAGCTCATAGTGACATCGAAAGGGCAGCTCTTACGCTGGCGTAATCACTTTGAGGAGGTCTTCCGTTTGTCAGCAACATCAACACCTGACGCGCTGCAAGTCAGTTCTACATCATACCGGCCTCTCGACATCGACACGGAACCATCGCTTCGGAAATTGCAAGATCAGTCCTCTCTTTGAAGACAGGCAAAGCACCAGGACTCGACCTGATAACTGCGGAAATGCTACAAGCTGACTTATCCTCCGCCGTCAACGTTCTGACACCTCTCATCGAGAGGATATGGGCCACCGAAGAGCTTCCGGACGAATGGAACAAGGGTCATTTTATAATTGTACCCAAGAAGGGAGACCTTAGTCAATGCGATAACTGGAGAGGTATTACGTTGCTCCCAATTTCCTCGAAGGTTCTCTGCAAGATTATCTTGGATAGGTTAACGAAGGCCGTAGATCCTCTCCTACGCAAAGAGCAGGCTGGTGTCCGCGCGAATCGCTCGTGTACGGATCAGATTAACCGTATCATTTTAGAACAGGCATCAGAATGGCAGAGGGAGATCTATCTCACCTTTGTCGCTTTCGAAAAGGCATTTGATACGCTGAAGTGGTCCAGCATCTGGTCCCGCCCACTGGACATCGGAGTGCCACCGAAAATTGTCAGTCTCTTGGAGAGTATATACAAGAATTATATAAAAACAATTGACCTTCCGCATCGAGTGGGTGTATCGTTGTTTAGAGCTGGGGTATCGTTGAGTATATAAATGCTGCATTTACGATTATAAAAACTATTGAATTGAGAAGCCACCACAGTTAGATTTTTTTACAAAATTCTTTCCTACGATTTTTTTAACTGCCCATTGACTTCACTTTTGCCCACCACCATCAACTTCAATTTTGCGATAATGTTAATTATTACGTAAATTTTACTAAAAAATACCAATATATTGAAATTGACATTTCCTAATTTTTCCTATTAAAACCAACTTGTTATTGGGGTTTGGTACAGCACCCTAAATTTTCGAAGTCCGAAACGCACTTGGCCGGTTTTTCTTCTTTCTCTCCGAAGTAGTAAATAGAGACAAGCGACTTCGCGTCGCAAGAAGTTAAATCGTGGTGCGCGCTAGGCCTTAGTTAAGGGTTAAGAAGAGATGAAACCAATGTTGGTAGTCCGGCGAATGCCCGAGTAGCGCTTTCATTGTTTTTTGTAGGATGCTTTGGAGTTGAAATCAAACTAAATACAGTGTAGGACAAACAACCGATAGTAAAACCGTAAAATGGGTAAAGAAAGCCCTCTTGACATTACAGAGAGAAATGGGCACCCTTACTCATGGCGGACTGGCATTTTCAGACATAGGGCTCTTATACATAAATACGACGTCGCATCGTAGTCCATCATCATTTGTTGCAATTTTATCGTGTTTATGTGAAGAGCCCGCCCTTACGGCGCGGACACATCACCACACCACGGCGCGGCGCCGCCGTCGCCACGCAATGGCATGGCGTTGATCCGCGCCCCAACCATCGTCTCAAACGTGCCAAACTTGTAATTTTTGTCTAAATATGGACTGCTAACGACGTATTAGAGCCGGGTCCAAATTAGTGGGCCGTAACCGTAACCATTGCAATGTGCTGTTACCAAAAAATTCGAGCGGTGTACGCGTACGGCTAGAAGGAAGCCGACGATTACAATGTCCACATTTTGTAACCGTAACCTTGCACAAATATTCTTGGCCGAAGTTAGCTACAATAGTAATAGTCGTAGTGGTGTGGTTGCTTGCAGTAGTTAATCTCATACAAAAACAGCACCGTTTCGTGCTTTGCGCATCCGTAAAGCCAACTTCAGGGCGGCCCAGAAAGTTGGAGAGATCTATAACCGTAACCGTTACTGTGACCAAAAACACGCGAGCCTGCAGTGACCGCTACTCTCACAACGAGCCGCCGATTTTCGGTTTTTGCCGCGAATCAAAGGGCACTCGCAGCGCACTCGTGGACGTCAAGAGTAAAGGTTGTTGCACGCCGCGAACCATCAAATATTTTCGAGTGTTTATTGCACTGTTTATTAGTGTGCAGTGTTTCCTTGTTCTGTTTTGGGCCCGATTAAATACATTATATACTTGCGAAAGCGTTTGACACAGTTCCCGTCTCCAATCTTCTATTCAAGCTTGTAAGTTTGGGTGTCAGGGGGGCTCTATTGGATCTCTTCGAGAGCTATCTAACCAACCGCTCACAATTTGTTACTATAGGTAGTCAGAAGTATTGAGCTACCCATTCAGTACGGCGTGCCTCAGGGAAGCATTTTGGGGCCCACCCTGTTCCTTGTTTTTATTAACGACCTCTGCAACCTTCAAATGCCTCAATAGTTTCATTTGCAGATGATACTGATACAGATACTACATCACTTTCGCCGCAAAATCTTGGTCGGACCTCCAAGCAACTGCACAAGACGGCTTTAATTCTGCCCTGAAATGGCTTTCCTCTCACTCTCTGAGTCTTAATACCAATAAAACTAATTTCATTACTTTTTCTACCATGAACAGTTTCCAACCAAAAACCTCGACCTATATAAAAGCCCATTCTTGTTTTACACAATCTCATCTTAATTGTCACTGTCCTACTATAACATCACTGGAACAAGTTAGATATCTTGGAGTAGTTCTGGACAAAAACCTTAATGTCGGGTCACACATTAATACCCTTACTGATCGCATACGCAAGCTTATTTATATTTTTGACTCTCGTCATGTAGCCAACCCTTTTATTATTAGAAAAGTGTACTTTGCTATTTGCCAGTCAATCCTCATTTATTGTATTTCTTGCTGGGGTGGTGCTGCAAAGACCAGAGAGCTATTCAAGAAGTGGCTACGTTCAGACCGATTATCTTCCCAACCACAGAACTTTATCATGCAAACTATTCAATGTTAGACAACAATACATCTTACAAATAATCCAACTACAACACCTCATCTGCACAATCCCACCACCACGCACAACATTCTTTAAAAAATTCGCTCTCTATCCTGGCCCATCAATTTACAATAAAATTAATGCAATAGTCCCAACATACGGATTAAGATGTCGTATCTACAAAAAGACTGTTCGCTCCTACTTACTGAACCTTAACTACAACGAAACAAAAGACCTCCTAAAGAAGTGATCTCACTAACACAAACATGTATCACACACAACATAGAAAACTAACACACATTACACTAACACAAATATAGTACTCACAATCATACTGAACATATGTATGTTTTTAATTTTTGTTGATTTGATTATTATATATTATTTCCTATTTTGACATTCGATTTAGTACAATTTTAATATAACTTTCTCATGTTTTTAAAGTATTTTTTTTGGTTGATTGATTTTAACAATGTAATTTTGACAAAATATTCTTGATAAAAGTCAACCCGTATTTTTACGTCAGGGGATCGCAACTGATTCTTTTAAACACAGGTGACTTCGTCACCTATCTAGAAGAACAGTACTGCACCCACTAACTAGATTAAGACCTTAAATGCCTATCTTAATTAACCATGCAATGAATCTAGTCCTTAATTCATGAATAAATTTATTTTAATTTATTTTAATTTTAATTTCATTACTGTATCATGCTGGCTACGGCTCGGTAGTGTGGACCTGGCTTTACAAGTAAACATCGATATTTTCAGCATTTTTTTTGGTACTAGCTTCTGCGGATTAGCTAAAGCGAAAGATCAAATGCCGAGCGGGTGCAACCTGGACTTAAAGTCAATATGTCTGTAAGGGCTCTTACACATAAACACTATACGATGTCGCGTCGTGCGGCATCATTTTGACTTCGCGTCCCTATTTTCCTTTCAACCACATTTGGTTCAGGGTTATATACGGGTGTGAATATTTGTTGAATTTCTAAGCACAATTTCTAATAAAAATAGGGACATGAAGTCAAAACGATGCCGCACGACGTGATGTTAGTATGGCGCGACGTCGTATCGTGTTTATGTGTAAAAGCCCTAAGGGCCTGGACGCGTTATTACAGTATTGCAGTGCACCGTACACGGTACACGGCACGGTGCCGTTCCACGGTGGCGGCGCCGCGCCGTGGTGCAGGCCTTACAGACATATATACACTTTAAGTCCAGGTTTCTTCACGATCTTTCACTTCACCATATGTAAAGTGTTGTCCAAAATAATTTTAGAAAGAACATATCAAAAACACAATGATACTTACGCAGGGTCGAACACAACTTCACACTTGAAAACAAAATACAACCTACTTACGAAGGTCGTTATCATCTTTAAAATCTATAAGCTGCTTCATTTCTGCATCAATGTCGTAATCGCGACCCCTGAACTTTGCCAGATTCTTTCGTGCATCCGCCTCGGTTTTATGTAGCAGTATGTAGTAAGGTGTTTCGGGTAGCAGGAGATAGGAACAGAAGTTTAAAACCGTGATGACGCAGCAGGCAAAGCAAATGTTTTTCCAATGCAGCATCTTGCCGAGTACAGCCTGAAAGGGGTAAAACAGACTAAAAACTGTTGAAGGCTATACAACCATTTTTTGCTTCGTGCGTCTTATTACATTTTTTTGGGATGGGCCATCCGCCAGCTAATCTATTACATTTTAAAACTGAATAGGCGGGGGCAAGCCACGTACTTTTCCGCACGAGTCCGGATATGGGAAAAGAAGCGCACTGCGCATGAAATACACTGTATTGTGATACGAGCCAATAGTGAATAAAGTCTCGCAGATTTTTTAGGCCGCCTTTATGACTTTTGAAGGAGAGAGGTATACCAACAATAAAAAATACCAGCACAGTAATTCCCATGGCCACAGCCATATTGGGGAACGATCCAATCACTCCTCGCATGTTCGGTAAGGATATCTCTGTGGTGAAGACTCTCGGAGGCCCCATGGCCATACCACACCCTACCCCTGTTATCGCCCTTCCTGCAATATTAAATCAAAATTACAATATTTCGATACAAAATAATTAGATAAGTATCTGCAATGAACACAAGACATACATTTTGATTTGAGAAGAAAACACACATTCATTTGCATTTTTTCTTGTAGTTTCAAATAATATGGGTATCGTGAACATTTCATCAAAGTGCGATAATAACTCCAATTTGTTTTGTTTTAACCTATACTATCCCACAGCTGGACCAATTTAAAAAAAAAGAATGTTTGGAGTTTCTTGTACGTTCTTCTCCATAACTAGCTACTTTTCCGAATATGCACGGTAGAATCAATTTCAATTACTTGTAAATTTTAATTTGTTATTGTTTGACGTTCAATAGTGCCGCTTATTGGCCTAGTTGAATAAATATATTTGACTTTTAGAACAATTTTTGACAAATGGACTCGCCTTGTGTCAGAACTTAACAATTTTGTACCTCAATTTAATAAGTGAGTGAAGTGTATTATACATTAAAAATGGTTCTAACAACAAGTAGTGGAAGTAGTGATGATGAATATATGAGTGAACGGCAACGGCGAGTTTTCCGTAAAAGGATAAAATTTACTTTTCATGTGACAGATTTTAAGTTACGACGAAAAATTTCGAGTCGGCAAGACTACCGTCGAATATTTGGAAAATAGGACATGATCTTAAATACGATTGTAAGAGAAATGCAGCCCTTACACCCACTCAGCAATACTTACAATGACAATTTTTTTGATGCAATATTGTCATCGAAATCTACAGGAGTTTTCTGTAAAAGTTTAATAAACAGCATTTATAATGGTAGTATTTGTAATGTTTTACTTGTAATTTTTTTTACATAATTGTAAAGTAAACCAGCCCCTGTCATACAACTTTACAAATATGTCACTTATTTACAAAATCGTTGGATTGTAACGTTTATTAAACAGGGCCCAGTTAATATTTTTTTTTTAATTTTACACCAAGAGCTGCGATCAGTGCTGCAGTGTCGGTGCCGCGCACGCACGACAGCAGGACGATTATGTGTGTGCATAAATCGTATGCTAAAATTCAACTGGTCACACTTATGCACAGTACAACACCCGCACCGCTGCGGCGCCGCAGCAGTCCGACATTAAACGTCTAAATTGAAAGAGCCCTTACACTAAATACCTAGTTAATTAAGGTTCGGCATTTAATAAGTATCGTTGAAAATCCGACACGCATGCTAAAACTTGTAATCATAATGTTAAAAACAAAACAGAAAAAAAATACAAACCTAAAATAATCTCTTCTGCACTTGACGCATAGCTGGTGTAAAGCCATCCAACGAACATTGGTACTTGACTGACAATGAGCATGATTCGACGTCCGTGCATGTCCGTCACGATGCCTGAGATGATACAGCCGATAGGACAAAATAATCCCAACACACTGGCTGGAACATGGAATAAAAAAAAAAATTGAGGTACCAACCAAAACTAAAAAGAGATAAATAAAAAAAAATAACAAACACCACAAAGAAACATACAAACACTACAAAGCTAAAAATAACTTTCTTTACCGAAGTTGGTGTCTTTGGTACCAATTTTTCCCGTTTTTCGACATCGAATTTTTTTTAGCAATAGTGTTTAGTTTGGTGAGGTTTTGAATATTCGGGGAAAATACAAAAAAAAAGATTCCGACGAATTGAGAACCTCCTCCTTTTTTGAGGTCGGTTAAAAAAGGAATAAGCTTAAAATACTTGTTGCTTGATAGAAGCCCTTTATAGCTACAACCTGAGAGTATTTTCCATTTCAAGAGTATATACGTTACTTCTTGACAAGCGTGCTTCACCGTCGACCACATCAACGCTTAACATCAGCCATGAGATAAAAAAATGGAATTCGCTGTAGTCAAAATACGCGTTTGGACATGGAGTTGCTGACACCAGCTCGTTATACAAATGGGATTAGGCGGGTCTCGTCACTCGCAGTGCATGGTGACCGTTGGGCATTTCTCCTCACCCATTAGATCCCAGAGGATGGGGGTGTCGTCGAGGCTGCCCCAGAATGTGCTGGCAAAATGAGCAAAACGAGTACCACGAAGGCTAGTTCGAGACTACACTCTTTTACCTCACCGGTAAAAAAGTATCCGGAAATATATGGGGGAGGCCTTTGACCAGTTTAAGGTTCTAGAACTTCTAGACTAAAAAGCAAAATTTACCTATAAGTTTTTAAAGAAAATCATCATCGCAATCCATAGCTTTTTTTATTGATAGGGTTGCGATTGACCACTATCTCACCTGATGATAAGCGGTGATGTGGTCGACGATGAAGCACGCTTGCCTAGAAGAAACCTATCACTCTTGACTTAAAGTCTCCCAGGTTGTAGCTATCAGGAAATAAAGACTACGGCAGGGAATTCCACACTCCAACTGTAAGCATAAATATAAAATATAAAAGTATTATTATTTGGCCCTAAGAAGGGCCGTTGGTGGTCATGGCTCTCAGGAGAGCCGTTTGAGTTCATCATGCCGCAATCGGGGTGGCCACCTATTGGGCCCAAATTTGATAGTTTCCCATCGACTCTAAAATAAGCCTAGATTCAACCAGTAACTCATTGCCGATGAGCCTCATGGCCCATTTTTCGATCGACTCAAGTGCATGATGACAATAATAACACTAAAACACTAAAAGTCAAGGAAAAATATAGTTTTGAAGTAGCTAGACTCTAGCCGCTAGAAGCTCGAGCAAAATAAGGTTTCTATCTGAAAACTCACACTCACCGATCCAAGATGCATCTTCTCGTGTGACATATATCTCAGACTCAGGTTCTGTTAGCTGGGGGATCTGAACCGAAGCGAACCCAAAGGCCAGACCTATAGCAAGCTGTGCCATATTCACCCACGCACCATATAGCAACTGAATCCGGGCAGTTACCGTTGTTATGCCAGGGTCCAGTTGTATCGGGTCCATTGCTAAAGACGACATTATACTTCTTTTCAATAGCTCCATTTTTGAGTATTGAGCAACTTTGGGAGTTTTCAACGCAATATTCCGTAGGACAGGATCTTTTTTTCACTTTATCACGTTAGAAAATTACTTCTATATTGCAGTATGTTCTTGACGACGCGAAAACAATATTCTTTTAATTTTTGACAGAATTTGCAGGTGATCAGCACCGGCCTGTGCAGAATCTGTAAAAAAAGCAATGAGGAGTGCGAAATCGTGTGTGAAACTTCTTGGAGTTTCTATGGTCTGAAAAATAATGTTGGTAGTTTTTCCATCAATATGACCTCGCTAGAGTAAAAATGTTCTGTGAATATGACTGTTCTATTACCTCATATTTTTGCTTGTATGTTGTTGATTAAAAACGTTTATTCTAAAGATTTTATCTTATTTATCAATTTAAACAGGAAAATGTGGACAGATTCTTTCGTCCCGATAAATTGGACATTGATCCATCGAACAGCTCCGCCCCGAAGGATTAAGGAGTACTGGAAGAGGACATTTACGAAAATATCCTGTCAATCTGCGGAAAAGATGCAAAAATGATAAAACTACTAAAAATTCACTCATAAATCATATATCTGCTAGAATTTACTCATTTATCAGTGAGTGTACTACTTACGAAGCAGCATTGAGTACACTAAATAATAAATTTATAAAGCCAAAAAATCTAAATTACGCTAGACACTATTGCTGCCAACGAGAAAGCAACAGAATGAAGAAAATATTGACACCTATATTCAAGCTCTAAAATAATGGCAAAGGACTGCGAATTTGAAAAAGTTGATGCGGAAACAAAAGTGACAGTATAAGAGATGCATTTATGTCTGGTGTCAATTCAAACAAAATTAGACAACGATTACTTGAAAATCTGTCGTTAAAACTCGACCAAGCCGACAATTTGGCGATATCGCTAGAAATGGCGGAAATGAGTTCTTCTTCTTCGTTTCGCTCTTGACAGAGCGGTCGTGGTCATGATGAATTTTGTCTAATCGCTGGTGTGGTAACTCGCCGCACGATCTCTCTCCGTTTAGCTCGGTTACATGAAAGTTTGGTCACTCATTTACACCACCAACGGCGGACTTAATTTGATCAGTCCACCTCATCGGTGATCTCCCGCGTGGTCTGTTACCGTCCACTCTGCCCTGCACCACCAGGCGCTCAATGGAGTCGTTATTCCGCCTCGAGACATGGCCAAAGAATATCAGTATTCGAGACTGTACTACTGCTGGTAGACATTTTTTGATGCCGAGTTCTTGAAGTATGGAGTTCTGTCCAAAAAATACCAAGCATTTTTCTACAGCACCACATTATTTTCCAGAGTATCTATTTTTTTCCATTCCAGTTCTGGTAGTGTCCATGTCTCAGCTGCGTAGAGAAATATGGGGAATACAAGCGAACGGACGAGCCTGATCTTAGTAGCTTTTGTTATTTTGCGATTCTTCCATACCTTCCTTAACTTGTCCATTGCCCCTCTAGCCATCGCCATTCGGCACTTCACCTCATCCATGCAACTGCAATTGCCTACAATCATGGCGCCAAGATATATGTAGGACTGCACTACGTCACAAATAAAAAAAAGTAAAAATGATTTTGATTGAGAGCGAGTTAAGATTATTATAAGCATAATAGCTTAATTCAATTTTAATAAGAACTATTTGCCTCCATGTTAATATAAAGTAGGATTCCTCATTGAATCATTATAAAACACTACTTACTAATATTTCATTTTTAGGTGTTTTATTTTTGAGATAGTTGTATACCTTGTTGTCGACTGTTTTCTAAGCAAAAATTATTTACTTCTATTAAAGCACACCAGTGAGTGGCTTTGGACTATTATTTATTACACATTTTGTATTGTCTGAAAAATACAATGGCTGTGGATTAGAAGTTATTTCAAAGAATACATATAGACCAATTCATTTCACTGGCAAACAATTTTTTTTTTGTTGTGCCATAACTTTTTCTGGTGTAAGAGTGACAAACTTTGTTAAGCCTCTAAAACTACACGGCAATAAATAATTACCTATGTAGATAATTAAAGACATTATTTTTTTAGATTCTCGGGACCATAGATAGACTATTTCAGAATATGGAGACAAAACACATTGGGTTATAGGTTTGGGAGGTAACATGGATCGTTTACCTAAAACTATAAAAGGACTATTGGCCCCTACCTGACCACTGTTGATCTACACGGCTATAAAATGGCAGAAGATGACTTGCACTTTCAAAAAATGCCTCCCCCCCAAAAACAGTCATTAGCAATTCAGTGATGTTGCGCCAGGTGGGCAACATATACGGAGGTGCTTGAGGAGTGGAGAGGAATGCCACGGCTTTCAGGAAAATCCCGGCAGTACGGCAAATATCCCTATCAGGATCTTACTGGGTTAATTTCCTTCCTCCGAGCACGTTTACTTTTGCGAAACGCCTCTCAAGCCAGCCAAATAAGGTAAGAGAGAGGTAGGAGCTCTGTTTCCCGTCAGTATTCACACTAACCGGACCGTAAAGGTAAGCCGGTGACGAAGGACAAGACTTCTCCCTGGATATTAGGTCCGTGGGGTCGCTACTGCCCACCAGCTCGCCACAAAGCTGCCCTGCGGATTGTATCTCTCTTAGACTGGTTCCTCACACTAAGCATGTTGCGGCAAAGTAGAAACTACCTAGGGTTCATTGGTGCACGCAATCCCCACCACGATGTCAACGTGGATATTACTGTGCAGACAAAACTTTATTATCATTATATACGTTATTGTATACAACAAAAAAAAACATACAGGAGAAACATTTTTAAAAACAAAGTGTACAATGGGCGGTTTTATTGCACAGGGCAATCTCAAGACAACCATAGTGAGTATTGAGATTGTCCTGTCCAACAATTGTTGCATTATTTTAATTATCAAAATTAAATAAAAAAATAGGTTGCTGCAGAGTATGTTTCCTATAGGATATTTAAGAAAACACACTATATTTAGTTCAAACTCCTTTTATTTATTGTTAAAATAAAGAAGAGTTTTTGAATTTTGTTCTTTTTGGTATCCATCTTTGCCTTCACTGTCTGAAGACAACAAATTATTACATAGTACGTAGTTACGGACCCCTCACTTAGTATATCTTTGTTTACGCTTGACTCAGTCGGTCGGTCAGTCGTTATTATTTCGACATTTTTATTATTTCGAGTTTGTTAACAAGTTTTCTCCTGTATCGACCGCTCCTTTTGAATTGCTTCCATTGGCTTAAATCCATTTTATCGTGTTCTAATAAATTGCATCGTTTATCAAATACAGATAACACCGCTAAACATTGATCATTTTATACTAATAATATGCTTCATTAACTAGTTTTTAAGCTTATTGCTCTCATAGCGCTCTAATTTATTGCTTTCATTTTTATAATAAGCCAAACTAAGCAAAAGACTTTCCAAAAAGCAATCGCTGCAATCGTATGTCTTCTGTTTATTGTTTATACCATTTCATAAGATAACATCACGCCAGTACGCTCTAAAGGGGTACGTAGATGTATACAGTTCACCTTGGTACACTTATCACTGATTTCACCGGTTATGTTCAAGTTTCATGATATTCGGATTAAATCTGGCATTATAGGTACCTTACTAAATAACTTGCCTATTAGGTACAAATAAAAAATTTAAAAATAAAAAAACGGCAGGTTCTAAGACTAGAGGTGCTTGTTCTTAGCCTTTATTTATGGCCACAGGGTAAATATGCCTGAAAAAGGGTGTAACGGCTAGGTCTGCACATAGTAGGCTGTGCAGGCCGCTACCTGATAGCTAGGTAGTTAGGTAAATGAAAAGTGAAACAGCTGGAGAAGTTAATACATATATTAAGGTAGATAAAGTTCCACAGCTAGATCGCGGGTAAATAACTAGGTCACTGTTTTGTTCCGAGCGCTATCATACAGTATATAGGGTCAAAAGGGTACCGTCACTTGGTAGCACGTGGCAGACGTGGGGACCTGTTCCGCTCAGGCTCAGCAATAGGCCGGACGGCCCTCGTATCTCCCACAGGTGGTACCCGAAGACAGCCTGTCAGCACCGTCTCGCGTGGGGGTAGCGCATGTTAGATGCGGTGCAATTAGCAGCAAGCCGCATGCGATGTACCAGCTTCTTCCCCTTTTTAAGCCAAGGAACGGTATGGGAAGCATTGTAGGTGAAAGCTCAGCACACCGCAGCGGTTTACAGGTAAAGAGTTTGCAAACACAGCAAGCACATTGACAGATGCAAAATTAGGTTAAATATGAACACGCGAGCATTTAATAAACATAAAGTAAACGTGATCACTTACAATAACACAGTGAGGCACTACACCACCTCGATGCAGTAGAAATACATACATATTACAATATCCTGTGCTCTGCACAACTCCTAGCAGCGCGTCCAACAATGCTGACAGCGCGAAATCACATGCTACATAGGTGATGAAATCAATGTAGGTTATCCAGCGCAGAGAATCAGGTATAATTACTTAACTAATGTGGAACACACCATAGGTCGCGGCACACAGAGTCCTGAGGGTCAGGAGATAGCTTTCATCAGCTAAGCAAGCGGAACCGAAATGACCGTGCGATAGCGTCCCGGGAAAACCAGTGTTATTCCGCGTTTTTACTGTTGTCATTAGGAACTTAGTAATTGTGATATTTTAGAATCACTCGACTATTTTCAGTTGAGACCCTCACAACGCTACAAGTGTCATAAATTGTAATGGCATAATTAGCTCCGGTTCCTCCCCCCTCCTGTATCCACGCCTGGATTAGGAAAGGATAGGATAATAAGATGGCATAGTAGGTTAAGATGGTATCAATATGAGATAGTAGGTTAGGAACAGATTTAATAAATAATTCGATATAATCAATATTAAAAGATATGAATTTAATGACCAAGAAGACGATATATGACATTTTATTTATTTATTTAAATATGGCATGTCAAAAACATTATTTGCAATAATACATTAACATTTACAGGTTGTTCCTGTCATAGGCGGATTCAGGGAGGTGGCACGGGGACACGTGCCCCTCCCAGACGGCTCACCCGGAACTCTGAGAGGCCTACTATGTCTATTTGATAAAATTTTCCTTTTGATGCCTATATAAGTACATATTTTTATACATTTGCATTTGTTATTACAAATACCTAATATTGTAAAAAAAACTTACAAATCCGAGGCCGATTTCTAAAAGTTTTCGAGCTCGCTTCGCTCGCTCTTACATCTAGGTGGCTCTTGGTGCAATAAAAAGTCTTATTTTATACGGAATGGTGTAATGGAAATCGATCCGAAGTGCCTGATTGAATTTTTACAGCTTTACTCCCTCAAGAATTAACTAAGTACCTATTTCCTTACTTATCTTTCCTTTGTGTCCTCTCCAGATAGGAATCCAGAGGCCCTAGACATTCTATCATCGATAGCGTGGCGACAGCGATTATCAAAAAAATCTTTTTTACAAAAAAAATACTACCGACTTCCAACTAAAAACACTACAAAGTGAAAAATAACTTTCTTTTTCGAAGTCGGTGGCTTTGGTAGGTACCAATTTTTTTCGTTATGGACACCGACTTCGAAAAAGAAAGTTATTTTTCACTTTGTAGTGTTTTTAGTTGGAAGTCGGTAGTATTTTTTTTGTAAAAAAGATTTTTTATTTTTCACTTTTTAGTTGTACCCACGAGTATTAAGCAACTTGCCTTTAGTGAGGTACTTATAATGCCAGAATAGATTATCCGAATGCCATGATATTTGATCATAACCGGTGAAATGAGAGTGTATCAAGGTGAACTGTACACATCCGCGTACCCCTTTAGAGCGTACTGGCGTGATGTTATGTTATGAAATGGTATAAACAATAAAAAGACATGCGGTTGCAGCAATCCCGAGATTTGCCGTCATTTATTGAAAAGTTCTGCTGTATATCTCCGAAGTTCTTCATCAGATCTTCACCAAATTAAAATGGGACCAATTTCGAAACATACTCTAACAAACCAAAACAGAATTTTCAAAATCGGTCCACAATTGACGGAGATATCGGTAAACATAAAAAAAAAACATACAAGAAGTCGAACATAGAACCTCCTCCTTTTTGGTAAGTCGGTTAAAAAGGCAAAATTGCATAGGACTAAAATGGGAAAAATCACGTGATCAATCCCTTACATTTTGACATTTCGACTATCGCCTTCGCTGACATCGAATGCCACTTGTCTAGAGCCTCGGGATCCGCTCCTGAGTCCTGTGCATATATGTCAGAAACAGGTAGGTACATCATTCACAGGCTGAATTTTATTATTTAGGGATGGCTGAACCTCGCCTTTAGCTTTTTCGAAGACATTTGGATAGATATAAGGTTTAGTATATTTATTGTTAGCAAACTGTGCTGTGAAGATCGGCTTCAATTTCTTCTGCCTTAGATTCTTGTAGATGTTCTCTTCGAAAGCTGACAAGATTTTCAGAAGAGCAGACCGGGATATTTTGTTGAATTCCACGCCTTCAGCGAATGCCTTTTCCTGTACACCTGTATGGCATTAAAAATCAGTTAGTTTATAAAATAGCAGGTCTTGTCGGTATTCCCCGAAGGTTCAGGCAGAGGTTTACCCATTGTACCATTGGCCCGGGATCCCAGCGCTAGGAAAGTAAACTTAATTGAAATAAATAGCCCTAGATGGCGCGATATGCATCGATTCGTTATTGAATTGTGTGTAAAATTACCATTTTCTTGAATTGATCATAAATAAATTATGTTCTTGTTTAATTAACTCTCCTAAGGACAAAATTATGAAATACTGGGCTCACATTTCTAAAATTATTTGACGGATCATTTAAAATTGATTCCACTAGATGACGCGGTCTTATGCTGAGCTGAGGCCTTTTTGGCATTAATAGTTTTAAAAAATATTTTGTTTTTTTTTAAGATGTTTTTGTATTTAATGCCAATAAACTCATTTTTCTTTCTTTCTTTTTTCAAATATCTGAGGCATGCCACTCGATTCATTAATCTCGGCCTGCTGTTG
Source organism: Orthosia gracilis (assembly GCA_947562075.1). NCBI lineage: Eukaryota > Metazoa > Arthropoda > Insecta > Lepidoptera > Noctuidae > Orthosia > Orthosia gracilis. The sequence continues at coordinate 29,641,793 of OX387270.1, read as the reverse complement.
AGTAATCATTAATAGAAGACCCGACAACACTTTGCATCCAGGACTTCTTGGTAAGCAGTAGCACTTGCAATCAGTAGACCACGGAGGCAGTCTATATAAATCATTCGTAAACCCAAGATCATCCCTGCAACGATCTTCTTTAACCATGACCACTGTATAATTATGGACATAGTTAGGGCATGCAATATCGCAAAGTGTCCAATGCCGGAACTGAGTTCCATATCTGATGCCGGAATTCCGGAACTAGTTCTGGAACTGGTAACTTTTAAAGTTTGTTTCAAATCAAACACGATTTATAATTATATCAGTTTTTAAATATTTTTTAACAAATATATGGTCATCTTTCTCCCTTATTACTCTAATTAAACATTTCAAACCGTAAAATCAACAATAATATCTTATAATAATAATAATATCTTGTCGAGGACGTACGACATCGCGGCCCGCCTCAGTTGCGATGTCGCCCAGGCCGCACCCGCAACCTACATGTTGGCCGCTACGTCGTCGTCGTTGGCTTATCCGCAAAAGCCCTGACGAGCGGCCACTCCTCGGGTTCCTCTTCGCTTCACCGAGGGTGACCAAGCCACGGTTACTGAGCCCCTTGCCTCAACAATAGGGACAGGAGGTAGAGCATGGTTTGCGACTCAGCACATGTTGTGCAAACTCTGTCGCTATTCCGTCGAGGTAACCCCATTTTTCGAGGTTGGAGTTACACCTTCCTACCTGGGTCTTGAGGCGGTTAAGGGACTGCCATGTAGACCACGGAAGGTTAGATCCTACGGGAAGATGATCGCTTGGAGGTAATTAATGTGTTTGTGGGGGAAAAGTATTCCGCCACAGTCTGCAGCGGGCATCGGCCGGGTCTCCTGACAGGGGACCACCGTTTTAAGGAAGCTGTGTCTGCTTCTGTAGTTGTGCAACGAATAGTGGGTCTCTGGTGTCAGGCTCCCTTTCTCGACTGCACTCAAAACTTCTATTCGGACGTGTGGAGGTGCCAAACTCCACACGTCCGAATACTATAGACGTACTAAACACCAAAGCCGGGATAGCTCACGGAGTGGTGGAGTGGTGTGTATGGTAACCGGGGTTGGTTTGAGGCAGCGGGTAATTGTACGGTATGTGTCGTAAAGAGCAACATCTACTTCATCGGCGTGGGCGGAACGGTAATCACCCCTTTTCTATTAAATTTTAATTATTTATTTATTTATTTATTTATTTATTTAAACTTCATGTACAATGGTGATACATAGGCGGACTTAATGCAGCAAGGCATTCTCTACCAGTCAACCTTTGGGTTAAAAAGGACACAACAGTGGTAGGAGTACAAAATAAAAAAATGAAAAAGAACAATTATTAAAATCTGATATTAAAATAGCTCGCTTCTTATATTTAAATAGCTCGTATATATGGCTCGTATGTATTCATTGACGTGTTGTCCTGGTGTTAGTAAAAATAGGCGAAAGTCTCTATTAGAAACTGCCGGATAATAGGTCAAAAGGACACCAATGTTATCAATATGCGTAACCTGTTCCCAACTATGTTGACGTCATCCAGTTTTACCGTATGCTGCCGAGGACCAGTATTTTCCGTGGACCGACTGCTGCCATCTAAAACCCAGTAACTGGCAAGACTGGTGCCACTTTTTCTGGCGTCTACCTTGTCTTAAACGATATCACCATATAAACAAATATTATTGTACCTACCATCAAATCACTTTCTAGGTCATTAAATAAAATATAATTGTAAAGACATTCAAATGAACTAATTCTTCTTTTGCTGTTCAGAATAATTTTTTGGTTTATATTCGAGTTAACTTAGGTATATAGTTGAATTTTTAACAAACCTTTATCTCTATCAAACATCGCCTCGCAAATAAAAAAGAGGCAACACAGGAGCAGGATTAATTTCATGACTTTCTTCAACGAGCTCACATTTCAGACCGAAGTCTTCAATGGCTGTTATCAGTACCGATAACTATGTATCGTAGCTCCTACTTTCGGAAACTCGATGTGTTTTCGCAGTTCTGATGGCAAATTCTCCTAATTATGAACCGATTACTTTTCAATAGCATGATCATTAAAATGGCAAACATCAAAAATTACCGAATTCGAAAAGACCATTTTTGTCGTTTTGGCATTTTCGGTTCCTGTAAAAGAATTGGCCAAATTAAAAAAAGGTACCTATAATTCAAATCGCATAGGTACTCAATTCGGCAACAATCAATCTCAAATCTTGTCAAAATATTTAAGAAGGGATGTTTCAAACAAATTGAGAGTCAGATTCAAATGCGAGCTTTGCTGCTTGAAAGCTGTTGGATTTTACAGCCTAACCCCGAGTTTCTCAGCTCTAAATTATCACAGAATTAATGTGACAAAATGGCACGCGTTATCTGCTGTGATTGGTTGAATGAATTTTCAACAGCCAATCACAGCTCATAACGCGTGCTTGACAATTTGTCACATTAATTCTGTGATAATTTTATTCTTAAGATTAGGATGTTAAGAATAGGGGTATGGACTAGCTTTCCCACGCGGCTTCGCTCCTGTCAACTGGCTATATACCTACCCTACCCTACCTACCATACATACATGAATGTTGCGTAACTTTAACAGCTTACGTATCTTACGCAATGGAAGCTCTCAAAAAGGAAAAAAAAAACGTTTTTACAACATTTTTCTGTTATGCTTTGCTCCTATTGGTCGTAGCGTGATGTTATATAGCTTATAACCTTCCTCGATTAATGGAACTATGCAACACAAAATATAATAGGGGTTATTAAAACACGAGCGTAGATTTATCACATGAAGCGAAGCCGAATGTGATAATGATATCTCGCGAGTGTTTTAATACCTAATTATTGTTGCAGACACTACTTTATCTTCACTCATACAGTTGAAATAAAACAAAAGTGGAAACTGGGCTTCCATAGCACATATTTTTTCAGTTTCCACTTTTGTGCAGCGCGCGCATCCATAGACACTACAACATGACACTACTTTTCTAGTTTAAGTCAATGAGCCCATACGCACCAGTATATTAAAAAGTAAAAGTGTGCTATAAAAATTAAAAAGTTATTTTATGATGCAGTTGTTTGAAAATAGAAGGAATATGCAACATATTATGTACTGTAATAGTATTTTTTTTTAATTTACCTAAGCACGAATATAAAGTACGTGTTTGATTTTTTGAATTCATATTTGGAACATTACGTTGTGAGTGTAGATAAAGTATTTTTCAATTCCAACCAGTAATTTCTGAGATTAGCGCGTTCGAACAAACAAACTCTTCAGCTTTATAATGTTAGTATAGATAAAGTGGGATGATTTTTAGCTTTTCCACTCCTTGAATCTAGTACGAGTAAAATGGAGTGATCAGTATGAGTCACAACTGGAAATCTTTAGTAGAGGATTTCTTCATTCACTTATCGCTTTCAGCAACTGTTTAAAAATCAAGCAAATATTGGCATTTAAACAAAACGACACAGTCATGAAATATTTTCTTTATTTTCAGTAAAGCCAGATATGTTCAACATTTGCGTTACCTACTTTAAACTATTACTAAACTAAAACGCTATCACAAAATGCTTCACTATTTCATTTATAATAAATTAAACAATAAATAAAATGCATTGTATGCTGAAGACAGAGAAAAATGGTAACTTTAAATATTTTACGTATTATTTTTTAAATATTAACTGGAAAGGACAACAAATATTTAAGCCATTTTCGCAAAAAAAACCTGTTCAATGTGCCATAATATGGCAAAAAATACTTAGTGAAACAGAAGCAAACATAAATATTAATTAATAAATTCAAATAGGTTGTGACAGAATCCTTAATCCTTTTCAATTAACACGCTTTTTTTAGCCTAACTGTGTTTTGTCCTTACCATAACAATTCCAGTGTGACCACATTTTTGTGACTAAAACGTTTATAAAATGGCACATTTATCCGTATAATGTCTACAAAAATAGATTTATTTAGACTAATCTTAGCACAATCTATAGTATAATACTTTCACAAAATATACAGCATACCTCATCACATTTACATCACAAAGATCTATTGTTAAAACCCTTTTACACGCTGTGGAATACAAAGATTATTTTTCCAAGGGGTCGTGGGCTCTTGTTACCTGTTATAGGCAGAAAGTAAAAATTACTTTTATTTAGCTGCATACACAAATTGATCCAAAAGACCCCGAAATTTGGGACAATTCGACCTTGGGCCAACTCAACCTTGGTACAACTCGACCCTATTACAACTCGTCCCTAGGACAACTCGACAACTCGAACCTAGGACAATTCGACAAGTAAATAAAATATTTGCGAGCTGGCTGATAAAAACCATATGTATCCCCCGCCTAACGCACAGCATGAATTGCTTCTTGTTTACATATTTTTACTTGAAGCCGGATTTTTAGATTTTTTAAATTAACCTTTTATGTTTACAGTTTTAGGTTAAAGAAACCGAATTTCTTTTAAGCATTTATGTGGTTTATATATTTTTGTAAACACCCCATACGAGTAGTTTGGAAAAAAAAATTGGGACCCACACAATATGGCGCCCAAAATCCGCCAAGTTAGTTTTTTTTTACGTCACTTGGGCGCTCAAGATGTTTCTAACGATGTCTTTAATATATATATCCGTCTAGCGGTTGGAAAGATATGACGTAATAATTATTAAAGATATCTATCCTCTTAATGAATAGAAAGTAGAATAGATTCTTTCTTCCTTTTTATTCTTATTAAGATATTAATTATATTATTAGAAGAACGCCCATTGTATGTGTATTTAGTTTTAAGTTTCTTTTATAAATAGAACTTATGGTGTAAAATAAAGCATACAATAAATGAATAAATAAATTACATACATACAAGATACGCGCGAAAAACGTAACCATTTCCTTCACAGGCATAAATCTAACGTTAGAACAGACATAATCTGTGATTTCCTTGCAGTCGAGTAAAAGTGGGTCTTAACAATTGAACCAACCAATCACATTCAACCATGTTATTAAGTAAATAAAATGCCTCACAATCAAAGGCACTCCGTTTGTTCAGTGTCTTAAAGTTTACATAATTCAGATAACCGTCATTAGATTTGATATTACATAAGTATTAAAAAATATATTATGGCTTTTTATGTACATTAAAGTCGTTCGTAGTTTCGTCAGTTTTATTTACACGTTCAATGAGTTAATACTGTAATTACGATAAAATATATGTAAAAATCTCTTCCTGAGTTTGTTTATTGTAATATAATATCAAATATTTAGCAGCCCTGCTGATCTACGTGGTAATAGGTCACTCCGAAGAGTATTTATGTACAAAATTTTACGATTATCTTCAAGCATCACACTTTTATACTGCAACCCATCTCGTATGAATTGAAGAGCCCCCTAAAAAGGATGTACAAGGTACTAAAAAACTTGAAAACGTAGATGGCTGTTAATAGAATAATCCAGAAAAGATTCCCATAAGAGCAACACCTTCCGAACATTTGGTTCAATATAAGGCTCACTTGCGCCAGAAACTTTGCTAAGACGAGGTTAAATTAAACTATGTCATTCAAAATACTAACTGAAGAGTTAGTAATATAACCCAGGGTGGCGCAAACGGACCTATAAATGTTTTTGCCTAATTGTGTGTTCCACAAGACTGACGCACAAGTATTTCTTTCCCTCTAATATCGGCTTGGGCGCCAGCAGTACCCAGAAGGGGAGTATTAAACTACACAATATGGAGCTTATCAATTCATACATAAACACTGCAGTTCAAATCATACATCACATAAATATCTCATCATCGCATATCATCACGCTCCCACAGTCTGCTCTTTGGGTTTTGTCAAAGATTTCGTTCTGCCGCTGAAGTAATCTTCTATTTCTTGTAAAGTCCTACCTTTCGTTTCAGGGAGGAAGAAGTAGAAGAATATAATCGCTGTAAAGAAAAACAAATATATTAGACAAATACGCCAGTACCTATCAGTTAAGGTGGTTTGAATCATTATTTGATTCCATAACTCAAATCATGTAGCTATATGGGGTGTCCGAATGAGTTGCCCAATATCACAAATCACTTTGAGGAATAACGACCCCAGGCAACTCGCGACCACTAGACTAGACAACAATTTGTCCAAGACGTAATCTCGGTTAAAAAACTAGTGTCTAGCTAACCAAAAGACACAATTCTATTGTAGTATTAAGTAGAGCAGTGGTGGCTCAGTGTTATTGCGACTTACAAGTTGTGTTTCGTGAATTCGAACCTAGGCAGGCGCTTTACTTTGTGTAAATTATTACATTACCACTGCTCTCGAAACGGTAAAGGAAAACATCGTTAGGAAACCGGCATGTCTTAGAACCAAAAATTCGAAGAATTCCAACCCGCACTGGGCCCGCGTGGTGGATTACGGCCTATTCTCTCTCACAGAGAGGAGGCCTGCGTCCCAACAGTGGGAACATTGTAAGGCTGATGATAATGATGATGATGATTAAGTACACAACCTGATTTATACACCATCAAAAACAATTCCAGGTACTTATTAGCAATCAATCAGTCACGAATTAAGTAAAAAATAAACTATTAAAATAAAATGCTGTTCATTAGGTAAATTTTTGGGTTGATTATTATTTCAATAGTGTCTGCCTGCCTTAGCTTGAAAATTTTGTTAGGTGATAAAAGATCAGGCAATATTTTTATCAAGTAAAATAAAAACTCACCAAACAACGACATAGACCCGTACAAGCCAAACACTCCGTAATCGTTGAGATAGTATTTGAGGGTTTCGAATGTCTTCACCACTGAGAACACTGACATGTGAGCCACGCACGTTGTCATACCACCCACGATTCCACGGACCTGGAGGTATGAAAAAAGTAAGTATTGTTACAAGAAAGGGTAGCGCATCTATTGGTGGGACAAAGGAAACTACTAGTAGCTAGTAGCGCCATCTCGTATCGAATACTAGAAGTTATCTTCCCGTAAATTCGTGTCAAACTTGTAATAAACCCACCTGTTTAAAAGCAAAATTCTGTATATTGAAAAAAAAAAATATAATGATGTTATATTCGTCGAAGGATAGAATCTGGAACGAGGTGATGCGGCAGAGAGTCAAAGAAGTCAACAGCTAGTAGAATAAGCAAGGGTTTTAAACGAATCGATTAATGTAAGGTTATGTAATTAATGTAATTAGGATCACAGATCTTCGACTCATATTTATATGATAGTGTAATATAAACATACTAACTTCTGCCAGGTAAGGGTTCGTAAGGTTCAGTTGAATACCAGCGTCAGGCAATTCCTAGTTCTCTGGCATTTTACTGAATTGGACCTACTTGGCGGGACACCCGATGTAATTGTTTTAAAACTAAGTTCCCTTTTATTTGTACCTACATTTGTGTATCTTGTGCGTGCCAAATTAACTAGTTTTCTTTATTTCTTTCTTTTTCACCTGCGGCTTCGGCCACGTGGAAGTCGAAAATTATCCCTAGGGTAGGTACATATTCCCGTGATAAAAAGTATTTTATGTGCTATTCTAACTATAATCTATCTCCATGACAAATTTCATCCAGATCCGTCCAGCCGTTTGAGCGTGAAGACGTAACAAACATACAAACACACACATACCCAGCAACTTTCGCCTTTATAATATTACAAGCACTTCGACCGCGACTTCGTTCGCGTGATCCGTATTTTATCGTACAGATGACTTTTTAGTTCCACCCCCTTAAAAGTTGAATTTCCAAAAATCCTTTCTTAGTATTATAAAAAGAAGCCCTGTACAGCAAAATTATTCAATAATCTTTAACATAACTAAATCGTCTTTTAGGAGTAGTTTTGAAAAACTAATAATTAAAACCTTTACTTTTTAATTACGTAGTATTTATGCCAAGTTTCAAATATATAAGCCCAACAAATTTCCACCTCCTTAGGGGTTGAATTGCCAATAATCAATAAATACGTGAATTCTTTTTATCAACCACGAGCGTAAATCTAAAATTTCATGTGTCCAACTTTAAAACTGTAGAAATTCCATACAAACTTTTACCCCCTTAGGTGTGAAATTTTCAAAAATCCCTAGTGCGCACTTACATCACTTGAGGTACCTCCCTGCCAAATTTCATCTTTATACGTCATACGTCAAGAGGTTTTCGATATTTCGTGATAGGTGAGTGTGAGTGACCTTTCGCTTTTAAATATATAGATAGATTAGTGTGATGATTTCATAAGAATAATTACGTTTTTGATAAAAAATATGATGGTGATGATTCTTTCATGGTGATCCTATGTATGACTATGTTCATATGACAGTTTAATAAAGGATAAGACGTCGTAGTAAGGGGTTATTACACTATTATACCCAAACAGTATATTATAAGTAATAAATAAAATCACCTGTGTCGGATAAACTTCTCCAATCATGACCCAGGGTATGATGAGGTAGCCCAGAGTGCAGAAGATAACGAAGAGGAAGATGCTGGCCACTGGGATCCAGGAATGTTGCTGAGTCATATGGTTGTCCTTGCAATATTTCACGTAGTACATGTATATTGACAGAATTATCATTGTGATGCCGCAACCCAGCGCTGGGAAAAAGAAAACCAATTAATTTTACACATTCAAGTATAAAACAACCAAAGCAAATCAAATATTTGTAAATCTTCTTAAAAATGAAGAATAAGAGGAATTTCGTGTGAGAGCAAGAAGGAATTGTTATGTTTCTTCTCTCATATAACGAAATGTGCATAAACATAGACACGTCCTTAAAATTTTTCTCACAATTTTATTCTCGTCTAAATATCAAATTCTTCTCTATTTTGCCCAACTAGTTTTAATAGAGCGGAAACATGGACAACCCTGGCCCAAGAAAGGCAAAGTATTGATACATTCGAGATGTGGTGCTGTAGACGAATGCCTGGACTACGAAACGAACCAACGCGTCGATCCTGACCCAGCTCCGAGTAAAAATCGCTTGTCCACCATATGCCTGCAATACATTTCGGCCACACAATGCGCAGAGGCGACGAGAATTCGGAAAGACTGATTGTGGTTGGGAACACCGAAGGCAAGAGATTGCGCGGTCGTTCACCAACAAGATGGACCGATCAAGTAAAAGACTCATAGCCTACAATTTCTACACGGTCGCAAGAGATGCGCTGGACAGAAACCAGTGGAGGCAGATCATCCGCTTCAGATTTAACCCTGATGCTGTTGACCACGATCCTCAGAAAGGCGAGACCGACCAAGAGAGAGAGAGAGATAGAATATTACTTGTTTATACAGCTACAATTTTAGTAAGTACTCACCAGAGACGAAGGTAAGTGACCTCCTACCGAACTTTCGACAGAGGATGCATCCCACGACGGTGAATATGAGTCGAACTATGCCCATGGATATAGCTAGCATATTTTTGTCAGCCGTTGCGCCAGATGCCTGAAAGCAATCATACGAGTATTAACAATTTCAGATAGATATACAATACTTTTGCAGTACTGCAGGGTCTGCTCCAAGGTGGCTCAGGAAAAGGAGAATACTTGGAAGGATTTGGGAGATATCTTTGCCCAGCAGTGGGATAGCAAATATAAATAAATACAATACTTATAAAAGAGAGATAGTTGTGATGAATCGGATATGCTTTGGTTGAAAATAGTACAAAAGTAGAAAAATTTAAGATTTGGAATGCTGTATTTCAAACTGACCACAGCTAAATGTAGCAAAAAAAGAAATAAAGAAAAAATATTTTTTATTATTATTTATAAATATTTGCGACCCGCACAGGAGACACGAGAAATAAGCAATAACAAAAGAATAAACAATAATAAAAATATAACTGCGTGCGAGACCAAAAAGGCAGCATGAGTGAAGATGAAGTTAAGTAAATAAGTCTCAATTGCCATGCAGTTTTTTGTGTATACTTTCCAAACCAAATAATGCACAGAATAATAAATTATAGTAGACTGCCTCGTTGGTCTTGCGATTGTAAGTGCAACTGTTAAGCATCACGTCCCACAATCCTCCATAGAAAAGGATGGATCCTCCTACCAGACGGGTGTTGCGTCTGCTCCGGGCAACTGACCAACGGTTATTGTCGGAGTGTTGTATGTGTTCAAATCGTGCTGAAAACGCGATGCAGGATTTGTGTGACGTCATGACATTAGTTCGTAGGTGGCGTTGTTGCCGCTACAGTGTTATGGTTTTTTTTTATGTGGATTTTTTTCTGTGGCGGCTTGGGGTTAAATTTGTACACGGTTGATGGCAAAAGGCTTGCCCCTATCACATGAGACTTAGAATAACTGGTGAAATGTAAGTGTACTAGATGTGCAACTCTGCCTAACTCTTCAGGGGATACAGGGTCTATGTTAGTTATGTTATGCGATAATAGTTTATGTACCTACTTTAAAAACTTCAATGGCGTAGAAAGTGATGGTATTGACGCCGCACCATTGGTACACGAAGAAGTATATAGCCAGAATGGTGAACGGTTTCAGGGTAGAGGGTGACAGTAGAGCCTTGATGGTTTCACGGAAGCCATGCAATCTGAAATGGTAAAAGCATTTATAAGTTAGCTAAAACATTTATGATATCATAACAAGAAAAAACACTATGGACAACGAAAACAAGTGGAAGTTTGTAACTTTTAAAATGCGATAGGCCTGCCCTAATCTGCGTCGACCTTAAAACAAATTATTATTAACTAAAACAGAACAGTTCAGATTTAAGTTGAGTATAGACTAGAGTATTTATTTGTAACAGAACACCGAGCATTCGCTGTTTTTAAATTTACTAGAACCACATTTCGAACACGACGCTCGATGTTTCTTTACAACCTGATTTCAAAAACTAACGAGCATTTTGGTGTAATATTTTATCGAGCAAAGGCACGAGCGCGGGTAACGTGGAAGGACGTCAATAATTGACGCAAGGTACAAAGAAATATTACAGGTAAATGCACGCTTGTCGTGAGCATTACTTCGAACACAGCGTAAAAAAATCTCGAGAACGTTACATTACATGGAAATGCTTTAGGTAACTGAGAATTTGTCTGTATTATTATACGACGTCACGACGTGAGAGCAGTGGTGGCCCAGTGGTATCGGCCGCGACTTACAAGTTACAGGTCGTGGGTTCGAGCCCAGGCAGACGCTTTACTATGTGTAAATTATTTCATGACCACTGCTCTCAAAACGGTGAAGGAAAACATCGTGAGGATACCGGCATGTTCTAGAACCAAAAACTCGAAGACATGTGACATCCACCAACCCGTACTGGGCCCGCGTGTTGGATTACGGCCTATTCCCTCTCACAGAGAGGAGGCCAGTGTCCCAGCAGTGGGAACATTAATAGGCTGATGATATGATGATGTGATACGACGTCCACTGCTGGATATAGGGCTCCCGCAAGCGGCGCATCTAATGTATACTCATCTTTAAGTAATGCAATTTTATACTACATCATGCTTATTATAGACAAGGAAGTAATTGTACAACGAGGCGCAAGCATAGATGCATATGTATACAGTCAAACAGCCTATTCATATTTATAAACACTTGTATATATTGTATCATTTTATATAGCTAAGTTTACAGCCATTATCTATGCCAGACAAATAAGTTTAGATCGTGACTCTCGACTTATTAACATAACATAACGATAAATTAACATTGTGGATAAAATGTTACAGATTCATAATATTAGAGGTATATTTATGTTCGTTACTGAGCATTGAAAACATTTAGAATCTTGTTCTTCTTGACGTTGCAGTTATAATTTGAAACTGATGGAGGCTCTCTTAGCAATATGAACGAGAAAATCAAGAAGCTAATTTTGAGTATCACGCCCAATTAGGTCTATGCGACGAATGGTATATTAAATAGGCATCTACAAAACAAAAAATATTGGAATGTTCCAAATATTAAAATATTTGCATTGTCGATACAATTTTTTTTTTTTTTTTTAATTGTTCCAATTGGGAAGGAATATCATGCTCCCAAAAACGTATTTGTACTCAGGTAATTGGATTGATAAATCCAAGGTATAAATATGGATCAGATCCTTGCACTTGTTTGTAAATACGATAAATTGTGCTAATATGATTTGTTACGTCTACAGTTACTAAGAACTTATGAAAAACAAAGTTAAATGAGAGCAAATTGTTTAATACTTAGCTGTCTTGTTTACTATGTAAATTATTATGTCAACCGGTATTATTTAAACTTTTAAATTAATAGTTTTATTCATGAATTGTAGTTTCGTTGAGTCCCAAATCTAGTTATTAGTCAAAGCGAGTTACTGTACGAGTATTCTTATTAATTTACTAGCTCTCCCACGCGGCTTCGCTCCCGTCAACTGGCCACCTACTTACCCTACCCTACCTACCCTACATACGTGAATAATGTAACATGTGCAACGAAAACTTTCAAAAAGTAATAATTTTTCCCGTTTTTGAAACATTTTTCATTTATGCTCCGCTCCTATTGGCCGTAGCGTGATGTTATATAGCCTATAACCTTCCTCGATAAATGGACTATCCAACACAAAAATATTTTTTCAATTCCAACCAGTAGTTGCTGAGATTAGCGCGTTCAAACAAATAAACAAACAACCTCTTCAGCTTTATAATATTAGCATAGATTATAATTTTCCTAGAACTATTATTATTTTTTTAAACAATCCGTTCGTTCCAATGATTTTCCATCAGCAAAAGTGTCGAACTTCCATCAACTCCTATATAACCTGTTTGTTGGGAAAAGTTAAACTTTCTTAGTGCTCAGATTAAAATAAACTCTAATGCGATTTAAACCCAGAGATTTAGGCTTTGCGTTGTCTGACTTGTTTGTCAGTAAATGAATTAAAGATTGTTAAATAGATAAACTACGCGAGAAATAAATAGGTATATTTTTTTTACTACACTTACGGATCAACATGATTCTTCTCTTTAAACGCGATCATTTTCTGAATTTCATCTTCTATATCACAAGTGGAACCTCTCAGCTTCCCAAGCGAACTCTCAGCCCTGGCCCGCTGGTCCTGTTGCAGAAGGTAGTTAGGAGACTCCGGGAGGATTAGCATTCCTAGGAGCGAGAGGATGGGAATCGTTGCGCTGATGCCCGCTAGTATGTTCCATGATGTCGCGCTGCCTATCACGTACTGGAATAAAAGGATAAAGATAATTTTAACAAACGTGTCATAGAACGGGCGTGGGATTTCATTTGTCTAGGTATAGGCTAGGCGATCAGAAGGGATAAAATGCATATGAATAAAAGAGTGATAAAAGTGTATGAGGGAGAAGAGAAGTCGTAGAAAAATTTTGTTTGAGGAATATTATGAAAGAACATGTTACACGGTAGACATCCCACATATGCACTAAAAGTTTTGGAAACACTTTAATTATGCGTACAGCTAAAGAGTGGCATTCCCTGCCGGAGTCTATATTTCCCGATAGCTCAGTCAATGTGTCTTTAAGCCAAAAGTGAATAGGTTACTTCTAGGCAAGCGTGCTTCAACGTCAAAATTAGTATTTATTTCGGTATATTTACCATGTATATTTTGGTTGAGAGCTCGATATTTCGGCACCGTTACAAGCGCCATGATCACGAGAACTAAATTCTTTGCGCGTGGATGTTGTTTACGAGCTGACATATCTGTCTACCCTCTTTCTGACTCGTTTTTCGCGCACGACGCCACTACTACCAGAACTCGTCTCGAATTTCGAGTAACTAGTGAGAAAGAACTCATCTCAATAGTTACTCGGCGTCGTGCGCGAAAAACGAGTGAGAAAGAGGGTAGACAGATATGTCAGCTTCTAATGATTGTGACCATGTCAGCTTAAAACTTATATTGCTTCAACGTCGACCACATACCGCTTACGATCAGTTGAAATAGTGGCCAAGCGCGAGCCTACCTACAATATATATATATAAATAAGGATTGAATTGCTTGATGGTTGAATGACATCATAGGACAAGGGCAGAAAATAACGAGGACGAGCGCGAAGAATGAATTGATATAGGATTCCCGTTTTATCCTCTGTTAAACTGCTTTGACAACTAGGACCAAAACCACACCTATATTACAAAAACCTTGTAACGTCATGCAGATTGGACTTAACCTACAGACACACCCTCAGTCGAACATATAATTTTTTATAAATATATTGGTAATGCTCATCAATCATGTTAATGAATGACGTATCAATCCACAGTGATTGTTACGTAGTGTACCCGTGAAGTTTACCCATGTAATACTGATGTTTTTGCCCACTTGTTTGCCCAAGGCGACAGGTCTAATTTTATAGAACCAATATTTCAATTATGATAGTTACCACGGTTGACAACGTGACTACGTGAGACGTGAAATGATTGATTATGCCAATATGAACTTGCAATTTTATTTTGCCCTAAGTATAACAAGTTTGAATTGGCAATTTTTTACACGTTATTAGATTTTATTAATAGCTACTTGTGAAATGGTGTGGGGTAGATTAGGAAAGATCGTTTTCAAGTTGAAAAATTCCATTACTTATTAATTAAATAAGTTGTGTCGGTATGGCTCTAAATTAAAAATAATCTTTTATGTATTGTGCGAAAAGAAAGTGGCTTATTTGGTGACTTTAGACTTAATCCCGTAGCAAAAGTAGTTACTACTTAACAATATACACTGTTTTTGTTATTAGTTATTGCATGTTGCCTTCAAAAACAAGATTTGGGTAGCACTATTATTGCTAGGATAAAAGTCTGAAGTCCAGATTGAATGTTTATGGCAGTTGTAACTATTGTCCGACCGAAAGTTCGGTTTCGGTCGAGTTTCGGCAAAAAAACGAGTTTCAGTTTAGTTTCGGTTTTGGTGGCAAACCTGCTGAAACTACGACCAAAACCGAAACTGCATTCAAAGTCAAAGTCAAATATATTTATTTCAACTAGGCCATCAAGCGGCACTTTTAATCGTCAAAAATTTATTCTACCGTGCATTCGGAAAAGTAGTTTTTTATGGACAAGAACGCACAAGAAACTCAATACTTACTCTTTTAAAAAAATAAGTGTTTTACAATATTTACATAAGTACATACATTAATAAATTCATATATGTGAGGACGATGCACCCAGCAAAGCACTACACACTATACTACGTTCAGATATAAAGTATTAAAACACCGGAGCAGTTAAATTATGACCAATCCCAACTGTCGGCGCCCGTTCACGAACATGACGCATGATTGGCACCACCCAGCTCAACTATCATGACGGGAACCGAATGATTCAACACACGCGCCACCATCAGAGAGACATTTGAGAGGGCATGACACACTCTCAAATGCCATAGCAGGTACAATTCAACGAACGAAACATAGGTACAGTAAATGGTAGATTTACAGTTGGGTAAATAGTACTCACACACGTGCTGTGCAGTTATTTAATATTAAAATAAATTGAGTTTATACGGTCTTCAGCAGGTCCAACAATGCTTCAAAACAATAACGTTCTGCAATAATCACTTGTTTTGCGCACTACTGGTTCTGGAGCAGGACTAGCATTGAGCCAAGCATTTTTATCGGTGATGTAATCCCTTAACTTATAATATGCCTGCCTGCATAGTGTGTGTATTTTAAACAAGTTTTAAATTTTGTCTCATCTAGTTCAAGAATTCGGGCGTTCTCGCGCTGTGATCGGTCATGTTCGGCGCTTTAAATTCCATCCAAGCCAGTATTTTTTCTTAAATGAGGGGATGTTATTTTGATTATTATTCCAATAAGTGAAAATGTCGAAGACTGCATAGCTATGTGATTTAAAGATGAAAAAATAAAGACTGACTCATTATAATAACGTTTTCTTTTCTTTTTCGCTCAAAACATGATCCATGTAAGGAAGTTTCGGTTTCGGTTTCGGCCGAAACTGAGACTGTTGCCGAAATTCGGTTTTGTTTTCGGTTTCGGTCGTAAAAACCAGTTTCGGTCGGACACTACTGTTGTAACCAATAAGTCAAGATAATCGAGTCTGCGAGACTTTAATTGTCTATTCTATCCTAATGAGTTCTTATTGAAAAATTAATTAAATTCATAATAACACCGAAGTTGTTTGCATTTTGACACATATTATTATATATGATTATTACATACAATATGATTATTGATTATCATGTCACCAAGAAACTGCCAACAATAGTCATGACCGTAAGTATAAATAACCATAAAGACAGGGTAGATAGATTGCATGAAAAATACAATGACATGATTACTAAGAAGGAAGCAAATGCTGCCATGCCGGTGGATGATAAAGATGGATGGAAGAAGACAAATAAAAAAGCCGTAAGTAAATGAAAATTATTATAAGGGCAGGAGAAGATGAGATGACGTCTCATAGAGATAAAATAACTGTCCTCGACTTGGACATCGAAACCACGATCCACGAATCATAAGAAGCTGGATGGTCCATCATGTGGCCTTACTGACGGAAAGTTATGTGATCTATCCATTTCCTAAGCAACACTACATTCGCTAATCATGACGAGTTCCACTCTAATTGGCTACTCATGAACTTTACTAATAGCAGTAGTCACATGATTTTCCGGAACAAGCAGATTCACATGCTTCTTTACCTTGGTCGTGAGTGATGTCCTTATCATCGGCCTTAGTAAGCATCACTTTCTTGCCCTTCTCGTAATTTATTCGAGATCGGCGCAATATAATTATCTTCATGTTTTATATTTCTCTATTAGCCGTTCTTTCAGTAATCACTCAAACGATTGAATCACCGCCTCTCTAGTCCCATCATGACTAGAGAGGGGGCGGTTCAATCGTTTCTTTGATGTTTCCTTATTCTTACGGATATCCACATTCATGAAAACTTTCATACTCACTCGTTGTTTATTCTATCCATTTGCGTAACACTACCGACCCACTTCGCTATCTCAGTGGCATCCTATTGACTTTCTTTCATCCCTCTGGGATTAATTTTAAGGTCATCATGCAAGCCTCTTTTGGCCCAATATACGAAAAGATGATCATAAAAGAAAAATGTGCTTGGACCCGGTGACTTTCGCAGCTTATGTGGACACCACTCCTTAACAAAATTTTATGAGAGAAACCAACGTACCTGTATCAAGACACCAGTAGAGACACCAACAGACGCAAGAGCACCAAGCATTCCTCTGAGATGTGGCTGTGAGACTTCACAGGTGTAAACTCTGGCAGGCGCCCCCACCATGCCGGAACCCAAGCCGATCAACAACCTGCCTGCAATCATAACGGGTCTATGATATTCCTGCTGCTAGATAAGATGTTTAGTCGTTGAGAGGAGTGAGCTGTATCTACCATGTGACCCCAGACCAGATTGGTCGTTGGGTAAGATACTCTGAAAGATCCTTTTCTTATTACTAGTATTTTTATGATGTACGTCTACATTTTTTTTTTAAGTAATCTGTTCTGTGCCTTAACTGCAATATTCTTTAAAAAGTGATCCTAACTGTGAGTTTGCGCTACATTGCAATTCCAAATACGGTAGGCACAAATATTCGAATTAATAACTTGGAAGCAGTTTTTCAGCTTTTCTAAAACCGTTGCATCAATATTTTCGATAAATCGGTTTATATGTATCGGTAAAGTCGTTTTAAAAACGCCAATCTCAAAACGACTGTATAGACAATTTCTAGTTATTTAATGTTTTCTAGGTCAAAACTATTGCATTTGACAATCGAATGCTACTGGTACATGTAGGTAATAGCATAAAGTACGTAAGCGGCGGCTATACTTTCTTTTTTTGTGGTAATAGTAGTCAGTATTTTCAGCACACTATGGGTCGATTTCTTAATTATTGAGTATTTGAGGTTAAGAACGTGTCAAAACCTAGTTTAGTTCCAAATTTTAACGGATGTTCAGACAAAAATATAATTTGACAAATACTCAACTCGTTCTTAACTTAAAATACTCAATTCAGAAATCGGCCCTAAGTATTAAAACTATTCAATAAGCACACCCTTTTTACACGGTACTCATACTAGCATGGTGAAATGTGTATTCTCTTGTTACTTCATTTACTTAACCTTGAGGGTTGGGCTTTTCTTTGGACAAAGGATCAGCATTACCATTCAACATGGCCTTCTGGGCACTTTTCCCGTTGACAGCGATGTGGATGAATTTTTTGATGCCCAATGACTTCTTTCCCACTTCCTTTTTTATCCGCGCTTGTACAATATAATAAATAGTTTTTATATAAAATATTTTAGTTATCTACCTATTAAATAATAATCCCCAAAATAAAATAAAAATGGAGCGTTTACATACCAATATAAAGCATAGGAACGTTCTGCGCAAAAGCAACCGTAAGCCATCCGAGTATTAGAGGCACTTCCGTGATGATAAGTGTCTTCCGACGTCCAATGTTGTCCATCAGGTACCCGCTGAGAATGCATCCCACCGGCGTACCGGCTGAGCTTAGACTGGCTGGAACAATGGAAAAGCATTATAAGAAATATTGTTTAGAGTCCAAACTTTTAGGTAACGAGCACTGGCCTGCACAAGTAGACAATAAAATTGCGTGGAAAAGCCCTGGCCTGTAGTGGGCTAGTTAGATTCGATTATCGTCAGATTGCAAAAAATAGTACATTACTTTAGCGGCCAGCAAAAGAGGCATTGATGGCCGAGGCACACATACGTAAGTCTATCAATGCCTAGTTGTGGCCAAGGCTTGTATAGTGCTTTTCTCAAATAATGCGCGGAAATTAAAACTAAGTAGCACCTAGAACTCATTTTGTCAAATACAATTACTTTTCGAAATCAATGACGAACAACAATAATTATTCCCGTGTTAAAGTGTTCATTTTTTTTTCAATAAACTGCTTTCTACTTGCAAGCCAGTTCGAACTTTAAATAAAACCTTGGTTAAGCTACCTCCTTGGTTACCATGTTTTGGAATAAAAGATCGTTCCATTTTCTAATTACACGACAGATGTAATTTATTATGAATTTATTTGGCCGCTAAACACGACAGATATAGATTTTCATACAACTTTTGCCGGCCGCTGCTCGCATGTTTATGGCCAGTACAGCAATTGTCGTTTATCTCGAAGAAGGTTGTCAAAATAATGCTCAAATTTCCAAACATGTTTGAAAAATGTCTTTAGAAAAGGGACAACAGGGTCCAACAAATGGACCTAAAAGCAATGATATTCTATTAAACAGATACGTTACACACTCACAAAACAACAGAAAAAAGTGTTCCGCACAGCAGCGGCAGCACACGTATACACACTTTTCATTCATCTGACATTTCACTATAAGTCGAAAGGGATGGCTTGATAAAACTCCAAATATCAGAAAATTAGGAAAAAAAAAAATATATTAGTAAATTGAGGTGTATTGCGTACTTACATATGGTATGAGATCTCTTTTTTTTTTTGTTTCAACAAAGCGTATCACTCTTGGCCATGCGTGACATAGACTAAAGACTATATATATATATAGGTACTTTATTGTACACCAAGTTAAAAAAAAACAATACATACAGAAACCTTAAAATAAACACAAACATACAACAGGCGGCCTTATCGCGTGCTGCGATCTCTTCCAGGCAACCCAGAATGGAAAAAGATAGCCTGGACATGACATGGGGTTGCACTTGGTGCAATTTTAAAATTAAACAATAATTTACAAACATAATAAGCACAAAATATAAAATACAATACACGTATACAATACTCGTATACGTCCCAATTGGGACGTATTCGAGTCTTCACAATGCACGCGATTATAACATCTGTTTACTAGAATATCATTGCCTAAAAGCCAATAAAAGGCAAAAGGCCATCTTGGAAAACCAGGTGTTCCTTTACTTGAAACTAGGATTTTCCCAAAGAAGTGTAGTAAAAATATTTCCTCATTTCTAGTTTATTTGGGATTAGTAATCTCTTTGCAAATCTGGGCTTAGGGATTATGTGTTTGTTGACCTGAATAAATAGAAAAACCATAGGCTCTAGAAAAAGCGATAAAGATTATCAAATGATTAAAATGAGTGGGGTTAGGATTCGCTGTTCCGGTATAGCATCTCAACCCCATTCTTTGGAAATTCTACAACCGTTTTCGCTGGCAGGCTGTTTCTTTTTCTATGCTCTCGTTTCATCCTCTAGTTACAATAACTTTTTTTGAAGTGAAAACTTCTTTAGCGGCGTTGAGCACTTTTGTGGGATGGGTAAAAACTGTGAAACTCGCGTCAGGTCACGTGTGCTGATCGAAAAACCGTAAGACGGTTGGAGCATAGATATAGTATGTACAAGATAAACGGAGTCAGATGAAAAGCGAAACCAAAAAAATAAAATCTATGTGTGAGGGAAATTGTCCATGTGTTAGTTAAAAAAGTGTTGTTAAAAAGTCCATGTTCAGTATCGATATCGATACTTGGTGAACACAATAAGAAACAAGATTAAAGGGTTGTTGCCGTTGTTGTTTATATTGAACTGTTATA
This sequence comes from Orthosia gracilis, assembly GCA_947562075.1. NCBI lineage: Eukaryota > Metazoa > Arthropoda > Insecta > Lepidoptera > Noctuidae > Orthosia > Orthosia gracilis. Next base: position 29,621,342 of record OX387270.1, on the reverse strand, counting down.
AAAAACTGGGCAAAATACATGCTTGCTTTTATTAAAATACAAATTACAGAATACTATCTAGGTTAGCCACTAACTAACCATACGATAGGAAGTGTCATTCTTACAGGCACAAATAAATTAGGTATAGATTCTTTCATTAGGATTCGTCGATGTTTTCTTAGTATGCAGTAGGTATTTCAATACGAAATGTTTACTACATATTGTAGAGACCATCCATCTCTGTTTAAAATTCGAATCCATTTTCTCTTAATACAGAATTATTTGGGCATCTGTAGGTACATAAACATTACAAATTATTATTTACACAACAGAACAATTTGCTGGTGAGCAAAGCACTCAAGACACTGTAAAACTAATAAATGCAAACATTCTTAAACCTACTCAAAGTAATAAAACATCAAAACTCTCCGAAACATTTTGAAAAACAAAGGCTAATATAATAAACATGCAACTTAAAGTACAGTTTAGATGAACACATCTTCTCAATCCTAACTTAAATCTATTTAAACAAAACTTGACTAAATAAGTTTGTATTCATGCCATGATGTCACTATAAAAAGATTAAGTTTTTATCGATACTCCTGACGTCACCGCTTTGTCAAGCCCTAGCGTAAACAAACAATTTTCTCTTTTACATTATATTTTAGCAAATTCTGTTTAAATATACGAAATATACTTTTATTAAACAATGGAAATCAATATACTATTGTAAGAATATTTTTCTGAGCCGATTACTAGCAGAAATTTGTCAAAATATGGTTCGAAACAATCCAAGGACAAAATTGTATTTACCTATGAAACATGTATTTATTGCGGTTATTTCGTCTTGTAACGTCACATTCACTCACAAAATAAGCCAACATAGTTGCATAATTAATATTATCAATTTAAATCTAAAGATTATTATTTAAATGCAAGAAATTCACCGCTGTGTAAAACAGAAGGGACGCTATGGACCCCTTCTCGCGAAAAAAATGACATATTGGTACTTCATTCACTCTCTCTTTTTCTCTTGGGCGTTTAGTACTTGATTAGGTTTTCTCGCTCGCACCCTTCGTGTATCTTTTTGCGTAGCAAAAAAAATCTAAATCTATGGGTTGGAGAGTAGTATAAACCTATCGTATCAGTTTTAGAGATTGGCGATGATGGTTCTGGTAATAATGATGGTGAAAAAGTAATCGAAATTATGGATGTAAGTTGATTTTTCTGAGAGATAAACTTTTTAATGTAATATAATGTATTTTAATGTACCTAATATAAATTGTAATGTTTGTGTACGATAGCGCAATAAATAAATATTGTATTCTACCACATAAATGATTGTACTTTTATATTGATATTAAAAGCAATTTGTTCAAAATTATTCCCTAACTATTCAAATAAATCAAAAATGCACAACGTTAATAATCAAGTTTTCACTTCTGCCGGCACTCCCGGAGTGCAACCCGTGTTTTTTTTTATTATTATCAATAGGCTCGCGCTTGACCACTATCTCACCTGACGGTAAGCGATGATGTGGTCGACGGTGAAGCACGCTTGCCTAGACGTAACCTATTATCGACAGATCTCTTGACTTAAAGACCCCTAGATTGTAGCTATCGGAAAACACAGACTCCGGCAGGGAATTCCACTCCTTCGCTGTACGCATAATGAAAGTGTCCCCAAAACATTTTGTGCGTATGGGTGGGATGTCCACCATGTACCGCATCGCCGTGCGTCTGGTTGTCCGATGAAGGAACGGGCTAGGTGGAATTAAATCATGCAATTCCATCGCATACTCCCCGAAATGTAACCGATAAAAAGCCTTCCTAACCTCGGGCTGCGGTTGCCATCCCTTGGGCTATGAAATATAGGAAAGTGAACCTGTGCTTACGCTCACTTGTGCACTATTCTGTCGCCCGCGCCAATCGCTAGTCACCGCTGAGATTGGCCGCCATGACAGAAATTCGATGAGGATCCTCCTACCACATAATGTCTTCTGATACTTCAGGAAGAACACAGCTTCTAATTATTATGTAAAACACACCCGCATGCCTAGGTACTTGTCTTCGGTAATTTATCTTGTAGTGTTTACAAAGTATAATCTCAAGATTACAGCAGATGGGATGTACATAATATATGAGATAAGACTAATGGTGTAACTAATTATCTAACTGCGTGAAGTGCGCAATTAATAATTCCGTAATACAATTTTAGCAGAATTTTTTATTAATCAGTCATCTTATCGCACTTTTTTCTGACATTTTCGCGAAAACTCAAAAGTGAATGCGGAAAATATTCGCTTAAAGTGTTTACGAAGGTCATTTATTTGAGAATCAATCTGTCGGAACGCGCGCTATATCAATCAATTGACAATCTAAGCTATACGCATAGCAAAGAATCTTCCATGTTCCTATGGCGCGACGCAAAATGCCTAGATAAGAACCTAGGAATTTCGTTTCTATGGCTGAATATGATTATTTGCTTGGTTTATTACATGACCCCAATTGCCAAGTGCTTGGAAAGATTTGAATACGGTGCAATTCAAAAATTAGACTTCGTTAATTATTAATAGGTAAAACGTACTACAGTGTAACTGAGCTTTTAATGGACAAAACCTTTTTCTGAATACCTGTAATTTTTAATTAATTAATTATTGATTTGCTTAAGGAATGTTACATATTATCTTTGACCTGGAATTTCAATGTTTGTTTGTTTATTTCATAAACTAACGTCCAAACATCCAGATCTTTACAAGAATTTTAGAAGAACTGGAAGCCAGGAAGAGCATGAGAGAATCTACCAACAAAGGAATCATCAATTCCCGTGTAAGAATAATCATAATCTTACCTATCCAAGTAGCTTGATTATCTGTTACATGTAACCAGGAATCTGGATTCTTCAGCTGCGGCAGTGACGTAGCAGAGAAGCCAAAAGCCATGCCCGTGTTGACGGTACCCAGGTTGGCAACGAACGAAGCAAACACCTGCTTCAGGGCTTTACCCCTCCCAGCTTTACCCAGCTTCTTGTTAGGGATAGGAGTCTTAGTGATGGTGGCTGGTACTCCATTCTTTGCAAACATGGCTTCCCTGGAACAAAGATGATGGATTGTTTAAATTGCGTGAAATTATGACCGAAATTGTGAAGAATAAAGGAAAGATATTTTATTATGAGTTCTGGCTTTCTAAATAATTATCTATCGGCGGTAAATTTTCTAATTTTTGAGTTTGAAAAATGGTTTCTTTAGGTCTCATGGTGGTTCTTTTGGTAGGTGCAGGCAGACTCCTTTCATCATTGTTGTCACTCACGTGTCTGTCTATCCGTCAGTCAATCACACAGGTTTTAGAGCCAAACGGTTGGAGCTACAGCCTTCAAATTTTCACAATAAAAGCACCTTGCTAACCCAAAGCCAAACAAATTATCAAATAATATTTTTAAATGTTTTTAAGGGAGGCTATACAGCAAAAGGGGGGACCGCATTTTTTTTTTGACCTAACACATCGAGTGGGGTATCGTTGAGGTTAGAGCTCGTTGAGTTGATAAATACTGTATTTTTTGTTTTAATAAATATTGTAAAACAAAGTAATGAAAAGTCAGCCAAATTTTACAAAATTTTGTGCCGAAGATTTGTTAACTTCCCATTGACCTATGAACTTGAAATTTGGTGATAATCTTTATTATTACGTAGATTTTACTAACAAATTCCAATATATTTATAAATCACATTTTTTCTTTCAAATTCCCTTATTTTTCTTAATACAACCAACTTGATTGTGCGGTATGGTACGGAACCCTACATGTGCGAAGTCCGACACGCGCTTCGCCAGTTTTCTGACATATTGAGTAATAATACTATAGCTAAAAAGCTCTAAAAGTCATAAACTATCGCTTTTTAGACAAACAAAGTTCCGTACTTTTTTAAGTTCATTAAATTTGCAACAATATAAGCCCAACCGCAGCTATATAAACCCTATAGGAACCAAGCTATGATTTTCTCAAAATCTTTTTTTGGCGTAAAATTATTAATGATATTTTTCGTTAAATTACACGTCCATAATAAAATACTGATTGTTCAAAAGACCTCAGTGAACAGTGTTAGGGTTATCTGCCAGAGATAATGAGGCCTTTTCGACCTCCTACTATGATACTGCTAATGATACTCAATATTTTATTGCCTGTCTAACCTTTTCTCAACTATGTTGGGGTCTTAAACTCTAACCGGATGATACCAGTATATTAAGTGAAGCTGCTTAGACATCTTTTACAAAGAATGCACCTGTATCCAAGTTGGCAATCTAAAATCGATAACGCTAGTAGAAAACGAATCAATGTATGAGAATGACACATCTGAACGTTATGTCACGTGATCAGACCATACAAATAGAAGGCGTTAACGATTGTAGAAAGAGATTCGATACGAAACGTTTGTAACTTGGCTAAGGGGGCTGGTGTCTCATTTTCTGGCTTCTGAATACCGTAAAGATTGTTAAAATTCTACGAATCATACAACTTGCCGAGGTACGGAAATATTTCCGAACATTCGTCAACCATCCCTGGACCGACCTCGGGAAGCGCTGCTTAACCTTGAAGACATATAAGATACAATATTTTACTATCAACGTAAATATTGTGAATTACAATATATTGACTCGTAAACATGATAATTGCCATTATATGATAATATTATTCATTTCATGTATAACTGCAATGATATTTGTATGATATTTTTTAATCGTTTGTAGAGAGGAAATTCTTGAGTAAATAAATACAATGTTTAGATTTAATTTATTCTAATCGATTTGGCACTAGTTTTTCTAAGATAATTGAGGAAGTATTAATAAATGATTTATTAATCGAGAGTTACCTCGTTCATTACATCCACCATTAATAATTTATGAACTTTTTTTTTATATTTTTAATAACAATTGGCTCGCGCTTGACCACTATCTCACCTGATGGTAAGCGATGATGTGGTCGACGGTGAAGCACGCTTGCCTAGAAAGAAGTAACCTATTCACTCTCGACTTAAAGACCCCTAGATTGTAGCTTTCGGGAAACACTGACTCCGGCAGGGAATTCCATTCCTTAGCTGTACTTGCTCTTATAACTTAGTTTTTGCTAACGATTTCTTCATCTGACAACTCGTTCAATCAGAAACAGAAAAAAAAAATGTATTCAAACAGGTACAGAATTTTAACAGCCGAAAAGTAGGATTATACTCAAAATGGCCTTGTAAACAGATTTTGAGTGAATGAGCCCTAAGAAGAGCAAAAATGTGGAATTTAAAAGGTAAGGTAAAATGTTTTCATTTTCAAATCAATGAGTGTCCTTTCAAAACTATATGGGTGTAAATCACAGATAATATAATACTAGCATACAGATGCCTAATCCCATACAAAGAAACCGCGCCGATGTAACTAGCGTTTTTCGTCTGAGTAAGCTGATTATTTTTATAAATACTTCGAACGCGTTCGATCCCGTTTCACGGCTATAGATGGTGTTAGCAGCGACTTGCAAGTAAAAGGGTTTTGTCGGTTCCTGACTATTTTTTTTCTTTAAATACGGTGACGGTTGTCTTACAGTATGTTCTTGCTCGTTTTTACGGTTTCATTGCACCAAAATGTGTTACAATACAAATTTAAAAAATCAAGTGGCATGCCTCAGAAATTTGAAATGGCGCCATCTATTGGAGCCAATTTTAAATGATCCGTTCAAATAATCTTTGAAATATGAATTATGAGTCCAATATTTCTTATTTTTGTGCTTAAACAGGCACATGCAATTGTTATGTTCAATTCTAGAAAATGTTAATTTTACACACAATTCAATAACAAATCTATGCATATCGCGCCATCTAGTGACATTTATTCGAACCAAATTATCTTTGTTAGCGCTGTCCCCGTGGTGTAACCTAATCTAAAATTGCGAATAACTGAAAACGTTTTGACAAGATAACGCGAAAGAACATTAAAGATAAAATTAATAATGTGTGTTTGTCATGTTGTGACATCTACTTACCTATTGACTATATATTTTTTTTTGTTTTTATTTTTATAATGTGACATTCGATTACCTCTATATGCCCAATATTTTGTACGCCTTCTGGCGGTACATAGTGTGAACCAACATTATTTATTTATAACAACTGTAATTTTACCACACAAAGTTCAAAAAATTAATAAATAAATTTGAATTTGTCCGACCAGAATGTGGTCACCTGGACAGCACTGTTGTTGACCTCATCCAAATCGCATCGAAAGGAGCGATCGGAGCACCGTGTTTGGGATGGGTCAATGATACCCCATTTTACTTTTATATAACGGATGGAAAAGATCAATGAGCCCTGAAGGGAAACCACTTGAAAACCGTAAGATAGATTATTTTACTTTCCTAAACAGGAAATCGAACCAGCTAAAAATTCAAAATAAGTATTCGCTATTTTATTCTATTAAGCTATAGGATAATTGTTAAGGATAAAATCTCTGTAATAAATAAATGAGGGCTGCCGTTTTTTCTTACAGACTAAAACCCACCCGTGTTCCTTCAGGTGCTTGATCAAGAGCCGCGGTAACTCTCTTTCAGATTTGTCCGCGACCCAGAAAGGCATCGGCCCTACGCCACCTTTTTTTTTTTTTTTTATCTCGCTGGGAAAAAATGCATTACGCATACCCACCCATTGGGGGAATGGGGGGGGTATGTGGGACTCCCCGGAATGAATCCGGTATACCCACTAAAATAACCCAGCGGCACTCCCGCATCGTCTTGAATTGGAGGAGGACTGGGAAACTGGCAGAGCCTTTACGTCCAGTCCCCCGCCGACGACCGCCCGCCTTTACAGCGGGGCCTTCACGCCCCTCCCTCAGTGGAGGGGCCCGGGAACGACCGCGAGTGCTCGGCCGTTCCCGCCCGACGAGGGTGGTGACTCGTGCAATGCGAGCGAAGGCGCCCCCGCGCCTGTCGCCCGCTAGTCACCACCAGGAGGTGGGAGGAGACGATCGTACAACCGCCTTCTCCCACCCCTTCTTCGCCTGCGGTGCGGCGGCGCGAGAGGATCGTCCTCCCGCGCCCGCTCCGCCGCCTCCTTTTGCGACATCACGTCCTCGCAAAAGGAGGCAACCGCCGTCCAGGCCTGCCCGACAACATCGATCAAGGCACGGCGCAGCTCAGCCCATGCTGGGCACACCTCGAGGGTGTGCTGCGCCGTGTCCTCCGCCGCGCCGCAGTGGAGGCACGCTGGGGTTTCCTCCCTCCGGATCCGGTGCAGGTGCGTTCCGAAACAACCATGTCCGGACAACACCTGCACCAAACGGAACGAGAGGAAACCATGTGGCCGCTCGAGCCAGCCCTGCAGGACTGGCCCGAGCGCGTCCAGCGTCCGGCGTCCAAAGGCGGCGGTGGCGAGGTCCTCCGCCCAATGGAGGACGATGGCGTCCCTCGCCTCCCGCCGCACGGCCTCCCGCTCTTCCATGGCGGGGCGCTCACCCAGCGCCCTACGCCGCGCCGTCCACTCGTACACTCTGGCGAGCATCCATGCCTCCAACTCCCAGGGAGGGGTGCCCGCCAGAGCGCACGCCGCCGAGAAGCCCACTGAGCGGTAGGCCATCGCCACCCGCTGTGCAATGGCCCTTTGTGGCCTGCGGATGGCGGTTGCATTCTCCCTCCTCTGGAGGGAGTCCGCCCAGATGGGCGCCCCGTACAAGGCCATGCTGCGTAGGATGCCGGCATACAGTCGCCGGCACCGTCCGCTCGGCCCCCCGAGGTTGGGGAGGAGCTATGAGAGGGCGTCCGCGGCTTTCAGCAGGCGCGTCGACAGCCCGCTGAAGTGCGGGCCGAAGCGCCACCTGCTGTCCAGCACTAGGCCCAGATATTTCATCTGGGCCTTCACCGCTATTCGGACGCCCTCCACGACTATGTGGGCATCTGGAGGGCAGCGCTGCCGAGGCCCGTGGAAGAACACGGCCTCGGTCTTGTTCAGCGCCACCCTCAATCCCAGGCGGCGGATCCTCTCTGCAACCAAGGATCCGCCCGCCGAGGCCAAACAGGCCGCCTCCCCAAAGCTCCTCCCCCGGGCAGTGAGGAGAGTGTCATCTGCGTAACAGATGACACTCGTGCCCTGGAGGAGGGCTCCTCGCAGGAGCCAGTCAAAACCGATGTTCCACAGGGGAGGGCCTAGAACCGACCCCTGCGGAACACCGGACTCCGCGCCGTAGCGCCTGATCCTGGCCGTCTTGTCCACGAGGAGGACCTCTCGGTCCTCCAAGTAGCTGGCCAGGATCACCCGCAGATATTGGGGCACTCCGTGCCCCAATATCGGAGTGCCTCCAATATGGTAGAGTGGGCACGGAGTTGAAGGCGTTGGCGATGTCGAATGACACCGCCAATACTCCGCCCCCCGACTCCACCGCCTCCTGCACGGCCCTACGCCACCTAGCCTGAGGGCGTCCAACCTTACGTTTACCAATTCATGGGAAGACTATTAAATAGGGTTAAGAGTCGTATACTCCTACGAAATAAACGTTGCTATGGTGACATATTGACTACCCTCGAGCACTGCACAGCAGGGGTTACTAAAGACGTCAGGACTTAAACTACCGGACGTAATTCATACGAGCTATTGCATGAATTTACTATGTTGTGTAACTTGTATGCTTTCTCATTTAAACCAATCATCAGAAACAGGTTTTCAAAGCTGTCAGTGGGAGATCAGGTGTGATTACGGTGACTAATATAAAGAATCAAATTAATTCAATTAAAATAGCCTTTATCTACTTCATCCGTGACCCTATCTATTTTGCTGACTGACAAAATTGTTTACAAAAGCTTTAGCCAGTCTTCAGATCAGTCAGACTTAAGATCCTATTTCTTCTAGCTGGAGCAACGGGCGACCACAGTTGTCCTAAGTAGTCCAAAATTATTGTATGTTGCATGCGTTAAAAGTATAACTTTTATCGTTTTTGATACACTCAATGTCGATCCGATCACAATCTATATGTTACCGTAAAAGTCCGAAACGTTAAAACCGTTACGGTAAAACCTAAGAATTACCGGTAAAACCTAACATTTACCGGTAAATCCTAAGATTTACCAAGTCTTACAGGTGAAATTCCGAAATGATCAATGATATTCGCTTATTTCAGAGTTTTACTAGCAAATCACGCGGTTTTGCCACGGTTTCTCCTCAGTGACTTTTATATTTATTATTTAGTGTTCATTTTTTTTTGTGTCTGTGACACACTATGATACGAACTGATTAGAACAATTAAGGACTAATTGATTCCTGACCTTCGATTATTATTTCATTAATAGTAAAATGCTAATATGGTTATGGAACGCTTTTAACTTTATTTAATCATGTTCGAAAATATCTTTATCAACATTTGCAAGTCACTGAGGAGAATAATAAGATTTACCGCAATTTTTTATAGTAAAAGCCGAAATAAGGACCTATCATTGATTATTTCGGACATTTACCAGTGCGACTTGGTAAATCTTGGCTTTTACCGGTAAATCCTAGGTTTTACCGTAAGGCTTTTACAGTAACATAAATACACATCACACAATCTCTTTCGAAAAGGCAGTACACTCGATCATAGCAACAGCATAAAGCAAAGCTGGCCTCATAAAAATTCATGGCAAGCCTGCTCTATTACCTAAGTAAGGCCAATAGTTATGGTAGGCCACGAAAATAACCATTAAATCTACTATTTAGTATTCTGCATGAATACAGGAAAGTCATATGAAGTATTAGTGCAGTCCTTGATCGTGACTGCACTCGTTTTGATGGCTTGTACGTTATCATAGTGGGCATGCATGTGCATTACAACTAATGTGTTTGTGGTTGGACTGGAAGTGACCACAGCAAAGAAAATGTCTGTAAAGTTCATGGTTGAATATATAATTATGCCTAAGCAGAGATGTCAAGGGTGACAAATAGATATAGGTCTGGATCTGAAGTTATAAAGTGTGATCCTGTTGTACAAGAGAATAGAAATATGTACGCCGAAGCGCAGACATCGCTGCAAGATTTACAAATATAAGAACATAGATCACCATGACATTTATATTATTTTGTAACTAAGGGATCGTCCAATGTAAGTATAATGTTTTATTAAATAGTCCACTTACAGGAATACTAAACACTAAACCTCACTTACGTTGATTCCTGCGTACGCGCGTACTACGTATTTACCCAAAATTGAATTCTCTATATAATAAGTAAATATATCATTCATATTTTTTTAAGTATTAAAACAGTGATGCAAAAATACACAATTAGGTTCGAAGTAAGGAAAAGCAGACAGGTACTCTAGTTCTCTATATCTATCTAGGTTCCAATCAATATCGAAGGTGTGAGGTCGATTGCGACGACACTGATAATACCAATGTCGTTGGTAATAAGATGCTAAACACGATTTTACCTACAAATGCGTGTGAATGACAGTTTTACCTGCATTTTATTAGCCAATGCGAATTTAAACTATACTCAAGGGATTTTGAAATGTCTCACAAGGAAAGTAATCCTCTAAATTGGCTAGGCAGGCTGGCAAAAAAAAACGACGAATAGATTTTCAGAAAGCAACACCCATTTTTAGGGTTCCGTAGTCAACAAGGAACCCTTATAGTTCGCAATGTCCGTCTGTCCGTCCTATAGAAAGCTATAATTTGGCATGGATTTACATTTCAATCACGCCGGCAAAATGGTGGGGGTTTCATTAGATAGGCCATTAATTTTTTTTTCGAAAAGACAGTTAATTTTGTCCCTTCTTTAGAGGAATGTTCGGTATTTTCGTTGTGTATGAACGTTAGTAATGTTACATATTTATTTTGGTGAATATACTTAGCTGTTTATACGGAACCCCTGTGCGCGAATCAGACTCGCACTTGGCCCAATTTTTTATTAGCATTCTGAAATTCATTATCTATTTGTCACTGATATTTTGTGTGAGATATAACTACTATTCTGATTTAGTAACTAGTTTCACATCATAACAAGATTTTCGCAAAATCTGAGATGGATAAATTTCAAGAATTTTACCAAGAATTCTGCTTGATATCACACTGCATTTTTTACTTATTGACATCTAAGTCCACATTATTTACCCTGCTTTTGGCCCTGGCACACTTCATTATTTACTTTATTTGCCACCTCGTCATATCGTGCTAGTGCCGACGCTAAAGTAAATAAAGCATAATAATACGAAACTAATATAATGAGATTATTTTATTAATCAGTGTTTAGTTTATTCAATGAAACTCCAATTGAGAAATAACTTGAATTAGAAAATATTAAGAGCTTTAAAACTTTCGCGTCACATAATTGAAAAACAATATTTAACGCGATGATTTCGATTGTTTATTTACCTTTTTTGTGCAGTCGGCGAAATTACAGAATAAGGACAAGGTCAGTGTGGTGTGTAGAAATGAGAGGGTTGAGGAAGAATTTTCTGCCCCAACGGAGCCAGTACACCGAGACACTTGTCTACCCGGGACCTCGATCGATGCAACACGGCCGAAACGTCGTCGGGTGAAATAGATAAATAAACAATCGAAATTATTAAGGCCTTTCAAATCTGAAGCCTATTTATATACAGCTCAATTTAATAAAAGACCTGCTTACTTTTTACACGGCATCAAATAAGTAGGCATGTTACACCTGTATTTTGTGTCAATAAGCAAATGTATTAATATTATTTAATTATTACCTAATTCTTAAAAAAACCTTAACAAAAACCTAAACAAAATATATAATAGTTAGAATTTTATTTCATTATTTAAAACATAAATCTCACTTAAAATAATAAAATATTGTCGAATGGGACTTTTCTAACAACACCAAAGTAATATTATTCTTATGATAGAACTCTGGATTAAAAAAAAATCTTGATATGCTTCTAATCTGCCTTGGTGAAAACACATTTCTCCAAGTTCAATATAGACTATCGTTACTACGTATACTCATGTGTCATCATCAAAGACCGGAACCGACAAGACTGTCCAAACTGCTTCCAATTGTCCTAATTTAAACGCAATTATACTTACCGGAATCCGAATCCAAGGAGTGGCTAGAACGTCTGATTACTAAAAACGGTTGGTCAGTTTAGTAAAATCGATTTGAAAGAACAACTTAATAAAAACAGAGGAAAAATAACATTACATTGTAACCATCACCATTTATTAACTCGAAAATCAATTCATATGATATTAAAATTAACACTCACACTTGTCGACACATAAATGAATGCCCAAAAAAAACGTATATGTTTCATAATGTCCACTATATATAATTCGACATCCAAATTTTAAATATATAATATAAAAGTAACTCCAAACTCACAGAAACATAACTATTTAGAAATGTTTGCCCACACAGATTCCAAATTGTATTCGTTGTATTCCTAAAATGGTCAACAACGAAATTCTAAAAATACCCATAATATAAAATAAAAACAATGAGAAAACAAAACTTATCCAAAAACTGTAACAACACAGCTTAAATATTTTTTACACCCATGATGAAATTACACACTGCAACATCGGAAAGCCGGTTTTCCCAGTAATGGGACAAAACGGGCTCATACCCATGGAGACAAAAGCGAATCCCAAGTAAAGGGTCAAGAACTTACGTGGAACCATAATTAGTCACCTCGTTAGTCGAGTTCACCAAAGGGCTCGTCATTCTGCTCCTAAGTAACAAATATACATGAATATACAATTTCTAATACAAAAAAATCTCTTCCTATATTATCTGAAGTTCTTTCATCGTTAAGTTGTAAGGATTTAATGATTTGTTATTCTATTGTGACAAGTACAACTTAGGCATCTAAATATTGCACATTGTCTTGTGAAGTAAGAAGCTAACCCCGAGTTTCTCAGCTCTTTCTCAAAAGTTGTAAATTCATTCAACCAATCACAGAAGATAACGCGTGCTTGACAATTTGTCACATTAATTCTGCGATAATTTTGAGCTGCGAAAGTCGGGGTAAAAAGCTAAGAATAAGTAAAATATTTATATCATATAATTAAATTATACTAGCGACTTGCCCTTCGCACGGGAAAAATTATATACAAGAGAACCTTCCTCGTTTATGTATATTTCTATAAGTGGAAACCGTATTAAAATCCGTTGCGTGGTTTAGAAGAAGTTAGCGGAGAAACTTAGTTTTATATTATTTAGAAAGTAACGTAGTACTAAAATTCTGATATTATTTTAAAGAAAGATTTCATGCAATTACCATCAATCCATCAAGGTCTCATCTTATTTATGAATCCGAAAAATAAAAGACAAAGTGAAAAATTCTTTCGTAACACGTCAAGAGTTAAATGTGTTGGTAGCTAAATGTTGGTGCCAATACTTGGCAACAGTACATTGGTGCAAATTTAAACATAATTGGCCCTGTTTGTTTGTTTACAAAGTGTTAATATGCTACCGCGTTGCACGAAATGGAATCACACGACTGTATTATTGAACACCCACGTGATAATAAGTTTATTTGCATAAGATATTGTGTTCTATATTGGCTTCAAGTGTAGTTTATTTTAATTCTAGCTGCAATAACAACTCCTGTGGTTGAGTGGCGACTACACAACTAACATTTTAATTCACTCGATAACGGTCAAACACCAAAACTCGAATCAAGGACGTTAATTTCAATAAATACCATGCTATTACTGTCAATTTGATTGAGTCGATGTTATGTTGTCGATGATATGATTGTGAGTATTTGTGAATAATAATTCACAAATCACAATGGGAAACCAACGCCATATATATTAACGCATATTCCATTTTTATACTGGCTGTTTTGATATGTAAGTAAGTGTAAGATACATAGCATCAAAAAAAAAAACACTGCATCAAAAATCAACTGAAAGATGATTATTTCCTTGCCGTAACCAAAATTACAGATTCCACATGAATTTCTGTCCATACATAAAGAAGAAACCATGAATAAATTCTCTTTCAAGACTATCCTTCTTAAACTCATCAGCAAGGCCATAAATGGCAAGTTCATTACAAGATAATGTGCCACTATTTGCCCAACAATGCGAGCAGTCAGTAATGCGTCATCCTTATCTGTCATGCGACACTTATCTTGGTCAAACAAATGAATATGCTCAACTGCTACAACTATTTAATTAGTTAAATTACTTTCGTGTTGATTAAACTTGTTTTGGGTAAAATCATCACATGATTTGATCAGATACATATTATCTTTGACAAATGATAATAGAATGTTTCGTGCTTGAGTTGCATCATCAGAAAGCTCACATACATTGCATTGCACTGCGTTTAAGCCTCTTGTCTACAGGTAATGTCAACACCGTTTGATATCCCATGCTTAGGTTAGGTATTACCACCTTCGGTCCTAATTAAATTTTTATATTCCGAACTATTACGAAGAACGATAACTTAGAAGCCAATATTCAAAATGTCGTCTTACATTTTAGTAAGAGTAATCAAATATTAGAATCTATGACCATCGAAATATTGCTAATCCTCTCCTAAATAAAAGAAGCAAAAACGATCTAGAAAACTGCAGCCATTTCTATCACAGTGTGATTTGTGGATGTTCGAATGTCACTTGTTTTAAAGGGCAAGCTTATGTTTTGAAAACCTTGTTAATGTCATTTGGATAGAGAAACATGTCATGCTATGTTGACCACGTCGCGTTGTCGCTTCACCCAAAAGCCTTTGTAATAACATGCGGTTAAAAATAAAGCTATCAAATGACATCATGCTTTCTGATTACAGAGAAATGTGACTTTTACGCTACAACAAAGTAAATAAGTTTGTAAACAGAGGAATTCAATATTTAGGGTGTACACCTTTTATCAAATGTTTGTTCACGTACGTTTGTAGCTAAAATTTTAAGTATATGAAGCAAATTATAACATTCTCACAACTATAGTTTATCAGGTTCTTCGTCATGTCTTTGCAAATACTGAATATTAGGTATATCTTCAATGATATTCATCAGCATCCTCCTTTCATTCTTCCAATGTCTTTTTCATTCATTCATCTCTATTTGCCTTCATCTCCAAAATCGCTTATTTTGTAGCCATTTCATCTTTCACACAATCTTTCGTCTTACATATAGCAAGTCAATCCAAATTACTATTCATATTTATAACAGATTTTGAGTTACAGATGAGTAAATTTTTAACCCCCGACGGAAAAAAGGGTTGTTATAAGTTTGACGTGTGTTGCTGTGTATCTGTGTGTCTGTGTATCTGTGTTTCTGTCTGTGGCATCAAAGCTCCTAAAAGGAGGAACCGATTTTGATTTGGTTTTTTTCATTTGAAAGGTGACTTTGTCGACAGTGTTCTTAGCTATGTTTGAATAAAATCAGTTCAGTCGTTCAAATTTATTCACATTTTACCCTTTGAATTTGGGTTTTTTCGCAAGATATCATGTTATTATTAAATTACAAATTTATAAAACACTCGACACAAAAACCTCTAAAAGCAAGAATAAACATCGTACTCGCGTCGGGGAACCGCTGAGTTAATAAAATAAACTGGTGTAAACGATCGCGGTTCCCCAACGCGAGTACAAGGTTTTTTTTTGCTTTTTAGAGGTTTTTGTGTCGGGGTTTTTGAAATTAATTTGTAATTTAATTTTTACGATTGATGTCAGACCAACGTTTTTTTTTAACAGTGACCTAGACAACCGATTAACGAGGAGAGATGATTCTTAAAGTCATAACCGATTTTGGAACACCTCCTAAAAAGCTTGCTGAGAAACACGTGACACATACTTCAAATAGCACCAATACGTCGGCACTTCATCTGTTCACGTGCATAACCAATATTATTTACTGTTGCATGCCAAGATTTAGGTCATTAACGATGGTTGAATCGCTTTAGAAGATGAAGCGAAGAAATTCGGTAAGGAAGAAGGGAATTGGACTGTCTTAGGTCACTGAAAATATAATACTGGCTTACAGATATCATCAGCTCTTACAGCTGATTAAGATAATTATTTTTATAAGTTCTTCGATTGCGTTTGGTTCCGTTCCACGGATATAGATGGTGTTAGCGGCGACTTGCAAGTAAAAGGGTTTTCTCGGTTGGTGACAATTTTTTTCTTTAAAAAACAGTGACGATTTGTTTTATAGTATTTTTTGCAACTTTTTCACAGTTTTATTGTACCAAAATGTGTTACAATTCAAATTTAAAAATAGAGTGGCATGCTTCAGAAATTTGAAACCGCGTCATCTACTAGAATTAATTTTAATAGATCCGTTCAAATAATCTTTGAAATGTGAATTGAGAGCCCAATATTCCATAATTTTGTGTTTGCGAGAGTTGATTTAAAAAGAACATAAAATTATAATGATCAATTCTAGAAAATGTTAATTTTACACACAATTCAATAACAAGTCGATGCATATCGCGCCATCCAGTGACATTTATTTGAACCAAATTTTTAGCTTAGGTGTTCAAGGAGCGTAACTATATTAGATAATCAGCTGCCGCCGTCGGCACCCACAGCGTGGATTTAGTTCTTCCCCCATTTCGGCAAAATCGCAAAATATCTTTATAAATATGTGTTATTCGGATTTGTAAGCTATATTAATGTAAGGTTTCATCAAAATCCGTTAAGTAGTTTTATGCGTGAAAGAGTACCAATCATCCATCCATCCTCCCCCCCCTATCAAAAACACTTCACACTTCCCTTCACTTTACTTTCGCGTATATAAAAGTTATAAACGCGAAAGTCGGCTATTAACGTAATGAAAAAAAAATAGCTCCGAACTTACAACCTAGGGTACGCCGGAAGCACATTAGTGTATCATCTTTCGGAAAGACTATTTTACTGTAGACATAAAAAAAATATCTTATTTGCAGTTTTCGCCTCCAAAAATAATTTCTCAGATATCATGTAACACAGAAGAATGAACAAACAAAGACAGGCAAGAGAGAAGAGACACAGATAAAATTACCCGTACTATGAAACACATCTGCGTCACAATTTTTTTGCCGGAGAATTCATTTATTCTGTTACGAATTGCATGACGCGATGTTAGAATGTTATTTCTAAATCAAAATAGCTACACATTTGCTGGCTGACGTCATAACAAAGCATACCTATAGGTTGGCGAGTAATATAATATGTAGGATACATTGATATAATGTGGCAGTAATGGTTGTAGATACATATTCACATAATATTTCGTACTCGTTAACGAGTGAACTCAGGGAAACAAACCTTGTAGGCATCTGTTTTGGGTGCTGATAATGTATCTATATTTTTATCAAATGTGACATTTGACATAGTGATGTTACTTTCAGAAACAGTTTTGTGTAGGACATGATTTTCTTTGTCTTGCAACAGTATTTATTGTGTCATTCTCTATTTTTCTTTCAGACTTTATTTTGTTTTTAAGTAGTTTTTAATTCCTAGTTTTTATAGTTCCACAATTCATTTTATCTTTTGCTTTTAGGAAGTGCCCAAATGTTATTATAACTGATTGCTGTTCCTTTAGTTACTTCATGCCAATATTGATTTTAGTGGGTAAATGTTTAAATATTATGCACATTAATAATACATTTTACCGTAAGCGCATGCTAAAATAGCACTTTTTGGGCACGCTGTTCGTCGCAAAGCGGATACTACAGAGTACAGACGACTGCCAAGCTTTGAAAACTAAGACGTAAACACTTGGAGTTGAAGCGTTTTCGTTCTAAATAAATCATAATAATTTCTGCCACGAGTCCATGGATTGCGTTGTTGGTGCGACCATTACGGTAGCTACCGGGATTGCTGAACGTGGTGGGGTAAGCAGAGTTGCAGCCACCGCCCGGACAATTTACTGGAGGTTCTGGTGTCAATCCTCAGTAGCAAATTGTTATAGTTTTGTTTAGCTAAGAAATTTCTTTGCTGCAGACTGCCTAAAGAAAACATTGAAGAATTGGCGCTAGCAACTGACAATATTATGCAGTGAATAACCCACGTCGAAAATTTTATCGGTTATCCTAATAGACCTGGCTAAATCCTAAAATATAACAATATATAAAACACTAATAAACTATCAAACAAGGACGACTATCTTTTGGCAATATGCCCTGGGATTATAATTTACGGCTTCAGTAAATCGAAGAATTTTATGTTCTGAAAATATGTCTAATTTTTATGATCGTGACTAGCTTCTGCCAGCGGCTTCGCTCGCGTGAAAGTCGAAAATTATCCCGAGGGAACATATTCCCGGGATAAAAAGCATCCTATGTGTTATTCCTGATCTATCTCGGTGCCAAATTTTATCCAGATCCGTTCAGCCGTTTGAGCTTGAAGAAGTAACAAACATACAAACACACACACACACACAAACTTTCGCCTTTATAATATTAGTGTAATAATTTGTACGCTCTCTCTCTCTCACGTATTTTTTAGCTCACGAATCATTACAAATATTATATCACATTGCTACAGAAACGGAAGTAAAACACTCTTATCGCGACTTTTTTTGATCAATCAATAAATAATCCTAACGATATAACATTAAGAACCTATTATTTAATATTATCGCATTAAATACGACCATAAAATTATTGATTAAATGATTACAATGTTCTCAGTGTTGAGTAGTGTAGAACTCATGTACATTTGAATAATCTGCAAGTATATAAACAATCGTCTTAGAAACCGGTCATAAGTAAATAGGTAAAAGATTATAAATATTATTAAAATTTATAATTACTGGAATGTTTCCAATGTACTACTACAGTTGTTGTTGTTTTAGCATTGTATGTTTTAGCATTGCAATAACACAAAGTACCACGAGGCCACTACGAAAAAAGAGCCATTTTGCACGCACACATTGACATTCCGGTTTTACAGGGATTCTCGGACAATATTGGACAGTACTCAGTCGCGGTTGACGAAAATATTTTTCAGTTAATAATTTGTATTATAAACCTGTGCCACGTTTTTAAATAATAATATTCTAATCAACAACTCTTTTAATTTTAAAACTCAAGAGAAGTAGTTTTTTTGGCAAAATAATAAAATGGGCTTTAGACTATCATATATCTAGGATCATAAATCTATGAGTCATATTTACAGGATAGTGTAATAGAAACATAATTATGTGTATAGATCATATAGTCTTTGAAAAATACTTTTTTTAAATTGATATTTTGGATAGGATCCTATGATCCTAGATAGTGTAATACCCCCCTAGAGGATTGGGGCCATATCTATCGTGCGTGATCATAACATTATCCTTCATCACCATCATCTGCAACCCGACATAGTCTAACGCTGGGCACCCCTTTTCTGTGCCAACCTTATCCAGTTTGCGCCCTGTGATCCTCAACATTTAAATTATGATAAAAAATACGCAGTTTATTGCTCGGGTTGCTACGAAGTGATATTTGGGCAAGATCAATGACCGTTATTACCATGCTAAAGCGAAGCGACTATAGTGTGAGCTATTTGTGTTAGTTTGTGAATCAAAGCATTTTAGTGCATTCTTTTGTTTGCTAAACCAGCCAGTTGATTATTTATTTCAAAATTATTTTCTGGTTCGCTAGGAGTGTGTATTTTTTTAGTTTACCGCCTACATGCTATGCAGCAAACTACATTTTGGCACACAATTTGTGTAAGAATCGCTACTGAGACAGTTTACTCAATTTAAAAATACTACACATACCAATTAAAATCATTTAATTGGTATGTACCTACTTACTACTTAACCTACATACAGACTCTTTAATCTACATACACGATGCAATTCCTTGTCCCATAGCTAATGGGAACAAATACTGACTTGAGTGAATAGATTACTTCTAGGCAAGCGTGCTTCACCGTCGACCACATCATCGCTTACCATCAGGTGAGATAGTAGTCAAGCGCGAGTCTATTGATAATAAAAAAAAACTTTAGAATTCCGTTTCTACGTGTTTCTTTTTTCGGAAAATTCAGAGCTATACCGAGAACATACAAGCAATCGAATCGGATCGTACTCATAGCCAAATTCTTTTACCAACTAAGGTTCTCATTTTTGATTAAGTAAGGATTCCTCCAAAACAGAAATCGCCGACGTCACCCAAAAACCAGCTAAGCTAAAATGGACTGGGACGGACACGACTGCCGCATGTCGAACGGTTCATTGGCTAAATCAACCACAGTGTGGGTTCCAGAACAGACATCGGGGCAGACCCAGAGGAAGATGGCGGAACGAGGTTGACGTTTATCAACAGGATTGTTTCACAATTACACTTAACCTACACGAAATAAAGAATGGGGGTTGTAGGGGGTAATCTCTGGATCTACTGAACCGATTTAGATAAAATTTGGCATGGTAATAGTTTGAGACCCTGGAAAGGAGATATGCTAGTTTGCATTCCCCTGGGATGATAAAACAATTTTTACGCGGTCGAAGCCGCGATCAGAAGCTAGTGTAAAATATAAATAAGCATATCAAAAACATTTTAGTAACAAAATTTTCTATCATAATCACTAAGATTTGCAGCAAACGTGACACAAAACAGTCTTAAAACATTTCATTTACACGTTTTTCGATAAGATTAGCGTGATTGACAAAGAGATTAATACATTATAGTAGTATATTTACCACCCGGTGTTCACATGAGCAGCATGGTTTTACCGAATGATGAGCATATCTGCTCATCCAATGACATAAATAATGGGTTTAATGATATCCTGATAGTAGTAAATGGAGTTAGTTTATCGTTTTGTGGATGTCTTTGAACGAGTGTTTGTATAAGATATCTAATTCCGCTCGTGTATAATATGACCTAATTCATAAGCGACTTCTGCAATAGCTCGACGTGATTCGAATTTGCACAAGCAATTGCAAGCACAAGCAAGAACAAATTATGCATTGGAAAATCTTTTTTTTAAAACAAGTTTTTTTTTTTAGAAAAAAAAGGGTGAAACCCTTTCACCATTTTTTTTTCAAAAAAAAATGTTTCTCAGTTAACCCTTTCATTTGATACCCATATCATGGCAGTGCACAAAAAATAATTTATCCTCCATCTTGGGCCATCCGCCATATTTGATTTAGAATGACTTCTTAGCTAACCATGCATTGTCATCCAAACGTGTATGCAAAATTGAATCGTAATCAAAATCAAAATAGTTTATTTCAAATAAACCTTGGAGGTACTTTTGAATTGTTAAACAAAAAAAATAAAAGGATGACTTTAGTTGCAAATTCGCAAGCGTCAGTAGGTCTCAATGGAGAAGAATTTGCAAGAAACTCCACGGAGACTCTTTTCCATCAGTTTCAATTACAAGTTTTTGGTTACATCATTCTTGTTGAAAAAATACATATATGTGAGAACGATGTAAAAAGACGTACACTTAAAAGCGTCTAGAGTAACAAACAATTAAAACAAAAAAAAATGCAATAACAGGCCGAGGCAGCTAATTTATGACCAATCCCAACTGATGACGCCCGTTCACGAACATGACGCATGGATCGGCACCACTCAGCTCAACCGTAATAAGGGAACCGAATGATCCAACACATGTGCCACCATCAGAGAGAAATTAGAATCGGTGGAGGATAACTGCTTTAAAATTCAGTTGCAAGATTTGACCCGAACACACATACATACATACACTGCAAGTTAAATAAAACTTGTAAAATATGTGCGCGATATCGCCTATCGACGCAATTTTAATTGCATCGCGCCATCGAGAAATACCCAAAATAATAGAGAGGCCTTACCCGTACGAAAAACGAAAGTTCCTATCGTATGGGAATCGGGATACCAGTTTAAAAATCATCCCACGTCCTTTTACAGGTAATGGTCTACTCACAGGTCAACGTTCAGATGGGAAAGCGTAACTAAAATTAACAAACAACAATCAGTAGATATAGTAAGAGGAAGGATAGAACTAACTTTTCATTGATTTGAATCAATGAGTTACTGGTCGAGTCTATACTCCAGAGCCTTCAACATCGGCGCCGATTTGCCAGCCTGTCGGTTTTTTAACGGTTGCATTTCGGGGAGTGTGCGTCGGAATTGCATGAACTGATTCCTCTTAGCCTGTTTCATCATCGGACTACAAGACGTACAGCGATGCGTCATCGGTACATGGTGAACATCCCACCTCCATACTTATATTATGTGCACAGCAAAAGAGTGGAATTCCCTGAGTCTGTATTTCGTGATGGTTACAAACTGGGAGTCTTTTAGTCAAGAGTGAATAGGTTGAATTCGTCTAGGCAAGCGTGCTTCATCGTCGATCACATCATCGCTTACCATCAGGCGAGATAGTGGTCAAGCGCAAGCCTATCAATAATAGGTATAAATTTTCACCTAGGTCCTTAGTTAGTGGAATGAATATGGCCATTAATACATTGGTATTAGGTATTACAGCAAAGTTCAAAGATGGCAGCAGTCATCTCACCTTTTTATGGTTCCCATAGTCGACGGCACGAACTATTTTGAGCGCGAGGTTAAAATGCATGCTATGACAACACGTGCGAAAGATATAGATGCTGTGATGAGCAGTAAGAAACTAGTTCGCGTACGAATTAGCACTTTTGCAATTTTGTATCGAAATGAATGATGATTTAGGACGAAAACGAGCGCGCGAAATTTTATAAACAGACCTTTGGGAGTCTAGATATCATGAAAAAACGACTCGATGTATATTTTCAAAATAAGATTATATGCATTATTGAATTACTAATCTATCCCTGTATGGAGGCCGTTTTGCAATTTTCCTTCTTCTTACGGCATTATTTCCCCCAAAGATGCGTTAAAATTAGTGTTGAAATATGGAACTTTCGACGCTCATAACTTTAAAATATATTTTTTTTACGTTTTTGTTTCCATACATGGCTAGATAATGATGAGACAAATTCATATGTTTTTTTTATTTATTTTGAACGGACATTGTCAAACAGTGGAGTAATCGCCAGACTACGTTTGTATGGAAGAATGATCGACTAGGGTAACCTTAAAGCTTTTGCGTGGGTAATTGTGTACAGTACAAAACTGTAGGAGATTTTCATCTATTTTAAAGTCTTCCTGTGGCTTGTGGCCAAGATAAAAAGCAAAATATCACGTCCAAATCCATTATCGAAGTTAGTCTTTGGCTAAAGATATTCAAAAGTGCAATATTGGCCATTAGGGACCGAAAAAAAAGTGTTGCCATACTTTTTTATTTTTATTTTATTTTTAATATCACATAAAGGCCTTTATTATTGATTTCTTTTTTAGTGCGTATGCCTGTATTGTTTAATTAATGCAGAAATACAACCTCTTTCATTATTTTTTTATCAATCGTTTCTAGCAATCAGATAAAGCCTAATTGTTTTTACTAAAAAATTACGATGTATTGTAAGTAGGTATGGAAAAGATTTTGTACGAAAGCCTATGTGAAAATATATAATATAATATTATATAATTGTGAAAATTTTTATATTTGTGTTTCAATCACGCAAAAACAGCTGAACGTGTCTGGATGAAATATTGCACACAGGTAACTATTTTTTAAGGATTAACACATAGGATATCTACTTTTTATCTAAGGTTTTGGTTCTTTTGGGATATTTTTCGACATATACGCGGGTGGAGCCGGGGGTGACTGCTAGTAGGTAATACATACATGACAGGAATTCACATGTGGAAACACATGCAAAAGCTACAGTTACATAAACGATCGTCTGACTAAAATACAGTTTTTTCTCAATGTCAAACATTTTGACGAGCCTCTAATTATGTTTAGCGTTTGGCACTGTGTTTCATTTCTCATTATCGCTCCAGTCCAGTACGTCATTGCAATCATTATATTGGTTGGCTTCGGTTTGAAACTGAAATAACTTTGCCACACCCACTTTGGTTATGTAAAGCGAGTTTCGTGTTTCCCTGACTTTGTATTGGCGCCCAATGTTGGCGCCAATGTTTGTTCAATGACAAGCCATCAAACTAAGAGCACGGAACGTTGCTTGGGCAATTGCACTAAGCACAAATATCAGCTGTCATAGCACATAGTGAGAACTGTCAACTTCATTTTTTATGAGTTAACGATGACACTCACTGACACTTGGCTTTTAAGGAAAATTTTGATAATGCCGTTTCTAAGCGTCTCAGTGTTCTGTACATCAAACGTGCCCAAGAACGTTTGTGTACAACATTGGCTCTAAATATTGGAGCCAACATATTCTGTGTTGAGTCTGGCTTGCACGATTATTTTTTTCATGTTTTTTATGACCGTGAGTCTGAAAAAATAGAAATGGGGGTGTGATTTTGGCTCCAGTTCCGTGTTGTATATTTAATTTCAATGTCAACTTAAGTGTCTTTTGAAATTAGGCGCCATTCGTTTTCCAAACGGGAAATATGCATCGTGATTTTCATGACAAAACAATTTCTTGTTGTTTTTCTTGTGTTAACAATCGACATAGCAATTCTATTGTGGAAAAATCGTAACCATGAATATATGTTTTTATCGCTGAGAAATCATATTATGGTCAATTATGACGTTCGACTAGAAATCGCTTTTGTATATAAGCCCTTTATCGTAGACTAGCGATTTTCGCGGCTTCACTCCTTTTTCCTATCCAACTAGAACCGTGTATATTTTTGGGATAAAAGTACCCGTAAAAACAGATGTGGCTTTCTGAGAGTGCCAGAAGTTTCATAATTGTATCTGTATATTGTAGTTTCCGATATTACCTACACACAAACAATTTTATGTCTTCATTATATTAGTTTAGATAGCTAACATGCGATATATTCTGCGTAGTTGACACACTACGCTTCAAAAATCACATTGTTAATGATACAGCACCTACTGCTATGATCTGTCGTACTGCGGATGAAGAACACGCTCTTACAAAAAAAAAGCGTCCTAACTCCTAACAACAAATTACTCATATCTACTCTGCAAAAATCATAATTTCCAGGGCTCGCAATTCCAAATATCTAGCTGCTCGTCTCGTCTGATAAATCATTACAAAACGGTGCCAGAAATTCGGAGTTCACGAGACAAACACGTGATTACAAAACATAAATAAACTTCGCATTTTGGCGTTTGGCAACCCCAACGGGAACGGGCTACGTACAAAGTTAAGAATTGGCGCGAATTTACGCAAGCTCGCGTGATTCTTGAGAAATAAGATTTATGAATTTCTGTGTTTGATTATGGGATTGCGGAAATGTAGATGCAGTGCGAAAATAGTCTGGAAATGGATGGCTAATGGAAAATGTTTCAGAACTTAAATTGTAGTTCAAAGTAAAATCGTAAAGCGGGTTTAGATGACAGTTAGTGCAGATAATCTAAACAGAAACACTGAAGACACGAAAATATAAGGCAGCAATTTTTCATTAAGACGACGATAGTCGCCAACGACCTTGAGGGAACAAAATGCGCATTCGTTTCACACCCGCGCGACCCAAAATTCAGTACATTTTTGTACTTTTCTTATTATTCTGTGACTTTAAAAAAAGCCTCAGTTCAAAATGTAGATAATTTAATTGTCTTTCAGATGGTGACAACTTCATTAAAATACACCCGGTGGTTTTGGTGCGATTGCCGTTTTTTATCCGTGTTAGACGTAACTTTACAAATTAAGTACACAATGTTATACGAATAAAACTCAAAATTTTCTCAGATCAAATTATTATGAAAATGGTCTTATCTAACATATATTTATCCAAAAAAAATATGCACTAGCCGCTTAGACGTGATTCTCATTTTAATATCAGCTTCTCAGGGATATTGTCGCATTAAGGGAGTAGAGAGTCATTATTAATGTTAGAATTTCTGAAAATTATCTTCTTGTCGGCGGTTAGGTTACTAATTCTTAGTTCCAGGCTTCCAGGTTACCTAAGTGTGCTCCATTGTCGAACTCTTAATGTTTTTCATTCACCTTCAGGTGCTTCAGGGGCCTATCAACCTACCAATAACAGATTTAAAGAAACGGCCAAGTGCGAGTCGGACTCACGAACCGAGGGTTCCGTACAAACCTCAGCTTAAAGGTATTAAAGACCTGAGTATTTGATGTGACTAAATGTATATTTCCAAAATAAAATTATTTGCATTGTTTAATTACTAATCTATCCCTATGATGATATCCGCCCAAAGATGCGTTAAAATTTATGTTGAAATATGGAACTTTCGACGCTCATAACTTTCATTTTTTTTATAATTTTACTTTTTTGTTTCCGTACAGAGAAGATAGTGACGATGAGATAAATTGATGTCATTTTTTTTATTTTTACGTATTGTTTTGTATGTATGGAAGAATGATCGACTAGTGTAACCTTAAGGATATTTTATGTAAAGTATCATGCTTCTAATCTAGACAAAGTTATTTATGCTGTGCATTGTAGGTCATTGAATTAATTAATACATTTAAGATATTTTTATAACATTTGGTCTAGCTATTCTAGACAACATAAACATCTAGTATCCAGATTAGCAGCTACCTATCCTCATCCAGAGAAGGTAAACCTAAGGGACACGTGGCAATGGGGGAACGTGGCAAAATAATTCAAGTAGGTCGATATAATATTTATTATAATATTATATTAAGTAATTTGCAGAAATAGAAATCACAGTAACGTTTACTTTTATGTGAATATATTTATTTAAATAAAACTTTTATTTAAATACGTTTATTTTAATAAAAGTAAACATTAAAATTGCTGTACGATATATTTGTTTCGGCCATATTTGTTTTTAATGGCGTAGTCACTAATAAAGGTTCACCATCCCTGTCAATACCGTTCTCTGACGTCATTGCCAAACCTTCTATCAGCTGGAGCACTTGTACATATTCATTATAACCCATCATTAATCAACGGACGACTGTCCGTCGATTAGGTAATCAGTTACCGCACTCGTGTGTTACAGTCTGTGTATCTATTGTGATTAATACTGTTTACTTACGGTATGGCAGGATAGTGATAACGGATCGTAGGTGTGAGGTAATATTGGGTACGAGGAGTATTCCATTGTGAGGTTTATTTTTGGCCTATAGTGAGAGAAGCACGTTCTTTGATGTGTGACCAAGTAAAAGGTCAGAGTAGTATTTTAAACAAGTCATTTACCCGACTTCCCATTCTCTATTTAATTTCTAAGGTATGAATGATCAAACCTTCTCCGTATAAGAATAGCGCCCCATCCACTAACGTTAAGGGCCTACATACGCTTTAGTACCGTAAAACGGTAAATTTCTAAAGCATACTCCTTAGTAACGGCAAAATTAAAAGGTTTGAAAAAAACATATATTTATTATTGTTTCATGTACATTATTTTTTAAACTTGTTTTTTTTGTATAACAAATAGTTTTGCATTAAAAAAATAATTAGCAACACGATATTTTTCGCAACTTTTGGATACTCCTCCAAAACGACTTGGATGTTTAAAAACATTTTTACACAGAAAAATTGATGGCTGGAATTCCTTCATAACTGACATAGCATATGTAAATCAAATACTATTTTGCAAACAAAACTGTTCGAATGGAGGTTCAATATTGATATTTTGGCATCGAGCGGGCGCACGGCCAGTACTGCGTTTACATTGGTGTCTATATATCGCCTTAATTTCTTCCGAATTGTCCTGTTGTACAAACTGTACGGAAACGTAACGGGATAAAATAAAACCGTTGAAGCCACTGATACCGTAATTCTTTCTCGCTCTTGCAAATCCACTGGGATTGTAGATTCCGGCAGGAATGAACATCAGTGGATGGTGCCCTCATATCTTTCTTCTGTAGGCTGTAGCTATACCAAAACGATTTAGACAATGCGTAGTCTGGGTTTTCTGTTACTGAATGAATTTAAGGTTATTATTTATAAGTCGATAATTAATTTAAAGTTATGTAAGTAATGTGTTGTTAAATTATGTGACCGTTACTTATTACCATCATTTTTCAGTTAATGAATGATTTGTAAAATAGTTACGTAACTGAAATGCTGAAATTCCCTGGCTTTATCAAAACTAAATGAATTCTTCAATTTGCTTTACACTATTAAAAACGCCATTTCGTTCAGAGCATGTTCATTTCATTACGTTTTCCAAACATCAATTACCAACCTTTTAACAGTTTTATTTATATTTTTTTGTTTATTAAATTTCATGATTTATAGATAAGTTCAGTTTACAATTCCATACAGACATCAGCACTCACATTAAGATCGAAGACTAGCATAAATTCCAGCCAGACTGACATTCACATTTATCTACAAATCCACACAATATTAATATCTTTGACAGCACATTTTCTTACTACCCACATTTCAGTTTTTTTGCGGTCACGTGAGTATCTGCGTGACTAAAATTCTGCCAGCATTACGAGGTGCCAAGGAACAGCAAGGTGAAGGGCGGTGGCGTGGAGCCAGCAATGAAGCACTCATTCACCGGCGAACGAGCGTGCAAAACGGTCGACAACCCGGCTGACATTTCCGATACAAGAAAATTGTGGACTTTATTATTAACAGCTAGTTTTATGTAAAAAAACAGGGCGAAGGGTGTAACGTTTCTCGAATATTACGAATTGTGAAAAATAATTCTGGATTAAAATTACTAAATGTTCGACCCAAATTCAGCTACTCTGCTCACTAACGCAGTCTTATAGACCTCGAGTGCAGATATGAAATGTTTAAGATCCTCAACATAGAATTAACTTTTAGCCATCGATAGTTAAGCGAAGAAAATAAAATGTAGCATTTAGAATGGGGCCCTAATTTGTTTATTTGTATCAATCCCCCAATCCCAAGAAGATTTAAAAGATTTGTATCTAACTTTGAAGTTAAACCGTAATCAAAACTGAATCAAAATTTCTAAAATGATAGACAACAAGCATAAATTAAAAATATAAATTACACCCCGAGGCTTATTAAGTCATGCTTTTTAAACTACATAATTTATCTAGTAACAGATACGCTTCGATCGACAATCCCGTAAAAAACACGTAATTATAACACGATATCTTGCGAAAATACCCCGCTTCAAAAGAACCCCGCTTAAAATGCGCATTAATTTTGAACGGCTAAACCGATTTTCAACAAACACAGAACACCCTCGATCAATTCACATTTCAAACAAAAAAAAAACTATATCAAAATCACCCGTTTAGGAGCTACGTTGCCACATACAGATACACAAATACACAGCAACACACGTCAAACTTATACCTTCTTTTTACGTCGGGGGTTAAAAACAAAATTAAAGTATTGAAGCGTGCACAACAACTTGACATTTATTTGCAATGAAACATATAACTTAGAATAACTGGCCTTTGCTTGGATCGTTATTATTTATCAGCAAGCAAAGGTCTACGACACTCTATCACACCCGTCACCCTCGTCCTTTTGAAAACAAGAGGGCAGTACAATATTTTCTTTTTGTTTGGAATATAGATCATGAACTCATGAATGATAAATTATAGTGAGTGTATGTCATGGATTCCAAATACACTACAGCGCAGGCCTTAATTATCATTAAAGAAAAAAGGAATGAAGAATCGTATATGGTGGCGTTCTGTAGTTTCTTCCTAGCCCCATAGGAGGAAATCCCCCCTCTTGGCATAATTTTTTTAGGCATAATGTTGTTGGGCATAACGTTTTCGCATAACTTTAATCATCATAATAATACTGCGGCATAATAATACTTCGGCATAATGAAAAGGTTAGCATAACTGTCATTTGGTTTCATTTGTTTTGCCATAATTTGGAGTTGCATAAATATTTAAGAAATATTTATTCCTCATAATAATTTTATGAGTACATATTTGAACGTCGAAAATTAAAATAAAATGTCAATTTTCAAAATTTTTGAAAAATTTTATATCGTTTTGAATCGATTAACAATTATTTTACCTAAGCTTAAAATGTCTAATTAAATATATTTGATATAAGAACTCAAATTAATTAGGTTAAGGTGCGGCGGGTGGCCTTTGGGCCACTCTTGAGCCGCGAAAACGTTTGTTTTATTCCAAAGAACATCATGTGTAAATATTATTATGCATTTATAACATTATGCTTTAAAAGGTTATGCATCATTATTATTATGCCAACAGTATTCATAGCAAAGCTTTTATGTCTAATAACATTATGCGTAATGATCATTATGCTGAATTTCGATATGCTAATGTAAATTATAGGAATATATTTTATGCTTATCATTAGTAAACCCCCATAGGAAAAAGACATGAGTTTATGTATGTGTGTAAAATCGTTAAAGAGAAGCCTTCATTAGAGAAGTAGTAATAAAACTAAACGTGTTTTGTATCCCAAGGGATATTACTAACTGGATGAAAAGGAAAGTATTCTATACCTTAATTCAGGGGGGTGACCATAAGCTCTTTGAGTAAGGTTATTTTGAGTGTGCGTAAGGGACAGATACATATATGACTTGTATACATCTGTCCCTTCTTCACAGTCGAACTATGATAGTTTTGACACGCCAGGTTACGGGGACAGGTCACAGTCTATCTGCGTACCGAAATCCGCTGTGCGGTTTGGGCTTGAAAATGTTATAGACAGGTAGACGCTTAGACTCCGCTGCGGTAGACTTTGGATTATGTGAGAAGTGATTTGAAAGAAAAGGGGTGTAAACAGTGCTCAGGACGGAATGGAGGAAGCTACAAAGTAAAATTAAAAAATTCCCCGTCATCTTATATTTTATCAAGTTACTTTTTATCTAGTAGTAGACACGCTGCGATCGACAATCTATTGAACACGTAATTATGACAAGATATCTTGCGAAAACACCTAGATTCAAACAGTAAAACGCCCATTACTTTAGAACGTCTGAACCGATTTTCATCAAACATAGCTAAGAACATTCTCGATATATGTAGTTACCTATCAGACAAAAGACGAAATCAAAAACCGGTTCATCCGTTTAAGAGCTCTGATACCACAGACAGATACACAAATATAGAAACACACAGGTACACACGTCAAACTTATAACACCCCACTTTTTCCGACGGGGGTTAAAAACGTGTTACGCCGACCCAAAGTAACATCGGACAAGGACAGGAAGATGATGGGACCGACACATTTCTGCATTTATAATATTAGTATGAATTGCAGGTTTTGTATTATGGACACGTGAATGGTCAAGCACATTTGCATAAATAAAACGTGCTCTGGAATATCAGAGACAAGAAATAATGAAACGAATAAAAGGGTTTCTTAGAAACTGACATCAGTGGTTCTATCTTTACTTTTTGCATTATCTAATTGACAAGTAATAGAATAATTATTTAATAGAAAATACCGATTTAGATCATCAATCAACAATTTGCCGTCGTAATGGCATTTCACTACAGTGATGTCACAAGACTAGTAGTATAGGGCAACGAATTCGTACGTGACACTACAGTGGTCACGTCATGACGTGACGACACGACGTCATGACCCCTGTCCCGCGCATACGTTTTACCACCCCCGCTGCCTTACGTCTCCTGCGCCCGGGGACCATGGGAGTGTCACGTACGAATTTGTTTGCCTATAGTCAGAAAAAAACATATAACATTTTTCAACAATAAAATCTTTTACAACTTGAGATATGAGTTATCAAGAAATCACAAGCAAATATCGCAGATAGCACCAAAATATATGACTATTCAAGATGACTGATGTATTTAAACGTTTTTTTATCTTGCTGTTCACTTTCACAATTATTTACTTACACTGGAGTTTGCAGCAAAATTATGTGAAAAAGGTTAAAGAAAGCGAATAGCTGCAAAGAGTTCCGAATTTCTCAGCTTCCGTAATTTAACTTTTTTTTAAATTCCTTACAATACACAGTGGGGGCAATTCATGGAAGACCTGGCAAACGATGGCTTGGTGACATAGAGGCTTTTGCGACGGATTGGTCGGCAAAGGCAAGTCACCGGGAAGTGTGGAAGATTATAGGGGAGAAATTTGACTAGCAGTGGGACATCAAACAAGTGGGTCGAATAAAAAAGACATGTTCCTTTGTTAAACACATGAATCTGAGACCTCTGTTCATCTACTTGAGTACGTTATTAAAATATCAAGATGCCTAGCCTATCTAAGTAATCCAAGCATTAGCTTTGGTGCCAGGGGTTCTAACCAAAAATTCAGTAAAAATAGAAGTAAATTCAATTTTGGGAATCGGTTTTCCTGTTTTTTTTTCTTCGTTTCTTGAAACCGACTTCCGAAAGTGAAGTTACTTTTCACTTTGTAGTGATTTTATTTGGAAGTCTACTAATCTACCAGTGGTCTTTTATTTTTTTAGAACATCAGAGGTAGTCATAAAGTCATAACACTCGGCACGCGGGTCCGACTCGTACTTTTTCTATTCAGCTTATTGGTTGTATAATTGACGGCAAAGGGTAGACAGGTTAATCTAGACACACATCAATGAGCGACGTAGGTACAGCCAATGAAACCTGAATTACAAAAATACGCTTGCTGTAGTTCTTAAGTTATAAATGTCAAAAAAATATTCAAGATGACAAGTTAAAAATTCAACATCTAAGAAAAGTATTAATTATTTCAAGTCCATAGATGAAATTGTACATTGTATAGCTTTGTTTAAGACTAGACTCTTCTTCGTCGAACTTGACACCTTTTTCACATTTCGGTATGTTTTTGTTTAGCTTGGTGCCTTTTAACATTTTATATTTTTGGTGAGATCATTATTACACCATAGCTACGTCTAGTTACCAGCCAATGTTCGTCGAATGTGGCGTCGTGATCTTTAATGGATTTTTGATGCTCTGTCTACCCTCTAAGGCATGTAAGCATAATAAATGATGTATGTTTAGACGAATCGATATATTTTTGTTTGTTAACTTATATTCCCTACTCCTTTTTAAAATTCAGAATCAATATAGTAGCATCCCTTGTGAACCTGTCAAGTTTAGGTAACAATTTTCTAGGATGAAATGAGTGGTCCGTCTGTATACTTTCTATTTTGTGGTTCCAGGGTGAACTGTACACATCTGCGTACCCCTTTAGAGCGTGCCGGCGTGATGTTATGTTATGAAAAATGACGTAAACTACAAACAGACATGCGATTGCAGCAATCCCGAGAGATTTGCTGTTGTTTACATTTCTTCATCAGATAATTTTAATGGCACCACTTGAGGAGTAACTTTCAAATAAAAAAACAATCATCAGAATCGGTTCACCTAGTATCCAGTTTCGAGGTAGCAAACATAAAAAAATACAGTCGAAATGAGAACCGCCTCCTTTTTGAAGTTGGTTAAAAATATACCTTGACCATTTAAAAGTCCTACAATTTTTTTATTCATTTGCGATCTTTATTGATGTACGTAACTAATTTATAGACTAACTAGTAACAGTGGTGAACTGTTTTATTTAGGTACCCATGTGATAATGGCTGATAATGAAACAATGCTCCTCTATTTATTGCACTTTATCTACTACACATGGTCCACACACACGAGTTTAAATCTCATTTAGAATACCTATTTAATATATTGCGGAAATGTATTGCGGAAAACGTGGTTCGTTCAGTCGATTAACTATTATGGGCTTTATTTAGCATCATCTTTTTGAAAATTTCTTATCAATAAATCTATTCTTTATTGTCTATTTTATTTTTAATCTAATTTAATAACATTTTTTAATGTATTAAATTTTAATTGTGTTGTACCTGTTAATTGTATGTGAGTTTCATTAATGTGACTGCGTTTGCTGCTATTATTTCTATTATGAGTTTACTAGCTTCTGCCAGCGGCTTCGCCCGCGTGAATGTCAAAAATTATCCCGTGCGAACATATTGCCGGGACAAAAAGTATCCTATGTGCTATGCCTGACTATAATCTATCTCTCTCAAATTTCATCCAGATTCGTCCAGCCGTTTGAGCGTGAAGAAAAAACAAACATACAAACACACTCACAAACTTTCACCTTTATAATATTATATTAAGTGTGTTAAGGGTATTGTTGCTTGAAATAAATAAGTTGAATTTTAATTGAATTGTTATTTTGTTCGTAAAATTATTTCGTGAAGGTCAGAATTTTAGATTTAATTTGCATTTCACATTTGTCTACTTAATAAAAAAAAAAAAAAACATAATTTCTATTACTCTTTAATATACAAGGTTAATGCAGGGATGTGGTGTGATTACTGGTTATTTGTTACACCTATATACACGTATGTATAGGTATGTATCTATTTGGCCAGTCCTCGTGTTCGCTTGCCTACTTAGATAAGGATGTTTGCTATTTTAATAGATTTAAAAATTATTTTAATCTGTGGACTTGTTAGTTTGTTTTCGCTATTTTTATACGACAAAGGTTCTGTTTCTGGCAAGAATATTATGACATAATTAATGTGACAGATTGTTGAGCAGGTGTTAGTGCTAACACCTGCTCAACAATCTGTCACATTAATTATATTACCTCGCGCGTGGTAGTTAAGCTGGACTGGAGAACCAAGCGTTGCCTTTGGTTGGTTGAATGACTTGCTTAGCACGCATTGCGATTATTAGCCGCGCCGAATTTAGTCGCGCGTATTTTTGTGCGCGTACTGAATCATACTAACACGCACTGCAGATAAAATCCCGCGCGTTTTTTTCTCTACTTCTACCAGTTCATAGAGCTCAAAATATACGCGAAAATTTATACGCACCGCGGTGCGGTGGATTCTGTGGCACAAAACGGATTTCTTGCGGTATTATTTCCACGCGATTTTTTTACTGCTATGCTTGCGGCTTCATACAATTCGCAGAATGTGCGGAAAAAAATCGCGGGAATAAAAACCGCAGTGCGTGGTAAGCCTTATACAGTGAATCGCATCACTTGACTGTATTTTATTTAATCGAAGCGCGTCGATAATTTATTTCTCGAAATTGGGCGAAAATCGTCGTGAAACGATATTTGCTTATAGGATATATATATGTTACGGCTAATACCCGAAGTGCGGCTACACCTAGTATTAGTGCGGCTACACCTAGTTTTAGCCGGTTAGAACTAGGTGTAGCCACGCGACGGAGCCCCGCTGCGCGGGGCTCCTATTTCCGTCCGCAGGGTCTAAAGTAACCGAACACGAACGAGATGATTGTGTCGGGGTGCCCTAAGCTCCGGCTAATACTAGGTGTAGCCGCACTTCGGGTATTAGCCGTAACATATATATGAGGTGTAGCCGATTACGATGACCACGAGTTTTCTCACATGTTATTTTCACAAATGTTAATTTCCTGAAATGGTTACCTACCTAATAAGTAAGTGTACCTCTGACTGTTCTAGAAATACAAATGTAATTCTCAACATTCTTTATTATTTACGAACGGGAGATCATAACCAATTGTCGCCCTTGGTTGCCAATTTACTGACATAGTTAAACGTAACTATAGCTGATAATTAATTAAAATAA
Source organism: Orthosia gracilis (assembly GCA_947562075.1). Taxonomy (NCBI): domain Eukaryota; kingdom Metazoa; phylum Arthropoda; class Insecta; order Lepidoptera; family Noctuidae; genus Orthosia; species Orthosia gracilis. The sequence continues at coordinate 29,586,044 of OX387270.1, read as the reverse complement.
ATATGCAGTAAGTAGAAATAGGTTTAAAAATCATACCTATAGTTAATTTTATCACGTAAGTAGTTAAAAGGGAATAAATATTCTCCGAAGACATGTTTGTTTACATGTTGGAGCTCGTTACATAGGTACATTATACGCCTATGTAGGTAGATATACGGCGGAGTTATCATCGGCAAAGATACGCGAGTTTACGCATTCTACCTACTTTTTGCGAAGCAAAACACAATAACTACAGAAAAAATATGTTAATGTATGTTTACAATTTATATTAAATAGGCACTGCTCGATGATAATGATGTGCCAAACTTGTTTGGAATAGTTTGAATTATTCATAGATTAACCGGAGTTTTAAAATAAACAGACTTAAAATAATATTCTAATAGGCAGACTAAATAGCAGGTTCAGAATACCCATTAAGTACCTTAATAAAAATACCAAATTAAAAATTGACTCACTTTTCGTCCGCCATGATGTCAAAATTGCACTTTGACCAAAAATAAAATAAAAGTATCTGTACACAATATCACAGGGAATATTTTCACTTAATATCTACTATCACATTATATATTTAACAAGGCACGATTTTTTCGAGTGAAGTTACGATTGTTTTCCCGCGCATTTTACTAAGATGGCCGCGTGCACGCTCCCCCGCGTTTGAGCGCGAACTGACAAGAAATGCGATTTTCCCGCGATTTATCGTTATTTTCTTCACGCGACAAAGCTCGCCGGTCGAGACGAGATCTTTAATTAACCCTGTGGACAGAAACCTTTGTCGTGTCCTTCAAGTACACTCTATGATAGGAAAATATTAAATCATATGACCCTCAAACAGATCTCCTCAATCTGAATACTGAGTTATTGTTGCAAACGTTATTTTACGAACAATTTCTGTATCAAACATGACAACGTCAGGTACAATATCGCGACCAATGAGATCTACAATTTTACAGAGCCGAAATGTTAAAAAAATTAACTTGCCATTGCTATTTTCTCGAGGTCAATATTATTTCAAATATTGAAAAGCCATATAAACTTTCACATAAAATATAAAAAGTCAAAATCAACACGCAACTTTCAGGATCGGTCACTTTGTTCGTAGCACTTGCTACGCCGTAGCGCAATGAACCTTGAACGTAGAGCCTCTACGAATAATAAAAATATGACATATTACCCGTACATACCTACTATTAAGCCATGTTTTCATTAAATTAAATAGATACCTATCGAAACTTCTAGATACTGTTTCAATATTCATAATGAATGTTATATCGTTTATTAATTTTCATTCTTATTGTCTTACATTTTTAAATATTTCTTTTAATAAATCATACAAAAATATTAGCACACCGGTATCGAGACCCAGGGGTTACCGGCGCGGTGGTCAGGACTCCAAAGAGAGGAACCTCCTAACAATAAGAAGCTAAGCGGTCCAGAGTACCGCTTTCTGAATCAAGGCCTTGATCCAGCCGCGTTGGTCAAGACTCGTTGGTTATTAAGCCTTCGGCATGAAATTACAGTTATTATTATTAATTTAATATGTTATAATTCATAATAATTAACCCGTAGACATAATAACATTTGTACCTATTAACGTATATTTCAGTACCACAGACATAAATCTAACTAGATGACGCGATTGTATGTACATCGCGTGCCAAAAAACGAAGTGAACTTACGATCAATGATCGTAATCTGAACTTTTTATTTATCATTATCGGCACCGGAAATCCACCGAAATCAAGAAAAATGCCTTTTTATGCCATACTGAGCTATAAAGAATGTATAGAAAAGGTTGAGCGAGGCATTAGAAATGTTTTCTATCATTGGTAAGTAAATTTGTTTTTAAATTGTTTGTGAAAAAGTGGCACGCTTGGTTTTCAAACAGATGGAGCGACGTGCGTTATCTAGTTAGATTTATGTCTGTGCTCAGTACACATTTAATTTATTTTGTTCGCCAACCAAGGTGGGCTTAGGACTATCATTTAATAGTTTTGTTAACCTCGTAATGATGGCCGATGGATATTAAACAGCCGGTGAAGTGCAACTGCATTAATTCACGAGAGGCATATCAAAGATATTCTGTCTTGGATTTCATCTCTCTCGTTTGATTATAAGTTTGGGTATCATATCATTATAATAATTCAGTGTCTCATAAGTTTTGACGTTCAACATAAGCTAGTTTGATTGATTATTAAAACCTTGTTGAAAATCAACAGATTAGTATACATTAGTTTCAAGGGAATACGATCGACAGTCTGCAATAGAGATTGATCTCTTTTTATCCGACGAAAAAAGCGGAGGAGGGAAACATATTTTTTTATGTACGCTTAACTTTTCACATCCAAATCGGCATATCATACTGTATATGGGCCGATTTGGATGTTTTTTTTTATTGGATAGGGTTTATTTCGAAATAAGTCCCTTTTTCGTTTACTTTTTTGGTCTATTTTCAGCAGCCTAGATGCGGATAGTCGAATAGGGGTCTATTACAGTCTGTCGAATTTGAAAAAGGCAAACTGTACCAATATCTAACTATGGATTTCGACGGTTAAATTTTTTTAATGGATATAACATAAAACCAAAAACACATACAACTGGAACCATGGTCCTCATGAAATTCGTGAAGTTATTACTTGTGCTCTCAATTCACAAGTCGCGGTCAACAAAAGCAACATGTAAACATACAAGTGCTAGTTAGAGGCTAGCGACAGTATCTCGATCATGTGAGGGTGTGCGAGGACGAATGGACAATATTTGTTTAGTTGACACGTGAGGCCAGCAGTAGAAATTATATTTGCATACAGATGCTTATTTAAAAAAGAGAGTAAATATCTTGGCCTTCATGAATTCGCATAGCTAGTGCAGAAATATCACTATTTCAAACGATTTCGTTTGCAATAAAAAAGCAGATTCACTAGTTTGTATTCATGATTCGTTCATCGTCATACTCCTGGCCTTGCTCATTAGAGTCGGTATAGCATGGCATCTTCCACACGTCTCTAGACTGTCCTTTTGGGTCAGCAAAGCATCTCTTCTGTCACTGCACTCTTAATTATAACATTAAAGCCAATAGCCAAACAAGAATGCTCATTAAAGCTCAGTTTCTCGCAAGGATAGTTTAGCATTAGGTTAGTAGGACGCTATAAGGAGAGTTTAGTTAGTGGCTCCTGAAAAATCGAACAAGTACGTGTCGGACTTCGCACATTAAGGGGTTCCGTACCAAACTGCAAAATTATGTTGTTCGTAATAGGAAAAATTGCGGTATTTCAAAGAAAAAATCTGATTTATCAATATGTTGGTATTTGTTTGTAAAATATACGCAATATAAAACATTATCGCCAAATTTCAATTTCATAGATCAATGGGAAGTTAAAAATTGTGGTGGCTTTTCATTCCTTTGTTTTCCAATGTTTAAAAAAATATACAGTATTTATTTACTCAACAAGATCTTAAAAACGATTTCCCACTCGATGGGGTAGGTTATTTTTTTTTCACTCCACTCTTTGGTTGTTTGGGAGCCTCACATAAATAATTAAAAAAATATTTTTTGGCTCTGGGTCAACAATGTTTATACTGTGAAAATTTGTAGACTGTAGCTCAGACCGTTCGGAGATATAACTCATGTGACAGAAGACGGCCAAACGGACAGACAGACAGACACGTGAGTGACAGCAATAGGGTTCCGTTTGGACCCTTCGGGATGGATACGGAACCCTAAAAAGTAATTAAATCTGAAACCTCTTCTCCTCTACACTTTATTTAAATTGCAGCACCTCACCTATACCTATTATAATATTGTGAATCAACAGCCTTAGCCATTACCTATTTTATTTAGTTTGCCTTATAAAATAACAATAAAACCAGCATTCCGGCAATAAAAAACCACCATCACCTTTAACGAGTCATTAGTGAGCGATCAATTGAATATCATGGTCCATGGCCATCTATACATAGCGTCTGATAAACCATAGATTTATGATGTTTGTCTTATCTTGTACCAAACACATTGAAGTTCGATTTCTGGTTATTTTTGGAGTAACGCCAACATGAAATATTGGTGTTTATCTGTCTTTTAGCTCAGCTGGATGTAGTTGGATGTTCTATACTGGAACGGTTTCAAGTTTAAATATTATGCAGCTGCTTACGTAGGTTTGACGACAGTAGCCCGTTCCATTTCTTGAAGCACTAAACGATTTGGTGCTTTGATTGATGAATTGATGTTAAAGCAATCCAGGAAACAGATTCTGGCAAGCTTTCTTTGCTTGGGACGCTTATGTAGTTAGACAAATACAAGGGCATCGCCAGCCGGTGACCCAGGGAAGGGAGGGGAGAGGAGGGCAAGTTGCTATAAATAGGCGATGGGAAAAGTATGAAATTTAAATGCAATCAAAAGCAATGAAGCTTTACACTGCTAGTCATTGGCAATCTGACCACTTTATTATGAAAGTCTTGTAACTTGTCTGTGCACATTCATCTTGGGCAAATCATTGAGGCGATTTTCCCCCATAGTGCCTTTTAGTCACCCGAAGCTGATAAAAGAACGCTTTATTACAATAAAACGATCATTTATCAGCTATTGTTGCTATTTTCATCTTACATACTTCTGTATTATTCGTCATTTCAGCAGTCAACCCGTTTCTAGCCATCCATATCATCTTCCTCACAGTCCAGTGCCCGGCACGTAGGTTTGCAATGTTTTGGCGTAATGGGGGTAAGTTCGCGCAGACTCCGCGAACTGACCAACCACCGTATAGAGCGACCGAAACTTGGACGCGACACGATTGGTCAGTCGATCCCTGTGTCAACTGACCAACCAATCGCAAGCTCGAAACGGTCACAAACGCTCCCCGCGCTCCGCTTCACTACCAAAGATACCTAAAAAACTACTTCTGCGCATCTAACGACTCTTGCCAACTTACGTGCCGGGGATTATACAATACTTCATAAAAGATAGCTTGATCTCTGCGACATATGTCAAACTGACGTATATGTTATTGTTAGACTGTCAAGCGCTATTGTTACTGTATTGATAATAACAGCTGTCGCAGAGATCAAGCTATCTTGTATGAAGTATAACTCAGTTAAATCGATGTACAACAGATACCACATTCTATATCGAATTCGTTTTATTTTTGTTGTTGAGTAGAGGTTAGCCGTAAAAAAATGCTGTTTTACTCTGTAAGTAAACATTGTAGGTATCCTCAAAATGATAATGCAGGTTTTTTAGTCCGTAGATCCTTACCTATTCTGAATAAAAAAGTCGCAGTCTCAAAAATGTCGTCTCGATCCATTCACGATATTGAAATAGGGCACGAGATATTTTTAAATTGACTGTTTTAAATAAATATCTCGAGCTCGTACTTCTAGAGAACGCCTTGTCATCAGCCGTTCGGTTGTTGGTTGATCTTATTTTATTTCTTCACAAAATAAAGAGTGAATGACTTTCTCTGAAATAGTGTCCTTTAAAGAGCATCATGTTTGTTGAACTCAAGTTATGATAAATAGTGTTATTATATGCTACTGTTTGCTGTATCTACTTGTCTTCTTATTTGGACAAGCTATCATTTTAGTCTGCCTACTCATCATAATTTGGGAATACTTGTTTCTTGTAGTCTCAAGAATGAAGCTTTAACTAAATGTTGAGACACTTTTTAACTTGTAGTTATGTTGATTCTGTTAGTAGACCTATGGCATTTTCTTGTGCAGTGGTTCATGTAAGACCTACATGTTCTTAAAACAGAGATAAATAGGTGTCTGTTAGTTAAAAGAACCAGCTTTGAAAGCTTTTGACTGATTTTGTTAAGACGTCGATTTGAATGATCCACAGCTACTCGAAAATAGCAAACCTGGCCTATATTTTCCAGGAAATTTGAGATACCTACTTCATCTTCTGGTCGTAAGTACCTATATCTACACTGCAAAAATGATCGTGCTATCCATCTAACTAATATTAAAAATGCGAAAGTTTGGATGTGTGCATGTTTGTCACTCAATCACGCCAGAACGGCTGAACAGATCTGGATGAAATATGGCACAGAAATAGATTATAGGCTGAAATAGCACATAGGCTTCATTCTGGTATAATGTTGCATTGTGATAAGAAAAAAATTTCATACGGGCGAAACCTAATAAACAAATGAAAGTCAACTGGCACAATTATTTATGAGCAGTGACACAATGCATCTCAGTCACGCGCTTTGTGAAGTTCGCAGTGTCAATGACGGGTAAACAGCTTTACGATACATTAACGCCAACTATCGCTTCCTCTGAAAGATACGGCGTCACATGACTGAGCTTTGGGCCGTGAGCTGGTGAGTCTTATCTTCTTTTGAAGAGTAAACATAGTCTGCCTCGTGATTTGTGTCTTTCTAGACCTGTATATGTATTGTGACCAACTGTGTACCTGCGATTTTAGTTTATTTCACATCAAAAGTATAGTCGACCCCGACAGTGACCGTTTAGTCCAAAAGTCTGAACAGAATCTTACATAGAGACATCAAAAAATTGCCTACTCTGTAGAGATCGATCGACTTTACAGCCATTACTTGTCGGCTGTCTCTTTTTACATTCTCATCTTATTCAGAAACCATCCACCCCTGTAAGCCTGTGACGAGGCCCTATCAGAACTGTAGAAAGAGCCAACTGCTGGCAGCTTAACCTCTGATAAACGTTTCTTTTTTCACACACATCATACCTGAATAGGAAAAAAAACTTTTCACAAAAAAAAAATCATCTTCAAAAGTAAAACACTATAAAACCTTTTTAACAAAAATAGCTTTTTAGTTTAGTTAATTTCAACAGAACCGGTTCGCAATTAAAAAATCAGTGGGCTAATTATCAATAAATCCTTTTTGTCAACTCAAGGAGCAGATATTATTTTTGAAATTTAATTAAGGACCAACTTAGAAGTATATATATTATATATATCAATCTGCCTAGCCTTTTCCCAACTATATTGGGGTCGGCTTCCAGCCTTACCGGATTTAGCTGAGCACTAGTGTTTTACGTAGAGCGACTGCCTATCTGACCTCCACAACCCAGTAACTGGGTAACACGGTACCCCTTGGTAAGACTGGTGTCAAATCTCAAGCTTCTGACTACCCGTAACGACTGTCAAAGATCTTCAAATGTCAGCCGGGACAAACCGCTTAACGTGCTTTCCGAGGCACGGAGGAAACTCGGTATGTTGAAAATGGTCACCCATCCACGGACCGACCTCGTCAAGTGTTGCTTAACCTTGAAGATCGACCCGTGCGGCTGTTATTATTTAGCCACGAGCTCCTCCTAGGAATGAGTTTTTAACCGAACAAAAAAGAAGTAGGAGGGTCTGAATTCGACATGTATATATATTTTTTTTATGTATGTCCACGCATAACTTTTTATAGAAGTAAGAATATTTAAAAATTGGACCCTTCGAAAAATATATACATACATGTCGAATTCAGACCCTCCTACTTCTTTTTTGGTCGGTTAAAAACTCATTCCATTCTGTCTATGGAATAAAAGTCAGCCGACAGGTTAAAGGGTTCTTCCTCACAGTTCAGTGGTGTTTGGTGTGAATGAGTCCTTATTATTGTAGCTAACTAGCTGTTGCCCCTGTCTTGTACAAAAGAACAACTTGCATGTGTTTGTATAAAATATAGATCATATATTAATCCATTACCTGGTTTATTTATAAGCTACTTTTAATCCAGATCTGTAAAGTCGTTTATGTTTATTAACTGACACTTTATCGTCACAAAATTGAAAATATTGTCTAATGGAAGATTTTTTGCGAAATAAAACAAATATTTGTTTAAAATATTTGGTTATATTTTCTCTTTCCCTCTTAACTATAAACATGCAAGAGATAGATAGATAAAAATAGTTAAATGCTTGTTAGTATTGCTTTCCATATTGTCCGATTAATCAAATTAGTATAATAATCTTAATTTTAATATAAAAATCTAAGTGTTAAATAAATTTTTATATTGGAATGTTAATAAAATACACTTTGTTAGTACATTTACATCATTATAAGATAAAAATACATTTCTTTAAATATTTGTCTAAGTACATCATAACTAAATAGAGATTATTATTTCATTGCTCGAATGACATGGATTTTTGTTTGAATGTGATGTAAGTCATTGTTCTAAATATAAAAAGAAATAAAGAAAAATTGAAAACGATATCTGTAGGCATAAAGCACACAGACCCAGACAGAGTTGAAGCGAAGCGAAGCGAAGCCTGAGTTCAAAAATGTACATAGCATATTGACACCTATCTTTACTACGTAATGCACATATTACTATCAAAATAAAAATTAAACTCACGCATTCGATGGAACCTCACACATAAATCTAACTAGATGACGCGATTGCGTGCCGAAAAACGGATTAAAGTTACGATCAATGATCGTAATCTCAACTTTTCTTTTAGCATTGTACCGGAAATAGACCAAAATCTAGAAAAATGCCTCTTTATGCCAATATGGCAGGAGCTCTATAGAATGTATAGAAAAAGTTGGGCGAGGCATTGGAAATGTTTTCTTTCATAGGTAAGTAAATTTGTTTTTAAATTGTTTGTGAAAAAGTGGCACGCTTGGTTTTCATACAGATGGAGGGACTTGCGTTATCTAGTTAGATTTATGTCTATGAATGGAACGGGCGCGAAGTCGCCCAAATTCTCGCATATTCGCATCGCTTAGACTCGACTTTACACTGTGGAGATAGAGGTCAATTTGCTATGTACATTGAGACCGACACTTCGCTTTGCTTCGCCTCTGACTCTTACGAGTCAAATGCGTAAAATAAACATAGAATATAGTACTGAATTATATACAGCAATTGCATGGATGGAATATACCGTTTAATTAATTAATTATATGCAACTGAAACACGATCAACATCATCTGAATGACATAAGTCGGGATTAAACGCAAACATTTAGATCATCCAGGTCTATGTTATTCACTGACTCATCATATTCAAGGTTACTTTTATTTTTACGGTTGAACGAACATTCTTATTCACCGCATATTACCAAAATAAATTGAACTAAAATAAACTGTTCAAGCTTATGAAGTCAGTGTTTATAATTTTAGAAAATAATACACTTTATTGTACAGTACAACTATTTTCTTAATGTCCCTCGGTAATCTCCGCATTTTCGAATACAAACGAATGCTAATTTCCATGTCCCTCGATTATGAGATTTGTCGTGTATAATAATTTGAATTCAGAACTAAGTAGGTACTTTATTGTAGTTTTGTTTTGATTTCCGTGTGAAATATATGGCGATGTAAAAATAGCAGCTTTAGCAGCTTGCCTCCCATTTTAAAAATAAATCACATTATGTTAAATGAGTATTAACTCTTTAAATAATTCCAAGTTGATTGAGAGCGTCCGGACTGCACAAAGGTCTGCAAAGTCTGATTTATATTAGTCTATCTATGGTGCAAAGGGACGAAACACAAAGTTTGCCGAGGGACATAAAGAAAATGTTTGTACTGTACGTCGTTCGTCTTTATTTTCAGTTTCTGAATTTCGAACTACAAAGTATACCAAAGTTTCAAGAATACAGTCAACTGAACTTCGGTGGTAACATTTACATATTGCCTCCGGCTTCAGTAAAGGTGGTTTTCGTTGTGATAATGTTACCACGGTTATGCGGATGACTGTGCGAGTAGAATATAATACACTTTATTGTAAACCAAAAAAGTTACAAATATCTTTTACATTAACTTAATACTGTGGGTACAATGGCTATCTTACCGCTAACAGCGATATTTACTAGACAACCTTTGGAACCAATAATTTAGCAACTAAAAGCTTCTCTAGCCAATCCATAGACAAAAAGGTAAAAAAAAAATATGTGAATGTGAAAGATCGTACGTTCGTACGCCATAATTGGTATACAATAAGTTTCAGAATATCTATCTCAATTAAAATTTAAAATATTTATAACAAAATGACAAAAAACCTGCTTAGTCTTAAATCGAAATGGAATAACATAACAAATGCTTCAAACCCATGTCACTCAAATCTTATACCATCACCCTCTAAAAACTATGAGACATAATAAAATTAAATTCCTAACAGCTGCATACATTTATTGTCCCTTATTTACTTTTATTTGCACTAAAGTTTATTTATAGTTTGTATTCAAATCATTAAAGTCACATCTTTTTGTAGTCCGCTAATATTACTAGATACACTGTTCACTCATTTATCTTGAAATGGAAAGTATTGTTTGTTTGTTCACCACGTTTCATAACGAATATATAAAAGGTATTGTGAAAGTAGTACTTGTGAAAAAAAATTATGAAATACTAACGACCTACCTCTGTTTCGCACGATTTTTACGACTTGACATTTCAGCGACATTTCTTCATTAGGAACTTATATAAAAGTTATATATTTAGGTACATTCATAATAATACATTCTCTAAATAATAGTGAAAACCGCATCAAAATCCGATGTGTATTTTAGAAGAACAACGCGGTCATACATACAGATACAAAAACAACGACTTCATTTACATAACATATACAGATAGATGTATGTATCATTGTAAGTAATTAAATGTTTGCCTGTTCAACACGTTTTATAATGATTAAAAAGAGGTTTTAATTCATATGACACAGTTTAATGAGATAAGCTTTCCTTGAAGCATTCTTGCACAATTATTTGAATAAGCTCTTCATTGTTTAAAAAATTCTCATCTTTCTTCGAAAAATATGAATTGTTTTCGTCTTTACCTAACGAAAATTTATTTAGTTTTCTGTACTATATACACTTCCACGTTTTCTGTGAACGATTCCATTCTTTATTTAGATTCCTATGATCTCCTGACACGAGACTCTTTAAAATAACAGTTCGTCATACCATTGCGTCTTTGGAATATATTTGAATCGTATATCTTTCATCAAATTAGGCTCTTCGGTTATATTCCAAACGTATTCCTTGCTAGTAAATATACTCTCGAATCTATCATTTGTTTTTCCTTCACACGTGAGTTTCATAATTTTCTTACTCGCTCGCACCTCGACATTTTCGTTTCGAGTGAAAGAGACAGACTACTCGTGTCGCCTCTCATGTCGTACTAAGCTGGAGCACCTTGGTACGGTTCTTCAGGGTTCTGTTGGATTTCTACATGATGGACCAGGTCTTCAGAAGATGTGGTGGTACCACGGAGTTGGATATACCGCGCCTCTCTGTGTAAAGAAAATGTTTATGTAAGAATATGTAGATAGTAGTGACGGTAGACATAACGGTATGGAAGAAGAAAACGTGTTGTGCCCACCCCAGGTAACATGCGACAAGACATAGATAAGATAGAATACTCTTTAAAATGTAAATCATATAAATCTATACTAATATTATAAAGAGGTAAACTTTGTGAGTTTGTGAGGTTGTAGGTGGTAATCTCTGGATCTACTGAACCGTTTTAGGATAAATTTAGCATGGTATCGCCATTTGAGATGACAAAACACTTTTTACGCGGGCGAAGTCGCGGGCAGAAGCTAGTTTCTTTTTAAAAAGGTATAGATGAAGAAAATATTAGGCGATAAGTTGTAGTTGGATATCATGTAGAAACATTTCAGTCGTACTTTATAACTTTATGATAATTTGAAAATATTATAAGGTATCAGTACCAGAAATATACCGAGGACAGTACAGTACAACTATTATTTTAATACCCCTCGGCAATCATCGTATTTTCGAATACAAACGAATGCTAATTTTCATGTCCTTATATTATTAGATTTATCGTGTACAATAATTTGAATTCAGAACTAAGTAGGTCGACGAAACACGAAGTTTACCAAGATATATTAAGTTTTTTTTTTTTTTTTCATTGTAAATAGGCTCGCGCTTGACCACTATCTCACCTGATGGTAAGCGATTATGTGGTCGACGGTGAAGCACGCTTGCCTAGCAGTAACCTATTCACTCTTGACTTAAAGACCCCTAGATTGTAGCTATCGGCAAACACAGACTCCGGCAGGGAATTCCACTCCTTAGCTGTACGCATAATAAAAGTGTCCCCAAAACGTTTTGTGCGTATGGGTGGGATGTCCACCATGTACCGATGACGCATCGCCGTGCGTCTGGTTGTCCGATGATGGAACGGGCTGGGCGGAATTAAATCATGCAATTCCATCGCACACTCCCCGAAATGTAACCGATAAAAAACCGACAAGCTGGCAACTCGGCGACGATGTTCAAGGTTCTGGAGCTTTGATTTGACCAGTGCCTCATTGCCGATAAGTCTCTTGGCCCGCTTTTCGATCAACTCTAGTGCATCAAGCTGGTATTTGGCAGAACCGTCCCAGAGGTGAGAACAGTACTCCATGCACGATCGAACTTGCGCTTGAAACAAGTTGAGCAGCTGTTCCGGCGTGAAGTACTTTCTCACCTTCGCAAGGATCCCCAACTTTTTGGAAGCCAGCTGAGCCTTTGCCTCAATGTAAGGCCCAAAATTGAGAGTCGATGTCAACGTAACGCCAAGAAGCTCAAGATGGTCCGTTATTGGCACGGTAACATCACGAAAAGTTGGAGCCGGGTAAAATTGGCTCTTTTTAGCGGAAAAAAGACACGCCTAGGTTTTAGTAGCATTAAACTTGACCAGATTGGCATCACCCCATTTCGACACGGTGCCGCCCGGAGGGCACGGTGGAGCACACAGTCGAGGCGTGGGGGCGATCGGCGGCGGAGACCTCTCGCGCCGGGCCTTAGTTCAGGCCATGGTCCGGAGCGAGGAGGAGTGGCAGGCGGTCGCCTCCTTCTGCGAAGCAGTAATGCTAGCAAAGGAGGAGGCCGACCGCATCAGGCAACGCGCGCCCTCGCCGCCGCCGCCGGGATCCCAATCCCGATATCCAGCCACCGTAGACGCGGGCTCGTGGACAGCGAGCTATGGGTAGCTCGCTGTCCGATCGTCCGGTAACTACCCGGACCGAGCCAAGGCGTCGACGGCGCGCACTGTTCCCGCGCGCCTCAAGGAGTTGTCAGCAAAGAGAGGGGCCCAGCTGGGTCGAAGCCTACCGGGGTTCGGGGTTATCCGAAAGGAAGCTAGAGCCCCGGTATGAAGGCTAGAAGGAACGGCGCGGGGTTTTTAGTCAGTACAAGTCTGACACTATCTCCCGCTCCACCCAAGAGCGGGATTTGTCATAAGATGATTTTCCCCGTCGACAAAAAAATAAAAAAAACCCCATTCGGAGACTGCCTGCAAGGACAAGTTCAAGCGCTCCACCATGGCCTCACGAAGAGACCGGATCTGTGGCCCGGTAGCCCGTGCGTTGGACAAGTATCTCTCAGCAACAGTGCTGTCGTCTGCATACCCAAAGGTGCGGGTTTAAGCAGATCGTCAATGTGCAACAAGAACAATGTTGCTGAGAGTACCGACCCCTGAGGGACCCTGGCATTAATATCCAATTGGTCCGACGAGCAGCCATCAATAACCACTCGAATGGACCGATCTCTCAAGAAGTCTGCGATCCAATCACACAGACCACCGGGCAGACCGAATGAAGGAAGCTTACCGATAGACCCTATCGAAAGCCTTCGAGATGTCGAGGGAAACGGCAAGCGCTTCCCTGTGCCTCTCGATGGCCTCACTCCATATGTGAATGGCATACGCTAGAAGATCCCCAGTAGACCGATTTCGGCGGAAGCCGTACTGGCGGTCGCTAAGGATATCGTTACCTTCTAGGTATGCCAGGAGCTTGGTGTTTAGTAAATGTATGTATTAAGAAAATGTATGTACTATAGTTATTTTGTATAGTAAAAATCGTTTTTAGTATGTATGTTGTAAATTGCTGAAATTTTCGGCTATTTTAAGATTAGCCCAGCGGTGATCCTGTGAAGATTGGTATAAGTTGGCTATAAACTGCTTTTGTATATATTTTAATACGGTAATCTTATTGGAACGTTTTTGGCTATAGGCATCAATAATCACTAATCAATACTTTTGATTTTACGTTATCGACGGAAGGTATATTAGTCACAGCGAATCTTTGTGCTAGAGATATGAGAGATATACTCCATCGAGTTAGCAAGATAGGACGATGCGACAAACGTAAGCGAGTGAAAGAGGCAGTTATACAAAGCTATCTTCTACTTCAACATTGACATAAAAATAGCAACTGCGCAGGGTCTTGCAGCCAACTTCAGAGACATAAAGATCCACTGTGACTACTATAGACGGTCATCTTTCGTCAGTGTTTAAAATGGGAGATGGTAATAACAAACAAGGTACCTTCTTCATAAGTTGGAGTGGTAGCATTAAGTATCTTAAATCCTATTAATTTATCATATAATATTATCAAGGGCCCTACCATGAAGCGTCAAAATTATCATGGTGCAAGAGAGACGGAGCAATACAAGACAAATAGCTCTGTCCTTTTTTCAGCCACACCATGATAGTAATGCTTAAAATAATATATGTATTTAACTTAAAATAATATATGTATTTTGTAGTATTAAGGTTCCCCTAGTCGACGGCACGAACTATTTTGTGCGCGAGATTAAAATGCATGCTATCTCATCCGACAAGACGTGCGAAAGAGATAGATGCTGTGATGAGCAGTAAGAAGCTAGTTCGCATACGAATTAGCACTTTTGCAAATTTGTATCGAAATGGATGATGATTTAGGACGAAAACGAGCGCGCGAAATTTTATAAACATGCTTTTGGGAGTATGGATATCAAGAAATAACGACTAAATGTATATTTTCAAAATAAAATTATTTGCATTGTTGAATCCTTCTTCATATGGTATTTATTTCCGCCCAAAGATGCGTTAAAATTTGTGTTCAAATATGGAACTTTCGACGCTCATAATTTACAAACACTTTTTTGTTTCCATACAGGGCTAGATAATTATGAGACAAATTGATATCATTTTTATTTTGAACGTACATCGTCAAAAAGTGGAGTAATCGCCAGACTACGTTTGTATGGAAGAATGATTGACTAGTGTAACCTTAAGGGCGGTTTTTCTACAAGGTCTAAATTACCTTGCTTTCGCATGTGGCCGGCAACTAGTCATTGAATTTCAAGCGATCTTTTTTAATGTCGAGGGGAAACCTTCAAAAGGCGCCCGGACTTTTGGCGGGAAGGACCAGAGAGTGCGGGATTTTTACCACACTAAAACCACCCAGGTGATCACCATCTGCACATGGAAGGGGCGGACTACCCCAGACTTCCTCTGTGCAACGCCTGTTAAGGCACATCCCTGGGAAGACTACGAGGCGTCACCCCTGAGCCTCGCTGTGCACGGCAGCACGTGACGACTGTGCCACCTGTGTCTTACCTGGAGTCACATGCTGGGCGAACAGAGTCCCCAAACTGGCCGCCCGTGTACTACCTGGCATCCGACAATGCTGAAACTTGCCGTACTTATGTCATGTTAAGAACATTGAAATAATATGGTTCAGACCTGGTCTCATGATGGCGTCGTAAGGTGGCCATAGCAACTCCTCAACCAGAGAAGATAGCACCATCGTGTTTGGGCTCATTAGTAGGACAAGCGATAACATTTCGTTCATCAAAAGCTTGTTTTAAAAAGATTTTAGATTTTAATTATTATTTCGAATTCCAAGCGTTATCAGTTGACAGTCCCCGTAATTATTGACAGCGTGTGTTATATATCATGAGTTAAAGCCATTATGGTTCTAGGTGTGGGAAAAAGACGGAGCTACAGATAATGAAGAGGCCATTACCACAACGGCAGCCTAAAATACATAACGAACGAAGAACGGCACATAGATGGAAATCCACATAGCGTCTTTCATCTCGCATGTGATTGGTCGATTGATGAGGTCAAAACTCTTTGCCAAGCCGAATTCACTTACGCAATAAGACTGCGGATTTATGATCGCTATGACACGTCATAGTATAGAGTAAGGAAGTTAGGATAGAGTAAAATGTTTTCTTAAGATATCCTTAGTCTTAGATTTGTTTCAGCACCTTGATCGATCCAATATGAAGCCAGCAAAGACTGCTCTTAGTTGGCGCCGCTAAAATAATATGTCTGGATAGCCTTTGTTCTTAGATACCCAGTAGTTTTATAGGTTTAAGTGTCTTGTACCAGCAGAGATGACCGAATAAATACCATAACAGTTAGTAAATTGATCTAGAATTTATAAGTGTACAGTACAACTATTTTCTTCATGTCCCTCAACGATCATCGCATTTCCGTATGTGTACAAACGAATGCTAATTTCCATGTCCATCAATTATAAGATTATCGTGTATAATAATTTGAATTCAGAACTAAGTGCTTTATAGTTGTTTTGTTTTGATTTCTGTGTGAACTATATAGAGTTGTAAAACTATTTTCCTTTTTAACTGCAGCAATTTTCCACCCATTTCTAAAATAAATTACATTAAGTTAAAAGAGTCTATATACTTCCAAGTTGAATGAGAGCATCCGGTCAGCACGAAGTGCAAAGGGCAACTGATAGAAAGCTGACGATTTACGAAACACGAACATTGCCGAGAGACAATAAGAAAATAGTTGTACTGTATATGGGTGTGTCAAACGAGGTATTATGTAATAGAAGGCCTAGTACTTAAGGAGAAAAAGAATCATAGTATGAGACGTTTTTTTCGTTTCTTCATTATATAATACAGCTTTATCGCAATCGTCAATGCCTTAGTAGTAGATAATATTAAGCAACAAATTTTCTCTTTAATTTTCTTTCGCAAACTCCGGACTTTGCGGGTCACCCACATTATTTATATTTTGTCTACAACAGCCTAACATTTATATCGTACAATCACCTTGCCTACGTAAGCAACTGACAGACACATGATCTTGTTCCAATATTGATACTACCTAAGATATCTAGCACAATACATAAGGTTATGTAAACATGTATTGTAGTGTTTTCACTAATCGTGATTCTTAGATTTGTATGTAGTACTATGACGTATTCAGTTACATATCAATGGGCACAAACGCCGCTGAAATTACGAACGGTTCTTGGCTGCAATTTCTTTCAGCATCTCCAATCTGGTATTACCGCTAACTTTAGAAGCTAAAGTGAGCATTAGAGCCTCATCTAAAAATTCCCAAAGGGTTTATCTGCACGGAAATTTATCAACCTTGCCACCTTTGAGATAACGTAGGAAACAAGAAAAACTCAACCACGCCAGAGTATCGTAGCCATGTGATTGAGATTATCTATTTTGAACTTTATTACAACATTGGTAAGAGTGATATTTTTCAGCAGTTTTCAAGACTCCGTGTCCTTCTGTTTTGTAAGTTTGACTATTTCTAATGAGACTTTTTATTGTAGGTATTCAGAATGAGAAGGGTTTTCTACTGGGGTTTGCGACCGGTGATTTTTCCTAGCTCCCGCCCTGAGTTTCTCAAAGAAAAGGAGTTTCGGAACCCCTGCCAAGTAATAACAAATATGTTCCATCCCATTACTATGCTTAACATTGTATCTGTATGTATTGATGTTTTTTTCTGTATTATGTGTATGTTAATACCTTCATTTAATTAACAACAAGTTAATCCTAAGGTATAGTAAGTATTTAATCATCTATTTTATATCAGCGATGTATATCTTGAGTGAAGTAAGGGTAGAAAAAGAGAAACACAGCCAAACCAATATTAATTTATTGAATACCATAAACAAAACCTTATATATTATACAGCGTGTAATGGAAAAAGATTACAACAACTTTATTTTTTTTAATTGTATGCTATAGTATATTTCATTCTTATCATATTTTATTTGGCCAACATTTTTTAATATTTTTTTGCCTCACTATTTCATGTTATTTACAGAATACTTGCACTTGATATGTTTCCATTACATTCTGTATAATCACTAACAATAAACATATTTGACAATCGTTAATAAAATAACTGAGATTTTAAACAGTAACTTAATGCTCTTTAACTTATAATTAAAATAATATATTTAATAGTGAAGTTTCTTGTCGGATTTGAAGGGTAGGGATGGGAAAATTGAACGAGGCTTAGTTTAAAAGGATGGCAATCAAAACAGCAGTGACTTTTTTATCATTTCACATTTTAATATAAAATGTGTTATCATCACAGATCCTTGAAACGAATGACTATGTCATTTAACAAACATTATAATAAATTGTAAATAGAAATCAGTTTTTAACTGCTTTTACCAATTTTATAATCAATTTTTCTTCTTAAGAATATTAAAAGTTTACGAGCACTTTGAGTTTTTTAATAAGTTTTATCATAGCATAGAAAACAGAAGCCTGAATGATTATAGTTTATTAAATGAATTTAATTTATAACTTTTAATGTTCAAAAGATAAAAAGAGAAGATATTATTTCTATTTGACTATTTGTTCACAATATGTCCAAATATATCAACATTTATTATTTGCAAATAATCAAATAAAAAACCCTGTAATAAAATCATAAATGCGTAAAATACAAAGAAAATCAGTCTGTTTATCATGTTTTAAACAGAAAATAATTAATGTTTTTTAAAAAAAATATCCTAACTAAATAATAAATGTCTTAATTATAGTTAAATAAATATACTTAGATAATAATTAACGAATTGCTTTATGTCTTAAGGCGATATATACGCCCCAATTTAAACGCAGTACTGGCCGTGCATCCGCTCGATGCCAAAATATCAATATTGTACCTCCTTTTGAACAGTTTTGCTTGAAAAATATTATTTTGATTTACATATGCTATTTCAGTTATGAAGAAATTCCAGCCATCAATTATTCTGTGTAAAAATATGCTTAAACATCCAAGATTTTTTGGAGGAGTATCCAAAAGTTGCGAAAAAATATCGTGTTGTTAGTTATTTTTTTTATAGCAAAACTATTAGTTACACGAAAAAACCTTGTTTCAAAAATAATGTACATGAATCAATAATAAATATATATTTTTTTCAAACCTTTTAACCTAGCCGCTACTAAGGAGTATGCTTTAGAAAGTAACCGTTTTACGACATTAAATTGGTGGAAGGCCCTTAATGTTGGTATCCCAAGTTTAAATACAGTATATGGCAGTGACATATATAATCAGATGTTATAGAAATAATAATATTTATAATACCCAAAATGTTTCTTTTATCAACAAAAACTTACTATTATAAGAAATAATATCAGTTAAACTAACCCAATGAATACTGATTGCAAGCCATTTTTATTTTTTTATCTTGCTCAAATCTGTCAAATATTTTGTTTAAAACCTGAAGCACTGCAATCCTTAATTAAAAATTTTAAACATAAACGTCATTACAAACAAAAATATCTTAATAAAGCTAAAATCAGACATCAGCAACAATCTGAAAGGTGTAGTTCAAAAGTAAACCTTACTGGATTAAAGATATGTTCTAAATTACTATGGAAAACTGGCACAGGGCTGGGTTGTGGTCTTCATCACGCCTTGACGTCCAAATCGTACTTTTTCTCGTCGGCATGCCTAAAATATATTTAAAAGGTAAAAAGCTGGACGGGGAATAATATATATGTTACAGAGGTGACGAATCTTCACTAAAGCATTTTTATTTTTTTACGTTTTTTACTTCTTTATTTTGCTTTATATTGAACCACAAATATGGTGTGTAATATCCAAATGTTTTTTGCATATTTTTTTGCTTGTTCTAAAAATACAATCAATAAAATTCAACAGTCACCAAATATTCTAGAACGCCACCTCAAGGCTCAAAAACCAAAGCTATTCTAAATCTACAAGAAGTTAAAAAAAAATAAGACAGAAAATAATATATACAGCGTGTGTTAAAGAAGGCGTTATACATACCAATCTTGTACCAAAACAAAATACTCCCGTCCTTCACTACTGCTGGATAACTCCGACCCTTCGTCACTACTGTTAACCCTCACAAACTCTTTGCCCTCTCTGAAATTATATATCACAAAATATGTTCCTTCAATTGCGTAAAAATCCGCCATTTTGTATTCCCAAAGTGCGTGAAGCTAAAGCGAATGGAGCCCGATGGTTGGATGAGACATCTGTGTTGCCCTTGTCCAACTGTGTTGGAGTCGGCTAATGGATGCAGATAGTTGGATGAATATTTTTTGTTACAATTTTTGTATGATTTTTAGACACAAAAAATATTCTGTCTTTTATTTGTTGATCGTGGTAGTTTCGTCACATTGTTTCATGATTTCTCTTCTTCTTCAATCTGTCCCTCATTACTGTGGATCGTAGTCACTGGACCCTTTTCAGCGGACCTCCATCGATTCCGGTCCCAAGTTGCCATCACCATCTGCTGTCATTTGCTTGAAGACGTAGCTTCTTTCACTTGGTCAGACCATCGTGTTGGCGACCGGCTTCTTATTCTTTTCCCTTCGGTATTTACAACAATGATCAGTTTTTCTAGGCTTCTATCTCCTCTTCGTATTATGTGACCGAAGTAGGTCAAAATACACTGTAGGCATACTGTACACGTTTGGCTGTCCATGGTATTCGGAGTATCCGCCTCCAGCATCATATTTCGAATGCGTCCACCCTCTGTGTTTCCCTTGTTCCGATTGTCCACGTCTCAACCCCATAGAGGAAAATGATTCTATATATCTCATGAATTCTAGAACTGTTTATTTGTTTTTCTTGGTTTGACGTCTTATTTGCTTTGTATAAAATTCACTTTGCTGTTGACTCCTTCATCGTTCTGACCTCTTTTCAGTTGTAGTAGTTAAAAAATGCAGTTTCCAATCTAGTTATCATTGGTAGATTTTTTTTATATCTTTATTTTTGTTCATAAAATGTTAATTTGTTCTATCTCTCATTTTCATTTATTTATCTAGATTTATCAATGTGACATTCCCCGATTCAACTTTTCATTTAAATGTTGTATTGTCGTCTCGTATATCTTTATTTTCTTCCGTCTTGAAGTTTATAAAGAACAGAAGACTGACATTTTGTTAGGTAGTGAGTTAATGTAGGCGTTAGTGAAAACAGGACACTTATGGCTATGTTAGTGAACCATCACCGCAGGAGATGATATCAGATGGCACATTTTGGCTTTTAAACCTCTTTATTGTTTTTCTTCATTTCATTTTCAAACTTAGAATAAAGCGTTCGAAAATTGAACTTGATATTTATAAAAATGAACCTTTTATTATTCTTCTTTAGTTTATTTTCAAACTAAGAATGAAGCGTTCGAAAATTGAACTAGATATTTATAAAATGAACCTTGCCTTGATATCATCTTTAGATGAAAGAGGAATAAGAATAAGTATAAGTTCCATTCCACTTAACATCTTGTTAGTAAGCACCGGTGTAAGTTATTCTAAAGGAGTTGTCGTGTCAAAAGTTTTATAGAGTTTTTATCATAGGTTCCAAAATGATTTATAAATAATGGTAGATTTTTTTTTCAATAATATGAATTTCCCAATGATATCAAAATAGAATTTGAACGAAACATGCAATTCAATTCATATTTAATTCAAAATGTTTTTTTTTTATATTTTACCATGACAGAATTTAAATTAATTTTCGTTCAAACTCTAATCCCGAAGAGATGCAAAATAAAAATGTTTTTCTTTTTATAACATGCTCTGGAGTAATAATAATCTCAAACCAAGAAAATATGCTCACTCAGTTAAAAATAAATAAACACACACTTGAATCAATCAAAAGTTAGGTCAGAAAATCAGCACTCGAAGAAAAAAAAACACACGACAACTCCAATTTCAAAACTTCAAAAAAAGAATTCCAACATACCTATAGAAGACATAGTGTTGTAGAATGAAGAATATGTCGAAGACGAGACTGAACAGGCCGAGACCGAACTTTGTCGCGTCGCCGAAGAACGAGATCCAGTCGTTATAGTTGTAGGCGTTCAACGCCATCTGTAGGATGGACAGGAAACCTCCAACGAAGTCGAGGAAGATGTTGCCGATGCTCCAGCCGACGGTAGACTTGCGCTTGTAGTTCATGTAGGCCTGGAATTAAATGAGTAACGTTTAATAATAAAAGAAAAAAAAATCCCGACACATTTTTATTTCATGCAATATAATTTATCTAGTAGTAGACACGCTTCGATCGACAATCAACTGAACACGTAATTATGATACGACATCTTGCAAAAACACCGTGATTAAAAAAATAAAACGCCCATAACTTTTGAAAGGATTTTCCTCAAACATAGTTACGAACACTCTCGATAAAGTCACTTTTCAAACCTAAACCAAAAAAAAAACGAAAAATTCCGTTCACCAGTTTAGGAGCTATGATGCCACAGACAGATACACAAATAATCAAACTTATAACAAGTGAAAGTAATAAAACATAACAGCTTTTGCCGTCGGGGGTTAAATATATGCAAAGGGCTCACTAGACTCATCATTTCAGCCGAAAGATGTCCATTTGTCCACTGCTGGACATAGGCCTCCGCCAAGTGTTGCCACATCGACAGCAGCCGTATTGTGTAATTGAATTCGGCAATGCAAAGAGTTTGACCGCTATCCAATCGACCAAATCGACCAATCAAATGCGAGATGAATGACGCGATGTGGATTTCCGTCTGTGTGATTGGTCGATTTGGTGGATTGGAAAGCGGTCAAACACACGCAATACGGATGCAGATCCTCTGCGTCAAGCCAACGGATTCCCGCAGCCTTAACCAGCCTAATTGCGTAAGTGATTTCGGCAAAGCAAAGGGTTTGACCACCATCAAATCCACATCGTGTCTTTAATCTCGCATGTGATTGGTCCGCATAGAAGGAGGCCATCCAACGCTGCATCTTCAGGTACGCGGTAACCAAAGCCAAAATAAATATAATTTCTTTGTACAATAAGTTGACATGAAATACAAACCTGAGGCACATATTTGATAAGCGTGATGGACAGCTTGATGTAGCTGCAGTAGTAGAGGAAGTCGAGCCACTCCAGCTTGCCGGCTACGGTGACGCCGACTGTGACGATGACGATGGCGGAGAACACACCCAAGATGCTGCGGCCGGTCGTCGACACGCGCTGGTCTTCGCGCTGGAATGAAGGGAGGGTAATGTTACAAAATTTGGTAAAATATTGGTCTGTTTAAAATGCTTTCACATCAGGTTCGATTAGGTACCCAAAAGAGATAGACCGTATAATACGCACTCACAACTCCAGTTATTTTTGAGTCCCAAACTGAGGGAACACTAAAACCAATTTTCTAAATGTAACCGCATTTGATTTTCGACATATCTACAAAGCTGTTATTGAAATAAACAAAAACCCGAAAACGGGTTACTGAAGTCATCATCATGTACATCTTTTACTATGGTACCAACTTGAAATCGCAAAAAGACAATCAGCTGTTCCATACATATTGTTGAGTTAAAATCACAACACGATCGCTGTATGCGACGGGTGAAGCAGGGAAGCAGAGACGTAATGGGGGGACAAGTCAATTTGCACATTGCCGCCGGCAGGACTATTTTCAAAGGGTTATATGACCCCAAATCTTTATTGCATCGATATAAGTAGGCAGGCTAGGTTCACTTTTGCCCATTCATACAGCGAAAACCTGACTTTGTCGACTAATGCATAAAAACTTGAAAACTAAAGAATGGATGCTACAGCGAGCGAAAGGAGCTTGAAAACTTACAGCACCTCGCTACGGATATGCTAGGCTCGACATATTTTTTTTTAATGTTTTTGCTATTTTTTCTGAAAGCCAGGGGAGTGCAAATGCACCTCCTTGCATCCCCTACCCGACACCCATGACTGTGTATGAAACAGGTATTTTTTATTAATCTCTTTAGGCTCACGCATGACCAGTATCTCACCTGATGGCAAGCGAAGATGTGGTCGACGGTGAATCACGCTTGTCTAGAAAAAACCTATTTACTCTTGACTTAAAGACCAGAAATTCCACTACTTAGCTGTACGCATAATAAGTGTCCCAAAACGTTTTGTGCGTATGGGTGGGATGTCCACTATGTACCGATGGATTTCTTTTAGTATAGGCACGGGCACACAAAAGAAAATTTGGTTCAAATAAAACGCACTAGATAGCGTGATAAGCTTTAATTGGTTATTGAGTTTTGTGAAATATTAAGATACGATCATAAAAAAATATATGTTCTTGTTAAATAACTCTTCTAAGCACAAAATTAAGGGATATTAGGCTCATAGTTCACATTTTAAAGATTATTTGAATGGATCATTTAAAATTGATTCCATTAGATGGCGCGGTTTTAAGTTTCTGAGGCATCCACACGATTTTTTAAATTTGATTTGTTACAAAATATTTTGGGACAATGAAACTGTAAAAATGTGCAAACAAATACTATAAAACAAATCGTCGCTGTATTAAAAAAAGTATTAACGAACTGAGTACACCCTTTTATTTGCAAGTCGCTGCTAACACCATATATCCGCGGAACGGAACCGACCGCGATCGATGCTCTTAGAAAAATAATCAGTTTAATCAGATTAAAAACACTAGTTACGTCGGCACAGTTTCTTTGTATGGGATGAGGCATCTGTTTGCAGTATTATATTATCTGTGGTATAGGTTTCTATTGATAGTTTTTGCTGTCGTTTAAGTTGCAGAAACAAAACTTACCTCATACAAGAAGCACTGTGTGATGGTGATCAGCGTGGCGAAGGCGGCGTGCAGAGAGAAGAACACGTCATTCAGTTGCACCGGGTTCAGACCGCGAGGGTGACGGCTGAAGTACTCATTCTGAAAAAATTATGAAGAACCTGTTAATTTATATTGTAACCGTAGTAATATAGTAAGTGGTTACGGAATAAAACCACTCTTTCGTATATTAAGGTACAATTATTTATTTTTTTGGAAAAACGGTGGCCCACATTATGAATTTCTTCCTGTATCGTGGGTGCGTTAAGATAAGATAAGATAAGATTTATTTATTTCTGAGTATATGGTACATACAAGATCTTAATATTAAACAGTTTCATATACCTACACTACCGTTGCCGGTGTAGAAATATTAAAATTAACCTACAAAATCAAACTGTCCAAGTTCTAGGCCGCAACACTAAAATTGTATTAAACAGTTTGTCATCGAAACGCTAAGTACAAGATAATATATATAAGCAGACACAATAGACACAGCAATAGCCTACGCATACATGGTGTGCGCACGACGCTTGAGACGTACAATATTATAAATCAGTTTATATGAAAATAAAATGTCAAAATCTACTAATTATATAATGTCAAATGCTTCAAAATAAAAAAAAAAATAAAAAAAAACATTACAAGTAAACAAGTGTAAATAGGTAATAATAGTGTAAATAATAAAAATATAATGTCAAAATTTATAATTTAAAAATTCATTTACTGAGTAGAAGCAATTGTTTAATAGCCAGGCAAATATTGTTTTTCTAAATTTTTTAGTGGGCAACACTCTGATGCTTGGGGGTAAATTGTTAAATATTTTGATTGCCATGCAATTGGAATTCCTGCTATACAATTGTAGTCTCTGGCTAGGTGCAAGTAATTTATTTGGGCTTCTGCTTTTCACTCTCTTGGAAATGTGTTCATGCAATGGGAACATATGCGAAAACCTTTTTACAAACATACAAATTTCAAAAACATATAGACAAGGAAGTGGAAGAATTTTGTGCGTTAACAAACATATAAAGTCACATACACAACACCCAGAACCGGAACAACTAATTGAAGGTCATACAAATATTTGATCCGTGCGGGAATCGAACCCGCGACAAGCAGCGCAGCAGTCAATCTCTCAACCACTGCGCTAACCGTGCGCCCTAATATATAATATAATAAATAATATATATTATAATTTTGTTTTTGGACTCTTTTACGACGGAATAGGTTTGCTCCTAATTTATTATTTCATTTCGTTTTGAATAACGAAATAACCTAATTTTTAATTAACAATGAAAATATTAAGCGCTATTCCTCTCTTCTAGACACACCGTTTAATTACAAACTGATTATGTCACCTTCGTCGGTACAAACAATAAAATTATTCCTTGTTCTAAATAAGACCACTTCTTGCGTTTTACCTACCAGTAACCATACTCACTTTTAATCTAATCTGCATAAGTGATGAAAGTAATAATAATAATTGATTAATCTCTAATCACTTATGCATTTTAAAGATATCATCAGGCCCTTGAGATAAACAGCACGTGCTTCCATAAGTAGGATTATTATGAATACAATTAACATACAATTTAACCCGCTTATCGTGATTCTCGTGAATGGTAATAAAACTTTTCATACTATTATTGTTATCTGACACTATGTTTATAGAATATAATATACTTAATTGTATACCAACATAGTTATACATATCTTTTCTGAGAGTATAACGGCGGTGTTATCGCTGAAAGCGATAGAACTTAAAATAACAAAGGGGTAGTCTGCGGTGTACTGTTACATTACATATAAAAAATTCATACGACATTTATAACAATATAAAATACTGTAAACAAACGTACCTACATATGCATAAAAATAGACATTTATGACATTATGATCGATAGAAGAATGGAAGTCTCTTGACCGACAGAATTATTTGGAATTTAATTTAAAAATATTATGTTGCTTTAGATAACAATATCCATTCATTATATCCAAATACATATAGAAAACATAATATCAATAGTTGGAAAATTTACACGTTTCTCCTTCCATGTATAAAAAGAGTTATTCAGAAAGCATGCAACGTCCCTTTTTCGCTATGTGCCACTTGTGAACTTGACACTTCACTACAAAGGCCTCAATAACAAAGTATTTGAGTTCAATAAATAGCCGTTAGCCCCCAAATTCTTACCGTCGGGAATCTAACCGAACCACACATTTGAATGGCAATGGAATAGAATTTACTTCAGTGAACATCAAATTAGTAACACAAATTTTTAAAAAAAACATTGACAGTCTTATCACTAACAGCGATATCTATCACACAACCAATTTTGCTCGTAATGCCTCATTGCTGAGCAATCAAGAAGAGGACGTAGCTTTAACTCATTAAAACAAAAACACAAACATACCTGAATATCCCTCGAGAAGTAAAGCCCGCAGTTGAACAAGGAATACATAGTGAATCCCATGATATTCAAAGCCAAGAAGTCGAAGTTAAGGCCCACGACGCTCTTCCTCTTAAAGTTGATGTAGATTTGAGGGTAGAATGAGACCGACCAGGCCGCGAAGTAGATCCAGCCCATGATGTAGGAGATGACGTTGATAGCGTGCGAGTGCATCACTGTGATACGGAGGAATACAGTGTCCATGCTGGAAAAAGGAATAGAGGAGACTGAGTAACAGGTACACTAGGCAAACAACTAAAATGTATAGGAATGTATAGTAAAAATGTGATGGAATTTCACAAAGTTGTTTATGAAGTGATATACATGTAAATGGATGTACCGCACATCTAAGGGAATGAAAGTGAAAATCTTATAAAAATATATTGTCCAAACCAATTACTTTTAGAGAACCAGGCTTTTAGAGAAAACTTGAATGAGAACAAGTTTTCTTATGAGACCCTGAATTATTAAAAAAAATCTGCTATTCCATACAAAATTATTACAACTGACAGACATACCAACTGCAAGTAACATGGCAGCAAGATGATAGAACAACTTTTTTTCCATATTCCAGAATTTATGGTTTACTACAGACAGCAACACAAAATCTTTTCATGATTTTATTGTGTACACACACAGGTAAATCATTAATTTAAAGGACAAACTAAACTTCATCAATACTATTTTACTTACTTTACATATCCAGCAGGAGTAACGTTGAATGTAACTTCCGAATGTCCAGGACTCTTGGCGTACGCGCAGATATCATACGAGATCTCGACCGTGGCGTTCGGTTCTTTGGAACCTGGGATGTCAATCGTTTGGGGAACGAACTGGACGATGTCAGGATGTTGAATGTTTGCTGTCACTTTGAGGGAC
This sequence comes from Orthosia gracilis, assembly GCA_947562075.1. NCBI lineage: Eukaryota > Metazoa > Arthropoda > Insecta > Lepidoptera > Noctuidae > Orthosia > Orthosia gracilis. Next base: position 29,558,170 of record OX387270.1, on the reverse strand, counting down.
TCGTTGTATTGGCCGCTGGAAAGTGTTCAAGCATTTTTTTTTAAGTTAGACTACAAAAGGTGTGACTATAAAGTTGGCGACGAATATAGAAATGACAGAAGATTTGTATCAACGACCCTAAATAAATTGGGATAACAGAATCCTTCTAGACTATGTTCGCAATATTTGTAAGTATGTGAGAACCATGTTCATATTTATCTAATGAATGAATTTCATTGTTAGTGCTTATAACACTTTAAACCTATACGTAATAGTAGTGTTAGTCTAGGTGCATCGTCCTCAAGTATATGAATTACTATATGTATGTACGCAAAATAACTACTGTATGTATGTGAATATAGTAAAAAACTTTTTTTTTAAAGAGTAAGTGTGGAGTTTCTTGTCCGTTCTTCTCCATAACAAGCTACTTTTTCGAATAGACGGTAGAATTAATTATTATTACTTTTAAGTTTTTGACTTTGAAAATAAGTTGTGTCTCACAACTGGGCAATGGCCTCCCCATTCACCTTCCAAACCTCTACTGTTTTGTGCGATATTTGGCCAAATTTGACCCGTAAACGTAAACGCAGTTTCACCTGATTAGGTGAAATTGTCATAAATGATGATTTTTAATATTAGATAATAGTTTAGGTTCACCAAATATTCCCGGGCTTGCATGGTAAACTACGACCCATTCCTTCTCACAGAGAGGAGGCCGGTATCCCAACAGTATGAACTTTATAAGCTGGTTATGATATTTTTCATAGTAGATTATAGTTCATCCACCAACTTTCTCTGGACCTGCATGGTGGAATGACCCACTTCCTTTCGTAAAGAAGAGACCGTTGTCCCAGCAGTACGAACATTATATCCAGATTATGTTATATTTAACCGTTTGTCCTGGAATGGTCATGTGGTGAGAAGGGATGAAACGCATCTTACAGAGTTATTTGTTAATTGTAGATGGATGGAGAGGGAGAGGAAGTGTGAGGAATGATATGAAAGAAGAGGGAGTCAGTGATAGCGTAATAGGGGACAGTATGGAAGGAAAAACGTTTTGCGCCGACCATGGTAATATGGGATAAGGGCAGGAAGATGATGATGATGGTATATTTAACCCAATAAGTATATATAAAGCTTGTTCCTTAACTTCCGGATTACCGCATATGTTCTACATCATACTTATATCATGTCATATACTTAATATACTTAATCATACTAATATTATAAATGTGAATGTTTGTTACGCTTTCACGCAAAAACTACTGAACCGATCATCATGAAACTTTGTACATATATTATTGAAGGTATTAGAAGTAACATAGGATAATTAAAAAAAATATATTTAATGGCTTCACTGCGAGCGAAGCCGCGGGTAAAAGCTAGTATCAGATAAATTCAAAATCTGATTAACGTGCACTTTCCTACAAAATAATTCAACCAAACTTATCCGGAGATTTTGCTACAGGCAGACCATGAGAATATTTTGGAAAAGAACGAAAACAGTAACCGGATTGTTCTAAAAATATTAAACAAGGAAGTGGTTTTCACTTCTCACGTACAATATCTACCTAATGTTTATTGATCGACGAAAGAGTTCCGTGTTACACAGTATCTTGTATGAATGAGAATGTTTTATGTCTACTTACATTTGTATAAGTTTCATGAGGTGCGTGTCATCCACAAGGATGTTGAGATCCGTTTCGCTTACATACATTTTATCTAACTGGGAATGTGCACTTGGGATACCTGGAAAGTGAAAAACAGAATAAATTAGAACAAGTACTTTCTTGAACTTTAAACTATCAACATAGGGTAAGTATGCTGGTAGCTCCGAGCTTTAACCAAAAGAATCATAAAAAGGGGGGTCCTTTTTATGATTATTTTTATCCGTAGTCCTTTTTATGATACCTATCTCAAACTGAGGAGGATCAGAATAAGCAATAAGATCAAGGGCTTAATTCCGGAAGTAGCAGGTACATGACACGTATGCTTAGGAAGTTTCCTGTCTCTGGGGCCCTGACCACCGTTAACTTAGACCTTGATTCCGAAACCGGAAGACCACTATTTTAATACCTATTCATTATATTTAATCATAATTAATTCAATTGTTAAAACAGAACACTTACCTAATAATAAAACAATAACAAAACACAGGCCTAAACTATGACTAGAGGGGGCGCGCGCGTCTCCGCGCGGCTTCAATACTGTTGCGAGAGCAGCCATCTTCTTTTCTGTCTATACTTCTTGGGTCTGTGGACAAAGAAAAACAAATTATTTAGTAAATTTATCCACCACGAACGTCCAAAAAATTGCCACATATATTAATATAATTATTATCGGGTTTTGAATTTGTAAATTTTATTTTATGATAAATATATTTGATAATCTTATGTACATAGACAAATATTGGCTTTTAAATTCTGGTATATTTGTTTTGATTAAACTTGCATTAAAGATACCGCTATTATTAACTGTTAGTATAAAATATTTGCCTGTACCAAGCAGCATAGCCTAGTAGTGTTTTACCATATTATGTTATAAGTGTTAAAACAGATAATAAAATTATGTTGATTATAAACTCGTAGGTACGAGTTAACATTACTTTTTATTCGATCTAAACTCACGACACTAAGTACGGGTGTTCTGAAGGCTAACTACTAACTGTGACGTAGATGTAACTACTCGACCTACTACCCATAATTATATCACGAATTGTATCTATTAATGAAGCTGGCAATACCGTAACGTAGAAGGTCTTAACAGAAAACGTGTTACTATAATTAATTTATTTATTATTCAGTGTTGTGCTTCGCCAGGCATCATCCATCATCATTATCAAATTTCTGACCTTATTCTAATTTATTTTGAAAGAAAGAAAGTAAAATTTATTATGACTCGCACAAGAGATATAAACAAGAAAAACCAAAAAAAAATCAACAAACTTTTAAAAAAGGAACCCCCTTGCGAGACCAAAAAGCTATAAAATTAATAAGAATAAAATATTGTTTTTTTAATAATTTAAGAAATTTCGTCTTTCGGTAATGTATTGTCACTTTGTTGGCATATATGGTCGCTAAGCGATAAAAGCTGTTAGTAAAATTAAAAACAAACATTTGTATTAGCCAGCATATGAAAAAATCCTAAGCATTAATATCTCACACAAGTCGCTTGTAATATGCCACCAGCTTATTCGAACTAAAACTTGCTTTGAATAATTATTCTTTTTAATCATCGAAACATCAACATCCTTGATAATAATTCCCTAACCACTAAAACTCGAGTCATCCAATCCAAAACTAAGCAGTAAAAGCGAAAAAAATAATCTTAGTCAATCCCAGAGAACTCTGGAATATAATCTAATCAAAGTTCTGTCTTGAAACCCACAATAAAGTTGCCAAGGCAAAGAAAGAACAAGAAGCTAACTTACTACCGATAAAACACCAGGTTCGACCATTACACATAGTACCAATTAGCAATAAAACACTTATCGAGCGATAACTAAACGAACAGTATTTGTTTTTTATTCGTAAGCCTTGACTTTGAACCACCTGCCTATGATGATGTAACCATAAACTATGAGATTCTGCAAAAACTACTTGAATGAAGAACAAATCACCAGCAAAAAACTTATAATGCGACAAGACTTCAATGGAACTAAAATCTACACTAATATTATAAAGAGGTAAAATTTGTGAGGTTGTAGGAAGTAATCTCTGGATCTACTGAACCGATTTTGTTGAAGTTTGGCATGGAGATAGTTTGTGACTTTGGGAAGGACATAGGATAGTTTGTATGCGCTAAGGATGAAAACGCTTTTTACGCGGGCGAAGCCGCGGGCAGTAATAATTAACTATAACTGTAATCTTATAGAAATATTTTCTTTAACAGCTAAGAAGTGATTCAAGAATGACCAACTGTACATTTGATAATATTTAACTGTTTAATCAAAGTTAAAGAAAAGGTTAAATAACGGTAGACATTCCTAACGGAATATTTATAAAGCAAAAGCTAAACTTGAAACTTACAATACAAACTATTTGAAATAATCCTTAGTGAACTTTAAACAAACCAAAGAACTTAAATACAAATGAAGTTAACAATAACTTCATTAAAATATTATTAAAAGAAATGGCAAAACAATATGATTCGTGATACCTATTACTAAAATTAAACATTGTGAACCATTAGTAATAATATGACATCGTAAATAATGAAGAATATGACAGCTTGAACGACTAAATCAAATAGAAAAAGGGAAATTGTGAAACAATATGATGCATAAGTAAATATTACAAAAAAAAATATTACAACAAAACGTTAAAGCACTGTTTGTTTAAAACTACAGATGCCAACAGCTAGAAGGACCCAATCAAATAAAGGATCATTAAAGACCACTCACTGGTAAGGCCCGGATGAGACTTGCAAAACCCAAAGAAGCATGAGACACGGGCGGATGCCTATATAGCAGTGGACAGAACAAGGACAAATAAAAACAAAAAAGAAATGAGGATAAAGTTTCCAGAATCAAAAAAATAAAACAAGAAAAACATGAGCTTTGAATAAAGACGTAAAATAATAATAATACCTATTCGTACATACCACCAACTGCATTGAAGGCTCAGCCAAAGATTGTTTCAATAAAAAATATATAAATATGTAATGCCAATAATGGTTTAAGGCTTAGCACGCACTGCGATTTTTATTAGCGAGAATTTTTGCCGCTTATTCTGCAACCTATGGAATTGTATGAAGCTGCACGCATTGCGGAAAAAAAAACCCCGGGAATAATACCGCAAGAAATCCGTGTTTTGCCAAAGAATCCACCGCACCGCGGCGCGGATTAAATTCGCGCGAATATTTTGAGCTCTATGAACAGGTAGAAAGACACAAAAATCGCGCGGAATTTTATCCGCAGTGCATGTTAGTTAGATTTAGTACGCGGACAAAAATTCGCGCGAATTTTAATAAAAATCGCAGTGCGTGCTAAGCCTTAGCGATAAAACATCTGCGGAGCGGAGAAAATTAAAACTTATCGGATCGTGTTTTTATGTTCCTTATGTTTGAAATATGTGATTGCATTCTTTTAAAATTCTTATTATATTAATATTTTTTAAGCATGATTAAGTTACGTGTAGATTACAAATTCAGCATTGTTTAGTGACTAAGAGCTTTTAATCATATCTTGTTTTTGGTTGTTAATATATTTGTAGTTGTTCGTGCAACGGAGTAATCACTAGATCGGTATTTATGTAATTTTCGTGTGAATAGTCCTCGCCAAAATTCTGAAGATGGTTTACCGGATGCGCGAGACACGAAACGGTGCTGTTTTTGTATGAGATTTGCTACTGCGCAGCCTTTGTAGACAACTTCAGGGCGGCCAAGAAGTTTGGCGAGAACTATACCGAGGATGACTCTTACATTTTTATCGTCAAAGTACCTTCTTGCAGAAACACTAACTTAAAAGGCGGTTTGGGGTGGTCCCATCAAGAGCTATTTAGTAAGTTTTCTTTACTTTTTAACTAGTGAACATATTATATTTATATAGCCATTTCTGTCTAACCTTGGAGATCTTATTGCGGTGTAGTTCTTCTTGAACTACAAAACTACTAATTAATAGCTCTCAATGAAAGGCAAAGCCTATTTTTATTTTCTAGTTTTTATCATCTCGATTAATCAAGTCATAATAAAATTATATAAGATCAAACTAAAGTTTTTGTAATTTCAACCAAACTGTGGTGGCGACCTTTCTAAAGATTTTCACTGTCAATATTTAGAATGCGTACCAACAACAAAAATGTAGCGTAACCTTGTTTCATTGTATCTACGAGAAGTTGTTGGAGTATGGACAGAATGCTAAGCGACTTGTTTTGTTCGATCATTTGAAGTTAAGGACACTGACTTATAATAGCCATGTTAAAACATAAATAATGATTTGAGCGGAGTTTGGAAAAACCCAAGGTTCTCAACCCGTTTTTTGACGAAGAACCTGTTAGGTCAGATTATTTCCTAAACACGGACTTTTGCCCATAAAGCCTTTAATATTCAACTTGGACTCAGGTCTTAGGTAGGCCTCGGAGAATGGATACCACCACGCAGACTAGTAGATGGTACTTATATTCTAGAAGTATTGCTTCTTGGACATGACGGTATCTACAACCCAACAGTGATAAATTGCTTTTGCATTAACTTCGATCGATCGTTTTAATATAATATGAGGTAGGCAACTATACGTTTTAGCCACACATATTGTTTTCGGATCAGTAGACGTTGGTTGGGTACTAAATTGGCCTTTGATGACCATTATTTTGGGGGTTTCCCTGTAAGAATCGAGGCATGAAGGCTATATGTTTGCATGTATATAATTGTGTTTTTATTACAGTAATATACGATAAGTGACACGACAACTACTGCTACACATTTTAGTTACAATAGCCCTCCAAATTATAGTGTTTTGGCTACAAAATAATCTATATTTGAGCGCTTTACATCTGTTACATGACAAACATGAACTTTATACATTTTAATTGAGATATAGGACCAAAACTAGTGTTTGAATTAAGTCCTTAAGCAATATGATGATAAGTACCGAGATATGGTAGAATGAATAATTGAATGTGGAAATCGATGCATTAAAATTCTTAAAGAGTAGTTTGGGTTAAGGACACGATGATAATGCTAGACGAATACTGTGTAGTGTACTGTATAAATACATTCAATTAGACTTGTTAATAAAACTGGAGAAGAGCAATCAGGGAAATAATCAATACATTTACTAATAGATAGATAGACTCATAGAATATACATATAATTATATTCTTTACATCATAATAAGTAACAAAAAGATAAATGAAGAAACTATTACATATGGTTAAGATAATGGCCAGCCTTATCTATAAAAATTATATGTATTATTATGTTTATCATACAGCAATCTTTTTAAGATATAAAAAATACTCTTATTATGTTATAAAACTTATAATACCTGCATAACACCAATGTGTTTCCTCAATAATAATAAAAAAACATTTTAACAATAAAAATAATCTGATTTCTAACGCAAAACACTAACAAGCGAAAAATAACTTTCTTTGCCGAAGCCGGTGTCTTTGTTACCTATTGTTTTTCATTTTTCGACACCGACTTCGGAAAAGAAAGTTATTTTTCGCTTTGTAGTGTGTTTGAAGTCGGTTAATAATGAATTACGTTCCGCATTAGTAGTGTCGACAGGTTGTATTTCGAAAGAAATACAACCTGAAAATCAAAAAAATAAAAAAAATAATAATATCGTAGTAAATTTCCATATAGATATTAAAATATATGCTTTCAAGGTTAATTATAATAGTAAATAATCTAACCCAAAACTTAACAGTTAAGATTATAATTATCAGTGAACATTAGCTTAGATTAGATGTATATCTGTGAGATATCAAAACCATTTAAATAAAAGATAAGATTACATTCGCGTAATTGATGTAACTAAGTTATTAAGGTAACGGGTAGAATAATTAAAGTAATACTGTTTCTACAACCGTAATGAACGCGAAAAAAAGCATATATAGATAATACTGCAAGAAAATATACCTTATCAAAGAATTTACCGTGAGGTCTCTGATTTCCTAGTACCTGAAGACCACAAGCGAATTTGGAATGGTAGACGTACCAAACTACAGAACAAAACACGAAAATCAACACAAGCAGAGAGCAACATAATATCAGCGACTAACGGGTGGCCGGATGTATGATCTAAATTAAAACCATCCCAATCATGCAATATCAATTTCAAATAGTAATCACATAATCACTACCGGTGTTATTTGGTAACTTTGAGAACTATGAAGTTGAGACGACAAGCAAATATAAATTATGCATATCAAACTATTAGAAGACACATACAAACCTATACGTTGATATCAGTGATAGGTAGCAAAAATATTCAATAATCCCTGGCATAAAGGACGACCCCAAAGAAACTATTGGCGCGAGTAACGAACGCATAACAATTCTTTATATAATATTATGACATTACTGAATGAATAGTATGCAACTAAGCGAGTAATGTTTCATCACATTATTACTCTTTATGGCTATTGCTTTTAATAAACATCTCCATAGGTATTTTCAATAGAACAAAGGTCAGTCATCAGATCGACGTAACATTGAATTACATTTTTGAGCATTTTCCATAATAAATCACAAAGTTTCAATAGATCATTCATCATACTTAGAAGTATGATTTATTCTATATTGTTAGAAACCGTTAGAAAGAGGTAGTAATTTTTATCGTGATCCGTAAGCAGGTCAAGAATCAACACTTTTTACTCCAATACACGGTAAAATGCGAGTCGCCGGTGCACTAAGTAGCACGTATCTCTTTTATCATAAAAGGAAAACAGTACAGCAACCTCGATAGCTATACATAGTCAGAATCTGATTTCAATCTTTCCAGGCTATATAAACTTTAACTAATTTAAACATCAGGAAATGCACGCTTCGTAAGCAACAATTGGCGATTCATTACCAACAATTGATTCCAACCTTGAAGATATAGACTTAGCAAACGATACAATAACTAACTAATCTGAACCAGTTTGGAAACCGACATTCGTTACACTTACACCGCGACTGATGGGACAGCAAAAAGCGTCCATCCGTTTAGAACCTGTTGTTTCAGTGTAGCCTGATGTTGGTAATTATGCAGTGGACAACAGACTACAAGAATGCCAATATTGAGCCAAACTTTCTGACGAGGACAGTCGCTTGCACGAACATTTACCGTTGCAACTTAATCGATTTGTTTTTTCCCAATATGCAACTGGTTGAACGTGCTTTCGAGATGTCTTCCTACGTAGCAATTTCGACATTTTCGCCTATTGATTTTATCTAACACCTACATGTTTGTTTATCAATTAACCTTTTCAGTATCAGTTATAATTAGTGTGCTCATTTACATGCAATCAATTGTCGATTATTAACTATATCAAGGTCGAACATGCAATTTTATCACATGAATTGACTCTAATTGGTATTGTTAACAACATTTTTGGAGCTGATAGTATCGACCTGTGACAACACTTCTGAGCTTTGAGTTAGCGACAGAATGTTTGACTCGCATGAATGCAAAGAAAAGGTTTTTCATAAAACAGTTGGTTTTTAGTACCGTTATATTGTAACCTATTTACAATACTAAAATATTTATGCTTACACTTAACAAATTCAGAATATGATAATTGATCACGTATATATCTGGCTTGACCTTTTGTGTAAAAGATTATGAATAAACGCTTTTTCTGCCTTAGATTCTGCTAATATCGAGATAAATTTCCGGATCTAGGACCTCACGTTTATACAAGATTAAATTAACAGAAGAAAGTATATATATACTTCATCAGGTGCAGAAATGACATCGTAAAATTATCTTGCCAACAATCCGATTGAATTGATAAAAGCAGAATTACAGTCCTAAGGATTACACAGTCAAGTACACAGTCGCATAACGATTCTTTAATAACCCAAGAAGCATCATTTACGCTATCTTAATGAGTCCATCAGATGTTAATGAAGCAACTAGATACAGTACTGCTCACAGGATTTGCAATGAAGTCAGTTTCTAGAGAATGTGTAGACTTATAATTACTACGTACTTTTATGACGTTAGTAAATTTATTGATATATAAAATCAGAATATTTATATTATCAACACCTGCATGTATAGCAATTTTCTATATTTGTCCTTTCACTACTGCTATATACGATTATATCAAAATTAATGACTACAGGCAATCACAAATCTTGTAAAATGTCAGTGCATATGTAACGTAGTCTGCCATTACGTAACACAATTTTTATAACGCCAGTCAATCATCAAAACTTCCTTTAAGAAATGCAATCAAAAATTAATGTTTCGTATCGTTACTTTCAAATAATGAAGGAAGATAAAACATGCAGCGGTTTTAAGAAATTAAATAAAGATGAAAGAGGAGGTTATAAATTAATCTGAGATGCAATGCAAAATTAATGAGAAGAACCAAGATATGAGATTCCAAAGAATAAAGCAGTTTCAGCAGATGATATACCTCTGAGACAAAAATAGTCAATCTATAATGTGATTTTTAATTTCGTTGACTAAACTGACATTTGGGGGGTTGTCACTTTATCGTTACATAAAAATAGTGTCGTATCCTGACTATCCCGAGTGATCGAAAGTTGATCGAAAATCGAAGTAGATCGGAAATTGAACTATTTCACGGCAAAAGAATTACATTTGGTAAGAAACTACCGACCCTTATTTAGTATCTACTAATTTATGTAAGACTTCATTTTATCGATTGCATTTGATATATTGTTGATTTCATATTTAAAACAATACAAAATTATGTACTATGTGTATGAATACTGTTATATTGAAACACATTACGAATATTATACATAAAACATTTATTTACACCAATTAGTAAAATTAAATTGAGGAATCATGTCTCATCGATTCGATGAATCTCTTATGATTGAACCCTACCTACAACACTATGCTCCGCACTTGCAACATTTAAAAAAAAATAAGGTCATTGGCAGCTGTCAGTTTGGTCTACGAAATTAAAAATTACAGTATAGTAGATTTACAACAGATTTTCAACTTACCAATGCAGAAACCAACTATTAATAAAAAACATAATATCGCACAAACATTACCGAAACTTCCAAAAGTTAATATATCAAGTTATAATATTCGACACACGGAAGCAAACGAACCAAGTTTTCACAACATATGTATATGAATGTATGTATTGTTAATACAGTAACGAACTGACTAACTCTAAATCCTGATAAAACCAATAACATAACGGCTGTGATTTGATATCAGATAAACCACGTGTAGCTTATCATCACCTTAGCTATATATCGCGGAAATAAAGATTGATTATTATTAACTAGAAAGGACATTAAGTCAAAGTCATTGAGCTACCCTTAATTATAGTTAAGTCAGACAAATAAGTTAATAGATAAGGTATCATATCTTGATCCAATAGATTACTGTGTATTGCTAAATAAAACTGGTCCTTTGATGTATATACTTTCACAGGTAGCACCAAATTAATTGGAACTATGTACAAATACTAGGTTTCATTGGCAACTCTGCCGCCGTGACGTATGCCGCAAAAACCGTACATTTTTCAGGGATCAATAGTGACTATGACACTCAACTATTTACAGTGCATCTTTGTATCTATGAAAGAATGTTCGTTGTGGGTTGAGAACTTAAAAAAAATACAAACTATTATTATATATAATATAACTTTAAAAATATAAATCAACAATGTTTGTTTCTGTTGCTTTTTGATCGAACGATAGTGATGCAAGATCATCCCTATCAGCTGTTGCTTTTATTATTAAATCAAAAGAAAAACATGTTATTATGTCAGGTCTAGTGTTTGCTTAAACGTCGTCGGACTTGAATTCAATAATATTTTCATTTTCTAGCTCAATGTTATTGACATCATTTATGAAGAAAATGATGTTTTGAATTGAATCAGCCGTTTTAATTACAGAACCTTCAATTAACCACGGTTCCTTATCAGTAGTTCCAGCGTGTGTGAATAATGCAGAAAATAAACTTAACTGGTGCATGAATTACAAGTTTTGAGGTGACGTGTGTGACATTTCAATCAATGTTAAAATTGAAAGTTGATGATAATAATATTGATAATAGGAGTGTACATATATATATTATAGCTATAACTGACACAAGTGATATACACAATAAATAACGTTGATAATAGTATTTATAGAAGCGACTAAAATATGAACTAAATATACAAAGTTTTGCAAAGGGAGGCAAAATTTTCTTATAAGTAGTCTTAGCAAACAATTTTCAAACTCATTAAAAACATAGAAAATTGCGCGCGAGACGCCGACGCGAGCGCACGTAGTGTGTTTACTTCGTATCGCTTGATTTAATTTTTTCAAAGTACCCTCATTAGTTGAAAATGGAAGAAAAGAGTGACGGAAACGCGGACGATAGAGATTTAGAGTTTTCTAGTGTCTTTACGGGAGAGAATAGTAACAACCGGAATGAAAATGAGATGGATAGTGGAAGAATTGCTGAAAAAAGAGCCAGAGAAAAGGGTGATGAAAGCAGTGAAGAAGGTTTTATAACAGTGATAAGGAGGCGACCTAAACGTCTTTTACGGAGTGATTCTGGAATCGAAGGCGAACCGAAAAAAGGAATAAGAGAGGAAAATATAGAAGATACATATAAAGTTTGTTTAACATCCTTACAAATCTTACCCAAACAAATGGCATTAGCTAAATTATTGAAAAATGAAAACATAGAAAACATTATGAGAATCAGCTATAAGAGTCCCTACAAGGTGGTAATACAATTTGCTAATAAAGAAGACGGAGAAAAGTTAATAAAATGTCAGAAGTTCATTGATTTAGAAGTAAGGGCTCAATTTGTCAATCAATTGAGATTATCTTACGGAATAATTAAGGGAGTAGATTTGGAACTGAGTGAAACAGATATACTAGAGACGGTAGAGAGCTCATGCAAAATTTTATCAGTTAGAAGGTTGAAGCGTATCAGTCAGGACAGAGAGTGGGTGGACAGTGAGACTGTGCGTATCTGTTTTGAGAGGCCAGCACCTCCAGAGTTTATTCTTGCTTACGGGTGCCGTTTCCGAGTAGAACGATATGTATTTCCGGTCTCTCAATGCTCTGCCTGCTGGAAATTCGGTCATATAAAGAAATTCTGCCCAATTAAAAAGATTATGTGTCCTAAATGCGGCAAGGAACACGACAATTGTGAAACAGAAAGAATTGTATGCCCTAATTGCAAAGGACCTCATATAGCACTTGACAAGACGTGCCCTGTCTTCCTAAAAGAAAAAGAAATTCGGAAGCTGATGAGTGTGCAGAATATTTCCTATAGAAAAGCCCTAGAATTATATCTTAAGAACTACAATAATAAAAGTACTTTTGAGGCAATCGAGGTTCCTGAGGAAAAAAGTGAAGGGAGCCAAGCTACGTTTAAGAAGACCTACAGTAGTGCTGTGCAATCAACAATTAATACACAAAAGGAACTAATTAATGAAAGTATATGTAGTCAAAGCGAGAGCTTAGACAGTAGACAAATACAAAAACAGAAGATGAATAGATCGAAGAAGCAAAATAAAAATAAGAATGGGCGAGATAGTCAAACTACATTTATGGAAACAGAGTGTGAAACTTCTTCTACAGAAGGTGAGATGAATATAAGCAATCAAGAAGATGAGCAATTGAGAAAAGAAGAAGGTGAGAAGAAAAAGGAAAGAAAATTCAGATTTAGAGAGATATTTTTAAAAATTAATGAAATTATTTGGTCGGAGAAAGGATTTGAAGAAATAATTATGTCGGTGTTGAAAGTAATGTATGAGGAATGCAAGGTATTTGTCAAAGATTTTTTTATTGGTGAAAACTTACGTCAATTGTTGTTAAAGTACGTAAATGGATAATTATCACAAACACGCGTTGATTAATATACTACAATGGAATAGCCAAAGCTTAAAGCCAAAATCAGTTACTTTAGATGCATTACTGGGGCAAGAAAAAATACATATTATTATAGTTAGTGAAACTTGGCTAAGCTCAGACATTAATCTGAATATAAGGGGTTATAATATATATAGAAAGGACAGAGAGGATTCTTACGGGGGTGTCGCGATAATTATCCATAAATCTATACAGGCGCATGTATGCCCAATTAATGTAAGTAATGTAGGTATAGAGGTTATATGTGTAAAAATACTTAATTGTAAAAGTTTAGAATATGTTGTATCTATTTACTGCCCATCTTCAGTGCGTACAACCGCATCAGATTGGGACAATATCTTCTCGTTAGTACCTAAAAAATCATTGATTGCAGGTGACTTTAACGGTCACCATACGAACTGGTCCTATAAAACAGATCAGCGAGGAACTCAAATACTAGATACATCGTTAGATCATGGTTTTGTTGCACTAAATAATGGAGAGGCAACCCGAGTCAAGTTAGTTAACGGAAGTGTACAAAAATCATCACCGGACATCACATTCGCGTCATCTGATATCGCTATTAAGTTTCAATGGGCTATAATGAATGAAAATCTAGGTAGCGACCATCTCGTAATTAAGATTTCAATGAATTTTCAAGAGAGTATCGAATATAAACAAAGACGAAACTTTAAAAAAGCAAAGTGGGAAGCATATCGTCATGAACTTGTAGATTCTTTCTCTAGTGTAGTCGACGTCGGCAATAATATTCAAGTATTGTATGACTTTTTTGTTGAGCAAGTTGATAAGGCAGCAAATAAGCACATACCCATGTTTAAGATGTGTACTAGTCCTTTAAAGAATTTTAAGCCAAAAGAGTATTGGGATCCATCATTGTCTAGAGCAGTGGCCGAACGCAGGTTGGCTTTGGCCAAATTCAGACGAAATCCTACTCCTGAGAATTTTACAAAACTGGAAGAGAAAGGGGCACATGCACATAATTTGATAATGAAAGCCAAAGGTAACAGTTGGAAACATTTTTGTAGCAGCATAGATGAAACTTCTACAGTATCAGATATGTGGCGAAGGATGAGATGGCTTAAAGGTAATCGTCAAGCTAAATTTTGCGTTTCGGAGGACAAGTTAAAATGTCTATTATATTCACTCACACCAGATTCAGTGACAAATTTACCACCCTTGTTTAAATCACAGAATGTACTAATAGAATCGGCATTTACATTGGATGAATTTGAGAATGGTATAAAAAAGAAGGACACTTCTCCGGGCAATGATGGAATAACGTATTCAATGATTTACAATCTTCCGTGTGTGGCCAAACAATTTCTTCTTCACATATATAATGATATTTACAGAACGGGAAATATCCCAAAACAATGGCGTGCAATATCAGTTATTGCTATTCCGAAAGCTGAACATGACGCGAATTCAGAACGGAAACTTAGACCAATATCTCTAATATCCTGCGTGTGTAAGATATTCCATAATATGATAGGTAAAAGAATAGAATGGCATATTGAGAAGTATTCCATATTGTCACCGTTTACTGTTGGTTTTAGGAGAGCTCAATCTTGTTTAGATTGCATTTCGAGACTAACTACGTATATTCAACTGGGTTTCACTAAGAATGATCCTACGTTAGCTTGTTTTTTAGACATCACAAACGCTTATAATAACGTTTTGGTGGAAAAGCTTGTTCAGACACTTGATGACTTGGGAGTGGGCTCAAAAGTTTGTAGCTATTTCTATTCATTTCTATCAGAACGGTACTTGATGGTAAGAAGTTGTAGTGATGGACATACTGTTGACGTCAGGCGAGCTTGTATGGGATTGGCACAGGGCGATCCAATGTCACCGATGCTATTTAATATTATTACGTCAAAAATTTGCCAACAGATTCAGAGTGTTATTGTTTCGCAGTACGCGGATGATTTCGTATTTTATCTTAGCCATAAAAATATAGACCACGCGGAATCTGAAATGCAAGTTGCCCTCGATACTATGGTAGTGTTGTTGGATGAGATGGGTCTAGACATGTCTCCGCAAAAAACAAAGATGTGTCTCTTTAGTAGAGGTAGAAGAAGAAGACAACCGCAACTAACAATTAAACACTCACCAGTTGCCTCAGTAGATTGTGTGAAGCACTTAGGTATTTGGTTAGATAGGTCACTTCTATGGAAAAAGCACATTAACGAAGTACATGAAAAGACGGCTAAATATTTAAATTTATTTAAAGTTTTGGCGGGGCCAACTTGGGGAATTCATCCGAAACATTTAAGGTCATTGTATATTTCACTGGTACGTAGTAGGATTGACTTCGGTTGCTTTCTCTATGATAATGGTGCAAAGAGTCATTTAGGTAAACTGGACAAAATCCAAAACCAATATTTGAGGTGTATAGGTGGCTTTATAAAAAGCTCTCCAATACACGTAATGGAAGCTGAAATGTGTATTCCACCTTTGTATGTTAGAAGATTATATTTGGCATACAAATTCTGTATAAAAAGTATGTCTTACATGAATAATGTAACTATTAAATTAATAGATGAGTTAAATGACCACTCAGTCACAAGATACTGGAATAATAAGAAGAAACCATTACTTGTGACCGTTTACAATGAGTGCAAGCCACGTAAAATACATTGTTCAAGAATTTTAGATATGTACTCGCTAGATAAATGGGTAACAGGAATAAATGTACGTGATAAAATTAGATATAATTTAGACTGTGTTAAATTAGCAAAACACAGGCATGAGGTTACATCACTTAAATTCGACGTCATCAAGGAATTAAAAGGAAGGTACTCTGGGTGGAAAATATTCTATACTGATGGGTCTAAGAGCAATAAAGGATGTGGTGCCGCTTATTATAGTTTGAATGATGGAACCTCTGCCTTGTTTAAATCTATTGATAAAAACATATCCGTAATGACAATGGAGCTTGTTGCAATCTCAAAAGCTCTAGAGAACATAATTAGTTGGAGTAATGTGAACCTTTCTGTGAATCAAAACGTAGTAATATGTACGGATAGCAAAAGTGGTTTAATGCATCTAGCTCGATGCGCCTCTGGTTGCAGAGGTGTACCGATAGCTTATGATATTCTTAAACTATTTTGTGAACTTGGTGACGTTAATTTGAGATTGCAATGGATTCCATCTCATATTGGTATAATTGGAAACGAGAAGGCTGATATGTTTGCAAAGAAAGCAATTTTGGAAGGTTTGGAAATCGACATCGCTCCGTTCTACACAGAAATACTTACATATTATAAAAACATATGCTACAATCAGTTTAAAGAGTACTTCGATAAAAGATCAAAAGAAAAAGGCATATGGTATAAGACCATACAAAATCAGCCTTCTCGAATTCCTTGGTTTGCTGAAAGTCGTTTGAAGAGGACGTATGTAGTTATGGCACATAGGTTGCGTTCTGGTCATTTTCCATCTAGGAAATTTGGGTACCTGATGAAAAAAGTGGATTCCCCTAATTGCCAATTGTGTAATAAAGTCGAAGATGTCCAACATTTGCTAATGGAATGTGAAAAGAACAGACGAGAGAGAGA
Source organism: Orthosia gracilis (assembly GCA_947562075.1). Classification (NCBI taxonomy): domain Eukaryota; kingdom Metazoa; phylum Arthropoda; class Insecta; order Lepidoptera; family Noctuidae; genus Orthosia; species Orthosia gracilis. The sequence continues at coordinate 29,541,104 of OX387270.1, read as the reverse complement.
GCTAGTGATGCGGGAGTTAAAAGTTAATATGTATGATGTTGGAGCTCTCATTAAAGTACTTTCCATACCTAATGCAGAAGAAGCAAAACTTATTTACGAAATGGTTACTGCATCACTATCTCCCTCGCTTACGCAATAAAATCACATATAAATTTAATTATATTATGTCAAGTGATATAATTATCTAGATTAGGGTATGATGAGGCTGGCATACCTTTGTAAGGGAAAAGCCTCTAAATAAATATAGATTATAAAAAAAAAAAAAAAAAAATAGAAAATTGCACATTCGTTGTTATGTGTTAATGTTAAAATCTTCGTAATTCAGTGATTTCCTGAGTTCTTACTAATAATAAATGGGTAAGTACTGGATGAACCAGATTTTTCAGGTTCGAAATGAATCTGGATTCTGAAATTTGAATTAAGTTACGGCATATAATGTAGGTATCTACAAAGGTAGATACAATCAAGGTATAGTAAAAGGTTCTACGGACTATTCATAATGTAAGTTTGGATAACAATAAGGCACATAATATGTTATTACTGCGTTTGCGCACGCGTCAAGCTGTTGTAAGGTAAGAACAATAGATAAACATAACGATGATAGGTACCAATAACTCATTGACACATTTCTCTTGATTACCTACTAAGTTTCACACTTGTAGTTGTTATCTTCTAGCGTTATGTTCTGGTAACTACCTAACAGGTTTTTGTTTTGGCCAACCAATATTAAGCCTGTTTTCTATTTTTAGCAAAAAATATACAACTCCTTTTTATTACTGACAGGCTCTCGTAAACTCGCGTTTGACAACAATCTGATTGTAAGATTGATCTAAAATATTAACTATTCCCGATTAGGTCCATAATTGTTTCTGTTACTTATGTTTAGCACCTGTATTTCCATTCAGGATGGAATAAATTTTTATTTGACTTTGAATTTTAAGCGATGATGTGATCGACAATGGACCATCCTTTCCTAGAAGAAACATATTCACGCAGACCCCAGGCTCAGGTAGGTTACATTCTAGCCAACAGCCAATCAGACAACTAGAGGTCTGCAAGCAGTTGGTTAGGTATGACACAGAATCTAGAACCTAGCAGGAAATTCCACTTCTTACCTTATGAGTACGATAAAATTATCCTATTACGTTTTTGCTTTTCATCTTTGCCTTAATCGCCACGCTTGGCAGGCGGGTTGGCGATCGCAGTTTGTTCTTAAAGTGCACAGAGAACGCTGCTGCCCATTCTCTGGTGTATCCCTTAGTCCCCTCTTACGACACCCACGGGAAGATATGGGATGGTGAGATTCTTGACGTCCGACACCATACGGAACCTGACCCTCTAAGACGTGGTCGCTCACAATGGGCCTCATCAGAAAGCTTACAGTCACACAAAGTTCAATGGAGAGGGCTATGCGCGGAGTATCCTTGCGTGATCGAATCAGAAATGTAGAGATCCGCAAGAGAACCAGGTTTACCGACATAGCCCGAAGAATTGCCAAACTTAAGTGGCAGTGGGCAGGGCACATTGCTCGCAGAACGGATGGCCGATTGGGCAGAAAAGTTCTGGAGTGGCGACCGCGAACCGGAAGACATTGCGTTGGAAGGCCCGGTGGACCGATGACCTGATGAAGGTTGCAGGGATCCGGTTGATACGGGACGCACGGGATCGGTCAATGTGGCGACGCATGGGGGGGCCTATGTCCAGCAGTGGACGTCTTTCGGCTGATATGATGATGATGTTTTTGTGTAACGTTTGGGTGGGATCTAATTTCTACTGAAGAATTTCCCCTAAACTAATACAGATAATATTTTAGTGACCAAATTAAAACCATTAAAGGATTTATAATTATAGATATAAAAAAGCCTAATCTATAAAAGCACCGAAAGCAAGACTCTTAAATTACCTAAATAACCAATTAATGTTAGCGAATTCTTAGGTATATCTGCAAATATTGACCGACACTCAAAAAAAATTTAGGTAGATATTGTAAATATGGCAAACCAAAACATTTTGGCAAAGTAAATAGCTGTGGCAAAAGATTCTTATATAAGTTCACACCATCACATAAGTCACTTAGCTAAGCAGATGTTATTGACCTTACCAAGCTTTTTTAACGTGCTCTTGAATCAACAAGGCTCCATACCAAAAGGTATGTGAAAAATATACAAAAACATGTTAAGAAATTAATCTCGACAATCAAAGAACAGATATTAATTAAGTTTTTTATGAAAAGCCGCTTGTGAATAATGCGGGTAGCTATAACTTTTATACTAACAACAAAGTTTAAACAAAAGAACTTACAAAGTGCAGTTACAATCACCACTGTAGTTATTTGTAACCATGGGAACTCAACAGTAGGAAAGCAATGATACTTTAATTAGCTTTAAAAATTAAAATGGAATCCTTTATTATAATAATATAAGCTATTCATAGCATCGGACTCTTTATATCCAAACTAGCTGTCCCACGCGGCTTCACTCCCGTCAACTGGTTACGTACCTACGCAGTACACACCTACCCTACCTACCACACTCTACCTACACTACATACTTAATTGTAGTATTATAGTAACATTTTTCATTTATGCTCCGCTCCCATTGGTCGTAGCGTGATGTTATATAGCCTATAACCTTCCTCAATAAATGAACTATCCAACACAAAAAGAATTTTTCAATTCCAATCAGTAGTTTCTGAGATTAGCGCGTTCAAACAAACAAACAATCAAACTCTTCAGCTATATAATATTAGTATAGATAAGATAGTTTCACATACGAGTAATATCATTTTTTTATGAGTACCTACATAACCAAATTAATTTGACTACTGGTAATTTTCTCTAATCTTTGATTATTCTAAGTCCGAATGTCGAAATATAAAGTACAGTATAAGTTTACTTTAGTATTTAATTATTGTTCTCATTTAAGTGAAATGGAAATTTCTTTATGACAAAATATATCTTTAACCAGAAATGTGGTACATTATATTGCATCCAACTTAAGTGCCAATATGACTTCATAAATGCAGTTATATGACAAAAAAGTTTCTAACAACTTGTACAGGTAAAAGCAACAGTATTAAATATTTTATTTTATGCTAATGTTTCCCAGTTGCAAATTTGTCCTATCATGCTTAGTAAGTAACTTGGCGGTGATTTTGACATGTAATGTAACTTAACGAAATTAATTTTTGCAACATAGCTAGGTTATTACATTTTGCAATAGTGTTTTATATAAACTTTCGTACACCGAAAATACGCTTCAAACCAAATTTGAAATGGAAGTTTTATAAGCTTGCCAGCAATTTTTTTTTTTTTTTTGTAAAGCTGCAAATTATACAGGTATTTTAAAATGCATTCGCTAACAGAAAACCAGAATCAACATGCACTCACAGCAAAGCCCGTCAAAGCGTATAAAATGTGAACTAGAACCATTAAAGCACGCACGTAACCTATTTCCAACATATTCCGAGAGTAGAATAATAAATACGTATAAAGTTGTTCTCGGTAAAGTTAACAGCACTGTCGGCGACTGTACTGAAGGGAAGCGAGTGACACGGTCATTGAATGAAAGCTGCTTTCGCGACGAAGTGTGTTGATTGTACACGACTGTACGTGCGAGTTTTCTTGGGAGATGAGGTTCAATGACCACTATTTATCAATATTCCAATCGTAAGATTGTCACATAAGAAAGAAGAAACGACAATGCAGGCAAATCTGGGTGTAATTGAGCCCCTTTAATAGACAGGACTCTGAACCTGTTTCTGATGCTGATATGGGTGGTGTACATAGAACATTTAGAAGGGATTAGTCATATCACTTTTCAAAAAAAAAATATAGGAAAATTAATTTTTAGGTACACTTGACAACAATTTCCAATAAAATGAAAAATCAATAAAGTTGAAACTATCTAACAGTCCTATAGACAAATAAAAACAAACCTTTTAAATGACGTACAAGTGACATTCCACCTTAATGTACTACACAATTAAAAATCAATAGATAAATCAATTAATTTGGTTTGTATGACAAATAAGTTATACAAACCAAAAATCATTAATCATTATAAAAAAAAACACTTTTGGATGTGGTAGCATAATGAATCATTGGCCAAGGGGTGTAGGACAAGTGCATTGATTGTTGACCCTTGTTTGAAACACAATACAATGTAACCCAAACGTTGACACAAAACCTACATTATGTAGATCACTCTTAATTTAAGATATGTTGCAACCTTTTGCTTGTGAGTAGGTAGGTATTGTAACCATCCATCAAAGATTTACATTTTTTTTAATAGAAATAATCAGCTTTAAATAAGCTTGAAATTGCTTGAACTTGGCTTGATTTGGCCGCGTGTCTAGAACAATATCTCCAATATATGTACTTATCCTACTCCAGCCATTTTGAAGATACAATGTTAACTAACAAAGTAAAGCTCTATTTTTTTAAGGCTACCCTCTACTCAACCAAAACAATAAAACGGAGTCGATATAGAATGTTGTACCTTTTGTATGTCGATTTAACTGAGTTAGTACAGATGAAAGACAGTTTGAAAACATAAAATAAATAATAGGTTAAAAAAAAACTAGAAAACACGCTATAGTAGAAAATAATTTTGAATAAATTTAAATTAAGAATAGTGTGATTAACAAAAACAATTTTATTACTATAAATGGATTTACATGGGGTGCTTGATGCTAATTGTTATAATATTTTATTGACAGATACTGGTAAAAGTAGTCATTTTGAAAATATCTTAAAAAGCACACCACGTTTTTTTATGGTACCTTCATCTTGGCCTGAGTACAGATAATAAATAACTACTCATGTGGATAACAAAGAGAGAGTGACCAAAGAAAAGATGAATGATATTAAAGAAAACGGAGTGAATTATATCGCCGAAGGTTGACATAGGATAAGGAAAGATGGAAACGTAATACGTCGACCTCGTCAAGAAACAAGAGCAGACAAATGGAATATAAATTCTAACTATCTAACGATACAATTTCCGGAATTTCAACTATGATCAATAGTAATGATGTAGGTACAATCAGTCACAGTCTGCCGATTCCTAACAGTCAAAAAATTTGGGCAATATAATATTTGACAAATTACTTACATGAATTTTCTTAGTACTACATGTTATGTTAGTATGTATTTATAATAATTTATGTGAACAACTTCTATATGAGAACATTAATCATAGCTTACAAATGACTAACACTATTGTTTTCCACCTCATCGCCATGGTGACTTAGCGAGGCTTTCATCCAACAGATGTTTTTCTGTTGAACATTCCCGTGACTTACGTATGTCAGCCATTGTTAAAAACACGACGTGTTTGTGGTTTATTGTGATGTACTAGACAATAAATTTGACATCTGTGGTGACGTAGAAATATAATAAAATGTGACCAATAACACTTTTTCTGATATACACGTGTGTTTTTAGTGATTATTTGATGTCGATGACACGTAATTATGTGGTATTTTAGTTTAATTTATTTATTATTATTATATACTTTATTGTACACCACAAAATATATACAGGGCAAACATTCACAAAAACAAGTGTACAAATGGGTGGTCTTTTCGCACAGGGCAATCTCTTACAGACAACCTTTGGATGGATTGTACATATATTATTTTCTTTTGATGTTGGCAAGTATTGTGTAACTGATGGTATTATTTTTATTATATATTAAATTGCAAGCTACCATATTCTGTTACAATTGTAGACAAACTAGTAGAAAAATTGTTCGAAATAATAAAGTCAAGGCTAAATCCAAAATGTCATAAATTCAAAAATTTATATTATTTATAAAATACCACTTTTTTAAAACCCAAATAGCTACTGTTCCAGACAACTTTTAAAAGGGTAAATTATTTTCTTCCGGTTCCGACTATTATACCAGAGAATATTTAAGAAAGGTACTGTCAGCATCAAAAATATATGTTAACTATAACCAAACAAAAAAGTATGCAAATAATCTAAAGCATTAAGCAGGAAAACTTAAGAGTAAACAACCTCTGCAAGACCGGTTGTATTGTAATATCCCAAGAGCTCGTCGCAGGCTCCTTGGGTCAGCCACCCTAATCCAAACTTTATATTCGGGGATCGTTCTTACATGTATTGGATACATACACAGAGAAACTTTCAAATTGTATAAAATGACTAAGATCAGATCGTCGCAGGCTCTTACTCTATAATTTGTACCAGCTAAACTGGATAGTCTTGTGTTGTGTATACAAACGTAAACAACCAACCGAGTGACATTGATTGAACAATGACAACACAGCCATAGTGTGCCAACTGTAAGAGATTTTTTCAAACCGACCTTATTTTTTCATTTCTTCAAGAAAACATTTTTTTCAACAAACCATCTCATTTGCGAAACATCAATGGATGTAGTTAAAATCACGTTGTACTGATGAAAAATTGTGGCAGAGACCACAATACTAATATTCTAGGTATATTTATTTGTATCCAATCAGCTTAGCAAATAGGATTCGACAAGCATGACATTTGAATCACTTGAAACTTGTATAGAACAAAATGACCAGCAGATATTACATTGAGAAGCATTAGAATTTGCCCCGTCATTTGAATGACGTAAGAGTTAAATCTTTCTCTAACGCTAACTGCAATGAAACAGACATAACTCGAGTCATACATTGTAATACATAGTCCGTTATGTATAATCAGCGTTGAACAGCGAGGGTAGTTAGTGTCCAATGTAGCCATGCTGCACACTGCTCAGCATCTGTAGAGCCCGCTCCTTTTTGACCAGGGGGTCGAAATTGACCCAAAAGTAAATTTTGCAGCAATTATCAACGACTATCAAAAAATTAAATGAGACGAGACATGGTCGCTCACAATGGGACTTATCAGAAAACTTAAAGTCACCCAAAGAGTAATGGAGAGGGCTATGCTCGCGTTTCCTTGCGTGATCACGTCAGAAATGAGGATATCCGCAGGAGAACCAAAGTTACCGACATACTTAAATGGCAGTGGGCAGGGCACATTGCTCGCAGATCGGATGGCCAATGGGGCCGAAAAGTTCTGGGCATATATGGGCTAATTTTGTTAATAACTTGTTACGGCAATAATCATTTTATTTCTTTTTTTTCTAAAATCATTAGCCAGTTTTGTTACATCTATTAATATCTACTGATGACGTAACGAAAACCTACGGCGTAGAAGATAGTAATCTACATATTAATGCGTTTCCGTCCGACTATTACGAAGACAGTTCACCACCTTTCCCACAAGTGAAATAGAATAGAAAAAATATTCATGAATGATAATTTGATGTTAAATAGATGTGTAATATTCAAGGCGATAGACTAATTCATCGATTTTTCGCAGTTAGTGACAGATATGTGTGCCTCAAGTGCTCAAACACTTTCACTTTGGAGGGCCTAATGAACGCCACTGACGCTGCAATTAACGTTTCCACATACTGGGTCCAAAATAGAGTGTTCCATCTCCTCGAAAACAAAAAAAAACCCGACTGCTTAAGAAGCAAACTAAAAAGACGTTAACAAGAAGAAAATCATGCTGTGCAGTCGGAGGATATAATGTATGATTTTTCAATATAATGTAGCCAGTGACACTCGCAACGGTACGCACGGTCAACGCGTTTAGTCTCTAGAACGACACATAGAAACAAACATACATATATATATTGACTGATGAACACCCTCCACCCTTTACCCTCCTTCGCCAGTCGGGTAAAAAGTTAGTGATAAGGGCAACAGCAATTGTACAGTCGGTTTTCTACTTTTCGTGCTGTTGGTAAATCTACAAAGTTACACTCTTTGGTGTCCGAGGTGTTCTTCAGATCGAGGCTGCAGGTGAATGGACATTCGAGATACGCCAGCAGATGGGCCATAGTTTGATCAGGAGCACCGCACTCGCGCTGTTTGTTTAATGGATCGATAATCTCCTTTTGCCCTTTTGTACGAAAACGATTAAGAATTTCCTACATAGGCCACTGTAGTTTTCCTCTAGGTTTCACGAACTCGTGAAGTGGTGGATAAGTGTTTTGCGTAAGGCGCCTTCATCACAGGGTCGGTGCGTTTTAGCTTACAGTTAAATTCAGACAAGAAGTTGGCCCTCACCCCTGTGTCGTTTCGGTACACATTCCATACCAGAGGTCTACTCCCTATGTATCCCGGGAGCCCCGTCCAAAACTAATCCGAAACTTCGGAGTGAAAAATCAAGTGCTAAGTTCAATTTTTTCAGACCGGTAAAAACACATCGGGAGTAGGTAGGTACAACTGTCAAATTGTGTTGTCATTCATTCTTAGTTCGGGCCCCGACCGAATCATCCGTCCATAGGTAATAAATAGGGAGTAAGGAACGCCCGTAACGAAGGCCGAAACTACGAACTTCGTGCTTAGGAAGTAGGCCACCAGGTGCATACGCGTACAGTAGGTACATCTGTACAGAAACGATAACGCACCGACCCGGTGAGGAAGGCGCTTTAGTACAGTCGGTACCCTATACATGTATGTGTAGATAGTATGTCGTCTTCTTAATATAATAAATCATAAAGGTCAGACATAAGTTGGTACATCGGAAGGCGACGAGGACGCCTGTATACATTTGTGACAATAATCTCATTGTAGTGGATTGTACAAAGATGTCTGATAACAAACTGATTGTGATCTGCTCTTCAACATTTCCATATATTTAACGGTGATAATGTTTTTGAACGATAGTGTAACGGTTATATTGTAACAAGAGTTTCGGATAGATAAAGACTTCGTTATCCTTATCTGGTAGGAATGTAACATTATGCAACAAAATTGCATCACATAGAGAACAAATTAACACCTGGTTCCAGAAAGACTATTACTACTGGTGGCCCGCCCCGGCTTTGCCTATTCATAATAATTTATAGGATAGAACCACAGACATAAAATCTACCTAGATGACGCAAGTCCATCTGTACGAAAACCAAGCGTGCCACTTTTTCACACACAATCTAAAAAACAAATGTACTTATCAATGAAAGAAAACATTTCCAATGCCTCGTCCAAGTTTTTCTATACAATTATAGAATTATATATATTATTTTTTATAGCTCAATAAGGCAAAAAAAGGCATTTTTATAGGTTTGGTGGATTTCTGGTGCCAATAATACTAAATGAAAAGCTCAAATTACGATCATTGATCGTAATTTTACTCCGTTTTTTGACACGCGAAGTAGTTTAGTTCATAGAACCATCTGGAATAATTTACCTTTCAAATAGTGAAAGATTTTTTCAAAAAGGAGTAGCTATTCAAGGGCCTACACTACACGTCTGAATAAACTCACAAATTTCGGGCTGTTTCTTTACAAAATTAGTTAAGATTACAACTACAGGGGCCCGAGCCGTAATGGTAAGGTGAGTTTGTGAATTTAAAATAATGAGAAGGGAAAACAGTATACAGATATTGCAACAAAGAAAGTAAATGTCAAATGCTGTCGAAAATTCCAATGATGTCATTGCAGTTTAAATTACAGCCCTAACCTGTTAATACCAGCCAATACGGAGTGCAGTTAAAGCAAATTGCATTCTTTTTTCGTATCGAGTTTCAAAAATACAGTCAGGTGCAGTTTCATCATGAATTACGCAGGCCAATGCCACGCAGGCGGAGCTGCTGCCCGCAGCTCCGCCTGCGTGGCATTAGTATTACAATCTTTATAAATAATAGCCTATGTTTTGTTGTGTTGTGTAAACTATGCTATTTTGAACTTTCATCAAATTCCGTTCAGTAGTTCTTGCGTGAAAGAGCAACAAACACCCATCTATCTATCCTCACAAACTTTCGAATTTATAATAGTAGTAGGATTATTGACTAGCTTCTGCTAGCGACTTCGCTCGAGTGGAAGTCGGAAATTTTCTCAACAGAACGTATGCCCGGGACTTAGTGTCTCATCCCATACACAGAAACCGTCCCAAAGTACTGTACTGATTATACTGATTATTTGATTTCGATTGATCTATCGATATCGATTGATTATTAGATGGTGATCTATCTATCACCGTGGAACGGAACCGAACGCGATCGATTTACAAAAAATAATCGATATAATCAGATGAAAAACGCTACTTACGTGGCACAGTTTCTTTGAATGGGATGAGGCAGCTGTTTGCTAGTATTATATTATCTGTGCCCGGGATGAGAAGTATCCTATGTCCTTCTCTAAGGTCCAATCTTCTTTACCAAAATTAACCAAAATTGTGTAGCGGGCCGTGAAAACAACACACAAAGAGACAGAGTTAATTTCGCATATATCATGTGTGGAAAATATGAATGCTTCTTGTATTCAATCCGGTTATAACAAGGTTAATAGGTAATGTGAGTAACTCAGGCGTATTTTGTAACACTGATGTTCACGATTCGCCTCTTATCATCCAATTTACTAATGTACAGAGGTGTATATGATCGGCCTATTAGAGCATTAGACTTAATATTAGTGAAGGTAACGTAACCCGCCCAAAAATGACAGTTTATTAATCTGTACCACAGATAATACAATGCTAACATACAGATGCCTCATCCCATACAAAGAAACCGTAGTGGTCAAGCGCAAGCCTATAATCAATAAAAAAAAAAAAAAAAAAAAAAAAAAAAAAACCGTGCCGACGTAACTAGCGTTTTTCGTCTGATTATACTGATTAATTTTTTTTACATCGATCGCGTTCGGTTCTGTTCCAGTGCGATAAAAGATGGTGTTAGCAGTGTTTACTCGGTTTGTGACTATTTTTTCTTTCAGTTACGATTTGTTTTATAGTATTTTTTGCACGTTTTTCAGTTTTATTGCACCAAAATGTGTTATGACACAAATTTAAACAAAAGAAAGGAATGCCTCAGAAATTTAAAACTGCGCCATCTATTGGCATCAGTTTTAAATGATCCGTTCAAATAATATTTGAAATGCGAATCCCAATATTCTATAATTTTGTGCTTGTGACCGTTGATTAACAATAACATACAATTTTTATGTTTAATCCCAGAAAATGTTAATTTTACACACAATTCAATAACAAATCAGTGCATACCGCGCCATCTAGTGAGATTTAGTAGAACCAAATTTTCTTTCTTAGCGATGGGATGCCGTGTCTGTACCAAACTTGCTTACTCTCAAGCTTTCTAGATAAAATGTTAAATGCCTAAAGTTTCATACAAAATTATCAAATCAAAACTTAAGTAGGTTTTATTCAGTCCTTTATTCAGCCATCTTACTGCGCCATATACAACGTATGTGGCAAGTACATTTGAAATTTGAACAATAGTACAATGTGCCACATTCAATTAACATTAAACAAATTTATTATACACAATATACCTTCATTAAGGTTAGTACTCCACTTTTTTCTTTCACGTGAAAGGTTCATGGAGTAGACGCAACAAGGCGATGAATTACAATAATTTGGTTTTATGCATAGACAAAGAGAATAGACTGAGCGTTCCCTACTCAGGTATGAAATAAATACACGGCATAGAAAAGGGTCGCAACAATAAAGCGGGCTTACAGACGGTTGATGTCTTTTTCTAGCATTCTGATCGAGCTACAGCACAGGCTTTCAGTAGCGAAGATGATGTTTTACATAGACAGATCGAATGTGAAAACGAACAGCAAAGTGTGAGTAAAATAAAGCGATAGTGCGGCCAGTAGTTTTCATTTTCCTGAATTCTTATTAGGTTACGTTACAGGCCTCAGCAGACGAGTATTTAACAAATAGAATGTGAAAGAACCAGGTATTGGCCGCATAGTCACTGTGTCTCTTTGAACAGAGTGTTTAATTTTACGAGGGTAATGCTCAGTCCATTCTTCTATATCCATGAGTAGAAGCTAAAACGAAACGAATTAAAATAATTCGTTCATTGGTTCTATACACAATACACACATATTTTTATTGCGAATTCGTATTGGTGTTATTGGAAACACGACCGCAAATGTTATTAGTTTTGTAAACTGCGAGCTGTTGTACGAACTTTGTTTTATGTTTTTACTTGTTTAATTTGGTTTTGTTTGAGGTTTGCTTGGCGATCACTTTAGTAATAACGCTCTATTGGGATGGCTAAATTTTTGCTTCAAATACTTAAAATTTAAAGCTCAGGTATATACGTTAGTTTGTACCTATATTCGAAATAAAACAACATTGTGTACGTCCTATGTAAATAAAGCATCGGTCTACCCCTATGCATTACGCAGAAATATAATTATATGCCTAACTCTGTCATTGCTTACGTCGCCGTTTTAGGTATTATCAATATGAATTAAAAACAGTGTGACTACAAATTAACCTTATAGTGAAATAATATCACTGAACAAATAAATATTTTCACAAAAAAACATTTTTTCTTTCTTTCCTTCCTGATTGGCAACTGACGTGCAAATTATCCTGCCGACTGTAGACGGACCAGCTTTCGAGCTGTTTCCGATTAAATTGGTGAAGTCAAACGGGTCCAACCTTGGAGTACCTCATTATATCCATAGCGAGCAAGTACGGCGAATTATATAATGAACTGTTATTACATGCCATAATCGATTTTCATGAAGAAATGTTTGTAATTGTTTGTTTTCCCAATATTATTCATATTATTTTCTTTATTTCAATTATATGCAGCAGTGGAACAAGCAGTGCTGATTATTTATAATTATTTCACGAAGCTAATGTGAACCAACGAAAGACAATAGCAGGCCAACGAGGGTTTTAAACAACTTACTTATGACATTGATGTCAATTTGACTTATGTCAAAAACATAAGCATTTGACAGGTACCTGGACCTGACGTCTCAGTGCTGCCATCTAGTGAACATAATTTCTTAAAACCCTCACTAATCTTCTTCTTTCTACGAGAATGATAAATTACTTTTCAAAGGGCAGAAAAATATTACAATCAATACCATAATTGAATTACCTTTATTAGCGTTTGCATTATTTTCGATGCAAAGAAAATCGATTTCGTATTTCGCTACGTATGACACATGTTGCTTTAGCCGACTGTACATAACAAGATTTTCCTTATACGGCATATAAAGTAAGAAAAGCTGATTAATGTTACAAAAACAGTTAGTTAAATGTCACTGATGTTGCCAGGATAATTATTATTTATTATTTTATGTGATGTTTGCCGCCTCGGTGCGTTAGATATCAACGGAGATATGTTATTTAACTAGTCGAGCTCGTTTTCACAGACATATTGGATATGCGCTTTCCAACGGAAACACCGAGATAATTATGTTTCAGTTTTAATAAGCAGCAATAATTTGCCGTCAAGGCATGCATACAGGCGTGATCCGACAATGCGACAACAATTCGACAACGTGCGTCAGCGACGATGCAACAAATTATTCTACGAATTAGAAAAATGTCTATGATAAATTGTTGTCGTAATGTCATGTCATGTCTGGCTGCGGGGTCTTTAACGTACAATGCTGTATCTGGTCGATTTTGTGTATAAATGAATCAATCACCTATGTTTATTGGGTACCAATGTAAGTTATGCCAGCCTTATTGCGTAATTAATTCGCAAGGCAAAGGGCAAAGAGTATGAAAAATCAACCAATCACATGCAAGATGAAAGACGTGATGTGGATTTCCATCTATATGATTGGTCGATTGTTCATATTGTTTGCTCTTTACCTTGCCGGATTCATTATGCAGTAAGGCTGCAGGATGTATGGCTATTGAATTAAAATTTACTTTCGAAGTAACACGTAAGATCCTAGAGAAAGTTGTTTGCAACTTTTTTTAAGAGTAATTTATATTAAAAAGTAATGATATTTTTATGAATAGAAATTATCACCATTTCTATGAACAGAAATTGTTACCATTAAATGTAATTTGCAAGTAAAGTTTTTTTCGCAAACTGCTTTGTGGAAAATAAATACTTTTGATAGAATCACTTAAATCTTCTGGTAGATAATGCCTTGTTGAATTAAGTACACCAAATATCAAAATAAATCATTAATCTTACCTATATTTTATCATCCCATAAATTTTCCAACACTTTCAATTTAATTACCAAAGTTTATTAATAAAAACTTTTAATTGACAAAGTCCTATACTAGAAAAACATCTTATAACTATTCACACACCTCTTGCGCTAGCACTTAACAAATGAAACAAAGTAAGCAACCATCAACCACTACCGAATTTAATTTCGGTTTTGTTTTCAAACACAATCGGTATGTAACCACATTTTGTAAAACAATCACACAGCAATGTGTATAACAAAGTGTAGAAACTCACGGTAAAGAATATTGAACCTTATTGCTTGCTAACTTATTCCTGTATTGTTAGATTGATTGAAAATATTATCTCAATTTTCTCAGCTCAAATACAGTTGCAGTCAAGTTTTCTGTCTACATTGAGCATTCCATGTCCTCCCATGAACAGCTTTTGTTCCTATGGTAAGTCGGTAAGTCAAAAAACATAGCATCAAGTAGAGAGGCATTGTAACAAAACATCTTTCGCCTGTTATATAGTAGGGGCGAGCCTATGCCGTCAACTGGTGGGTTACCATGAGCTCTTAGAGCAAGATTATTTCTTTTGCGCGTAAGGGACAGATGTTTGTGAGTTGTCTACATCTGTCTCTCTCTCACAGCCGCACCGTGATAGTTTTGAAACGTCATGGTACGAACCCTAGCTACATAACTAGATTCCAGGCTGTTACTGAGAAATTCCTTATGGACAAAACCCAATAACACTTGAAAGATAATTTCGTACAAAGACAGAAAAGCATACCCAACAACACTTTGAACCCGACCCGAAGCGAAACCAGATCCTCATGGTCTTTAATATAATTTCGTACATAGACAGAAAAGCATTCCCAATAACACTTTGAACCCAGAACCTAGAAACTCATGGTCTAAAAGATAACTTTATACAATGACAGAAAAGTATACCCAATAACACTTTGAACCCGACCCGAAGCGAAACCAGATCCTCATGGTCTTTAATATAATTTCGTACAAAGACAGAAAAGCATACCCAATAACACTTTGAACCAGACCCAGAGCGAACCCAGAACCCCATGGTTTGAAAGATAATTTCGTACAAAGACAAAAAGCATAAGACAAACAAGCAAAAAGTTTAATAACTGAAACTCGTTTTTTAGCATATGCTACCCGGGCCATAATAACGAATCTATTATATCAAATCAACAACTTATTCATCAAAAACGGATGAATAGTTTAGGCGATATTTAAAATCACCTTTTCTTTTGGCTTCGCCGTAGTCGGTTAAGAAATTAATGGACAGAATTATCTATTCTGCCCTTAGAGGTCGTAGTTAATACGTGACAATGACAATCATATCTACAACATAATTAAAACGATGACGTTTTTCGTGTAGTATTTTGAACTTTTGATATCAGTGTTTATTAAAAATACATAAAAAGTTCAATGTTTATAATTATGTAGGTACCTACATATGACTAGATTCTACCACTTATGTTTCTGTACCTTCTGGTAAGATTACAAGTAATGAAAGAGTCAAACGACGTTTTATACACGGCTAACTAAGAATAAAATAATCCAAATGTTATCATAATGGATTAATAAACGTTACTCTCATTGATTAAATTATTATCTTTGCCATAAAAATATTAATTAATTCTTATAAGTCACAGTAGGAAACCCGTAAACCAGCAGTCTTTTAAGTTGTATGTAAGTAATAATAATAGATACTACTTAATTGATAAAAATTAGATGACTAATAATATCCACGATTTAGAGGACGTATAATTAGAACTAATAATGGGTAGATATCAGAATGACGTTTACCTAATGAGAAGTATGGAAGAAGATATATTTCACCGACCCCTGTCTGATACACAGGGGAAAGAGCAAAAAATGAGAGCCCAGAGGCAATGCCGCGATTTACCAACGAGTCATGGATTTGAACCCGGTCATGGTATTTTATCAGCTCAAAACGGTGAAGGAAAACATTGTGAAGAAACTGTAATGTCTTTGAACCACAAAAATTCGAAGACAATATGTGACATCCACCAACCCACACTGGGCCTGCGTGTTGGATTAGAACACTTTCATCTCACAGAGAGGAGGCCTGTGTCCCAGCAGAGGTAACATTACAGGCTGATTCAAATGATTATCAGACAAGTAAAAACACGTAAAGAGAAGCTAACAGTCCTCAACGAATTCTATATGACTTGCTACTTAGCTAGATAAAACATCAAAATGTTTATTAGGGAAATTAACACCGCCACGATAATAGAAAAATAAACACACTTTCTAGCGACACAGTTAAACTTTCTTGCACTAAACAGTTCCGTTGTACACTCGTAGTTGGTACGTGTTCAAGATTAGTTTAGTTTATAAATAAAGCTTTTCTGTTGCAAGGCACGTGGGCGTTACAGTCAGAAACTCAGCAATGATAGGATAGACATGTGCAGATAAATCGGCGCAGATGCCATCAACAAACGACATTACAATCATCATTGTCATGGGTTCCCAAACAGTAGTCTGTATCCCATTTGAGAGCAAAGAGTAGCCCAAAGGTGGTCGTGGCGGCTCCAAAATGCACCGAAGATACTTATTTATTTATTTTCAAATTTATTCGTGTTTCCTCTTTCAAATTTATCCGCGACCATGCCAATAACCCTGAAGTAGCAATGACCTTATCAAGTTATAAGTTATTTGACGTTTATTATTGCAAAGATTCGGCACAAGTCAATAGGTACTTTGTAGTTTTACCCTTTGTAGTTATTTAATAAGAAAAAGTAGGGGTCGCGTATGGTAGAAAATTTAGATCCACTGGTCTGTATACTTATTTAGGATGTTGCATAACTTACGTGTACATTGTTTTGAACGCATGATAACTAGTAGCTAATGCATTTCTCATATTTACAAATTCGTAGAATCCGGTCTTTGTTGATATACAAAATAGTACATAGTACTATGAATCCTGGGAATGTATTCTGTAGTAAGACTATGTTAGTAAATAGATGACAAATATCACACGAATAGTGCAGGAATACGGAACCAAGATGCCTCCAAAAGGATTACGAAAACAGTTGACTGGGACTTCATTACGTAACTAACTTCATCGTTCTGACTAACCGACTCCTCGACAATTCAAAAGAGCCTGTAAATGATTTAATTGAAATAAATGCTCTGCGTTTGAGTTTGAACGATGAATTCTGATTCTGTAGCAACAAGTAATGTATTAAACAAACAGTGGTACAGAAGCATTCCTGAGTGACTTATCCTAGGTCATGGAATATTTATTGACATGTTCCTAATATTTTACAACGATTTGGCAGCAAGGTGCACTTTACCGCAATCGAGGGCATAAAATTCACGTATAAATTCTGTGAATATTTTAGTTTTAGTAGAGACTATAAACAAGATATTTTATAAGATGTAGTAAATAGTGGTACTCTTAACAATATTATATTTGTGAACACTGAGGAGTTGACTTGGCCTACCACAATGTAACACACTGTGTAACACAGTGTAACCGAGTATTAAATGGCTTAGGTTAGGAATGATGCGGACTAATTATAACCGAGACGAAGGAATTCTCGTTCAGACGATTGAATAATGCTCAGATGTATTGTACGTTTTGATGGAAGGAATAAAGGAACTAGTGTTACTACGGGATTTTAAGTGAAGACTATAGAATACTCAAGACAAGGACTTTGAATAGTTGGAGAAAACAAAGATTATTTTTTGGACAAAATTAATCTTAGTTCACAACGCTTCATAATTTGGCAATTTCCTTGATCTTTGTATGACTATAAGACTGACTACAGAAGTATAAAAACTAAACACCAATCACATACAATTTTTTGTATGTGATAAATGCGTTTTGCAAAAACGGAACCGTCGTAATCTTTCCATCTTCTATACAAGCAATGTAGTTTTGATTAGATGCTGAGCCTAGGAATTTGTAAATAATGTCCAGTAGTCCAGTCTAACTCAGGAACGCTATTAAACTAAGAACGACTAACTACTGGTCTAGACAACCTTGAAGTGCGTATTAATAGTTGTCTTAGATGCGTTGCATGTTGTAATTTTGAATTTAGATCGGATTGAATTCTTGTTTGAATTCAGTCTTTTTGATAAGAGTATAAATGATATAATTTTATAAAGACGCAGTATAGAAAAAGTTTCATATGGAAAAGTAACACAAGGTGGAATTACAATGGGAAACGTCAAAATTTCATATTTTGTGTTCTCACTTCTCAAAAATCGACATATTTATGGAATAGCTCATAGTAAACCTATTGGTAAACCTGTAATAATGACGAGTACGAAGACAGTTTCAGTTCAGTTTCAGGCAGGGAGTTTCAGTTGTCAAAAACACATTGTTTACATTTCTCATTTTGAAACCTTATACTAACAACTATCACGACTTGTGACACTTATGCGTTTAAAGACGCAAGTTGTGCAACCGTCAAACTACTTTACTAGTTTACTGTACTTTACAATCCTTTGGGAATTCTATACCTTATCATTGAATCCCTAAAGATAAGGCTCTTGAGAGTGCCATACACCCATGATGTCCTAATATCATAATCTGTCGCATTCAAGTACTGATAGCTCAAGTAGTCCTCAACATCGATAATATCAGTCCTAATCCCTACTGTCATCCATTCAAATGTACTATGGTTATATCTACGGTGTTGTATATTGCGGGTAGTTATAGTTGCGTCATGTCTAATGACAGTATCACAGATAATATAATACTACTAAGTAAAAGGGTTTTCTCGGTTCCTGAATATTTTATTCTTTAAATACATTGAAGATATGTTTTATAGTATCTTTTTGCACGTTTTAACAGTTTCATTGCTCCAAAATGTGTTACAATACAAATTTAAACAATCGAGTGGAACGCCTCAGACATTTAAAACCGCGCCATCTATTGGCATCAATTTTAAATGTTCCGTTCAAATAATCTTTGAAATGTGAATTAAGAGCCCAATATTCCATAATTTTGTGCTTAGGAGAGTTGATTAAACAAGAACATACAATTTTTATGTTCAATGCCAGATAATGTTAATTTTACACACAATTCAGTATCAACTTGGTGCATGTCGCGCCACCTAGTGAGATTTAATTGAACCAAATTTTATTCCTTCGTGATAGTAATCATCAATGTGTAAAGGATTTGAAATCAAAATCTGCCGTGCTTTTTTCCAACTATATTGGGGACGGTTTCGAATCCAGTCGAACCCAATAACTGGATAACATGATACCTGTTAGTAAGACCGGGTATCAGACTTCCAGGCTTCTGACCACACGTAACGACTCCCAAAGATCTACATAAAAAAATACAGCCGGAGACGACATTGTAATGAGTTAATGTCGTCTAATGTACTATATTCTGATTCGAAGACATGTGACATCCACCAAACCGTACTGGACCCGCATGGTAGTTTATGGCCCATTCCTTCTCTCACAGAGAGAAGGCCTGTGTCCCAGCAGTGGGAACAATGATGATGAATGTACTATATAACTAATAAGCTAATGACTACAGTGATTTTGAAACACCGATGGAACATCATTTTGTCATAATCAGTAGGAAGACATACTATTCAAAATTCGACTTTCTTGTTTTAATCCGGACGAAAAATTTGTATTATAATTGTCATATGCTGTTAAATTGAGACAAAAGAAATAAATCCAATTATTTATATCAAATGAACCGAAGCATCTACCAAAGGCTGATTAATTGAGCACAACTAAGAAATTGTTAAATGAAAAATTAAACAATTTCTAATTTTCACATCTCGATGACTATTTTCTTTTCTTAACAAGTAGATTTCACCTACTCAATTAATCCTAGGTAATCCAATACAACAACAGTTCTGGTTGTAAAGCTTTCGACATGATTATTTGAATCATCATCATTTTCCGGTGTTGGACTAAAATAATCATTATAGTTATTATATATTTTCCCTGTATGGTCTTTATTCATAATTACATTGATGAATGGGTTTTGCATTAGTAAGTGGAAAAACACAGAAAAATGATTTCCTTGTGGTTTTCTGTATTGTTACAGTTTCATTCATAAAACACCTTCGGTTTTCCTTGTAGGATCACATTATATTGTTCTACGTACATTGAGGCGAAAGCTTGTTTGTTATCTAGGGTGACCAATAGGTAATCGTACAAAATATCCATGCAAGGAAAACCAATTTTCCTCATTCATACCTTAACCTTCTACTTTATAGTGTAAACGAGACACAAGAAAACAGTTAATTAACTATAATAATAGTGGTCTTAATCAATTTACTAGTAGCTAATGGATTTTTTAATAACTTCAATTAAGGGCCTTCCACCGCTTTAGTAGCCAAAATATCAATATTGAACCTCCTTTTGAACAGTTTTTTTTGCAAAATATTTTTTGATTTACATATGCTATATCAGTTATGAAGAAATTCCTGCCATCAATTTTTCTGTGTAAAAATATTTTAAACATCCAAGTCGTTTTGGAGGAGTATCCAAAAGTTGCGAAAAATATCGTGTTGCTAATTATCTTTTTAAAGCAAAAGTATTTATTATACGAAAAAACCATGTTTAAAAAATAATGTACATGAAACAATAATAAAAATATATTTTTTTCAAACCTAGCCGTTACTAAGGAATATGCTTTACAAAGTTACCGTCTTAAAGCGGATGTAGGCCCTTAACAGAAAATAATATGCATGATCTACAAAGACATATCTAATTAGTGATGTGTAGAAGTGCATGTGCAAGTACACTTTATAAAGTTCTGTACTGGTGAAAAGGACCAATTTATTGGCTTCCTGCAATTAGTTCCTACAAACTTGCAAATAATTTGTAGCGACATCAGTACGCCGCTGAAACATACTTTTTTTTGACGTATCGATGGAAAATATAGTTTAAAAATATTTTTCCCAGAATTCAGCTAGGTGCGTTGACACCAGTTGCTGACGCAGTCATTAGATCATCACGGGTACAGATGACATGCGGCGCAAGATGAAAGGTGGGCCATGGATTTTGGGAAGTAGATCAGAAATCCTACTTTAGGGCTACAACTGAAGGGTAGCGGAAAAATCACTTTCTTTTAAATTACAAGAGCGGATTTCACTTCCAATTCAAGAATCGGAAAAAAGGGCTAGAAGAACGAAGGCTACTGACAACACCCAAGAAAGTGTAATACGACTGTCCCTATCGTGTTACACGTGAGGTGACACGCAAGTGTACGCGCTTGAAATTGATACAGTGCGAAATTTCACAACGGCCCCAAGTGTAATCTTTCTTCAATGTTACACTATACTGGTAGCAATATTAATTTATCATCTATTGGTAGTAGTTAGGTAAGTGTTACAAATATATAATTTATTAAAGTTTGCACCAGTGATTCGTGCAGTAAGAATTCTTAATACCATCTCTCTGCGTTTGGACATATTTTCTTCCTCTTTGGCGGAATTCCAGAGAGTGACACTTAGTGCGTTGTCCACTGTGTAACTTGTGCTTCTACCCAGAACCGTTACTTAGGACTGTACAATTAGCAATTTATGACTACTTTTGTTAGCTTGGGTCTTACCTGTTAAAACAAATGTATGTGTTAATGAATAAATAAATAATAAATAAACATAAACATAATATATTTTTAATTAAAATTCTGCGAAAATTTTACGACGTGCAAGCCCCGAAATTTCACCTAGATTTGGTCATCCCGCTAACTAGCGGCTTAAAAGCATTTATGTCTTTCTTTCCCCTGAGGGGGATAATTTTCACAAATCATTTCTTTCAGTTTTCGGTCAGTTTTATATTTATAAATCCTAAACAAATGAGACTCGAAAACTTACACATTTTCCAAAGGAAAGCGCGAAAGTTAGTAGGAACTTAAATATCCCATTACAGAAGCATTATATACAGCAACAAATATTACTACTTTTGGTAGTTGTTGCAAGTTAAACTACAACGTTGGAGTTACAAACACAAAGTTGTTGTTGTACTAATTGAAGGATATATGCCGTAAAGAATAGCTTTATCAAACAGTCAGTTCTTTCAAATTAAGAACATATAATTAAATCGACCGCTTAGCAACCGCAGAACAAAAATAACGTGAACGACATTTCTCGAGCACTTTCTTGCGAGTATAAACACACGTGCATGCGGTGCATGGAACATTATCGCACACATGCTTACGTTTAAATATTAAACAAATTGGCCCCGACGCACAATACTGTAATCACTTCATTTAAATATACTAAACTACGCAAAACTTTAGTTAAATATTATACCTACACTTCATTTAAAGTACCTTTGTATGTAGATTGTAGGGTAGGCACGATAATCTAACTTACTTCTTTCGAATATTATAAATGCAAAAGTTTGAATGGATGTGTGTGTGTGTATGTTGATACACAATCACGCCGGAATGGCTGAACAAATCTGGATGAAATTTGGCACAGCGATAGATTAGTCTGGAATAGCACATGTGCTACTTTTCATCCCGGTGTAATCTTTCTCGGGATAATAAAATACATAAATATTTTCACGCGAGTTACCGCGGCCCTGGCACAATCAACTGAAGGAACTCGTTTGGGTTTCAGTCAGTAAAAGTCTGACACGCCTTTTCGCTTCACCCAGAGCAGAAGTTATTGGTACCCCAACAAAAAAAAAACGGCCAAGTTCCGTACCATCATCACAAAAACGGCAAAAGATCACGTTTGTTGTATGGGAGCCCCACTTAAATATTTATTTAATTCTGTTTTTAGTATTTGTTGTTAGAGCGCCAACAGAAATACGTTGTTATCTGTGATAAATTTCAACTGTCTAGTTATCACGGTTCATGAGATACAGCCTGGTGACAGACATACGGACAGTGGGGTCTTAGTAATAGGGACCCGTTTTTAGCCTTTAGTATTCCCTGTAGACCATAAATAATATTTCGCCAGTTATGTTTAAGTCCCATGAATTAGGGGGCGAGCTTATTGGTATCAACGGGGCATAAACCCAGGGTTGCTACAGGGAAGTTTCAGATGGAAATCAATCAATACACATAATCAATCTGTAGAAAAGTAGTTTTTGTACATCGATCCTCATCCCATTTCCAGCATTTTTGAAATTTTTGTGTGTTTATCTGTTTGTCTGTTTATTTGTGCACGCATCACGTAAAATAAACGAAACCAATGTGGATAACTTTCATACATAAAAATTGTGCGTAACTTGAAGTATTATTAAAATATTTTTTCATCGCAATCGGTGTACTCTATCAAAAGTTAGATGAATTTAAAGTGTTCGAGAAGTAAAGTATCGCAAAACCCGCAATTCAGATACTCGGACAGTTGAACTCCATATTCGATAGATGGCGTTGTACATTTGACGTAATTTTCTGAATGGCGGTGTAAAGATTCTCTGGGAAAGAATGACACCAGAGAAACAATTGGTTGGTAGGTAAGGTAGGCAGTTGACGGAGTGAAGCCGCGGGCACTGCTGGTATCCAATAAAATTCTACTCGACCCGAGAATCTAATCCAAGACCTCATGCAACGAGACAGAATCACAGGACGTATTTTCTAAATACGTTGTAAAACCCAATTTAACTAACCTATCTACTTCATTATTTTGGAAAAGTGTCATTGTAGCACCCTGTATAATTATATATTCAACCACACTATATCAAGTATAAATAAATCTATAATTTGAAATTCATGACCACAAATTCACAGTATATTTACCTAATTAAAATAAAAGAATGTCATTAACTAAATTAGAATGAAAAAACAGACGCACTATACGAAATCAATTTAGAAAAAATCTCTCATTTTTTTGTTCTATACTTACTGTCATACGGATAGTATGACAACACTATTGGCGTGGCTGAATTCTGGACAAAATATATTTAAAATTGGAATCATCGCTACATCGGTACGACGTTAAAGTATCCCGTAGGTCAACACAGATCTCTTATGAACACATAACAGAATTACAAAAATAATAAACATGTTAACGAACTAGATAAAGATAAAGCTCCGATTCTCTTCTCGCTGACACAAACATCATTGCAATAAATCTCATTAAAATTACAAATTCCATACCAAGATCATTTACTTATCGATCATATCGAAAGCACAGGCAGTTTGTTATACAGCCAACAACAGATCTTTTAACCCAACTGCGGCAAAGCCCCAAAAAGGGCAATGTGTTTATTATAGTCTGAAAAAACGAAACTAAACTGCCGAAAATAAAGAAAAATCCTTATAAACTAAAGTCGGAACAGAAAATTGGGACAATGCAGTTCAAATAAAAAAAAAGTATTTTGTAAACATGAATGGCTAATGTTGGCTGATTCTAAAACTTTTGCTAAAACAATATAAGGCGTTATTGAATTTGGAATAGATTCTATATTGGAATAGCATTGTAATTTATTCGCTTACTTGCAAAAAACATCTATTATGCAGATTCATTTTAATTTCATACATAGTCGTTTCACGCAGTAACAAGGGTACTTAATTTGAAATAAGTCATATAATGATGTTTTATGATTTTATAGATCACTTGATTACACCGAATAAAATAATATTTTATGTAATTATAATTAAACTTGTTGTTTCAAGTGTTTAAATTATTATCTACAAGTTAGCTTTACTGTTACAAGGTGTTTTATTTACGTGATGATTAAATATTATCTTCTTCGTTTAATATCTATTTACACTACGTTTTAGTATTTATTCATTTTTTGTTCAATTTAAAAAGCCAATATCCGCATAATATACTTTGTAAACTTACGAAAGAAAATTATTAATATTTATTTCGTAATTACACAATCTTTCCCGTTTAAATTGACTAAGGAATGTTTAAGTCTCTGCAATTTTTTGACTGCACCCACACGTTCAAAATGCCGAGTTATTCTGAGAGAATGTTTAAAAATATACCCCTCGTACACATTTTTTTTTTCTATTAAAAGGTTAAAAATTAATCAACTTCAAAAATAAATCTGAAATTATTAAAAATAATTTAAAAAATAGCGACTTACCGTTAAAAAACAATTAAAAACCGACCGGACTCACTGGCACTAAACACTTCACTAGAGCAATTGAAAAAAGAATAATCTTTTTTCAATTAAATTGGCGCTAAAACTTTTAAAAATCGAAGTAAATATTTAAAATGGCGGAGCGCGCGTCTTCGGCGGCGATACAACGCTGAATGATAACAGGTTGGGTTGGCGGCAGCGTAATTATATCAATGAGAGTCGAGCATTCAGAACGAGTCAGGTGTAGGAGTCAGTCACACTACACACACTATCTTTTCAATAGTTTAGTGAGTAATATCGAAGCGCAATTTGCTAGATCATACGCGGTTGCACTTCGACAGCAAAATAATAAGGAAAATCTGGCGGCTACCCACCAATCTGGTTTGGTAGCTTTGTAAAAACTGCCCGCTTTTTTTGTTCTGTTCAAAAACCTTTACAAGGTCAGCGCAAAGTTGAGGTGTACAATTTTTTAGGCACTCTCATGACTTTTAAATTTGATTACAAACTGAAGCTAGCCAAACCTATGCGTGAGAAACAATCAACTAGGTACGTTCATATTTCCTTCCTTCATCGTCCTCGTCATAACAAAAATATTTTCCTAAACAGTTTGAAACTACTTTCCGGTGTCTGGGAAATAAACCCAACGAAATAATATGTAGATAATACTTTCTATATCTATCTATAACAAAGTATAAAATATATATACAAAATATATTAAGATAAGCTTAGCTTCTGAAATCATCAATCGTCGGCAATCATCCTACTAAGGCCCAGTTTTATGATCCGTAGTTTCAACGAATAGTTCAATATGCTTATTTCGTTCAGTTTCAAATTTCGTTATAATGTGTTTTTATCAATTGTTAGCCTAAAAACTGGTCAAATAAATATCTCACCAACTTATTTGACCGTTTTATAGGCTAACATAATATGACGAAAAGTTGCATTTTAGCGTAATTCGAAACCGTTGGTTAGTACCTAGATTTAACCCTTAACCCGTTATTAAAAATAAATGGCCCGTTTTGACAGATATAAAAATACTTAATAATAATTAAACTTGATGCTTGCGAATGATACTCGTTATCGAGTATATGAGTTTGATTTTTCAATTTCTTACGTAGAAAGTTAACGCGGCATTTAAAATGAGGAACTTCAACGGGCTTCTTTAATTGTAACGACTCTAGTCGAGTTAACTGCGGATAAAAAAACTGGGCCTTAGGGAACGTAGTAATAATAAAAAAAATATTTTACCAAAAACAACACAAAAGATTAAAGTATGTTTACAGACTAGTACTTAAGGTTGCGTTACAAAGGAGCATCTGTAGCCGAACTAGAACGGATCCTGTATCTCGGCATACAGCGCCATACCCCCAAGAATAGACAATAATGTGTAGCTCGAAATACATGCAAAGAGATGCATCTAAGATTACGGACTTATTTATATAATCATACTAGCTGCTGCCCGCGACTTCGTCTGCGTAGTAGTACTCAGAATAGCCTATTTTTTATATCGCGCAATTATATTGTAGATTAGTTCACCGTACAAACTTCCACCCCCTTTAAAGATGATGGCCGCGATAATAACTATCCTATCTCCTTCCCAGGGTCTCAAATTATCTCCATACCAAATTTTATCTAAATCGGTTCAGCGGTTTAAGCGTGCAAAAGTAGCAGACAGACAGAGTTACTTTCATATTTATAAGTATACATATAAGTATACTAGTATATAACTATTGAAAATCATAAATACTCTCGGGATAAGAAGTACCATATGTTCTAATACGTCTAATCCGGAACATGGTGTATCCGTATGCCAGGTTTTATCAAAATCCGTTCAGCTATTAAGTTTGTCTTTGTGCATTAAAACAATTTTTACAAACAAACAAACTAACATTCACATTTATAATATTAGATGGAATATCTACTGCGAATAAACACATTACCCTCCTTCGGCAGTCGGGTAATAAACAGCATATCCTATAAAATAAATAACCTACTGCAAAAACCCTATCAGTGGCAAAAATTAGATGGCAGCAAATCTTGGGAATACCGATTAATGGCAAAATAATTGTTATCGATCAGCCAGTAGGTACCTGCTACAATAAACGACAAGACTACCATGTAACGGTTACCGAACATGAGTACCTACTATGTTTTCCTTGAAAAGCTCTAAGCATATACAAAAGTACTCAAACGCAGAAATATGTTCAGATACCTGGATGTCCTAAGGATACATCGGCACTCTAAAGCTATAAGTTAATGCAACGGGCGGGTCTTAATTATCCAAAATAAAATTCATCATCAACAGTCTTTTTAATGTTCCCACAGCTGGGACACATGCTTCCTCTGTGAGAGGGGGAATGGTTCACCACGCGGGCCCATTACAGATTGATGGATCAGGATGGTCACATCACATGTCTTCGAATTTTGGTTTTAGGACATGTCGGTTTCCTCACGATGTCTAAAAAATAAAACAAAATTGCCTAAAACATGGATATCAAACAAAAACTATAATTGGTCCCAAATCGTAATGGTGTCAAAACAAAGTTGTTTACATCCGATTTGGCCACCTTATCCCCCTCATAATTATATCATTGCATTCCGTTGACAGCAGTTGAGTAGTAAGCACGGTAGTCCCTGTCGCTGCCACCATGAAGTTCTTTGTTATATTTTTCGTGATGGTCGCGTTACTCGCCGCGCTGTCTTTGGCGCAACCGGTTGACAGTTTAGAACCTGGGGAACCAGATACTTCAGCAGCCAAGCAACCAAATACATCAGTAGCCGAGCAAACAGACACATTAATTACTAAACGAGTTAAGAGACAAGTAGGCTATGTTATTCTTGTGAAAAAACCTAAATGCATGTGCCCAAGGAATAAAGTTTATCTAGTATCTCGTTGCGTGTCCTGCGAAATGTAAGAATCTACAAATTACTATCACACATCAGTTAATACTTGAATTTTTCGTGAGTTTGTTGAGCTTGCAATTCAATTTATTGTGACATTGGACTTAAATTCAATTTTTAGATTAGCCAACGATATATATATATGTTGCAGTTAGTGTTGAGGGAAATGAAGATCATTTTTAGGATTCCGTTCCTTAAATGGAACGATGTAATGTATGGGGACAACACTTTGCCAACGGCAAAGATCATTTTGTCACATCAACGAGATACTAGATAAACCTTATTCGTTGGGCACATGGCCCAAGGAATAAGGTTTAACTAGTATCTCGTTGCGTGTCCTGTGAAATGTAAGCATCTACAAATTACTATCACACATCTGTTAATACTTTTATGACGCTTGCGGCTAAAACATTTTATAATATTTGGAAATACATATAAAATTTTAGAATTTTTCGTGAGTTTGTTGAGCTTGCAATTCAGTTTATTGTGACATTGGACTTAAATTCAATTTTTAGATTAGCCAACCATATATATATATATGTTGCAGTTAGTGTTGAGGGAAATGAAGATCATTTTTAGGATTCCGTTCCTCAAATGGAACGATGTAATGTATGGGGACAACACTTTGCCAACGGCAAAGATCATTTTGTCACACTTTGCCAACGGCAAAAATCATTTTGTCACACTTTGCCAACGGCAAAGATCATTTTGTCAATTTTCAAATGCTCATTGTTTACCTTATTACCTAAGTATTTTGGTGAATGTTGTACCTATAGCCGTTATCGGCGCACGACTCCAATTCGCACTTATCCGGTTTTTTTTTCAGATTTAAGTATTTAGTTTCTAACTCTTGTCTTGTTTCATTAATGGCTTTAATTTTTTTTTTTATTTTAGGTATATAGTTCTCACGGGTGAAAACTATTGTCCTGAATGTGAATTTGACAACGATTCTTTTTACTCCCAGCTTTCATTTTAAAACTGTTGTCGTTATATTAAATGGAATCTTATAAAGAAGCTCTACGAGTGCCAACTGACAACTTGCCTATAAGGGATATTTAGACATACATAGCGACACCAGTCCAATGTTAGGTAGTACAACGTAAATATGTCTTGAATAAGCTTCGGTAAGTTAGAATGGGGCGATGAAATAAGCTTAGAATGATAAGCATGTAATCTATACAAAGCCAGAGTTTTTAGATACAAGACCTGACCCGAAGAATGGACTTGAAACTTCATCGATTGCATCGACTTCAGGATACTTACTGTGTTTTTGAAGTCAGATTATTCGTTTTGTGATAATAATGATTTATATTTGATATTTGTGATGTGTGTAACATTTTATTGCTTGTGCTTGAGTAATGTGATATTAAACATTTTTTTATTTATTTAAATCAACAGTTTATTTTTTTCGATGCCCTACTATTATGACATTCCATAATTTTTATTATTTAAACAGCTTACTCTAATTAATCGTATCCTCTAACTTTCGAATACAATGTTCCTAAGTAATGATTTTGTAAGTAAAAGCTTCCCTCTCACAGAGAGAAGGCCTGTGTTCCAGCAGTGAATGTTAAAAGGCTGATGACGTTAATGTAAAAGATACTGCCAATCACTTAAGGCCGTACCTGACCAAAAAATCTTGAGCATTCCTAGTGCCCTAGCGGCATACTGGTGGCGCATGAATTTACAGTAGTGAATACGCCCAGATTCTAAAACAAAATCTTTAAAAAATTGAATATACGCCTTTTGAAAAAAAAAAGGTTACAAAATGTTCGTTATCAAAGTGTCTGTCCATTAGTGTTAGTACATAAAATAATTAATTAACACTTTACGAGGAGATGCATGCTATTAATCATTATTTCTCATTTTTATGGTTTTGTTGGAAGGAGATTAGTGAAACATTTACTTCTTTAAAAAAAAGTATACTACCATTTTGGAATCAATATTATGTAGAAATTTAATATATTTTTATTAATTGATATTTCTTTTTAAATAACGAGTAGCTAGCTCTTAAAACTGCACAAAAACGGCCAGCGTGGCGTTTTGCTCGGGGAGGTGCCTTAAGTATTGTCTAATGTTCAGATTTTACAAAAAAAAAGTAGAGCAAGAAAATAATTCAGAATATTAAAAAACCCGTCTACAAAGTAAGTAAAGTTGCAATCAAGACCACATTTCAAGCAGCAGATTGTTTTTTTGCCAGCATTTCCCATTCCACGGTTGAGTTATGACACACGGTCCCTTAATCAGAAAAAGCATACTTAGTATTTTGATATAAAATATAACATCAAATACTAAAATTATTGTTGAGATATTTCGTTAATCTTGGTACCTACTGAAGTTTTGGTAATTTCAGGCTTAAAAGACGAAGTTTTGGTCCTAGGAAAATAAAGTGGATTCAATATTTTTTGGCAAGATATTTTTCATTATGCGTAAGTAGTTTCGCTCAATTGACCTCGTGAAAAACAATCTACAAACAGTTACGTTAAAAAAATGTTTGTAAACTTTGCGTTAACGTATAAACTTATGGCAAAATATAGGTAGTACACAACTAATAATAACATGTTATTTATTGATAGTTACTATACCTGGGAAAACGTTAAAGCAAGAAATGGCCCATTTACTTTCCAAACTTAAGGAAAATGTCTTGAGGAAAGGATATAACATATAATACCTACGCTAATAAATAAGAAGCGCATGCTATGTACATAACATGCATCTCTTTTAATTACAAAATGCAGGATAAACTTTTTCAAGAAAATTTTATGAAAATGAAGCATACTTTTAGTAGGTACTGCATCGGTTGAGGTTGCATAAGTTACAAACTTTGTAGCTGTTATGCTGGCTGAATTTACTTATAGAGGGACATTCGTATTTAGAATGGATTGATTACTGTCATCGATTGACAGGGCGCTAGAGAGCGCGGGCGCGTGGCATTTATAGTTCTTTTTACAAATTAATAGGCATAAATCCTATATTTATCACAAATGACGCGTATTACTTAGTAAGGAGTCTTGCAAACTCTACAGTACCTACTTGACATATGCCTAGTATTTTCCGACTAGGTTAAGGTTGGCATGCAATCTAACCAAAAGAGGCTAACTAACTATCAATATTTAACGAGGAATGTCGAGGTCAGGTGGCAGTTATTCCATAACTGCCATTTCGATATTCCGCAACTCCAATACTGGACAACTTTAATATGCTTAGGCTAGACTTGGGGTCAGACTTTCAGTCTTCAAGACTTCCCATAAAGACACATAAATTCGCATTCACCAAGCCAGGAGAAGCCGACGAACGAGGGGTCGAGCAGTTGTAAATGGTCACCTATGCGTATATTATTCGCGGGTAACAAAGCTAAACGATGAAAGCTTCAGCACGTGGAGCCAAGTTGACAATCTACAATCGATAACGGTAGCAGAAAACGAATCAATGTATGGGAATGACTCATCTGAACGTTAAGTCACGTGATCAGACCATACAAATAGAAGGCCTTAAGGATTGTAGAAAGAGATTCGATACGAAACGTTTGTAATTTGGCTAGGGGGGCTACTATTTAGCCACGATCACCATAACTTTGAGGCCAAGAAAACGGTCAAGCATATTTTCGTACATAAACGAAAATATTGCTAAGATTCAATAAAATTTTGAGTATTTTAACAATTTTGCCGTAGACCTAGACGAAGATCAAGATATGATATAAAATGCTTGCGAAAATACTGGCCCACAAAGGCAGAGGATAAATGTCTGTAGAAAAAGGAAAGGGACGATTTACCTCCGTAGTGGTACCAAGCTAATTTGAAATGAATTTCAATCTCAGTTAGATCACTTTTTAGCTGACCGTACTATAAACTGAAGACATCAAGCATGATTCAGCAAATCTTATAATCTCTATAATAATTGAATAATGCCATGGTCTTCAGTTCTGTAAAGTCATAGAACAAAATAGTGCTGACGTCACTTTCCATGACATGCGATTATTGATATCAAAACTTGTGCAATTTTATAATGAAGTTTCTAGTTCAATGTTTTTATACATAGTAAGAAGTTATATAAAGTAGTGGTCGTGTGCCAAAAGATAAATAGTAGGTAATTGTTATAATTTTAAAAAGAATGACCCGCCCGCGTCAAAACAAACGAAATATAATGAGTATTGTAAAGTGACTCGTGTGCAGAAATCTTTATTGTGGTTTCGTAGGTATTTTGTCTGTTATCATGTTAGAGTCAATATAATACAATAAACTGGTTCCCATTAACATGATTTTAGGGATCCGTTGTCCAAATTTTTGTTTCATAATATGAACTTTAGTTGTAATTATCATGCAAAAAATAATCTGCCTAAGTAAATCATCATAATCACCATAACCTGCCAGCCCAAACCCTATGTTATTTGGGGTTAACGCAACACGTTTTCTTCTTCAGTTCTCACCTAAAATATATCCTCAAAAAAATGCATGTTTTAGTTCAAAGTTTAAATTAAAAGTATTAATTAAATATTTGCCTTTCGTGAGCTAAACTCATATTCATCAGCGTCATCAGCTAACTGACCCCTTCTTTTGTGATAGGCTCGCGTTTGACAACTATCTCGCCTGATGGTAAGCGATGATGTGGTCGACGGTGAAGCAGGCTTGCCTAGAAGTAACCTATTCACTCTTGACTTAAAATATGACCTAGTGGTAACTATAGGGACTTGGTCCTCCCGTTGGGTCAAAGCTATCCGGAAAATCGGCAAAGAGATCATGACTGAACCGTCAATAAATACCCGTTAACGCCGCACCAGAAAAAAAGAAATGAGTTCAAGAACTTTAACAATTTTATTTTTCCTCTAATTACTATTTCAAGTAGGTACGGAACCCGTCAACCTGATTGGCGCCGCTTTAGGTGATATACAGGATTCTTATCTTACAAGCATGGTTCCCGCGAAAAACGTGCGATAACGACATGGTATGATGCAATGAAGTGGGTCTTTGTTATCTACTCGTCATGCGAGTTAATTAGGAAGAATTATTGTTAATTATTTTACAAAGAAGTTGTAAAGAATGACTTTTATATCATGGTGGTGAAAGTAATTTTTAGGGTGTAAAAGTACTCATATGAATATGAACAAATTCTATTAAATTTGGTATTTTATATTCGCATAACGGACAGCTGATTTTGTTGCCAAGTCTCAGCGTTGATCCAGCAATAAAAAATGTTTCACAGTCATCGAGTATATGTTTTCACCCCCACGTAAGATCGCCAATTAACTAATAGTTATCCACTATGTTCCGACATCAATATGATTCGTCTGCTCACGCGCAGGGAAAAAACAAACTTCTTTAGTATTTCAATCACACACTATATTACTACAGACATCGCAAATGCAAATAGCCACCAGCATGAAGAATTTTCCTGTTTAACAAAAATATAGTAGAAAAATCTGCATTAAACGGATACTAACCCGTTTAATGCAGATTTTCAATTATGACCAACCTACATCTGTTTTTTATTAACACACCTACCTACACATTATTCTTATAATTTTCTTTTTTTGCGAGATATCACAACCGCAAATAACCACCAAATGCGTCAAATTTTCCTTTTATACCAGACTAGCTTCTGCCCGCGTCTTCGCCCGGGTATAAAGTGTTTTATCATCCCAAAGGAATACAAACTATCCTATGTCCTTCCCAGTGTCTCAAACTATCGCCATGCCAAATCGGTTCGGTAGACCCGGAGATTACCCCCTACAACCTCACATACTTTTCCTCTTTATAATATTAGTATAGACAAATAAAAGAAAAAATCCGCATTAAACGGACACTACAATATGACCAACCAAGGTCCGTATTTTGTCCACACATAAGGTACACATTATTTTTACGTTTATCTTTTTTTTGAGAGACATCAAAACCGCAAATAACCACCAAATGCGTCAAACTTGCCTGTCTCACTAGGCATAAAGAAGGAAAAATGGCCTAGACGGGACAAATAGTATGACCAACCAACCTGCAATCTGCTTTTCTGCATTAATCGAATCAACTTTCTCCATACACATCATAGCACGGTGCAATGCGTGTTTATGAAAAGTGAAACGGAGCGTACGATGCACTTTTATATCGCAGCGGCCAATCGGCCTTGGCTAATATGATGACGTCATAAACGCACGCGCACCGAAAAAAAATCGCAGCAATTGCATCATATAGGTGCACAATCGTCACGGCTGTAATGCCTGAAAGGCCGGGACAAAACTATAACCCCACTGTCTGAAGAACTTGAGCGTTTTATGGACCAACATTGAGGCATTAGTGATATTAAAGCTAAAGTTATAAATACATAAACACAGACAAACAGAAACAGTAGCACCATATGGGTTCCTTAGTGACAAAAATGATAAAAAAAAAACTCTTTTTTTAAAACCTGTTGAACGCTTACTCGGGATTATTGCCCAGGACAAGTGATATACCCACTTAATTCGTAACGCATCTAGGGAAATCCCTACCAATTAATTAAGTGGACTGGGCAACCATATTGCTGATACATGAGGATTGTCGCTTTTTGGAGGAAAAATCATTTCCATTTCTAGGCCTTCTTTATTCTCTCTATTAGGAGCATTTGTCTGAAATGTTACCTATGTTAGTTAGTCTTGCAATTCCAAAATAATTTTAAACCATAAAACCACTTTTCTTGATCTGAATGAGTCTTTCTGAGACACTCCCGGAAGATGCGAATGCGACCTCCAGGCTCCAGACCAACGACGCTCCAGACTAATGAGAATATTACATAACTAAATGCGGTCACTGAATTTCTATAAGAAGTAAATAAAGTCCCTCATTAACATAGTTTTTTACATAAATCTGCAAATTAGTTGACAGCATAATAGATTGTTTGTTAACTAAGACTCAAAGAATGACGAAGAATGACGACTAATGACGATTATGACGTCAGATTTTCTTCAAAACCTGCACAGTCATGCTTGCAATATTTTCAGACTGAATGAACGATGAATTGATGAATGACATAGTTCAACTGATAGCCAATAAGTAGGTATTACCTAATATTAGGGCTTGTCCCCATCACCACGTCACGAGACTTCGTCAACGTGGAACAGTGCTATGTCACGACACGTTACAATGTCGTAAAAGTAAGCGTCTCGATATCGCAACGTAACACATTATCGTACCTTGGAAAATTCCGGCACATTTTTTAGCATTTCTGACAAAAACAACGTTTAGTTTCGGTTCTGACAGTTACAGCATTTCTGACATCTTTTTTGCACAACTAATCGCTAAGACATTTAAACATCAACTGAGCGATCGCTTCGCCAATCGCCACGTAGCCATTCCGAAGACGTACAACGCAACGTTCCGCGGCGACGTTGCCGTACCGTGCACGTCACGTCAATGCAACGAGTCGCGACAACACGTTCCACGGTTCAACAAGGTTCCACGTTGACGACCTCGTGACGTGTTGATGGGGACATGCCTTGGCCTCCATTTTCCAAGGGATATTATTCCAAGGGAACATACTCTTGGGATAAAAAGTATCCTACGTCCTAATCCAGAACATGGTCTACCCGTGTGCCAAATTCGTTCAGCTGTTAAGAAATGAAGGTAACAACAGACAGACACTTTCGCATTTATCATGCTAGTATTATGAATGTATGGATTGATTTAGATTCATCGGAAAACAATTAAATTCCCGACACAAATGTTATCCCAATATCTTTGATATGCGGAAGAGCAGTGAAAGACCAAAGAACCGATGGAAGGATTGTTGAGGTAACTATTAAGTTGCCAAATAGAGATATATGAAAGAAGAATACATGCTACGCTGGCCGCCGTCGAGGTCGACCGCGGCGAAGCTGGAATGACGATCTGGACATTTTTACGGGGCAAAATTGACCAGAGATCGCCCAAGACAAGGTTTGGAAGGAGAAAGCGGAGGCTTTTGCATAGCAGTGGGATACAAATCTAGGCTAACAAAAAGGCCAGAAGGATAATGATGCATTAAACACAATAGACCTGCATTATTAATCAAAATCAATGCCATTACCAGAAGAAGAACCGTCGTAAAGATACCAAACATAACTAACAAGAAAATACCGCAATAGTTCATCAAATTTATCACATGTACTTATCAAATTAAGCTTAAAAATACAATTACCTCCAGATGTCGGGGTCAAGAACGTATCGATTAATATATGTCAAGTCATTTCAAATGAATCTCGTTCTGTCCAGATTGTGGCACGTACCTACAAACAAGACTGTGTGTGTGTCTGTAGCTCGGTCTATTAATTGTAGCAATTAATCGAAAGATTGGCATCGTTATAAGGAAAAACATCATCAGCCGTTTTTTAATGTTCCCACTGCTGGGACACAGGCCTCCTCTCTGTGAGAGGGAATGGGACGTATTCCACCACGCGGGCCCAGTGCGGGTTGGTGGATGTCACATGTCTTCGAAATTTTGCTTCTAGGACATGCCGGTATCGTTTTCCTTCACCGTTTTGAGAGCAGTGGTGATGAAATAATTTACACAAAGTAAAGCGCCTGCCTGGTTCTGGGGAAAAACATAATCTAGGCTAATTCTATACAAAGTAAAACAGTCCGGTTTTAGGGTCCCGTATCCAAAGGGTAAAAACGGGACCCTACTACTAAGACTCTGCGGTCCGTCTGTCTGTCTGTCTATCACCAGGCTGTATCTCATGAGCCGTGATAGCTAGACAGTTGAAATTCACAGATGATGTATTTCTGTTGCCGCTATAACAACAAATACTAAAAACAGAATAAAATAAACATTTAAATGGGGCTCCCATACAACAAAAGTGATTTTTTTGCCGTTTTTTGCGATAATGGTACGGAACAAATCGTGCGCGAGTCCGACTCGCACTTGGCCGGTTTTTAGGAGGTAATCTCTGGAAGTGCATCCATAGAGCTCTACTATCGCTATGTGCATTTTATTTTATCCCGGAAATTACACAGTTCCTATAGTATAGGGCACGGAAACGAAACCGCAGGACCAAGCTATCGACATAATATCATTATCTTGTAATTAAGCATCTATTATTACGCAAATGATACTCTTTTGAATATACTAAGAACTATAAGAAAAAATAATAAAAAACCCGACTGCTTAAAAAGTGAACTAAAAAGACGTAAACAAAAATTTGGGACCCCACAATATGGCACCCAAAATCCGCCATTTTTCTATTTTCCAATTTTAATGTAGCCATTGACACTCGCAGGGTTAAGACGAATCGATTAAGAATCGACGTAAGAATCATCAAGAATCGAATGACGTAAGAATCATCAAAATCGGCCAACGCGTTTGGTCTCTAGAACGCCACAGAGGAACAAACATACATACATAGACTGATAATCACATTACACTTCTTCGGCAGTCGGGTAAGTAGTCTTGGCATGGTAAAAATACTGGCAAGTCAGCATGGTTGCCTTCCCCATGCTCAGCCGTTCGGAACGTAGGTTAGTAGTAAATACAGACTCTCTAAGGTAGCCATTACCAATAAGCCACGAAAAAATATGATGCAACTGTATTGTGATTCACCTATTATTTCTGAACAAAGGTCTAATCTTAGGACTAAATGAAGAATAGAATATTTGTGCTATCAATGACGATTAAATACGAAAAATAAAATAACTGCAAATTCACCCTATCTATAAAAACAACAAGGATCTAGGACTGCCATCAGAAATAGACACATATCGCAACTCACTCAAATCATGAAATAATTACTCGTTCATGTAAACAAACGGTTACTTGCAAAAGTCTTAGTTGAAACTGCCTTGTAATGCTGTTATCTGTAAAGTTAGGTATGTCATTGACTCACGCGCACATGGCTTCGTCGTGAAAATACACAAATGTGTGTAGTAATAAAGCCATTTATTACATACTGTTTGTGATTTGTGATCATCTCACGCATAGACGCGAAGGGTAGACCGAATAAAATTGTGTTTCTATATGTATGATAATAATGTTGGTGTTCAACAATTTCATGTTATTAATAAAAACATTGTCACAAAAAATTACCGACTTCAAAAGCAAAATACTAAAAAAGTGTAAAATAACTCCGGATAATTCCGGAAGTTTGTCTTTGGTACTTCTTTTTTTATCGTTTTTCGATACCAACAACCGAAACGAAAGTTATTTTGCACTTTTTTGAAGTCGGTTTATTTTTTTGTGACAATGTTTTTATTTCTCTCTTTTTAGTTTTAGTACCCTATCATTAAAAAGTAAGCAATTTCCGTAGTAAGGCACCCAACGGATAACGTAATAACTTAAGGCGGAACCACATTTGCGTGGCGTGGCGTGTCGTGGCGCTTTCCGACGCAATTGATTGGCTACAAAACTCGTTGCGGTATGAAGTAGGCTGTAACAGAGTCGTTTGATTGGTGGACCCCGCGCCACGCCACACCACGACACGTAAGTGTGGTTCCGTCTTTAATTTACATATACGTGCTGTTTGTCGCTAACGAGTTCGGTTGTATGTTCCATACCTTGAAAACTACTGAACTGATTTTGATGAAACTTTCACTGTTCCCTAAGTTGAGAGATACCGATCCGATAGTTAGTTTCGGGGAAATGCGTGGACAAATATACATACATACATACAAACATACGCAATTGATTGGCTACAAAACTCGTTGCGGTATGAAGTAGGCTGTAACAGAGTCGTTTGATTGGTGGACCCCGCGCCACGCCACACCACGACACGTAAGTGTAGTTCCGTCTTTAATTTACATATTCGTGCTGTTTGTCGCTAACGAGTTCGGTTGTATGTTCCATACCTTGAAAACTACTGAACTGATTTTGATGAAACTTTCACTGTTCCCTAAGTTGAGAGATACCGATCCGATAGTTAGTTTCGGGGAAATGCGTGGACAAATATACATACATACAAACATACACTTATAAAATTTGGCACACATGTTTAGAATTAGAAGCCCATATAGAGTAACATATAATATGTAAATATTGTGTAATTACAACAATATACATACGTATCGAATTGATTACTTCCTTCTTTTTGAAGTCGGTAAAAAAAAGTTTTTCTGTTGCAGATGATCCTCGGATAAAAGAGCTGTGTAAGTGTACCTACTCGTAATATCGGGGATGGGCTGGCAGACCAACAGGACGAAATTATAAATTATACGGGTTCCATTTTTATCATTTGGCTGACTTAACCCTTGTGTCCTTTGATTTCTGAAGAACAGTATCAAAAGACCAGACCACTTACCATAAAGTTCCAGTCATCCATTCTGAAGATCATAGTGGCTTGTGGCTCGTTGATATGTTCAGGGTCGTGGTAGATCATCATCTTCTGTGCCAAAAGAAAATAATATATAAATAATAAAATTAGAAATAATATGTTTCCCATAGAACTGCTCACCATTAACTTATTGTCGAAAAACAAAGTGAGAAGTACTAAGTTACTGATTTTTCGGACATGAAATTATTTAATATCAAGTGTATCTTAACCTGGTGTCTTAAAACAATATTAGAGGTCCTCGAAATTGTATAATTTCTGTTTTAATTTAGCTCTACAGCTGAGTAAATTAAAACAGTCAACATACTCAAAACCCAAAGCAAATATTAATTGTTTTTCTTAGGCGGTATTATTTTTACAGCGATGACATAATTGTTAAGGAATTGGCGCAAACATGTAAGGGAAGGAAAATCTTTATTTAAATACCCATATTAAAATTAAAACAGCGCTGAAGAAAAACAATGAATACTTCACGAGTTTGCAAAGTCTTACCTAACTGCGTACAAACTATATGACTTAATTAATTGTTATAGGTAGAAAACTAAATCAGAACCATAATGGAAAGACCCCAGAACCTAAGAGGAAAAGTACCAGCTCATACCTAGACTAGACAAAATAATACACCTATTAAACTAGTACACTTCAAAGGACAAGTCGCATTCGCATTTTATGCAATGGCCGCAATCTCTCCTCGTTAGGCTGTCTATTCATCTATCAATCTAGCATTCCTACTACCACAGTGTAACAACTTACAGTGGGTTCATCGAGCATACTTTTGACAGGACGAAATGTATTGTTTACACTCTGCAATACTTATTGGAGCAAATTACATCGGAATATAAAAATCACAATTATTTCCCACAAGCTATGTTATTCAAGCGCCTAAAAGTTCCTTGTAGCACTGTAAGCACTTTGGTACCGAACAGTTTAGTTTTAAAGTGGCGCCTGTTGCAGAAAATACATCTTTCTTTTTCAGTATAAGGAAAATCTTTTAAATTGGTGCAATACTGGAGGAGGAAATAGGCAAGAGGCAAACCTCGAATTGACTTTTTGCTAAGTTAATTCAGTCGGATTACTGCGACCGCATTTCCTCTTAAGGCGATATATACATCCCAAAATGTAAACGCAGTACTGGCCGTGCGCCCGCTCCGAGCCAAAATATCAATATTGAACCTCCTTTTGAACAGTTTTCTTTGTAAAATATTATTTAATTTACATATGCTATGTCAGTTATGAAGAAATTCCAGCCATAATTTTTTCTGTGTACAAATATGTTTAAACACCCAAGTCGTTTTGGAGGAATATCCAAAAGTTGCGAAAAATATCGTGTTGCTAATTATTTTTTTAACGCAAAACTATTTGTTATACGAAACAACTATGTTTAAAAAATAATGTATATGAAACAATAATAAATATAATTTTATTTCAAACCTTTTAACCTAGCCGTTACTAGGGACTATGCTTTAGAAAGATACCGTTTTACGGCCCTAAAGCGGATATATCGTAAAAAGCTCAGCCCTGTACCCCCGAAACTACTCACGATAGCTCCGCATAAACGCTGCCGTTGAACCACTGTTATTTGTTTGTTGCACTGTGCCACCATCAAAGAGGAGGTAATTTGCAATACAGACTGTTATCCTATCAACCTATAGATTAGAGAGTTCGGGTGTGCGCACAATTGGACAATTGTCTGGTCGTTAAAGGCACTTCTTCCTATTCTTTACTGATATTCGGGTCAGACGGTCATTCTAATGTCGCTTGAACGATGTACTTGCGAACCAAGTGCATTAAAGTACTATGCACTTTCGAACACAAGTATTTTATCACCATTTTCGGTCGTTTAATTCGTTTATCAATACTGTGACTTGAGCTATAATTTTTATGCTAAATTAACTTCACATCTGTGAAAATAAATGAGTCATGTGGAATGAATTCTGTTGGTAAACACCGCAAAGTTTTGTCAAGCTAAGAACCAGAAGGTGGCGAAAATGGTCAAAACTAGACTGTTTGGGCTAGTACAGGGTTAGTAAGTAAATATTTATTTCTCAGTATATGTTACATAAAGCGCGAGCCTTTAAAAAAAAAAAAAAAAAAAAAAAAACATTGAGATCTTACATTTAACATTGTTTCACACATACTACCAATGCTGGTGTAGAAATATTAAATAATAATCTAGGTACATGCGAATCAAAACTAGGTACATGCGAATCAAAACTAGGTACATTATAAGAATCGTGACTTAATATTATAAATGTGAATGTAAGTTTGTTTGTTACGATTTCACGCAAAAACTACTGAACCAATCATCATGTAACTTTGTACATATATTCTTGGTGGTATGAGAAGTAACATAGGATACTTTTTTATTAAATAAACAAATATTTTTTTAATGGCTGCACTGCGAGCGAAGCCGCGGGTAAAAGCTAGTAATATATAAATTTATGAAATTTTGTATAATGTCGAAGTCTAAATCATAATATCAAAAAATAAATCATATGGTCAAAATATTTTATCATAATGTCAAAAAAAAAATCATCATGACAAAATATAAATCATAAGGTCAAAAATTACAATGTTAAAGAATTCATAATAATGTCAAAGTACTTATATCATTATTAAGATTTTAATTACAATGTCAAAATGTATGATTAAGAAATTCATTGACGGAATAAAAACCCATGTCTAAGAGCCAAGCAAACATTTTACATTTAAACTTATTAAATGGTAACATTCTCAGTGCAGGTGGTAATTTTAAATAAATTTTAATTGTCATGTAACTGGTATTTCTACTGTATAACTGCAATCTCTGAGCAAGGATTAGTAATTTCCCACAGCAGGCACTAGTAAGTTAGGTTCGATGGTGATTAAATCGGAAAGCATTTACTGCTATATATAGGTACTACTATATAGACTCCACAAAGCCACTGGAGAAAATAAATTTCAAATAGAGAACCCATCGTTTTTTGCACCAAGGAAAGCAGTTGTTGAGTAACAGCGTGCGTTACGAAACTAGGACGAGTTTATTTTAGTCTCCATACAAAGGAATATCCTATATTTTGTTCTACAGCTATTGTTGCTTACTCTCGAATGATCGGTGATAAAATTGTTGTTGATGTAGGTCGCGCTTTTGCTTTATCTTACAAGAAACACTTCATGTAGGTATAACCTGATTAAAAAACCCTATATACCCAGCACCCGTATTGCGTAAGTGAGTACGGCAACGCAAAGAGTTTGACCACTATCCAATCGACCAATCACACAGACGGCAAATCAACATCGCGTCATTCATCTCGCATGTGATTGGTCGATTGGATAGCGGTCAAACTCTTTGCGTTGCCGTATTCAATTACGCAATACGGCTGCAGGACTATCCGTGCGTTAAATTCTATCGAAGTTCGTTCAGCAGTTTACATACTAATATGATTGAGTAGTAACATCATTATAAACTTTCAGGTTTTAAATAATGATCCGGCTTTGACCAGCATTGAACTACTTCATAACAAATCTGTGATGGCCAGAGTCGTGAATGATTTAATAATTGTCAATGTGAACTCCAGTGTCTTATTTATATTCTAATTTAACCTATAAACTGTTATGTTGGCCTTTTGATATTTGACACAATCGATAGATGCTGTGCTATCGGGCTATCGGTTCTGCAAAGATGTATATTTGCGTAAATAAAAAGGATAAGAGTTATCGCACACATTGGCCTATCAGACTCTTGAATTTGAATTCGAGATCAAGGTCAAGAGCGGACTCGTAAGAAGTTTAAACAAAAGCGCACAGTACACGTGCATTCGTGATAAAAGTGATAATTAGTTATTTAGTGATAATAAAAATAAAGAACAAGAGGGATTTGTTATGAGAGCAGGCAGAAGTAACATCTATCTTCTCTCTCAAGTAATAAAATATGCAAAACCCGACGCGTCCATGAAATGTCATTCTCACAATACCCGTTCAATTTTATCGAATCGGCCGCCTAAAAAGTTACTCTTAAAATTCCTTATTTTTAGGGTTCCGTACCCAAAGGGTAAAAACGGGACCCTATTATTAAGATTCCACGGTCCGTCTGCCTTTCTCTCTGTTTTTCTGTCACCAAGCTGTATCTCATTT
The DNA here is from genome assembly GCA_947562075.1 of Orthosia gracilis. NCBI lineage: Eukaryota > Metazoa > Arthropoda > Insecta > Lepidoptera > Noctuidae > Orthosia > Orthosia gracilis. The sequence continues at coordinate 29,497,850 of OX387270.1, read as the reverse complement.
CATGAAAAAGTTGAAATTATCACAGATGATGTATTTCTGTTGCCGCTATAAAAACAAATACTAAAAACAGAATAAAATAAATATTTAAGTGGGGCTCCTATACAACAAACGTGATTTTTTGCCGTTTTATGCGATAATGGTATCTTCGTGCGCGAGTCTGACTCGCACTTGGCCGGTTTTTTTAAACATTTTACAATTTACGCAACTGCGAACACGAAGTGTTGTTGTTTTAATTATTTCACACTACAACCTAAATGTATTTTAATACGTCTTATTGTTATTGTCACACTCAACCTATTTGAGTAGTTCTAGAGCTTAGCAAATGCGCAGTCTTTTCTCTTGAGAGGAAATGCGGGCAGAGAGCTCCGACTGAATTTCCTAAGTAAAAATTCATAATTCGATGTTTGGCTCTCGCCTATTTCCACCTCCAAAATTGGACCAATTTAAAGGATATTTCATAAACTGAAAAATAAAGATATATTCTGTGCCCCTATTTTTTTCTTTTTTCATTTATAGTTGTCAAAGGACATGGCTAAATAAAGTATGGACGACTGTCCTAGCAATGTATAAACATTTTAACTAGTAATATGTAATGCTGAATAGCCGAATATTAGTATTTCGTATGAAAAAAAGTTACAGGAACTTTTTATATCGTCACAATCCTGAAAATAAAATCGTAGAAACTCCTTCATTAATAGGTATACAAACTTGTAAAAGAATAAGTTTTTGCTATGATACTTTAGTAAGGCGTTTAGAGGAGCTCGTGGCTAAATAATAACAGCCGCACAGATCGATCTTCAAGGTTAAGCAAAACTTGCCGAGGTCATTCCGTGATCCATCGTGTAGCATCTTTACATAGCGAGTTTCCTTCGTGCCTTGGAAAGCTAGTTAAGCCGTTGGTCCCGGCTGTCATTTGAAGATCTGACATTTGTGGCTACACCACAGTTTGTGCATCTCATTGATAAATCACTACGCAATTGAAACTTAAGACCACACTAGTTGGCTCTGTATTAATACATAATACCCGTAGAACGGCACTTCGTTCAAAGCGACTTCCCAAGACACCCAGCATTTTTTTCAGCATTTTTTGAGGCTTCTAGTGCTTCTAAAGATGATGTATCATCAAAAAAGAAAACTTAGGGGCATAGCATATATCTTTCTTTTTCAGTTTATGGAATATCTTGGAGGAGGGAATATACGAGAGCCAAGCCTCGAATTACGACTTTTTACTTAGGATATTCAGTCGGACCGCATTTCCTCTTAAAGTTTGTTATTCCATTTTGTACAGGCATGTTATCAACTGCAAAGACCGTCCTTATGGTATTGGACTACGCTGCGCTAAACTGCTCTACATGATAGGCCAAGTTAACGACTATCTTTCTACTACCCTTCTCAGATAGTTGGAAAGTCGCTCGTAAATACAGGGTGAATAGCATTTCGCTTGTAGGTCACAAGACCGGACATTATCAGAAGTGTAGGTACCTATGTAAAAAACATGTGACCAAAATATTTACATCAGAGAGGAATGTGAATGACATTACTTACAACGATTACATTATCTTTATTTATAAAAAAACAAAGTCATGTTAGATTCACCATTTATAACTCGAGAACGGCTGGATCGATTGTCATGATCTTTGATTTGTTGGATTTATCTCCGCCCCGAATAACAAAATAACTATTAAATATCGGCAATATTAACAAAAAACAAAATTATGAAGAAAAATCAATTTCTGATTCGTTTTGCGAACACAACGCCATCTCTGATACATGACATAAACAAAACACGGAACAAAATGAACGTAACATTGTACACTGGTTCCGGTAATGCCATTAGATGGCGTTGTCGATTATTCTGAAATTCAAAACAAAGTCGGGATAGTGACACCATTTTCCCATACATTTGTTTGAGGTGCGGCTCCTGCGGTGCGTCTAGGTGCGCATTCACCATTAGAATTCTATACAAACAAAGCCACAGTTATATACATATTTTATTAAAAAGATAATATTATTTACATATTTGTTATTTAAACTGATTAGTACTTAAATTATTATAAATATTACACTACCTAAGCACAGATAATATAATACTAGCATACAGATGCCTCATCCCATACAAAGAAACCGTGCTGACGTAACTAACGCTTTTCGTCTGATTAAGATGATTATTTTTTATAAGTACTTCGATCGCGTTCGGTTCCGTTCCACGGCTTTAGATGTTGTTAGCAGCGACTTCTTTTTTTTTTTATTGATTATAGTCTTGCGCTTGACCACTATCTCACCTGATGGTAAGCGATGATGTGGTCGACGATGAAGCACGCTTGCCTAGAAGAAACCTATTCACTCTTGACTTGAAGACTCTCAGGTTGTAGCTACTTGTAAGTAAAAGGGTTTTACAGTTTCATTGTAGGTACCAAAATGTGTAACAATACAAATTTAAAAAATCGAGTGGCATGCCTCAGAAATTTAAAACCTTGCCATCTATTGCAATCAATTTTAAATTATCCGTTCAAATAATCTTTGAAATGTGAATTAAGGTTCCCCTAGTCGACGGCACATAGATATAATAGACAAGGAGATATGCCCGGTAGACGAAAATATATCGGAAACCAGTGTCTCCAGTTTGCCCCTACCACACGGCAACTACTACACATGCAGTTCAGTAAAGGCAATAGATACGCAGTCGCGCACACACCCGCATTTTTAAATTAGAACGTACTACACAATAAATTATAAACCTTATCCCTTCAAGCACAGCGTGTATATACCAATCACCGAACAAATTACGCACACAAAAACATCGGCGTTATCGTTGTGCTATGCAAAAGCAATTTATTTTACATACACGTTAGTGATTGACTAAATCAGGAAGTTATCGATTCGCCCATTTATTATTGTACAATTTTTTTTTGAGTACTTGAAAATAAATAAAAAACGGTATGTCCAGAAAATGTTATAGTTAAAACAAATATGCAGCTAAAAATATAAATTACTAAGTAAATCAAAAAAAAAATTAGCCTTTCATAGCGTATTGAAACAGGAGGTATTGTTGAACCCTGCTAGTGCTATGGTGTTTAATCACTGACCTGTAAAGTGGAGGTATGTGTGCAGTACTTGACACTTTGATATTATTGGGGTTGCATTTTTTGTAAAAAGTTGGTTAGGTACGCATTTCTCTACTACACTGTAAAATAATCAAAATAAGTACTTAATAAACATTATTTCACATCGATCTTCCAACCGGGTTAAAATGGTTAACAATTTGAAAAATAAACTGTAATAGCAATATATCATTCGATAATCGACATTGTTGTCGATAGCCTACGTTAGTGGATCTGCACAAGCACATCACTAACTCGTCGCAAGAAGCAGCGGCCGTACTACGCGATGCGTTCGCTTAATAAAGTATCGTTTTGTGATTTTTACATTGCTTGTCCAGTCACTTAGCGATAAACTTAGGTAGTGTTTAAGAAGCAATGTATTTAACGCAAAAATAGTACAGTCGTTGTGATATTTGAAAACAAAATAACATAGTATAACCAAGAAATATTTTATGATTTGTTGTTTTTCGGGAATTTAAAGACAAATATAGAAAAATATTTGTACTTAATTAGGGTAAGTGATTCCATGATTTTTAAAGTTTTGGTTTAGGCTTCGGGTTTTACAAGAAACCACTGAACAACACGGCATTCTTTTAATTTTTCACGATCACGGTCGAATGCGCAGTAGTTCGCGGAGACGCCCATTTGTCTATGTTCCAACCCCATGCTCCAGGATTGCTCACTCCACTTGTCTCCAAAAACCCATGAATATTTTAAAGAATTTTATGCCCAATGGCAGGGGAGCAAGAGTTGTCATAGACAAATGCACTGTCAAGTGTCAGACCACGTCGCGCGGACACCGACACGCCCCCTTGCCACTTCTCCTGTATTTTATATTTCTCGACGGCACGAACTATTTTATGCTCGAGGTTAAAATGCATGCTATTTCAACCGACAACACTTGCGAAAGAGAAAGTTGCTATGATGAGCAGTAAGAAGCTAGTTCGCGTACGAATTAGAGCTTTTGCAAATTTGTATCGAAATGGATGATGAATAATCAGGTAGGATCGCAGTCAAGCACTAGTTTATATCAATTAAAAAAAAAAAGAATTACTTGTTCCAAATAACACACTTTTTAAAATGTATTTAAGTGTTGTCTCGAAATTTTGAGACTGATGTCCCGGAAATAATTTAGTCCTAAGGAAGTCTCCGCTTCTTGTCTCTGTTCTTCGAAGTTTAGGCTAATAGGCACTACCTATTCCTATCACTGATGATGATTTAGGACGAAAACGAGCGAAATTTAATAAACAGACCTTTGGGAGTCTAGATATCATGAAAAAACGACAAAATGTATATTTTCAAAATAAAAATATTTGCGTTTTTGAATTACTAATCTATCCCTGTATGGAGGCCGTTTTGCAATTTTCCTTCTTCTTATGGTATTTATTTCTGCCCAAAGATGCGTTAAAATTAGTGTTGAAGTATGGAAGTTTCGACGCTCATAACTTCCAAATATTTTATTTTTTTTTACTTTTTTTTTCTTACGGGGCTAGATAATGATGATACAAATTGATATCATTTTTATTGTGAACATACATCGTCAAACAGTGGGTTAATTGCTAGACTACGTTTGTATGGAAGAATGATCGACAAGTGTGACCTTAAGAGCCCAATCTTCCATAATTGTGTGGTTAGGAGAGCAGATTAAAAAAATACATTCAATTTTTATGATCAACTCTAGAAAATGTTAATTTTACACACAATTCAATTACAAAACGATGTATATCGCGCCATCTAGTGACAATTATTTGAACCAAATTTTCTTTGTTAGTACTGGGACCCCGTGCTAGCATAGCCCATTTACCTGAAAACTAGTATGGGGTGCACAAAGCTCAGTAAATTAAATGCTGTTTGGCTACCTTTTTAAAATGGCGATTTTATTTTACATATTTTCTTTCTTTAACTCTGTGTTGCTGACGTCAAAAAATTATTTGCTATTTCTTTACATTTTAATGGTATGAAATCAGTAAAAGCTGTTATGTGAATATGACTTGCAAGCAGAACAATACACAATAACATTACAATTACAAAAGTTATTTATAATTTACAGCAATGACACGGCCATTTAATAATATCTACTAAAACAAAACAGTTGAATGACCCAAATAACAATAGACTTGTTTGTTAAATATCTGCTGAGATTAGGTAACTGTGCAATTATGCTGCCCAACCGTTATCACAATCATAGAATTTTAATGAAGTACTGTTGAAAAAACAGTTTTGCTCAGAAACATTTTTCCGGGTTTATTCTACATTCAGCCATGTTTCTATAGACAAGCCTCTCAGTAAAATATATTTTCAATACTCACAATGGTCCTCACTAGCTTCAGTACTAAGTTCACAAACCAAAACCCTTAAGAAGAAGATGTATACTCTCTAACTGCAGCTCTCTCTTCACTACAGCTCGTCCCAGCGAAAACACAATGTTTTGGGAGACTGTCTTTATGTAGAAACTTGAATAATTCAATTTTGATTTTGCATGTCCATGATAAAAGTAAGCATTTTGAGAAATGTTCTAGAGCTGAATCTTCAAAAGCATGTAACATCTACCAACCCGCACTGAGCCCGCATGGTAAATTGTTGCCCATTCCCGCCCATAGATAGCAGGCTTGTATCCCAGCAGTGGGAACATGACATGCTGATTATGTTTATGAAAAAGAATCGTATCATGCCTCGAGCATCCGGTAAACCAACTTCAGGGCGGCCCAGAAGTTTGGCGAGGACTATACTAATGGTAAATCCAGCATGACATGCTGAATACATTGTGGGCGTTTCTCATAGATATGCATGACTAAGTGGAATCTATCTTGAATAACTTAAGTATTACGTCTACGTCTACAAACCGAACCAAACAATTCTTAGCAAGGAGGAAATTCGTAATACAATGCCTTAAATTGTTATTTTTGTAGGGAATTTAATAAAATTGAAGTTCTGTAGAGTCCCATCAAACATACCCATAAACTGTGTCCCTGAACCAGCTGCAGTTATATTCTTGGCACCACCTCTGTACATAGTATTCATTTTTATATATCCTAGTTCAACATTATCAATTAATTACATTTCACTTCCCAAAAACTGCAAAAACAAACGAAACGAAGACGACATAAACGACAGATCACAGACGAGGATGACATTGACACTTTGACAGATATCAGCTGTATAGCTGTATAGTCAATAAGGAAACTAAAGTCAGTGCGCTCAAAGGACAATGGCAGAATCAGCGTTGCCAGAATGTAACTTGTGTTACATTTCACGTTACTTTTGACCTTCTCGTGTAACCTCCATATAACATAACTCAAAATGTAACTTTATCTAACTTTTAGGAATTAATATAAGGCAAGTTAACAAACATTTTAGTTAAACATATGACAAATGGTTTTCATTACTAATAGTTAATTACATATTTTTAACAGCGCTTAGTCTCTGAGACGAGCCGGACATTGCCTCGCCTCGTGCGGCGTGCGTTCCGCCTCTCAGTGTTGCCAATGGCTCTAAAGCGCTCTATAGCCCAAACCACGGCCAAAGCCTCTCGCTCTGTAGTACTGTAGTTTTTCTCCGCAAGGATTAACAGACGGCTTAAGTACTCTATGGGCCGTTCCTCAACGCCCTCGCCCTGTAGGAGAAACGCTCCAAATGCATAATTACTTGCGTCCGTTCTGAGTACGAACGACTGAGAGTAGTTTACCTGTAACAAAATAGGGGCAGAAGAGAGGCGCTTCTTCAGCACTTCAAAAAAGTTTGCTTGCTCTTATTCCCAAACCCAAGGCTGATTCTTTTTAGTCAGGCGTGTTAGTGGCTCAGCAATAACGGAGAAGTTAGGCACAAACTTCCGGAACCAGGAACACGTCTGCAGGTAAGTTCTTAACTGTTTATGATTTTGTGGTGACTTCATATCCACTATAGCCTGTACCTTGTCGTAATCAGGAGACTCTTCATCTTGTATGATAACATGTCTAAGGTACTTTACCTTCTTCCTACAGAAGACACACTTGTCACGATTAGCCCTCAAACTAAAAGTAGCAGCTTCTCAAAAACGGCGTGCAGAGCTGCTACGTGACCTGAATATGTTTCAGTAATAAGGAGAAGGTCGTCTTGATAATCCAATTGCGTAATATTCTCACCTTCGATTAAACAGAGATCGCGGTTCAACGATGAGCGAAGCTTATCAATCAGTCGCTGCAAAGTCGAGGGTACATTTTTGAGGCCACACGGCATGCGCGTAAAGCGATAGTGTACCAAAGTAGCAAAAGGTGTTTGAAAAGCCGTTTTGTCTTTGTCGCTCTCTTTCATCATCCTGCCAGAAGCCACTTCGCAAATCTAGCGTGGACATGAAGCAGTTGCGCTTAGTCGACTGGACTAAGTCATCAATGTGCGGCATAGGGTAGGTAAGCATCAGTTTTTGTAACTGCATTTAACTTACGATAATCCACACAAAATCATACCTTGCCATCATTCAATGATTTATTTCATTTAAGACGTATGAATTTAATCTCGGCTAGAACAATGTAAAGGCTTCTGCCATTGTCCTTTTAGATTTACGCTCTTGGTTGAAAAAAACAATTCATGTTTTTATTGGTTTCAGAAGCTCCGGCAAAGAGTAAAATAATAATATGGGATGGATGGGCGGATACGATCCTGCCATTGTCGGTCTTCAGTTTCGTGAGCTGTCTCTGCCCAATAGCCAGATCCCTTGAAAATACCTTGGAGCCTTTATTTCGCTGAATCGCGTCTTTAATACGCTCGGTATTAAAGCGGCGGCGGTCTCTTTCCAAGGATTTAGATATCTGTCTATTGAGCTACCGGTATTTGCACGCCTCATCTGAAGACTGCAGGATCATCGCACGCCTCTTCTTCATAAGCTTCAGAGTAGGATCAGAGAGCTTTTTGATTCCATCTGTACGACGGGTCTTGAAAAACTTAGACCCGACCTTATGGACAGCTTCCACGAATCCATCGCTGTATTCGTCCACGGAACTCCCTAGAAAGAAAGAAAAGTTTATTTGTCAGAATGTAGTAGGTTACAATAGGTGTTTTATGGTTTTTCAGGGTATCATACATTCTACCGAATCGGTGTACAAATAGCTTATTATCTACTTATACTGTACTTACTTATATTGTAGGTACTATCTAATACTATAACAATGTTATTGTCATCGAGAAATTCTTTAGTAGAAAAATAACATTTATTTAACAGAAAATCAAATAATTTCCTTCTGAATGACGCTAAGTTAAGATTCTTTAGGTCATTTGGAAGTTTATTGTAAATTCTGATAGCCATACAAAATGAATTTTTACAATATAATGTTGTGCGTTGGCTTGGTACAGATAATTTATTGGGGAATCTACTATTTCTATTTGTTACACTAATATTTCTAGTAAAGAGGCCGGGGTTTTTGTAGACAAACATGGAAATTTCGTATATGTAGAGACAGGGCAATGGCAATGGCATGATACGTTGTTTTTTAAATAAGGGTAAGCAGCTATCTAGGTAGTCAGCACCACATATTGCACGTAGACACTTTTTCTGTGCTCTGAATGCTCGGATTAAATCCACAGAATTCCCCCATATGACTATTCCGTAGCGTAAAACTGAGAAAACATAACCGTGGTACGCACATAGTGTAGCATTAGGAGTAGCTACTTGTCTTAGTCTGTTTAGAACATAAACATAACTATCCAGTTTAGAGCAGATCTTATCGATATGTAGTTTCCAGCTGCAATGTTTATCAATTACTAGACCAAGGAATTTAGTTGATTCTACTTTTTCTAAAGCTTTGCCTTTTTGAGTAATATTAAGAGAAATTTGGGTGCTGTTATGAGTTTGAAAGTGTATTATATTTGTTTTATTTACATTTATATTTAAGTTGTTATTATTTAGCCAAGTAGTTACGTTATCTATAGTGTTGTTAATATCTGTTTCGTAAGTATTTTTACTGTGGGACTGTATAAGTAATGTAGTGTCATCAGCATATAAGATGCATTTGTAATTAGTTGAGTCTGGTAAGTCGTTAATATACACTAGGAACAACAACGGTCCGAGTATACTACCTTGTGGTACACCGTGTTCGTTTAATATGTATTCAGAACGATAAGATGTTTTGTGGTGGCCAGTTACACTTGGAATTTCAACACATTGTTAGCGATCAGAGAGGTAACTCTCTATCCAATTGAGGGCATTGCCTCTTATGCCGTACTTATCTAACTTATTTAAGAGTATCTTGTGTGACACAAAGTCAAACGCTTTGGACATATCAAGAAAGATAGCGACAATTGGATTTTTTCTATCTAGATACTCCGTTATTATTTTAACAAGATTGAGGCAGGCCAAAGTTGTAGAGTAGTTTTTCCTGAAACCAAATTGTTCGGATTTTAATATATTGTGTTTTAAAAAGAAGCTATATAAAATACTGTATATTGATTTTTCAAATATTTTTTATATTATTGGAATTAAAGTTATTGGTCGGTAGTTATTCATTTCGGTTCTTTGGCCCTTTTTGTAAATTGGTTTTACAATAGAATATTTTAATCGTGATGGGAATTTACCATTAAAGTAACTCTATACTCTACTACTAGGCACTCGAAACGATTCTGGAGTTCGATCTGAAAGCTCTCGGGGTTTTGGACCTAGATACCTAATGCTGAACGGAGTGTGGACTTCAGCAGTCGAGACCTTTCAAGCTTAATATATATGTTCAATAAATGCCTCTTATCATGCGGTGATCGCTCCCGGTTTTCACCGAATTGATCACAGAGACATCATTGAACATTCGCTTCTTGGTTGACATGATGAAGTCGATCTCATTTTTGTTGCACCATCGGGGCTCTGCCAGGTCCACTTTCTGTGTTTACGCGTTTTGAAGAAGGAGTGCATCATATAGAGGCCCTCCTTCTCCATAAAACTGGCCAGTTGGTGACCCCGGTGGTTCCGAAGTCCAACTCCAAATTGCCCCATTTGCAGTTCATCCTCGTCTAGTTTGCCCAGTTACACGTTGAAATCCCCCATGACAACGGTGAAGTGAGTTTTGAAACCATGCATGGCTCTGGAGATATCCTCATACATGGTGCTGCCCATTCTCTGGTGTTTCCCTTAGTCGCTTCTTACGACACCCACGGGGATAAATTGGATTTCGAAATTCTTTACGTCCGTCGCCATACGGTACACCATACCGGAAGCTTAGTAAACAAAAATTTATGCAAAATTTGATTAATGAATTTTTTTGCAATAAACATTTATACTCCTAGCCCAAACCAGATCGTTCAAGCAAGATTTTTTTTATACAAAACTAAAATTGCATAACTCTCAGTTTTGAAATTACTATTTTCATCCTACCACCATAGTGGCAAAAAAACACCTAAATCACAGCTCTTTAGGATTGCTGATAAGCGACCAAACCATCTGAAATCGTTTACGTGAAATGGATTTGCGTTCGCGTCCGCCGAGAGTTCCACCTATTAAATAGCACCCAGCAATCGTAGAGCCCGTTTACAATGGGCTCGCGAACACAGAAATTGGGAGGAAGACGACTGATGTTTTTTTTGATTTTCCGATGAATCACACCGTCCACTGCTGATCAAAGGCCTTCCCCAGGCGTCCCCACATTGACCGATGCCGTGCGTCTCGCATCCAGCGGATTCCCACAACCTGAACTAAATTAATGGCCTTTTTGAAAGCGTCCAATACTTTTTGGAAATACCTAATTATTTAAAGATTATTTGTCATACTTTTCATGAGGTCAAACCCTTTGCCTTGCCGAATTCACTTACGCAATTAGGCTGCAGGGCCTGCAGGTCATCGGTCCATCTAGGGGCAAGCCTGCCAACGCAATCCAGAACTTTCAGCCCTATCGACCATCAGTTCTCCGAGCCCTACTGCCACCTAAACTTTGCAATTCTTCGGGCTATACCGGTAACTTTGGTCCTTCTGCGGATATCCTCATTTCTGAAGCGATCACGCAAGGAAACGCCGAGGATAGTCCTGTCCTTTACCTTTTGGGTGAGTTTAAGCCTTCTCATAGGTAATCACTGGTAAGTGGCAACACACACTGGTGATAGTCTTTAATCATGAGACACTGTCGTAAGTTGGATGAGAAGTGACCGCGCTACTTCCCGACGGCTGCCCAGCTGAGTCGGATTCGACGGTTAAACTCTTCGGCAGAGATTCTATGGGCAGTTACACACGTTAATCAGCAAACCCGTTGCGAATCTATCAAACGACCCAAGAGCTAGATTAACCCGACACTATACCGAAGACATTTCGGACGTCAGCCTGTACGTAATTAGGATGGCTCTGAAACAGCTTAAGAAAAACAAGGTTGACCACATCATCGCTTACCATCAAGTGAGATAGTGGTCAAGCGCGAGCCTATTGATAATAATAAAAAAAAAAGTAGCAGATGATGACGGAATTACGGCCGAACTCCTCAAATCAAGTGGGAAACCGGCAGCCGAATTGCGCAAGTGAATTTGGCAAGCCGAAGGGTTTGACAGCCATCAATCTCGACAAATCCCATGCGAGTTGAATGACGCCAGTACTATTAAGTATAATAGTTTTGTTATTATATGCCTATTGTGCTCTGTAATTGTGCGTTAACAAATTTTGATTAGGATATTAGCTGGATCAGACAAAGACAGAACTGAATGTGCATAAAATATAGTGTAATTCAAAACAGTAACATGATTGCTTAATTTTATTGAGGTAGCTAAATTGAGGCAACTTTATAAAAACTTCACTTTTCCTTAATATTTAAAAAATATGCTATTAAACAAAACAGATCTTATCAAACTTAACAAATACAATGCATAACACTATGTCAAGGTTCGCTTCAGTCCTTTCCTTTCTTTATTTAATTTATAAGCAGTGGACATCTTTTGCAAATTATCCTTGTGCACTTTATTATGATCAACTATTCTATTAGGGTAATCCTTCCCAATGACGCACCCTGCGGCCATCTGGATAGTTTTAGGTGCCTTCCAAGGCTCATAAATAAAAGCGACAGGATATTTTTTTAATTCTGGCACATATTTTTTAATGTATAAACCTTCTTTATCAGTCTTCTTGCCAAATGCTATAGGACTATAGACTCTAAAATATTTATAAAAGAAGGCAGAAGCTGAGAGCCACATCCAGTTGCCAGCATTTAGAGACCAATCATAATCTAGCAAGTAGTCCTCAAAAACTTTGGCGCCTTGTTCCCAGGATATCCATAAGTCTCCTCTTGTAAGGAAGCAAGCAACCATATGTCGAGCCAGGTGATGTATCCAACCTTCTTGTTTGAGCTGGCGCATGATTGCATCTACAAAAGGATACCCAGTCTTTCCTTCTGCCCAGGCTTTCAGGTGCTCTTCATTTGATCCCCAAGGAATTTGTATACAGACAGAATTTCCTTCCATCTTATCAAAGTTTTCAGTGCCTGCTCCTGCTGTGTAGTAAAACTCCCTCCACATTAACTGACCTAATAAAGACACTGGTGGCTTGGAGTGAGGCATGCCGTTTACAGCTTCTTGAAGCTTGTGGTAAAACAGTCTTGCTGACACACATCCGTGACTGATGTAAGGACTTAAAACAGTAGTGCTTGGCTCCAAGCTGTTTGGAGATGAATTTGGCTTCTCAAATTTACACACCCATTGCCTTCGGGACATATACATATCCAATCTCCTTAGACCCTCCGTTTCACCTCCTGGGTACTTCAAGCGTTCCAATGCTGAGTCATCAACATCCAGTTCTTCAAGACTTGGAACATCATACTTCTTATTATCTGAATAAATTGGCTTACAGTCATCAGAAATCTCTTTGGTAATCTCAATACATTCTTTGACTTGCACATCTTGTACTAGAGAAAGAAACTTCTGGTAAGTCAAGGGTACACTGTTATTGTTCCTTTTCAATACACTGTGGACATCATATACAGTGTGTTGGACTCTCCGGACAATGAAGATGTCTCTCTGCTCTGCCATAACATCAATAAGTTCATCTTGTTTGACATAGATTGGATCAATATCGACTTGGCATGTCAAGTATTTCACTGCCCATTTATCAAATAGTTGAGGAAACTCTTCAACAGGATCTCCTCTAATAATGTAAAGGCGAGTATTCAGTTTCCTAAGATTTTTGTCCAGATCCTGCAGGCTTTGTAATAAAAACCGTAGTCTGTTGACTCCAACTCTATTTTTAATATCAGGTTCTATGAAAAAGACCGGCCTTAAATGGTGTTTGCGGTTTTCGGCCTAAAACAAAAATAAATAAAAAGGTTACGTATGGTATACTATCCGCATCCAAGAGAGTAAGAGTGATTTTGAAGTCTTATAACTGACCTTCAGAAAATAGCGAGAAAGCTCATGAAATTGAAATAATGAAATGAAATATCAAAAGGTGTGTTGTGTCTCGTACCTGCAATAAAATTATAAAAAAAAAACTTACTTCGTTTATAGCATTACGTAGAGCTAGATTGTCGTGAACTCGTAGATCTAACCGGAACCAGTGAATAACAGAAGGAACTTTATTCATATTGGCTGTAATTAAAAAACTACTGACTATTGTGCTTCACCAATATTGTAAACCGGTCGCGCGCAAAATTTTGACATTAGACCAAAAAATTCTAACTGAAACTGAAAATGACATTGACATTTTCGTACAGGTTTCGTCATCCCGCGGTTTTCATTCCATTTTTTGAGGGAAATTTTCTTGCTGTAAATAATCTAATAATCTAGGTCCTTGCCCTATTTACCATGATTCTGTAATAGCTTTGTAAACTGAACCAAAATAAAATAGTTGTGACCATTTAATTTTTGTAAGATAAGTTAAATACGGAAACGTTTCTAAACGTTTGGCAGCAGACGTAACTTGACTGTTGACAAAAAGTACAATAAAGTCTGTGCTTAAAGTTGTCATAGCAACAGAAACCAGGCACAAACATGTGGTTGGATTTTTTCGGATTCCTAATGAATTTCGCTATCATTCCCATATTTTATTGGGTCTAACTAGGGGTTCAATAAATGAATTTATGAACCAATCACATATCTGTGGGATTATTTATAACCGTCAATTAGTGTCAACGGAAAATGAATGTTTATTTCATGAAAAGTAAACATTAAACTAATTTGCACTGAGATGATAAATTATATGAGTAAGACAGACTTTGTTCGAAAAATATGTAGTCATGATTGTGTAGTGAAAGCTAGCTCAGCCAAGTGATGCTGCAACATGCCAAAAACTATCGAGTTGACAGTGGAAATAGATATACAGAGGGTAAGTTAATTCATTTCTTTGTATTAGAAGTTAAACTCCGACTCCAGAATCTAATTTATGAAGAGAAGGTATGCCTATAATAATACTTACCTTTCACACCATTAACATTTTGTTAAAACTCTCACCAGAAAGTGTTTTGCAAAAGTTACGCTCTCAGAAATTACTAGCTTCTAGCTGTCCAAATTGTAGTAAAAAATTAACCTTATATGTTTTGTATCAGGTGTCCTGTCCAGGAGTGTGGTTGTGTCAAGATGGCCGTGTCTCCCTCACTGTGTTCGCACTGGGCACTAGCTACCAGACCTGCTTGCTGCCGCCTGTGTTCCCACTCCTGTTCAAAGATGTGTTCTACTTCCGGAAAAGATTTCAGGAGTCTTGTGCCTTGAATAATATTTGCTGTTTGTTGAGTAAGTTTTTTAAACTTTCTTCGTTAATAACTTACTGCATTTTTACTGGCATGTAGGTACCCAACATATGACTTACTAAATGTTATCTATTGGAAGTCTTTGAAAGAAGGTAGATAGATCTCTAGGCAAGTGAGCTACACGGTCAACCACATCATCGCTTCTCATCAGGTGAGGTTGTGGTCAACCACAAGCTTATATATATAAAAAAACTGCTTTTAAGAACACACCAAATGATAGATTTTGTATATTTAATATTATTGGGCATTAATTCTATTAACGCCCAATTAGTATTTCCTAAACTTATTAGAAACTATCTTTTACCCTTGACCTATCTCAGAGGAATCATGGATTTTTTCCAGGATACAAAGAAGCTTTTCAGCTCTCAGTGATAGTGTAACATTTTATGAATAAAAGTTTTTTTTATTGTAGTTAGGCTCCCGCTTGACCACTATCTCACCTGATGGTAATCTATGATATGGTCAACTGTGAAGCATTTAATAGTGGGATCAATACAAATAAGGAAAAATCATTTTCATAAAAAATAAACCGATTTCTTAAGCAAAACAGTGTGCAAAAATTACTTATGTTTTGTGAAAAGGTTTTTATTTATCTCTTTTTAGTTTTAGTACCCTATCACTAAAAAGTGAGCAAAGTCTATAGTAAGGTACCTAAAGGATTAACAATTGCCCATAATAACTTATTTTCACATTCATGTCATTTGTCGCTAAGGAATTCGGTTGTATGTTCCATATCCTGAAAATTGCTGAATCGATTTTGATGAAACTTGCACTGTTTCTTATGTTGAGTGATATTTAATCTAATAAAAAAGAATGATCACCATCCAATTAGTAGAAATGTGTGGACAAACATACATACAAACAAACATACATACACATATGAAATTTGCACACGTGTTTTGAAGCTCATACAGAGTAACATATATGAATATTGTGAAATTCCAACAATATTACATACAATATGTATCGAATTAATTACCTTCGATTTTTTTAAGTTGGTAAAAAATAACCCTCTTTATAAAATTAATCTAGATGTGCAACTAACAACCACAAAATATTTCAATTGCAGAAGACGAGACGATATACTGTGAACTGGTGCAATGGTGTGATACCTGCACAAACAGTGAATGTGCGATCCTTGCCCAATACCTTGGTGCACTGAACGATGTACTCTTCCCGCCCAACATGTGCTCGAATGATGGCGTAGATTTGCTCATGAGGAGGTCTAAAGAGTTCCCTGTAATAATTTTACCCTTTTTTTACTAAACTTATTCCTGTGCAATTTTAAGTACCTTATCTGATCTAATTCTATCAGAAAAACAGACAGTACCTGCTTTTAAGAATGCATGTGTACCCATAAGTAAAATTAATTGTTGCTGCCCAAAAAACCATTCAAAGCCACTTGATATGAAAAAAAAATGCTTCATCATATTTGCTTAAACAATAAACACCTTTGCAATCCTCAAAGATCTTATACAAACATGGTTTTTCAGGGTATCCTGTCCCCGAAAATCGAGATAGCCACAAAAGTGCGTATAGATGAGGTGTGGAGTCAACCAAGTAACGTAGCGTCAACGGTTCAAATAAATGCTTGTCATTGTACGCCGTGCCGTCGGGCAGAGTCCAAGAGGGAGGCGGGGCAGCAGCAAGTCTGCCATTCTGCAAGATACCATAGGTGAGCTAGAATGATGTTGGAAGTAGTTAACAGAAGCACACACCACCATGCAGCTGCTATATCTGCGTGTTTTATCTAGTGTTATGACATTTGTTCGTTTTTGAGTTTTTAATAGGTACCTCCGTAATCAGCAAAAAAACTCTATAGATCTGTATAAGCACTATTTTTTACTATTAACAGTTTCTGGATAAAAAATAAAAACGCCACAAATGACTATGTTTTTTACAAACTTATCTATACTAAATCTTATAAAGCTGAAGAGTTTGTTTGTTTGTTTGAACGCGCTAATCTCAGGAACTACTGGTTGGAATTGAAAAATTCTTTTTGTGTTGGATAGTCCATTTATTGAGGAAGGCTATAGGCTATATAACATCACGGTACGACCAATAGGAGCGGAGCATAAATGAAAAATGTTGAAAAAACGGGCAAAATGATTCCTTTTTGAGAGCTTCCGTTGCTTGCGCTGCGTAAGCGGTTAAAGCTACGAAAAAATCAAGTATGTAGTGTAAGTAGGGTAGATGGGTAGGTAGGTAGCCCGTTGACGGGAGCGAAGCCAAGTGGGACAGCTAGTTTTTGATGAAAGCTATGAAGCTGACTTCGTAAACTTTGGCCAATGTTGCTCCATTTGGGAATAGAATAGTAAGCCTATAATTTACATTATCAAAGAATTTAGTATAGAGAAGAAGAATAGTTAATAGAATTTAGTTTTTTAGTATTTGTTGTGCTGTGCGCTTTTGTTAACTGTCCTAATTTTGTAAATATCTCTTTAGCACTGAGGTTTGCTGTCAGAGAACCCAATTATGGGTTAAGCTCGCCTTTGTACATAAGTTTTCCTTTTGTATTTGAAATGTTTGTTTTGTGTACAATAAAAAATATGAATATATATAGCCAAAGGCGATGTTTGCCCTGCAGTGGGACAGATTAGGCTGAAAATTAAATAAATAATAAAGGCAGTGTGGAATATCAATGGCCGCTTACGCTCATCGAAACTATAATTTTCAGGAGCAAATGCAATAAACGAGAGAAGACACCATCAGTGACGAGGTTGAGGTCGAGGTCACGGTCAGAATCAACCAGTTCGAGGTCATATAGCAGCCTGACGCCGAAAACCGTTGAACACAATAGCGCCTGTGGTTGTCGCAGGTATGTTTTTTAAAAAAAATCTAGGATAGGACTAAAATAAATTAGCTAGCAAAGTGCAGACATCATTTGTATCGATATCTAGGTCATCATCAGTGGATATAAGCCTCTCCTTTCGCACGCCATTTGTTTCCATTCTCGCCAACTCTCATCCAGCCGCTACTCGCCACACTGCGAAGATCGCCGCTGCACCTTACTTTTACCACGGGGTCCGTTAACAAAGACAATTTGGTTCAAATAAATGTCACTAGATGGCGCGGTATGCATAGATTTGTTATTGAATTGCGTGTAAAATTAACATTTTATAGAATTGATCATAAAAATGTATGTTCTTTTGTAATCATCTCTTCTAAGCACAAAATTATGGAATATTGGGCTCTTAATTCACATTTCAAAGATTATTTGAACGGATCATTTTAAATTGATTCCAAGAGATGGCGTATTTTTAAATTTCTGTGGCATGCCAGTCGATTTTTAAATTTGTATTGTAACACATTTTACTACAATGAAACTGTAAAAACTTGCAAAAAAATACTATAGAACAAATCGTCACAGTATTTAAAGAAAAAATTGTCACGAACCGAGAAAACCCTTTTACTTGCGTAAGTCGCTGCTAACACCATCTATAGCCGTGAAACGGAACCGAACGCGATCGAAGTACCTATAAATTTTTATAGGTACTTCGATCGCGTTCGGTTCCGTACCTTAATCAGACTAAAAACGCTAGTTACGTAGGCACGGTTTATTTGTATGGGATGAGGCATCTGTATGCTAGTATTATATTATCTTGGCCCATACCAATTTTTGTTCTCCAATCAAAAATATGTCTACTGCAATGGTCCTCAGTTCTACGGGTAATGTGGCCGGCCTATAGCCACTTCAGCTTGCTTATTCTGTGAGCTATGTTGACAACTGTAGTTCAGAGAGATTCCAAGCATAGAGGCATCTCCATAGATCGCTGAGCGACATATGAACGCTGAGAGATGATAAAACATTCACAAAAGTTTGTCTATACCTTAAGTGGGAGTCACAAACTAGGTTGGAAGGGCATAAAAATAAACTAGCCATAAATAAACTTTCGCTTATCAGCAGGGTCAGGCATCTATTAACCATTAGTTTTTGGGATATTTAGCCTATTTTGTCCTTCTACAGGGCGGAAGGCCTTTGTCCTCTTCTACACTATTATGATATGTAATAGTCCCCCACCGTTTTTGTACGCGATAAACTCAAAAACTACTGAACGGATTTTAATGCGGTTTTCACCAATAGAAAGAGTGAGAAGAATAGACACGGATGAAGCCGGAGCGGGTCACTAGTAAAAAATAGGTTCAAAAATTAAAACCCGACTACTGAAAAATCACGCTCTAAAAAGTATGAAACAAGAAAATATTCTTATCTGAATTTTTTATGTACACACTGTTCGAGTAATTAATTATGGTATTTCATACATGTTCATAGTAGTTTTCAGAGTATAAGCGTGACCGTATGCCATCTACAAAATATTCTGCAAAGTGGCGTTGTGACGTCACTAACCAGCGGACTAACAAGATGTTTTCAACGACACCTCGTCTGGCAAATTATGATCAGTAGTTTAAAAGTTATGAGGGAATAGATGAATATATAAACATACCGGTCATAAACATAACACTTCCTTTTGCTTCGCCGTATTCGGATAAAAGATACAGAGTTAACTTTACCCAAGACTGAAATAGTTAACGTGCCATTCTCTATAGATCAAAGACAAAGGTGAATATGTCCGCCCGTCGTCGCAAGTTCCCAGGAAAGGCACGTCAATGCCGTGAGTTCTGCGTCTACAACGTTCGCACTCAACCATGGACAGCCAACCAATACTCAGGTCAAGATACCGAAGTCGATACCAGGTGGTGAAGGGTAGGATCGCGGTAGAATTGTCGGATTGTTGAGCAATTTTAGTAGATTTGTTGAGCTGTAGTGCATTTGTTGAGTTACAGAGTAATACTAGAAATTTTTTCAAGTTGTGCAACTTTTGAGTCTTAGTGCAATATTAAGATAGTAGGAGAATTGTTGATTTGTAATGTAACTGTCGTATTGTAGTTTACGATAGTAAGCATTTGTTGAGTTTTTGTGTAACAGACAACAGTCGTATTGTAGAAGGACGACTATTGAAGAAAGTTTGAGTGTTAGTGCAATAGGTTAGTTGACAAAAAATATCTATTTAGTCCGTCAGTTAGATAACCTAAACATATTGGACACGTATTTTTCTTTTGCCACATAAACAAAAAAATATTTAAAAATAACAAAAAAAAAACCGACTGCTTAAAAAGGGAACTAAAAAGACATAAACAACAAGAAAATCATGCTGTGCAGTCGGAGGATACATATGCGCGAGCTGGCTGACCAAAACCAGATGTATCCTCTGACTGCACAGCATGATTTTCTTCTTGTTTACGTCTTTTTAGTTCCCTTTTTAAGCAGTCCTTTTTAGTAAAAGTAGTAAGTTTTTTTAGAATTAGGTACATTTAAAAACATAAGTATTATATATGTTTGTATTCACCTCGTAAAATCCTTTATTTTGATACCCCACACGATGGGTCCGGAAGAAAAAAAAAATTTGGTCCCCCACATTTGGCGCCCAAAATCCGCTATTTTTCCATTTTCCAATTTTAATGTAGCAGTGACACTCGCAGGTTTAAGACGAATCGATTGACGTAAGAATCATCAACATCGGCCAACGCGTTTGGTCTCTAGAACGCCACATAGGAACAAACATACATACATACATAGACTGATAAACACATTACCCTCCTTCGGCAGTTGGGTAAAAATACGACGATACAGTGCTTTGAAATATCGTGTGACGTCATGGTGTGCTACAATTTATACTGACAAAGTGACGTCACAAGACCCCACTCCTGACGTTTGAAGCGCTTTTGTCTTTGACAATTTTTATTTATTTTATAAAACAAAAAATACGTGTCCAATATTATTTGATAATCTCACTGACGGACTAAATATAATTATTATTTTTATACCCAGGAAACGGTATGGTCTTTTGGATAGCGGTTAAACTCTTTGCGTTGCCGTATTTACTTACACAATACGGCTGCCGGTGACTTTTCGTGGCGTGTACAAGTGGTCTTATACTGCAACTTTAGATTGCATTTTGAAAGTACAATTTTCAGATCGTAATAAAATGGTACAATCTAGGGGTCAAAAGTGCAGTCTTACTCTCCCAAAACTCAAATAGATAGTTTTTGTAGAAGTTCAATTATTCACAACTGATTTAATATTTTGTATAGAAATTAAACTATAGATTATACCTACTAACCGTGAATGGTTAAAATTGTTCTGCCTGAAAAAAAAAATCCGCTGCTGTTTTGGTAGAGTGTGACTGCACTTTTGACCCTTAACTGTACATTGACTGACAAACTAATATAAATAACACTTTCTAGGTCACAGGACAGCACGGAGGAAGCATGCGTTGATTTAGACGTAAGTGCTGACGTGCCTAAGACGGTCATCGAAAGTCGTTACATCGAGCATGACAAGTGCACTAACACGAACATCAAGCACAGAGACAAGCCGCATGGTTACCTTAAACCCAAGATAACACCCTGTATCTGCGAGATTTGTAAGCGGTACCATGAGTTGTTTCATACGAAATCCAGTAGTGGATCAAGGTGACGATGAAGAGATTTGGACCAATATTGCTGTAAGTATATCTACCTCATCAAAAAATATTGTAGAGTCGAATTAAAATTAATGTTGTCGCAGGTTATGTGTATGTAAAATTTTGTTTGTATTAAGAGATTTAATGGGTGACGCGACATGATAGGAAAAAAATTAGGTGTGTAAAAATTATAATAATTATAACATTAGTTTTGTTAAAAACCGTTTCATATGTAGGTAATAACATTTATTACGTATAAATCATATAAGTTTATATGACCCATTGCAATATTTTAGTATTGCAAATTTTTTGTCAGTTAGGTCAAAATTGTGTTAAGTTTTAATATGAAGTGTACAGAAAAATCTAGTATTGTGTAAGTTTTGTTACAAAATATGTTTTGTTCAATTGTAATAATTTATTATATTTATCATTTTAAATTATTGTAAATCATTGTTAATGAAATAGATGATCATGAAATAAAATTAATAAAATCTTTAAATTATTGTTTATTATTACATTATGTATAGTTTTGACGCTAAGGTAACTTAAGATTAAAATTTAAAATTAAGTGATATGGCTTCACTTTAAAACTAATTTGACAAAAAGGCTTAAAATAAGACCTTGTTGAACAAAACGTTAACGATCACTTACAAGTCAACATTCTACCTACACTTTCTCGAACCATTTTCTATGAACACAAAAACTTTTTTGCTTTTTGAGTGAACCGGGGTAACATTTTTCAGTGGGTTTGACTAATGTTAAAAGTAGATAACTAATATTCATAATTTTTCGATATGTCTGTATGTGCAGAAATTCGAGCATACTCGCAGGATCTGTGTAAGTCTGTAATAGATCCTAAATTTCTCTTGAAATAAGATTCATCTTCAGTTTCTTGATATTTAAACTAATAAAAATTAAAATAGGTATGTATTTTATTATGCATAGATTTTCTATAACTACTGTATGTACAGGGTTGTATAGCAACATTACCATATTACAAAATAACTGGTGGTATTGCCAGTATTAGCTGCTTATTTTACTTTTCTACTAAAAATAGGTAGAGAAGAGAAAGCGATTAAGATTCAAAGTGAATTGATAGATATCTGCATTTCTATAATGAAATGTAGGTAAATGTAGAATTCATAGGTAAACATTTTTAACGTAATGGGATGAATAGAAGCAGAACACTGGCATAGAAAATGAGAATAGGACATTCTCGTTCCTACATGCATAAAATCACGCATTTTTTCCATGAGGCAGAAAATACAGTACGCTCCCTAATACGATCCTTAGTTACTCACTCGGTCCGAACGCGTTCAAAATCGCGCTGTGAAACTGTAGGGTACTAATAAACCCAAAAAACTGTCATACATTCGTGACTGACAGTTTTTGTCTAGAATCTTGATAAACTAGTCGAGTAGTAACTACCTGACATAATACTTTTAAAGTTCCAAATAGTCAATTTTTAAAGTACATTGTGCTTTGAACATGTTGTGCCCACTTAGGTCCTATTCACCCCTCTAGAACAAACTAGTTAACTGTAGATTATAATCAAAATAAATCCCTAATATAGAAAATAAGCCTATATGGACGGAAGACCTACAGTCAGCCTTTTTATTCAACTGAACAGTTGAAATTACTCCTAATTATATAATTTTATTATGACAATTCATGCTTTTGTACATTGTTCGGCTTTTATATTCCTTATTACAAATCTTTCAAATACATAATATTTAGCTAATAATCGCCCTAATATTGAGCAATATCCATAGAACATTATAATAGTTTTATTTTTATTACATTTATTAAAATACTTATCTGGACGATTTCTCTAGTAACAATAATAATTTTAAATCATTTTTCATCAGCCAAATACTCATCTTGTAAAGTCATATCATTATTAAATCTAAAAAACCTACTACCCGGGCGCAGAAAGTTTGTCGATGTCGTCATGACGTGACTGACGTTCGACTCTCGCTATTGGTGCCCGAGTCGAACGCAGGGCTCGGCCCGGGTAGGCGAGAGGGGTAGTCATCGGCAAACTTTCTGCGCACGGCTTATATAGGCTAATCCTTTCCTAACCCCGAGTTTCTTACAGCCTATTAATATTAAGGCCCACTTGCTTGAAAAACTAAACCCAGACTTAGTTGCTAATACGAAGTTAAATTAATAAACGTCATACGAAAATCTCTTGAATAACACGGGGTTAGCTACTAACTCGGCGTTAGTAAGACAAGCCCAGGGTGACGCAAGCAGGCCTAGAGTGTGGTATAAACTAATCTTCTGAACAATCAAAACAGTTATTATTCAGAAAATTACCAGGCTACCAGAAACCAGCAGATAGTGTCATTTACTCAAACATCAGTTTCATATCATTCAAGGAGTATTCACACTAATTTTATGTCCTCTCCTAGACGCGCGGTCTTTCCTCTTCGTAAATTTAGTACAGTCGGCAACAAAAGCCACCAGACCTATAAACGCGAACACCGCATAGAATATAGCCAGAGATACGAGGAAGGTTTCTTCACTCCACTCCCAGAGGTGGTTGGAGCGGAGATACTCGTAGTTGGAGAGTACTTGAGTCCCGTTTGGAGGAGGACACGGAGATTGTACTATTATGTCTTGGTAGGTTGGTCTCTGTAAAAAAAGATATCGTTTAAATTCATACAATACTTTTGCATAAGATATCCTACTTTATTCGCCTGCCACTAGGCCTGGTGGTGGTTTAAGAGGAGGCCTGTGTCCCAGCATGGGAACATTAAAAAGCTGCTGATAATAATGTCGATAACCATTCTCCAATAGCAATAATTAAGGTTCAGTCTCGTCATAATAATAAAACGTCTAAAAAGAAAACCTCAAGTGATAAGTAAATTTCATCCTCAAATTAAAAGTTAATAATGGTTTCTCTCAAACTGTTTACATGTAAACTAGACACACTTATTACTTACTTCTCTATTATTGAACTAACTAGCCTAGGGCCTCGACACTAAGAAAGAAAATTTGATTCAAATAAATATCACTAGATGGCGCGATATGCATCGATTTGTGATTGAATTGTGTGTAAAATTAACATTTTCTAGAATTGATCATAAAAATTATATGTTCTTGTTTAAGCAATTCTCCTAAGCACAAAATTATGGCATATTGGGCTCTTAATTCAGATTTCAAAGATTATTTGAACGGATCATATTGTAACACATTTTTGATAATGAAACTGTAAAAGCGTGGCAAAACACTTTATAACAAATCTTCACTGTCTTTAAATAATGAACTATCCAGGAACCGAGTAAACCCTTTTATTTGCAAGTCGCTCGAATACCATTTATAGCCGTGGAACGGAACCGATCGCGATCGATGTTCTTACTTATAAAAATAATCAGTTTAATTAGACGACATATGCTAGATACGTCGGCACAGTTTCTTTGTATGGGATGGAGCCATCTGTATGCTAGTATTATACCTGTGCCTATATTGACCCACTGCATGGCAAAGTCCTCAACTCTTTTAAACACAATTCATATTAGCTGCCTTTAAACCAGTAACCCAAACAAATACGCTGAAAATCTCACCTGCTTATTAGAACACCTCACATCCTTACTAATACTGCTCCTCAAAGCAACCTCACTGAGTTCCCTCCCCAATAGCTCGGGCATGGTCCACCTAGAGGGCGACACGTACTGCAGCCACGTGACGTAGTGGGGCAGGTCCCGCTCGTGTATCATGACGCCGTTAACCAGGGTGCTGAGCAGGAGACAGAACCCTGAGATGATGGCGGCAGTCTTCTCCATTGGCACAAGGAATATCGTCGCTCGACATAACATTTGTATACTTATTAGATAGAGCACCATGTAACCTGGAATAAAGGGTAAGTGGTGAGATTAGAAATTGGAAAAGAATATTAAGGCGAGAGAGAGTGGGGATCCGCGAGACGATCGTGGCGTGTGGTGATGCGTCGCCACATCAACAGCAGGTCTGATCCGCCGCATTAGATGTATCACATCAAAATTAATTGTGAAGCAATATTTTATGGCAAACAGGATGTTTTTTTTTGTAAAATTGAGTCTTTCAGTATACGAAACATCATTAACAGAAAGGACATAAAACCTTCTATTATGGAAAAGGATTGACTGAAGTGTAACATGAACTGTTAAAAAATCTTCATTAGATATACCTATTCAGTCTAAAGATGTCCACTGCTTGCGATGAACTCTCGCATCCAGACGATTGCCGCGACCTTCTTTCTTCTCTGGGTATTTCGTCTTTTCTAGTACAACATTAATTAAACCTACACCTATTGCGTCATAGTTGGGTAAGAGGTAAAAGTTAAGGCATACCTAAGTATAAATAAAATCCGTCGAAGGAGGCGGGCGACTGCGCGTACAGTCCGCTCATGGCGTAGCTCGGCACTAAGTACGCCAGCCACGTCACTCCCGCAGACCATAGCTCCAGGAATTGCTGGACAACAAACAATATTCATTTACGAGCGAAATACTTCAGGCCACTTGTTTCGTTCGGTAAGAAACGTAAGATCTTCGGTTTCCTAAAATAAAATTGACAAAATGACCGGCCAGACATCTTTGGACAAGCAAGTCCGAAAACAAAAAAACAGATTCGCAAAAGAAAAAAAACATTTAGTTCTTGAGATCATCAACATTACTGTCCGGGGCTACCACCAGCACTAAAAGAGGTTTCGCAGTGGTTATGCAGTCTCCTTGCCCAGAAGTAAGCCTGGAATGGCTTGAGACTTGAACACCCTTAGGTTAAAGCTATATCAGACTGGTGATAAATTCCACTCCTTGGCGTTACACATAAAATGTCTTCATATTAGTATCCGGCGAAAGTTCCTGGTGCATCTTTTCGCATGGAGCTCGCCTTTGTCGCGGTCAGCCACACCGTCAGGCACATCACAGTTCAGTGGAAGTACTTACATCAAACAATATGAAGACAGTCCTGGAGTACAGTCCCACAGCGATGTCCCTCTCCACGTGGTGTCGCATGGAGCTCGCCTCTCTCGCGCTCAGCCACAGGAGGATCGGCCACACCGTCAGGCACATCACTGTGTAGTGGAAGCCTATTCTGTCGTTTTGTGTTAACTTTGAAGAAAGAACACAGATGAATGTTAAGTCAAACTTAGAACGAAATGATGGAAAATGTTTGGACAGTCAAAATACTAGCTTGCGCACTCAGCTCATAAAGTGGTCTGGCTATGTACGTGAAAGAATCAAGACGTGATATTCCTTGAATGGAAATGCAGACTTTCAAGACACGTTCCTTCTTATCTCATCATTATCATTTCAGCCGAAAGACGTCCACTGCTTGACATAGGCCTTCCCCAGGCATCGAAACATTGACCGATACCGTGCGTCACTTGCGTAATCACGTCAGAAATTATGATATCCGCAGGAAAACCAAAATTACCGACATAGCCCGAAGAATTGCCAAACTTAAGTGGCAGTGGGCAAGCACATTGCTCGCAGAACGGATGATCGATGATCTGGTTAAGGTAGCGGGAAGGCGCTGGATGCGAGTCGCACGGGATCGGTCCTATCTTATGTCCAGTTAAAATTAAACCACTACATTAGGTATCCTTGATGGAAGGTGTTCATACACATCGATTTAGAACTTTTGAGCACTCTATTCATAATTCTGTAGCATTTCACCAGCCTATCCAGCACAAAACAGCAACTTTACCTTAGGATCCGTAGCTGGCAAGTCCCAGAATACAGCTCCAGTGATGAGCGACATGACAGCCGCCAGCAACACTCGCGTTATTACGTTCGACAACGTCGTCGATTGGGTGAATAACAGGCACTTTCTGGAGAATTATCAAAATTGTATTTGAGTTATTTGACTGGGTTTTATTGTTCGAATCGATGTGAAGTGATCTTTTTCCTGCCTGAAATCCCATAAAACCTGAAGGACTGGGATTAATAGGGTTTTTAATATATTTATAATGTGTCTAAATTGAGTGTTGAGATTAGCGGTTTTTGATTCGCTGGACATTCTGGCGGACATGAGGGTTTATAACCGAATTCGCGTCATCCGTCAAAATGGTGATAGCGTGGTATCGCTTTAGTAAGGCTGTGGCGGCAGGAGCGACGACACCGACACGCACTCGATCGGCGGCGCGAGCGGCTACAGCAGCCGCAATTTTCGCGCAAGCGCGTTATCGAAGCCGTCCTGCCACCTCAGTCTTACTAAAGCGATTGCGTGGAATCGCTATTTAAATATCTGCATAGCTACGATTAAAAACCAGATTTCCTAAGTCTCATCATTGAGATATTGTTCCAAAGTAATATTATTATTATTACTCTTGATGAGCCCGCTCTTGACCTTGAACTCATCTAATGGTAAGCGATATATCAGGCCTTTAGTATAATTTCGCAGCATCCTGTATGAATATTTTATGCAGGCATGCAATCTGAAATATACTCACTCAATAAGCGCCCCTGCCTGCACGAACACATTGGGCCTGGTCAGCGGCGCTGGTAGCGGTACTGGTGGTGGCGGGTCTGGCGCGGCGTGTGCGCCCGCGAACACGTTGGCGAGCGCGGAGATACGTCCTGATGACTCCAGCATTGCTGCTGCTGATAGGTCGTCCAGGGTTACTAGGTCCACTGTAAGTGAATAAGTGTTTTAGTACTAAGATGAAAATTTTATTTTAGTTTTAATATGTTACATCGAGCCCCTCAGATAGGTCGTGAACAATTAAGTGGATATCCGCATCCCCGATCCCCTTCGAAGGACCCAACGACTCTACATAGCTGCTGCTGATGGGTCGAGGGTTACTAGGTCCACTACAAGTGAGGAAAGGTTTTAGTTAATGCATGAAGAACTGCTTAATGTGGTGGTTTGAAGAAAGGGGAATGCCAATTTTAG
Organism: Orthosia gracilis; assembly: GCA_947562075.1. NCBI lineage: Eukaryota > Metazoa > Arthropoda > Insecta > Lepidoptera > Noctuidae > Orthosia > Orthosia gracilis. The sequence continues at coordinate 29,469,740 of OX387270.1, read as the reverse complement.
GCCGTTGCAAGATGCACAAAGTTACAAAGTTGTATTGGTTTCCCTTAAAAATTATGTAAATATTTTTTCCACGTCTTCCACATATTCATTAGCCTGTGCAAATCAGCAAGAACTTGTATAAAAACTAGTTTCTTAATGTTGCCTTTGCAATACAATGTTGACAGGTGTAATTGGAATAATCAGTGATAATTTTCTTCACCGTTCATTTTCGTCGTAGCAAACATATACACATTATAAATCACAGAAATCCCCTTAGATAATTATTATCTTTTCTATTTTTGAAGATTTTAATGAAAGTATAGACAGCTTCAAGGATTCTAAACCATTCTTATCAGATGTCTCTACGGAACTTCTCTATTATTATTTACTAGGGAATTTTTTTAAATAAATTATTTATACTTACGATAATAATCTGATGGATTCTTGAAAGCTGGGCAGGGATAATCGATGGAGGCGAAATATGGCAACATATCCCTTCTGTACCCGCTAAACATCGTTCTACCGGCTGATATTAACACCACCTAAAAACATCAAAGAAAACAAGAAAAATTAAACAGATCAAAAACAAAAGCTATGATGGTACTGATTATTTTACTATCTGTCATCGGTCCAGTATTAGGCATCAAAGATGCGGTTCCGGTTCACGGTTTTTGGTTCCTACACGACGACTAGCTTAAAAGTTCAGTTCAAAAAGACCACGATAGCAAAAAAGAATCACCTACCTTAGTAAGCATAGCAAAAATTTCATAAGTCGGTGGATGGAGCGACATGATGACGACTCTTCCAGTACTGGCCCAATTCCTCAGGTATTCCACCAAGAAGAAGGTGTCAAAGATGTCCATCTCCTTCGTGGGCTGGTCCAGGATCAGTACGGCCATGTCTAGAAGCAGCTGACACGCGACGTTGAGGCGACGGATCTCGGAGCGCGTGAGGCGGCCCACGTTTGTGTCCCGGACTTGTTCTAGACCTAATTCTTCTATTAGCAGGTTTATCTGAAATGGATAACAAGTTTTGTTGATAACTGCAATTTTACAGCTACGTTAAAAAAATCTAAGCTTTCTGTGTTTTTTGTTGATTTAATATATCGTGGATTTTTTTTGGGGTTGAAGAAATAGTTGCACTTGCAGGCAACCGCACGCTCTCGGCACCAATTTTTAACCGACTTACCAAAAAGGAGGAGGTTCTACGTTCGACTTCATGTACGTTTTTTTTTTTTAATTTATATGGTCACCGATATCTCTCGGGATTGCTGCAATCGCATGTCTGTTTATTGTTTATACCATTTCATAACATAACATCACGCCAGTACGCTCTTGAGAGGTACGCAGATCTCTCATTACAACCTTTATGTTCAAGTTTCATGATATTCGGCTAATTTATTCAGGCGTTAAGGTAACTTACTAAACAACTTACCTATTTGGTAGGTACAACTAAAAAGCGAAAATTAAAAAACTTTTTACAAAAAAATACTACCGACTTCCAAATTAGAAAACTACAAAGTGAAAAATAACTTTATTTTTGGAAGTCGGTGTCTTTCGTAGTTAGCATTTTTTTGCCTTACGGACACCGACTTCCAAAAATAAAGTTATTTTTCACTTTGTAGTTTTCTAATTTGGAAGTCGGTAGTATTTTTTTGGAAAAAGTTTTTTATACTATTGTAAGCACCTTAAATCCGTAGGAACCAAAGCGGTTTTTGTAGTCCAAGCGTGCTGCTGCAACTAACGTGCCAGCCGCACGTTAGTTGCAGATTATCGTTCAAGATTAGATTACCAGATGCATATAAAAGACTGCTAAATCTTGCGAGTCTCTTGGGATATCCATCACCATCAAATATTATGCAGAACTGTTTCGTAAATACTTCCATGGAATTTATAAGGTACAAAACGGACTTAAGGAATAAATACTACGTACCCGGTCTCTATCATCCATCTTGACCTGTCCGTTGTTCCGTGGTCTTCTCAAGGCGGCGTGGAACTTCAGAGTATGCTCAACAGTCATGGCGGCACATAAAGACGTGTCCTTGCGAACGTACGCGGCGATCTTTCGAAGAGTTGAAGATGCCACCGGCTGCCCGTTCAAGACTATGTCGCCTGTCAGTTTCTGGAGAAAAATGAATATGTGATCGTAATTCGTACTGGGGCAGTGTCGAAGCTAAGCAGCATTATACCGATGAAAAATAAAGACTGTCGCTATTTCTTGTGGGGTTTGTCTCCGACGATGTGGATGGGATAGCTGGCCTCCTTTTCCGCACTTAGACTCCCATTTGGTCCGGAGTGCGTGCAGGCCTCCTCTCTGCGAGAAGGAATGGGCCGTAATCCACCACGCGGGACCAGTGTGGGTTTTTTTTTAGGAGCAGTGGCGATGAAATAATTTACACAAACTAAAGCGCTTGCCTGGGTTCGAACTCACGACCTACAACTTGGAAGTCGCGGTAGTTACCAATTTTCACCACTGCTCCCTCGGACGATGTGTGTAGCACACAAAAATATTCTAAATACATCAAATCAAGACGAATAAAGAACTTGGTCTTGTTCTTTTCTTTGTGTCGTTCTTTAGGTCCTCTAAATTGCAAGTACTCGTATATGGATACTTGGGGCACTCCAGCATGCTTGTCATATTCTGGTCAACAGGTTTAAGTTTACCAGCTTGGTGAAAGGATTAATAAACACTCAGTAACGCATAATCTAGTTAACTAGGTAATCCTTTTACCACGATGGTTAACTAAAACTCAATAATTTAACACCTCACTGTCTTTGTCCCACTTCAGGGCTAAGGCCGATTCTCGAGAAGGAACCAGCTTAGTGTATAAATCAATATATACCTTACAAATATACCTACCCATATATCTTACCTTATATATATCTCTGTGTATATATTGCCCATACCTTTCGTACTCCAGCTAAAACATCCAGTAAGCCGGTTGCCTCGTGATGGGAAGTTGCTAGAACAGCCAGGATTTCTCCTGACTTCACTTCGAAGCTCAGCCCAGATACTAGCAAGGTTGACTTGTTCTCAGGTGCCGTTATTTCTAAACTGTTTACCTGCAAATCAAAGTCATCATAAATAACGGACTCCTGCGTTTCGGAAGTCTTTTTCCCATTATTCTATAGCTCAGGAACAAATAACATTTTGCTCTCGTTCAGAACCGTATAATAAAGTTTCAAAAGAATCCTCGAGTCCAGCTTTCAAAGCAGGCAACATCTCTGTGCGATCGAGATTCATCTCGATGTGTCATAAATATATAATATACTGAAGGTACTCACATAATAATTAGGGTAGATATAAGCCGAATGCGTGTATCCGTCGAGATGGTCTCCGGGTCTTAACGTGGAGTGTTTCCTAGACTGTGCAATAGACATGTGGCTGCCTGCCTTCGACATGCGACCGCCCAGGTGGGAAGGTGACATAAGGTAGCTGGAACAATGTCATAGAGTCATTAAAATCCTTGTCAATTCGCAATTTTTTCTTTGTATCAGAAGAGTTATAGTCTGTCTGACACTCGCATATTCGGTTATTACTCGACAAAACTCTAGTTTCCATCTAATATCGGTTATCAACGAGTTTTAAAATCTGCAGTTGGTAAATTACTGCTGACTGTAGCATCCGTCATGGCATTGATGACATAAAGACTGAAATTACTGGCAAAACGTCATTACCCACCCAGACACTAATGACTATGCAATATAAACGGAGGTGCAGCGGTAAAGTAGCTGTGTTCCGAACTTCCAAAGGTAAGTTGCGAATCTAGCAAATGTGCAATACATTTCGTATACACCACCACCCTGGATAATTACGTTTAACCCGCCAATTCCAGAGCTTCATGCAAGGGATGCTATTGTCAACTGTTAGATATTACTCCAACAGGATAATTGCGTACATCTGTCTGGGCTCACTGACGGCACGGCACGGCTTGGACAAATGATTTTAGACAAGCAGTGAATTTAGCGCTGAAATTCCTTTATTTCTACACTAATAGACCGAATTGCAGAATGATTAGGTACGTCGTACGTACGTACGTAGGACTGTCGTGCCGTCAGTGGGCACCCATATGCTTACCTTTGGTGGTCGCCATCAGGAACATAATCAGCTACGCTGTTTCTTCTATTGTTATAGTGGTGAGACCGTTGTTGTGGTCGAGCATCAATTCCTAGTAGATTGGCTTCACTGACGGACTTGTGTCTGGAGTTCGTCCATTGGCCGTCGCCTCGGATGCCTGCTTGCTGCATCGCAACTACTGGTACACCAGTGTTTGGCTGGAAGACAAGTAAAGATCAGAGGCCAGAAAAAAATAAAATTTGTCGGTGGAAAGTTTTGTAGGGGGTTTTAGCCCAGTGATCAATATAATATAGTAAGGGCGGTTACGCACTACATCCGATCCGTGTCCTTGATTTGAGTTCCGAGTTCAAAATGTGGTGAATTATGACGAATAGAGTTCGAATTTAGTGCGTAATCTTCCCTACAAGAAGTACTACGGCTAATTCGGAACCGAAATTTCACGGAAACGGATCAGATGTAGTGCATAACCGCCCCAACAGTTGGTTTATCACTGTAGGGAAGAAAACCATACCTAGTAATCTTCTACTACAAAAAATGTAAAAGGTGTGGTCGGAGTTACGAACGATGTCAAAACAAATTTTAAAATGATACCATTTTGACTCAGACCAGAGAAAGAAAACATGTTCTTGATTCAAATCAAACGTGTTTTAGTAGAAAGTATTTACCTGTAGAGAAGGATGTACGTTTTGCATTCTAAAATCCGGGTCAGAGCGGTACTTCCGACTGTATTTGTAGTTTGTGGTCGTCTCGTTGTCTGAACTGTCGTAACCTGACGAGGTCTCGCGCATTCCTCGACTTTGTCTTTGGATCCTGTTTAGAAATGCAAGGCGATGGTTAGAAATGTTAGATGGTAGAATTAGATTAAGTCATTAACCGACTGCCCAAAAAGGAGGAGGTTCTTAATTCGGAATTTTATATATATTTATTTTTTATGTCTGTTCGGGCATAACTCCGTCATATATAAACGGATTTGCAAAATTTTTGTTCGAAAGAAGTTTATTCCGAAATGATCCCATTTAAATTTGGTAAAGATCTGATGAAGAACTTCGGAGATATACAACAGAACTCTTCAATAAATGACGGCAAATCTCTCGGTATTGCTGCAATCGCATGTCTGTTTATTGTTTACACCATTTCATAACAAACCATCACACAAAGATAGGGCTGATTCCTGGATAGAAAAATGATAATTCTATTTAGTCCGTTAGTGATCTATCAAATAATATTGGACACATATTTTTTGCTTTATCAAATAAAAAAAAATTGACAAAGATAAAGCTCATCAAAAATCAGGAGGATTGGGACGTCACTTAGTCAGTATAAAGTGTAGTACACCGTGACGTCACGCGATATTTCAACTCACTGTATCGTCGTATTTTTTGTTTACGTGACAATAGAAAAAATACGTGTACAACATTTTTTTCATCATCTAGGGATGATGAAAATCCCTATACCATCTAAGTTTTTAAATTGAAAATGCGTATGAAAAGTTAAAACAGTCGTGGTTCCATTGTATTCATTAGTAGGTCATTGATGTCCTATTTCGATAAGCTGGCAACTTGTCACTTAGTAGTGCCAGACAACATGCCATATCAGTAGGATCTGTTTCTTTACATTTTGAAAAGAAACTTATTTTGCGTTCAGCATAGTCGTTCACTAAGGTATTCAGTGATGATAAGGTATACTCGTATGTATCGGTATCATAAGTTATTCCATTACCAAAAAAGTCCAACCCTACATCCTTTTCTGAGTTCCGTCCAATATCCGTCCTGCCATTCCTGTCCAAAGTCCTGGAACGATTAATCCACGACCAAATTAGCACTTTCCTATCTAAAAATAATCTCCTCAATCCTTTCCAATCCGGCTTCCGTCCTGGTCACAGCACCACCACAGCTCTTCTCAATATTACGGATGATATAAGGTCAGCGATGGAAAGCAGTAATTTGACGGTCTTGGCATTGCTAGATTTTAGTAATGCTTTTAACACTGTCGATTTCGATGTTTTGCTTGGCATTCTGCGCTCTCTTAATATATCTCCATCGGTGATTGACTTTTTTCGTAGTTACCTGTTCGGTCGCCGACAACGTATATGCATTGGAGAGACTTTGTCTTCCTGGTGTAGTACTTCTGCTGGAGTACCACAGGGTGGCGTTTTATCCCCTTTACTTTTTTATAAACTCAATCTCCAGTGAGCTAACTTCCTCCTACCATCTCTATGCGGACGACCTGCAAATTTATGCGCAAGCTCCTCTCGGACATCTGTCTGAGGCTATTCAAAGTCAAAGTCAAAGTATTTATTAGTGTGTTTTTTGGTGATACAGTAGGTCTTATAGTTAGGTTTTGGTGACTCAAAAAACTACCCATTAGGGCATACACTATTTAACAATATAAGAATTTAAAATCGATATTTCATACAAATTAACAAAATTTCAATATTTACAATACAATCAATTTTTGAATAAAATATTTAGAATACAATTAATTATTATAATAAATATACAGAATACGATAATTAAGTCAAGTTTTTTAATTCACAAGCATAAATAAATAATTATCATTTAGTTTATTACATTTTGTCAAAAAGGAATTCGTCAATGGTATAGTAGCATTTTTCATTTAAAAAAATATTTAGTCTCCGTTTAAATTGTGTCAAGTTTAAATCTTTAATGTCATTCGGTATTTTATTGAACATTTTCGGAGCCATGCAGAGGATGCTTTTGTGCATAAGGGCGGTCTTTGAGGCTCTTAGACATAACTCGTGACGGTATTCTTGTCTTGTCGATCTATAGCGTTGCTCTGAAGCTTTTTTAAACAATTCACTATTTTTCTTGACGAACAATGCGGTCTCGTATATGTAAAGACAAGGTAATGTAAGTATTTTAAGAGATTTGAAACGCGGTTTGCAACTTTCCGTTGATTTAAGTTTACATATCGATCTAATGCACCTCTTCTGTGCTTTAAAAATGTTATCTTTCTCGCTGCAATTTGCCCAAAAAATGACTCCGTAACGTAATATGGAATCCACATAGCCATAATACGCAGCTACAACAGCTGCCTGATTAACTATGTTTTTAAGTTTATACAGAGCAAAGGCGAACCTACTTAATTTGGTTATAAGAATTGATGCATGTTGTTTCCAAGTTAGTTTAGAGTCAATTGTCAAGCCTAGAAATTTTATATGCTCTACTTCTTCAATTCTGTTATCGCCAAAACTTATATTTATGTCAAGAGTGGTCATATTTTGCCGAAACTGCATAATTTTAGTTTTATTTAAATTTAATTTTAAATTGTTAAATAATTTAATTTTATAATGTTAATCACATCATCAATTATGTTCAAGCCAGACAATAGATTGTTGCAATGCATTTTTGATGTCACATTCATAGTTTCTATTTTTATAATTTCTTACAATTATCGTGCTATCATCAGCAAAAAGATATTGTTACAATAAATAGTGATCTGGCTCGCATTTGCGACTGGAGCAAATGGTATGGACTAATGGTAAACCCCACAAAGACGCAGGTTATAGTGGTGGGCAGTTCTAGGATGGTTACAAGAATCGACTGGACGACTCTTCCCCAGGTTTTTTTCGATAACTCATTGATTCCGTTCTGCAAAAACGTTAACAACCTGGGGATATTCATTGATGGGAACTTCTCTTGGACCACCCAACTGCAGGAGGTTAGCCGCAAACTATTTGCATCCGTTGCATCTTTGAGGAGACTGCGTAATTTTCTTCCGATTGCCACCAGGATTGCGCTTGCACAATCTCTTCTTCTTCCCATCCTTGATTATGCTGATGCCAGCTATCTTGACCTTACTCAAGAACAACTTGATAAGCTTGAGCGGCTTCAAAATGTTTGTATAAGGATCATATTTGGTTTGCGCAAATATGACCATGTTTCCGAATTCCGTGTGAAGCTCAAGTGGTTGCCTATTCGCCTTCGCCGGAATGCTTTTTACCTCAAGAATCGTTTCCAGTTTCTCCGCGATTCCCACACGAGATTTCTTAGGTCATCAGAGAACTTACGACTTCAAATGCCAGCGCATTGCACGACTTTTTTGGATAAATCATTTACTGTACAGGCTACTCGTCTATGGAATGCATTGCCAGATCCAATCAAACGTGCTCAATCATTGCCTGTGTTCAAAAGACTTGTAAAGGAACAATTATCTGTAGCTGTCTTCTTCTTAGCTTGTCAATTTCAAACGGAACTGTCTTTATCAACAGATTGTCGTCATTTTTTTTTGTATTTCTTTTTATTTGCCTTTATATTAAGTGGGTATGTATGTATTTATGTATCTATTACATAGCTTATGTATTTATCTGTGTATCTATTGCAGTATATCATTTTAGCACTGTTATTGTTACACCAATGACTGCCCCATTTCATGTCCAAGCAATTACTGTCCATACCAGGTTGCCTGGAAGAGATCGCGGTATGCGATAAGGCCCCCCATTGTATGTGTATTAGACTTAAGTTTCTTTTTATTAATGTATAATAAATAAAAATATACTGTAAAGCCGGTTCACACGACAGGCTACCTCTTTTTGAGAAATCCTCATGGTTACCCCTCGTCTGGGGAGAAAACCCAAGATTGGGGGACCCGCTCACAAACTTACAATTAGATCAAAAGACATTGCAAGATAACAAACCTGGGCACAGGTTTCATGCCACTCCCAATAGAAGTCTTCGGTTTAGGCGTTCCGGATCTCTGCGAACCGTTATGATTCGGCGGAAACACCCGAGGTAACCCGAACTTCAGGTACGTGTACATATTGGAGCCGAGGGCCGATCTGGTGACAAAGTGTTAGGTACTGTAGGACAAGGTAAGACAAACACCGTGACATAAATTTCATTAACGGCGAGGCCGATTCTGCAATAAAGTTTTGTTGGGCTGGCTGGTACTGTATTATAATCGGTTTTTATGAGGTATGTTTTTAATGGTTTAACAATGCTGGTATGTAAGTACGTGTTTTAAAATTCTAAATAACATAAATTCAGTTACAGAAATTTCTATGTTGAACGAATGCTTGTCTACCGTCTTTAACACTAGACCGTCGCAAGCGGATCAATCCAAAAACAAAGAGGGTAGATATATAGAAATAAGGAATCCAGGAGCAGCATTTGTAAGTTACATTATTTCAGACGGACGCTATTCAAAAATTCTGTATGCTCTACTAGCACAGAAAAGATGGAAGTCCACTTACTTGGGTCCATATCGAGGATGCGACAGTATGGATTGCACGGTGGTATCCCTCAGCTGAAAGTTGCCGTACGGTAGAGGACTCTTGTCCGTACTTCCCAACGCACTGTCAGTGAAGTCCGAGTTCAGGTTTTGCCTAAAACATGACAAAAATGCTTTAATTTTAATAACAAAGCCTTATCGTACTCGTAATCTGTGTTACTGTCATGATTCTCACGCGAGACGGCCAGATCATGTTTTGATTTGCACTGTATTGAGTTGTACTGAGGTCGAAAATTATGTATTGTGGTATAACTCCAATTTAAAGTGCTATAATCAAAACAGCAAACATCCCCACGCCATCCTTAACCGGTTGAATGCCGTAATTACCGACATAATTAAAAAGCCATTGAGTCTCGCGTGGATCCACGTTTCAGGCACTCAAGAGCTTAATGACCCATAAGCTGCTGCGTGAAGAAGTTCTGAAATCTGCCGACTTTCAAACAACGCATTGCTGGTCTCTTCTCTTGTTTGTTAAGAGACGAGACACAATTACAGGAATAGAAAGCAGCATCGCTAAAAGTACAGATGGCTTTAAAAAGCCAAAGATGACAGTTAGATCAAGGGTTTCTTTTGAGATACCCTCTTTTGGCGAAGCTCCATCCTTCACAACTACCCTTGGCAGTAGCATAACCTGAAATTAAAGCCATTATGGTCATCGTACAAAATAGGAGCTGGGTCTCTTTTCCATTTTCTTTGGAAGATATTCTTCTTTCAGCAAAGGCCCTTCAATGAATACGAAAGATAAGTACCTGTAAATAGACCAGGCGTGCAGGTCCTCGGAGTGCATGCCGCGATGGTCGTGCATCAGCGGGTTGGATGGCACTGAGTACCTGCGCTCCCCGCCGAGGCCTAGTGCCGACTGCGACATTTTGGGCCTCTATTGTGTCTGTGGGCGAATTCATTACGGGTTTTTGAGTTTTTTTTGTGAATTTAATTAGGTTATATCAGGTGTTTTCCACATCGGTGCCCTCTTATTAATAAATGTAGAGAAAAGTGTCATCCAGTAGTATAGGTATAATCTCCAGTTTTACCACACATTTCGAGGTTTGGATAACTTTACCACGCGCTAGTAATAGGAGGATTTGTTTATGCTTTCTAAAAAGGACAGTCTACAAGAGAGACAGCAGTAAGCTCCAGTTCTTTTGGTAAGGTTAAATAAATTTGATAGGATATTTTCTTTCTTTAACATAAATGTCAAGTCAAATAGCATGACCACAAGGGCCGTAAAAACACATTAACTAGGAATGACTCAATACACAATAGGTATTCCATATTCCAATCATAAGGACAACTTGCAACCGATTTTGATATTCTACGCGTAGGAGCGGAATAGCACTAACCAGTGTCATTCCAATGTTATGTCGTGTTCTGCTTTCTTGAGCTTACACATGGTCAGTCAGTGTTCATGCTTCATGTTGATCTGAAACAAAAGACGTTGTTGTGAGATATTGTACAAGTATTTTGAGTTTTGACAAACGAAAGGATCTTAGACTGAAGCCAGCATTGGATCTGATGACTGTACAAAAGATGTTTTCATAGACACTCCTATAAAATGTTTTGCTCCTAAAATAGCAATGCCTACATTACGAATCATGCGATCGTTTGTAGTTTTCGAAAGCCAAGCACGCACGCCACTATTGACATGTTCACATGTCATTTCCCAACAACGATCGACATTGGCCATATCCCGTACAAAAACCGTCTGGCTGCGAGCATGCCGAATCAAAGGCCGTACCACGTTGCGTCACAACCCAACAGTTGACTAGCCACCGGACGTATGCGCGACAACCAATCTCAACATCTCATTGTCGACGTTGCGAAACAAATGAGTATGTCAACGAGCATTTGTTTTTAATTTCCATTTTGTTAATGTGATGTAATTTGGATGTGGACCTTTCGTGAGGAAGGTCATTGGTACGATTATTTTTGCATGGGGTTTGCACTTCCGCGTATAAAATAGTAAGCGTCTGCTCTTCACACATGGTGCAAAAAATGGTCCTTGAACTGCGTGACCTAGGACAGCATTAGTTCACCTTCCGGTATCATAAAGCCAGACCAATTAAAGGCTTTTTATAAGGCTTCATTGATGCGTTGAGGAAGTGATATGTAAGTCTAAATCATGCTTAAAAAACCATGTTCATCTAAGTCATAAATCCGGAAGTTCACATATCACGGGAACTCCAGGCATTACATACATCACAGACGCAATAGCATGCCATGAACGCCTTGAACTAGACATCGATTATGCGGCAGTAAATAGAACCATTAAGTAACCGTGGGATCCCTTACACCGCATTGTTCCACAATTACGAAGATTCAGTTAATTGAACGAGTGCTAACCGACATGATTTATTATTCGCAATTGGATGAATGACAACTTCATAACGGACAAAAAGATGAGGCTGGCAAGAAACCAGTTGACATGTTTGAAGTGTTTCCAACCATTAGGACTAATTATTGTCTCTGTCTAAGTATTTCTCATGTCCTAATTCTATAAGTTGAAGCTTAATATGAATCCACCTATTTATTATTACAAGCTTTTTGTACCCTACTGCAGGGCAAATGTGCACACACACAAACACACACACACACACACAAACAAATACACTCGCTCATACACTCACACACAAACACATTCGCGCCGGACTTTGATTTTTATTTTATTATTAGTTTTAAATTGTATCTTAGTTTTAATTTTACCCTGTTAATCTGCATAAGAATAAATTGTAATTGATCCCCGGACGACGGCACTGGCTCCTGTAACACAGGTCAATCACCTAGCACAGGAGTCAGGTAATCCATGTATTTGTATGTTTTCTTATGTAAAAAAAATAAAGTTATTATTATTGCACCACCCGGTCCAAGGCCTTCATGAAAAAATATCAAATGCGTTTCTTCCGTCTTTCTATTCTTCTTGGACTTGCTACATCTGGCCACTTCTTGAGGGAGGAGTCTAACTCGTTACGCCATCTCCTTCTGGGTCTACCTTGTGTAGCATATGTCATAATTCACTGTTGCACTGCTACATTTATAGTAATTACCGTAACATATTGACGTACGAATTGGGGTCATTTGCTACCAATATAAAAGACAGTGTAATGTGTTTACTGTCCCTTTTTACTATGGAGACTACCTAAATATAAACATATTCAACACTCCACGTTGAGTTTCTCTTCTCTTCGAGAGCTCCTTAACCAACATATTACATGGCGACCCTGCCAGGATATACGGAATGGCGTTAAGAACCCACATCCAGAAAAATCAACATTAATTCTATCATCAAAAAAGAGTTCCTGTAACCTTATAGAAGAGTTCCTGTAACCATATAGAAGAGTTCCAGTAACCTTATAGAAGACTTTTCGTAAACTCATGGAAGATACATTGCGAGTTCCTGAAAGAAGACGGAGACGAGTCCAGGGTATAGCCCGGCCAGAACGAGCGGAGTCCAGGAAAATCCCGGCCCATTGAATCCAGGGTATAGCCCGGTCCAGTCATCGAGCAACGAGTCACACGGCAACGACGCAGAACGCCTCGTGACTTCGGCATCGAGTTACCCGGTCAACGTTCGCAGCTCCGCACCGTTGGCACAAATGAACAGCAGTCAATTGTTCACTTTCCTAGCTAAGTATATTATTTTTAAAGTTTAAATAGGAATAAACTAGTAACATGTCGCGATCAATTACATCAGATTAGAGAATATTTGGTAAAAATAGGACCAGAACGTAGGCAAAAAGAGATTGCTTATAAGAAATTGCCATAGCAAAACACTCTAATAAACAAACTAAACAACCAATGTCTGTAACTACGACCCCTAATACAGGATTTGAGAGAATTAGCTTAGATATAGTTGGACCTCTAGATGTAGACAATTATAACTACAAATACATTTTAACCCTACAATGTCATTTGACAAAATTTGTAGAGGCTTACCCACTAACTAATAAGGACTCTGAATCCATAAGTAGATCATTTGTAAATAAATTTATCTTAAGATATGGCATCCCCAAAGAGATCCTATCAGATCAGGGAACAGAATTTTTGTCAAGTGTTATGTCAGATGTATGTAGCTTATTAGGAATAACCAAATTACATTCTACTGCGTACCACCACCAAGCTATAGGTGCATTAGAAAACACTCATAAGAGTTTAGGAGCATATCTTAGAATTCAATGTAGCCAAAATAAAACAGATTGGAGTAGCTGGTTAAGTTATTGGTGTTTTTCTTTTAATACCACTGTTCACTCGGAGACACAATATACACCGCATGAGCTTGTATTCGGTAAATTATGTAACTTGCCTAGTAACCTCAACTATAGTTTAGACAGAGTAGATCCACTCTATAATTTTGACAGTTACCCCTTAGAATTAAAATATAGGCTACAGCGCACCTTATTAGATGCTAGGAATAATCTAATAATCAGTAAACTTAAGAGAAAATCATTATATGATAGGAAGTTAAATTCGATAACTTATAATTTGGTTATTTTGTACTTTTGAAAAATCAATCTGGAAATAAATTAGACAACATCTATTTAGGACCATACAAAGTTCTTAAGGATTTATCACCTAATATACAATTTCATTTGATTTAATTAATAAAGTTATATAATAATAATTAATTAATAAAAGTAAATATACGATTTATCATTTTTTAATATTTCAACAGAAATATTAAAAAATGATAAATCGTATATTGTCCACAAAGATAATACTAAATTGTTTTGTGAACCATGACTTTTGTCAATGTGTAATTTACTTTTATTAATTAATTATTATTATATAACTTTATTAATTAAATCAAATGAAATTGTATACTTACTAATATGACAGTGTTATTTTTACCTAGCCTAAGTTTAACATACAAAAATGTAAGACTCAAGTGCGTACGTCATACATTTTTTTTTAAATCCGGGGGTGTAAAGGGTGTCTTTTCGGGGGAGATGTAGCATATGTCATAATTTACTGTTACACTGCTACATTTATAGTAATTACCGTAACATATTGACGTACGAATTGGGGTCATTTGCTACCAATATAAAAGACAGTGTAATGTGTTTACTGTCCCTTTTTACTATGGAGACTACCTAAATATAAACATATTCAACACTCCACGTTGAGTTTCTCTTCTCTTCGAGAGCTCCTTAACCAACATATTACACTTGTCACTGGTTCCTGTTGTTCGGAACCCAATCATTTGATACTTTAGTCAATTCTATTGCGACATTCGGCAGGAGTGGCCTGCTCACTAAGCCATAAAATACCAAATTATTGACTCCGCTTATGATCATCAGGGTCTTGTTGGTAATTAGCCTCATCTGCATGCTCAATCAAGTGTCAGCTTTATGTTGATTAGCCAAAGCCAGTCTAACTGGAAACAAAATTATTGTCTATAAGTGTCACTTAGGAAGTTACTGGAGGACCCTCACCTACATCGCATAGCGTGATGCTGCACTACCGGTTCTTCTAAGACATTGCGTGTCATTACGATAATTGCGCCAAGCTTTATTGATGGCAACACTGAGTAATGTACCGCGCCTTCTCGCACATTGTATGGGATAAATAATGATGGAGATAACGAAGAAGAACAATTGCTGCTTATTTTATTAATGGCTTGATGGATTTCTCGTCAGTTTACCGATTCGTCTTCATTTATTTAGTCCGGAACCGTTTTGGTATGCGAATGATGGTGGAGTGTTGAGCTGAATCATCATTGCCGACCAATGTTTGGAATTTAAGTTTTAGAAGTATTTTGATTCTTTGTTTAGGAACATAAAGGTGCATCACCTTCCTGTCCTATCTCACTTGTTGTTTGAGCTCCACGTTTCGGTCTTCTATTCTCCCCTGTCAACCGTCACGCTGTCATTAATTCCTTTTCTCTTTCCTGACGTTCCTCAGACAATCGATCATCCATCCTTCTTCTCGCTCTCCATACTTCCACATACTATATTTGTCATTCTATATAACACTTGCGTTTCAGGAGCATAGATATGCTTGAAATTAGCATTTGAAATAATGGAGTATGTAAGTATCCCCTGCATCATTCTTTTTCTCTGTCTTGAACATCCGTTCTCGCCATGCCACTTTGCTTTATCATAGCAATGACTTTTGCAACCACAGACATAGATCTAACTAGATAACGCAAGCCACTCCATCTGTATGAAAACCAAGCGTGTTACTTTTTATCCGACTGCCGAAGGAGGGTAATGTGTTTATCAGTCTATGTATGTATGTTTGTTCCAATGTGGCGTTTTAGAGACCAAACGCGTTGGCCAATTTTGATAATTCTTACGTCAATCAAATCGTCTTAACCCTGCGATTGTCACTGGCTACATTAAAATTGGAAAATAGAAAAATGGCGGCTTTTGGGCGCCATATTGTGAGGGGCCAAATTTTTTATTCTTCCCTTCTCGTGTGGGGTATCAAATTAAAGGGTTTTAAAAGTTGATTGCAAAAGTATTGAACACTTATATGTTTAAATGTACCTAATTCTAAAAAAAAATAACTAAAAAACTAAAAATAACAAAAAATACGACTGATTCAAAAGCGAAACAAAAAGACGTAAACAAGAAGAAAATCATGCTGTGCAGTCTGAGGATACATCTGGTTTTGGTCAGCCAACTCGCGCATATGTATCGCGCACATGATTTTCTTCTTGTTTACGTCTTTTTAGTTCGCTTTTGAAGCAGTCGGGCATTTTTTTCACACTCAATTCAAAAACAAATTTACTTACCAATGAAAGAAAACATTTCCAATGCCTCCGCTAACTTTTTCTATACAGTCTTTACAGCTCAATATGACATAAAAAGGCATTTTTCTATATTTTGGTGGATTTCCGGTGCCGATAATGCTAAATGAAAATCTCCGATTACGATCATTGATCGTAATTTTACTCCGTTTTTTGAAACGCAAAGTATATACATTCGCGTCATCTAGTTAGATTTATATCTGTGGCTCCAAATTACACTAGGGTGACAAAACGTGTGAGTTGGCTGGCTGTAGGTACTGTCTACACAAACATAGTCATCTAATCCTATATTTGATTTTTATCTTCTTAATAAGATCTACAAACATAGTATATCATCGTGTATGCTTGTTCACACTAAAGTCTTGATAAGTACAGTCCATTTTATAAGTTTATTATTCTGAACAGTGATCTTATCTGCGGCGTATGCTACTGACTCACGAAGTCATGTGTAAGTACGTATGTACCTGCATAATTATAAAAAAGGTGATCTTACTCCAGTAAAATGTAAAGCAGCCATAATCCTACTTCATACAACTTTATTATGACCGTATCTGGTAGTTTTGTATGCGTTAATGACTAGGTTCCTACTTACAAAAATGGCTGAAACCCACTTATAAAAAATTCTTTGAATCCTGAATTGACAAGTTTCTGAAAATTCTCGTAGGTAATCTTATGTAGGTAAGTAGGTATGAATAAAGAAAAATGTAGATATGAGTATTCTCTGAGCGATCCCGGTGTGGTAAGGTAAGTAGCATCATAGACCTCAATCAACGGATGATTAAACCTGAAGGTTCGTGCGGTGGGCGCGGATCATGATAAGCTCTTTGTATGTTAATTACTAGTAATTTCGTATTACCCACACGGCCTTCCCTCCTCTGTAGTTACCGAAGAGGAACCTTTGAAATGTCAATGTTGTTTGTTTGTTTAGTAACTCATCGTGAACAAGTAATTTTAATAATTTTTTATCACGTCCTGACAGGTCCAAAAGTCAAGTTGGAAATATGAAAAATGAAAAAAACCAGCAGCAGGCATACTTGGCCCTTGATTACGCAATATTCAAAATCACTCCTTTTTCACCTTTTGGAACTGAAATAATAATATGTCGTTGGAAAAGTAACAAGGTGCATTTAAAAATGAAAATGCTAGCAATGCTTTACATTTTCATTCGTTGACTGTACATGCCATTTTTTTCACACTAATATGTGTTCTATAATATGTCACAATCATCTTCAAGAAGACCTTAAATCGAATGAGTTTGCAAAGCTAAAAAGTAAAAATAATTCCTATTTCCACTAAAATCAAGTGCTTTATGTACTGATGACGATGATTATTTATTTATAGTGTCAATTAACTTAAGATTTATTAAAAGACAGCATTGTTTACAAATTAAATAAGTCAAGGTTGTGTGAAATTAAGATTCTGTACGAGCTCTACGTAGTCGTTAATTTAATACCGCGACGCCACCCAAGTTACATAACTTGCATCCTCCAAATTCCTACAGATTTAGTTAGCACTTACAACATTTGCGTGTCCAATTAGTACTTACTTAGTTTGTCGTTCCATTGCGAAATGTAACAAAAATAACAAAACTGAATAGATTTACGATGCATACGTGATTTATAATAAAAGGACCTGAAAAAATAAAGGGATCAGCTTGGTGCAAAGTAATAAATCGTGTTAGACCTCTTAGTCTGCATTGTTTGTGGCGTGATTGCATAGAGGCTGGAACTTTGAACAGTGATATATTGCATGGGGAATAAAAGCGTAGGCGCCAGAGAATACCGGTTTAATTTCTAGAACAAATCATCTTCTATTAGCGGCACAAAACGCAAATGCCATACGCTATTATTATCATAATATCGATATTATCGAAATAAAAACATCCATATTCCACGTGTGTTTATTCTTTTATCTACACTCACAACGTAATGTTCCAAAAATGAATTCAAAAAATCATGTATAAACACGTACTTTATATTCGTGGATAGGTAAAATAAAAAATAAAAAAACCATTACATTGCAAAATTTTCCTTCTATTTTCAAACAACTGCATCATAAAATAACTTTTTAATTTTTATAGCACACTTTTACTTTTTAATATACTGGCGCGTATGGGCTCATTGACTTAATGTAGAAAACTAGTGTCATGTAGTAGTGTCTATGGATGCGCGCGCTGCGCTGTCTACCAATGAGTATCTAAATTGCTCGCAATACCACATATTTTTTTCCGTTCACACTTTTGTTTAACTTCAACTGTATGAGTGAAGATAAAGTAGTGTATGCAACGGCACATAATTAGGTATAAAAACACTCGAGTGATATCATTAATACATTCGGCTTCGCCTCATGTGATAAACCCAGGCTTAACCCCTATTATATGACCATTGCATAAAGTACTATTCTAGCACATAAAATAATACATGCCTAAGTGCCTATATTTCCCGAAGGGTTAGCCGGAGAAAGACCGACCAGAGAGATCGGTCTCTCTATCATGTAATGCGGTGGAGAGGAAGCCTATTGTTAGGCACAAATCCAAACACCGGACAGTTTGAATTTGTCCCCGGGCATGGTAATGGCCTGCTTTTGAAAAATTCCAGATGGGGAAACCAAATTTGCCCGACCCAGAAATCAAACCCTGGACCTGATGCTCAAATGATGAGTAACGTAAGCTACCACAAAACCAAACAGGCAGCCGTCATCTCATTAAAATTGTTTACCAAGCTCATATAATTGTGAAACGTAAGAATATGGTAGCTCGCTGCTCTGACGCCATCATAATCTACATCTGACATAGATTGTCAAGCAAATAATCCGGTGAGCACAAAACGTCAGTGCGTGACTTTACCGCACGCATTCACTATTATCCATCCTTTCCTTCAAAGTTGTACGCAAATTTCTCTGTTCTCCAGTAAATGGGCAATGCGTGTACGAAGGCTATATTGCTTGTAACAGGGGCTATTTTTACCCGGGATGGCATGTGAGCCAGGCACTATGGGTCGGTGACCCGAGGCCGCCATATTCTATCGCACGTATTCTTGGACGCAATTGTTAGAACAAAAGGTACCTATCGAGACAAATTGGCTTCGTGGGCTATTTGATTTGTTTTTGTAGTTTTTTGTTACAAAGATTGAATGCAAGTAGTTAAGTTGAGTTAGATAAGCTATAATTTGGGGGACGTTGAACTTTTTTTTTGTAGTTTTTCGCCGTGATCGCTGAAATGGAAATTGTTAGTAGGAAGAAATATTATTTGTTTTGAGAGTTTAGGTAGGTGAGGCAATTGAAATCTAAGACTTATATATAGTCAAGGACATCTATAGATACTAATATTATAAAGAGGTAAAGTTTTTGAGTTTGTAGGGGGTAATATCTGGATCTACTGAACCAGTTTAGACGAAATTTGGCATGGAGATATGATACCCTGGCAAGGACATAGGATAGTTTGTATTCTATTAGGATGACAAAACACTTTTTACGCTGGCGAAGCCGCGGGCAGAAGCTAGTAATAAATAAAGTTGATCCAGATTTACACGCATCGTTAATTTGCATGACGACTCCAACGGATAATTGTGATATTAATGTAACAGACACAAGCATATGCCGCACATAACAGACACAAGCAGTTGGTAGATGGAAAATGTTCAAAGTTGCTGACTAACAAATGAAATATGAGTTAAATTATCTTGGAATATAGTAATTTAAGATCCGCATTCCATTATTACATGATTATTTACAAAGGTACAGTGTCATACGTCACGACAAAGCTCTCAGTTGTCATGACATAGTTGGCTGTGCAGTCACGAGACATTTAGTGGCGATAAATATATTTCCATTAATGCATTGCGCCCACGCATGCCGTGAATAAACTTGAACTTAACATGGGAACCGCATTCACCTTATGGTCGTTACTTATAAGTTGTCGTTTTCGCAATTTCTTTGTCCTCCAACATGTCTTTCAACTGTACAATAAAATAGCTACATACTTATATTTGCATAGATACCTATGTTTTAAGGCCCCAGCGTATGTACCATGTTTCATTTCGGACGGAATGTAAAAGTACCCCCCACTTTTTGAAAATATCGTTTCATATGAAATGAGTATGTATCGTTTCATATGTGGAGAAAACAGTGGTGGCCCAGTGGTAACAGCCCCGACTTACGTGTCGTAGGTCGTGAGTTCGAACTCAGGCAGGCGCTTTACTTTGTGTAAATTATTTCATCACCACTGCTCTTAAATCGGTGAATCATTATCATCCTGTTGCGTCTAGCATAAACACGTTACGTAACGTACGTATGCAGCGACCTTTACTTTATTTCATAGTTACTCGTTTTATCACGTGGCTTCGCCCCCGAAGACTATTCCACAGAAACCAATGCTAACGCTCAGCTACAGTGTAGCTTTCTATCAGTAAAATAGTTTTCGATATCGCACCAGTAACAATTTTTTTTTGATTTTCTTGCCATGACAAGAATATTTAGGTACTTTTTAAAGTATTATATTATTTTAAGTTTATTTTAATTATTGTGAATGTGAAGACTATGTGGATCGTACTTTTTTTTGTTTTTAATTTTAATTTATCTAAGTTAGTTTTAATCATAGTCTGGCAGTTTGAGTAGTTTATGCGGCCTACCTGAATGTCCTTTCTTTGGTATTGTTCGTCGAATCGTAGAGCTCCTTAAATTCTGAGTTGAGCTGCACGGTTATTGACAAGTGCGTGCACTGACTGGACAGGTCCACTCAATATGGCTGGTTCTTTCCTCTAAAGACCATTTCAGACTTCAGTCTACATGCTCTCACATGATCAAACCAAGATTTTGTCTGGACTTTAAAAGAGACTGTGACCTCTGAGTTTGTTTCGGCCTTTTTTC
This sequence comes from Orthosia gracilis, assembly GCA_947562075.1. Taxonomy (NCBI): domain Eukaryota; kingdom Metazoa; phylum Arthropoda; class Insecta; order Lepidoptera; family Noctuidae; genus Orthosia; species Orthosia gracilis. The sequence continues at coordinate 29,448,823 of OX387270.1, read as the reverse complement.
TCAGAGTAGTCAGACAGGAAACGCCGACCTCATCTAGTTTTAAAAAATATGATCGATATCATTTATCAGAGGATATAGTGTGTAAGCTATACCTATATACACAGACAAGCATTTAAAAAAAAATCGCTTTATAAGAAAATCATATATTTAATGTGTACAAGGGCAAATGATATGGTACAGAGTCAAAGTACAAACATGCAAACAGTACGGAAACTAAGCCAAATTGATGAAATAATTCAAATCGTATCTTAACACGATTTAAATTATTTCATCAATAATATCCATAGAATTGAAATAACTAACTTAGAAATACAATTTAAATAAGTATACTCATGGGTTCAGTTAATCTCAGCAAAAGACGACAGTATAAAACACGGAAAACAGTTTTATATTAACAAACAAAAACTTGCAGAACTAAAGATCTTTAATTTTGTCATTACGGCGTAACCTTTAACAAGTTTTGTGACCACTTCGTCACGACGTCGTTTAGGGTGTTTTGTTTTTTAATACCAATAAACTCATTTTTCTTTCTTTCTTTCTTTTCACTACAAAGTGACAGGACCGCGAATGATGCTTCGGGTCTCGTCGGTGCGCATGTTTGTGTGAGTGTGCCGTTTCGAGCATTTGTAATTAGTTTCCATACTGTTTGTATATTTATACTGTGACAGAGTGCGCAGACTTGCGACCCAGACTATGATTCAATTTCCAAGAAAAAATGTACATACATCTGAAGTGTTAAACCGATTTGTAAACTCATAAACAAGGTAAACAAATCTCCAAGTAAAAAAGAGAGGAAAAAGCCAGACCGACAAAGGAGATAACTATCATTAAGAAGACAAGAACTAACTATTATTGTAATAATATGCAATGATTAATAATAATTAGAGATTGTAAATGGCGTAACGTTATGCGTTACCGGAGTGAGCGCAACTGAACTAATGAATAAATAATTAAAACATAACATCCGATATTATTCGTAATTGTTCCGGAGTTTTAGCATTAAAGGTGGATCGTTACTTGTGATGTTTACGAAGAATCCGTGGGTATAATTACGAAACAAAAACATCATAGGATTTTAAGCAGTTTTTGCCTTTACTGGTTTCTGAAAGTTACATAGTTCAATCGCCAAACCAGCTCTTTTGAACGTTTTTATTTTTTTATTTGTGATGGGTTTGCTCTTGATTCTAGTCTATGTCAGAGGTGACAGAGACAGACTCGACGATGGAGTGAGCTTACCCAGAAGAAGCCTGTTCTTGAAGAGAAACTTTGAAGAGATTCAGGTTGAATGTGTTGGGAAACACAGACGCAGGTAGTGAGTTCCATTCATTCGCTGTGCGCATTATGATGTTCTGGATCTGTTTCATCTTCCCGCATAGCTTAAAACAATTACTCTCCCGTTCAATCTGTAAAATTAATAACTCTACTCTAACTTAACAAAAGACCAAAAAAATATATAATTGTACCTACTCTGACAAACTTTTATTCTTACTTATCGTCAATAAAAATTGATCGCAGTAGAAATGCGCTAGCAACAATTAGGCTCCTGAAATCCTGAATATTTTCTTCCAACATCTTAAAAATCTTTCACAAGCAACAACAAAGTTTATGCGGTCAGCTCAAAGTCAAGTCACCAGTTTGTTGTGTGTCATACACGCAGAGATATTTCAACGTGCATGCCAGCTTGACAAGCCTCAGCTGACTCACGCAACATACCTGCTAAAGGTTGTACCGTTACCATTCCAGCGAATATTTATCACGTAATATACAGAAATTGTATAGTGTTGAAGGTTTTAAAGTGTGAGAGGGAAAATATTGATGTTAAAGCAAAATTATCTTTCAGATTTAGGTCATCTGGCCTTTGCTTGGTCATTTTGATACGTTCCTACTCTGCTCATATTCGTCATTCCATCTTCCAAATTTAGATTCTCTATAGCCTTTGCTAAGTCTATATAAAAAACTTTTTACAAAAAAATACTACCGACCGATGTCTTTCGTAGGTACCATTTTACTGCGTAATGGACACCGACTTCCAAAAATAAAGTTATTTTTCACTTTGTAGTTTTCTTGTTTGGAAGTCGGTAGTATTTTTTTGTAAAAAAGTTTTTATTTGCGTTACGGACACCGAATTCCAAAACTAAAGTTATTTTTCACTTTGAGTTATCTTATTTGGAAGTCGGTAGTATTTTTTTGTAAAAAAGTTTCATTTTTCACTTTTTAGTTGTACCTGCCTAATAGGCAAGTTGTTTAGTTACCTTAACGCCAGAATAGATTCGCCGAATATCATGAAACTTGAACATAAAGGGTGAAATGAAAGATCTGCGTACCCCTCAAGAGGGTACTGGCGTGATGTTATGTTATTAAATGGTATAAACAATAAACAGAAATGCGATTGCAGCAATCCCGAGAGATTTTCCGTTATGTATTGAAGAGTTCTGTTGTATATCTTCAAAGTTCTTCATCAAATCTTCACCAAATTAAAATGGGACCAATTTCGAAACATACTCTTTCATACAAAAAAAGAATTTTCAAAATCGGTCCACAATTGACGGAGATATCGGTGAACATACATAAAAAAAAAGTCGTACATACAAGAAGTCGAACATAGAACCTCCTCCTTTTTGGTAAGTCGGTTAAAAATCTAGTCTATCATTTGCTCCATTTCTTTAAGTATTCATCAACTTGTTCATGCTTCCTTTATCCAAAATCTCTAATAAATGTGAACCGAAAAACCGATGGGTTCAGTTCATTCCGAGTTCAGTTGAACTCATTTCTACAACTGTTTGTAAACGCAATATGTGCAGCACGTTGCTCTGTCCTATTAAAAAGAAAAGATTGCTGATAAGTGGAACGAAGTGAGATTGATTGTTTGCTTGAGAGATTTCATCTAGATTGAGTTTTCTAACACTTATTGTTTTATATATTGTTACAGCGTTGAAAACAGTCGTAAAATAATCAATTCTATAGGAATGAACACAAGCAGTAAGCAATAAGCACACCTCATTTTCTAGCCACATCGTAATAATAAATAACAACGTTTGCTGCACCTGCGCCATAACTGCCACAAGCCATAATGCACCGTATCATAATATTTCAACGCAACAGAAACTAGCAATATTATAAGCGATTTTACTTTCATCAGCAATAAAAGTTACACTATTATTCTTGTTCATTTCAGCGCTTTCTTTCGCGCCTTGTTCCGTTTCACTTGAGTTTTCACTGGTGGTTACAAGACACTCATCTGTGATATCAAGATCTAATGATTTTTACCTTGAAACCTTCTGAGCATCATCGTCATCCTCCACGTACCCGTATCTCAAACTGCGACGTGGTTCAACCCTATGTCTACCTTGGGGCGTTGATCTCAAACAACGACGGCTGCTTAGATGAAGTGAAACGACGTATGGCCATGACCAGAACTGTTATGGAGAAGCTAGGGAAAGTGTGGAGGAATCGCAACATTACCAAAGCCACCAAAATCAGGCTCATACGAACAATTGTATTCTCCATTTTTATTTACGCGGCCGAGATGTGGACAGTGCGTGACTTGGAAAGGGGGAAGATAAATGCCCTGGTGATGTGGTGCTGGATAAAGATGCTCGGAATATCATGGACTGGTCCATACTTCAGGAACTCGGCATCACGCAGCGTTTGTCGAACGTAGTACAGTCGCGCATACTGCAATACTTTGGACACGTCTCGAGGCGGGATGGCGACTCCATAGAGCGGCTGGTCGTACAGGGAAAAGTGAAGGGAGCAAGATCGCGCGGCAGGTCACCTATGCACTGGACTGACCAAGTGAAATCCGCAGTAGGAGGCCGCATAACTGACTGCGCCAAATAGTCCGCCAACAGGGAGAGATGGTGAGAGAGGCGGAGAGCTGTGTCCGCATCTAACACCGACGTGGACGCCTCGACGTGATCAAGAGCGAAACGCCAGAGAAGAGAAGAAGAAGATCATCCTCCTGTCCTTAGGTATCCCCATTTATTTTGGGTGGGCTCAAAATTTCCTTTCTCTTCCACACATCTTTATCGGTCATCATCTTAGCTGTATATTGCAACACCTATCTATGGTTTATTCATGATGCTACACTGTTGGTGTTGAATGCGTTATCACTAATGATTTTCGTGTAATTTTGTAATCATTTATATTCACAGGAACCTAATGTTCTGTTGGTCTTTAAACTTAGGATTACAGAGGTCAAGAACCTAAATGCCATGAGTGGCTTTAGTAATAAAGTATTTTATTAATACGCATATTTTGTTATGCGAATAGGTATATGACAATAATGCCATGACAAGTCCTACAACATACACAAGAAGATTGTGAAAGGAATTAAATCATTTTTACGATAGAAAACTGCTCGTAGTTTCACAGATGAATGCAGTCGTTTTATAGTTTCTAATAAAATCTCTATGATACGACTTAGATAGTGCTAAACTGACATTAACGATAAGTTGTCTAATGATAACGTAAATTTATAACTTCATATATCTTTTTTTCTGGCACTTTGGTCATAAGCGCTACTAGCTGAGTCTTAAGACTAGCCTTAAAATTCTTCAAATATTAGCAGTCACAGTTATTTAGAAAGAGACACTGTTTCTTATCATCGATAATTCTGACCCCACTTGGCACATACCTTAATATAATCCTTTCAATTTTACTTAAGTAGTTAGGAAATATTGAAAGACATTTACGACATAATGAAGACCAAATGTGAAAAAGATGACAGTACTGCAAAATGCAACATAAAATTGCCTACAAAAGCATCCCGTTAGAAATCCATAGTATTATGCCCATTGTCAACAATTCACACGATAGGAAATTGTAAATTAAAATAACATTATAGAGCTGTCTAATTTATACAGTGTAAGAAAATTACATGGTGCAACTGGTCATCATTGAGGCCGTGGTGCTGTTCCTTGATAACATCGACCCTGATGGAAGGTAACTGGGCACTTAGTCAATGGCTGACTCAGCAGTAAACTTGAAACTTTTTTTATAATACTGTTGTAGGTACACTGGATTACTGCCCGCTATTATTATGATCTCATCCCTCCCTCAAAGGTTTGCTGGAAGAAAACTTCATTTGGAGTAAAGCTCGCCTTTGTACATGAATATAATTTGGTGATGTTTGGTGAACAATAAATAATTAAGAATTAGGTAACTGAACATCAGACGAATAAATGGATAGAATATCGGTCCCAAGATGCAGACTAACTGTCTAGTTTTTTTTTATTATCTATAGGCTCGCGTTTGACCACTATCTCGCCTGATGGTAAGCGATGATGTGGTCTACGGTGGAGCATGCTTGCCTAGAAGTAACTTATTCACTCTTGAAAGACCCCAAGGGTGTAGCTATCAGGGAACAAAGACCCCAGCAGGGAATTCTACTCTTTAACTGTGCGCACAATGTATAAGAAAAAGCTTTGTGCGTATGGGTGGGATGTCAACCATGTACCGATGGCGCATGGCCGTACGTCTTGTAGTCCGATGATGGAAAGGGCTAGGCAGAATCAAATTGTGCAGTTCCGTCGCACACCCCCCGAAATGTAACCGATAAAAAACAGACAGTCGATATTCAAGGCTCTGGAGCTTTGACACGACCAGTGCATCGTTTCCAATATACCTTTTGGCCCGTCTGTCAATCGACTCAAGCGCATCAAGCTGGTACTTGGTATCCGTCCCTGATGTGAGAGCAGTACTGCATGCATGACCAAACTTGCGCTTCATACAAATTGAACAGCTGTTCAGGTGTGAAGTAGGTACCGTCTCACCTTTGCAAGAATCCCCAACTTTTTTGCAGCCAACTGAGCTTTCGCCTCAATGAATGGACCGAAATTGAGGGTCGATGTCAACGTAACCCCAAGAAGTTCGAGATGGTCCGTTAACGGCACGGTTACACCACGGAAAGATGGAGCCGGGTGGAATTGGTTCTTTTTATTATTCCCAAACTGACCAGATTAGTATCACGCCATTCCGAGACAGCCTTCAAGGACAAGTTCAAGCTTTCAACCGGAGAGACCGAATTTGAGGCCCAGGAGCCCGTGCGCCGGACACAGCAACAGTGCTGTCGTCTGCGTACCCAAAGGTTCCGGGTTTAGTTTCGGACTCATTGGCCTACCTTTGTAATCTAGCTGTTAGTAATATTTAAACTGCCGCTGTTTATTTCGTGTATCATGTACGGTCTGGATAATAAACAATTTTTAAGTTTTTTAGGGTTCCGTACACAAAGGGTAAAAACGGGACACTATTACTAAACTCCGCGGTCCGTCTGTCTGTTTGTCTGCCTCATGAACCGTGATAGCTAGACAGTTGAAATTTTCATTTGTATTTCTATTGCCGCTATAACAACAAATACTAAAAACAGTATAAAATAAATATTTAAGTGCAACCCGATACAACAAACGTGATTTTTTTGCCGTTTTTTGCGATAATGGTACGGAACCCTACGTGCGCGAGTCCGACTCGCACTTGGCCGGTTTTTTACTTATAGGATGAGAATCACAGGTTAAGGGATTTGGGTGAGGTACAGGGTTATGAGCAATTAATATTACCGTTGGTATATATTTTCTCATGAAACTTGGATAAGGTAGGTAGGTAAATTTACCTAGTCTACAAAATCAACATAAAGTAATCAAGAGATAATAGTTAAATTGATCGTTTATAACTAGATTTCTTACCAAGGACCAATTATTTATCGTTTGTAACTAATCAATTATGTCGGATTATCAATTAAATTAGTTTCATCTGCATAATTAATACCATCTTTTACCAACTTTCAAATGAATGGCTACATTTTTGTATAAAGGCTATAATTATTTCAACAATCAATACAATTTATGGGTAATTTGTATTTATCGATTTTCTCCATATAGCTAAGTGTGTGATTTGCATGTGATTTCACTTTCTTATGCACGCGGTGAATGATATTTGCATATGCAAAGGAGCGCCTAAGCATCTCTAAATGGCATTCATTTATTTACGAAAGCCCAATTTATAAGCGGATAGCGGGTAGAAATGGGAATTTTTGTGAATTGAGTTCAAATGTGCACTTAATTTACATTTAACGGTTCACTGCTTATTCATATCTACCTCTCTCAAACTGCCACTAACAAACTAAGCTGCGATCAAAAGCTGAGGTGAATTTCATTTCAGTCCCATCGGTCTAATTTAGATGTTAGAAAATCATTTTTAGGGTTCCGAAATCAACAAGGAACCCTTATAGTTTCGCTATGTCCGTCTGTCCGTTCGGAGCTTAGCTCAGAGACTCTTAGTACTAGAAAGCTATAATTTGGCATGGATATACATATTAATAATTCCGACAAAGTTGTAAGTGTATAGTTAAAAACACGTAAAAAAAAAACTTCCAATAGACGTCAAGTGGGGATGTTGTTTTTTTCGTAGTCTATCCCATGCTAAGGGGTATCGTTGGATAGGCCATTCAAAAATATTACGGGTCTATTCAAACCATTTTTCGATTCAGAGATCCGTTTGCGTAAAATTAAGCTTTAAATTGCTAATGTTTGTTAGAGTCAAGTGTCCTCCCCCCCTTGCCAGCGAAATAATTGCTTTTGGCTATGTGAAAAAATTCACGGCAGTAGTATATATAACGAAATTAAAAGGAAAACTATCACAGCTAAGTAGGCTTTACAAGTTTACTAGAAATAGTCGACCAACTTACAAAATTTAGTTTGTACAAATTCCCCCGTTATTAGACGTTGTGAGCCGCTGAAATCGTTTTAATGTTCATCTAACAACAAAAAACCCTCTTCTTAGTCCGCATTATTATGCAACTACGGAACCCTATTATTGCGCGTGGCCCGACACGCACTTGGCCGGTTTTTTTTTCTTAACTAAGCTAGAGTAGGCTTGCACTATAACCACCATGCACCATACCAATATTTTACATGGGACTGTTCATCTAACCTCCACAACACGTTACTGTTTAAAATAACTCAACTAAATAAAAACGCCATACAATAAATAGAGACAATCGAATCATTTGCACGCTACCGCTTATAATTTAGACCGCTATTACTCAGGAGTATTGCGCAAGCGAAAATATTATTCAGATTGAAGGAATGTCGCCGGCATCGCAACCGGACGCTACTCAATGAAAGGAAACGTATCTAAAGTTTAATACAGCGGTTAATTTGTTACTTCCTTCAAATATTAAACTAATAGCAGATCAGATATCTAACTAATAAATACCTGTATCAATTCTGATCTATAAGGTAGATATACATCTAAATAAACATCCATATTCCAAGTCTTCTTGAAGGAAACTGCATCCACTCCCCTCGATTAAATCGCTATGAGAAAGAAGGGAAAATCTTTCGATTCAAAATTTTCTTTTCGATTCGAGGATGTGAATGTTAAAATAAGCCAAACCAGTTACTGTCAATTGAGGCTAAATATTAGTAGAGGAAATGACTTAGAGTATGAGTATTAAAGCTTATGATTTGGTGGAAACCTACAATATGTAAATAGACATGTAATTACCGCAAAAATTTTCATCTGTACCGGATATCCTTTCATTTTCCTAGAATCTTGTGCGTGAGTCACAGTTTAGAGTTATATCTGTATTAATTCTAGCCTATACGATAGATAGACATCTAAACTTTTGGCTAATAGCTAGGTGGAAGCATAAAATATGCAAATAAATATGCAATTTCCGCACAAATTTTCTGTCATAGTTTAAGAATTATAATTGCCACCTATTTTATTACCTAGTTGCTCCAGTTTCCCAGATTCAAGTTGGGAAAATTAGCCACGAATTTGTAAGCTCTCGGATTATATCTTTATCTCGGTACTGGATCAGTCGTAAAGTTCAGGGTTGCCTTCTATTTAGTTTTCCTCAAATATCATCGTCTCTGCCTCTCTGAAAAGTCCAATTGAGTTTTCGTAACTAATATATCTAATATTTTTTGGCAAACTTTATTCGGGATAATTCACCGGTTACATTAAACTTCTTGTACTTTAGGCAATGACTTTTCATAACTATATTTGAGAATTAAAAATGCTGTTGCTGGTAAACCTGTAATTGGCGACTGTGTAATTTTAAGCTCTTAATATAGAAGCTGTTGGTAAAATTATAATGAAACAAAAAAAACCGGCCAAGTGAACAGTGAGTGGCACAACGAAGGGTTCCGTACCATTATCGCAAAAAATGGCTCTCAACGTTTGTTGTATGGGAGCCCCACTTAAATATTTATTTTGTTCTGTTTTTAGTATTTGCTGTCATAGCGGCAATAGAAATAGATCATCTGTGAAAATTCCAACTGTCTAGTTATCACGGTTCATGAGAAATAGCCTGGTGATAGACAGACAGACGGACCGCAGAGTCTTAGCTAAAGAGTCGTATTTTTACCTTTTGGGTACGGAACCCTAAAAATAACTGTTCGTTAAATATTGTGTCCACTACAGCCACGAACCTTGTACACGTTTTATACCAGTGAATATGATCAAGTCAGAGGCAATATTTTAAGTTTAAATACTTTTAACCCCATATATCTTAAATTCTACACCATTATCTACGGGTTTGAGTCACGCGATAACCTAACGGGTTAATCAACGGTTAGGTAACTAACGACGGACCTAACTTCCATTGATTTTGCGGTTACTTATTACAAAAAAATAGAAGCCGGATTGAATGTACAATTGAGTAAAGAAGAGTTTAAGCAACCTGACTAACCGAAACAATCGAAAGGATGACTAATCCCGTTACACAGAAAAGGAATGTAGATACTCTGCACTTAATACAAATCAGAAGGCGGATTGAATGTACAATCGACGAATGTAAAGCTTAAGTTAACCTATGCAATATATATGCCAGCTTGGTGGGCTGTGGGGGTTTTCAAAAAATGAACGCACATTTGAAAAATGCTTAACCTTTTCGTTCTACCACTGTACATAGGTGCTTAATTAGGTACCAAATAAAACTGATTACTTAACGGTGTTCCAGCGTAAGCCTAAGGAATGTATTTACACAAGTGGGTCAATTCGCGGGCTTTCTACTAAGGCTGTTATCGACACAATGCGGCAGATTCTCATAGGCGAATAGGAAATCGGTTAGACAGCGTTAATTAAATTATGCGGAAACAAGTATCCATCGATATTTCGATGTAATACGTTTCAACTGTAATATTTTTCAAATATTTTAGGATTTTGGTTCCTGCTTAGACTGAGTCAGAAATAACATAAGTAAAAAAGTAGGTGGGTAATTCATTTCGTGACAAAAAAGAGCAAAGAGCCAAGAAATGTCATCTACATTCTACGATAAAATATATTAGCAGACGCCTCGCGGTTTCACCCGTGTAGTTCCCGTTCCCGTGGGAATACAGGGATAAAAAGTAGCCTTTGTCACCCGGGGATAGTGTAGCTTCCCAACGGTGAAAGAATTTTTGAAATCGGTTCCGTAGTTTCGGAGCCAATGCAAACCAACAATCAAATCTTTATTTATCCAAAAACATACAGAGTTTCAAATACAGTTTGACATTTGGTATAAAACATAAGCTTATAAGTCTTAGAATAATTTTATAGTTTATGTTGCAAATTCTGTACAAGAATAATACTCTGCCTCTTAAACTAGGGTATACCTGTATTTTAAGAGGTATAGTATAGAATAAGGAAACTATTGTGAAACGACAATATAAATAAATTGACTTATTAAGTTTTACGATATTTCTAGGTGACACAGATCAGTAAAGTCATTGAAAAATAGTCGTAAAGAATCGCAGTTACGCTGGCCAGTAATGATTCTTTGATTCGCTTTCATTTGGATTAAACTGCCCGATCATCGAGATAATATAATCGAAAAGGAATGAAATTGAATGTTGCCGAATCGGGTTTCATTCACAAAGGTTTTTGCTGCAAGTTCCATTCCATTCTGGGATTGTAGTGGGTCAACAAGATTTTCTTAATTGTATGTGTTATTGCGACACGCACATTTAGTTTTAAGGTTCAGCTTTAGGAACTTATTAAGAAGAAAGTTATTTTAAACGGTGTAGTTTCAGTGCTTGAAAGTATACAATAGTGCCAATATTGGTAAAGTGGTATAGTCGAAACGGTGTCACCAAATCTGCAAGACGTACTTAATCTGTGTGAAAGACAGAAGCAGATGTTGACTAAAAGCCTTCGATCAACAATGATGTTGGGTCGGGGCAAGAAATATGTTTCGGTAAATAACAGCTCACTTGAGATATGAGCTCTTACTTTGTTCAGTTTGTCATCGTAAGTATTGTAAATGTAGGGTTGTAAGTATATATTCACGCGGACAGAATTTAGCATTGATTTTGTACGTGACCGTTATCTAGCTGGTTATTGTTGGACGAAGACTTAAAGATTTTGAAATTTATATGATTTTGCACATAGCTTTACATAAACGGTTCCGACCGCTGATCGTTAACAGGTCGAGCGGCTGCTAGTTTTCTACAGTTACCGTGCGATCAGGTGATATTTATCATAAATTATACTTTTAGTTACTTAGAAATACCTACATGCAAGTAGCAAAATTATGTGTTCTAAATAATTTTTAAAACTGTTAATAAGTTACCATAATAATGTAGTTAAAAGTTTATGTTATAATCAGCTCTTGTGTAAAATCATTGTGACAAACTTTGAAAGGTGAATTTTGTAGATTCCTAAAGTGTTCTGTGTTAAAAATGTTCTGTGGTTATACTGTTTTAATGTGTATTATAGTAAGTGCATTTTTGTAAAAATTTATTTAAAATAAAGATCTTTGAAAATGAAATGAAGTTACTTAAACGCATAAATAATTACAGCAGATTAGCAAAATTAGTAACAGTGTAGGTACAAGTTAAGAGAGCTATACACATTAAACACGGTTCTTCAGAATTATACACAGATACTATTCAGGACAAATCCGGGGAAACTCGGACAATAACCCTGACCTCCTCGAGATGACTGCCAGGCATACATAATAAACATTTTATTCAACGCAAAAACTTTCGCTTTATCGGCCATTGCAAGTTTATTTATAAAAGTAAATTTAATATCACTCTGCTTTTATTGAAATAAAGAAACTTTCTTCGCAAATGTTATGTGCATAAACAAGCAAATGCCAAGCGAAAGTAAAAGTTGTAATAGATCTTGATTATTAAATGCTTCGAAACCGTTATTTGTAATGTTTCAGTTTATTAGAAGATATATACTGTATTTATTTATATGCAGCTATACAAGGAATTTAATGCCGACTTAAATGAAGAAATTCGCAAGAGAACCAATATAACAGACATAGCCTGAAGAATGGTGGCAGTGGGCAGCGCACATTTCTCGTAGAATAAATGGCTGATGAGTTCGAAAGTTCTAAAGTGGCGGGAAGCGTGCCGGAAAAACTAAATTCGGAGGATAAGGTGGAATAATTATCTGGTGAGGTCGGCGAGAGTCCACTGGATGCGAGAAATATAGGACAGGTCGAGGTGGTGCTGTTTCAGGGAAGCCAAGGGCCAGCAGCTAACATCTTTCGGTTGAAATGATGATGATTATAAGTACTGAGATGAAAATTATGTCAGGCATCTAGTCTAAGCTGTTCTTTATGTTCATACCTTTTCGTAATGCAAAGGAAAGATTTCCTATTCCAACGTAACTTGAACTAATTCCTCTCGTAACGCATTGCCTTCCTGAAACGTGTTGTGTACGATCTATCGCAGACGATCACTCACTTCCTATAGAACGTAACGTTACACGCGCGAGTGCATCGATCGATTGACCGATTAGTCGATAATTCGATGTAATTATCGCACTTCTCGCGAGATTTAGTTCAATACTCAATAGTAGGGTATAATACGCATAGCAATTTGCTAATAGGTGTAAGTAAATGGGCTATTGATTTATCTAGATCGCCCGCTAGTCTTACAGCTCTTGGAGTCAGATCGGTATGATCTGAGAGCTCTCTTCTAACACTTGGTTGATTGTAGTTGTTAGAACTGCTACTGCTACATTACATCCTGGTCCTTAAAATCTAGCTCCAGATAATTTTGCTTACGATGTCCTAGTGTTGAGGCTTTTTGTCTTCCTCCATATCTGGAGCCATTTCTTGAACAAAAATGTAACTTATTCCATCTATACGTTACAGTGTTCAGTGATCTTGTTCACCGGTTAACGCTGGTAATCAGTTCTCATTCGTCACGAGTTAATAAAAGTTGCAATATGTTGAATTCTGCGTAAAAGCGTACATAATCATGATCATTATTTTACTGCCGGTAAAAGTTGTAAGTTTGTTTATTACTTTGAGTTAACTCTTTATTAAGTATCTCTTACTCATTTTGTTTAATAGCTATGTGTAAAAGTTAAGTCACATTCATTAAGTCATCTTTACTTACAATTGCTGTTTTGACTCATGACTTGCTTGCTATGCCAGACCAAGTAACTCAAAACTCACCAAAGGACTTCAAGAAATGAGTGTACGCCCTTTTATTAACCGACTTACCAAAAAAGAGAAGGTTCTATGTTCGACTTCTTGTATGTTTTTTTTTTTTTGTGTATGTTCACCGATATCTTCGTCAATTGTGGACCGATTTTGAAAATTCTTTTTTTGTTTGTTAGATTATGTTTTGAAATTGGTCCCATTTTAATTTGGTGAAGGTCTGACGAAGAACTTCGTAGATATACAGCAGAACTCTTCAATAAATGACGGCAAATCTCTCGGGATTGCTGCAACCGCATGTCTGTTTATTGTTTATACCATTTCATAACATAACATCAAGCCAGTACGCTCTAAAGGGGTACGCAGATGTGTACAGTTCACCTTGATACACTCTCATTTCACCGTTTATGATCAAGTTTCATGGCATTCGGATAATCTATTCTGGCATTATAAGTACCTCACTAAAGGCAAGTTGCTTAATAGGTACCTACAACTAAAAAGTGAAAAATAAAAAATCTTTTTTACAAAAAAAATACTACCGACTTCCAACTAAAAACACTACAAAGTGAAAAATAACTTTCTTTTTCGAAGTCGGTGTCCATAACGAAAAAAAATTCGTACCTACCAAAGACACCGACTTCGAAAAAGAAAGTTATTTTTCACTTTGTAGTGTTTTTAGTTGGAAGTCGGTAGTATTTTTTTTGTAAAATAGTTTTTTTTTAGTGTTAAACAAGTTACTTACATTCTAAACCAAGGTATCCCGTAACCAACGCCAATGCTGCAACAAAAGAAAACATGGCATAAGTAAATGAAAATGGGAAAACTATTCATTTTCGTGAAAGCAGTTACATATAATCTATACATTCGTAACGGTCACGCATATGAACCTGTAATTCTCCGGTACCTACTCACGAGGCAATTGTACGCATCCCAATGTGGAACTAATTCCTTCGCCGAGCCTTGTGTGAACTTACGTCAGAAGGTTTGCGCTTGCGCCACACGTTAGGTTGGAGTAAAGTATGGGTAGAAACAATTGCACGCTACTTTCTTTCTGTCGCCAAGGAAAGCGACAGGTAGACTTGAAATTCCATATGTATTTACGATTCTACGTTTATAGTTTTGTTGTGCAGACAATTGCATGTCTAGGGTAACAATTAACTTTGACAAGGCCTTCATTTTGTAGTAAGAAGGACACGGTTGTCATAGGTGCATTAGTAAGTATAGTTGATCATATATACAGTCACAAAAAACTTAAAATAAACTTCAAATGTACCTAAAATATAAAATAACTTTCGTTTCGGAAGTCGGTGTTGCAAAAATATAACAAGAGGTAAAATAACTAAAAACTATTTCACATCAAATTACCCGACTTCTATAGCAAAACACTAAAAAGTTTTTGCTTTAGAAGTCGGTAATTTTTTTGTGCAAAAGTTTTTATTTCTCTCTTTTAAATTTTGGTACACCATCGCTAAAAAGAGAGCAAGTTCTATAATAAGTTACGAGTACTTAGAGGATTAACAAAATATCTATAAAAACTCTATTTACACAATCGTGCTGTTTGTCGCTAAGGAGTTATGTTATGTGTTCCATATCTTGAAAACCGCTGTACCGCTTTTGATGAAACTTGCACTATTCCCTTAGTTGAGGGAAACTTAATCTATCAAAAAAAGAATTACCGCGATCCGATAAATAGTTTTGGAGAAATGTGTGGACAAACATACAAACGCTTATGGAATTTGGCAAACATGTTTAGAAGCCCACATAGAGTAACATAATTATGTGAATATTGTAGAATTCCAACAATATTAATATTACACACATAGGTACGTATCGAATTGATAATCTCCTTTTTTTGAAGTCGGTTAAAAATAGCTAGATTCCATCTACCTTTGCCATCTACATTCAAAAAGAACAGAGACAGCAAACAGCATGGTCTAGCAAAACATCAAACAGGATCCTTTCATCAAATTACTTCATTAACTTCCACTGCCGAACGTTTAAATGCCGCGACTTTACATTGATTTCCCTTACCAATTTGCCAATCAAACACAGTAACTATTTAGATTCAACCAGTGATCTCGTAAGATTAAAGAGGTTGAATTAGAGACGCGGGTATAGCAAATTGCAGTTCACTACCGTGGCTGATTTCATGCCCTCACAGAATGATCTAGTCTACTTTGTTCAGGAATGTTGGGCCGTTGAACTAGATTCCGAACTTAATGACTGAGGGTTTGAGATATTGTGTCTAGTGATGATAAAGATTGTGAGTCAGTCAGCTGTTAGAAGACTAAAGAAATATCAGGTATAGGAGAAACAATGTAATTTTCAGCGAGCTTTGGGTACATTTACCTGCTTTTTGTGGCATAAAGTGTTTTCCATAATATATATACAACCTTTATTTAATTGGAAAAGTGTGATTTAAGACATATAAAATAGTTACTTTTCTACATCCTTATGTATTTAGACTTAATGCACAAAGCTATAAAAAAACTTTTTACAAAAATACTACCGACTTCCAAATAAAAAACTACAAAATGAAAAATAGCTTTGTTTTTGGAAGTCGGTGTCTTTCATACCTATTTATTGCTTTATGGAAACCGAAAAAAAACTTTATTTTTGGAAGTCGGTGTCTTTCATACCTATTTATTGCGTTATGGCCACCGACTTCCAAAAATAAAGTTATTTTTCATTTTGTAGTTTTTTTATTTGGAAGTCGGTAGTAGTTTTTTGTAATTTATTGAAGAGTTCTGTTGTATATCTTCGAAGTTCTTGATCAGATCTTCAGCAAATTAAAATGGTACCAATTTCGGAACATACTCTTTCAAAAAAAATAAATAATTTTCAAAATCGGTCCACAATTGACGAAGATATCGGTGAACAAAAATATAAAAAAAACATACATAATGTCGAACATAGAACCTCCTCCTTTTTGGGAAGTCGGTTAAAAAGTGGACTTAACGCCACTCTCTACCAATCAACCAAGGGTGGAGAAATGATAACATGGCAGGTTGTAGAGCGACAGTCTCATCTATGTGCTTTGGGCAAAATTGACGACGTTACAGTTTTGCAATGAAAACCTTTAAAATATCTACATGACATATATTTATAGCTAAGCAAAACGTAACGTTTTGATTAAGCAACAAAACCATTAGCAATCGGTGCTAAAACCGGTACAACATCGGATTCAGATTAATCTTCTGTCAGCATTTCGATGATTGATTGTCATTGAATGAACGCACCGGAGCAATCATCGGCAAATTATTGCAACAGTTAGGTACCTACAACCTAGTGCTACGGCTTATCCGGTTCTATTATTGCAGAATTACAAAACAAAGAGTTGCTGTAGATGTCGCAATCTTCATAAATATTCAATCAGCCCTTCTCGAGAATAATCATCTATCGACTAGATATCGACTTGGCTATCAGTATCTGGCAGCGATTAATCGATAAATTTATTCGATTTGTTGATTACTTCGAGTACGCTAGAATTATATTATCTGTCGAATTCCCTGACGAAGTCTGTGTTGCCCGATAGTTACATTCTGGGGGTCTTTAAGTCAAGAGTGAATAGGTTACTTCTAGGCAAGCGTACTTCACCGTCGCACAGTGTGTCGACTAGAACATGCTAGCTGGACAGAAATCGTTATCAAACACTCGAAAACAAAGTGTCGTTTAACGTAAACAACACCATAGAGGCGCTAATTCTAGGAATTGTTTTCGTTTAACACTGTGGATTTGTTTTGTTTGAAATGTGTAAGTACCCTTTATTGTGTAAATCACAAATGCACATTTATTCAGTTGCAATTTAGCACTACGTTGGTTAACATCTCCAAAGAAATTTTGTGATTGAATCTATTTTACTAGTGATGGATTATATACTAGAAGGTATGTATATTTTTATTATATATACATGATAAAGTAATTTTAACTGTGTAAATTTATAAAAGAAACCTACCCTCATACGTCTTTCAAGGCGTAATTTTTCTAACTTTCAAAGGTTTGTTGGAGGGTAACTAAAAACCCCCAGTCTACCCCAGTTTACTTTTTTTTTCTAAAGGTAGCTACATATTTAAGCTTTTAAATAATGTATATTTTTTTACCCCGAACACAGTCCAACATGGTTTTATTTTTATTTTTCAGAAGTTACATACAAACTTACTCGTATGGAATTTTTTCAAGAGTGGGTCAAATTAGATAAAAATGATAAAAATAATTTAATGCTAAGGTATATAAAGCAGAAATGGAGCTTGGAGGATGTTGTAGATACATCAGAAAAAGAAATTAAATTACTAATATCAAGATTTTCGGCAAAATTGACTGAAAAATGGAATTCTTGTCGATTCGATAAAAAAAGGATGTTGGAGAAAAATAAGACGTGGCTGGAAGGTGCAGACTTAGAGTTTAAGGTTGCTTTTCACAGACCACAGGCTTCCACATCGGCATCGCTTAAGCTACATCCTGGAAGACCGCCAATAGATTTCGAAAATGCTTCTGAGAAAACTAAAAAACGCCGCGTAGAAGAACTCGTTAGTGAGCGTAGCGCAAGTGAGCTAACGTTAGCTGCTGAGATAGCTCATAGAAAGGCAGGATACAGGAATGTAGCAAAAGCTATTAGAAGTAGCAACAGCCCAGCCAAGGGTAACCAATCCACGTCGGAATCTTGTGTTGGTGGCAGACAATTAAGTAGTGATGAAGCTTTAGCGTATTATATAGACTCTAAGTGCACCACTCACTCTTACAAGCAGACAAGGAAGTGGTCTATGAAGGCGGGACATCGAGTGTTTCCATCATATTATAGCTTATGTAAGTCAAAATTATCTTGTTATCCACTACAGGAACACATTTCTATAACAGAATCACGCGCGGACATTAGGCTTCAAGCTATTTTAGATTTAACCACCAATCGATTAGTAAAAGTTCAGAATGAAGTTATTAGAAGTGTGCTCTCAAAATCGTCGTCGTTCACATTAGTCAGTAAATGGGGTTGTGATGGAAGTTCTGGCCACAGTACTTATAAACAGAAATTTGAAAACGTGGAAGCTACAGATGAGTTTCTGTTTGTTTTTTCTTTTGTTCCTTTACAATTATATGACGGTGATACCATCATTTGGCAAAATCCTCGCCCGTCATCGACCACCTACTGCCGACCAATAAAGTTTATTTTTGCTAAGGAAACAAAAGAACTTACAACTACAGAAACACAAAAAGTTTTGGATGAAGTTTCTCAACTGCTTCCAACATTATGTAACGTTGCAGGTTCTCAAATTTCTGTAAATCATAAGTTTCTTTTAACCATGACGGACGGGAAAATTTGTAACGCGTTGACGGATACACTATCCGCTCAAAAATGTTATATCTGTGGCGCCACACCCCTAATAATGAACGACGAAAGCAAGGATTTTCCTGCCAAACAAGATAATTTAAGTTTTGGTTTGTCTACACTACACGCATGGATCCGTTCCTTTGAGTGTCTCTTACACATAAGTTATCGCTTAGATTTTAAGAAATGGCAAGCAAGGTCAAAAGCTGATAAGGATCATTTAAAATTACGTTCGGAAATTATTAAAGATAAGTTTAAGAAAGAGTTAGGTTTAATTGTAGACAAGCCAAAACCGGGATATGGGAATTCAAATGACGGAAACACTGCCCGTAGGTTTTTTTCAAACGCAGCTCTAAGTGCTGAAATTACGGGATTAGACGTAGATTTAATTAAAAAACTCGGTATTTTGTTAACAACTTTGTCTTCTGGTTATGATATTGATTTAAATAAACTCGCGAAATATTGTTCAGATATAAAAACGCTTTATTTAAGTCTGTATTCGTGGTACTACATGCCAGTTACTTTACACAAAATACTTGTGCATAGCACTGAAGTAGTCAAATCTTCACTTCTTCCCATAGGACAACTATCGGAAGAAGCGCAAGAGGCTCGCAATAAAGATTGTCGTCGTTTCCGCGAGCACCACACTAGGAAAAGGTTTCGTATTGCCACGAACACAGACTTGTTGCATATGCTTCTATTAACGTCTGATCCTTTGATTAATTCCCTTAGAGAAGTCCCTGTTAAAAGGTTGAATAAATTACCCGCAGAAGTTTTAGACATGATTATCCCGCCTTCACAGCCACCATTACAGGTACCAAGTAACCTTGATCATACTGATGAAAATTATTTGATACCTGATTCATCTGAATCTGAATGTGAGAGTGATTAATTATAAATTGGTATTAGGACTTACTATAATTATATTTAATATTTATTTATATAATACTTACAAAAATCTTATTCGGTTTATGTTTTTTTAGATATAATCAGGTTGTAAATAGAAATTTCTAGTACTTGTACATAATATTAACATAAGTTCTTAGTGGTATTTGCATTTCATTTGAATTTATTTCTGCATTTTCATTAAAAAAAAAATCAATTTAGATGACTTTTTTGACGTATCTAATGAGATTGTAAGTAGTAATTTTGAGCCTTTTACATAATGTAACGTTTTGTTTTTGTATTTGTAATGTTTTTGTAGTTATTTTTTGCATAAATTCATTTTAATTTAGTGTGTATCATTAATTATATAATTAAACCGGTCATTAATATATTTATATTTTTTATTTCATACCAATAACACCAGAACTCAGGAAAAATAACATTTTTGGCTTATTTTCATTCATCATAAGTGATATAAGTCAAAAAATATTTCTGTCCAGCTAGCATGTTCTAGTCGACACACTGTGCGTCGACCACATCATCGCTTACCATCAGGGTGAGGTAGTGGTCAAGCGTGAGCCTATTTTACCCATTTTACATAAAATAAAAAAAAACTGTGCCTCAAGTTTCGAGCTCTCGATTTGAATATTAAATCGATTCGATATTATCTTCGGACAATTCGGACATGCAGTGGCATACTTGTGTATCTGTTATTGCAATCGCTTGCAATTAAATATGTTAAGTATCGTTAACTTTATGAGATTACCGATTATATTAAAACTGATCATGTCTTGTAGAGCTAATGTATCGCTGTCTGTAAGTTGTATTATATGCATCGATAAAACTTAAGTATATCTACTTATGTTTAAATCTAAGTGCTTAAAAGTCGTATTCCTATTTTCGTAACACAATATGAAGAAAAATTATTCGTTTAATTTCTGATGAAACCAAGCAAATCAATAAAAATATTAAAGATTATGTCCATTATAGTAATTATGTATCTGCATGGTGTATATAGTACACTGATAATTATACCTACCTAATTACCGACATACTACCAATAATTTTAATAAAAACATGAAATCTCGTAGAAACTACAAACCATCTCATTTAAACAACATGAAAGTAACATTTAAATTCAAAACACAGCTTCATTTAATTACAAAGTTTAGTGTTTTTGCTTATCTCGCATCAGGTGATAAGTGAGGACAATTCGACGATAACTTCGCAAACGAATGCAGTAGATCACAATAATGGCACAGCCAAGCATCAAACGGCCACTAGTCACGATACGAAACGCGACAGATTCATTGCGTCGAATGAAAATACGTGAAAAACTTGTATATGTTGCTAAAGTGCTCTGACATTAATTTTAATTAAAACTCTTTGTTATTTACCGACGGTATTCGAGTGTCTATGTACAACGATGGAAGTTAAATGTTGAGCAGTTTGACACGCTACTTCAAATTAAGATATTTTCATATGACTGTCAAAATTACGGTTTTAATTTGAATCGTAATTCAATTTAAGTTGATCATCAATTTGCTGCGCAATAATTTTCTAATATTACCACTTCATCTAAAATAATTAACGCACTTTATAAAAGACTATAATTAAACACTTCAAATTTAAACATTATATTTTACAACTAAAACTAACCATTTAGTGAGACGTCGTTTATTAAATTAGTACCAACATCAAAATAAAATTTTGCGAAAACTTTTGCAACAATAAAACTAAACTATTTTCGTTACATGCGCATGCGCAAGAATACGCACGCGGTGTTCGGGTGAGTAAAATTTGCACGTCGTTCTTAATTTAATTAAAATTATAGTCGTTAATGTGGGTCAAGATTACAATGATAGACGTTTGTGCAACGCTAGTTCGACTTGCAGGGTGCAATGTTCACATCACGCTGTGGATTTTGTACAATGCGATTTTTTTTGAGTTGACTCTTCGGTTTTGCTACCTCATTTGAATTCATTTAGATGTATGTAAGCAATTCCGTTACAAAGTATTAAGAACCGATCGATTTGGCAGAGTTTTATTGTATTCGTAAACGTTAGCACAAGGTTTGTCTGTAAGATTTTTTTTCTGGAAAATCTGTCGGAAATTAAATTGCATTTGTGCGATGCCGGGGCGGGTCGTTACTTGATATTATTTTACATACGAGGAACTTACCGTCTCTAAATTATTCTATGAAAATATTCTGTAAATACTCTATATGTTTTCCGGGCTAATGATTTTCCTGTCTACGAAAACATTTCAAGACCATTGAGCTTTCCTAAACGTAGTGTTACATACTCTTTGTTTCCTACTATTAAAACTTTGCAACTCGCAACAAATTCCTCAAGCCGTACAGAACCTGTAAGCTACACTTTTATTTCTCCACCTCCGCGTAATCAAGCCATCTAGAAGCAAATCATCCTATATCAATCAAACACCTTTTCATTCTTTCTTTAAGTCGGTTCGAATTACGTTTTCTCTCACAATTAATGAGCGGCTCTGCCATGGCCGTGATTTAACTAGACAGTGTTCTTGGATAGGAAATGAATGTTTCATAGTAACGCATCGAGCTAGGGCTACCAGCTGAAGAAATTGTCAAGCAGTTGAAAAACGGTGTCATTGACACAGTTTATAAATACAGCTGTCTTTCTACTTATGTTTTCTTGTAAATTATAATATATTTACAATGTTTTTCTCTGAGTTTTTTATGGGCCTTATATCTTTGGGTAAATTGGACTTGACAGGATATTTCGAAAACAAAGAAACCAGTTCAGGATTGCACTCAAACAAAGTCAGTGGGAATGTCTGAAACGTAACTTTCTGAAAATTCGGCCCATGGGGAAAAACGCAAGTTAATGTAGAGTCAATGAATAAATATGTTACACACCTTACAGTAAACTTGAACCTTTTCATTTTTTCAACTACGTCATTGATAATCTTTTGAGAAAAAAAACGTTATCGTTTATTTTTTTGTATAAAAGTTTTTTTAATTTTTCACTTTTAGTTGTACCTACCTAAAAGGCAACTAGTTAAGTAACCTATAATGCCAGAATAGATAACCCGAATATCATGAAACTGAATACAACCGATGGACTCGGTGGATGACCGGATGATGGACCGATGACCTGGTTAAGGTTGCGGGAAGGCGCTGGATGCGAGACGCACGGGATCGGTCAATGTGGCGACGCCTGGGGAAGGCCTATGTCCAGCAGTGGACGTCTTTCGGCTGAAATGATGATGATGAATATAACCGGTGAAATGAGAGTGTACCAAGGTGATTTGTACCCATCTGCGTACCCCTTTAGAGCGTATATCTCCGGAGTTCTTCATCAAATCTTCACCAAATTAAAATGGGACCAATTTTGGAACGTACTCTTTCAAGCAAAAAAGAATTTTCAAAATCGGTCCACAATTGACGGAGATATCGGTGAACATACATAAAAAAAATTCATAAAGTCGAACATAGAACCTCCTCCTTTTTGGTAAGTCGGTTTAAAATTACATATTGTATGTCAAAAGGTGCACAAGTGCCCACTAGGAATTTATTATGGAACTTGCACAACATAATCCCTCCTTTAGCTTACGTAGAAACGACATCATTGACACTAAATTTTTTGGTATGAATCTGTGTCCGATACAATCCTAGCTGCATCTAACGGCTTGTAAATAAGAACGCACGACGGCGCTTACGCCGAGCCGATTAGCAACGGATGAATACACAACACGATCGCAGTTTAAACGTAATTGGAGTATTAGCGGCCAGCGGCGATCGTGAAATAATAATACGTTTTATAGCGGAGAAAAATGTCTTCCATTTCCAAAGTAAATATACTCACTCATGCATATGTATGTACGTGCCACTTACGCTTTTATTCGGCTGATTCTGTGAATGTAGACGTCTTACAAAATAAACAGCACTTGATATAGAGCATACATTTGTGTTTACCTTAATTAGGGATTCACCATTGATCCTTTCGGGAGATAGAAGAGAGGTAATTTTTTAAATTCATAGTTTCTCTGGAAAAATACATGGTGACGAAAAGAGAAAATCCAGGGGATGTAGCCCATCAAGCAACACCTGGACTTAATGATCTTCGACGCACTACACCAGGGCAAAATCGTCACAAACACTATGCTCTGGATGTGTGTGTGTGTGTGTGCAATGACCATACACACAAGACGACTGAAGGAAGATATTCTCCGAGATTTGCCGGCAACTTGAAACATTTATTGCACACACTCAAAAATTGGCAGGGCACATTGCTCGCTGAACGGATGGCCGATGGAGCAGAAAGGTTCTTGAGTGGTGACCGCGAACCAGAAGACGTTGCGTTGGAAGGCCTTCCACCAGGTGGACCGATGACCTGATGAAGGTTGCAGGGATCCGCTGGATGCGAGACGCACGAGACCGATCAATGTGGCGACCCTTGGGGAAGGCCTATGTCCAGCAGTGGACGTCTTTCAGCTGATATGATGATGATGACTCAAAAATTGAGATATCAGCAATTTCAATCACTGTTTGATAGGCAATTCACACATGTGATCTGGTTTTGTAGTCACAAAAAAAGATCATTTTAAAGGTAGGCAAATGAGAAGTTAAGCAACAAATCACAATTACAATTGATTGATTCGACAATAACTAAGTGCTAATTGCTTAAAACACACGAATTCCATAAATCGAAACATTATATAACGCGATCAACTTTCAGACAATGAGTTTTGCGCAAGAAAAAGCCTTTCCTTTACCTACTTATGAAATGATTTAATTAAACGTGTTACTCAATGCAACGCGGTGCATTTTTATAAGGTGTCAGTTACCTGAAATTCTGCTTTTATATTTCATGAAATCGATAATTTTACCGCTTAAGTTCAGCATAAATCGTTTCCTCATAAGTTCTGGGCAAAATAAGTAACGATATGACTAATGACCGACCATACAAGTACCTATAAGTCTCTCCCATATCTCCCTTTACCATTAATCAGAAGATTACTTAAGAACTTAAAAAAGTAATCATGAAATAAATGTAGTACCATCCTGTATAGCAAGAAGTTATCGTGTGGTTTTAGTCAGTAGACGTCTGACAGACTTCTCCATCTGCCCCAAGACGAAGGGCAACCATGATGATTTCCACAGATAAAAATAAAGGACTGAACCCATATCCAACCTCTAGCAGATCCCTCAACCTCCGACCCAACACACCACTTTTATGACTGCAATAAAACCATTAACTAATTAAGAAAACATTAGAAATATGCTTGGATTGATGACACAGTTACCTTGACCGCGTGTAACCTCATGAGAATGTCATTAGCATAAGAATCGACCCCCGATACGAATCTTTCACACGTCTCGTCATATATGTAACGCACCTATATACTAGCACATATGCTACAAATTATGATGATTCATTATAAAAAATTGGCGTATAGATCGGCTTGTTAGCTTGGGAATACCTAGGAAAAATGTAGCGAGACGATGCCTATCTTGTTGTGCTTTGAAAGCTATGGGTAACGGCAATTTTTGAGGGTCATTTGTTACTTCCGAAATAGTATTCCATATTTTAGATTGCCCTATATAAACGAAATTTAGCCATCGGAAAAATAATAACGAGAAAAAATCATACCGCCTCGACGTGAAAGACGAAAACTATCTCACTAGATTCTAGAACGTAATACCGGGATAAAAAATATCCAATACCCTTAATCAGGCCATGGTCTAACCCCTGGTACTAATCATGCATACTTACTATAGTATCAGTAGGATGAGGAGTCTAAAATTCTAAGCCCAAAAAAAATATTCGCAGATTTCAAGCATCTTGATTTCATTTTGACAGTTTAGGAGTTTCGGGCCCAAGGAAGGATGCGAAAACTGCTAAAACCAGCCTACAAATGCCTGATACGCTAGTTAAACCAAGTAGGTCTCCTAAAAAGACACGTGCGACTGATCATCGTCATGACAATGGAGATGTTACGTTGAACGTGAGCGTCACTCGATCAGATCGGCGAAACGAGGTCATCTGCCGAGTGCCGAGGTACGCGGTACGTGACATTGATGACAACTGAACGAAAGTCTCGGGAGATCTCGGTTGCTGTGAAGTGTGCTTGGATATAGAGTGCAATCGGTAATGTAGGAGATCACAAGGGACACGAGGTATAAGAAGATATGGTGATTGGTCTGCCTAAATATTTGGAGTGTTTTTCGGAAATCCGGATTTCCAGAGGACCGAATGAAATAAAAGAGATTTGGCTGAATGCTACGGGGTGCTTTAGGGAGGGTGCTGAAAATCTGAACGAAGTCTCTGTAAGAACCTTTTTTATATATACCATGAAGAAATTCTTATGATTTTCTCTAACCAAAAATCATAAGAATTTCTTCAACCGTAACCATTGTGGAAAGGTCCCTATTGGCGAATGGACTGGGTCCACTGGTCCACAGCATTTCGTTTCTTAGCCCGGTAGGAAGGAAAGCCGCTATATTCATTAGCTAAGAGAAATGTTTCCTGGCGTGTTTAATGGGCGTAATTAATGTTTATTTATTTGAGTTAATCGAAGTTTAACAAAACGTTTTAAATTTCACTCTAAATAAAACATGTCGGTAAAGCGGAACGAAATTTTTATTTCCGTATTTCTTTTGACAGAAAGAAAGAACTTAATCAAGTGTTTATAAAATTAAATCAATAAGATATTAAAAATCCAGTCTTTGAAAAGTATTTGTTTAGGCAGTTCTATTTCGTTACGCTGTTTTTTAGCTGGCTCTGTCTTACTCCTAGTGTGGGGCAACTTTATTTTTTCATAATAAAAATACCACCTTTCTTTCCAGTTTTCGCGAACCCACGAACCTTCTAATTTAAAAAGAACGTGTCGATATATGACGTAATCTTACATTCAAATTATAAAACACCAATCTTACCTACAATTAAAAAATACAATCATAGGTTTATTGGCTCGACATCCGGTTGTTTGGCCATAAAAACTGTTCGGATACGCAATCAGCTGCACTACAGTGTTGCCGCGCAAAAAACTGCACTGGTTGTAGACCTCGTGGGATAGCTGCATAAATTAATCTCTGTGATAGTCGCGCTTTAGTAAGATTGGAGAAATTATCGATGAAATTTTTTACTCAGTTCATTGGCCCAGTTTTATTGGTTGGGAGTGGTTCGAATGAAAGTAAATCAAAGAATTTGGAGAGATTATATTATTCCGTCTTCATTTATTATTGATTACAATTTGGTATGCTTTGGTAGGTAAGGTTCTCAAGTGGCCACCGCGTACTGGAAGATTCAGCGTTCGGAGGTCACCGCTGGATCCCAAGAAGCGTAGAATGTGGCGATGCTTGGGGAGGCCTATAATCATCAGTGGATGTCTTTCGGCTGAAATGATAACTAACTAGTCTACAACATCCTTAATCTCACAACATCAAAGGCAGCTATCATCCCTAAAATATAACCAAAAAAAGAAAACCGTACTGTAAAAATTAAGAAAAAAAATATGCTATAAAATTAAATTGAATTGTCGTTCATATTGTTCGACTTTGTACATAGGTACACTTACAAAACATAGAATGAAATATACAAAAAAAACAATGACAGACAATAAACAATACAAAATAAACAACAGAAAATATAACGAAGAAAAAAGTTACAACACATAAAAAGATACAAAAAATAAGATACCAGTGATACCAGTGACAACACAGAAGAGGCAATACATTATATTTGACGCGGATGAACTGTTCGTGGCTCATAAGGCAGTGTGCAATACGCATCTAATGGCGCAGCAGTGGAGAGTTCCACCTGTTGCTGGACCTAACGCGACGTAGAGCAACGCACATTTTGTTTCTTATTAGGGCATGCAAGCCATCAGTGTGCGCTTTGCACCGACGGATAAGGTTATTGTAAATCAATAGAATGATATAACAAAACCTAGCTGTCAGCCTGTCAATATTCTAATAAATAACTTAATTGCTCTGTTTCACCGTAACACGTCAATAATGAAGTTTTGCAATCGCAGCAGGTTTTTAATTTGTATTGACTATTGTAATGTGAACTATGCAGAGAAAAACGAATGCGCTTGCATGGTGACAGTGTTTTTTTGTAAAACTACAGCAATATATGTGTGATAATTTAATAGTTGCCAATAAGTAATATGATGCAATTGTACTTACTGAAAAAAAAATATTACGTAAATCTTCGTAATCGTCGAGGAAACCGGCATGTCCTAGAACCAACAATACGGAGACATGTGTCATCCACCAAACCGCACTAGGCCCGCGTGGTGGATTGAGGCCCATCCCCTTTCACAGAGAGGAGGCCTGTGTCCCAGCAGTGGGGACATTAGAAGGCTGATGTTGATGATGACGTAAATCTTTATTACTAGATTCTAAAAATTCTAATTGTAAATGGATATACCATTTTACTGCCCAAGTTATTTCTTGGATGTTTGCCTTATTTTACGTGTTGCACCAACACCAAATAATATGGGACAAGAACAGAAAGATTATGACAATGATGTCTTGACTTTTAATGAAAACTCCTACTAATAAGTATTTCCCTAGAAATGAAATGAATGACTGAAAGAATATTTAATTGCCACAAAACGACATACAAACATTACATTTCAAGAACAAGAACAGAGGTAATAGATTTTGAAAACGAAACCCTTAACGATAGTGTTAGTAGTACTTAAATCATGTTAGAAAAGTAAAAAAAAGAAAAAGAATAAATGCGGGTAAAAGTAAAAGCAGATGCATGTCGTGGTTGTGGCAAGAAGGCTTCCACTCAGCATAATGCTGTGCCGTGTGACTGAATGAATTCCTTCTGAAAACTCATAGAAATAGTCGTAAAACGTGTAGCATTGCTGGCTTGTTCGGTTTACCCTAAGAAACATTATCGTACTTCATAATAAAATCAACATATTTATGCTCCAGTTTTGAACGTTCTGAAAAGACATGGATTCGTCTCGCAGTGGGAAAAACGAAAAGGTTATACAACCACCCGTTATCTTACGGTAAGTTCTGAATGTTTAGGCTGACAGCCGTCTTTACTGTCCACATTGTTTTGATTAGCCCACTTTTCAAGTTTATACTCTAAAGCAAGTTAGCTGTAAAATGTAATTACTTACGAGAGCCAAGTTGTTATGCTTTTATTGTTCACGCAACGGGAGATAATTTTTTGATGGTAATTTTTAATATTATATTGCAGTGTCATGAAGAAAAGGCGGTCGGATAGTGTGAGGAATGATATTTCTAATATGTGAAAGTCTGTGATAGCGTAGACAGGACGGAATGGCACCATCACGGTATTATCATGTTTGAGATGTAAAATGAATGTGTTTGGTTCAAGATCCTAGCTTTATCAATTACATCGTTCCTCAGAGTACTATTACAACCTTACAATGTTTTCTACGCTTTACTAGTAGATGCAGGTGGATATTTTCCCAAGTTTACCCAACCACATACATAGCAACTAGCAGTACTACCATGGCCAAGTATAAAGAAGTAAAATTACACCTTGCACTAACCGTTAACATAGTAATCAACCCGTATAATATTGAGCAGAGCCCTCATAATAGCATGCCTGACATTTACCTGCAATAATGCATTAAAAATATAGTCGGCGTAACATGTTTTATTTTACGAATATCGATTAATAAACACATTTTCCCGTGGCTTCGCTCCCGAGGAGATGCCACAGGAACCGTACATTTATTCGGGATAAAAACTAGCAGCGCCAGCATTCAATCAGTGCAAGGATTTTCCTAAGACGATTATCTTTTACAACATGCCCAGGGGTGGTGGCCCAGTGGCTAAGACTTCGCCTCTCGAACTTGATGTCTTGGGTTCGAATCCGGGGAAGTACCAATGTGACTTTTCAATTCATATGTACTTTTTTAGTATATTTTGGATATTGCTGACAACGGTGAAGGAAAACATCGCGAGAACTTATAGTTAGTTTATTATAAGATTGTGCTCGATTGGTGTAATTGCTGCAAGGCGTTCCAGTGCGAGGGTAAACTAATTATGTTTATTCAACATAACATAAACTCGTAAATTATTTATAGGTAAAAAAATGGATATCTATCTCTTCAAAGTTTTCCTGCTTTTTTTTCGCGTAATGCCAATGAGTAAGACTAAGAACTAATTCGACAATAGACGTGGTCATCTGACCCTCGGTTTAGTCAACCGTAAAGGTTATTTACACGAACGATTAGACACAGAGGTTTTAATAAAACCACCGCGCTTTTAACTAGTAGATGACTTCGAATAAATAATGAAATTTAGCGACACGGCAACCGATGTGTCCAAAAACCCGGCCTAGGAAATAGACATACCATAAAAAGGTGTAAAACTTTCAAATTTATCATCAGTGTAACCTTATTACTGAATTTATTCATATTATAAAACATAATAAACACTTCTTTCTATTTTCAATTGTGTGTTCGAAATTGAACAGACTCTTTGTCTGCTTTGCTTTATTTCTCTTAAGCCCTGTATAAGAATGACGACAAAATGTCGATTCGCAAATTACATTTTAAAATTAACTAACGTAACGAGTCTTCAAATAGCTATACTGAACGTTACTATAATACAAAAAAAAACTGTTCATCAACAGAAACCGTTCGTTCAGCTTACTGTTTCTTCTTCAGAAAAACTTGGACAGTTCCTTAAAGTCAACGCTCCGTTTTCTACGGGACATTACAACAGTGTAATGGAGAAGTCTGGGCTATAATTGCTCAAGTTCACTGAGCAATAACACATTATTTGCTTCATATGGACTGAGACGGCTACTGATCCGTTACCAGCACTTATATCGCGAAATGACAACGTTGATAACTGACCAACAACGGTACAGCACTATTACTCACTTTAAATATTACCTTGTGTTCACAATTTCATGCTAAATCAAACATCGATGACTTGAGAGCCTCCCTCGGTTACGATCGTGGAGTTGCCGTAACCGCCACTATACAGTCTGACTACTTATAAAATTATTGGAGTTATTGGCTTTTTTCGTCTCCAATTTGTGGTATATATGTACACATAAACTCGTCGTTAGGTAGATAGGTTTAGCTTCGTTCCTCTAAAACTCTTGAAACAGAAGCATCAGATTGTAAAGAGAAGCGTAACATCAATTGCATAATTGATAACTACTTACAGGCATAAAATTAGGTATAATTATGTAGGTATTGGTTTTATTTGTGACATATATGTACATACATACTATGTATGTACATATATGTCACAAATAAAACCCATACGTAGCTAAATACCCTCCAACAGCATTCCACTCAATGCCAAAGTCTTTGACCTCATGTTTTTCAAATCACTTTTTGTTGTTTTGCAAGCCGCTGCACAAAAATCGACGAATAAATAATTAAAAAGCATAGTTTTTGCGTAACCACCTAATAGATAGCAATTATGATCTTTGGCATTTAAATTGACTGTTTTATTATGGTATTTAGTTATCATCAAAATCGCACCGAAATCTGCAAACCAGTTTTGGTAGAATTCAGGATTTCTTATTTTTTATTTATGTCAATGACGTCTGCTTCGGACATGGAGAATGCAAGCTTTCTCTCTTAAGAAATTAAAATTCCGAAATTGACAAAAAATTGCTATCTTACCTTCTGTCTGCTCGAGTTTTAAATGTTAAATGTCAACTTCGTCAGCCTTTTACTAAAAACGAAATTTAAAAGTTTGATAGCGTTCGTTGTGTCCTACAAACAAAAGTCTTGGTTTCCAAAGATTAAAAATATAAAGTTCGCGCCAAAACATAACTTTATTATTTAGCCCAGGCAGGTAATTGCATGCAAAGATTGTAAAACAAACAGCCACCACCCTAAGTCACGGCGTTCGAAAGTTAAAACGTTAAAGGGGACGTGCGACGCGCTCCATCAGGCATACAAAACACAAGAACAGCTGAGTTTAGCAGGTGAGAGCAGAGTAAGTAACCGAAGAAAGCGTCCGGAACGATCGGCAAGATGCCAATTAAACAGAATACGAACCTCTTTCCAGCTGAGTAGAACCAGCTTGATCAGCGTTCGGTATTTTAAAAATCGAGACGGTACAGAACTCTAATTTGTCTACGGTCATAGTTTTACGAAATAGCACCGATTACGAATATTACGATTTCTCATGGTGCAAAAAGTGATTAAATTAAATAACGAATGCCGTTTTATTGCTTTGAGCTTTCGTCGCGGTTGTTATTGCATTGAAATTTTGACCAAATTGGAACCTTGACATTATGTGGAGCTGAACTTCCTACAATATTGCTAAACTACATAAATCAACGTCATTTTAATTTTGTTCAATGGCAGTGCAGGGTGTTGATAGTAGGCGGGGAACTCACAAAAATCTATTAAGTTAATCTATTTTTGATGTAGATTATAATCAACCTTAATCGGTTCTAATATTTTTGATTGGATTAAATTTTAACGCAGTTACTATAAGTGCAAGGTCATACCAATAATTCACATGACACGGACAAAGTCGTAAATGGTAAACCTAATTTAATAAACCATAGATACAGGGTCGCTATTACCTACCTCAAAAGACTCTCCTGCACAGAGTTATTATAATGGTTTCATTTTTATTCTTGATATATCTTTGAGATTCTCGGGACCCTAGGATTTCTCAAATCTCAAAGATATATCCATATAGGGTCCCAGACCTTTGAAAGGCGTATCAGGGGCCGAAACCAACACGCAGAGGCATTGCAAGACATGTAGGATGAAATGCGACACCAACCGGCGATTATTCCTGTATGCACTAGTCACTACGCAAGAGCACCCAAGGACAATCCCCGGCTGGTGCAGGACTGCTGCAGAATAATAGAGACAAAACGGGTTTGGGAGATTTCTTGGATCGATTACCTAAAACTATAGAAGGACTATTGGCCCCTGCCTGACCACTGTTGATCTACACGGCTATAATAATTATTATTATGCAATGTAAGCAACAGGAAAAAATTAATAAGTGACTAGTCACAAACGTAATGTTGTGTTTTGATATGGATTTCGATGCCATAATATTGATATGGCGATCAATTATTGGGTAACA
Source organism: Orthosia gracilis (assembly GCA_947562075.1). Classification (NCBI taxonomy): domain Eukaryota; kingdom Metazoa; phylum Arthropoda; class Insecta; order Lepidoptera; family Noctuidae; genus Orthosia; species Orthosia gracilis. The sequence goes on along the minus strand of OX387270.1, from coordinate 29,416,168 downwards.
TGACCTTCCTCAATGTCAAAGCAAGAGTCAAGTGCCTAATTATGGTCCAATACCAGTTTATTAAATATTCTAGCCTCATACAATGCCAGCCGGTCATGTAAAGGCAGATAAAGGTCAAACTATAAAAAAGCCAATGGCAAAGTACGTGAAGTTAATTGAAAAGAGAAATAAAAGTGATGTGATGGAATTTTAAACTGATCAAAATACAGTATCAAACACATAATAAAAGATAGAAACTAAGTATTTTGTTGTGTAGTGTTAGAGATAAGAACAACTTAAAGGGGACTGAGATAAGCACATAATTATCTGCCACAAAGCGGACAAAGTGTGTCGCAAAGTAGTACAGAGAGCTGGTACATTGAGACAGTGAGACGGGGTCGCGGAGGACTACGTAGAAGATGGCGGGAGTAACTAGATAGATTTCTCACAAACTGCAAGGAGGACGCACGGGCTCGCGAAAGATGGATGGAGGGAGTCTTTAGATTTGGTGGTGGAACAGAAAAACGTGGCTTCTAGTAGAATAGAAACATTTATTCGACATAGACACAAACAAAACAACAACAACAAAATCAAAGTAACAGAGAAGAAATATTAAAAAAGTACAAACAATGTTTTTTTGGTTTTAATGAAAACCTGAAAACCTTACGAATCTAATCCAAAACCTTTAAACGAGCAATCCTTATATATATGTATAATATATAATCTGAATCTCGGAAACGGCTCCAACGATTTTCATGAAATTTAATATACAGAGGTTTTCGGGGCGATAAATCGATCTAGCTAGGTTTCATTTTTAGAAAGCGTCGTTTACTCTATTTTCATCCGAGCAGAGATCGGTCGCCCAGGTATACTGATTCCTAATACGAAGTAGCTCATAGTCATCATAGAGCTATGCACTCAAGTTAAATACTTACTAACATAGAAATTTATTGATTATTTTTGAATACTTACTAACATGGAAATTAAAGCAACGATTAATACATTAATTTAAATCATATTAGCGAAGCCATCAAAATATTTATGGTTTCTACTTCACTAGGTATTATTTATTCGATTTTCCGTTTAAGAGATAGGTAGTTCTAATGAACATAAAAATGTGGTTGATGCTGAGAAATTGTCAGCTACACGCAGACTATCTAATCAATCTCACGTAGATATGCATATCGAATAAAAGCATTATTCCGATGAATCAACTTGATAAAAATAATATTTAAGATACGGAAAGAATGTGTATGAGACCAAAGAAAAGATGTATAGATTCTTTGGAAGATTTGGCTAGGAAGGAAACGAATAATGAGATGACGGCAAACAGAGATGATAAAAGAAAAATACGTATTGCACTAATTCTAAATAAATTTAAATAGAGGCAAGCGGATGATGGCGATGAATTGTGTTAGGTAGGATTTGAATGAAAAGACAGTGTATAAAACCAGAAAGCAGATGGGAACGATAGAAGAGAAAAACGTTCTGTACCCAACATGCAACAACATCTAGCAGACAAACGAAGACACTACAGATCAAGCTTGTAAATAAATATTCATGAAAATAATTAGAAATTTTCTACATTTCCATTGAACACAATGTTAATGACTCCAGTGATCACCAACAACTAATATTGACGATATTAATTGAAACAGTGATGTTAATTGTTAGAGCCAAGTTTCTGAGGCTAAAGCTTTCACAAATCTTCGATTTTCGGTCGTCTGATTTTATGATTGTAATGAAATTGACCTCTTGTAATAATAGTTTATTGATTAATAAATTTATCAATAGTTTTAGATGGCAATCGTTTGTGTCGTCAAAACAGATGGTTTCAGCATGCTTTTACAATTGTATTAAAGTGCAATGTTTCATTTGTTGAAGTAAAAACGATGAGGGTTTTTAGTCAGTGGCCTTTGACATAATATATAGGTACCAAATATAGTGATGTTTTTAAAACATTTATGTACCTTCTAAACAAACGTTTATCGATTGTTTTTTCTTGTACCTAGTTTTTCTGTCTGTCTTGGATCTATTTAATGATCCATTTATAGCAAAACTTAGTGTTTGTTTTCCTAATTTTGTCGAGTTCACCACTATACATACGACCTTATGGCAGATTTTCTATATTCAATGATCCCATACCATCTGACTTAGCTATATAACTGTAGTAAATGCAGCTCACGACGTACCTGCAAAGTGATTGTAAGAAATTACCCAAAACAGCTTACAAATAAAACAACTCTAGTAAAAGGTACCCACTAATGTAGAACTAACAATTTCTTGTCAAAACTATGTACGAAGTAGACCAGATGCGAATGGGATAACGGTAGCTCGTGCATTCCTTGTTCATAACGGCAGCCTTGGCCACTCTGATGAGATTGCATTAACCAATATGAAGGTGGATTTACCGTTTTCGCTAGCGATACAATTATTTTATTGATGACCTTTCAGATTGTGGGCAATTAAATTTAGAACTTGTTACATAGATAGATAATGATCCTCAGTTCCTCACATAGTTTTATTATCAGCTAAACCACTAGCCGGGAAGTGGTGGCGGGCTGGCGTTTGAGTGACTGTATTTTGTAAATTGTGACGTTAAAAAGTTTGCTTCTCAGCCTAATTTGAGTAATTATCTTTTGATTTTGTTTTGGTCTGACCTCATCAAGGTTTTTTTTATATATTTGTTTGCTCTTGACTATAGTCTTGGTCAGAGGTGACAGAGACAGTCGACCATGGAGGGAGTTTATCCAGAAGAAGCCTACAGCCTTATAGCGTAATGAATTTGGCAAGGCAAAGGGCAAACAGTATGAAAAATCGACAAATCACATGCGAGATAAAAGATGCGATGTGGATTTCTGCCTATGTGATTAGTCAATTTTTCATACTCTTTGAAGATATTCGTGTTGAATGTGTTCGGAAATACAGACGCAGGCAGTCTTTTTTTATTATGGCCAGTTCAATAATAAAAAGAGACTTGGCAAAAAAATTGTCTCACTGTCAGATTTATGAATCTTAACACCAACAAGCGCAATGCAATAGTTCATGGGATAGTAAAACAATGGACAAATGACTGTGATCTATTTTAACTCAGTTTGTTTAACATAAGTATAATCCCTATCTACTGAATAATTAGTAATTCGTACAGTGTAGGTTTTAAGAAGTGTAACAAAGTCCATACATAAAACTTCACTGATAATGAATTGCTGGACTGTTTGAAGAACGATGTGAAAGAAAAGGATATTGTGAAAAAGGAAAATGGGAGAACAAAAAGTTTTGCGCTGACCCCAAGTAACATACGACTAACAGGAAAATGATATGTCTTGGTGGCCCGTGGCTAAGACCTCGCCTCTCGTGCTTGAGGCCGTGGATTCAAATCCGGGGAAGCACCAATGTGACTTTTTCAATTCATATGTACTTTCTAAGTTTATCTTGGACATCGCTGACAACGGTGAAGGAAAACATCGTGAAGAAACCCGAATTATAGTTAGTATTTGTAAGTTTGTGCTCCATTGGTCTAATTGCTGCAAGACGTTCCAGTCCGAGGGTAAACAAATAAATAAATAAATGATGAAGTGGTAACAAACTCCATACCTACAACATCAATGAAAAAAGAAATAGTCCGTATGTCCTACATATGTAATTATGTTACAAGTTATGCACTTGGTAAAACACACTTATAAGTTCAGTAACATCTGAGTATAAACCAGTAACCTACTAAACGAAAACACACGTTTCGTGTAAAGATGCATGCGACGATAAGAGAGATAAAGGTGAACTGTTCAATGAGGTAGTGATAGAAAACGGTCCTTTTGCGAGGCTGCGGCTCGTAGGTCCAGTGTTGTTGGACTTAGAGATGAATGCGAGAAGCACAGGACTGGTCAATGAGGCGACGCTCTTGGGAGAAGCCTATGTCCAACAGTGGACGTCTTTTGGCTGAAACGTAGATGATTATGGGAATTGTATGACGATTTTGTTTTCATATCTCTATTTCTTTTTAGCACGGATAAATTAGCACTATATTTAATTAATTATAGTACGGTGCACCACATCGAATTAAATTTAATACCAATTACAATTGACACCGATTCAGAATCACATTAATTGTGTGAAGTGTCACTTTAGTTAGATAAATACTGAATACCGTATTATTTTACTGTTACACTTTTGTAGTAACAGCCGGAATTACTTCGAGAGATAAAATGCAGTTATTAACTGTTTAGCTTTCATGTCGTATGACAAAAGTTGCATTAACAATTGTTTTTAAATTGATGTCCTTGTTTCTTTTTATCCTACTACCGAAGGAGGGTAGTGTGTTTATCATTCTATGAATGTATATATATTTGTTCCTATGTGGCGTTCTAGAGACCAAACGCGTTGGCCGATTTTGATGATCCTTACATCAATCGATTCGTCTTAACCTTGCGAGTGCCACTGGCTACATTAAAATTTATAAATGGCCATATTGTGGGGAGCCCAATTTTTTTTCTTCCTACCATCGTTTGGGAAATGGACATAGAGGGTTTTAAGAGGTGATTTCAAAAATATATAACGCTTATAAGTTTAAAAGTAAATCAAGCGAACTAAAAAGATGTAAACAAGAAGATCTCTTCTTCCTTTTGTAAACTCTCTCTATCACTCTAAGGTTTGCTGGTAGAAAACTCTTCTTAGTGTTAAGCTCGCCTTTGTACATCAACTTTATAATCATTCACGTTGTATATGTATTTTTTTTGTATACAATATAGAATTAAAGAATTAAGAACATTATGCTGTGCAATCCTATTGTAGGTGCCACCGGATTATTGCAAACACCGTTAGTTTATAATTGCTTGATATTGACGTGATATTAACTCTTTCTTCTAAACTATCTAATTTGGATAGGATTTATTGTATTTGAAATGATCTGTTCACAATATATCGAGGATTTATAATCTGAAAAGTTTAATTACAAACTTACGGTGTCTGCAATATTCCGGTGATACTTACAATAGGACGGATTTCACCAGATTATTCACCGAGATAAACATAAATATCATTATATTGTAATCCATAAAAGGGGAAGGCCGATCATAGTCAGCGAAACAAAACACAAATCATAACCTGTTACGAACAGTTTCTCTAACGTCCACGAGCTTTATCAAGAGAAACTTCATTTTCAATCAATAATGCCGTAATTCTGCATATCATTGGAACAGATCAGAAATTAATGGCGAACGTGGATCGGTTCGGCATCGACACTAATCCACATTGGATCGTTATTCTGATAAAAATGTAAAACAATGGCGTCCGTTCCATTCGCCGCCACTCTTGCGCAGGTAACATTGCGCGTGCTCTAGGAACCTATCCTGCATTGCAAAACACGCTGTAAATTATATTAATTGTACCTATTTAAAAACAAAAATAGACGATACGAATCTTCAGTAAGCCTTGGCTCTCAGTTGCGTAAAACTACACGTCTACAATTAAAATTGAATGCAGTAAACGTTTAGTGTAATGCATCGGTTAGATGTTCAGGTCTGATGAACAGTTAAGAATGTTAGAAATGTACTTTATGTCGTACAAGGTGAAATAGTACTCCTAACGGCTTCGCTGTAATGATACACTTTTGCATATTGCTGATAACATCGTGTCATATAAAACTATCACTTATACCGACATTGCAGCATGTAATTTCTTTCGCTTATATAATAGGTAATTAGATGTCAAGAACTGCAATAACTATTTATCTAAATATACCTGTATACCTTACTACGATACAAGAACTGCCGGTCATCTGCCGATCTTTGACAGTTGTTACGGTATTCAGAAAGATGCAAGAATATGTGATACCTGTCTTGCCAAGGGGTATCTTAATTGTTACCCAATGACTGGATTGTGGAGGTTAATTAGGCAGTTGCTACATATAAAAAAATGCTGTTTGCGGACCCCAACATAGTGGGGAAACGGATAGGCAGATTGACATTATCGCCTGGTCTACAAGTCGAAAGGCCGGTTGAAAATAAAAAGGACATAAGTACCAAAATGTCTGATACCAAATTTAAACTCGCTCGTATCAATGACAGGACCCCCACTAAACAACAGTTGCATCATTCGTCCATAACCTCACTTCAATATTGGCGGTCATTGTACAAAACTAAAGTGGAGTAACGCTAACGTTAATAAATGATATTGAATTACTTAACCGGCTTTATGATCCATTGTTAGTGATTCAGTTACAAACGTGCGAAAATTTGTTAGTACTGAGGTGGAGCTACATCGAAAACTAAGCGAGAATTGAGCGAAAATATATTTTGTCTTGGTCGTAGAGTAATTAAAATGTTCAATATTTAGCGATTCTACTAAATACAAAAGAATTTAATGTCATTTAATAAACCTTCATACGTCATCTACCTAAAAACCAGGTTTTAGTCACTATTAGGACCAAGTGTTTTACTGACACTGCTCATCGCCTTAAAAACTATAAACTCCTAGATATGGCCAGATTGAACAAGAACCAGGGTGTCCACAGGATTAATAGTTCTCTTGACCTCCATCTCCCCTGAAGGTCTGCAATTGTGAGGTCTGCAATGAAACGAGCGAACCCAGAAAATTCCCGTTTACGCGTTCTTTTGGTTATAAACATTGACGCTGGTAGGAAGTTTCATACTTTAGCTGGGCGCATAACAAATGTTATAAAACCGTTAGTTAAGAAGCGATCGGCGGTGGACCCACGCCTTAAGTGCGGAGACAAAGTGCTATCGTTCAGTGATGCACATTATTTACTGTGAGAACATTTTCGTTATTAGGCGCCATTTGGCGGTTCCCGCTATAAATCCCGTCTGCTTATATGTAAATTACGGGTATTGTGGATAGAAAATGCGATATCAGTTTCCTTAAAATCTGTAAAGTGGCGTCATCTAGAGAGTTATTTTGTTTTCTAACCGTAAATATTTCTTCCTCGTTATCTTTTGAGAAATGTACATAATGTTTTTATTTGTTCATGATCCGTTGATCTAAGAACAAAGATATTTTGTTGTGACAAAACGATCTCCTGATATTCGTTTTACATATTCTGTAATAGGAGCCTCACTCTTAGAACTCTGGGTTAACTCTAAATTCGCCAAGAAGCACTATAATATGATTGTGCAACAAAGACTTCTCGTCAACAACAAACAACCACAATAACACACATTAAAATAATCCATTATTTGATACTTACGTTGGTACATTTCAATCCGCTGAAGTTTAGACAAGAAAAAGTTTATAGAAAGTTACCCTGAACATTGATCTGCTTTTACAAAATAATATTTCAATAAAACACCGGTTTCTAACGTCAGACAAACCAGTCGACGAATTAAAATTCAGTATCTTTGTTTACGTATTTTTTATAACAGTCTAATGAACCGTATAACTGGTTCCGTTTTCACAAAACATTTGATTTTATACTAACAAATTAGAGAGAAACGGATGCGGACGACGTATTTATATCGGGCCCTCTTTCCGTTTTGGACAATATAGAATACGAGTATGAAGTTGAATATCAATTTGATACCTGTCAGTTTGGAAATAGATACTCAATGGTTGATGATTCATAATATCTGTGCTTATAAGTGGATTGTATGAGAACAGACATGAAAGAAAAAGGAGGGAGTGATAGCGATAAAGTTGACAGTGGAGGATGGAAAAAGAATACCTATTGTAGCCCAGTAGAAATCAACATTAAATAAAAAAAGTTAATTCAAAAAATCTAAATTAAAAAAAATACGCGGTCTGGCTGACCAAAACCAGATGTATATATAACCAGATGTATATATAACCAGACGTATATATATATAACCGACTGCACAGCAAGATTTTCATCTTGTTTACGTCTTTTTAGTTCGCTTTTTAAGCAGTCGGGTTTTTAGATTTTTGAATTAACTTTTTTTATTTACAACTTTTTAGTTCTTTTTTTTAGAATTAGGTATATTTAAATATATAAGTATTATATAATTTTTAAATCGCGAACCCTATATTTTTCTACCACACGATAGGTTTGGATGAATAATAAAATTTGGTCCACTACAATATGGCGCCCAAAATCCGCCATTTTTTCTATCATCCAATCTTAATGCAGCCAGTGACACTCGCAGGGTTAAGACGAATCGATTGACGTAAGAATTATCAAAATCGGCCAATGCGTTTGGTCTCTAGAACGCCACATAGGAACAAACATACATACATACATAGACTGATAAACATAGACATAAAATCGTAAAGCATGACGTAGCTCTGATTTTTTGGTATGTTGTATGGACTAGTAAGAGTGGAACCAAATTTGTCACTTCGAAAAACTTGTGCTCGCTGCGCAACACGCGAAAATCTGAGAAATTTTGGGACTTTTTTCACTGTTTTGTTCTAAATGCGTTTTACAACAAACAAAAGTTTTTCGAGGTTGCAAATTTGAATTAACTCTACGCTATCCGGCTCATACAACATAGGTACTAAAAATCCAGAATTACATCAAGCTTTACGATTTTAATGTCGATTTCTAATGGGATTTTGCAAACTCAATGTAATATGGCTCAAGGGCAGAAATATGATGATATGGATTGTAATATATGTACCTACATAACTTAAGCCATTTGAAGAACCAACGAACGAACGAAACGCCACCTGTTGTGGTCCGTATATTCTACAAAACAAAAAAAACTTAAAGTATCTGCTTCGGTTGTGGCCATTCTTAATATTTCTTTTTCTCGAGCAGAAAACTTAAAAAAAAGAAAAGCTAATCAAGAAGATCAAGTGACGTTATCGCTCATAACCGCACATCAATCTGATGAGTCTCCAAGGCCAGTAGCCCATGATACCAGTAGCTTAGTTCATGACGCAACGATGCCATCATCCCACGTCTCAGATGTCAATGCCACCGCTAATGAACGCATGCGCATCTCGGCTTAATGATTATGTAGGTACTTGGATAAATACTGTTGGCAATCGAATATTTTTGCCGTAGGTATATGGATATGGAATGGATGATTACACAAAAATAAGTGTCAGGTTTGTAAAATGTATGAATAGACCAGTAATTTTTTGTTGTTTTCTGTTTGGTGTTGTGTGTTATTTATGATCAATTATGTAAATTGTGCAATATTAGCAGATAATAGACTCCTGGACCAAACGTAGGCTCATCTTTAAATTTTTTTTTGTGCAATCTGTCCGTCTAACCAAAGATTATTCTATTCCCAACTGTGTTTACCTGTTATTTCGGTCAGCTTTCAGGCTACCAGATGCAGCTGCAAAGCTATATTTTACAAGGAGCAACCAACGTCACGATCACAGATTTTTCCTCGACTACAATTTTAAATTATGAATTATTTATTTGCAGCCAGGTACGATCATCGATTGCACCTACATGCGCGGCCTCGGATGTGCAAAATAGTAAATTGCCTACAAACAATGGTGTTGCGCAAGAGTACGCACCATTGGGTGGCATGTGGTCTGATGCCGCCTTCACGGCTATTGATGATTTGTAGGACATGGACGACATAATTATTATGCCGTCAATTCTTTGTGAAGAGGTTGAAAATGGCACCTCCCGAATATGTTGTTAAATAATTGTGTAGCAAATGCATAATAAAAATGTGATCAAAATAGCGATAGAGAGCCTACGTCTAAGTACCACAATAATTTTTGGTTCGGTCAACAAAATAATCGAAAAAAAAAATGTGCAAGCATGATGAAGGAGAAGAAGATACTTGATACTAAGGTATTTATAAATAAAGCAAGGAAGTAAAATAATGGCGACATGAAAAGGTTTGTCGCAGATAAGCAATCAAACTTTCCAACAGAAGAAATGCTTATACATAAATAATATGAAAAAAAAAACCTTAAATTATGGAATGCCAGAAGCGTCGAATAAAATCGATAGGCATTTGCAAAATGGCCTTCAAAGATGGCCATGGACTATTTTCATAATTCGACAGATGTGGGTTACCTTGTATGCCTTATTCGGGAATGGCATGCGAGATTTTATGAATAGTAGAAGCTAGATTCGAGATTTAAACAATAGTAACCGACATTGATGACGCATTGGGTTTTCTTAAATCATGATCTACAAAAACAGAATTCTATATTATTAATCATAATAACTATATTAGTTAGTGCATGATGCCATCGGGGTGAGTGAAACGTTACTGACGAAAAATACCACAAATCCAAACTTCTTCCTTGAGAGTGTAGTTATTATAATTAATATTCATTTAATATTTGTCTACAAGGCTGTACAGCTAAGCATTTCTGAACTATAAAAAGTATGTTTTTTATTTTATTTATTTAGGACAAAAAACAGTTATACAGTACAGCATATTCAAAAAGTAGTTATATTACAGTCGAGAAAACGAATAACCCACACTATTGTCCACGAAGTGGCATCGGAGTATGATAACGAACGCGTGTTAAAAGAGAATAAATATATATATACATATATAAAATAAAAAATAAATATATATATTATATATTTAGCAGAAATACACTGTTAAACGAATCAAAGAAAGCGGATGGCAAGAGCCTACATCTTATGGGCGACTTGCAAGAAATTGACAAACCATTCTTTTAAATTTAGATAGGTTTTTGAACGAGTGAAAGGTTAAAAGAAAAGGTTAAAGGTTAGGAAGAAAAATATGACTCTAGATAGAAAATAAAAAAGATTATAAGTATTGTCTAAGGAGTAAAGATGTTATATTTTCAATCAACCGTTCTTTTGAACTACTTGGCGTTTCCCTAGAGATCCCCAGAATACATATAGGCGTATAAAAATATACTTTGTTATTTAAAACCCCATTGTTTTACGGCACAATAATAAAAATCTTATCTGCAAAGAACTTTATACTGCCCACACTACAGAGGCTACATTCCGCAACATGCATACTTATAACAAATACTTATAACTTATACACAATGTAGGTTATAGGCAACAACTATGTAGTTGTAGTTACACTAAAACATAAGATACGACGGTACAATAGGAAACATGCTTTGCTAAGCAGGTCAATGACTCGCTTTATCATGTCTCCGTGGAGCAGGCGCCAATAGTAAGGGAATATTCACACTTGTCAAATGTTATTCGCAATACTTACTCTTGATTTATCATCAGTTGTGGAATTGAAATTGAGTATTTGTCAATTTCTATTTTAGCCTGGAAACCTGTCAATCTTTGTTTGCAAAGTAGGGTTCACATTCTTAATTCAGTTAAGAAATCGGGCTTTAGCAGATAAGATACTGGTTTCTATCTTTCTTTGGTAAAGCTGGTTGTAACGAATAAATCTTTGCTTGGTTGACAAACATAGCCTTCGGGGTTTCTTGGTAGCAGTTTAAAGACTATTGGGCACGGAGGGTAGATTATCCAATCCAACAGTAACTCCTTTATTATATTGTGTTTTGAACTTAGCTTACCAGCTGGAATTAAAGTACTACCTACGGGGACAGGGGAGGGTGTAGATGGAAGGACCAAAACTTTAGAAAATGATTCTATGACGTGGAACTCATCCAGCAGTGTTCAAACGCAACTGATTGTAGAAGAAGAATATTACAAAGCTAACTTAGTTGCAAATGCAGTCAAGTGTGGTTAGTCCCTAAGTCTTTAAACACGACAGATCGTCACGATATTTGCATAATTATAATGACGGCAATTGTAAGCCCTTCGTGTGCACGACTAGTTTAGCTAAACACTTTCCTCGTTTACAAGAAATTCATTCATCTTAGTTGTTATTATTATTGAATAACAGATAGAACCGTTCACAAATATTGTTTTTTTGTTATTGATCTCACTCTCCTCTTTCGTCACGTCATCATGAATACAACCGAAAGACGTCCACCATGACATGGGAGGCCTATGTTCAAGCATCGACTTATCGCTCTCAGCATCTCACTCGTCCCATACCAAATCTCCAGTCTCCTTCATCACATAAAAACTTATATTACCATTCTTCAGACACAGAACGGAGAGGTGAGTGTTCACTTGTACTGTGTTGGTGAAACTATAAAATACCCTCTAACATAATTGTGTAGTAACCTATTCAACATTCTTGCCAAATTGTCACCACTCCCGGAAGCGACCTTTTAGACAACCACAACATCGTTTGATAGACAGTCAAGACCAGAGATCTTCCGTCTTCTACAGCAGAATAAATGAATTTATAACTAACAGTTCTGTTTGACTACAAATAGCTGAACTCAATAGTATAAAGGACGCTTTCTTCTCCACCTTGGAAAGCTAGTTAATCCGGTTCGTCCCAGCCAAGTTTATGTTATTATAATTAATTATATTGTTAAGTATACGGATCTGGCAAGAGTTCAGGTTGTTGAACATATTACATAGAGTATATTTTGTGAACTGTGATGTTGGTAAGAGATTTCTGACAAGTGTTTGAAAATTTCAGAAACTAGCAAACTATATATTTCCGGAATGGGAGAGTTTTCCTTCGATTCTCTACTGCTTATAATATATCTGTTGTTAAAGCAAGGATATATAAAATTTTAAGCAAGTATGTAGGTAACGAATCAGTATACATCATAATATTTTTTGGAAGCTCCCGAAAGGCCAATTTTATTTTGCTAAGTTCTGTTTACAAAGATCAAAAACGCCTACGTGCCAACAATCACATACCACACCATTTTGGTCTAACAAAGGAAATACCAATCGAACAAATGTTTGCAAATTTTTCAAAACAAATCGCCGTATTAAGAAACACTGCAATTGCGAAGATGCTTTGCAAATCGTAAAGTGCACTATATCGTAGTTTACGTAAGGCTTGTTGGTAATGACAGGTAATGGGCACTGGACTGCAACCATGATTACAGGTGCCATAGACAACCACACATCAGGCTGACGGGTTGCGCACGGCCATTCTGACGCCATAGATAGTACTGACAGTTGTTATGTGTTTGATGGGTGACCAGTGTGGTTCCATCCATACTAGTCACCCATCAAGGGATTTGTTCGATACGAGCTTGAAGCGGTTTTAAGCTTTACCCCGATTTTTTAATGATTAAATTGATGTTGGGTTCTTATTTGTGGAATTCAACTTAAGCCTGATATCCTGTCAAACTGGCTTTAAGCAGGGGTTTGACAAGTTTTTAATTCCAAATTCTCAATACAGAAACCAAAGCCTTACAGGGTTCTATAGGTTCTTCAAAGAGGCTTAAAGACATGGGCAACTCCAAAAGTGTGTCAGTTAACGGATCAGATAGCGGAGCCTCTTTGTTAAGTTGTCCTCCTGCAATTCTGAAGGCTTATCAATGAGTAAGCGCATAGCTTGCAACAGAAACATGGAAAAGCACTTAGTTTAATGAAATCTAGATCAGAATCTAATCGAAAAGAGATACCCACACAATTCTCGTCTCCTAAAATAGTGGAATATTTGATCTATAAGACCCGAAATTTCTTAAAAGAGTCAGTCCTACATGTCTGGGGTCCTACTAAGTATTGGATTGGCCATTTAAAGCCAGTTTTAAGTAAATTACTGTTAACATAAATCAAACGTTCAATAAGACCGTACTTTTGGAAATAATTGCCGAGCATATACTGTGCTAGTTAACCCATTAGATAACATAAGTGGAGCGAGCGTTTATTGCTCAAACAGACGCAAACATTTGCATAATTAGCCAAACGTAAATTGTTCTAAGTTGAGCATATTATTTCTGCCTTAAATATGTTGTCAATTGCAATAATGTCAGTGAACTGTATTTTACTGGATAGGATAGGATAGAAAAGGGGGCCCCCCTCTTCCACACTTACACTCCCATTTGGTCCGTTGTGCGTGCAGTCCTCCTCCCTGTGTAAGAAAGAGGGAATGGGCCGTAATCCATCATGCGGGCCCAGTGCGGGTTAGTTGATGACACATGTCTTCGAATTTTTGGTTCTAAGACATGCCGGTTTCCTCACGATGTTTTCCTTCACCGTTTTAAGAGCAGTGGTGATGAAATAATTTACACTAAGTAAAGCACCTGCCTGGGTTCAAACCCACGACCTACAACTTTTAATTCGCGGCCGTTACCACTGGGCCACCACTGCTCTCTTCATTGAATATTAATTGAATATGTGTTTAATAACATAATTATCATTACACTTGCATTCCCCGTAAGGCTACGCAGAACTGAATCTAGTTTCGCTAACTGTTGATGTTTAAGTCCCATTAATAGTGGGTGACCCAGTTGCAAACAACCAGGCTCAAATCAAGACTTCGAGATGCTACTTAGAAATTTCAGGTGCAAAAAAGCCCAATAACACTTTTGGCAGACTCGGAAATCAACCCTAGAAATTTATATTTAGAAAAAATATAATATTTTGGCATATACTTAAATAAATGAAGTTGTACCATAATTATCTTGTCAAATCATCACTCAAAAATATCTATTTAGTCCGTCCGCGTCAGTTAGATAGCCTAAAAGTATTGGACACGTAGAGCGTTGAAATATCGTGTGACGTCATGGTGTGCTACACTTTATATTAACAAAGTGACGTCACAAGCCCCCACTCCTGAACTTTAATGCGCTTTATCTTTGTCAGTTTATATTTATTCGATAATCTCACTAACGAACTAAATAGAATTATCATTTTTCTAAGAAACATCCCTATTATGCTATAATGTCAGTGAACTCAGCTCGGGTTATGTTTTATTTATTGTACCTAGGTACCTTGTGTGTTCAGTATGGACTGCGTACCGCCCATTCTTTTAGTTCGAGGTACTGGAATGAGGACGTACGAATCGTACGATTCAATCAATTTCTCAGTGTTAGTTTTCTTTTGTAATTTTTTAATTTTTTTTTTATTAACGGTAGTCTTGCATTTAACAAATATCTCATGTGAAGTTATATTCATACAATATTAAATTTAAAACGCGTTCTTTATGTAATTTTTACACATTGCCTACGTCCATTACTGGAAATAATCATCCATAAATTAAACGCCACTTTGATCAATCCTGTCCTTCTAACATCCAGATCTGCAATCGGAACCTATTGGTCGAAAAATCGTTGACTGCGATTCTAATTCATGGCAAAACCTGTCCAAAAACTAACTACATACAAGTCCAACAGTTGAAAACTATAAGAAATATTAACAGACTGTCATGGTCTGATGCGGGGGCAACCACATTTAATTGGCTCTAAGCTTACGCTGTTCTAAACAGACCGAAGCATGAGATCTAAATATTAATTTTAAGAATTAACTAATTTTTTAAGGTCAGCCTGTGTTCATAGTGTGGTAACAAGCAGACGGCCCAAATAACTCCGTTATTTAATTTACTTTGAATTTTCGAACAATACACTTAACCCAACATTACATTGTATTAGGTATTCAGTTTTACGATGGATGGCCTGTTTAAAAATTGATATGTCTAGAACGGTTGTGAACACTGTGATGTTGAGAAGTATGAAAAAGAAGTAATTAAAAAAATCAAAAAACCCGACTGCTTAAGAAGTAAACTAAAAAGACGTAAACAAGAAAAAAAACATGATGTGCAGTCGGAGGATACATCTGGTTTTGGTCAGCCAGCTCGTGAATAAGTATCCTCCGACTGCACATCATGTTTTTTTTCTTGTTTACGTCTTTTTAGTTCAGTTCTTAAGCAGTCGGGTTTTTTGATTTTTGAATTACCTTTTGTATTTATAACTTTTTAGATAACTTTTTTTTTCGAATTTGGTACATTTAAACATATAAAGTGTTAAGTGTTACATATTTTTCAAGCAAACCCCTTTATTTTTGTACCCCACACGATGGGTACGGAAGAAAAAAAAATTGGGCCACCACAATATGGCGCCCAAAATTCGCCATTTTTCTATTTTCCAATTTTAATGTAGCCAGTAACACTCGCAAAATTAAGACGAATCGATTGACGTAAGAATCATCGAAATCGGCCAACGCATTTGGCCTCTAGAACGCCACATAGGAACAAACCTACATAGACCCTCCTTCGGCAGTCTGGTAAAACTAAGATCATGTAGTGCCGAACCTAAATAAATTAATTTATAAGCCAGAAAATACATATTCAGTTGTACGTCATCATCAGAAAGGCTGTTAGAAAAAAGAAAATTTTCTAGCTGCTAGAAAATCGTGACTTCGTGATTAATCCCAACCTTTGACACAACCAACAACTTTATTCGGTTAACGGTCACATTGGTTTTTTAAATCTTCAATAGATAGACATGTATGCATTCTTCAGAAGTGGGGCAGCTACAATTATTATGAAAATCTAGGTAGTCGCTATTAGGCACTTAAAACTGATAAATGGCTTCTAAACGTTTTCGAATGGCTTTCCAAGAGCTAAAATTTATCCTCAATTATTTTGCAAGCTTGCCGTTCCAAAATCGACCGGCAAATTACGGTGTGATTCTCAAAAATTTTAAACGCTACAAAAAAGAGGAACAAAACGCAACTCTCTGAGTGAATCATCAAATACCTTTTGTTGTCGGTCATAATTCTGCATCCGTAACACTAACCTCCAACCTCGGTAGTTGTAAGATTATCTTTAGAGCTTCCATTTAATAATTCAGGGTCTGCAATGTTTTATATTTTTTATTTACTTTGACTTCCACTGTTGCTTGGTCTTTTCCTCTGCAAGGAGGGTCAAGCCGACCTCAAACTCATCAAAATGCGAAGATTGCGTTCGACTCCACAAAAAGCCATCCATGCGAGTTTTCACATTGTGGTGATAAGGTTTCACTAATCTCGTATTCTTTAGTCACCATCTTTGGTTTAGATTCTCCTTACTTTGAACACCTTTTGTGTTCTATAGTAAGGGGTTATGTGGACTACTGGTAGTTGGTTTTGTCCAGCTTGTCCCGCCATCTTACACTCCACATAGTAGTTATTTTGCCACACAGCTCAGACAGATGCGGCAGACGTTCCCAGCTGGAAGTCATGGGAGAGGCTTTTGCCCCGCATTGAGATGATACAGCCTAAAAGTTATCAGTAGAGAGCTTCCAAAACTTGTCATACAGCTGCTTGTTTAATAACATTATTTAATGAAAAATTAATGCAGATGATGAGGCCAGTGATTTGTCTCCGACATGATACGATACGCCAGTTTGCCGCCACACATTGACTCACCTCCGACTAGCTCCAGCTGAGTTCGTTAACACCGGGCCATCGGCCATTGTTCCACGAACATTTTCGCCGGATCATGAGAAAAGTTTAGAATAAGTTAATTAATGGCTGGAGTCTTTTCGCTGAGATTCAAGGTTGGATTTTCCGATGCAAATCCCAACTTTGCATGATCGCATTAGGTATCTCATATTTTTGTATCTGAAGCTTTGGAAGATTTCGAATGAAGACATTATACCGAGGGAAGACCTGGACAACCCCTGTCTTCTTAACCCTTCCTAGTTAGCCTTAACTGTCAAACTCCCATTTCAATCATGATTCACGTCTCCCAAGTAATCCCAAGTAGGTAACCGATCAACAGACTTGAATTTAAAAACTGCGTATCTGTATTTTTTGTTTTTATCAAGAGGAACTTTTTCTGCATGATGCCTTAATAACTAAGAAGCCTATATGGACGAGTTTTTCTGTCTGTCTCTCTCCTATGGCGACAATATTATATTATCTACTAATGACCATATACGTATGGTCCTATTAGAACATTAGAATCACCATCACCAATTCAACAACCTATACAACTGAATAAATATTTGAACGGGACACTGGGACAATGGTTAAAAGAATTTTCTCATTTCTAATTAATCCAGAACAGTAGGACAGTATTTTTTCTCTCGGAACAAAGCAATTTTGCAAATATCTAACAGTAATTAATGTTCGCGTTAATCGATTTGAGATAATCCGCGGCTTTAACGCCTCATTGAGGACTTGCAGTGGCCTCATTGGAAATCGTGGTCGGACCTTTCTATTTAAAAATAGTTGAAATTTTAACATTTTTTTTTTTTTGTGCTTACTTACCGGTCAACACACATTACATGGATAATTTTTGTGTCAACAGTGGGGGTAGACAAAAAAAACAAAGTTGGTTGTTTACAAATAATAATTATGGATATTGAACGAGACATTTTTATTTGTACAGAAACATTTAGTAGGTACCTGTAGGATAAGCTCTAACTAATGCAATTTTTTTATGACAAACGTTAGCACTAAACCTTTTGCACAGTTTTCTACACTGCGGTGCAAAGCAATACCTACGAAATCGCAGTCATATTGCCATTTTGATCACCAATCTTCACAGAAACAAAGTTCCAAATGGAGTATCACATAAAAGTAAACATTCACCAAGTCTAAAAAGTTTAATAGTTCCAACATTTTCATTGAACTTACCGGTAACACGGGCCAACGGGACTCCAGCGGAACACACTTCAAACTCAACACTGAATCACTAAGCACTCAACCCGACACTAAACTCACAAAAACATAAATAATATTTAATTTTCAGATGTTATTTCAGTTGCTATATCGTTTAATTTTCGTTCGTTTCGATAACAGACCTCGTTTGAATATTAGTTGTTATTTTAGCGAGTCAGGCTCAACTCCAGCGACCATACGACGGTACGGAGTCGTACTGAGTCAGTGACACTGGGCAAGTCGCCCCCTCTCTGTCTAACCCCGCCTTAGTCAGGTGAAAAGAACGAGACGACTAATCATTGGAATGCATCAACATAGAGAAGGTAGTATTGCGTGGGTGTCTCGCCTTCATATCAGGTTTTGGGGCGAGAGGGAAAAGGACGGCGATGGCGTTTAGCCTTTCTGAGGTTCACGGTAAGTATGAATGGCAACTGTGCGTAGAAATTATGTGAAAAAATGAGGCTTTCATCGTTAAGGCGATGCACTTTCAGTGGCAGCGAAAAACTGCAATAATAATGCTATAGACTGATATATACTTCCAAAAAGTTGAAAAGAGTGAGTGAATGGTATTGGTGAAATTTGATATGAAGTCTTGATAAAATGATGGCAGAGACAAGGCAACCGAAATGTTCTGAAACGAGATGGGTTGACAACACATGACCAGTCGTGACATACATTTAAAGGTGACAAGCGCATGATTGAGAGGTAGCTTGTACTCAGTAAAGGCACGCTACACGCTTCCTCTCCGTGCCTGTAACCGAAGACTTAGACCGTATTAGGCATCTTGTGATAAGCAAATCTCACCCATATGAGTTTTGTCCTTGGCCATCAGGACTTATAGTCTTCTTAAAGCTCTGATAATAGAGACTTGAACTAACTGAGCTATCTGATGTACTTACTTAAGCACATAGTAGTTAGCAGATATATGCTGGCGCAAAAAATATAAAAGCAACCCTCCACGGTACTTTTTTAGCAGTCCCATTTTATTCATTATTGGCCTTAAGTACCATGTCTGAGCAAGCTGATACAGAAGTAAACTTTATTTACTCGTTCATAAGGCTTGTATTCCATAAAACAGTCACTTTTTCTAAAAATCAAGTGCATTTATAGCATCGAAGTTAGCAACAGGTAAGTCTGGCAACGTCGTTAACTGTCACATTCAGATTGAAGTTAACTGCAGTTGGATTAGTGTGCTGAATCTTGTTGACGCGGAGGCTGTGTCGCTCTGAGATGCGTTTATTTGTGTTTTTATTCAAATATTTATGTTTTGATTGATAATTTTTGAGAGAAATAAGTTTTAAACATGATTGGAAGTGATTATACGTTGGAGTTGTGTAATGTTTTTCATTCGGGACAGGTTTGTTGGTTGTTTGTTCTTTTGTGTTTAAAATAGTTGCAACACCGTGTTATGTTAACTTTGTTAGAATTTGGCAAGTGTAGTATTGTTTTTAGATTACTTTGCCTTTATTATTTTACCTGTATTTAAAAGGAGAATAATAGTTTGTCCAGGAATTAGGAAGATCCTTACTTAGATACAAATCTTTAAAACTACACTTGTTCTTAAAGAAATTAAATAACTGTGGTTTTCTTGGAAAGGCTTTTCTAACAACTCTTATAAGCTTTAATTCGTCTCATCACTGAAACGTTACACGTCTGCCTAGCCCCTTTAAAACATCTTACAGTCGATGCAATCAAGAGTGACGAAGTCGTTGATGTCTTTTGTACGACGAAAATACGTTGTCTGTCGTAGATATATTCATCCTCAGAATTTATTTGGGGTCAGCGGCGGCGGCTTTTATTTATTCGCTTAGAACCCTGTCAATTTGTATTAACTTCCGGAATGTGTCAGTTGCTAATGCGTTAATATGTTTAGGGGAAATTAATACTCGAATGCAGTGAGCATAGGGTCTTACTATAACTGAATTAGTCCTGCATTTATTTCGGATTTGCCAACAAGTTTCAAATTAGAACGGAGCTAGTCATGAATTCAGTTTGAATAGTGACCTTCCCACCTTTAGGAGCCTTTTTGGTCTCGCACGGAATTATTTATTTTTATTTTTTATTATTGGTTGTGTTTTGCTTATATCGTGTCTCCTGTGCGGGTCACATATAAATATTATTTCTTTCATCCATGTTGAGCTCATAGTCATCCTCCTGTCCTTATACCAATTTGGGTTCGGCGTATCATGTCTTCACTTGTCTTCCATAGATGTCTATTCTCTATCATCTCCCTATATCCATCCTTGTCATCTTTACATGACGAGCTAAGGTCCCGTGCGTGTTTTATTTTACTAACTCCGACCTAGTAGCTAACCCCGTGTTATTTATGACATTTATGTATGACATATTTTAATTTGACCTCATGTTAGCAACTCACTCTGAATTAAGATTGTCGGGCAAGTGGGCCTGCGAAACAATTATGGATTTACCGTTGTGTAATTGTGCAGCCATGTGCCAAATAAACATGATTACTTTCTTTTACATAAATATGTAATTGTTTTAATAGGTGGAGCCAGGCAGCTTCTTCCAGCGACTGACTGGTGGCGTGAAGACTGGAGTCATCCTCAAAGATGTGTCCTTCACCACTCACAGCGGGGAGGTCACAGCTATCCTTGGATCGAAAGGTAGGTTATTCATAATCTATCGACGACTCTGCAAAATCTTTACATCAACATAAATTGATCATCTAGGTACGGATGTCAAGGCAATAATGTTATCTTGATTTAGAAGGAGAAGACAACGACACTTTCTTTTTCAACATGTATCCCGTCGATTTCACGTCTAGCATAGACATCTTCGATAGCAAGGCGACTTTTAATTCTTTGGGTATCTTTCGAGAATGAAAGACCACATTATTTATTCAAACTTTATATACAGTAGTGGTACACAAGCGAATTTAATGTAACAAGGCATTCTCTGCCAGTCAACTTTTGGGTTAAAAACACTGCATGACTACACACAGTAAACAACTATCCTACTCCTAATATAAAAGTTTGTGAGGATGTATGGATGCTTGTCTCTTTCACGCAAAAACTACTGAACGGATTTTGATGAAACTTTACAGAAATATAGCTTATACATCAGAATAACACATAGGCAAAGAAAGAAAACCCTACGCAAAGAAAGAAAATTTGGTTCAAATAAATTGCACTAGTTGGCGTGATAAGCTTCGATTGACAGATGGGCCAAGAGACTGATCGGCAACGATGCGCTGGTCGACTCAAAGCTCCAGAGCCTTGAACACCGACGACGAGTTGCCAGCCTGTCGGTTTTCTATCGGTTACATTTCGGGGAGTGTGCGATGGAACTGCACAGTCTGATTCCGCCTGGCCCTTTCTATCTTCGGACTACAAGACGTACGGCAATGCCCCATTGGTACATGGTGGATATCCCACCCATACGCACAAAGCGTTTTGAAAATACTTTCATTGTGCGTACAGCTAAGGAGTGGAATTCTCTGCCGGCGTCTTTATCTCCTGATAGCTTCAAGTCAGGAGTGAGTAGGTTACTTCTAGTCAAGCATGCTTTACCTTCGACCATATCATCACTTAACATCAGGCGAGATAGTAGTCAAACGAGAGCCTATAACGAATAAATAAAAAGATTTCTTACTGAGTTTTGTGAAATATTAAGATTTTCTACAGATTCAACGACATTGACAATGTTTTACAAACTATGTCCTTGTTTATTTAACTTTCCTAAACACAAAATTAAGGAATATTGGGCTCTTAATTCACATTTCAAAGATTATTTAATGTATCATTTAACATTGATTCCAATAGATGGCGCAGTTTTAAATATCTGAGTCATCCACTCGATTTTTTTTATTTGTTTTGTAACAGTAACACATTTTGGTACAAAAAAACTGTAAAAATTGAAAGAAATATCTGCTATAGAACAAATCGTCGCTATATTTAAAAAAAAAGTATTCACGATCCGAGTATACCCTTTTACTTGCAATACAATCCCGCCATCTACATCCGTGGAATGGAACCGAACGCGATCGATGTTCTTAGAAAAATATTCAGCTTAATCAGACGAAACACGCTAGTTACGTCGGAACGGTTTCTTTGTATGGGATGCTAGTATTATATTATCTGTGACATAGGCTATAATTTCTAAAGACATTGGGAGAAGTACTAATACAACGTGAGTGGAGCGCTGGGGGCCGGTAGTAATATTATATACAATAAGCAATATACAACATCTTGTTTGGGATCAATTTCGCGATTTCAAGGTTGGTCTCTTAGTAAAAGTTGCTCTTATCTATGAGTACTTTCACCCCCTGAAACATTG
This sequence comes from Orthosia gracilis, assembly GCA_947562075.1. Lineage (NCBI taxonomy): Eukaryota > Metazoa > Arthropoda > Insecta > Lepidoptera > Noctuidae > Orthosia > Orthosia gracilis. The sequence continues at coordinate 29,393,586 of OX387270.1, read as the reverse complement.
CCAACGAATTATAAGTATACCGTGAATATACAATCACGCCATTAGTTTCAAGTGTGACATTGCTAATTATTTGCATTGCCTTTCCCCACAGGTAGCGGCAAAAGAGCCCTACTGGACGTCATAGCCCGTCGCGTGCCAGCCAAAGGCCACATCTTACTAGAGGGGGTGCCTCTCGAGTCCGACCAGTTCAACAGCACATGTGCACTAGTGCGACACAACACACGACTCCTGCCTGGCCTGAGCGTGCAGCAGACTCTTGGGCTATCGCTCACTAGGGTAAGGAAGTCTTCGCGTTTTGAGAAGAATGTAGGAAGGTGGTAAGGGAAGAAGTTTGTGTTTGGGGGCATGGGAGACCAGTATTTCTGGTACCTCGTTCACTCATAGATAGCATCATCTTCGCGTAGTAAGTGACCTGATACTTCGAGGGGCACCCTCCCCTGCTGCCCCCTCGATGCCGAATAGTTCAATAACACATGTGCACTACTGCGACACTAGGGTTATCTCTCATTAAGTAAGGATCTTCTGATGTTTGAGAGGTGGAAGAAGGCGCATGGAGGAAATAATTTTTGGGGGTAGGAAGAAATAATATACCCAATGCTCGCATAATAAGTGACGTATTTAGGGGGGTATATTCTGATTTATATTTTGACCAAAAATAAACAAAAAAATCTTCTCTCCCTCCTCTGATACAATATATTTTACACAATGACCGCAAAATTTCGAAAATAGCATATAATGTAGAATGAAAAATTGACATCAATATTTTATTTTTAGATTTCAGGTTATTTGAAATCGTCGAAAGTGAAACAAGTAATGGCTGATTTAGCATTATCGAATGTAAGTAAATTTTCAAGCTTACTTTGTTAAGATTATCCCGGAATTTTCGAGACAATCCTCTATCAACACATTACTTACCTATCTACAAATAAGTTAATTTGCGCAGGTTGCTAACAAATGCGTGACGAACCTGACAAAGAGCGAATACAGAAGATTAATCATAGGAGTGCAGCTAATACGAGACCCAAGTAAGAAACCCATCATTCACTACAAAAAAAAAACAAAAGTAACATTTAAGTATGACAGTAGACTTTAAAAACATATCAAACCCTAAAAAAGAAGCCAAATTCGTTGATAACAAAAAAGAGAGAAGTGTCTTATGGACACCCGGTTGGAATGGAGTTTAATATAAATTAATTAAATTGCACAGTCTTCGTACAATATGACGAAACTAAAATAACAACAACACAGCTGATGCTCAGTGAAAATGCACAATAGCGGCTGCTAGCGTAGGTACTATGTGCCTAGCCAGCTCGCGCTCGTACGTCTTCGGTTATCTTCGTGCGCCTCCGGCTCTCTCCTCGGCATCTCCCTTGTGGGCGGATCTTCGCTTGTACTATCCTGCATGCAACACGCTGTGCCTCGCAAAATATATCACGTAAAAATATTATTTAAAGTAATAAAAAAGGGCATTTTAACGTTAAAATTATAAATATTTTTGCATATTCTAAAAATTGCTAAATCGATTGAAAAAAGTTTTAGTTAGGCGATGCGCCATCGGTACATTGTGGACATCCCATCCATACGCACAAAACGTTTTGGGAACAGCTTTATTTTGCGTACGAATAAGGAGTGGAATTCCCTGCTGGAGCCTGTGTTTTCCGACAGCAGTGGTGTCTCATCCCATACAAAGAAACCGTGCCGACGTTCTATACTGATTATTTTTTGTACATCGATCGCGTCCGGTTCCGTTGCGTTCCGTTCCACGGTGGATGATGGTGATCTATCTATCGCCGTGGAACGGAACCGAACGCGATCGATTTACAAAAAATAATCGGTATTATCAGATGAAAAACGCTAGTTACGTCCGCACGGTTTCTTTGTATGGGATGAGGCATCTGTATGCTAGTACAGCTACAATCTAGGGACCTTTAAGTCAAGAGTGAATAGGTTTTTTCTAGGCAAGCGTGATTCACCGTCGACCACATCATCGCTTAACATCAGGTGAGATAGTGGTCAAACGCAAGCCTATAGTGATTAAAAAAGAAAAATCCTAGGTGATCGGGAAGTGCCTCAAAAATGACTGCAAAAAGTTTTTGGTGACATTTTTTTTCATCGTTGCACTTTTTTCGATCTAGCCCCTCAGCCCGCAAACAAATCAGAACTATAACGTGCGATAAGTAACTCCGATCTAATAATTGAGATGTAGATTTATGCAGACAAGTTTTATGGAGGTGAAAAAAGTACTTTAGGTTTCTCGCTACTGAAAGCCAAGTTGCTTTAAAAAAGAGCAAGGAACTTAATAAACCTTTACACCACCATAGAACTTGGCCCCCCACTTACATCTCATTTTTTTATCTTTATCACGTTTTTGTTTTTAGTGGGCATACTATAGGCAACAATAACTGGTATAAATAAAACAAACTTTCTAAACTTCGACATACTTTTTTATTTTTCAGTAATTTTACTCCTCGATGAACCGACATGGGACTTGGATCCACTGAACACATACCTCGTTATTTCAATACTGTCCAACGCAGCAAAGAAGTACGGCACTGCCATCATACTGACTATGGAGAAACCTCGATCAGGTGTGTATCATTTAAGTAGATTTTTAAACATGTGTGCTATTTTTTATGTATGACCACGCATAACTTTTTATAGAGTGATCAAAAGAAAAAAAAAATCGTTTGTTCATTGCTCAAAAATGGTCCCATTTAGTAAGTTATGTAGGAAAAATGGATTTTTTGGTAATTTTCCCACAGAATCTTCAATTCTGAACCGATTCTGTTGAAACTAAGTAAACTGAAAAGCGAAAAATAAATCTTTATAACAAAAAAATTAACAGACGAAATAACGAACGGAAAAGCAAAAACAAAAAAAAAAAACTTTTGGTTTAGCATTTTGAAGCGGGCCAAACAAACAATCAACGAAGATCAACCTAGCTACAATCATTCTACGCTTTAGGTAATTAGTTTGCGTGTTTGTTTGTTTGGTGCCAATTCGAAATTTAGACGCTAGACTAAAAGCTTTTCTTTTAATGTTTTGCTTTTCAGTTCGTTATTTCTTCGATTAAATTTTAAGTTATAAAGATTTTGTAATCATTATTGATTGGCTCTATTTTGTGGGTTTATGAGTGACCACTATTCCATCTGATGGTAAGCGATGACGTTTTCGATGAAAGAGTACGCCTACTTGGAGGTAGATGTTTGCTATCTTTTTAGGTACCTACTTAAATATTTTAGCTTTAGCTTTGCTGAATATCAATATTTTACAAGGAGCAACTGCTTATCTGACTTCCCCAACCCAGTAACTGCGTAACGCGATACCCAGTTACGAAGTTTTATTGATTCTTTGAAGGTAGATACTTAAGTAGGTAGGCACTAATACCAACTCGTTTTAAGGCTGAGAAACTATTTAATTTCGATGGATTGTCGTAAAAGCGAAAGCAGCCAATGTGCAGTTGGCTGGCCGATGGTCACCTCAACCTACATATTATGTAAACAGCGTGTATCGGAAAGGTGTTATCATTACTTTAATAACTGCTTTTGCCCATGTAAATGTACTTAAAACTTTCTCCGAGGAATTCATAGGCAATTCCTGATAAAAAACCGGTCAAGTGCAAGTCGGACTCGCTCACGAAGGGTTATATACCAACAAAAACCAAAAAGCGCCAAAAAAAAACACGTTTGTTGTATGGAAGCCCCACTTTAATATATAATTTATTCTGTTTTTAGTATATGTTGTTATAGCGTCAACAGAAATACATCACCTGTGACAATTTCAACTGTCTAGCTATCACGGTTCATGAGATACAGCCTGGTGTTCGACAGACAGACCGACAGTAGAGTCTTAGTAATAAGGACCCGTTTTTACCCTTTGGGTACGGAATCCTATAAATGGATTTTCCATACAAAGCTTTCAGCAGCAGCTTAGCAGATTTTTACAGAGTTCCTACGACCAAAGATGACCGAAATAATGTTAATGGATAAATGGATATCTATAAATGTTTACTTAGAAACCGCAACACACATTTGTCTCCCCGATTATTGTACCAATGCCATCAACATTCCTTTGTCAAAAAGGGATAGTGCTATTCCTTCTGTATAGCTCCGTCTCTCTCTTTCTCACAACGGAACCATCATGGTGGCATTGGTACGTACCAATCATCATATTTCACACACATTTTACACTTCTGGACATAGGCCTCCCCAAGCGTCTGAACCGATTCTGTTGAAATTAAGTAAACTGAAAAACGAAAAATAAATATTTTAAACAAAACTGATCGGTCCTGTGCGTTTCGCATACACTGGATTCCCACAATCTTGACCAGATCATCGCTCCACCTAGAGGGAGGCCTTCCAACGCTAATTCTTCCGGTACGCGATCCCCACTCCAGAACTTTTCAGCCCCATCGACCATCCGTTCTGCGAGCAATGAGCATACCAACTGCCACTTAAGTTTGGCAATTCTTCGGGCTATGTCGGTAACCCTGGTTCTCTTGCGGATGTCTTCATTTCTTATTCGATCACGCATGGAAACTCCGAGCATAGCCCTCTCCATACGTACCAATGCCAAGAACTAACTCTTAAAAAGTTTATGATGCAACAAAAAACTATACTTAAAAAAGGCACTATTTATCTAATGAATACTTACATATCTATGTAAAATTTTAACAAACAGACAGAGCAATGACATTTCACCTAGATAGCTTCCATTATGATGCTAATCATGGTACTTTGTTAAACAATCAGCCTGTGGCTTACTTTATAGCCATGTTCCGAAAACCTTTGTTTGCGACTGTTGGCCCAGCTGTGCTTATGTTGAAATATGTCAGTTTTCACTAACATATTTCATAATTTTGTCTTTAGGTCACTGTATCTACTGTAAACAGTTTTGTATTTTTTTTTAGTAATAGGAATTTATTCACGTATTATTTCATATTGATTTAAGCTTTAATATCGACACGCAAAGAAGAAGAAGAATTAGGCCATATAAACAATCATTGGCACAATTAACCGTCCACTATTAAATATGCATAAAAGTTCAAAAAAAGTTAATTATTAATAAAAAAAACCCGACTGCTAAAGAAGCGAACTAAAAAGTTGTATCTAAATAAGAAAAAATCATGCTGTGTCGGAGGGGATCAGAGGGTCAGCCAGTTCGCGAATATGTAGGTATCCTACAGTTAAGTATCACTTTTTTTTCTAAGTCCGCTTCTTAAGCAGTCGGGTTTTTGATTATTAAGTTAACTTTTTTTATTTATTTACAACTTTTTAGTCATAATTTTTTTTCGAATTACTTTTAAAAATATTAGTGGTATATATGTTTGCAATCACCTCTTAAAATCCTTCATTTTGATATACCACATGAAGGGCAAAAAAAATTGGGGCTCGCACAATATGGCGCCCAAAATCCGCCATGTTTGTTTTATTTTAACTTCACCATCTAAGAATACTTGGGCGGTCAAGACGTATCTTAATTTTATGAATCCGTCTAGCGGTTTAAAAGCCTCATATCTTTAATTAAGGCTATTACAAATATTATTGTTTAGTAGTATTGGTTTTACTTTACTTTAGCAGTACCTTCAACTCTGTCGACTTTGACATCCTTTTGGGCATCCTTTCCTACCTTAACTACTACTACCTACTACTACATCTACTTCCAGTCTGTTCAATCCGATGAGTGTTCCTCTGAACGGTGTGACTTGACTGCGGGCGTTCCTCAGGTGGCGTCCTCTCTCCTCTTCTCTTCTCAATTTTTATAAATGCTATCACTAAGGTCCTAATTTATATCTATCATCTCTATGCAGACGACTTGCCGTTATATCGTAATTTTAAAGTAGGTGAACTCGTTGAAGCTGTGGCTGCCATCAACGATGACCTTGAAAATATTAACAAATGGGCTAAATCCTATGGGCTCTGACTTACGCAAAAATCTAGGCGTTCACATGGACACTAACCCCTCTTGGGCGGTTCATATTGCTGGTGTGAGTAAGAGGGTCTTTTACTCTTTTCAGTCCCTTGAACATCTCCAAAAATTCTTACCATTCCACACTAAGGTTACTCTTGCGCAATCCCTTCTTCTACCGCTCATAGACAATGCGGATGTCTGTTTCGTTAGATGCAACGGATGTACTCCTTAATAAACTCGAGCGACTGCAGAACTTGTGCATCCGCTTCATTATTGGCCGCCGCAAATACGACCATGTATCCGAATTTCGGAACAGATTGAAGTGTACACTATACTGCACATTCCTAATTCTCCTCAATACCTTCGTGAACGCTTTGAGTACCTTGTCCCGAGGGATAAACCCTGTCGCACTGCAACTTCTCTTCTCCTACGCCCTCCACGACACACTTCCAGCCGCTATGATGGCTCTTTCTCTGCTACTGCAGTGCGTCTCTGGAACTCTCTCCCACACTCCCTACGCGACAGACCTTCTCTGGAGGTCTTCAAGAGGAAGATTAAGGATAATTTCCTTGCGCAATGACATAATATTAGTATTTATATAAAAATATGTATTTATGTAAGTATATTTAATTCGTCATTAGTTATTTTAAAATTGTACACTGCATCCTGCCCTCTATAATGTCATCTTTCTCTGTCACCCTAGGGTTTGCTGTAAGAGAACTCAACCTCGAGTTAAGATCGCCTTTGTACATGTACTTTATTATCACACTGTATGTAATGTTGTTTTGGTGTACAATAAAGAATTAAAAATACATTCTTACAGACATACAAGATACGCGCGAAAAACATAACCCCATGCCTTGCAGTCGGGTAAAAGTGCTCCTTTCGCAGTTTGTTTTATACTACCAATTAATATACGTTATTAATAGTAGTTAAAAAGAATAGGTACACGCTATTCCTAAGCAAATTTATAAAATAAAATGCGAAATTGTTCTGAATTACTGAAAACGATCATTATGGCTTTTTAATTAACTAAACATTAAAAAATTAAAATTAATAATGGCTGTTGCTTCTTCTTGCTCTATGACTTCCGAATTCCGATGAACAATTTGGTAATCCATCCATTAGATATGTCTTGGATCAACAGCTCTTCAATAACGGTTTCTTTCAGTACTTGAACGGTGTTTGGTGCTGGAACTCGAGTCGGAAAACGTCTTTCTAGATTGTCCCAGACATGTTCTATCGGGTTCAGATCAAGACTTCGAGGTGGCCATGGTAATAGCACATTCTGCCAATTCTCCATTGTTCGCCTATACTCACGAGCGAACGAAAGGCCTTTTCTCTGGTGGCTTGCGAGCAACGGTGGTGCCCTACCAGTTCTAAAAGCAGTTATGGCACAAACTTCAATCTCTTTCTGACCGTACGTTCACTCACACGCACATTTCTGACTTCTCGGAGTTGTTTGTGACTCGCCGAGACACGCTAAGCGACTCGCGGAATTGCCAAGCGCAGTGTAAGTAGTACTAGTAAGGATCTATACGACCGAATGAAAAACGGAATTCTACTGGACCGATTCAGATGAAATTTTAAAATCAACTTCCGTGATCCAAACACGGTCACGTAATGTAAATAGATAAGTTTTGAATATATGGAGTCGCCTTTACGGGGCAAATAAAAATGCGACTAATGATGAGAAATGAGTATTCCTCAAAATAAGTCCTTTAATTTGTAAAGGACTTATTTTGAGGTATACTCATTTTTATCTTAACGAATGGACAATGACGTATGAGAATTTAAGCCCGATAAAACGTCAACCAAGCAATATGTTCCAGATGTGTTCCCATTCCTGGACCGGGTGGTGTACCTGTGTCTCGGCGACGTGGTGTACGCTGGTCCCACGAGGAACCTCCTGGATTACTTTGGCAGCATCGGCTTCCCTTGCCCGCAGTTGGAGAACCCGTTAATGTATTATTGTAAGTACCTACATTTTCGACGACTGACTTAACCAAGAAAAACAATTTCGACATATTTTCTTGCCCTTAATCCACATAAGGGCAAATGACTGCTTCATCTCTACCTGAGAAAATACAGACGTTATACTTCGACGTCTTCTAGAGTCAAGGGTCAACACTACACTTATCGGAACACCACCTTATAGCACCATTTATTACATAATGGTGATAGTTTTGACTACATAGATCCGGTCCCTGGTATTAAATCTTCTCGTTTTCACAGTATGCCTCTCAACGGTAGACCGAAGATCGCGCGAACGATTCATAGAATCCAACCACCAGATAGCAGCTCTAGTGGAGAAGTTCAAGCTGGAAGGCCAAGGTATAATGCAAGGAAATCTGCATGAGAACAACCGCATCGTGAACCCAAATAAAATACAACTCAACTACGGGAAGCCTGGAGGCATGCATGTTATTTGGATGTTATATTTGTGAGTTGCTTGTTTTTGTCCTAACTAGTATTATAAATACGGAAGTAGATTTATCTATCTGTGATAACTTTTCACGCTTAAATCACTGAACCGATTTAGATGAAATTTTGTATGGAGATAGTTTGAGACCCTGGGAAAGTGGGACAGCTAGCGAGAGTGTATAGTAGCCAGCCAAGGAGATTTACAAACCGAAAAAAAAAATAGCTTATTATTTCTTAAATAATAAATGTCATTACATTCTTTTATGAAGCGTGGATGGCTGGAGTGGGCGGGACTGCCAAAGAAAAGATGGATGGACTGCGTGAGGATGGAATATGAAAAAAAAAGCGAGTTAGTGATCGCGTGATGAGGGACAGGACGGTATGGAAGAAGAAAACGTGTTGCGCCACCCCAAAGTGACATGGGATAAGACAACAAAGAACATGATGAATTGCCAAGCTTCTGGTCATTCTATTTTTAACACGAAAACGTAAACAGTCCATTTTATTTCTGCAGGAGGTTACTAGCTTCAATATTTAACCTAAAGAAAAACGGAATGAAACAAATGTTCATGAGACTATGCAGCCTACCGATGTACTTCTTCATATTATGGATATTCTACAATGAGGCCAAGGTAAGGAGAACTCCTGAATAATTAATCATTCTATAGGTAAGTGTTCCGTTTTTCATTCGGATGTATGAAACCCTAAAACTTGTGTTTTCCACATTTTCGACATTCATATTGGATTGTATCTTTCTCTCTTTCATAAGAAGACTTTTTCCTTTAAATAATATTTTGTCATCAGTCTCATCATCAAAAAATTTAACCAGTAAGTAGGTAGGTATAGTCCCCGGCATGTAATTTGGCAAGGTTTTAGCGTCGTGGGGGTAAATTCGCGCATAGTGCGAGAACTGACCAACCACCACATAAAGATCGAACGGAACGTGGACGCAACGCGATTGGTCAATCAATCCTTGTGACAACTCACCAACCAATCGCGCGCCCGAGACGTTTAGTACCCCGCGTCCCGCTTGTTAACCAAAAAGATATAAAAATCAGCGCATCTAACGACTCTTGCCAAGTTACGTGCCGACAACTATAACAAAGATCAAGCAATACGCGATAGATCTTTTGCTCCCGAAACCTAAAATGGGTTAACTGTGTGCCCCAAAGAATAAGGTCTGCATTCGACAAAATTGAATGATAAGGCAGTGAGTGTTATGTTTTGTCTTGCCCAGGATTATCAAAGAGCATTCATCACAAAGAGCGGCCTGATATTCAACGCGATGGTGGGGACCTACTTCATCAGCATTATGAACACGATTTGTTTATGTAAGTATTATTGCCGTTGTATGAACAAGATACAAAAAACCTTAGCCCCGAAAATTCGCTGGCAGAAGTAGGTACAAGACGTTACGAGACTCGGCAAGGTTCTGTAGTGTCACAACGTCTACCTGTATTAGCATTATCATCAAGATAAATAACAACTTTGTATGTTATAAGCAGCCAGAAGCCCAGATAATTTAGATAAATAACTGGAACTCACCAGGAGCCAACACTTTAAGCATATAGATATGGACTACAACCAATTCAGTTATATAGCATTCAGCAGCCTCATTGCGTACCTAAGTGAATTCGGCAAGGCACAGGATTTGACCGCCATCAATCAACAATCACAAAGACGGTCCAGATCGCATCTTTCAACTCGCATCGGTTCTCGATTTTTCATATTCTTTGCCATTTGCCTTGCCGAATTCATTACGCAATAAGAATGCCGTTCGTGATCCTTTAGCATTTAAGAGTGTAGGTATTGAATCATTTAGGAAAAAAAAACTCATATTTCAATTCGTCATCTTCTTGTTCAGATATTCTAACACTTCGGTCGTTCTATGATTGCAGATAGTCCATACCGAACGCGATACTACCAGGAGTCTCAGGAAGGTCTTTACAGCGGTGCCAGTCTACTTCTTTCATGGAATCTCGTTTCCTTGCCTTTCTCCTTCCTAAGCACGCTAGCCTCTGCTGCTGTTATTTATCCGTAAGTATTTTTTGTCGTGTCTAGTAAGTTGTCGGAAATTATTCTGACACTTCTCCCTAAACCTATAGGAAATGGACCTTTCAGTGATCGGTATTCCCGAAAGTTTACAAAAAAATTAAAACCATCAAATCCGTAAATACCGACCCTCTTTTCAGAATTCTATCAGATATATCTGAGAACCTGGACTTCCTCTACTTCTCACTAGCTCTATGGTCTTGCTACGTGTACGCTGAGCAGCAGGCCATAGCCGTGATGATGTTCGTCAAGAATGGTCTCATCGCCGGTATCGCGAACATCTATATAACTTGCATTTATGTCATGCTGGCTAGTGGAGTACTCAGGTAAAATATTTCTTTCTTTAAATTTTGAAAATCCGCAAATTGTTTATGAGAGTATGGACATGAGGAAAGTTGAATGGTTTTTGTGAAACATTATGTGACGAACGGTTTAACTTCAAGTGAGTCTTATTAAACCGCAAACCAAGGTGAAGATGGCGGGACGAGCTAGACTCCTACCAAAAATATTGGGCCCGCATTAGTATACAACAGAATCGAAAATGGGACAGAGAGGACTTTGTACTGCAGCGGGAGAATAATTATAGTCTACTCGGTTTAGATGATATTATGACGGAAAAAAAACTTTTTACAAAAAGATACTACCGACTCCCAACTAAAAACACTGTGAAAAATAACTTTCTTTTTCGAAGTGTCTTTGGTAGGTACCAATTTTTTTCGTTATGGACACCGACTTCGAGAAAGAGAATTTAGAAGAGATAGAAAGAGATTTTAGTTGAAAGTCGGTAGTATTTTTTGTAAAAAGGTTTTTTATTTTCACTTTTTAGTAGTACCTAATAGGCAATTCTTAAGTAAGGTATATAATATAATGCCAGAATAGATTACCCAAATACCATGAAACTTGAACATAACCGGTGAAATGAGTGTACTGGCATAACGTTATGAAATGGTATAAACAATAAACAGACATGCGAGAGCAGCAATCCCGAGAGATTTCCCGTTATTTATTTAAGAGTTCTGTTGACCGATATCTCCGAAGTTCTTTATAAGTTCTTCACCAAATTAAAATGGGACCAATTTCGGAACATACTCTATCAAACAAAAACATACATTTCAAAATCGGTCCACAATTGACGGAGATATCGGTGAAAATACACAAAAAAAAACCGTTTTGGAAAGTCGGTTAAAAAGAAACTGAACGTTATGGTGTAAAACCAAGTTCCAACTTCAAAAAGACAGACAAAAAAGTACGAAAAATACAATGTCCAAACAACGTCTCATTTTTGCACATACATATCTGTTAACTCCAGTAAAAAGCTAAAACATATTTGCTTATAGATCCTACAAAGGCTTCGAAGAATGGCTGTACTACATAACCTATATCACCCACACACGCTACGCCTCAATCTTCATGCACCGGAACGTGTTCAAGCAGCCGACCTTCAACATCCTCCCATACAGTGACCAAGAGAACTGCACTTCAATATCCAGCAGTCTCATACAAACCTTACATACTTCTTCTAATCTTAATACAAATTCCAATGCTAACTGTCGTTATGCCAGTGGTAAAGCATTCTTGACGGAACGGTTTTCTTCTAAGAATTTCGTCGGAGATATCTATGCAGCTGGGGACTTTAATCCAGAGTTTAACCTAGGTGTGTCCTTTGCGTTCTCTGTTGGTATAATGGTGTTCAATAAGTTTTTGTATCTTATGCCTCTGCCGGGTTATATTACTGATAAGTTTAGGGAGTAGGAGTAATATTCGATTGGTTAAATTTTTGATGACTATTGTATGAAATCCGTCCCATTAACCTTATTTGAGAATTATGTGTAAGTCTATTGTAAGAATTATTAAAATTGAATATTAATTGAGATAGAGACTTTTATTTCAAGTTAAAGTATCTATGAGTGTATTCAAAAATTTCGTAACGATACGAAAAAAACTGGCCAAGTGCGAGTCGGACTCGGGCACGAAGGGTTCCGTACCATTATCGCAAAAAACGGCAAAAAACACGTTTTTTGCAAAAAAAACGTGACCCCACTTAATTTATTTTATTCTGTTTTTAGTATTTGATGTTGTAGCGGCAACAGAAATACATCATCTGTGAAAATTTTAACTATCTAGCTATCACGGTTCATGTGATGCAGCTGATAGACAGACAGACGGATCGTGGAGTCTTAGTAATAGGGTCCTGTTTTTACCCTTTGGGTACGGAACCCTAAAAATGAAAAGGCAGTGTCGCTAACACGATCGAAACAAACGTATCGCGGTAAGGGTCGTCCGTGACCCTTTCACTTGGCATGACATGATTTAAACGGATAAAATGGTTCTGTGCCTTCCATTTGAGAACAAAATTATCAAAATATCTCAATAAACAAAAAATCACGTTTTCAAGACAGAAAGGTACAAGTCGGATCAATGACTTAGTATTTTGTTATCTGGCAGAGACCTTAATAATGATTAATCAGAACCATCTATCCATATAATAAAACGATTATTCGGAAGTGTATTGTTAAAAGTTATGTTGGATTTTTGACTAGCGACCCGCCCCCGCTTCGCACGGGTAATAGATCATTAATGCCTACACGTTTTTTTGTGACGTTAGGTCCCACCATCGGTGTGAGACCCGCGCTTAATTTATTTTCGCGTTAGTTAGTTTTATTTTGCGATCCCCGAAGATATTCATTATAATATGGTGTAAAGGATTATCATAGTGTGCATGAAATGCTTAAAGTAACTAACGTATTTAAGTTGATAAGGATTAATACTGTATCCGTCTAAATAGCTTTCCTATTACCGGTACCGTATCGTACATACAATTTTTTTGAAGTTAGGATGGGTATAGTAAGCTTTCATTAAAAGAATAAAGCTGAAGAGTTTGTTTGTTTGCTTGAACGCACTAATCTCACGAACTCAGTTTCAGATCCAACATCAGTTGGATTTGAAAAATTATTTTTGTTTTGGATTGTCCATTTATCGAGGCAGGTTAAGGCTATATACATCACGCTACGACCAATAGAAGCGGAGCATAAATGAAAAATGTTGCAAAAACGGGAAAAAATGATTCCTTTTTGAGAGCGTAAGCGGTTAAAGTTACGCAACAATCATGTATGTAGTGTAGGTTCGGTAGGGTAAATGGGTAGGTAGATTGCCTATTCACGGGAGCGAAGCCGCGTGTGACAGCTAGTAGACCTATAAAAGAGGATCAATTCCACCATACATTGTTTTGTTATATCTCAAAAGGATTAGGCAGCGTTTTCGATGAAATTTTTTTTTTTTTTTTTTTGAGTATATTTAAAAAATAAACCAAGAATAAGTTAGATGGTATATTTCTTATAACAATACTTACATTATCACGCCATTTTTAGATGCATACCACACAAAAATAACGGTCGCTTAAGTTACATAATTATTTAGTATTTATCACACTGCATGGAAAATGAATAGTAGTATATAATGTGGAACATGATAAAAATATAATTTTGAGGAAGACATTAACAGACTAAAATTTCCCTTAGCGTCAAATATTTTTTTCCAACAAATATTTTCTTCAGGTAATGAACATAATATCTACTTTTTATACAACAGTCTTTTTCAGTTTTTGGAATCTAATGCGTACAAGAAGAGTTAAGTCCTTCCCCACAAAATATATGAACATGAAAACCTTAACCTTACACCCTTAGTGTTTGTTCACGCGATTGTGAAATCTTCAATCACTTTTAATTCTTTGTATGGATAAAGTACTGCTGATTCGGTCTGTGTTTCACTGTCATTTTCAGCTGGGATGCATGCGGTTCCATCTTCTGCAAGGTAAATAGGTAAATTATAGTGACATTATCCTGCGCATGTTCTATTTTACTAAATTCCATTTGAAATAACATTAGACATGTTTCCAAGTCTTTTTACAGTAAGTTCAACCGATTTTGAGTTCTATCCCGTAAATATAAGGATGACATAAAAAGCATAAACCTGTTACCAAAACCAACTGTTTACTACAGCTGCCATTTGTCGTATTGCCAATGCCATAGAAGTCAAAATCGGTTGATCGGGATCTAAAATGGGCTAATTTAAACGTCTAATGTTATCGCAAATGGAGTATAATAATATAAATTCACTCCGTTCATTAATGGTATTATAAAAAAAGCCTTTTATTTCAAGCATTAGTTATTTTTCACATCATACAAAATTGTAATTTTAGCTCATAACAGTGGTGTCTCATCCCATGCAAAGAAACCGACGTACTGTACTGATTATTTTTTGTACATCGATAGCGTTCGGTTCCGTTATACGGATATAGTTGGTGATCTATCTATCTCCGTGGACCGGAACCGAAAGCGATCGATTTACAAAAAATAATCAGTATAATCAGATGAAAAACGCTAGTTACGTCGGCACGGTTTCTTTGTATGGGATGAGGCATCTGTATGCTAGTATTATATTATCTGTGATCATAGTAAAAAGAGTTTGTGGTTACGAATTTATTAACATTGTTTAACAGACTCATAATCACAAACTTTACAAATATTATTCACTCAATTTTTATATAAAAATCACATTAAAATCATCGCTAACCGTAAAAATAATAGTGTAGGTACCATTACAAAATATTTAATTTATTGTTATAACAAATCATTCATACTAAATACTGTGATCAATAAAGAATTTCATTGAAAAATAAATTAAGATAATTTCATTATTTGGATAAAGTAAAATAACAAATAAATATACTTAAAACTATTTTATTTTATATTGAAAAAGTATACTAATAGTATTATGTCAGTTAATTAATTACGCTTCAACGGCTGGTACCGATTTGGATGAAATTTCAGACATGGATGAACAATATAACATAGATACTTTTAATTCCAAAAAGTATTTTCCCATGGGATAATTTCCGACTAAGCAGGTTAAAGCTAAAGGTATTACATTAATATTTAATAGTTTGATTAGATACTGACCTCCATATACTATAATTGGTTTGTTTAATTTGTTCATTGTGACCTGAAAAAAAATGGAGATTAGTTGATATTAAGGTATAACTACTTGTATTGTCCACACATCATAATGTGTAGACAATACAAGTAGTGGTGGAGGTTTATTATTTGTTAAATTAACTGTGAAACGAATAATGATTTAAGGTACCCACAAGATGCCGAATTAAAAAACTAAGTGGATTATTGCATCCAAGCGAAATAACTGGTTCCCATCAAAATATAGTGTAATATGTTCACGGCATTTTACTGAAGATGGTTTAATGGTTATGAAAAACCAGCGCCGTCGCCGACTACTAGCGCCGACTATCAGGACCAAAGTAGTCTAATAGCTTACAGAGACAAAGGTGGATTGATATACCCTTCACCACCTGTGGTTAAAATTCGTCGGCGTTCTTCCAAAAAAAAGACTTTAAAAAAAAGACTTCCAAAAAACCAAAAACGCAAAACCGACGTACTAGTTAATGGAACTTTAAGCATTTTCATTGGCGATGAACTATTTCTCAATAGAAGTAACCATCAATTCCACTCTGAAGTTACTAATCACGCAGTGGATTTGTCAATGAGTGTTATGCACAATTACATTTGCGAAAATGCGATCATGTCTCCGAATTCCGTGTGAAGCTCAAGAGGTTCTCAGGAGCTCTGACTACCGGTATCTTGGACCGTATTCCCGATACCGGTGGGCTACTATTTATGTTTTTTTTTTTTTTTTATAGAATAATATTCAATAATATAAAAATAAAATAAATAAATGGAATAATAATAATAAAATATCCTGAAACGAAGGCTATGAACTATTTGCAAAATAATAAATATTTTGCTCAGTATAAATCTTATAAAAATGCAATTTGAGTGAGTTATAACGATTTTAAAAATGGCAAGACTCAAGACAAGAGTGTCACACCCCACACAGAAAAAAAAAACCATGGCACACCTGGCGTGCCATCTGCAACAAATCGGTTAACCTTGAAGATCAACCTGTGCGGCTGTTATTATGTATTTAGCCAAGAACTTCTCCACATGATTAACTTAACAGTATGTGACAACTATTAGTCTAAACTTACTGGGTTACTTACAGGTGATAGCACAATTTCCCTATATTTCTTGAGATACAGCTTCAAAGGCTCCACATAGTTATCAAAACCCAGAGCATTCATAGCAAACAGAACATCTTCACCGTTGATCGTTTTCCTCTTCTCCACTTGACATCGGTCACTGGCTTCGCTTGTGACGAAGGAGATGAACTCTGATATGCATTCTTGGACGCATTCTCGTGCATCCTTTGCTATCTGCAATAATTAGAATAGATGTGTCATACAACAAACTCTTTAGATGTTTTATGACTATATAGTAAGGGAGGGCAAAGCCTTTGCGCAACAGTGGGACATAACAGGCTAAATGGAAAACAGAAAGCAAACACGGCTTTTTGTAGGGCACTGAAGATCAATAGAGATAAGCTGCAGATTTAAATTGATGAATGCAAAATTGGTAATCGGATTTTTGCAGAATCGTGTAAAAAGCTTTAATTAATTGTTGATCCTAATAAAAATACATCTATCTACTTTTATGTTTCAAAAAATAAATACCTTTACCTTTCCATTTTCAGGTATAGCCCTTTTCATAATCTTGGCAATATTAGCAATTGGCAGAAATCTGTCCTGCTCCCTCAGTGGAGCATTTTTACTACCTGAATCTGAGTTGTTTTCGTCATCTGAAATTACAATACTTGAAATTAATACCTAGTCCTACTAATAACGTGAAAGTCTGTACAGTAATCACCAATCATTTTGGAAGACCTAATCATCATCATCATCAGCCTATTAATATGTTCCCACTGCTGGGACACAGGCCTCCTCTCTGTGAGAGGGAATGGGCCGTAATCCACCATGCGACCCAGTGCGGGTTGGTGGATTTCACATGTCTTCGAATTTTTGGTTCTAGGACATGCCGGTTTCCTCACGATGTTATCCTTTACCGTTTTGAGAGCAGTGGTGATGAAATAATATACACAAAGTAAAGCACCTGCCTGGGCTCGAACCCACGACCTACAACTTGTAAGCTGCGGCCGATACCATTGGGCCACCACTGCTCTCGATACCACTGGGCCAGCACTGCTCTGGAAGACCTAATTGTTAGTTAGGTGTTGGTAAAAACATTAATATAAAGTTTTAACTTAATGTGTCCTGTTAAATTTACTGAAAAAGATTTATTATGGAATGACATTGTGCTATAACCATTTTATATTCTGATTGGTTTGAGATTAGACTGGCGATTAGGCCATTCAGTTACTTAGTCAACTGTTAGAAAACTTTTTAATAGTTAAGTACATTTGGATTGTTCTTGGTTAGGATATAAAGGTGGACATTAGTCTTCATTAGGTCTCTGGAGACGTCATATGAATGAAGAATCCAAGTTATTATGTGTTAAGAAATGACGTAGAAGTAGCTCTTGAATACATACCTAATACATCGTCAGAGTTCACGACATACTCGCAGCGAATGTTATTTTCCTCGTCGACAAGATATCCGTTGTCTAGGCGCACCAAATCATTGCCAATTTCATCGCTTTCCATGGTGCTTCATACAATCACACAACTCGGTCACAAGGTTATTTCCTACAATATGCACAACACGAAGTATATGATATGAGTTTAAAAAGATTCACTGAAAAATTAAAATGTTATAGTATAGGTAATTCTAATAATTATTCAGATGATAATGATAATTTTATTGTTTCAAAAACCCATTGTAATGTTTACAACGCCACAAGCCCACCACAATCCCACAATAGTAATTTTTTTTCTATGCCCACAATACAATACATGAATCCATAGACAACTAATAGGCTGACAAGCACTAAATACAGATATATAATTAATAGTGAGGGGCCAGCAAAAACATACCATAAACTGTTTTTCTCTTTTAGAGATTTCAAATTCAACTAAAATTATCGATTAAATTATTATGAGTTTTATTTCACTGGCACTTGTAATGTATTATTGTTTTGCTATGAGCTTCTTTAACTTAGGCCCACTTGCACGAAAAACTTAACTCAGAGTGAGTTGCTGACACGAGGTTAAATTGACAGTATCAAATATTTGAATATTAGAATTTGTCATTCTACACAAGTGCCATTGATTGAAAATAAAGAACAAATATGAAATATTCTGTTCAGCCAAAAACTTAAAAGAGTTTGATAAATCAAACCTCATTCCAACAGCAACAAACTCTGAGTTAAGATTTTCGTGCAACCCACTTGCTCGAAAATCATATTTTAGAACATTTTATCGATAATGCTAATAATGCCTTGCAAAACTTTAACTCTACGATAATATTAGGTGAATTCAACCTTAGCAGCATTGAATGAAGGGGTTCACCAGGCTCACCACTTGCATCTTCTTTAAATAAAAATGGAATTTCTGAGCACAAAACTGTTGGACTTTTTTTCTTTAAATAATTTAGCTCAATACAACTGTGTGTATAACCATACAAATAAGACACTCAATCTTGTTTTGACCGATACCACGGTGAAATGTTTAAGTATGTCCAAAAGCCCTCTGAGTAATATAGACTTAACCATCCCCCCCTTCAATTCGAGCTGCTGTGTAACTTGCACGAGGAAACTTTACGCCTTATCTAGGAGTCAAAATTTAAAGTTTATAAAACTGATTATAGTAAAATTATTCAGGAATTGAGTAAGAAAAATGGGCCTCCACAATATGGCGCCTAAAATCTGCCATTTTTCTATTTTCCAGTTTTAATGTAGCCAGTGATACTAGCAGTAGCAGGGTTAAGACGAATCGATTGAGGTAAGAATCATCAAAATCGGCTAAAGCGTTTGGTCTCTAAAACGCCACATTCATACATATATACATAGACTGATAAACACATTACCCTCCTTCGGCCGTCGGGTAAAAAGGGGACCGTATTTTCGTAATTATAAAATTAATGACCAAATTATTGTCGAGCAAGTAGTAATTCGTGATTTGGGTGTATAAATGGACATTAAGCTTCGGTTTATTATTCACGTTGATAAAATTGCTATTAAAAGGTTTAAGAGGGTTGGGTTTCATTCTGCGTAACTGTAAAGATTTTAAACGCGCCTCAACTAAAATTGCAATCTATAACTCAATAGTCAGGTCAGGCTTAGAATATTGCAGCATAGTTTGGACACTATTCTACGAAAAACATAAATATCGTTTAGAATCAGTGCAGAAAATATTTCCTTGGCACTTCTCTTATCACTGTAATATGGACAGAAATTGAACTAGCTACATCTCACGCTTGAAACATTTCAAATTTATGAGGCTAGAAAATCGCCGTATGATCTTAGATCATCTGTTCCTAAAAATAATAAACACTAACATTGATTGACCGAGGTTGCTGAGTCAGATAAATATAAACGTGTCTTGCAAACTTGCTCGTAACTCTAGATATCAGTTACTTTGCGCTAAGGACTTTAAACCAATCTGGCTCATTTTTCCACGATAAACAGACTGCAGGTTCAATTTAGTCGCCTGTCACGCTCACCCAGTGTGGATATTGATAATATCAGACATATTTTGTCTTGCTCTTTACATAAAGTTAACGTTAAGTATGCCTTGCATAGGGAATTATCTCAAAGTGAAAAGATAAAAAAAAATTGTAGTTTATTTTTCTTTTGTCTTTTCACTTACATACACATAAAGATTTGGAATATGTTTGTATTTTTTCTTTGTTTTTTTTCTTGCTGGTTGGCACAACGTTGAACAAAATTGATTGGATTAATCGAGTAAAACCATTAATTCATGAGTTTTCATTTGTATTTGTAAGTCGGATTTATGTTACATTAAGCTGTATTTATGTAACTATCTATCTTAAAAAGTAAAATCTGTTTTATAACTGTTAACTACAATTCCTACCCCTTTGTTGAATGCATGCCGTGGCAGCCTTTACTTAAGGCTACACTATAAATGTAAAAATGTGAGCACTATATCATGTATTTTTTGGTGTAAGCTTTGTTGGTTGTCCTTAATTAAATATTTTTTTATACTTGATTAAAGATTAACAATAAATTTATCCTTTTCTTTATGTTTTCTGTTTATGATTAATTGGAGGAAATTATAAAAAATCTAATCGACTATTCAATTAAAAGGTTGGTTGTTTAGTTTACTAACTTACAATATAACTAGACATCACTGTATATAATAGTAATCTTTCGACAACACTATAAATTCTCCGTTCCGCGATGTAGGTTGCTGGAAGTTAATTTTTCATAACACACAATAAATACAATTCATATAATTACCATAGCTGCAATATCAGAAAACAGTTGGTAGCGCCATTGTACAACAGCAGTGTGCGCCGCCGCCAAAGTTACTGGTAAAATAGGTTATTTCGGTTTGGGGTCAGTGCACAACAAACGCTTATCAAGCATAACTAAGCAAAGAATTCGCATAATAATCAATCAGGATGGGTGTACCTAAGTTTTTCAGGTATACCAGCGAGAGGTACCCTTGCCTCAACGAGCTGGTGAAGCAATATCAGGTAAAAAAAACTCAACAATCCTTTACATCAGTAGTCTTGCCGTCATGAAGGTACCCACTTACCCTTGTCAAGAAAACAATGTTTCATAACTAAATGAAAATATTTTACTGTAAGAGGAATGTATTTTTTACAGTTAACTCGTAACAAAATAACTTTTAAGTTCATGCCATCATCCCTTTATGAGAATAAAACTAAATTGTGATTTACCGCCAAGAAGACTCAGATCAATGAAGCCCGATTCTTAAGTAATGCAGGGTAGTTGCATGAATTAACTTTTTACACATTGTGATAAATTTTTTAATCAAACAGCTAATTTATCAGTTTGTTGCTGAAAATAACAGCTTACTGTTATAATTTTAACCTTATTTTATACACATTGTGACATCATTACACAAGTATTTGTCATAGCAAGCCATAATGATGATCAGCACAGCATTATAAATTAAAAACACGAAGTTTTAATAATAATATTATTTTCCCTAAAAATTGTGTTATGTATTCTATTATGATTCCTATTAGAATGTTTGAATACTCACTGGCGGTCAAGATGAGAATTTGTCAAAAACTATATTCCTATAAATACTACTATAATACATGATGTAAAAGTTAATTGAACATAAACTCCATTGCTTATTACTTTAAATTGTTTTCTGTTTCAGATACCAGACTTTGACAACATGTATTTGGACATGAACGGAATAATTCACAACTGTTCGCATCCCGATGATTCGAACCCTCATTTCCGAATAACGGAAAAGAAAATCATTGAAGACATATTCCATTATCTCACCATACTGTTTCAAATTATTAAGCCTAAGAAGTTATTTTTTATGGCTATTGATGGAGTGGCGCCCAGGGCAAAGATGAACCAGCAGAGAGGCAGAAGGTAATTAATTAATTATCATTATTCAATTACATGAAGGTTTAAAAGGAAGTTCTGCAAAAGGTTAGGATAAGGTTTAATTGTAGTATACCCCCTAATTCTGTAGTTATGTTGCAAGTCTTAGGTAAAAGGGGATGTGCTGATTGCTTATTGATGATGACAGGGTATGAAAAAAAATCTGTTTTGTCTGTCAGTCAACCTCAAGGGTTGTGAAACTTGAATCAGGTGGGAAATGATAGAAGACCATTTGTTTGCTAATTATGACTGTTGAAGGCATAATAAAAAAATATATCACTTATTTTTTGGCATATCAAATAATACTTTCAATAAAAAATACTTTGATGAAATGCATTAATGTTAAGGGAGTGTTTTTAAGAATGCAAAAAAAGAAACATTAAATTTTTTATTAATCTACCTACCTAATGAACAAAAATTTTTATTTTTATTATATGCTGTGCTGTGGTTAGTTTATAGTTGAAACATAATATCACTTTGATATCTCTATAAATTAATTCATAGATATCATTCTCCTTATCAGTTGCAAACAAAGTCATCGTAAACAAAACAAGTCATCGTCACAAAGTCATTGTAAAGTGCTTCATAGTAATTGTAAGGCTAAGCAAGAATTGTTGTATGCATATAACCAGATATTTAACATACCTAGTTCATTTGCATACATACAGTTGAACCATTTTTAATGGCTTTGCTAAAAACTACGTAAGTAGTTTATAACAAAAAACAAGAAAAATACTATTTATTTAAGGCACATCAACTACATATATATTTGTATTTTGCTTTTAGGGTTTTTACCCAAAGGGTAAAAACGGGACCCTATTACTAAGACTTCGCGATCCGTCTGTCTGTCTGTCTGTCACCTGGCTGTATCTCATGAACCGTGATAGTTAGACAGTTGAGATTTTCACAGATGTTGCCGCTATAACAACAAATACTAAAAACAGAATAAATTAAATATTTAAGTGGGGCTCCCATACAACAAACGTGATAATTATGCCGTTTCTTGCGATAATGGTACGGAACCCTTCGTGCGCGAGTCCGACTCGCACTTGGCCGGCTTTTTATACTTCATACATAAACACATTGATAGACTCATCATAGCACATGTTTAAACCTTTGTGGTTTTTGGTTGCTATTTAATACGAATAATCCTTTACTCTTTTGTATAATTGATTAATAAGGGGGAAAAAAACAAACATGGGCTTATTACATTTTCTGGGGTCTTATTCTAGGGTTATTTCTACTATAACCTGATCTATTTTATAAAAATATTACTGCACACATATAAACATATGGGTTTGCCTTGCAGGTAATTAAAATGATACCCTCATATTTTTTATGGGGTAGGCTGAAAGGCTAAAACTACAGATCGCCACCTGCTGCAATCCCCCTTTGCTATGTTATTTAATTATTTTTTAATATTATAGATTTAGATCAGCAAGGGAAGCAGAAAAGTTGGAAGAGGAAGCAAAAGAAAAAGGTATAAATGCTTGTTAAATTTTTTATTTTACCTTGTTGCTAAGTACTTTTATTAAGTTATGAATATACCCAGACCAAATAAAAAAGAAAGAGACCACACAGTGAACTAAAAAGTGAAGCCACCGGGAAGGAAAAATCCCTAAAAGTTGGGTAATTTTTTGGAAGTTATTTGTGATATCTTCTCGAATATTGGTCAGTGTATTAAATCTTATAATGGCTACCTATATCTTTTTCCATTTAATATAAGTAAGGAATCAAAAAATTCTGATACACAAAAGGAATGGCAAACTTCGTAATCATTGGGTCTGTTGGGGTAATTTGAAATCCCCTGTCATCCACTGTTAACACTCGTACTTTGTGTCACTTCGTTGATTGACAAGTTTGACAGCAGATTATTGAGATTATGAAGATATTCCAAAAAATAAAAACCGGCCAAGTGCGAGTCTGACTCGCACACAGAGGGTTCCTTATAAACAGCAAACAAATGGGTAACACTACTAACGTTCATAAACAATGAAAGCACCGAACATTGGTCTAACGAAGGGACACAGTTAACATTGCCGTTCGAAAACTTTTGTCTCCATACGTCAGTATACAAAATTTTTACTTTTCCAAGTAAATTTTATAAGTTGGTCAACAATTACTTGTAAACTTGTAAAGCCTACTTAGCTGTGATAGTTTTCCTTTTAATTTCGTTATATATACTACTGCAGTTTTTACAGACTCTTAATATTTTTGAATGGCCTGTCCAACGGTACCCCACACCTTGGGATAAACGAGAAAAAAACGTCCTCACTTAAAGGCCTACATCCGCTTTAGTGCCGTAAAACGGTCACTTTTTAAAGCATTCTCCTTAGTACATACTTACTTATACGGCTAGGTTAGAAGATTTGAAAAAAAAATATTATTAATATATATTTCATGTACATGATTTTTTAAACATGGTTTTTTCGTATAACAAATAGTTTTGCTTTAAAAAAATAATAAGCAACACCATATTTTTCGCAACTTTTGGATACTCCTCCAAAACGACTTGGATATTTAAAAATATTTTTACACAGAAAAATTGATGGCTGGAATTTCTTCATAACTGACATAGTTTATGTAAATCAAATGATATTTGGCAAACAAAACTGTTCAAAAGGAGGTTCAATATTGATATTCTGGCATCGAGCGGGCGCACGGCCAGTACTGCGTTTACATTGGGGCGTATATATCGCCTTAAAGTGTTCAAGAGATACCCAAAAAAAATATTTTTATGATTTTGTTTTACCACTTTGTCGGCGTGGTTATTATGTAAATCCATGCTAAATCATAGCTTTCTAGTACTAAGAGTCTCTGAGCTAAGCTGTGGACGGACAGACCGACATGGCGTAACTATAAGGGCTCTTTTTTGACTACGGAACCCTAAAAATTGAAGCACAGGACATGGTTTTTTTTGTATTTGTGTGCGTGAGCTTTTATGATTACATAAAGGACAGGGCATTTTTTTATTTGGTCTGTTTGAATATGTTAATGTTGAGCATACTTTCAGCTAGCTTGTTTGATTTACTCAAAAGCAAACGAGACTGTTAAAGTTCCAGCAGGTCAAGGCCTATATCAGCAGTGGTGGCCCAGTGGTCTTAGTTCGAACCAAGGCAGACGCTTTACGTTGTGTAAATTATTTCATCACCACTGCTCTTAAAACGGTGAAGGAAAACATCGTGAGGAAATCGGCATGTCCTAGAACTAAAAATTCGAAGACATGTGACATAACCAACCCGCACTGGGCCCGCGCGGTGGATTAAGGCCCATTACCTCGCTCACAGAGAGGATGCCTGTGTCCCTGCAGTGGGACCATTATGAAGGCCTGAATAATATTTATCTGCATCAATTTTATAAATTAAAAGATCTATCGATCTTTCTTTATAAGTAAAAATCAATTGCCGCATGTATGAGAGATTATTACTTTAGATAAGGCAGATTTTTAATTGCCGGTTTGTTATTAACAAGACAAGCTTTGTATAGAATTTTCTTGGAAATTTTACCAGAAATTAAATTGCAGCCGTATATGCAAATTCATTGTCTGTTTTTTTTTTAATAATCTGGTGTACAGTAAGAATAAGTAAAAAAAGTCAGTGCGGATCGTTAGTTTTGTATAAAGATTCATACGAATGAGGCTGCCAAATATTATTCAGGCATATAAGGCAAGGTGGTATACTCCTTAAAACTGTAACTGCAGCAGTGGGCTTAATGTGAGTTTTAACTCACGCTCATTCGCTTTAACGTAAACGTCAATTTGTATTGAAATTGTGTGCTTATACCGAGTTTTTTAACGTTCTCACTCGTGATACCGTAAACGATCTCTAATGTCAAAATTAATACAAAAAAAAGGTTTATCCTTACCGTCCCCAGAAGGCGCTATCCAGTTTCAATAAAAATTTACGTTTACGCGATTGAGCGTGAGTAAAAACTCGCACTAAGGCCTAAGAGATCGTTTACTATATCACGATTGAGTGCGATAAAAAACTCGTGACTGTTTTCGTAGGAAGTTATTATCCATAAGGCAAATAAATAATTTAGTAATTTCTTGGCACTAAAATCTTCTGTCACTCGCACAGGCGAAGTACTCCCTGCGGAGAAACGTTTCGACAGCAACTGCATCACGCCCGGCACCGTATTCATGACGCGTCTGCATTATCAGCTGAAGTACTTCATCAAGGTCAAGATGTCTACAGACCCCCTGTGGTCCAAGGTCAAGGTCATTTTGTCAGGACATGAGGTAAGAAAAACTGCATAGAATAATAGTTGTGGGGAAGTCCCCGAAAGATAAACTGAGTAACTGCAACTAATAAGTTGTTAAAACTGAAAATTATCTACAATGTAGGGAATACCCTGAAAAACTTTATGATAAATTATATAGTAAAATTAACTCAATCAAGATAAGATAGTAACATGAAGTTATCGAGAGAGAAAGATAATTAAATAAAAAAAGAAAAAAAGTTAATATCGAAATTAATATTCAGTCCGTAACAAAACTCAGGCTCTTATAATTTGAACATTTGGTGGCGATATTGTACTGCGCATGACCAGTTGATTTTTTCCCATACAATTTATGCACACACTGTCTTGTCGTCCTCGTCCTGCTGGCATGCGTGCGCGGCACCGGCGGCGCACCGCGCTTGTGGTGTATACATTTTATGAAAAAAAAGACAACCGCACCGCTGCGGCAGCGCAGCAGTCCTACATCATACTTCTAATTTGAAAGAACCCTATTCAGTACTTCACCAAAATTAATAATTATATTATTAGAGATCGGCGACCGATTGATTCAAAGCAATAAAAGACAAGTATTTATTCGAGTACCCATATCCCGTACTCGAATAAATACTGTCTCCACACACATCTCGCGACGCTGATAGCTTAAGATCCAACTGTAAAATTGTTTGATAGTTAACCTCAAATATATAAGATTTTCAAGTGATGCCAACGTCATTTGAAAGAAAGTGGAGGTGTCAAATAGAAAAAGATTAAGGTTGCCAGCTCTCAGTCAGCCACAATCTGAGGGTTGCCAGTTTATCTGCTAAACCTGGTAACCCATAAATGGCGGCTAACTGAAAGCTAGATGGTGTTGCATACGCACTGACGATACGGGAGAAATGCCCAGTGCATGGCAAAGTTTAAAAAAAGAAACCAAAATCTAATTGCGGCCAGGCAACCCTAATCTATTCAATTATCAAGAATCATCATAATAAAAATCAAGTTTTATCAAACACATTAAGCGCAGATTTTTGCAGTCAGATGACATGATTTTTTTTACTATGATTTGGCGACACGATGTCGCCAACTTGTCCTAACAATGTACCTTCTCAATAGACTCCCGGCGAAGGCGAACACAAGATAATGGACTACATCCGCTGGTCGCGCTCGCAGCCCGACTATGACCCCAACACCCGGCATTGTCTGTACGGGTTAGATGCTGACCTGATTAT
The DNA here is from genome assembly GCA_947562075.1 of Orthosia gracilis. NCBI lineage: Eukaryota > Metazoa > Arthropoda > Insecta > Lepidoptera > Noctuidae > Orthosia > Orthosia gracilis. The sequence goes on along the minus strand of OX387270.1, from coordinate 29,366,333 downwards.
GTTGGGCATGTGTACTCATGAGCCGCACTTCGCCCTGCTCAGGGAAGAGGTATGCAATCAAAATTCAATGTAGTTTTCACAAGCTTTTATTTAACTTACCTACCTTGTTAGTTAGTATGTATGGGATAAATTTTGCAACTAAATTTAAAACAGTTATCCCCAACGTGTTTGGTTTGGATGACAATGCACGATTAGCTTAGAGACCGTCCATTAATCACGTGAGCCTTGTAAGGGGGAGGGAGGAGGGTGTAGTAAGATATGACGTGTATTTATTATTTCGTCAAACACGCGATTTCTAAACCGAAAACCGTGTTCTTGCGCGTGTAATATTATTTTTATGCCAGTCAAAAAAAACTTGCTACCTTTCTGTCTAGACATTTTTGTCATGGTCCTTAATTTCAGAATAATAAAATTAGATTATACTTTATTATTTTTTATTATGATTAGATTATACAGTATTTGAAGATATTATTCTAAAAGTTTTAAGATTCTTTGTAGGTACTAAAAAATACACGTAATTTTGGGTGGGGGCGGGGGAGGTTAGACTTAAACCTTCAACACGTATCTCCTAGGGGGAGGATTGGGGGGGTTAAAAATGCCAAAAAAACATCACGTGATTAATGGACGGCCCCTAAGTGACATTAAATCCAATTTGGTGGACTAATAATTTATTACGCATATATATATGGGTATCAAATGAAAGGGATTGCTGAGAAGAATTTGAAAAGCTTGTTCTTAAAATTAATGATTTTTATATATGCTTTCTCCATATTTATGTGGAATTTGGGGGAGACCTTTGCCCAGCAGTGGAACAATATTGGTTAGTAAAAAAAGCTTCATAAAAATAATCGCACCTGTATTCCCAAACCGTCTTATTAATAAACGTGGACTAAGGTAAGATTAACTTTATTCCAAGGATTAGGTTGGTACTAACAAATTTCCGTATTAATAAACACGGAATAAGGAGGGGTTATACTAATCTGACTCTAGTCTCGGACTAAAAGTTAAACCATGGTGCCAGCTAGTTTAAGGTCGGAATAAGAGTAGTGTAACTATGGCAACCACATTTTTTTTCCTTCGCCCTACTCGGGCAGGCTAAGGTCTTGGACCATACCGCCTCGTCTTCAGTGCATAATATCCTTCTTGAATTCTTTAGTATGCATTAGAATGCGGATGTAACAGATTCTAATGGTTTTTTGGAGTATTTGGCAGCAAATTGTATCAAGTCAGCCTTCCCGGTAAACTTTGCAGAGGTAGTCAATACTACAATAAAATTCTCCGCTCCACTATCCCGAGATTGCTTCTGTCAATGATTTCACATATTGTCCAGTTGCGTAGACAGTTGAGACACAAAACTACACCAATTTTATATCACAATATCCACTAGGAATCAATTTGCAAATAATATTAACAACCGCTGAACTACGCTCGAAAAAATCCCGCCAAAAACTCTCGCAACCACAATTATTACATAGACTCTGATTTTTTATACCGGATATTAAATATTTATATGCATCCAGTGACATTGTTGTTGTTTGAATTGAATACAGTAAAAGAGTGTAGTTAAACTGCTTTTAACTGATTTGATTAAGGTTTTAAGATTATTGAAATCTGAAGTTAAAGGTTCGAATGAACACGAAAATAAAATGCAAAATAAATGTAGAAATATATTTAATGAAATTATGTTTTATGCATTTGTTAGCTGTTTTTCTTCACGAAATTTTCGTATTTTCAAGATTTCTCTTTCTATTAACGCACATTTTAATTGTTCTTTGTGTAATTCTTATGCCATCTCCATACGTCTCTTATGTTCTTCAAACTTTATCTCTCTCGATAGACTTATTATGGCGCTCACATAGTTATGGTCCTGAAATGACAACCACCTAAATAAATAGATATTTGTTAAGTTAGGCCTTGATAAGACATGTTATCATATTTTAAGTGTTAATTATTATAAGTAATTTTTAAGTTTAAAGCTATTAAGATAATTTAAAATTCCCTCCTTCGCCTTTACTGTCAAATCTCTAAGGCAGATATCATTTTTTTTTTTTCTACATAATGTCTTCAACTTGCTTATTTCCATTCACTAGTTCATTCTTTTTACTTTTAAATTCAACTGGGTTGCCAGAGTTTACGCGTAAGTCCAAGACTAAGAAATGAATAGTTAGTCCGAGGTTATTCCATGTTTATTAATAACATTGCTAGATCTATGTTAATCCTTAGTTACTCTGGGATTAGCTAGTCCAAGAGTAACTTCGGAGTAAGCTGGGAACACGCCATTTTTATTAATAAGACGGAAAGAGTTCAAAATAACTCGCTACAAGACATATTATTTTGGAGTGCCCAAATATGGCTCTACCATTTTGGTACGTATTTATTATCTAGTCTCCAGGCTACTATTGAGAATTTCTTGACGAATAAATTCAGTAACACATGGAATCGAACACGGGAACCTACACTCGACCGTACTTACAGCGAATAATGCCTAAGCCTTCGCGCGGTCCCGGCACCGCACCGCCAGTCGGTTGTCACCGCTCGCACGCAGAGCTCGCGCGTACAAGTGGAGTGCGTGCTTGGTGGGCGCGGGGGTCTTAGTTCGGCACGTCACGGATATTGAGCTCAAAATTGTGTACTTGATCTCGGAGAGTGCAATATCTGTTAAGTAGTAACTTCTATAATCTGTGAGCCTACGATTAGCAGACTCGCGATCACAAGAAAATGAACATTAGATTCTTTCATCTTCCAATTCTAACAGATGCAAGTAATCAGTGCTTTTCTAATTTTGTCTCCTCCACAGGTAAAATTCGGCAAAACGACGCAGCGCGCAACAAGTCCTGAAGAGACAAATTTCTACCTCCTACACTTATCATTGTTAAGAGAGTATTTAGAACAAGAGTTTATATCTATCAAGGACAACCTACCCTTTCAGTATGACATAGAGAAGATTGTCGATGACTGGGTCCTCATGGGCTTTCTTGTGGGAAATGACTTCATTCCGAATTTGCCCAATATGCACATAAGTAATGATGCCTTGCCTGTTCTTTATAAGACTTATATGACTGTGTTACCTACTTTAGATGGTGAGTTATTTAGTTTACATATTCTTTTAGTATTTGGGAAGTTAAGTCAGAATTTTTAGATCATCTATTATTTTTATAACATCTTTCTTACCTATCAGAAACTTATTCGAGAATTGTCTACTACCTAACTATTACTTTGATTTGATTATCTTCTGATTAATTTCGTTGCGGGGACTTCGTCGAGCTTCATTGCCTCGGCGCTTTTCTGGTGGTCGCCACTGTTGATTCTGGCTTTCAGGAGTTGCAGTGGTTTGGGAATAGTGCGGTGGGGTTGTCCCAAATTAAAAAAAATAAATAACTAATACTTTGAACTTGAAAGGAAACAGAGCAGTTCCCAGCCAAGTATGTGATGCGACTGCGTAAACAATCACTGTCGCTCCGTGGTCCATATTGAAATCATACCCCTAGAATCCGCACAGCGTTAGTGCTGACAAAGTCGCTTATGCCTCATTTAAAGTGCAAACTCATGAAAATTCCAACAATAGGGCTGATTACAAAAAGAAATCTGTTTAGTCCTTCAGTTAGATTACTTACAATTATTGGACACTTATTTTTCTTTTGCCACGTAAACAATAAATTATGAAGATACAGTGCGTTGAAATATCGTGTGACGTCACGCCGTGCTACACTTTATACTGACAAGTGACGTCACAAGCCCCCACTCCTGAACTTTGATGCGATTTTTCTTTGTCTATTTTTATTTACTTGATAAAACAAAGAATAGGTATCCAATATTATTTGATAATCTCACTGATGGAGTAAATATAATTATCATTTTTATACCCAGGAAACATCCCTATTGACAAGTGACGTCACAAGCCCCCACTCCTGAACTTTGATGCGCTTTGTCTTTATCAATTTTGATTTATTTATTTATTTATCTATTATTAGTTATTTATTTAATTGATAAAGCAAAAAATACGTGTCCAATATTATTTGATAACGTCACCGAGTAAATATAATTATAATTTTTCTACCCAGGAAACATCACTATTCGTCGAAAAAGATTTCTGAAAGACAACACAATTGATATTAAAATAAACCTGACTACCAATAAATTAAATATATTAATTCTATTAGTTATTAAACCATTATGAAAATTTTCTTTAAGGTTATATAAACGAAGCTGGCGACTTGAACCTGCGAAGATTCGAAGTGTTCATGCAAGAACTAGCTAAGATTGACATGGAGAAGTTCCAAGATACTTATGCTGATCTCAAGTTGTTTGAGGAAAAGACTGGCAGGCGGCCTAACGCTAATGAAAGAAGAGAGGTATGGAGCTTTTCTATTGGTAAAATCAGTATACGGCGGGCAGTTTTTTTTAGCCAGATTGAGAGTTAATGTCGTGTATGATAATAAATTCTGCTTTTCTGCTTATATTATAGCCTTAAATATTTGTTAAAAACTTAATACAAAATAGTTCAAAAGTGAATAAACTTATGAATAAAAAGCACAGTAAAAAATCGACTCCATTGAATAAGAGCAGGGTCATTTGCATTAGGGGCCGTTCAAATATTACGTAAGCAGTTTTATTACAATTATTTACCCCCCCCATCTCCCTTGTCAGCAAAAGTAAGCAAAGCTCTTACCCCCTTCCCCCGTGCTTACGTAAACAGTTATCAATGTGTTTTTTATATTATAATTATAATTTTAAAAATAAGAAAACAATAATAATAATAATAATAATAAAAATATTTATTTCTCTTCCACAAAGGTTTCTTATAAACTTTACATAATGGTGCAACGTTATTCAATAAATCCTTTGTGGGAGACTGGTATCTGCACTAGGAAATCCTGTTACGCAGATTACCAGGCCCCCCAACAAAACTGTTATAATTAGTCGATTTACTTACAATTATGAATACCTTTGGTAAAGTACACGGAAAAGAGTGGAATGGAATACATATCATTTTTAAAATACAATTGATTCAAAATTTTCCTATTACATTATTAATAAATTAAATTACATTTTTATTAGATTATTATTCAATTATTACGTTTTTCTATAAAATAATTTTAAATTAAATTGTTATTAAATTAATATTCAGTATTAATAAATTCCAAAATTATTACAATAATATAAAATAAAATAGATTTATACAACAATTAAATTAAATTGATATGAGGTGTGAAGTGTGTGTGTGAATAGTGGTGTGGTGTGTAGGACGTTACTTTGTGGTGTGGAGGTCGTAGTTTGTGGTGTGGGCCCGTCACGGTGTGAAGTGGGGGTGGAAATAAAAACTAAGCTAAGATTGGACGGCTAGAATTTTCTCGGCTTCATCATAGCCCAGGGTTAGTAACCAGGCTGTAACTGCCTTTTTGCATTGATATATATTAAGATCGTAAATGGATATTAAATCATTAACTTTGTTGTAAATGAAAGGTCCGAGAAAACAGTAAAACCTTTGAACAAATGATGTATGGCACCTTTTTGTAGATTCACAGACCCTACCTTTTCGACGAGACACATTTTTAAGAGGGTCATAAAAGGTGTGGGTATGCTGTTTAAGAATTATGCCCAATAGAAACAGTTGTCTAACTGTAAGGACCTCACATTCACGGTAAAGAGATTTTGTGGGGAACAAAAATGGTCTAAAAGTGCTCACTTTGAGAACAGCTCGTTGGGCAATTTCTACACATTTAATATTAGTGGGTGGAGCTCCCCCCCAAGAAGTTATGCAGTACGAGATTAAGCTCTGACATAATGCATAATAAATTTGCTTTACTAGTCTGGGTTCGGCGACACGTCTGAGAGTTTTAAAGACTGTAATAAGTTTCCGGACCCTTCCACTAAGAAGTGCAAAATGTTCTGCAAAGTCTAAGTGCGAATCCAAAGTTACACCAAGGTACTTGATGTGATCAGTTTGATCCAATCGTCTGCAAAGGCACTCATTGGAATTGTATATGCCGCAGTTATGAGCAATCAAGTGGAGGTCATCAGGTAGGTTACCTGAGTCACGGATTGTAAAGGTCATGTATTTCGATTTATCAACGTTAAGTGTCAATACATTATCGACCAACCACTTGAAGACAAAATTAAGAGCATCCTGGGCAGCATCAAAGGCCCCATGCCAGGTTTTGGCGGAAATCAAAATAACAGTGTCGTCTGCATAGGACACTAGAGTGCCATTTAGTGGCTTGAAAGCGCTCAGATCATTTAGATAGATCAAGAATAAGGTAGGCCCAAGTACGCTACCCTGTGGGACTCCGTAGGTGACCGGCAGGTCAGCGCTCAAGTACCCATCAACCGCCGTAGCTTGGCATCGATCAGATAGGTAGCTTCTGAAAAGGTCCAACTGGGTACCACGTATACCCATGGCTTCCAGCTTACGAAGCAGTATGGCGACAGAAACAGTATCAAATGCCTTCGCCAGGTCCAGAAATACTGCTAAGCATTTCTTACGTTCATCCAAATTAGTTGCTATAAAGTTAGTAACAGTATGCACAGCATCAGAAGTGGACCTGGCACGCCGGAAACCAAATTGGCAGTCCGAGAGTAGGTTATTTTTTTCTAAATAAATTACCAGTCTAGCATTTATCAGTTTTTCAAAAATTTTGGAAATAGCTGACAACAAAGATATCGGCCTGTAATTGGAAACACGATCCCTGCCGCCACCCTTATAGATCGGGACAACAATCGACTTCTTCAAGGCCTTTGGAAAGACTCCGACCTGTATGCAGTGATTGAATAAAAATGTAAGCGGAGGTGCCAAGAAGTCCTTGAAGTCCTTAAGGAACTTATTCGATAGCTTATCCCAGCCAACTGCGCAGTTGTTTTTAAGGGTCAAAATAACCCCACTCAGTTCCTGAGGATCAGTATCAAACAGTACAAAAGAGTTTTTAGAATGAAAAGATTGGTCATTGATGCTACTGTCTTCGGCATTATTTTTTAGAATATTTTCCGCCAAAGTCCTGCCAACATTTACAAAATATTCATTTATCTTACTGACCGATCCATTTGGGGTAGGGGCTAAATTAAGTAAGTCTTTGGATGGTTGTTTAGTTTGAGCTGTGTGCGTAATATTTTTGATTGCCTGCCATATCTTTCTACTGTCATTTCCAGCATTCGTTATTTGTTCCTTCTCATAAGCTCCTTTAACTTTTCTCAATAAAGCATTACAGAAATTTCTATAGCGGTTGTAAGTTATCTTTAATATGTTGTTATTGGGAGACTTTCGAACTTTGGTATGTAATTTGTCTCTGTTTCGCATGCAACGCAGAAGACCCGGCGTTATCCAAGGCTTAATTATTTTTTTGCGGTTTGCCAAATGTACAGTTTTAGTATTTCTAGTTATAGCTGTGGTCAGCGATTCTATAAAATAATTCATTGAGAAGTCAGGGTCCTGAGATGCGTATATTGGGGCAAAGTCAATATTACCTATATCTAATTTAAGTTGGTCGGAATTAGTTTTTGTCATAGTATGGATGGCATATTGACGAGTTTGTTTTTTATGTAAACAAAGCAAAACCGGTTTGTGGTCAGTGAGATTGGCCTGTATGACAAGTGTGGTTGCAGAGTATCGAGTTCTCAATAAGACGTGATCAATACAAGTTCCACTAGCTTCACGAGTGACATAATAGTGAGATGGTAATAGAGAGTGGAATGCTGCCAGACTCAAGTACTTATCCAGGTTTTTGTGAGGCTTATCTGCGTTAATAGAAACATTAATGTCACCTATTATGGCAACATTTTTAAACTGACTCAGTTCTTGTAATGTGTCATTCATAGAAGCAAGGAACTGATCAAGGTTCGCATAGGATGGAGAACGGTATATGGCCAGAATTGCAGTATCCAAGCCTACTTTAAGAAGAAGAGAGTTAGCTTCCTTAAATGACAGTTCTTCAACTGAGTACGTAATCTCATCCTTAACATAAATGACAACTCCGTCATTTTGTAATGGGTTTACACCTGTTGAACACACCTGATAACCCTGTAAAGTAGGAATTACTGACACATATGACAACCAGCATTCCGTCAGTATAATGACGTCAACGTTAACCTTAAGTCTTTTGAGTAAAACCTCCAGGCCAGCAAAATTACAGTTAATGCTGCGAATGTTTTGCGTTAATACCGAAAGAGATGATGAAACATTAGGAACCAATCGCCTGCAGTCCTCCACATAGCACTCAAAACTCTTAGACACACCATAATTGTCCAGGTCATCGGATAACTCTTTTATGTTATCGAATTGTTATAAATGATTATTATATACGCCAAAAGTGCTGGGCTATGAGTATTTTGAAATATACATAGTAAAAAGTGTTTATCACGAATCACAAAGTAGTGTCCAAGAGGAAGTTTGTATTCATAAGTTAAGTATGTGTATAAGGTGTGTGAATGTGTAAGTGTGTACAATGCTGAATTAAATGCAAGTTTACAATTATTGTATAACAACATATGGAAAAGTAAAATATAAAACAGACAAATAACAAAGAGATTGTGTGCAAAATATAGTCAGATTTTCAGCTTTGCTAGGTCCGCTTCACAATCAATTTTAATTTTTGGGTTATTTTCACTCTTGCGAACAAAGACTATTCCCCGTGAGGTCCAACAAAAAGCAAAACCACGTTCCCTTGACAATGCTCGAGCCAAAAAGAATAATTTCTGGGACTTTTGGGTAAGGGTTTCAGCGACAAAGACTGGTTTGATGGGACCTGGTAGACTAAAATGAGTCGTATTTAGTTTTCCCCCCTTTTGTTTGGTCTTATTATAATTTCTCACAGCTGCTAACACCTTCTCCTTCATTACAACAGACGCAAATTCAGTTATAATTGGGTTCGAGGAGTCCTTTGCGGTAATTCTGTAAACATCCCTTATGTCCGAGTCCTTGATGTCAACACCAACTGATTTACCGAGGGTCTGAATAATACCACAGAGTTCCGGTTTGGTTTCGGGTTTACTGGGCTTCGGGATATTGCGAATTTCAATGCCCGAAGCACGCGTTTTGCGTTCCAGGTTATCGACTTTTTGCTCCAATGACACGATGTACTTTTCATCTGCTTTCCTAGCATCTTCTAAAGATTTGATGCGAGATAAGAACTCATCATATTTCTGGGACATCATTTCAACTGATTTTGTCAGTTCTACATTCTGCTCTCGTAACCTATCTACACAACCAACCAGATCTTGGAAGCGCTTGTCTTGATCATTTGACAGCTCCTCGAACATTTTCTGTATTGTTGACATGGAAATTATAGAAACGTCATCCTCTTCCTCGAGAGTATTGCCACCCTCAAATTTCCTTTTTTTACGGTCTGCTACACACAATTGTAGTCGATGCAAATCAGGATCAGAATCGCAATCATGCAATTCGTTCGACATGACCACCTCAGGTCTTTTCTTATTAAGAGACTTCTCAACATCTCCAGCCTTGACGTTCTCCTTTTCAACAATTGGAGTTGGATTACGTTTAGGCGGCATGTTTCCGAATATAAGGGAAAATAACAGCGAGTATCAGGAGCGCAGAAAAAACCAAGAAAAAAATACGTCAAAAAGCAAAAACAATTTTTGTGGATCGCCGGGCTCGAACCCGGATCACCAGTACGATAGCAACCGTGAGTGCGGTTGTTAACGCCACTTAGCCAAGCGCGTCTGTACGGTTACAAGCGAAAAAGGCAACCAGTTGGTGAGTATCGATGTGTAGAGTGCGCGACCCTGACTATAGGTCGCAGTAAGTACCCTCACTTTTTCGAGTCACAGGTCAATCAGCACAACACCACACTTTTGATTCAAAAAACTGTTTCAATAATTTACACGAAATATGTTTATGTACACTTTTGAATTGTTATTAGTTTATCGACAACACATTTATACATCCGATCTTAAATGTTTCGTTGTCAGTAATTGAATTTTGACTTTTATTTAATTTAAAATTTCGGGAGCACAAACAAAGCACGACTGCTCGTCACGACGGTCGGACGGGGGGCGACAATACACTGACAGAGGAAATTTAGACAAGTGAATAGCGCGCGGTAACTCCCCTAATCGGTTCTAAAGCGAGTGCCTAAACGTATGCATTATTTGCGGGCATCCCCGAAAATGCGTTTCGTTTTCAAGCATAGACAATATGAGCGTTGCCATTCGTGTAAAAAAGTAATAACTACCGATGACGTAATCATCATCTAGACTCCCCTACCCCCCATGTCATCCAAAATAAGCAAAACAAAGACCCCCCACCTCTCATAGTGCTTACGTAATACTTGAATGGCCCCTTATGCGTTTAATTAGCCGTATTATACTTGGACCGTTGAGTAAAGTTTTGAGACAAATTAAATCAAAATCACATATTGTATTTGTCGCATCAGGGCTGGCCGATAGATGCAAACCATCGGGAAGTCAGGATGTATTCCCTTAGGTTAAGACATCGTGTATGGGCAGGTCGTGGGGACAGTCGCGCAAATGAAATAACACAAATTATTCGATACACTGGGTTTTACTTAAATAGTTCACAGTTACAATCTTGCTCACTAATATTACGGATACTGATTCTACAACGTCTTAGCTCTAGGGCGGTCAGTACTCAACTCCTATATTCTGTGTCCCCACCACACAGGTCGTTAGAAAAAGCGCGCCACAGCGTAGTTGTTCTTGATTTGCCGACAGGTGGCGTGCTCGTGATTTGTTTTGACGTCCGTACTATTGACTAAACCCGACATATTCTATATTAAGTCATAAAAACAACAAAAACAAATCAATAAACTCTTTTACTTACCGAAAATACAATATCGCACCCTTTTTTACTGTTTTTGACGTAATATTTTGACAATTTCTCAACGAACACTTATATTATATATGTAACGAGCGTGCAGTGACGGGAGACTATTTCAAATGAGCGCACAGTTTAAAATGTAGCGCTCATTTTAAGCGGATGGATTTTAGACGCTGAGTTTGTTTCTTGGGTTTTTTTAATATATCTATGCTTACAATATTTATTTATTTATTTAAACTTCATGTACAATAGTGGTACATAGGCGGACTTAATGCCACAAGGCATTCTCTACCAGTCAACCATTGGGTTAAAACGGACAATTTTGTGAAATGGGTACAAAAATATTAGTAATACACATATACAAATAAATGAATACATAAATATTAATAATACACATATACAAATAAAATAAACTAATAAATACCAATAAAAATAAAAAAAAAACGAGAAACCTGTTAATAATTATTATGACTAAACTTCTGACTCTAGATGAGAGCTATTTAGTCTGACTCAAATAGAGGTCACGAACTTTTCTTTTAAAAGAGACTTTGCTTTCAGCCTTTTTAATGCTAAAGGGTAGCGCGTTCCAGAGCTTTATTGTTGAGACAGCGTATGAATTGGACATAAAACCGGTGCGGTGTGAAGGAATTTGGAGGAGTAGATTTTTAAAAGCTCGAAGGGTACGACTGTGAGAACTGCCCAACACTTTGAAATAACTTTTAGATAATCGGGAGCACAAGGATCGTTCATAATAGTGAAGAGCAAACAGAGAGATCTGAGGGACCTCCTGAGGCGGATAGGCAGCCATTTAAGCTGAGAACGGTAGGAAGAAATGTGATCGTATTTACGAAGGCTAAAAACAAAGCGAATACAATTGTTGAGAAGACGATCCAATTCAATATTCAATATTCTTTTAAAGGAACAATTTCAATCTGTGCCTTCCTTATCTTGTATCAAAAGGCAGTTTTATCTAGCAGGCTAAAACATAATGAATGTACAGACAAAGTCATAAGTTTATATTAACTACTAGGTACATTAAATAAAAGGAACTTAGCGTGATCTCCAAGCCATGTAACCTCTCATCTTGCGTCTGTTTAAATATTATAGGATATTCACGCCGATTCGAAGTAAATTGCCAGGAATGTACATAGCATATTGACCCTTATCGCCACAACTAAATGCACGCATTCATTTAATACCACGATAAAAATGACCCGCGCATTCGACCCTTTTAATAGAAATGGGATCATCTTTTTATCTGGAAAGAAATGTGTGCATTATGCTGTGAAGATCAGGAACGAAGGGTTCAATATGCTGTGTATGTTATTAGAAAATCGCTTCGACTCACGAGTTTGCTTTGATTCTGACTTTATTACAGTCCATTTAGACATCTAAAATGAAGATTTCTAGATCTTGATCGTGCCAAGAATTTGACACCTACAGAAAGGACTACTCTACAACTTCCCAAAACTGGGGAAAATGAAGAAAGAAATAGTCGCTGCTCTGCAATGGGAAAATAAATAGACATCCGTGCAGACTGAAAATAGTCACCTGAAACAAAAAAATAATATTGAGTTTTATTTTACAGTACAAACCAAATAATGACGAGACGTTTAACGTAAACGTGGAAGAAATCAAAGCTGCAGGACCAGATGATGAACTGCAAGCACTCATCAATTCTACAGACAATATGGTATGTATAAGATTCACTTACACTCCGTCCAGCCTGTTATTTAACATTTAACAGATGCACGTTTAAGAAGTTTCATAATTATTAACAGATAACCACAGACAATAAAATGCAAAACTTCATGGACGCTTACAGTAGTGAAGCGACGTACTTATTCGGTCCGTTATTCCGGTAAATTAAAATTTACAGTTAAATCGTATTTACGTAGCAGTAAATAACGTAGCAGTTAAAACTAAAATTGGATGTATACATATAGAAAACAGCAAATAAAATTACTAAAATACCTACCTACATATTTATTATGATGAATCGTTGGATTCTTCTCCATATAAACTGAAATCATCACTTGAATCCTCAGCAAAATTAATTTATTAATTCTCGATTGCACAAAATGATTAATGTTGTAAAATAATAAATACATTGTTTTAATACTCCCAACGGATTTTTGTGTCTCTGAATTGGCTGCAAGACCCTGCGCAGTAGCTATTTTTGTGTCAATGTTGAAGGTGAAGATAGTATTGTATATCTGTCTCTTTCACTTGCTTACGTTTGTCGCATCGTCCTATCTCGCTTACTCTATGCAGTATACTCGATGACAAACTATTTCTTGCGCGATGGTTGGCAGAGCCAACTTCGGAGACACAAAGATCCGCTGTGGCATTATACTGATATTAATATTTACCACCTGTACCTATGTGCATTATGGATGCAATAAATATGATTTGATTTCAAACTATACAAAATGTAAAGCAAAAATCAAATAACAATGTGATAAATAGATCAAAATTTCTTCATTGATATCAGTCAATTGATATAAGAAATCGAATCAGTCCGCATTAGTTCATCACTAAATTATTAGTTTTTGAGCTGTCAAGTGTAAAATTACAGGCTAAACGGAGATTATTTTAGCTACCAAACGCTATGTATTCCTATCCTTCTTGCTGATAAATTGAGAAAGAGAAGTAGGAATATTATATCTCGTGTAAGTAAAATTAAGATTGTAGGGTAGAGTTAAAAAAATGTATTTAGCTACAAAATACTGACTATATATTTTATTATTATTTTTATAGATTATTTGATTTTTACACAATATACATTCATGTCTTTTTGTGTTTATACTATTTTATTTAATATTTATTTTATTGAATCTTTGTTCCGTGAGTGTATCCAAGGAATCAACAGCGGTCCCTATCAAAATACCAGCGCGGTGTTATATATTATTTATTACCGACATCAAAAAAAGCAGATTATCAATTCGATACGTATGTTGGAATAGCACATTATTCACATTGTTATTCTATGTGGGTTTCTAATTCTAAATATGTGTGCCAAATTTCATAAGTGTATGTATGTTTGTCAACGAGTTTAGTGTTTTTTATTCGATTAAGTATCTCTCAACTTAGAGAACAGTGCAAGTTTCATCAAAATCGCTTCAGCAGTTTTCAAGATATGGAACATACGACCAAACTCCTTAGCAACAAACAGCACGAATGTGTAAATTGTACTAATATAGCTATATTTTGTCAAACCTTTAGGTACCTTACTATAGACCTTGCTCACTCTTTAGTGTTGGTGTACTAAAATTAAAATGAGACAAAATATAAACCTTTTTACAAAAAGATAAACCGACTTTAAAAGCAAAACAGTTAAAAGTGCAAAATAACATTCCTTTCGAAAGGTGGTGTTGCGAAGCGATAAAAACAAAAGTTACCAAAGACACCAACTTCCGAAATGAATGGTATTTTGCAGTTTTTTGCTTTTGAAGTTGGTTTATGTTTTTTTAAAAAAGTTTTTTTTATATTGCTGCATATGCTGAGATATGAGCCTTTTTGGCTTCGCATTGGATCCTTTCTTTTTAGTTTTTAGGGTTCTGTACCAAAATGGTAAAAAGGAACCCTTATAACAGAGATACTTGAATAAAAAGAAATGCTGCAGAAACTTTACATAAATTAGGAGAAGGTCGGGAGTATGATGAGCTCTTAATCTTCTTCCTTCTTTTTCTTGGTTTCCTAACGATATTTTGTATTTTCATTTTTTTTTTACTTGTTGCAAAAGTTGAAGTGCCGTTTCTTTTGCAGTTCCTAGATGACGATGTTATTGATAATGAAGATGAATATGAGGAGACTAGTGATGGTAAATATGTATTAAGTAAAAAAAATGTCTTTAATATAGTTGTTTCAGTTTAGCGTGGCAATACTGGTCATTGCCCTTTCTCTAATATCTTTTCGTTGCAAACCGAACAATGGAGCAGTGGTGGCCCAGTGGTAACGGCCTTACTTGTCGTAGGTCGTGAGTTCGAACCCAGGCATCCGCTTTACTTTGTGTAAATTATTTCATCACCATTGCTCTAAAAATGGTGAAGTAAAACATCGTGAGGGAACCGGCATGTTTTATAGAACCAAAAATTCAAGATCATGTGACATTGATCAACCCGCCCAGGGCCCGCGTGGTTGATTAAGGCCTATCCCCTCTCTCACAGAGAGGAGGCTTGTGTCCTAGCAGTGGTAACATTAAGTCTGATGATGAAGATGAAGAACCGAACAATAAATAATTTATTGTTCGGTTTTCTACGAAAAGATATTGATTTTCGTAGTAAAAAGTTTTGATGATCACGATACATTTCGATGCAGGACGTCTTTGTCTGTTTTAGGAATTAAGGGTGTCAATATATTATGTAGATGGGTCAGTGACCGATGTTGCTATGCTAAAACGCAAAAGCTGCTATTGTAGTATTCTTTCCGTCTCAAACTTTCATTTTTCTATTGTTTTTCAGAGGAAGCAAATATACGGATGGAGTTCGTTTTACACAAAAAGGATTATTACATGAACAAGTTAGACTATTCCAAAGTAACAGAGTAAGTTGATAAATGCTCACTTTTACTGTTAGACAATGGTGTAATCCACAGTTTGAATAGAACCATTTTATGTACTGCATAATATGGAGATAATCAGTTGGAAGCAGATACGTATTTGGGAATCTGCTAGAGTGAGAAGTCGCCCCAAAATTTCGAAGATATGATGAAAAAAAACACGTCACCATACTTCTTTTTCAACTCAGATTGTCAGACCATTGTTCATCAATTCAAAATTGTAAACTGTATATGTGATGTCCAGCAGAAGTATATTTATATGTTGTTTGTTGGACGCAAGCGGCCCAGACCCGTTGGTTAAAGCACCATACGGGGGCGGGTTATGTCCGGACAAGGACGTCTTCCGGTTAATATGATCACATACCTATCTATACCCGGGTGTTTGGTAAATACTTGCAAACTATGTGCCTACAGATTGACCCCCATATCACACGGTCGACTTAGTTGTGCACCTCGCTGGAATGCTCGCCCACTCACTGGTACCCGCGTTCGCCTCGTGCGCAAATAACGAGAGTCGAACGAAACAATAATGTCAAAGGAACCAGGTGCACAGTTAAGTTGGCCGTGTTGTACTACACCATCGACATATGAAGCGCTAACGGCGATTTAAATAAGGAATATCAATATTGTGAATCAATAAAATCTGTGGGTACAAATTCCTTCTTCTGTCTTTTCTCTTTCTATTCTTATTAAATAACTATGTGTATTTATGTGAATTATATAATTTCAATAATATTTTGCTGTCGTAACGAATATTATAACACAACAAGTTAAAACCATGGTAATAATTATCTTAGATATGTCAATTAGTTGCTGATTTCTTTTTTTTACTGAATAGCATGATATGTACTACACGGTAAAAATAACTATGCAGCTCGCTGGATTGCGACTCCAATCTCTCGCGTCCATTTCGTGCGCCAATAGCGAGAGTCGAACGTCAGTGACGTAACAGCGACAGGTGCACTATAATTTTGACCGAGCAGTACCTAAATAATTATCTTATACAACTGAGTTATGATGTATCACACAAATATCCATACAATAAAATCACATGATGTATGTACTCTATAACCACCAAAACCTTGCAGTCATTTACCAAGCACCCGACACCTTGTTTATCAAGCAGTATCCTTCACAACACTGGCTTTCTTTCAAGGGAGGTATTGGCCGACCAAGCAGAGGGCTACGTTCGTGCCATTCAATGGAACCTGTACTATTACTACAAAGGCTGCCCGTCCTGGTGCTGGTATTACCCTCACCATTACGCGCCGTATATCTCCGATATCAAAGGGTTCAAGGATCTGAAAATTGAATTCGAACTTGGAGAACCTTTTAAGCCTTTTGAACAGGTAATGAAATATCATAATTTTGAACTTCAGTGTTTGCCTTCAAAAGGCTAAAAAGGTGTACATAATATCACGCTGGTAACCCTTGAGGATTTGGCAGATATATATAATGACACATTTTCGCCAGCTATCTTAGAAGCGGCGAGGCTATTGCGGGTCACGAATACTAGTAGGAGATAAATTATGCCATAAGTTTTTAGGTTTATCGTGGTGGCCCAGTGGCTAAGACCTCGCCTCTCGTGCTTGAGGTCGTGGGTTCAAATCCGGGCAAGTACCAATGTGAATTGTTCAATTAATATGTACTTTCTAAGTTTATCTTGGACATCACAGACAACGGTGAAGGAAAAAATCGTGAGGAAACCTGGTTTTATAGTTAGTATTTGTAAGTTTGTGCTCCATTGTTGTCATTTCTACAAAGCGTTCCAGTGCGACGGTAAACAAATGAATAAATAAAGCTTTTTAATCAACATTTCGTCTGTGTTTCCTGGAAGAAGTAGACAGAGGAGTTGAAAAAATATAACCATTTACATTTCGTCAGTAATAAGACCCATCAATATGACAATATGGACCAAGTTTCCATAATTGTCAGGCACAAGCAGCGACGGTCGCGTGTTCGCGCGATGATCGCGTTGTATTTTTAACAGCGCCTAAATAATCCTCTATTTTGTAAAGTTTCTGTTTTTTATGTTCCAATAAACGTGTACCACTACAGAGTATTCTACTTGCTTATTTTATTGCAGCTTCTAGCAGTGTTGCCAGCAGCGAGCAAGCATCTGCTACCGACACCGTTCCACTCCCTGATGACTGATGAGGACTCGCCGATAGTCCACTATTATCCGCTGAACTTCGAGACTGATCTCAACGGGAAGAGAAACGATTGGGAAGCGGTCGTGCTTATACCGTTTATTGATGAGGTAAAAAGAGAGATGGGGGGCAGGCAAGGGATTTAGCTAACAAGTTTTTTATCAACATGCTAAGAAGAGTAGAGATGACATTTTTTTTTCCTTCTGGTAGATAAATAAAAAATATTGGACACGTATTTTTTCTTTTGTCACGTAAACTAAAAACAACGACGATATAGTGCGTTGAATTTCGCGTGACGTCACGTCTTGGTACAACTTTTACCTAGAAGTGACGTCGCAAACACCCACTCCTGAACTTTAATGCGCTTTATCTTTGTTTTTTTTTTTATTTTATTTTACAAAGCAAAGCAAACGTGTCCAATATTTTATGATGATTTATTTGATAGACTAAAGTCACCAGCAGCTAACAAAAAAAAAAAAAAGATTCGTTGTCACCTGTCTACCAATGTATTCCAATATTTCAAAATGATACGGAAAAATCTAAAGGCAGTGTCTCAAATACGATCGAAACAAACGTATCGCGCTTAGGGTCATCCGTGACCCTTTCACTTGGCATTCAGTAATGAGTTAATATCTCATACACGAGTGAAGCGACTTACATGATTTAAACGGATAAAATGGTTCTACACCTTTCATTTGAGACCAATATTATTAAAATAACTCCATAAGCAAAAAAAAAAACATGTTTTCACAGCAATTGTATTTCCGTAGCCACTATAACAACAAATACTAAAAACAATAAAATCATACAACAAACGTGATTTTTTTGGCGTTTTTTGCGATGATGGTTCGGAAACCTTCGTGCGCGTATCCGACTCGCACTTGGCCATTTTTTTGTTTGACTTTATATTATTATTAGGAATCATCTTTGTTAATGTCATCGTTCTCTTGCAACATGCCGTTGTCATCAGATTATTGCAAACACCGTAAGTTTATTATAAGTCGCGTGAGATTGTAAACTGTTTCTTCTCAATAAGACGGGTGTATTTTATTTAAACTATCTAATTTAGATGGGATTTACTGCATTTTATGAAATGATCTGTACATAATACAAATACTTATCGGGCATTAGAAAGAAAGCCTTCAAGGATTTTCAGAATAGGCATATGAAAAGAGGCGAAATTGTCCTCGCATTTTAGGAGAGGCAGTCACAAAATCGGCCCGAGTGGAAACGTCTTGTGCATCGGCAGGTTTGAGGATATGGTCGATTGTAATAAATTTTAATAAATTAGAAAATAATAATAAATTAGACAAAAAAACCGGCCAAGTGCGTGTCGGACTTCGCACATTTAGGGTTCCGTACCAAACCGCAAAAATAAGTTTAATTGGAATAATCTGATTTATCAATATATTGGCAGTAGTAGTGTGACAACAAAAAATACATTATCTACTCAACGAGCTCTAAACAACGATACCCCACTTGATGAAGTACGTCAATTTTTGTTTTCGCGCTCCCCTTTAGCTGTATGGGATTCCCCTTATAAACTTTTAAAACATATTTTTGACAATTTGTTTTGCCTTGGGGCAACAAAATGCCAATACTGTGAATTTGAAGACTGTAGCTCCAACCGTTTAGCTGTAAAACCTGTGTGACAGACAGACGGACACGTGAGCGACAGCAATAGGGCTCCGTTTGGACCCTTCGGGTGTGGAACCCTAAAAAACGCGACGCCTTGAAAGCTAGACCACCAACAGCCACTATTTATCACGTCGTCAATGGTGTTCTGACTGGATATGCAAGTCTAATGAGGGTACATCAGAGCAGCAAGTCAGCTCAAAACCTCAATGAGGAGTCAAGAAATATGACCGCTGTGGCCGAAACCGGCTAGATGGCATTAAAATCAATATAAAAATCGGGATTTTATAATCTCTCAAGATTAATTACTAACTAACGGTGTCTACAATAATCCGTTGAAATCCTCTTCTTTAATACTTCACTATTGGTCGTTAAGCGCCAGAAAGGGAGTTGTTTTGGAGACTGTATTGTGACTTACTGCAATAAGTACTGATTGTCATCTTATTTTTACACGACTTCAAAAAAAGAGGACGTTCTCTATTCTTAGGAATCTTTATTTTTTATGTGCACTCCCCGATTACTCAAAGGCGCCAGGATCGATTTGGAAAATACCACCCAGGTATTTTCCTTTAGGATCCTGGATAATCCGAAGGAACTCCTCAAATATTATAGGCATAAATATAGCGATTTCGGTATTTTCATCATCAATGCAATCATTTGCACTCAGAAAGTATGGGTAAGTGGAACAGATGAAGAACACCACAGATGGCCACTGGAAGTCCTTAACATTAAGAAGGTCACGGGCATAAGATATCTCGAATAGTTAACCAACTATCATAAAGCAAATACTAATAAATAAATGATAGGTACCATGAAACTGATCTGATGATGAAGCCGGCACTGTAACTCTGAAATAAAACAATGAATCCTAGACGTATTTGGGTTTATTGGGATTGTCATGTACTTTGACGATAAATGATTTTCATGGTAATTGGAGGTACCTACCAAAAATAATCAAACCGACTTTTTACAAATGTCTTAGGTTAAAATGGTAATGGTAATATATTCACAGCAGCGCTCGTGGTTTGATAACAAAGCAAAGATGAATTATTCCACACACTAAAATTGATTTTCTTTGTAGCTAAATCTTCAAAAAGCAATGGAACCCTGTTATGAGAGATTAACAGGGCTAGAGAAATATCGTAACGAACATCGAGCTATGTCAGTTTTCACCTGGACTCCAGAAAACCAAGGTATATCGTGACCCACTCAATAAAATTGCTTTTATTTGTAGCTCAATCTTCTATCGGCAATGGAACCCTGTTATCAGCGATTGACAGAAGAAGAGAAGAAACGTAATTCACATGGACCAATGTTAGTCTATAACTGGACTCCTCAAAACCAAGGTACATCATACTATCGCTTGTTGTCATGTTGGTTGCCTATCATACTCTCGCTTGTTGTCATGTTGGTTGCGTATCATACTCTCGCTTGTTGTCATTTTGGTTGCATATCATACTCTCGCTTGTTGTCATGTTGGTTGCATATCATACTCTCGCTTTTTGTCATGTTGGTTGCATATCATACTCTCGCTTATTGTCATGTTGCTTGCGTATCATGCTCTCGCTTGTTGTTATGTTGTTTGCATATCATACTCTCGTTGTTGTCATGTTGGTTGCATATCATACTCTCGTTGTTGTCATGTTGGTTGCATATCATACTCTCGCTTGTTGTTATGTTGTTTGCATATCATACTCTCGTTGTTGTCTTGTTGGTTGCATATCATACTCTCGTTGTTGTCATGTTGGTTGCATATCATACTCTCGCTTGTTGTCATGTTGGTTGCATATCATGCTCTCTCTTGTTGTCTTGTTGGTTTAATATCATATTCTCGCTTGTTGTCATGTTGGTTGCATATCATACACCAGCTTCTTGTTAAAATGTTGGTTGTGTAGTATTTTCTCGCTTGTTATCATAATGTTGGCTGTGGGACGTAACAACACACATTATAGTCGTAAATTTTCCTCCTGACTATTTTCTTCGCCTAACATACGCTGTTTAGCGTAAGAAAAACTATACCAAATACTAAAAATCCGTAATTTCATTATCTTCCTTTTCTTTAAAAATATTTGTATATATAAGACACCAAATATTTTTTAGAAAGTGTGTGACTTGACTACCAAGAACGACCCTTTACAGGTGTAATGGCTTCAATCTTGGGAGTCAAGTCACTCCCTTACTAATCATTTCATCACTCATTCAATCAATCTGTCATTCACTCATTTATTTTTAGAATACAAAAACCATAAAATAGATTTTGGAGGTCATCACATGATTAGGTAGAAGTTTATTTATTCTTCCTTTACTCTTATCATCAATCTGCATCTGTCGGCACACTCTTTGCAAAAAGGTTGTGGTCATCATGTTCCAGTGAGACTTCAGGTTGCCACAATTCGCTTAACAAAGCGACGCCATCCCTCTTTGTCGGCTGTTATTGCTGCAATGGGCCGCCTACTGCAGACTCAATCTGGTCGGTCCATCGCATGGGCAACCTGCACGCGCTCTCATTCCTTCCACCCTACCCTGAACTACAAGTAGCTCAATAGCTTCGTTGGTTCGTCGGGACACGTGACCAAAGAACTAGAGTACTCGAGCTTGGACTATAGCCGATGGATGCTGCTTGATGCAGAGTTCTTGCAGAATGTATATAATAATCTTCCTGCCCTTGTTCCATGTTACTTGGGGTCGATGCAACACATTTTCTTCTTCCATACCGTCCTGTCCGCCGTCACGCCATCACTGACTTTCTTTTCTTTCATATTCTCCCTCGCACAGTCCATCCATCTTTTCTTTGGCCGTTCCCTCCCTCTCCATCCATCCACATTAAATTCATAACTCTTTTAGTAACCTGCGTTTCCCCCCTCCTCATCACGTGGTGAGAATCCTAAGCATATGCCTCCAGCACCACATTTCCTGACCGTCTATTCTCTTCTCAGTTTCTCTTAGTGTTTAGGTCTCGGCTACGTTTTGAAATACGGGAAACACAAGTGCCCTTATAATCCGTTGTTACATTGCAGTTTGCAACGAGGGTTTTCGGAAATGATGTCCATTAAGTGGCACCACTGAGACGTCAAGTCCAGACACATGTCAAAACTCAAAAGTTTTCTGACATTAGTTTAATTGACGTCAACGTCATGTTGATGTCATAAGTTGTTTACAAAGGAAAAGACCTCGCCAAAGTGGCGCCAACTGGTGTAGTGAATTTTCTGAAGATCCTCATTTGGGTGACTTCTAGCGAGTTTTTGTTAGTGCGAGTTGCTTTATTCAAAACTTTCCTTACGAAATACTCTTTATTTTCTTCACGGAACTTTTTCTTTGTATCTTGTACTAACTATTGTCCTCTTCACCAGGTGTATTGTTAGCCCCACATTACTTCGATCCTATAAAGGAATGCTACGCCAAAGAGCACCAAGTATGGAGACAAGAGATAGAAGTGCCCGGCAGCATGCTGCGTAGAGGCATGCTGCCCAATGCTAAGAGAGACATGCTGTTCCCTGGCTTCCCCACCATGAGACACCTCAAGTATCAAGTGAGTAGAGTTAACAAGAGATAGAGATGCCCCAGTAGACAAACATTAACTTTTATTAAAAGGACTTTCCCACATCAGCAGTGAACAGAAGTGTTTGGGAAAGGTCGATGTCCAAGGTGGATTCAGATTAGATAAATGTTAATTAAAAATGAAAAGCTTCCCCGCATTTGCTTTGGTGTTTATATTCTTGAATAATTAAATGTTAACAAAATAATGCATTATTTTATTTTGATAGGCTCGCATTTGACCACTATCTCACCTGATGATAAGGGATCATCATCCCTTACCATCATACCTTGCAAATGCAATATTGCTTAGCAATATGTAGCAGAACCTGTGATGAAATAATTTCAGAATAGCTCTACTATTTCTTCTTTCTATTGTAGACGTCCATTACCATAATTTTCTTTCGTTTATTAACGTCCTCCACTAATTCCGCAGACAAGCCTCAAGAAAGGCAAGGTGAAAGTTTTCGACCAGCCGTCACGTAACGACAATATGATCGTGGAAATCTTACGGGAGACGGACAAGGAGGACTCTCTCGAGAAGACGGCGCAAGACTTGTTGGGCAAGGTCATCTGGGTTGGATGGCCGCATCTCACCAGAGCCAAGTATGTATGACCTATATTGTTATTTTTTAATTCGCGGACTAAACTGCCAGCTGCAATGACCTTATATTTTTAAATGTTGCAAGCGCAGGTCATAGTGTTGTAAGTAAGGTTCTATCATAAGTGATTCCATATGACATGAATCCTCAATTTAATTTTACTAATTGGTGTAAATTCTAAAATGAATGTTTTATGTTGTTTAAACGTAATATATTTAAAAATACACATAGTAAGTAAACTTTTACTGTAATAAATAAGAAAAAAAAACGAAAATAAATACGATCGTTACAATGATGTCTGACATAAATGAGTAAAAATTGATTAAGGACCGCTAGTTTCTCAACAAATGTATTTTTTTTGCCGTGAAATAGTTTCATTTTCGATCTACTTCCATTTTCGATCACTGGGGATACAACATTTTTTTTAATCTACATTAACATTTTAAAGAGGAAAGATTTGTATTTTCGTATGTAACGAATAAACTTAAAAACTAATGGACCGATTTCAAGAATTCGTTCACCGTTGAGAAGTTACACTATCTCCGGGTGACATATACTTTTTGTCCCTGTTTCCCACGGGAACGGCAACTACGCGGGTGAAACCGCGAGGCGTCCGCTAGTGTAACGATAAAGTGGCAACACCCCAAATGTTAGTTTAGTTTACGAAATTAAAAACCCGAGAATAATCTGGAATTCCCTGCCGACTGTGTTTCCCGATAGCTACAATCTTGGGGTCTTTAAGTCAAGAGTGAATAGATTACTTTTAGGCAAGCGTGCTTCACCGTCGACCACATCATCGCTTACCATCAGGTGAGATAGTGGTCAAGCGCGAGACAATAACAAATACAAAAAATCATCTTCTTCGTATTCAACCAATCTAGCCTTTTCCCAGTCTAACTAGATGCATCTGCTTATGAACTCCACAACCCAGTAACTGGGTAATACGACACCCCTTTGGACAAACTGGTGTCGGATTCCTGGCTTCTGACTATCCGTAACGACTGAACGTCTTCGTTTTGTACGTATTGATGATGCAAATTAAATTCATTTTGATGAGAATTCAGCCACGTTGACAGCATTAGCATTTGAATGGTAAAGGTCTTTTCGAGTGCAGGTGTTGGTGTTGGTGCACAGAGAACACGACAATGTTTAATGAAGTCAAATGTTAAACATGTAATTGTTCCCAATTGTAAAGACAATCTAGGTATACATCCTACATCATATATTTTGTATCCATTACCATAGATATATAATACTAGCATACAGGTGAATGTTTTGATGTTTAGTTTATATAGTAAGGCACTTAAACTTCCACTTAACTGTCCTTTTTTTTATTTGGTTGTATATACTATTGTTATGTACTATTATTATTGTACCTATGTTAAACAAATGAATAAATGACTTACTTATAATTGAGTAGATATATCTAAATATATTTTTTTACTTTTGCGTGCCGTAAGGTCTCTAGAGTGTGTTGGAACTGCTTTTACAATGTTAACTTCTTATTTTGTACCGACATTCATTGCAAAATAAATTATTTCTGTTTCTGATTTCTGATTCAGATGCCTCATCCCATACACAGAAATCGTGCCAACGTAACTAGCGTTAACTGTGTATGGGCTGACTAAACTGATTATTTTACTAAAAGTACATCGAACGCGGTCGGTTTCGACCCGTGCGATAGGTGGTGTTAGCAATGATTACCAAGTAGGAGGGTTTACTCGGTTCGTGAATATTTTTTTCATTAAACACAGTGACGATTTGTTTTATAGTATTTTTTGCACGTTTTTACAGTTTAATTGTAACAAAATGTGTTAAAACACAAATTAAATGTGTTTTAACACAAATCGAGTGAATTGTCTCAGAAATTTAAAACTTCTTTTAGTATGGATAGTAAATAATTCGTTCAAATAATCTAGGAAAGGTGAAATAAGAGCCCAATATTCCATATTTTGTGCTTATGGGAGTTGAAAAAAGGAGATATAATTTTTGTGATAAATTTTAGAAAATGTTAATTTTACACAAACTTCAATAATAAATTGATGCATATCGCGCCATCTAGTGAAATTTATTTGAACCAAATATCCTTTCTTAGCGTCGTGACTCCGTACCATTACATACCAAGACCCCAGTATACTTCGAAGAGCACGTTGTACGGTTGAGTAGCATTTGTAGATCTTTGATTGACAGTCGTTACAGTTAGTCAAAAGTACAAAAGTCGGACAACCAGTCTTCCCTAGATTGAAATCAGACAACAACATAGTTGGCAAAAAGGAAGACAGAGGAAGAGAAAAAAAAAACATAAATATCGTTGTATCAAAACACATTCTATAAAAGTAATATTATTAATAATACTTGTAAATTATTTCATCACCACAATTGTAAAAACCGAGACAGAAAACATCGTGAGGTCCTGCCACAAAGAGGAATCCTATTTCCCAGTAGTAAAATCATTAAATGACTGATTATGTTATGGGTACTTTTTGCCCCTCCGTCTAATATCAACATTTCCACAGAGTAATATCGGTGTCTGACGAGAAGATGCGCCTACACTACGTGGACAAACAGAATAACAACGTGAACGGAGAACCGAACTACACGACTGAAGCCAACTTCGGCAACCTGCACAAACAGTGGATCAGCCAGAGGTCCACCGTTATTGAGCAGTGAGTCACTTTATTACTGTATTTTTTATGATTTATACAGGGTTCGATGAGGTTCGATTCGTATGCGATCATATTTTAAGAACTGTTTCTGCCCATGTATATGAACAAGTTTCTCCAAGCAAGTCATAGAAAAACCTCAAAAAAAAATTGTATCGCCCATACAAAATTTGCTCACCTGACCTGACTTTGTATATAAATTCCATTTATTTTAATAGTTTTTAAGATTTCCATGCGTAATGTACCTACCACCAAGTGCAAAAGTCGCCGAGGTTAGAGACTCCTGCGGCTTCTACCCGATAACAACTAATAACGAGCCATATCTTCTCAAAATATCCTGCTAATGTAAGAAGGGATGCAAGGAGGCGCTTCCTTTACTGAGAGCTGAGCTGAAATGCTCGGTGCTTTTTTCCTACCCAGCTATGGCCCATCGAAGATGGTCCATTTATATCGAAAATTAAAATTTACATTTGCTCCTGTTCGTATCAAGGTATTGGCAAAATCGCTCGTCTATGAGAAACGTCATTCGAAATAAAGTTATAGTACATTTAATTTCCTTTCATTATAGTACAAAACGAAATCTGTGAGACTAATAAGTTCACTCATAATTTCGAAAAAAACAAAAAGAAGGTAAAAATAGATTTTTTGAAGAATTGAGACAAAGCCCTCTAAATACCTATTTGTGTACATACTACCAAAGAAAAAGCCATACAATCATGTATAAAAGACATTTCAGCCCAGCTCTCAGGCAACAAGTACACTCCCCTCTGCATCCCTTCTTATATTTGCAGGGTGAGAGTCAAAATGGCGGGTGTACCATAGCGAATTAAATTATACCAATTACTCAAACAATGTACCTAAAATATACTATTTTGTACCTAGATCTAAAAAATCTATACCTCCTTCAGAACGTTTGTTTTTCGAAATTAAGGTACGAGGGTCATTCAATAAATACTTAGCCTACAAAAAGTAAACGAAAATTTTGGAAAAGTAGCAATTTATTTTTCAACATAGTCTCCTTTTAGTTCGATACGCTTAGCCCAGCGATGCTCCAACTTTTTTAACCCGTCGGAAAAATATTTTTTGTCAAACTCTGCAAAATAGGCCTCCGTGGCGGCGATGACCTTCTCATTCGATCCATATCTGTTCCCGGCGAGTGATTTTTTCAGATTAGGAAACAGAAAGAAGTCACAAGGGGCCAAATCTGGAGAATACGGTGGATGGGGCAGCAATTCGTAGCGTAATTCGACCAATTTGGCCATGGCAGCGGCAGACGTGTGAACCGGTGCGTTGTCGTGGTGAAACAGCACTTTTTTCTTCGCCAGATGGGGTCGATTTTTCTTTAATTCGGCTTTGAATCGGCCCAATAAATCGGCATAGTAAAGCCCTGTAATTGTTTTACCCTTCTCGAGGTAATCGATGTAGATCACACCTTGTGAATCCCAGAAAACGGTGGCCATAACTTTTCCTTTTCCGATTTTACAGTTTTCGCCTTCTTTGGAGCACGTTCCCCGGTCTGGATCCATTGTTTTGATTGCTCCTTGGTCTCTGGTGTGTACCAGTGGATCCAGGTTTCATCGACGGTTACAAAACGACGCAAAAACTCCGCTGGATTCCGCTTAAACAGCGCCAAACACGTCTCCGATGTGATCTCACGGTTGCGCTTGTTTTCTGGTGTGAGTAAACGCGGCACCCATCGCGCCGACAGCTTTCTCATGCCGAGTTCCTCGTGAAGAATATGATTCACTGTTCCTTCTGAAATGCCTACAGTCTCAGCTAGCTCCCGAACCTTCAATCGGCGATCTGCCAATACGAAATCATGGATTTTTTTAATGTTTTCCTCCGTAGCAGCTGTTTTCGGTGCACCTGGACGTGGTTCATCAAAAACCGACGTACGGCCACGTGCAAACTCGTTGAACCAATTCTTGACGGTGGCCATCGATGGAGAAGAGTCACCGTACACAGCATCCAAGCGCTCTTTGATTTCGATGCGCGTTTTCCCTTCCAAAAATAGGAATCGAATCACCGAACGATATTGCTCTTTTTCCATTTTTGTAAAACCGATTGACACGTTCGCTTCCATAAGTTGTCAAATTAAAACAAATGAAGGGATTGGAATGAAAATTTGAAAAAAGAATTAAAAAAGAATGTGCTACACTGTGGTAAAACTCTTTTGAAACTACAGCGCCCTCTGGCGATGAGGCTAGGTACTTATTGAATGCACCTCGTACACACCATATTGACATCAAGATGTCGGGTGTTCTATAATATTTTATTATTTAACCATTACTCATAAAATATAATAACACCAAAAAATTGTATCTCAAGTAAAATAAACATACTTGATCAGTTGGACAGTTCCTGAGAAATAAAGCACTCGTGTCTTGTGTATAAGTAAAAACGATAGTTATCATGCAATGTTGATATAGTTATATATATTTAGTTGTTTGTTGTTGTTGTTGTTTATATTTCACGGTTTCTTTTTAATTACGAATTTTATGAGTATGAATAATTTATTATATTAATAAGTTACTAGCGACCGTCCGCAACTAGCAACTAGCTTCGTAAATACGCTTTATGATAAAATATGATGCGGGTAGTTGATAAAAAAAATGCAATTTGTTGTTGGAAAATTTTTGATTGTTTTATCTCCTAGGAACTATCTGACTGATAAAGTGTGTGTATTTTTGACTTGAGGTACTTTTTAGGTACAATTTTTTGGTGTAATTATGTTTTATGAGTAATGGTTAAATAATAAAATATTATAGAACACCCGAAATCTTGATGTCAATATGGCGGGTGTAGCTTAATTTCGAAATAATTTCGTTCTGAAGGAGGTACAGATTATTTAGATCTAGGTACAAAATAGTATATTTTAGGTAATTTTTTTTGGTAACTGGTGTAATTTAATTCGCTATGGTACATCCGCCATTTTGACTCAAATTTGCAGGCTATGATTTTGAGAAGGTAGTTTGGTCTATACGGTTTATAGAGCTGCGGTTGGGCTTAAATTGTTTAAAATTTAATTAACTTAAAAAAAATACCGAATATTTTTTGTCAAAAACCGCATAGTTTATGACTTTAAAGCAAAATGTGAAAAGGTCCCAAAATTTCGCAGTTTTTCGTCTGGTTCGCAGCTAGCACAAGTTTTTAGAAGTTACAAATTTAGTTTCAGAATACCCTAACTGGTCCATACATAAATCAGAAATACATTATGCTTTGCGATTCTAGCCTTTTTTTGTGTCGATTTCTACTGGGCTAATATCCAAAAGTGTAACAAAGATAACAATGTGTCCTTTTTTGTTTTAGCAATATGAACCGTCTTGGAGTTGAACTGGGTGATGTCAAGATCTTAGTTCATGCAGTCAATTTAAAAGGTCAGTGCAATTAAAATGCTTTCAAGTCAAGAGTGAATAGGTTACTTATAGGCAGGCGTGGCTTTTTAATTGTTTCATTAATTACAGCAGCAAACGTATTAAAATACACATAATTACTTATCATAATATTAAAAACTACTTGCCGCATTCTAGGTTACAAATATATGATCCAAGACAACGTGCGAATGGTTCAAGAGCCCGAATGGTGTACTATCCCTTGTGGGTACGCTGCTCAGGCCGTAGTACGAGACGTTCGAGCCCACATCATACAAGAGGGGGGCAAGTTCAGCACGCCGCAGGAGGCCTACCCGCCTGGAGACAGCGTGTTCCTGCTCACACAGGGGCAGCACTATGGCGCTCATGCTACTGTGAGTATTGTTAATGTTTCAGGGAATGTGTCACACCTGGCGAACGAATTTCAACTTTTATATGCATTGAAATAAAGTCGAAAATAAATAAAATTCACCAGGTGCTGCTGCCTGCTTTGATGCTTTCGCGGAGTGGTAAAACTTGTAGCGCTTTTACACCAGAACGTTACTGAGCCGGAACCATTTTCCTGCATCGCTCGCTATACCTTGTCATAATTGGTCACTAAGGCCCGCTTGCGTCACCCTGGCAGCGTCGGACTGGCCTTATAGTCGAGGGTGCTTTTGCTCGCCGGGTCCCGACCACGGGCCTGACTTAAGGAGCTTGCTGCTAGCCGAAAGACGGTTGGGACCCGCGCTGGCTAGGGCCCGGCTATTGCGACCTACATATTAAGTAGATACACACCAGCACATAGGTACAGCATGACCACTATATAAGTTGCATATTGTGTAATTCTCACCATTTGGTTCACGCAAAAAACTTGTGAGCAGGGCCGGATCTAAAGGGTGAACGTGAATGTAAAGGGCCCCCATACCCCATTGAAGTCAGTTATTTAATATTCTACTAGTGCTGAGAAAAAAACCTTTTCTGCATAAGACGACTTACTTTCTTATATTTATGTACAAAAGTTAAAAGAAAATCTTACCCAATACAAATACTGCGCGTACCTATTTACAAAAATTTCGGCGGTCGCTCTTGCACCTTATATTTAAATTTCTGCATAAGTCGATACAATCAAATAAAAATAAATTAAGTTATCATGTTATCATTAATTTTATTTATTGCTTTTGTTTTACGGAAAAGGTCTTTGGTAGGTCATTACTTTAGTTACCTTTAGTAGAAATTCTCAAACGATGGAATTAAAGGGCTGGTGTCATACCTTTTCACCACAAGCTAATCCTATCTTTTAATCGATCATTGTCGAGAGCGGGCAAGCACATTTAAGAAAAATAGAAACACGTTTTTACACAAAATATCAATTAGTTTGATAAATTTGATAGTTTATGCCGTTTAGGGATTAGTGGAAGGCCCTCAAGTGTATTAGCCCAGGGCCCGAAAAATTCACGATCCACCTCTGCTTGTGAGAGACGTATATATAGTATGAGACTATGCTATCCACTGGGGCCGGAATTGTTGGATTTCCTTATAATATGAATCCGATCTAATCAAAAACTCCCAGGGCCCCAGGCTTGAGAAGAGCCTCCCGGGCCCTTGTGACCCAGTCCGACCCTGCCCTGGGTTATCTTACCAACCCTTAACTTAGTGACTAAACCGGTCAGTTATGTATGGCTTATTTTTCATTTAGCCTACAGTTATTAACTAACTATGAGTTAAGTTTTTGACGCAAGTGGGCCTAACAGAGGGAGACCGCTTACTTTACAAACAAGTATTCCAGCCGCCTTCGCCTTGTTGCCCGCATGACACGCAGCAATGTTAATGTATTTTGGAGGAATCAAAATTCCCGTCACCGCCTTACAGAGAAC
Source organism: Orthosia gracilis (assembly GCA_947562075.1). Taxonomy (NCBI): domain Eukaryota; kingdom Metazoa; phylum Arthropoda; class Insecta; order Lepidoptera; family Noctuidae; genus Orthosia; species Orthosia gracilis. The sequence goes on along the minus strand of OX387270.1, from coordinate 29,335,173 downwards.
TTTTTGAACCCGTTTCCTGAAGTATACGTTGGTATTTCGCCACGCTCATCGTATGGCTACTAAAAATATGTTACTTCCACAGGTAGTGGACTCGGAGTCGATCCGCAGTGGTCGCATCAAGGTGTCAGTGACAGAGAGAGCTGAACCCCTTCCGATCTCTCATGCCGCTGCTACTTCTTACCGGTCTGCTCACCACGCCGCAGCTGCGTGTGGTACGTACGCAACTACACTTATCATCATCATATCAGCCGAACGACATCCACTGCAGGACATAGGCCTCCCCCAAGCGTCACCGCATTGACCGGTCCCGTGCGTCCCGCATCCAGTGGATCCCCGCAACCTTCACCAGGTCAATATAACTGTGCAGCTGGTACTGTGATGTCACTCTGAGTTAGACTCTCGCTAATGGCGCACGAGGCGAAGACGGGGCGCCGCGCGGGTACCAGGGAATGGGTTCGCAACCCAGCGAGGCGCACAGTTATTTTAACCGTTTAATACAATCAGTCGATCTGCCTCTCCTTTTAAGTAACCTTTAGCACGTGATTTTTAGCTAGATATTGTTTTTACAAGCTTTTATTTAACTTGAAATGTAGGTATGTATGTAAGTGTGTTCAGGTCAAATCTTGCAACTGAATTTTAAAGCTGTTATCCTCCACCGATTAAGATAAAATTTTGCATACACGTTTAGTTTGGATGACAATGCATGGTTAGCTAAGTGACGTCATTCTAAATCCAATATGGCGGTTGGCTCAAGATGTCGGACTAGTTATATTTGGTGAACTGCCATGATATGGGTATCAAATCAAAGGTTTTGCTGATATGAATACGGAAAAAGCTTGTTTGAAAAAACATTTTTAATGAATATTTTCTTCCTTATTGAGTTGATTTTCTTACGGCTCTTCCCCATTTTAATTATACTGTTCAGACCTCCACAACACAAGAACTGGGTATAAGGGCGATTAAAAGTTAATGATGACTGAGAAGCTCGCTTTTCGCTGCTATGTTTCGACTCGCGGTGTGTCCCGGCCCACCATTAAATTTGACTGTATCTGTAACATTATACCAGGTCGAAATTCTGACAGTTTTTTATTTTATTTTCAGGAGTATCAGCTCAGATGCTGTCACGCATCACAGGCGTGGTGCTGGTGGTGGCGGGCCAGCGACACGACATGCCCACTGAGGGCGTCAACAAAGTGAACATAGGACTCAACCTTAAGTTTAATAAGAAGGTAAAATAAACCATGAATCTTCCATCAATCCGTCCAATCAAGGTGGAAAGATAGTTCACTTCAATCAAGCTAACTCCACTTCAATTTTCATGTTGAGATGTTTACAAAATAGACTGGTAGGGACATTACTTGTTGCGGTAAGTTCATTAGTCAGTCTACATTCTACTCCAATACAAATTAGCTTACTCTTGTAACAGTTTTCCATAAGTTGCATCATCTTAAACCACTGGTTGATAATCAATGTCATCCTGTGCAGAGATTGATGCGAAAGCAAATAACTCTAGTGAAAAAGCATTCATTCTGTAATGATTGTTCATGAAATGGAGATGACACACGATTCATAATGATAAACATTATCATTTTATGACCCATGTATTTTGAAATAAGGGTGAGATGTCATGGGTCCTGACTGCGTTTTCGTTTTCAAACATGTTAACAGAATGATATCAGTTTTAGGAAAAAAATAACTTTAAATCAAGTCCTACACAGAAGTTCAGTTTGTGCCAAAAATAAAGCATTTTAAATGCCTAGTCATTCTAAAATCAACTTAACAAACATAACCATAAAGTTGATATTTGTTTAATCTGCCTCTGTAGTTACGTTTGCGTGCTGGAAGTATTAAATAGAAAAAGCGAAACAAGGTTTTGAATCGACCTTTTGTTTGTATTAAACGCCAACACGCCTCCACAATTCACAGTACCTTATTTCTTATCATAGAATCTGGAGGTATCGGGCTACACCCGCCGTTGTAAGGTGACCAACTCCTGGCTATACTCCGAGCGCTGCATCGAGCTGGTCAAGTCTTTCGAGCTGCAGTATCCCGAGCTGTTCGACAGCTTATCATCCTACAATAAAGACATTTACTTTGAAAGCGATCTCTTTCCGAATGATATTGGGTGAGTTTTGTTCTTGTAATTTGCGGCCATCCATAAAGTATGTCACGAATTTCATGATGTTTTGAGGCTCCCCTCCATTCTTGTTAAAGGTGGACACATTTCAATATTATTATTCTTATTTTGGCAAGTTTTTCGTTAGCGTTGAAGAGAGCTTCTCTACTTTAGATACATACAACACGTGCCGTCACAAACCTTAGGACTCGCTCCCGGATTCACATTTTGTTGACCCTCACCATCGTATCTCTCTCTCCTTGTTGACACAAATTTGTGGATGGCTTCCAAAACACACCTTACACACGACCGAAGGGAACAACAATACAGTTAGTTTCATAATATGAATATCTGTCCATATATTTTGTTAGCTCGATGATGGGTATCAAGTTTGTCTGTATTTTGGCGTATGGTTTTAAAGCCGCTGTAATACAAATTAAACTGTCCGGACAAACAATATCATGTTTAGGAAGGGATGTCGACTGTCGCGGTGGAGTCCGTGTTAGCGAGTGTTGATCGAGCCGCGCCGATAGCGTGTGGATCCCGCAGCTGTGTGTGCATTGCAGACAGTGAATGTTGGCCGTCTGCGAAGTGTTGGATTCAATTCCAACAATATTTATACAAAAGATACATACAAAATGCCAAGAATGCCAATAATTCCCTACTTCCTCAACAGCAAGAGCAAGCCACAAGAGATAGCCGGATGGATAAAGAAACAGCCACACACTCAAGCCGCGAAGCGTGAGTGTGGCTCCGAAGCGTTGGAACCTGAGGAGATGAAGATGCTCGCCCAGGATTTGGACAGGCAGTTGACCGAGCTGCAGGATAAGGAGAAAAAGGTCACGCTGCAGGTCAAGTGGAACTTACTGTACAAGGTATGTGATTTTGTTGGGAAAACTATCAGCTAATTGAATAATGGTTTTTAGTAGAATTAGAGAGGGATAATTATAAGTTTTCACTTCTTTTAATAGGTACAAATGAAAAACAATAATCTGAATAAAATAATATCAAGTAGTTCAAAATGATATGATATTATCATGAGATCATGACATTCATGACCATATAGGCGGATTGACATGAAGCAATTTATTTGTTAATATATTATATAATCATTATATATATATTAATGTCCCCACTGGGACACAGGCCTATTCTCTGTGAGAGGGAATGGGCCGTAATCCACCACGCGGGCCCAGTACGGGTTGGTGGATTTCTTAAAATTTTTGGTTCTAGGACATTGGTTTCCTCACGATGTTTTCCTTCACCGTTTGAGAGCAGTGGTGATGAAATAAATAACACAAAGTAAAGCGCCTGCCTGGGCTCGAACCCACGACCTACAACTTGTAAGTCGCGGCCGATACCACAGAGCCACCACTGCTCTCCTCTGCTCATTTATTTGTTACTTGATCGCAATAGTAAAAAAATTTGGATTAGAAACAGTGTTAAGTTGGTGCAAGTCATTTATTGCCTTTGGGAAATACAGGCGTAGCCGTTGTTATGGTGCATTGCGTATATGGGCTTAACTGTTAGAACTGTCAGTATAATTGTTTCAGCATTTTTAAAACAGCTTTTACTCGTTATTTGTAAATTAATGAGGGATCATCTAATAACACCGGCTGATCATCAATATCATCGTATGGTGCGATTGTGCGAAAGCAAATAACTTTAGTGAAAAACGTTCATTCGGAATGATTGTTCATGAAATGGAGCTGACATACATAATTATATCACAGATAATATAATACTAGCATACAGATGTCTCATCCCATACATTGAAACCGTGCCGACGTAACTAGCGTTTTTCGTCTGGTTATCTGATTATTTTTTGTACATCGATCGCGTTTGGTTTCGTTCCATGGCGATAGATAGATGGTGTTAGGAACAACTTGCAAGTATTTAATAGGGTTTACTCAGTTCGTGAATATTCTTTTCTTTTAACACTGTGACGATTTTGCAGTTTAATTGCACCAAAATGTGTTACAATAAAAATTTAAGCAATCGAATGGTAGGCTTCAGAAATTTAAAACCGCGCAATCTATTGGCATCAATTTTAAATGATCCTATCAAATAATCTTTGAAATGTGAATGAAGAGCCCAATATTCATTCCGTTATTTTACACACAATTCAATTAAAATCGGTGCATATCGCGCCATCTGGTGATTTGAACCAAATTTTCTTTCTTAGCGCTGGAACCCCGTGATTATACAACAGTTATAATTATTAGAATTAAGCGTAAATATTCACTTCGTTTGGCTTGGTTAGCCAAGGGAAATAGGAACCCTATGCCTAAGCATAGCGTTTTGGGTTCATTTCGGTCAGTGTTATTGGATTTTCTTATCATGAATTTCTTAGTAGCACCCGGTAGTCTAAACAACAAAGTGTCCTCCTTTTTTTCTACTTATAGGAACACTTAGGGAAATAGCGTGGCATTACATTCTCTTCTTTTTTTCTCGTCAACGGTTCATCAAATTATACATTATGGGCCTAGTAGCTGGCCACATTTATTCCAGCGTTGAAGGAGTTACATCATCAAAATTTGTTGCTTGTTGCCAGCCGGAACTCCACAGCGGCAACATCGCGCCAGATCCCCGCGCGGACTTCAAGCTGTACGACCGCATCGTGTGCGTCGCCAAGAACATGACCGTTCCCGTCGGAGCTACCGGCACTATCGTCGCTGATTGTGCGCCACCCAACAACAATACTGTGCGGCTGAGTGACAAGCTGAACGCGGATCACTCGTACCTGGTCATGTTTGATAAGCCCTTCCCTGGGGCTATGACCGAAGATCTGTTTAAAGAGGCGAGGTTTTATAGGTAAGACTCCATATTTCTTCCTAGCTTATTGCTCAATCTGAATTGCCTAGAATTGAGCAGTTTCTACTCGTATTTCTTACATCGTTAAGCTTAATATCGTATGTATTTCAACAGGTTGTCCCCGTGCAACATGCTGAACCTGTCGTACGGCCGCAAGCTGCGCGGCACGGTGAGCGCGGCGCCCCCGCAGGACTGCTTCCTGCCGCAGACGCAGACGCAGACTCAGACGCACACGCAGACGCACAACGTGCTGCGCAGGGAAGACGGACATCACTCCGCCTTCGCTAACTACAGGTACACGCTACACGCGGTATATGTTACGCTCCAAGACCGAAATCGTGAATTACGCGTTAAGGCACATTCGAAACCGGCCACAAAGCGTTGTGTTAGTAAAGAAAACCCAGAACGCGTTCTGAGACCTAACTAATAAATAAATATCATTTAATTGGAAAAATAAATTTGTTCTTAAAATTACAAACCCAAAAAACTGCGAGGCAGTATGTCGGCGGAATTAGCGCTCGTATAACGTATGGTAGAAAAATTATAATTCTATTTATTCCGTCAGTGAGATTATCAAATAATACTGGACCCGTATTTTTTGCTTTATCTATATATATAAAATATCTATATATATATAAAATATCATCCTGGTCACGCTATAACTTGAGAACGGCTTAACGATTTCGCAATAAGAAAAAAAGGGTAGGTAGGGTAGGTAAGGTAGATAGGTGGGGTAGGCAGTTGACGCAAGCAAAGCAGCGGGCAAAGCTAGTCTATATATATAAATTAACCCCTATTTCTCGTGGTCACGCTATAACTTGAGAACTGCTGTACCGATTCTTTTTTGGTGTGGTTGTTATTGTTAGGAGAAGGTTCTTATAAAAAAGAAAATTAAGAAAAAATAGGGTAGGCAGATGACGGGAGCGAAGCCGCGGGCACAGCAAGTCAAATAAATAAAAATTGACAAAGATATAGCGCATCAAAGTTCAAGAGAGGGGGCTAGTGACGCTACTTTGTCAGTATAAAGTGTAGCACACAGTGACGTCACACGATATTTCAACGCACGGTATAGCCGTAATCTTTTGTTTACGTGGCAAACCTATTATTTTTAGGTTAGGTATATAACTGACAGACTAATAGATATTTGTCATCATCCCTATTTAGTGTACATAATATACATAGTTATAAGCATAACAAACTCACAACAATACAACATACGTTCGCGCGTTTTTATAAGTGACGTTATTCACGAGTGCTCACAACTGAACTTCACTGATGCAACCACAACGCGAATTTGCGACGGACAAAAGAGAGCCGACGAGACTTTGTATATTTTCGTCATGGGTGTTATTTTCATGTGACATCAAATTATCGGTAGTTCTGTCTTGTCTTGTTCTATTTTGGATTTCGATTCCCCATATTCGTTATTAGCGACCCCAAAAGCAATGAAAATAACTTCCATGGCGAAAAATATGCAAATTCTCGTCAGAGCCCTTTTGTCCGTCGCGAATTCGCGTTATGGTTGCATCAGTTAGGGCTCAGAACGCGTTTTGGCTTTTCTTTACTGCCACAACGCTTTCTTAGCACTTTTTTTCAATGAGCGTTTTCTGTTATATGTTATGTAAACATCTTTTTGAGCAACCGTTTTCACTATTACTAAATATCCCTTAATTATTTACAGCCCTCCGGGAGACAAGGCAGTGTCGCCGGACAACCGCAAACAAAGCAGCCCCGCCACCGCTAACAATGCACCAGCTGGACAGGTAAGCTACTATACCTAAGTTTTATTATTAGTAACTAGCTACCGCCGGCGGCGGGATTTGATATTCGTTCCGGAAACCAGGTGTGAGTCTCGCAACGTCCAACTCCCATGATTTCCATAAATGTGGGCAAGAGGTTTAAGACCTGTGGAAGCCGGAACAACTCTATGAATCTATTTTTATAACTTTCTAGGCACTTTTCACGTTGACTGCGATGTGGATGAAATTTTGGACGCCTAATAAGCCTTCCTATTTTTTTTATATATATTATAGGCTCGCACTTGACCACTATCTTTTTATACGCGTTCGCAGTTTTGATTTAAGTGTATGTTACTGTAAAAGCCCGAACTACAGTAAAACCAAGGATTTACCGGTAATTTCAGAGATGCGCAAAATGGTTAGATAAAAGTATTTAAATATGCAATGCTAATACTTTTCTGATTATATACTATTTCAAATGAAAAATACAATTTTTTTTGCTTTGTTTTTTAATATTAAATGCCAAATATGTATTTTCAAAATATTTTAATTAAGTAAATACTTTTTGTTGTTTTTTAAGTTTTTTTTAAATATATATATAACAAGTTGTTCAGAAACACTGTCACTCATCTTCCTTTTCTGTTGTCTCATTATTATACCACTATATGAAAAAAAAACCTTTTTGGCGAATTATATCCAATTCTCAAAATATCCAGTGGGCTCAAAATGTCCAATTCTTACATCGTCCAAATCATAAATTGTTCTATTCGCATATTGTCCAATTAGCAAATGGTCCAGTTCGCAAATTGACCGATTCAAATTTCAGTCGTTAATTTTAAATCTATTTCATATACAGAGATTATTGTGCTGTAGAACCGCATCTAGGTACTCATAATTATGTTGATTCCATTGTATAAAAATTTAAAAATACCTACATTACTACATTATATTTTATTGATTCCATTTTATAAAAATACATGACTACCTCAATACTAACATGACTACCCTAATACTTAATAGCGATATTACGATTTATCAGCCCAAATTGTTTAAACAGATTTGTGATTTTTTTTCTAAAAAAGTGTTGATATTTAATTGTAATCGTTTTTGCTTCGAGCCGAATCTCATCCAATCTCACGTAGGTGTCGTCAAAAAACGGCTTTCATCAAAGACGCCAGCATTTTTTGTCAAAAAGTTGGTTACGCATTTCTCTACTACGCTTTAAAATAATCAAAATAAGTAATAAACATTATTTCACATCGATCTTCCAACCGGGTTAAAACGGTTAACAATTTGAAAAATAAACTATAATAGCAATATATCATTCGATCATCGACATTGTTGTCGATTATCGAATGCACTAACTTAGGCTAAGTTAGTGGATCTGCACAAGCACATCACTAACTCGTCGCAAGAAGCAGCGGCCCTACTACGCGATGCGTTCGCTTAATAAAGTATCGTTTTGTGATTTTTACATTGCTTGTCCAGTCACTTAGCGACAAACTTAGGTATTGTTTAAGAAGCAATGTATTTAACGCAAAAATAGTACAGTCGTTGTGATATTTGAAAACATAATAACATAGTAGAACCAAGAAATATTTTACGATATATTGTTTTTCATGAATTTAAAGACAAATATAGAAAAATATTTGTACTTACATATGGTAAAAGTGATTCCATGATTTTTAAAGTTTTGGTTTAGGCTTCGGTTTTTACAAGAAACCACTGAACAACACGGCATTCTTTTAATTTTTCACGATCACGGTCGAAAGCGCACTAGCACAGAAAGCACCGCACAGTCAGACCACGTCGCGCGGCAGCGACACGCCCCCTTGCCACTTCTCTTGTATTTTATATTTCTATGGAAAATAGGTATTTTGTTTTTGCATTTTAAATACAAGTATTTCAAATAAGTCACATCTCTGCCAATAATACCTCAGATTTACCAGGTCTTACTGGAGAAACACCGAAATGAATTAATTGCAAATTTTGGGCTTTTACTAGCAATCACATACTAAATTTTAAGATTTACCTTTGAGACTTGTAAATATTGTAAAGTCTATGACACAGTTTGATACAAAATGATGAAACTTGGTAAAACTTAGGATTTACCGTAGTTCGGGCTTTTACAGTAACATCATATATTATATGTAGTTATTGTTAAATAACAATTTTATACTATGTCAATTTGTACCTATGTATTTTTTTTTAATATTATTTGTAATTTGTCTTACACTCAGGATAACGCCACTCACTTACTTCGAAGCTTGTTGAAGATCAGCGAAACTGATGCTGAACCTAAGAAAAATAAGGTAATTCTTACATTGTGGTATTTTAAAAGGCTAATTTTTCAAGACAGATTGTGCTAGCCAGCTTCACTCTGTCGTTATGTATTTAAAATTATTCTCATTTTTTGTGCTTGCTTTTTATCTTAGCTGAGTCAGGAGTGGGGGCTTGTGACTAGGGATATTCGATATACATCGAAAGCACCGATATACATCGAAAGCATCGATGTACATCGAAAGCATCGATATTTACAATGCGATACATCGAATCGATTCGATGTTTTGAAAAGCTATCGATATAAACTATGTATCGATGTTAACCAGTTAATTTCACAAAAACTCAAGTTTGAACACATGCAAGATGTACATATATACAAGATGATGATGATGATGACTTTGAAAACAGGTCATCTTATCAAAGTGAATGTTTTAATATGTACTTACAGATTATGAAAGGAGTTAGATCTATTATTTTATGAAAGATTAAAATCTAAACTTTAATAAAATAATGGATTAAGCTCTTTTCATAGCCGTCATATGCAAAATTTTTCATTCTGACAAGATGACCAACTTTCATCCGATACATCGAAAGACATCAATGTACAGTTTAGATTTATCGAATAAAAAAAAACATCGATGTTTTTTCAAAGTGGTCACCCCTACTTGTGACGTCATTTTGTCAGTATAAAGTGTAGCACGGAGTGACGTCACACGATATTTCAACGCACTGTATCGTCGTAATTTTTAGGGTACGTGACAAAAAAAATCGTGACCAATGTTTTAAGGTAATCTAACTGACGGACTAAATAGATTTTTTCTTGTCATCATCCCTGTTCTGGGAACGGGAAGTAATAAAATAACTTACGGTAAACTTAAGGATAGGTCTAATTTTAAACAGTTTGAGTGTTTTTCGCTTTTCCTCATAGTTTCAGGTTTAGCCACCAACGCCCACTTGAAAAACTTACCCTGTATATAAAAATTGTTCAATTGAAATGAATCCTTAAAAATTGTTTGTTTGTTGTTTTTGTTGGAGGAGCAATGCTGGTCGTAGTAGGTCGTGGGTTCGAATCCAGGCAGGCGCTTTAATTTGTGTAAGTTATTTCATCACCACTGCTCTCAAAACGGTGCAGGAAAACATCGTTAGGAAACCGCCATGTCCTAGAACCAAAAATTCGAACACATGTCACATCCAACTAACCCGCATTGGACCCGCATAGTGTGATATGGCCATAGATTTAGAATTTTTTTGCTACGCAAAAAGATACACGAAGGGTGCGAGCGAGAAAACCTAATCAAGTACTAAACGCCCAAGAGAAAAAGAGAGAGTGAATGAAGTACCAATATGTCATTTTTTTCGCGAGAAGGGGTCCATAGCGTCCCTTCTGTTTTACACAGCGGTGAATTTCTTGCATTTAAATAATAATCTTTAGATTTAAATTGATAATATTAATCATGCAACTATGTTGGCTTATTCTGTGAGTGAATGTGACGTTACAAGACGAAATAACCCCAATAAATACATGTTTCATAGGTAAATACAATTTTGTCCTTGGATTGTTTCGAACCATATTTTGACAAATTTCTGCTAGTAATCGGCTCAGAAAAATATTCTTACAATAGTATATTGATTTCCATTGTTTAATAAAAGTATATTTCGTATATTTAAACAGAATTTGCTAAAATATAATGTAAAAGAGAAAATTGTTTGTTTACGCTAGGGCTTGACAAAGCGGTGACGTCAGGAGTATCGATAAAAACTTAATCTTTTTATAGTGACATCATGGCATGAATACAAACTTATTTAGTCAAGTTTTGTTTAAATAGATTTAAGTTAGGATTGACAAGATGTGTTCATCTAAACTGTACTTTAAGTTGCATGTTTATTATATTAGCCTTTGTTTTTCAAAATGTTTCGGAGAGTTTTGATGTTTTATTACTTTGAGTAGGTTTAAGAATATCATATTGTTTGCATTTATTAGTTTTACAGTGTCTTGAATACATGAGTGCTCTGCTCACCAGCAAATTGTTCTGTTATGTAAATCTTTTTTTCTTTTTTTTTAAAAACGTTGCCCCACATTAGGAATTTCTTCCTGTATCGTGGGTGCGTTTACAAACATATAAACTCACATACACAAACACCCAGAGCCGGAACAACTATCTGTAGGTCATACAAATATTTATTCCGTGCGGGAATCGAACCCGCGACACGCAGCGCAGCAGTCAATCGCTCAACCACTGCGCCAACCGTGCGCCCAAATAATTATTTGTAATGTTTTTAATAATTATTTATAATAATTTGTAATGTTTAAATAAATATAAAATAATAATCTGTACCTACAGATGCCCAAATAATTCTGTATTAAGAGAAAATGGATTCGAATTTTAAACAGAGATGGATGGTCTCTACAATATGTAGTAAACATTTCGTATTGAAATACCTACTGCACTACTAAGAAAACATCGACGAATCCTAATGAAAGAATCTATACCTAATTTATTTGTGCCTGTAAGAATGACACTTCCTATCGTATGGTTAGTTAGTGGCTAACCTAGATAGTATTCTGTATAAGCAAGCATGTATTTTGCCCAGTTTTTATAACAGTTCAATATAAACAACAACGGCAGCAACCCTTTAATCTTGTTTCTTATTGTGTTCACCAAGTATCGATATCGATACTGAACATGGACTTTTTAACAACACTTTTTTAACTAACACATGGACAATTTCCCTCACACATAGATTTTATTTTTTTGGTTTTGCTTATCATCTGACTCTGTTTATCTTGTACATACTATATCTATGGATATGGCACATTATCTGTCACAGAGAGGAGGCCAGTGTCCGAGCAGTGGCAACATTAAAAGGGTGATGATGATGTCTCCATTATTTATTTTAACCATTATTAATTTTCCTTTAGCCTACGACGCCGGAACAGAATCGTAATTGGCGCGTGAAGAACGACAATCAGTCCTCGCCGGTCCACGCACCTCAACAACAACAGAGGTAAGCACAGAAACTGAGAGGGCGTCACTGCCGGCTATGTGAAACATTAGGAACACAACTTTCTGAAGTCGACTTAGGCTCACTTGCGTGCAAATATTAACCCAGAGCTAGTTGATAACACGAAGTTAAATATATATGTCGAAAATAGGAGGGCTATCTTCAATATACCCTCGATCTCGTGGGCTTACTGCGGGTAAATGCATGCCAAAGCACAGTGTGTAGATAATGTATGCAGTTTAGTGACAGTCCCTTGTCCAATTACCAGCCGGGTGTGCACGGCCTACTGTGACAGGCTTGAGTCGCACATTTTTATCATAGTACGGGACCAAAAACCGTGATAATAAGCGTGGCTCAAGCCTATCACAGAGGCCGTGCTCGCCCGGTTGCAGAAAGTTGAAGCGCCAATTTTTAATCACTAGTCTTAAACTTTTAGATGCAACTGCACGAATAATTCCACTTTTCCCCAGTTCTCTCAAGTCCACCTGCAGTGCTTGAAACTTTCCCCGCTCCTTCGCGTCACCTTCCAAAATGGATGTCACATTAACTTACTCTAAGATTAAAATCGTTCGCTGGTATTGGACATTGGAGAAATTAAGTGTTGCCAATTGAATAAAATCGAATTAAAATTTGAATCAGTATCAAAATGTTGCCAATGCATTAAATTCATAACAAGCGATATTTCTTTGTTCCTGATTATTAATCATATACCTTCCTCCGATAAATATATTAACTCATAAATAAACTCACGCCTTTTTCCCATGGGGGTAGGCAGAAACTACAGAACGCCATCTGCTACGATCCTTACATACTTCTTTTGGTTCACTCACGTTCATACATCTAGTCATACACGCACGCCGTTGTGAGTACTGCGCACCTGGCCTTTCTGAAGAACATCACCAATAAGGTCTATGTGGTACCTTTTTACTTAGTTCAGGAGTCAGCTGATCAACCTGATTTTGACCACTTATTGTACAAATGTTTAGTGTATAATTAACTTTGTGTTACTGTTTTGTACAATTAACTTATTTTTGTTTGTTTATTGTATGCCTTTCTAGCTAGGGCCTCCCGACCTTTTTTTTTGGCCCGGAGTTAAATTAATATATGTCATATATAAATGTCATAAATAACACGGCGTTCGCTACTTACTCGGAGTTAGTAAAATAACCCGGTGTGGCACAAGCGGGCCATGGTTTATATATGTTGCCACTGAGTTAGCCAAATTGCAGAATTCAAATTGTGCCGTAATCGACCTAACCAACTTTTTATATTTGGATAATTTTTGTGCAAGCACCCCTCCTGCATTTTGGAGTTTATTTTCCGGGTAAGCAACACAATTTGTCAATTTTTTTTTAAATTTGCCCCTCACTAGGAATTTCTTCCTGTATCGCGTGGGTGCGTTTACAAACATATAAACTCACATACTCAACACCCAGAGCCGGAACAAGTATCTGTAGGTCATGCAAATACTTGTTCCGTGCGGGAATAGAATCCTCGACACGCAGTGCAGCAGTCAATCGCTCAACCACTGCGCCAACCATATTTTTTTTGATAAATTATTTTATTTTGTACTTTAAGCTATACTGTGATTTTAAATTTCGTAGACTAAACTGACAATTAGGGGTTGTTACTTTATCGTTACATAAAAATAGTGTTGTATCCTGACTATCCTGAGTGATCGAAAATCGAAGTAGATCGAAGATGCAACTATTTCACGGCAAAAAATTACATGTTAAGAAACTAGCGGCCCTTATTTAGTTTCTACTCATTTATGTCAGACTTAATTTTATCTTTCCCATTTATATTATTGTTGACTTCATATTTAACAAAATAAAAGTGTAGGTACTGTGTGTATGAATACTGTTATATTTAAATATATTACGTTTATATTCATTAAACATTTATTTACACCAATTAGTAAAATGTAATTGAGGAGTCATGTTATATCAATTCGATGAATCACTTGATTGAACCTTGCCTACAACACTATGCTCCGCGCTTGCAACATTTAAAAAATAAGGTCTGCTATTAAATCTTTAAAAAATAAGCAGCTGTCAGTTTAGTCTACGAAATTAAAAATCAAAGTATAGGTAATTCACAAAGCATACAATAGAAAAATTCAACTGTTCACCCACAGACAATGTGATGATACAATCTACTTATCTTATACTTTTACCTATTATAATCTTGAACTACTTGAATATCAATTTAATTTATGGAACGTTACTAGATGGCGCTGATGGTTTGATATTTTATGATTATACATGCTTATATGATGATTTCTAGACTTCTGGGATCGTCAACATTAAGTGGCCAATCCACATCATCCTTCTGCCTTTATCTCGATCGAATGTGTTCGATGCCCAAATAGAAAATTATGTTATACCAGGTTTTTATTTTAAGTACTTCCAAGTCGCATCCTGGGGATTGGATTTATGCCCGCCTAATGCTTCGCCCTCTAATAGAAAACGCTTTAAAATAAACTGGCAAAATGTCTATACATCTCTGCCTTATAATAAGCAGTATACATGCATAATGTATCTCGCATCCAGCGGATTCCCCCAACCTTAACCAGATCATCGGCCAATCTAGTGAGAAGCCTTCCAACGCAGCGCCTTCCGGTTCGCTTACTCCGTATCGGTCAATGTGGCGACGCATGGGGGCGACCCATGTCCAGCAGTGGACGTCTTTCGGCTGAAATCATGATGTTAAGTTAATAACCATTATTTGTATGGCTCAGGGGCCAGCCGCAGCAACAGAACTGGCGTAAGGAGACTGGGCCAGCCAACAGCAACAATAGACCCATACCCGTCTATAACAACGAGTGGAATAATACTTACAAGGTAAAGCTTAATATTGCACACTATTATACTCTGGCCAACATGATGGTACAATTTTTACTTACAAAACACTGACAGCTCAATCAGCTGACAGCAGGAGTGAAAATTTTACTTTAGCTCTAATTTAATCTTCTAGTCCTATGATCTTGGATATTTTATGTTCTCAAACTGTAAATCATCTGTACTAACTGAAATCGATGTACAACAAACACAACATTATATGTCAAATTCGTTTAATTACTTTAAAACATTTGTTTTTGAGTAGAGGGTAGTCCTAAAAAATCAGCTGTGTTATTATGTTACTAAACATTATATCTTCAAAACGGCTGGAGTAACAAGTATGCAGATCTATACTTAATATTATAAAGCTGAAGAGTTTGTTTGTTTCTTTGAACGCGCTAATCTCAGGAACTACTAGTTGGAACTACTAGTTATCTTCTTAGCGTATCGATGGCTAATTTGGTTTTTAAATATTATGCGTGGCCCAGTATTCAGCTTCGGTCTTCGATCAATAATACACAAGGTGAACAATCCCATACAAAACTTCTCTTCAAAACTGTCACCAATTGTGTTCCTACGTAATTCTAAGAATTCTAGTTGAAATAAATATACATTAATGCAAAATCAACCAAATGTTAAAATTATACCAAATTCACAAAGCTATGTACAAAAAGCAATAAAAAATTTCTGACCTTTCTTTGCTGCTCAACATACATCAAAACAATTTTTACAATAACAATAATTTATTCATTGATCAAGCCATACACAAATTGTTTACAAATAAGAAATAAACGATAAGGCAAAATACAAATGATGAAACCCTAACTTACAATTAACTTGACTAAAAATTTAATATGGCACGCATGTTTTAAAGTCTAAATTACAAAGTTCCAGATCAGTCAATGTTTGTTAGAATAGTTGGCGCGTTGTCGACGCAAACTTTGGTCAAAAAATCATAATATTTTGTAATTGATTAAATAAACTCACGCCATTTTTCCATGGGGATCCTCACATACTTCTTCATTGATTCATAGTTACTATTTAATTCGGTTTAAACTTTATGAAAAACACTTAATGATATAAACTTAACAAAAAAAATTATTTCCTTCCAAAATCTCAATTTTACGATGATTACTTGCAAAATTGCTGAACGCACACTGCGGTATTTTGACGTCTCTATGATTGGACCATACTAATTTGAAATAAGACCACAACCGTATTTGTGGCGTTAATTTTCGGCCCGTTCTTGAAGCGCTTGCCGATCATTTAGTGTATTATTGATCGAAGGCTACGGTAACACCATTCGCTGAAGCAGCCATAAGGTCCTCACATGAACAGGATACAGGGCATGCGGCAAAGGACGATACAGGATTCTTGCTTCTTAACAAATAAATTGTCATATCTCCGATAATGTCAAAATATATATAACGTAAACCTTAAGGTCATCCGCCCCGGGGTGAGTAGAGGGATCTGTCAGACTTTTAACCGACTAAAACACAACGGTGTTCTGCAGCTATCTATGGCCGGGGCGCTGCAGTGCTTGCGCATTTAGTCACGTTCCCCGGTCAGGTATTAACCCGCATAAATACCTGCGGGCTCTGACACCTGCGGCCGCATACGACCGCAATTCCTCTAGAAGTCTAGAGAAACGCAAGTGGAACACGGCGCGCTCCAGTCTCGGGCCTGACTCCCCAAGACTGTTATCTGCAGGCCACACCCTTTGGCGGCCGGAAATCGTTTCGTAATGTTGGACTAAATTTCATGATAAAACGCAAGATTGTTTTCTAACCAACGAATTCGAAAGTTTAGATTTCGAAACTTTATTGCAACGACTCTTCGTTTTAATCAAGGATATCTTGATTAACACGTAGAGTTTTTTTTAAATAATTGAAGTAGTTACCCTAAACAGATGCCAGTGAAACTGCGACCAGATACAGCTCGTCACTAATAAAATATTGTCTCCCACAGAACCAGCCGCCTGTCCCTCCTTACCCTACCTTCGGCCAGCCCTTCCAAGGTCCGGGACCGAGCCAGATCCCATACCCGCTGTTCCAAAACCCTCACTTCCAACAGCGACAGTACAACAACCAACGCAACCAGGTGCACCCAACCAACAGAAGCTTCGAGCAACAACAACCTAACAGAAGCTTCGAGCAACAACAACCGAACAGAAGCTTCGAGCAACAAAAACCTAACAGAAGTTTCGAGCAACAACAACATAACAGAAGCTTCGAGCAACAACAACCTAACAGAGGCTTCGAGCAACAACAACCCAACAGAAGCTTCGAACAACCGGGCTTCCCCAAACATTTGCCAAGTGTTGGCGCCGTTGGGGCTAATGTAACCTTGGGACCAAGTTGGAATCAACCTAATATTCAGGTGAAACCACAGGTGAATACTTTTTGTTTTATGTTAGGATTATTGTTTTCTTGGGTTCTTTTCCTGGTTAGGGCAGTGTTTTTGGATCTTTCCATTTGGAATTTGACATAACACCCTGATTCTGGATTTGCGGTAAGTCTGGCAGTTATCACATGAGATCTATAAATAATTGGCTTAATGTGGAAGTACTATGCTATTCGATAAAAAAAACAGCACTTCATCCCCGCTCCCGCCCGCCGCGCGGCCCGCCTCGGGCGCCAATAGTGAGAGTCGAACGAGTCAAGCGCCAAATGCACGATTATTTTGACCGAGCAGTAAATGCATTTCTGCCCAATTCTTCGGGAAATACGGCACGTCCGTAATTCCCGAAGTCGGCCATGTTGTGTCTTGTTTTCTTATTATGTTGTGCTCTTAGCTGTTTGGCCAAAGATTGCGTAATGTTATTGCAATCGGAGCTATGATTGTGCGTAATCAAGAAATGATTGGCATCGGGGAACTTTCTGTTTGACAATGCTTGATATGATGCACTTGTTTGATAATAGTGTGTCACAATGATATTGAGCGTATTGAAGACATAATATTATCACATTGACGATTTTACTTAGGTCTTACGGCACAGTAAACTTGGTAAGACAGATTTAATGAAGATGAAAGTAAGAAACGAATATTTGATGACATTATTATATTAAAAGGAATAAAAAAAGTTAATTAAAAAATCAAAAAAACTCAGACTGCTTAAGAAGCGAACTAAAAAGACGTAAACAAGAAGAAAATCATGCTGTGCAGTCGGAGGATACATATTCGCGCGCTGGCTGACCAAAACCAGATGTATCCTCCAACTAGAATAATTATGCCAAAAAAAAAATGTAGCCAGTGACCCGCAAGGTTAGACGAATCGATTGACGTAAGAATCAATAAAACGGCCAACATGTTTGGTCTTTTTTTGGTACAATCCCACTGCACTATTCCCAGCAATCAGCTCAATCGGACACTACCCAGTGTCCTATTGAGCTGATTGCATAATTTGGCACACGCATTTTGCATGTCAAAAAAAGCAGGTAAGTTTTTGAAAAGCTTGTTTGATATTAATAACGATTTTTCTCACTTCTCTATATAGTAATGTTTTTATATGTTCGGGGGATCCTCGGACAGGAATTTTTAACAATGTATACTCTGATTTTTAATTTCGTAGACTAAACTGACATTTGGGGGTTTGTCACTTTATCGTTACATAAAAATAGTGTCGTATCCTGACTATCCTGAGTGATCGAAAATCGAAGTAGATCGAGAATGGATCTTTTTCAGGGCAAAAAAATATATATTTGTTACGAAACTAGCGGCCCGTATTTAGTTTCCACTCATTTATGTCAGACTTCATTTTATCGATCGCATTTATTATATTGTTGATTTCATATTTAACACAATAAAAGTTTATGTATCATGTGTATGAATACTGTTATATTAAACGTGACTAAGACTTAGATTTTCACAAGATCGCCTCTTGAAATGTTTGAAATACAGAAGTAATTAATAAAATAAGGAATAATATTCATATGTCGTAGGCAATGAAGAAAATATTTAAGATAATCCAGCAAATAAATCAAGCAATCGTTTACGGTCCAGGCTGTGCGATTGTGGAATGAGTTGCCGTTGCCTATTAGACAAGCCCAGTCACTGGCGTCTTTTAAGAACCTAGTTAAAAATCATTTCCTTTCTCTCTAACGCTTTCATATTTGGATCTAATTTCTTTTATCTTATTCTAAATATATATTTTTTTTATTTTTGTCCCTCGTTTCTTTGAATTTGTTTACATGTAATATTAAGTATGTATATATTTAAGTATATATGTATATAAGTTTATGGATAGTATTTATTATAACAATAAAGTTTTTTATATATTTATTTTTAAACGTAAAAGCAGTACACCACAGACTACCCCCTTTTTTCATTGTAAATTCTTTTAGTCCATCCAAAGGTTGTCTGGTAGATATCGCTGTCAGCGATAAGACCGCCTTTGTACCCACCATTGTATTTAAGTATTTCATGTAAAAGATATGTATAACTTTTATGGTGTAACAATAAAGTGTATTCTATTTTATTCTTCTGAAGGGCCTTACATATTGGTTTTCCACCCGCCTTCAGGAGTTCGGCCGTAATCCTGTCATCACCCGGTGCCTTGTTGTTTTAAGCTGTTTAAGAGTCATCCTAATCTCGTACAGGCTGTCGTCTGGAATTCGATATACAGGGTGTCCCAGAAATCGACGTCAAGCCGTAAATGGGTGATAGACCAAGTTATAACAGTTCTCAGAAAAATACGAAAAAAAATCTATCTCATGTTTTTAAAAAATTATGTTCACTTTAAAAATTTACTAAAAAAATCAATCCCTGTAATGGTTCTTTAACTCCAATTGCTACAAATCCCATAATTTATCAATTTTTTTTATTATTATGTAATCTTGAATAATGCTTGTGTAGATTTTTGCCTAAAATTCAAAGCCAACTCCTCCTACTTGGATGAAAATTAAACTTTTTCAAAACCAAATTATTCAAATTTACTATTTCGCCCAACTTTAACTGACTGTACTGAACAAAAAAATGTACTACGCTAGTTTGGCAAGTAACATGAAAAATTGGCGCATTTAATAAGGATTCAAAAATGGTGTAACACTTGCTAGATTACGTTTTCAATAATTGGTCAAATTTTTTTTTGTAAATAGCCTCGGTATTTACACAAAATGTCCATACTTCCTTAAAATGACTTTAGCTTACCTAAAGCTTTGCTAAACTCCGTTTCTAGTTCGATAGAGACGTTACGTAATTTAAGAGCAAAGTTATGATAGTGACTCAACCTTTTTACTTTAAGTCAGGACCAGTTTTCTCATCTTAGAAAAAGAAAACAAATTATCAGATTTAAAAAAATAACCAGATCTTTTTTAAGAAGATGTCGTGCTTGCATTGCCGTCGAAGGAAGGCAGTTTGAACATTTATTGTAATAAAAAAAAATTAAATCTGATAATTTGTTTTTTTTTCTAAGATGAGAAAACTGGTCCTGACTTAAAGTAAAAAGGTTGAGTCACTATCATAACTTTGCTCTTAAATTACGTAACGTCTCTATCGAAATAGAAACGGAGTTTAGCAAAGCTTTAGGTAAGCTAAAGTCATTTTAAGGAAGTATGGACATTTTGTGTAAAAACCGAGGCTATTTACAAAAAAAAATTTGACCAATTATTGAAAACGTAATCTAGCAAGTGTTACACCATTTTTGAATCCTTATTAAATGCGCCAATTTTTCATGTTACTTGCCAAACTAGCGTAGTACATTTTTTTTTCAGTACAGTCAGTTAAAGTTGGGCGAAATAGTAAATTTGAATAATTTGGTTTTGAAAAAGTTTAATTTTCTTCCAAGTAGGAGGAGTAGGCTTTGAATTTTAGGCAAAAATCTACACAAGCATTATTCAAGATTACATAATAATAAAAAAATTAGATAAATTATGGGATTTGTAGCAATTGGAGTTAAAGAACCATTACAAGGATTGATTTTTTTTAGTAAATTTTTAAAGTGAACATAATTTTTTAAAAACATGATATAGATTTTTTTTCGTATTTTTCTGAGAACTGTTATAACTTGGTCTATCACCCATTTACGGCTTGACGTCGATTTCTGGGACACCCTGTAGAGACGGGTCAATCTACCCTTCTGTTGTTTCTGTCTTTTACTAGATTCGCGACGGTTTCACTGGTTGACGTGTACAACTGTCCATAGAATCTCTCGATCTCCCTTAGAAGCTCAGTTTGGCGGATACGATCATGCCATCGTCGGTCTTCAGTTTTGTGAGCTGGCTCTGCCCAATAGTCAGATCTCTTGTAAAGACCTTGGAGTCCTTATTCCGCTCAATCGCGTTTTTGATACGCTCGGTATTAAAGCGGTGGAGGTCGCTTTTCAAGGACTTTTCTATTAAGCTGCCGGTATTTCAACGCATCGTTTGCAGACTGCAGGATCATCTCACGCCTCTTCTTCAAGAGTACGGAGGGTCTTGAAAAACTTAGAACCGACCGTTTGGACAGCTTCCACGTACCCATCGCTGTATTCGTCCACGGAGCTCCCTAGGCATTCGAAACGATTCTGAAAGTTCTCGGGGTTTTGGATCTGGATCAGTCCTGGACGGAGTGTAGACTTAATCAGTCGAGACGTTTCAAGCTTGATATATATGTTCAATGTGCCTCTTACCATGCGATGTGATCGCGCCCGGTTTTTACCGAATTGATCAGAGACATCATTGAAAATTTGCTTCGTGGTCGACATGATTAAGTCGATCTCGTTTTTAGTTACACCATCGGGGCTTTGCACTTCCTGTGCTCATGCTTTCTGAAGAAGGAGTTCGTCATATAGAGACCCTCCTTCTCCATAAAACTGGCCAGTAGGTGATCCCGGTGGTTCCGACTTCTAACTACAAATTGACCCACTTGCAGCTCATCCTCGTCTCGTTTGTCCAGTTTCGCGTTGAAGTCCTCCATGACAACGATGAAGTGAGTTTTGAGACCATGCATGGCTGTAGAGATATCTTCATACATGGTCTCTACCTCGTCATCGGGGTGTGCCGAGGTCGGGGCATAGACCTGTATGACCTTCAGCGAATATCTCGAGGATATTCTGAGTATTAGGTACGCCACCCTGGTCGACACACTTTCGAACTTCTCCACGTTGTTCACAAGGGACTTGTGGACGATAAATCCGACACCACCCTGGGACTGCCGGTCGGGTAAACGAGAACGAGAGGGTTCTCGTAAATAGAGCAGGTTACTGGATTTGAGGATTATCGAGTCCTCCCCCTCTCTTCGGACTTCAGATAAACCTATAATACTCCATCGTAACCTGCTCAATTCTTCCTCGAGTTCGGCTAGTCGTCAGTGTTTATTGGGGTAGCCGGGTCCATTCCAGGGATTCTTAGTACCCCTTGCCACGCCATCGCCTCGACCGCTACCGTAGTCGAGGGTAGACGGGCTGCCGGGCACTCGGGGCCATTTTTTCTTTGTGCTTTTCATTTTTGTTTGGCGGGGAGGGTTACCTTAATCGCCACGCTTGGCAGGCGGGTTGGCGATCGCAGTTAGTTCTTAAAGTGCACAGAGAACGCTGCTGCCCATTATCTGGTGTATCCCTTAGTAGCCTCTTACGACACCTACGGGAAGATATGGGATGGTGAGATTATTTACGTCCGACATCATACGGGTAAATCAATATGCCTTTACAATAGTAAATTTCGTGTCGAGCATAAAAACTCGAAATTTTAACACGAGCGATGTAGCCAATTTCGTTACGTTCGGACTAAAAACTACAGACTAAATACACACAAGCAACGCGCGCTTTTTCGAGAGAGTTATCTCTCGAAAAATTTCAGTATCGTTCTGCCGTATGGGGCGGTGGAAAAAGTGCGTGCGTAGCGGCAGAATGCGTCTACCACCAGTAGCCTATTCAGTTAAGAAAAATTATCACGTTGTAGTTACATAAAGATATCAAAACTCCATACAAAAGTCATTTCGTAACTGTTATTATCATCATCATCATCATCATCATTTCAGCCCTGCTGTCATTATGTAATTTAGTTTTATTTATTTGAATTTTATAATCTTGTGTCTAAATGTTCATATTCCGAAACGATTTTCTTAGGCAATGTGTTACATAATAGACAAGGTAGTGGAAAAAGAATATGAACGATTATATTGATAAAGTTCTCCTTTAATGTTGTGTGATTGTCGCAGAATGTGAAGCCGCCACCGAACACCAACAAGCAACCCGCGGCCGCGGCACCTCCGCAGAACATTGCAAACGCTGACAAAGTCAACAACCCCTTCGTACCGCTACAAGTTCAGACTAGTCAAAGGTAAGGATACATTACAGACAACATTTCCTTATTGATCATTTCCTGCGGAGCAAGGAGTGCACAGAATCTCTGAGAGTGGGATCCAGATACAAGGCTAAGCCCAGGTTTCTGAATTTTTAAATCCACATGAACGACATTGACTTTTTGATATCTTGTTAAATTCTGGCATGAGACATTTTAATTAAAGTAGTGTATTTCGTTTAAGTTCTAAATTCAGAAACCGAGAGTTAGGAAAACTTTTTACAAAGAATCAGTGGTCCATCAACCGAATGAGCTAGAAGTCATGGGAAGACTCTTTGCCCAGCAATGATGTAGTAACCGACAAATTCTTTTTGGAACCTTAACATACATTTAATAACTAATTTACTTTCGATTCAAGGCCCGTTCATACCTCCATCTCAATGCTATATATAACCTCCTTGCGCAAAAATACTCGATACAAACTCCTTGTGCAAAGAATACTCGACACACAAACTCCTTGTGCTTTTCGCTTAAATCTTTCTTTTTCTCGTAATCATGCTATAAAGTATAGTGTGCAACTCTTGAATAAAATAGATTTATATCGAGGGCCATGAATCACTCGCGTCGCTCAGGATTCTAACACATGAATCACTAGACTCCTTCACTTGCTCGTGAGTCATCTGAAGCCCTTGCTTTAAATCCGTCCTTTATTGACTAGTTTCATAATATACTAATCTAGAAATTTCATAATATACTAATCTAGAAATTTCATAATATACTAATCTAGAAATTTCATAATATACTAATCTAGAAATTTCATAATATACTAATCAGAAACTATCACGTTTATGTGATATAATAATGAAGTTTTTTCTCTTCGTAATAAAGACTATTACGTAGAGAAAAAACTTCATTATTATACAATACCTCTTAAAGCAATCAAACTGAATCATAAAACTTTTATCACATAAACGTGATAGTTACTGAATCGTTGTAGAATACCCACATTCTCGCACTCCACCACGAGTGCTTACTCACTAGGTAAACACTTCCGTCCAGCACATAAATCCACGGTATAGTACCTGGGCATGTGATACGTTATCTGAGTAATGAAATAATCAATAAATATTGACCGAAGGTCGCTTTCGCAGGCGAGTTTTATGATTTACTTGCCAAGAAGGCAGTAAAATGACAGAGGAATACGTGTACAGTCCATCAATCTGCCTGGCCTCTTCCCAACTGTGTTGGGGCTTCCAGTCTAACCTGAGTACAAATATTTGACATGGAGCGACTGTCTTGATTGGCAGGTCACAAACCAATATAATAGTCACAGCGGATCTTTGTGTCTCTGAAGTTGGCTCTGCCAACCATTGCGCAAGAAACAGTTTGTGATCGAATATACTGCATAGAGTAAGCGTGTGAAAGAGACAGCTATACAATGCTATCTTCACCTTCAACGTTGACACAAAAACTGCGCAGGCTCTTGCAGCCAATTCTGAGACACAAAGAACCGGTGTGAGTATTACAGCTGGTTAACACTATACCTGACTGATGACAGATTTCGTCTTTTTGACTACCCGTAACGACTGTCACGGAGCAAACTTGCGACGCAAAGATGGTCACCCATCCTCGGACCGACCTCGGCAAGTGTTGCTTAACCTTGAATATTGACCCATGCTGTTATTATTTAGCCACAAGCTCGGGCAGAGCAGCACGTACCTATATAGTAGGTTCAAAAGTTTAGTCGCACTCTTCAAAAGTAAAAGTGCATAAAATTAATCTTTAGGACAAGTTTTATGGCCCACAACTGATTTAATCTATTGTACAGAATCTAAAGAATAGATTATTAAGCTCTTTTTCATTCAAATCGACGATTGAGTGAAAAAGAATTTTCTGCCGGAGTATTTGTTTCCTGATAGCCGCAACTTAGGGGTTCTTCAAGTGAATGGGTTTTTTCTAGGCCAGCGTGCTTCACCATCGACCACATCATCGCTTACCATCAGGTGAGACAGTGGTCAAGGGCGAGCCTATCAATAATGAAAAGAACAAAAAAATAGCATAGGTCTATCTGCCCTTTCGGCAAATACACGGGTGATGTTACATTATAAAAGTACATAAGGTGGCCACGACATATTTATGTGCTTTAGCGCCACTCCACTTGAAGTGCCTGATATCTCTTGAAGGTAGCAAGTCAGAAGTAAGCCCTGCAAGGTTCCGTTAATTTCCATATCTTTGCGTGAACACTCATTATTGCTGACTACTTGAACCAAATCACGTTTCAAGATCTCACGACACAAGTGTTGCGTAATGTCAAATGTGAGAGTCGATGATCCTTTTGTAATGGCTGTAAAACAAATCTTACATTAAAGTTTAAAGCAAATTGACACAGTCGAAGAAAATGCTTGAAAGGTATATAGCATATTCACCCCTATTTTACAAGCTTTTATTTAAATTGCAATGCAATGTATGTATGTATGTGTGTTCGGGAAAAATTTTGCAACTGAATTTTAAAGCAATTATCCTCCACCGATTAAGATGAAATTTTGCATACACGTGTAGTTTGGATGACAATGCATGGTTAGCTACGTGACGTCATTCTAAATCCAATATGGCGGATGGCCCAAGATGGCGGACTAGTTATTTTTTGTGCACTACTATGATATTGGTATCAATACGAAAAAATAATGTATGAAAAAAAAAAGAAAAAAATTTTATAACGTAATGCCTATAATAACCTATCCAGATAAAAAGACGATCGCATTCTAAAATTCGAAGGTCGAATACTAATAATATCAAGAAGAACAGAGTTTACATTTTCTTCTCTGGTGTTTTACTCCAAGAAAATCTTGTGAATCGCGAGCATTCCAATGTACCAGGCACAGTTCCAAACCCCTAGCCGCAACTGAGGATTTATCGAGTTAAAATGTCAATAAAAACTACCTGATTTAGGAATCACAAAAGCCTTGTCTGCGACTGAAACAATAATAAACTATTAAAATCCTATTTTTCAGTTGTTTGTGTTTGGTCTTAAAGAAATATCAACTGTAGTTCATCTTTAATTAAGCTGGTTTCAGAATAGAAAATTAAAAATAAAATAAGTTAAATAATTTTACTTTCCTAAAGACATATTTTCGTTTTGAAACTAAGAACGCAGTATAGTAAATAACACTATTTTTAACAGACGCGTCTCCCAGCCTAGCGGCTCCTCAAACATAAGAGATTCGGGTCAAACGCAGGCGCCCAAGTCTACGTTACCGAAACCACAGCCTACTAATCAACCGGTAAGTTCATCTTTATTGTTACTCTTGTGACCAACATAACTTTAGGGACTTTCACCAGGATTCGCAATTTGCAAAGACGATTCTGAGAGACAAAAAAATATATGTAAAGGAAAAGGCCAAAGAATAAAGACAAGATGCACTATCATGGCATTATTTACTAACAATAATTAACTTTTTGCTATCGGACTTAGGTTGGGTTCACACGGCATTGTAGTGCACGGTTTTTGTAGTATAATCCAGGGATCAAAGGGCAATATTCCGCTGTTGATACTGTAAGAAAAACGTATGCTTTAATGCCGTGTGACCCCAACACTATATACCAAAAAAACGTACAGTACAATGCCATGTGAACGTAGACGAAGCCTCTGCAAAAATGCAATGCGTCTTCCCGAATGGTATTTCCCTAATTGGTGTTTCACTACCAATGCGTTGCATTTGGTAGTGAAACAAAATGGATACGTAAATAAATTATAACCCGTTATAAACAGATGGTGCAACAACCCCAGGATCCGACATCGCGGCCAATAAAGAAGAAAAAGCCGAGAATAGCAGCCAACCTGCCGGGCTTCCAGATAGACTAAATTATTTGTAGATCTAACTGACGTCGATTGTGCTCACTGCTCATAACACTCGCTGAATTCTTGTTCAACTTTACTGAATTTATTCATTCTTCTTTTAAAAGATTCCATTTAACATTTTCAAATGAGCCACTTGGGATCTCTAAGAGAGAAAAGTACAAAGATCGCGAACACAAACCGAACCTTTTGTTCGAAATTTTGTGTATATTTAAGCACAATTTATTTCCATCCATTTCGCATAACATGAATACAGCTCGCGTTATGAGTAGCCCCAATCTTAAAATAAGTACGATTTGAACTGAGCTTATGATTGCAAATGAAAAAAATAATAATGGTAAAGCAATTTTTCGGAGTAAAAATTCAAGTTGGATGCATCTCACGATTATAAAATAAAATCTTGTACATTTTGTAAATATTATGAAGTTATAAGAATCTGTAATGGGTGTGATCAATTAATTTAAATGAAATTAAGTCGAGATTGTATACGTTCTGGTAACCAGACTAAAGTATTATAATTTCTTAAACAATTAAATTGTTTCTTCTACGAGAAATTAATTTCGTGAATTAGAAGAACGACGTACATAATCTCGGTGTGGCATGCATATGGCAGCATTAATTTAAAGTTCCTGAATTTTTTCCAAATTTGTCTTATTGGATCATGAATATAATTAATTTCAAGATTCTTACTGACATTTTTAATTGAAATCGTTAGCTTTAAAACATTGCCCAAAAGGAAAATAGAAACACTATTTTTCCCAATTCAGTACATTGCCTTTTTCCATCTCAATAATGTACAAAATAGGTCTTGTTTTGACTTCCATTGTCATGTACACTTAAATAGTACAAAGTACTTAGCATTACGAATAAATCTATTTTTCTCGTGTAAAAATAATGTCCTATATTCTCTTGAGTGCTAATTAGTAGACACAATAGAAAAACAATTGTCTTGGGAACCAAAGTTCCCAAAAGGCTCTCAAGGGGATATCTGTATTTTTCGTTTATTGTAGTAGCCAGTAAACGCAATAGGCATATAAGATTGATGTGTAGTTTGAACATGAATTTTAGTTTGCAACCATCGCTAAGGCGTCACCTCCACAAGCGAGTGTATCGCGCCGATATTATCGTCTTGCTACTTCATTCTACAACACCTGTAAGAACGTGGCTCCATACAGCGATACTATCGTAGCGACTAGCTGCGCGTCCGCCGGAAGACGCGACTTTCTCGCAGCAAACGAGTGCTTGCAATTACGCGGCGTCCGTAAACTACTCGTCATGAAGAGTCGCTGCGGTCACGCGAGATAAGCAGCCGGAAGAATCATCCTCCCTCTCGTGACAGTTCCTTACGATTGCATAGTGGACTCGTGGCGATCCAGCGTGGTAGTGGCGCCAATTGACTATGGATTTTGGACATCCGTGTAACATAATTTTGTATTGAATAGAACATGTAAAGCAAAAGTTTTAAACAGTGATTAATCAATATAAACTGCGAAACAGTTCTGTTCGAATTGCATTATATAATCGCCTTAGTCTGCATAATAAATACAAAATGCATCAATGGAGTCAATCCTTGAATAAATTGGAATGCATGATTGCATTACGGAAAATGTGCTATGGTCTTCATCCATGTAACCCTACAGCCCCAGACCAGACCTGGATGAAAAACGGACTCCTAACTGTTTAGCATTCAGAACCATCAAAATAAAATGATATTTTCATATAAACACAAGTGAAACCGCTAGCTAATACAAAATGAGTCCATAAGTTATAATAAACACTATGTGCTACTCAGCTTAGAGTCCGTTTTTTTGTTATCTATAATAAATTATCTACTCTAGAAGCGGGGCTTGCGTCATATAAAGGACTTAGATGGACGGCGACCATTGTTGTGACCTAGTTTAAAAATAAAAAGTACATGTTTGAAGGAAGTGTGCCTACATTTTATTATATAAATGACATCATCCAATTTGTCGACGAACTTAGAGCCAATTTCACCATTGAAACTAAGCGCGATTAGTTCAACTAAACTCGGTTTATGCAAATGCAGCGTTCTGATTGGTTGAGACCGCTGAGAAACTACGAATCAGAACGCTGTATTTGTATGAACTGAGTTTAGTTGAACTAATCGGTATTAGTTTCATTGGTGAGATCGGCCCTTTAATAGTATTTGTCCAGTTCACTTAATATAGCTACCCGTGTGTGTAATTTTACAAATTTTATTTTCTTTATTGAATGTGACAGAAAAAATGTTTAATTCCGTTTGACTTATTTTTTATATAAAATCAATATTATGACTCAATAAAGTTGAATTCCAACTCGGATTTTTTGTTTACCTTTTAGATTATTGTGAGGGTTTGCAAAATTTCAGTTCAATCCAATACCAGTAAGTAGGTCAAATTTAACTTGCAAAATTTGATTACAGACTGACGGTGTCTGTAATCAAGGTTTTATTTAGGACAGGTGAAACTAAATCATCATCGGCCTTTTATCGTTCCCACTGCTTTTACACAGGCCACATTTCACCACCCGGGCACAGTGCGGGTTGGTGGATGTCACATGTGTTCGAATGTTTGGTTCTAGGACATGCCGGTACCCTCACGATGTTTTCCTTCACCGTTTCTAGAGCAGTGGTGATGAAATAATTTACACAAACCTGCTGGTGCTGCTACCACAAGCCTGCCTGGTTTCGAACGCACAACCTACGACACGTAAGTCAGGATTTCACTCAGTTAGTCACTATGGCGATTTGTCTAATATGGTGTTTGCCACAAACGCAATTCGTCAAATACGCGATTTGTCATAATCGTCGTTTGCCATAAACTTTGTTTGTCACGATTAACCTAAATTATATTCTGTTTGGTTTATGACAGATTCCTATACTACTTAGATACTTACAGACATATAAAAATTATATTTAATTGTTAAAAAAAAAACAAAGAATTCAGTGATATGTTTTGACAAAAAGGTCAAATATTTAGAAAAATTACAAACGGGCGAAATCACAGTTAGCTATGTAATGGGTACATACGAAAATTTATTTGCAATAATTTCTTATATTAAGCTTTCACGTTATATATGTATAATAATTATAAAAGAAATATTATTTTGACGAATGACAAATAATTCGATCAAACAATTTACGCATACTTGTTTTATTTATCTGTTAGCCAGGACTGTTCACTAAAAAAATATGACGAACTACGTTTCTGACGAACTGAGTTTGTGACAAATTCATTTAGTGACGTACCTAACGCGTTTGTGACGAACAGAGTTAATGACGTATGGCGTCTGACAACCAGCGAAAGTGTCCAATCACGGATTATGACGTTCTAAGTACGTGACGAAAAGCGTTTGTGTATAATCCAAGCAATATTGCCTAGAAGTAGTTACCGGGAAATACAGACCCAGGTAGGGAATGTCACTCCATAGATTATAGTAGGTATGCACAATAAATTGTATTCCCAAAACGGTAGTTTAGTGCGTATGGGCGGGATGTCCACCATGGACCGATGGTGTATCTTACCGTTAAGGAATTTAAAAGAATGTCGCATGAAATAAAAGGCGAACCTATCCAGACTCCGACAGTTCCGGTTACTCCACTGAGTTATCATTTTAATTTCCTTGTAATATTTACAAAAGCCTTTATCAACTAATATTATTTCAAACAGTTTTCCTGGAAGACTTTAAAGATAAGTGTATTGGGTATAAGGTACCTATCTATAATTTCTTGCAATACCAATAGAAAACTCCGATCTCGATGCTTATGAATTAGTTATCTCTGAAAGAACTTACGACATTATTTGTTTCTGAAAGGCAAACTATGTCGAGTGTTTGAATGCACTCTTGAATCTATATAAGGACCTGCCGTTTGTGACCGTCGCTATTGGTAAAGCGTCAGTGAAAGCAGGTAGGTGTCACCAATTTTTTTTTTATCATAATGGCTTTCTGGATTATTGGACTTTGCCTTTTAGTGGTATAGCCTGTGTTATTCTGATGCATAAGATATATTTCTGTAAAGTTTCATCAAAATCCGTTCAGTTGTTTTTGCGTTATAGAGTAACAATCATTCATCCATCCATCCTTACAAACTTGCCACGTTTATGACGGTATTAGTTACGATTACTTACATCTGGAATTAATTACTGGATACTGTTGCAGAATGCTATGATACATTGCAGTTTCGTTATTTGCTAAGTATATGTACCAGGTACTTACCTATTGGCTAAAAATACGGTTATGCATGGTATACCAGCACTGCCATTGATGAGGCACTTCATACTTCATTTTGGGTCTTAGTCGCATAGTCTGGAAAACTTCCAGTTCTTAGCCATTTATATGAATATGAAGAAATTGTGACTTTATTCCCATTTGCCCTCTTCGAACTTTGGGCTCATGATTACTGTTAGAATGGCCCATTCCCTTTCATGGAAAGGAGACCAGTTTCCCAACACTGGAAATGTTATAGGCCACAGATTCCCTCCCCGGGGACTAATCTGTGCTGTATGCTAATTATGTTTCCTTCACCTTACCTTCATATTTTTTGTGCGTTCAGCCAACATGCGGGTGTTAACGCTGGTACTGGGTGCCGCGACGATCGCGAGCGTCGCGTGTGTGGACATGTGGTGGACATCATGCGTGGTCTACCAGATATACCCACGCTCCTTCATGGATAGCAACGGTGACGGGATCGGAGACTTAAATGGTAAGGCTTTAAATACACTTTTAAACCAGACAAACGATAGTTGCAATTTTTATCCTCTCTGATCAATCTGATCTTTTTTTCTGTGGAATAAATCCCTAAGGATGTCGAATAAATGCTTTTATGGGGTCTGCCGGACTCTTAGTTCTCTTAATGACTAAAAGCATACTGTGTTCTGCAACTACCTTTGATACTCACGACGTTTTACGAGTAGGGATTTTCTGTCCAAATCTCGTCATCAGAATCGTCAGTGAATAAGTAGATACTTTAAAATAATAAACAACA
The DNA here is from genome assembly GCA_947562075.1 of Orthosia gracilis. Lineage (NCBI taxonomy): Eukaryota > Metazoa > Arthropoda > Insecta > Lepidoptera > Noctuidae > Orthosia > Orthosia gracilis. The sequence goes on along the minus strand of OX387270.1, from coordinate 29,303,319 downwards.
CATTTTTAACAGGTATAAAACAAAAGCTGCCGTACCTACAGGACTTGGGAGTGGATGCGATTTGGCTGTCTCCGATCTACAAGTCACCCATGTACGACTTTGGTTATGATATAGCAGACTACAAAGCTATCGCAGCAGAATACGGCACTATGGATGATTTCGACGCACTTATGACTGAAGCTAAGAGATTGGGTAAGTCGAACTTTGATCACAGTTTGGTAAAATCACATTTTTATTGTTTTATTTTTGTAGGGCTCGCGCTTGACTACTATCTCACCTGATGGTAAGCGATGATGTGGTCGACGGTGTGTTTTTTTATTAAATTTCATTTTAAGAACTATTCACTGATTGCCTCGTTTGTGAAGTAGTCACAAGCATTGTTGCCCAACATAGTGATTCTGGGTTCGATTCCCGCAGCCAAAATTATTGGACTCTTCCGAAAAAAGTATCTTCACCAGTGAAAGCAACCAACATTGTTTGGCAATACCGAAAACATTTGAAGGGAATTTGTCATACTCTTTCATGGAGTCATAACATTTGCCCTGCCGAACTCACGCAATTAGGCTGCTGGTCAGGGTTATTATATTTCCATTTGGAAATCTAGGGTATCAGCCTGAAATCTGGACTCATTCCCAGTTGATGGCAAAAAGGCTCACTCCCTAATACATGGGCAAACATAAGAGGCGAACCTAATGTGCTTGTCCCTACTATAGATATGATATAACTGCCTCACCTTTCAAGGAATACAGACGTGAATTTTAGTAACTATTTATTTGAAAAGTATGTTTATAAAATATGGAAAAGGCAGAATAATGTGTTGATTCATGCAGTTGTGTCCAACCAGTCGTTAAGCAGACATGAAAAAGGCTCGACTGGCTCTCCAAAGCATGGAAGTGAATGTTGGGTGTGGCTGAAGAGGCACTTCTTCGAGGTTTAATCTATAGGCCTCCTGTAGAGTGAACATATTAAGTGAGAATATATCCAAAAAAAAAGCCAGGGTGTTAAAGGAGAACCAACAGAACCCAATTCCAGCATTTTTGTCTGTTTATTCAGATACTCGGACTGTTGAACTCCATATTCGATAGATGGCGTTGTGCATGTTCGTTTTTTGACCAACCTTTTTTAAGAAAATATTTGCTGGCGGCTTATGAAACTAAGAATGTGTATGTAAAGTATTTGTGGGTGGAAATCGTTCGTTCCTACCATCTCCAAGAAGGCAATTGAACACCACCTACCTCGTCTCAACTCCCGGGTCAGCAGAAGACCTGCAGCGTGCACGGCACTTCACAGATAGGCAGTCTAGACGTACTCTGGGTTCAAAGGTCTTGAAGATCGCACACCACACGGTAGTGAGTCCACAAACACTACAGATGCTAAAACGTTTAGCTTGAGACACGATCACAACAAGAGAGGAAGAAACGTTCATCCAGCTCAGGGCTCTAATTCGTACTTCACGCCACGGATATATACAGGGTGTTTGGAAGGGAGCTGTACATACGCCTAGGGTAGAAACTAGGGATAGTCTGCTACCTACCCCCGCCCATTATATTGACCTTGGCCTCAAGGTTTTTTTTTAATTTATTTTTATTTTTTATTTGACTTTTTTGTGATTTTTTGACTAAAACTACCTGTAGCTCAAAATCTATCCATGGGACCGGTCGGCTAATGGTCTTGTTTCAATCGTTAGAGTCTTAGGGTCCTGCAAAAAATTATTTTACACCAGAAAATTGTGGAGAAGAAAAGTTATGGGGCCTGAAGTACCGTAGTAAGGTAAAGAAATAATTTTAAGGGCAACTTTCTATGGGGTTTAAAAAAAAACTAACAGGGTTGGAGTTCTTCTGATTTTTTTAAAACATCCTCAGTCCATGCCCTTTCTAACGATATGCTAAAAGTGTAATTATCACTTTTAGTTTTAAAGTTATTAATTAATTTCCGCAACTAGGGCACTTCAAGCAAAAATTTCAACTAATGAAAATTAAATGTGTTCGATCGTAAAAGGATGGCAAATGAAACAAAAAATTTGGTAATGACTAATGTCATTAAATTACAAATTTTAATTAATTACAAATTTTGTTCAAATTGATGACCATTGACCTGTAAACATGCTCGGCACCTCTTCCTCATCTCCACGGTCACCGTTCTAAGCAGCAGTTCCTCGCGCATTGTATCGAATGCGGCGTGGATCCTGTTAATTAGAACCTCCCTTGTTGGTACTTCTTCTGCGTACACCAACTCTTTCGCCCTTCCCCAAACGTAGAAGTCGAGTGGGGTAAGGTCAGGCCAGGTCAGGCAGAAGAAGTACCAACAAGGGAGGTTCTAATTAACAGGATCCACGCCGCATTCGATACAATGCGCGAGGAACTGCTGCTTAGAACGGTGACCGTGGAGATGAGGAAGAGGTGCCGAGCATGTTTACAGGTCAATGGTCATCAATTTGAACAAAATTTGTAATTAATTAAAATTAGTAATTAATTAAAATTTGTAATTTAATGACATTAGTCATTACCAAATTTTTTGTTTCATTTGCCATCCTTTTACGATCGAACACATTTAATTTTCATTAGTTGAAATTTTTGCTTGAAGTGCCCTAGTTGCGGAAATTAATTAATAACTTTAAAACTAAAAGTGATAATTACACTTTTAGCATATCGTTAGAAAGGGCATGGACTGAGGATGTTTTAAAAAAATCAGAAGAACTCCAACCCTGTTAGTTTTTTTTTAAACCCCATAGAAAGTTGCCCTTAAAATTATTTCTTTACCTTACTACGGTACTTCAGGCCCCATAACTTTTCTTCTCCACAATTTTCTGGTGTAAAATAATTTTTTGCAGGACCCTAAGACTCTAACGATTAAAACAAGACCATTAGCCGACCGGTCCCATGGATAGATTTTGAGCTACAGGTAGTTTTAGTCAAAAAATCATAAAAAAGTCAAATAAAAAATAATAATAAATTAAAAAAAAACCTTGAGGCCAAGGTCAATATAATGGGCGGGGGTAGGTAGCAGACTATCCCTAGTTTCTACCCTAGGCGTATGTACAGCTCCCTTCCAAACACCCTGTAGAACCGCGACGTAGGTCGATGGCGAGTTTATTGATGATTTACCAACTACCCTCAATTCGATAATAAGAATCGAACAGTGCATTTCGTGTCATTTTCTGAATGGCGGTGTTAAGATTTTCTGCAGAAGAATGACCATAGAAAAAAAAAAGGTAGGTAGTTAGGGTCCCTAAAACCTGCCCTTCGCTCCTCCATGCGGGGGTGCAGCGAATCAGGGAATTTAACTCTCTATGACGAATCAACAATATACCTTCAAGGGCTATTTCAAATGTGACTAGAGTAAAAATAATAATTCGGGACCTAATGCAGGAGACTAAAAAAATACGTTTTATGAGAAAAAGGTCTTAATCATACTACTAATGTCAATAATGATGTTGACGTGCGTGCAACGTGGTTCGTAATTTTGCTGCCTCTATTGCCCGTCTGAATAGCCTAATGATAAACGTGGTTGCCTGCTACACTTAAGGTTGCGAGTTCGAGTCCCAGCTATGGATAGGTATTTTTAACCGACTTTCCAAAAAGGAGGAGGTTCTATGTTCGACATTATGCTTTTTTTTGTTTATTTTTATCGATATCCGTCAATTGTGAACAGATTTTGAAAAATCTTTTTTTGTTTGAAGGAGTATGTTCCCAAATTGGTCTCATTTTAATTTGGTGAAGACCTGATGTAGAACTTCGGAGATATACAAAAGAATTCTTCAATAAATGACGGTAAATCTCTCGAGATTGCTGCAATCGCATGTCTGTTTATTGTTTATACCATTTCATAACATGACATCACGCCAGTACGCTGTAAAGGGGTACGCAGATGTGTACAGTTCACCTTGGTATACCCTCATTTCACCGGTTATGTTCAAGTTTCATGATATTCGGATAATCTATTCAGTATTATAGGTACCTTACTAAAGAATTTGCGTATTAGGTACAACTAAAAAGTCAAAAATAAAATAACTTTTTTTCAAAAAAATACTACAAACTTCCAAATAAAACCACTACAAAGTGAAAAATAACTTTCTTTTTGGAAGACGGTGTCCATAATGAAAAAAAAATGGTTCCTTCTACCAAAGACACCGACTGCTACTAGATGGCGCGCAGCAAATCTGTCCTTACTTTTTTTGTACGAAATCGATATTCTTCTCCCTAGAGTAGGGTAGGTGCTCCAGTGAATGAACACACCCCAGTTAATGAACAAAAAGGAGTAATTGCCAAAAAATAAGAAAGTAAAATATTTTTACCCCACGCAGTATATTTTTCGTAATCGCAGCTCTATTTTCTATTATAGTGGCAAATATTAATTTCATAAGTTACAGTTCATTTTAAAATGGCGAGCGTTTTAAGTTGGCAGTGTCGTGTGACTGTGTATTTGTTCGGGCAAGAATTTAGGACTCGGCCCGGGTGAGACACAACATTTCTGATATAACATTGTAGCCGTAATTGGGACAGTAATGTTAATTTATTGGTTCATAAAATCCAGTGAATGAACTAACATTTTTGATCATGTTCAAATAATAGCTTTCGTCATGAAGATAGGACCAGTAAATGAACACAACATTTTGAGCTAGATTTCATCCTTTCAAGACATAAATTTTATTATGTTTTTTTTCTATTATTGTCCCTTTACCTTATCACCATGGATTCCGATAAAAATAAATATGAATCCACCTTACATAATAAATTCACTAATAAAGTTCCCTTGCAAAAAGAAAAATTGTCCCTCCATCCCAACTCAGTGTGGATGAAGAGGTTAAGATTGCCACTCAGGATAATAAATAAAGCTAAATTAGGTCTTCCAACGTACCCAGAGGCAGTTTTTGACACTGTTGATTTTTTTTTTTAAATACGATCAATAGTTAAAGAAAGTTTACAGGAAATTGGCCAGGAAAAAAGTGGCTCTAGTATTCCGTCATACTCGAGGGAAAACGCCATAGGCATGGTGCAGGAGTGGCAGTAGTAAATATAACGAAATTAAAAGAAAAACTATCATAGCTAAGTAGGCTTTACAAGTTTACGAGTAATAGTCGACTAACTTATAAAATGTACTTGGAACAGTAAAAAATTTGTACACATGCCATTGAAAATTACTAAAATAACGTTGTTAGCTGTGTAAAACAGATAGCAAATATATGCTTATGAACCATGAAATAATATACAAATATAAAATCATAACATCCCTATAATAATGATTTATAAATTAATAATGTTTAAGCTCGAATAACGCATTGGAGTGCGCGGACTTATAGAAATATTAAATTACTTATTTTCTTTTGTCGATACCCATCTATAAAGTCAATATTCGACCCGACTATTTCACTAATTGAATAGCGTAGAACTTTCGAGAACGGCAGTCAAAATTTTTCAAATTCCGAAAGAGAAATAAACAACGAGCGCGCGCGCGAGGATCCCGGAACGAACCATAACATTCCTCGTGGCTCTAACGCGCGCTCGTATCGGCTCCTTTCGCAATCGACGTCCTTCATATAAATAATTTATTGCAGCTTATTTACGTTAGTTGTTTGTTCCTATCATTGAATAATTTGATTTTACTTTTTGGTGGTTGAGTAGGTTGTTTGAAAAAACTCAAATATTTGTTTTCGGTTTGTAAATATTTGGAGATTTTAACGAAGACTATTTCCGTAACGGCAATACTGCAGTATTCAAATTATGAAGTGACGCTGGTTATAATTCTTTATTAGAAACGCCTGCCTCAACCTGCGGTGGTACTCAAATAGATAATATTTTTTGTAACTTCACTTGTGAAGTTGGATTTTATAACTCCTTCTTCAGTTGTTGTCCTATGTGGGCCCGTTTTTAGACTTTGTGAGCCGCTGAAACCGCTTTAATGTTTATGTAACAACAAAAAACCCTCTTTTACACCGCATTATTATGCAACTACGGAACCCTATTACTGCACGTGTCCCAACACACACTTGGCTGGTTTTTTTTTTAGTTCATTTACTAGAAATTTTCGTTCAATCACTGGGGTTTTAGGGTATTTTTCAATCTATTGCTAAATATCTAAGATTATACAGGTTATGTCATAAACCCAAGTTAAAAAATATTTTTGAATATATCCTTATTCCTAAAATATAGCTTTGCACCGTATCCCTTAGAGGTAACATACTGTAAGATTTTTGTAAAGTTCGATGATCTCTTAAATGTTCATTCACTGGAGCACTTACCCTAAACAGTATTCTGTGCAGCGAACGCTCGATCTAGGTAGGTAGAAAGGTAATAAGGTAGTTAGGTCTAGGTAAGTAGGGTATGCAGTTAACGGGAGCGAAGCCGCGGGCACAGCTAGTACATACATATGTTTGATACTTCGCGCCCGCCTTAGCATCCGCGCAAGCTCTTCACCCTGGCCTTATAATTTATTCTTACTGACGTACAGGCGTTCGCGTGGTATTGGACTACGTGCCTAACCATACCAGCAACGAGAGCGAATGGTTCGTGTTATCAAAGAACAGAACGGGCAACTATTCGGATTATTACATCTGGGCTGATGGCACAGTAAATGCATCAGGTGCAAGAATTCCACCTAGTAACTGGGTAAGTCAAGTATTCAGCAGTACCTACCTAAATAAATTTAATTTCCCCACTATATTACCTACCTATTCATTATTATATTAATATTGATAACAGCTGACTTTCAACGCGACCGACTCTGGCCGAGCGTCTCTCTTATAAGCAATTTACTTATTGTTTAGATCAGTCAGTTCCGCTACAGTTCCTGGGAATGGAACGACCAGCGAGGACAGTTCTATCTTCATCAGTTCGTCGTTGGACAGCCCGACATCAACTACCGCAACCAGTATCTCCGTGAAGAGATGAAGGTATACAAACGTTTACTTGTAGTATTCTACCGACTGTATTTTTGTCACGGTTACCAATCTCAGCTACGTAATAGATATTATAGTGCACAAGTATTTGCGCAAACACAACTGTGTTGACATATGAGCGTAAAGGAAGACAGTGTGCAGGTGCACTCTCTGTTTGCAGTTGTTGTATTTGCACTTATAATCAAGCATAAGAACAGCAGTTTCGTTATCAAATTATTTAAACTTGATCAATAACTCCTGTACCATAAATTATAGCCAGTATAGGTACAACAACACAAACTTTTAATTAAAATATTCCACTCAGAAAATAACGTGTTGACCTGCTTAATAAATTAAACAATTACCAGAGCAAATTAGAAGACAGCATAAAAATCAATGAAATTGACACACAGCGCTTACAAAATGATACTCAGGTACTTGAAGACAGACTGGGCTCCATTTACAATAAATAAATTAGCTCCCAGTTACAAATTCAGGAACACATTTTGGCCGCAAATGAGTTCGTGATGTTTCAATGTAAGTGTCAGTTCGGCTCAAACCTGAATGCTGACCAGCCTGAGGCAACGGACGGAGGACCCAGCCCAGGCTGAGAGGGTGTCTCAGGACGTTGACTTTGACCAAGACCAAGACATAACTGATTTTTGATTTTTTTACCGTACATTTTTAACTAAGGGAACATCGTCGTTACATCGTCGTCGTTAGTCGTTACATGGTCTCCTTGATTCTGGACTGTCTTCTCTCACCTATTACCCATATCATCAATTTCTCTCTCGATTCCGGTCAATTCCCAACCCTGTGGCGTATGACCTACGTGCGTCCACTTCCTAAAATTTCAAATCCCTCCTTACCTAGTCATTTTCGTCCAATTTCCATTCTCCCGTTCCTATCCAAAGTGCTCGAAGCTTGCGTTCACAAGCAGTTTTCGGGGTTTATACACAGAAACAACCTTATAAGCTCATTCCAGTCTGGATTCAGACCTGGCCACAGTACTGCCTCCGCACTCCTTAAAGTGACTGGCGACGTTAGAGAAGCAATGGAGAATACTAAGGTCACTGTACTAGTATTAATTGATTTCTGCAATGCCTTTAATGCTGTTAGTCATGGTATACTCCTATCTATCCTCTCCCATCTTATGGTTTCTTCCGAGGCGCTGTAATGGTTCTCCTCTTATCTTCGGGGACGTCAGCAGTCGGTTCGTGTCGATGAGACTTCGGCGAATTGGCGTGTCCTGGGTGCTGGTGTTCCACAGGGCGGTATTCTATCTCCATTATTATTCTCCATCTTCATTAATTTTATAACTCACTGTCTTCAGTGTTCGTATCATCTTTATGCCGATGATCTCCAACTATATACAGCGGTGCGGATCGAAGATTTATCTGACGCCATAGAGGATGTGAATCGGGACTTGAATGCTATCAAAGATTGGTCGGACAGATTAGGGGTGTCCGTAAACCCCACAAAATGTCAGGCCATCATAATTGGAAGCTCGCGCATGATGGGTAGAGTGGCGGTTGGCTCTCTTCCCCCGATCATTTTCAATGGTTCCGTCATTCCCATTAGCCCTAGTGTGAAAGATCTCGGTTTGCATCTTGACTCGACACTTAGCTGGCAAAGCCAGGTGTCCAGTGTCAGTCAGAGAGTCAGCGGTACTTTGCGATCCTTGTATCGTTTGAGGAGGTTCTTGCCTGCTAAAACGAAAACTATGCTTGTGCAGACTTTAATTTTCCCAGTGCTCGACTATGGGGACGTGTGCTACTTTGACTTGAACGCGGTCTTACTGGATAAACTAGATAGGCTCTTGAACAACTGTATTAGATTCATATTTAACCTCAGAAAGTATGACCATGTGTCGAACTACAGGTCTGAGCTAAAATGGTTGCCGATTCGCCAGAGAAGAAATTTACGCGCTTTGACCACGCTTTTCTCCCTACTAAATTCTCCCACCGCTCCTTCCTATCTTATGTCAAAATTTCAATATCTATGTTCTTCACATGCTCGGAATCTGCGTTCTTCCAATAATCTCCTCTTGCTTTGTCCTTCTCATACTACTGATTTTGTTCACTCTTCCTTCAATGTTTAGTCCATTCTGCTCTGGAACGCGCTTCCTCCCGAGATCAGGACGGCTACAAGTCGGTTTGCATTCAAGCGGAAATTGCGGATTTATTTTCAACTCAATTAAGGAGAGTCATCTCACCTTCTTCTTTTCTGTTACTTCATAAATATATATATTTATATAAGTATATATTATATTCAATATATATGTACGTTTATTTTACCTATCTTAGTATGTTAATAACAACTTCTTTTTTTTCTTTTTTTAAATTGTTTAAGCAATGCACCTGCCATGTTATCTCGTCACCACCCATGGTTGACTGGTAGAGAATGCCTAAGGCGTTAAGTCCGCCTTTGTACCTTTTGTGCATGAAGTCTAAATAAATAAATAAACGTACCCAAAATAAGTGACCCGTTCCTGGGGGGGAGGGGGGTTAAAATTTAAACAATGGGTCAGGTAGTATGGGTACGTTCCCTAACTATCTTTTAACGTTCCGGCTCGTCAAGGCCTGATTATTTTAGATTCCGTCCTATTGTTCTAAGCAGCATGTTGTCTTCCTAAAAAGATATCAGTATAAAGTCCATCGCACTCTTTCAGGAGGTGCTTCGTTTCTGGTTAAAAAAGGGGGTGTCCGGTTTCCGAATAGACGCAGTGAACTTTTTGTATGAAGTGGAGCCCAACGCCGACGGCACATACCCCGATGAACCGAAGTCAAGTAAGTTCACAACATTATAATAATGTAGTTTTTTTTTGTCTTTTACTCCATGTGTGTTGCTGTTGTGATGTGTCTGTGTCTAATAAATGTATTTCTATTCTGTTTTACCCATACTAATCCTTACTTATATTATAAATGTGAATGTAAGTTTGTTTGTTACGCTTTCACGCAAAAACTACTGAACCGATCATCATGAAACTTTGTATATATATTCTTGGAGGTATTAGAAGTAACATAGGACTTTTTATGAAAAAAATAAATAAAATTATAGCTTCACTGCGAGTGAAGCCGCGGGTAAATGCTAGTAATATTATAAATGGGAAAGGCAACTCTGTCTGTCTGTTACCTTTTCACGCCTGAACAACAGAACCGATTTAGATGACATTTGGTATGGAGATAGGATAGTTTCTATTCCGGAAATCATCCGTATGAGGGTGGAAAGAGAGGTGGAAGTTTGTATGGTGAACTTATAATTTCTAAAGTAAGGCCCCCACGCCTACAATATTATGACGCGATATAAAAAAATAGGCTATTCGAAGTAATAATGCTGCGCAGACGAAGTCGCGTGCTAGAGCTAGTACTATATAAGTGCAACCGAAATATAAACTGAAAAGCATTTAATGCTGAACAGAAGAAGTCTTGTCCGTAACCCACTTAGGTATTTAGAACAGTAGCCTTACCATGACGTGAATACTACAAATTGATAAAACTACTTTCTTTTCGGAAGTCGGTGTCTTTTTTAAGTACCAATGACTTCCAAAAGAAAATTAATTTTCACTTTGTAGTTTTTTTATTTGGAAGTCGGTAGTAACATTTTGAAAAAAACAAGCATAAAGGCGAACACAGAATCTCCTCCTTTTTGGAAAGTCGGTTAAAAATAGCCATTTCTCTCTCACAGTGGAACCATGACACTTTTGTCACGTCATGGTAAGGCCCTAGAGAACTTACTTTCACATTTAATTGAACATAATAAAATATACGTAACATTAAACATTATCAGCAAATTTGAAGTTCATAGGTCAATGGGAAGTTAAAAATTATTCAGAACAAAATCTGTGACACGTGAATGAAACCAATAGGGCTCCGTTTGGTCCCTTCGGGTACCGAACCCTAAAAATAAGTCAGGCAGGTTATTGTAGTGTTTTTTTTTTTTAATTTAATACAATAATATATTCTCGTGGCTTTAGATGCTACAGACGACCCGAACAGCTACAACTACCTACTCCACCCCTACACAAGGGACCGAAACGAAACTTACGACGTCGTGTTCGACTGGAGAGCGGTTCTCGACGAGTTCGGTCAGAACGAGTCCAAGATCATGATGACAGAAGCCTACACCGATATGGCCCACATGATGCGTTACTACGGAGATGCGACTCGCGAAGGTTCCATCCCCTTCAACTTCGTGTTTCTCGGTGAGCTGAGTGGTACTTCCAATGCGACCGATATGAAGACTGTTGTTGATAAATGGGTATCCAATATGCCAGTTAATAAGGTCGCTAATTGGGTGGTAAGTGTTCTTTTTATGTTTGCTTTTTATATTTATACATGTTACTGTAAAAACCCCAAAAAACGATACTGTAAAACCTAGGATTTACCATGTCATACTGGTAAAAGCCCGAAGTGATCTAAGAGAATTGCTAATTGCCGGCTTTTGTCAGGAATCACTCGGTTAATCTAAGGATTCACGTCAGAGACTTGTAAATATTTGAACAATTGTCTATGACACACTATGGTACGAAATGATGAGAACAATTTATGATTAGCTTCACCAAAGTTGGTAATATGTTTGTTAGATGATTATTTTCGGCGAATTCGATTATTTATAGAATTAAAGTGTGCATAGACATTTACAATTTTTCAATATTTATAAGTCTCTGACGCAAATCCTAACATTAGCCGTGCGATTGCAGATAAAAGCCGGTAATTAGCAATTATCTTAGATCATTTTTGGGGATTTTACCAGTATGACTTGGTAAATCCTAGGTTTTAGTTACTCGTAGTCCTAGGTTTTTACAGTAACGCACACACATAAACTCATACCTTTTTTAAGCCAAACTTCACATCGCCAGATATAAAGTTATGGCACAAAAACAAAGTAACCTTCAATTGAACAATGTACCTGGCAAGTTATATCTTCGCCAACTTTCGTTGATTGGTAGAACACGCCTAAGCCATTAAGTCGGCCATTGTACCTTTGTGCATTTAGTCTAAATAAATAAAACTTTTCATTACTGAAAAAATACTTTACTTACGACTTTATTTTTATTCGATATTTTTTCTTTAGTCATGAACTCTGATTTTGGTTCCACATTACAACATGCTCAGCACTATTCAGGTCGTCACTTTCATAAGTTTACATATTATTACAGAACGGTAATCACGATCAAAGCCGCTTGGCCACGAGGCACGGAGTGAATAGAGTTGATGCGATGAACATGTTGGCTCTCATCCTGCCTGGAGTCACCATCACCTACCAGGTAACAGAACGAATGTCCGTAACTCTCGCACTTGGCTGGTTTAATTGCTAGTCTATCTTCATAATTTTTCAATTATCTTTCATTTGTATGTGGGCTCGGCAATTATAGTTTGACCTTGACCGAGACCGCTGTACCGCGCGGTATGTGCGCGGTGAGACGGGGGTGCCACGCAGACCGCTCCGCTATCAGTCCGCCGAGTATGTTAAAATGTACTCTGTGGTCCGCCGTCAACGCTCATGGCGAAAGCTAATGTCATTTGTACCGGAGTACCGGACTGTCTATGTCAGACGCACATGAGATAAATTTCCAGAGATGGATCGTGCGTTATCTCGTGATGTCAAGACCGTCAGTTTTAAGGTAGAATATTTAAAGAGACGAAAATCATAGGTTACTGGGATCGCGTTACTTTCGAATTTAAAATATTAGTATGGATAACATTTATACGAAGCTATATCTGTATAGCTTTGTAATATCGTAAGATCTGTCCGACAATATCGATCTCATGTGAACTCATGCTCTTTTCTATGCACGACGCACCATTATTATACATTAAAATTAATACTGAACTGTTTCGTGCGTGTAATTTTATAATTGTTTTACTTTTTTTTTAGTTTTTAGCTATAAGGTACCTTTGTTACTTTTTAGGGTTACGTACCCAAAGGGTAAAACGGGACCCTATTACTAAGACGTCTGTCTGTCTGTCTGTCCGTCTGTCACCAGGCAGTATCTCATGAACCGTGATAGCTAGACAGTTGAAATGTTCACAGATCATGTATTTCTAACAACAAATACTAAAAACATAATAAAATAAATATTTAAGTGGCTCCCATACAAAAAACGTGAATTTTGCCGTTTTTTGCGATAATGGTACGGAACCCTTCGTGCGCAAGTATAAGTTCTTCAATAGCGACGCAAAAGTGAGCTTGAACGCGAGTTTCCCGGTCCAATGGCTAGAGCTAGGCGAGCACTTTTGCATAGTTGTTGCGTCATTTTTTTTGAGTATATTGTGAGCGTTAAAATACTATGACGCCAAATGTTCGCCCCTGTCCTCTTTCTCTTTGTGCCTGAGACAAGTTTACTGTGTAATTGTAAATTTCGTGTGATTATAAGCCATACAATCTATTAAGTGCTTTCTATATATCGAATCCTTACGCACCCTGTTAACGTCTCGTGCTACAGCCGAACCAGCTCCCTACATATGAGCTCTCTGACTCTCAAGAACACTTCCCGTCCGCGGTACAGTGGTTACGATCAGCACTTCCTGGCACCGGATTTAGCTGAGACTTGGTGGACAATTTTAAGCATAAAATTTATTGGCATAAAGTTCTCGCATAATTTTTATTAGCAATATAATGCTTTGGCATAGTGTAAAAGTAAGCATAACTGTTATTTGGGCTAATTTGTTTTGGCATAATCTGGAGTTGTATAAACTTTTAAGGCATAATATTTATTCGTCTATTAATCATGACTGAAAAAAATTTACTTACATTATTTATTATAATTTGGGCATTACTCTATTGTATTAGGTTAAGGTCGGTAGGGGTGACCCTTGGGCCATCCATATGCATGTGAAATGTTTTTTTTATTTGAGTTATATCAACGCAAACAGTAATAAAAATGAAAAACTTACTATAGGTGTAAATATATGCATAATGTTTTGCTTTATAAAATTATGCTTTATTTTGATCCCACAACCGGGATCCCATCCCGGTCCTTTGAAAGGCGTGCGAAGGGCTGAAGCCAACTCGCAGAGGCCTTGTTAGGCATGTATCAAGAAATGTGACACTAACCGACGATTATCCCTATAAGCACTGCGCAAGTGCACCCAAGGGCAATCCCCGGTCGGTACAGGACTATTGCAAAATATGGAGAAAATATGCATTGGGCTATGGGTTTGGTAAGTTTAGTGGATTTATTGCCTATCACTATAGGAGGACTACTGGACCTTGAATGACCACTGTTGAACTACACGGCTTTAAAACGGCAGGGGGTGATAATACAATAATTAATGCTTTATTATTATTATGCCAACAGCATTTATGGCAAAACATTTATGCTTAATAATATTATGCGTATCATTTACATTTTGCGTAATGTGAATGTAAATTATGACATTATATTTTATTTTATCATTAATATACCGCAACTTGGCGTACTTATGTAACTTTTGAAACATTGAAATAATATGATACTATGGAACTGGTCTCATAAAGAAAAAAACAATCCCTCAACCAGACATGATAGCACCATCGTGCTTGATCTCTCCGTATTGACAAGTGATATTACATTTAGTACCTTTCTTTCAGTACAATAAATTTGTTCAAAAAATATTTTAACTTAATACTTATTATGTGTACACTGTACACTTATGGGTGTAAGCAGTCTGCATACGCACTAGCAGTTATGTCAACTTTGCAGAGGCGTGCAGTTCATATGCAGTCCATCTATTTAGACCCTAAGGCACAGTATTACAGTACATAGTACTTACAGCATTCATCAGACATGTTTAACCGGCATTAAAGCACTGATTCCGTGACACCGATTCCTAAACTCAAAACTCTTTTCTTTTTACAGGCAAACCAAATATGACATTGCCAAACATAATCCGTTTCCGTCACAATGCATGAAAATAATAAGTTAAATAATCTGTGTTTTTTTTTAATAAGAATCCTCATTGCAGGGTGAAGAGCTTGGTATGACAGATGGCAACATCAGCTGGGTGGACACTAAGGACCCCCAGGCTTGCAACACCAACGATCCCATCAACTACTGGCAGAGTAGCCGCGACCCTGCGCGCACGCCGTTCCACTGGGACGCTACTGCAAACGCTGGCTTCTCCACCAACAGCTCTACCTGGCTGCCTGTCGCCAGTAACTACGAGACTGTTAACGTGGCAGTCGAAAAGGCAGCAACTAAGAGTCACTACAAGGTAGGTTATTGAAGTTTTTCATGCTATCTCGAGGCAAAAGCCTCTTTCTGCTACTTCTTTCTATGTTGAGTTTTCTGTCTTCAATTCTTTAGGGTGCGTCCAAGGCATCCCGTTATATTGTTGGACTGCCGCGACTCCGTCTAATTTGGTTAGAGGTCCAGTCTTCCGATATACACACCTGCAAAGACTGGTCCAGCAAAGCATTACAACTTTTGGGTTAAATCGTGGTGTTGTTTATTATTTGGACAGTCTGTTTAACATTCAGTATGCTGCGCTCCACCAGATGGACCGATGACCTGGTGAAGGTTGCGGGGATCCGCTGTATGCGAGACGCACGGGATCGTGCAATGTGGCGACCCTTGGGGGAGGCAGATGTCCAGCAGTGGGCGTCTTTCGGCTGATATGATGATGATGCGCTACATAGCCCACTGGCTTATCTAGAGTTTACTCAAACACTGAGTTACTTTTCCAAAATCCAAAAGCAGAGAATAAACATTTCCGTTCGCGTTTTCTGAAACTGGGAACTAGGGGACCAGTCGGACCAGATCCATAATTTCCATGCGTCTTACAGATTATTTTCTTAGCAGCATTATTAATGATTATTATATTATCTACTTACAGTTTTACAAGGATGTCGTTGCCTTGAAACACACTGAGGCAGTGGCTTCCGGCTCTTTGGGAACGTATGCGATTTCAAGCAACGTCTTAGTTGTTACAAGGTACGTACTCTATCAGCTTAAAATAAGCTACAACACTTTTTCGGTCCAGGAGTATGCCTCAGTCCGTTAACTTAAAATCTGCCTCATCAACCAGTGTCCTGCGAACTCTAACTTTCGGTGCATGGACGTTTACAAAGGAGACTGTCCGAATGACACAAAAGAGCAAGTCATGCTTGGCATTACCCTAGACCGACCCGAGTTCGTCAAATTCCGTCGGAAATCCTCGGAGTTGATGACATGGCCGTACTTCTCATACGTCGTTGGGCAGTAAACCTAGACGCGGAGATGGCTGGTGGACTAGACCAAATAGTGGGCGGTGGCCAATGTTAGGTTATACCACAAAGTACGTAAGCGGCGGCGCGCCGCAGACAGAGAGGCCACTACGAACAAAGCGTAATTTTGCACAAACACATTGACATTGCGATTTTACAGGGAATATTGGGCAATATTGGGCCGAGCTCATTCGCGGCTGTCATGAGGTGGTCATGAGTACTTTGTGTGGGCGTTTGTCACGTCATTCATACATTAGATATTGTAAGGAGGTTGCAGTGGCAAGGTTACCTTTATTAATTATTACAGACCGAATATACTTTATATTTTTTTTATTCCTTCCTTCATTGATTTTTATAAAGTTATAAAGGTCATAAAATTTTTCAAGATGACAAGTTAGAAATTGAATATATCTAGGAATAAAATAAATAATTTTAAGTCTGACGAAATTGGAAAGCCTATGAAACTTGTCATAATAATATGGTATAAGTCATCCAGCTCACAAATATGTTTCCTCCGACTGCACAGCATAATTTTCTTTTTGTTTAAGTACATCTTTACAGATCGCTAATTAAACAGTCGGGCTTTTTTGATTATATTACCTTTTTATTCACATTTATATTTTTTTCGAGCTTGGTGCTCTTTAACCGACTTCCCAAAAAGGAGGAGGTTCTATGTTCGACATTATGTATATATTTTTTTTTATTTATGTAGGTGAACATAAATATCTCCGTCAATTGTGGACCGATTTTGAAAATTATTTTTTTGTTTGATTGAATATGTTCCGAAATTGGTCCCATTTTAATTTGGTGAAGATCTCATGCAGAACTTCGAAGATATACAACATAACTCTTCAATAACTAACGGCAAATCTCTCGGGATTGCTGCAATCGCATGTCTGTTTATTGTTTTAACCATTTCATAAAATAACATCACGTCAGTACGCTCTTAAGGGGTACGCAGAGCTCTCATTTCACCGGTTATGTTCAAAATTCATGATATTCGGGTTATCGATTCTGGCGTTATATGTACCATACTAAACAACTTGCGTATTAATTAGGTAAAACTAAAAAGAGAAAAAAAAATCTTTTTACAAAAAAATATTACCGACTTCCAAATAAAAAACTACAAAGTGAAAAATAACTTTAGTTTTGGAAGTTGGTGTCCATATCGCAATAAATTGCTACCTACGAAAGACACCGACTTCCAAAACTAAAGTTATTTTTCACTTTGTAGTTTTTTTATTTGGAAGTCGGTAGTTAGTATTTTTTTGTAAAAAGTTTTTTTTCACAATTTAATGTTTTAGTGGGATCATTACTACACTATTGTTACATCTTGTTATCCTCCAATCCTTCGTATGTGGCGTCGTGATATTTAATGGATATTTGATACTCTGCCCACCCTCTAAGGCATGTAAGCATGATATGGTGTATGTTAAGACGTACCGATGTATTTATGTGTGTAACTTATACAACCTACTCTTTATTTTTAAATTCGGTATCTATATATTAGCAACCCTAGTGAATCTATCAAGTTTAGCTATCAATTTTCGAAACGGCGGGAGTGGCCCTTCTGTATACTTTTTATTTTGTGTGTTATACATACCAAGGATGTCCAAAAGCGCAATGGGACGATAATGTACAAAGGTTGAGAGTTTGGCTTCCTGATTCCGCGTTCGATTCGCGCAAGGACAACAAATATTCTCTTTATATTCAGATAGTGGTTCCAAAATCTCTCTGTGATGTATCTTAATATAAGCTTTTTTACTCGGTGTATATAATGAAATCTTGCAAGTTAAAATTGATCCACGTTCCAGTGTCCGATTGAGCTGAAATTTTGCAAAAGTTTGTTTCACGTAACATTTTTTTATAACAAAACTTGTTTCTTTAATATATATGCTTGTTTCTTATTCCTATTTTTTCTCTATTAGGGTACCTACAAGTGCAAGTGAACGTACAATCGTGGCAGTACTAAACCTAGCATCTACTGATACCGCCCTGAACCTCAGTTCGATACCTGGCGTGCCTGAATCGATGAGAGTAGCTGCTTCCGGAGTTAATTGCATAGTTGAAAAAGAGTAAGTTTCTGTCATATTATATGCATACACACACCAGAGGTTAGGTGCATACTACCTTAGTTTAACCTGTTTAACAATCATAAAGTTGGGAAACGCAAGTAGGTACATTACTTGCGTATAGCAACGGCGGGGATCTCGCGGAGAGGTGAGCGGCGCGGATCGAAATCGTAGTGCTCGATCGCGCTTAGTTTGTGCACTCGAACGCTGAGGGCAGACGTTAGTGTACATCGCGAATATTTACTTACGCCAACGTGCATACAATACTTCGAGTGGTTCTTTTGGCGGGCTACAGTTACTTCCAGCTGATTTTGTTGACTACTGTAAAGAACTGTAAAACCACATTAGGTAGAATTTCCGTTTATATGTTGGAAATAATATTTTAGAGAAATTATTTAACGTATTGAGTAAAGTAAAATTTAAATCACGGCCATGCTCATGTTTCCCACATGAGCATGGCCGTGATTTAATTTTTCAAACATTTATTATAAGATTTTTCATCCGAATACGAATACATTACTTAATTAAATTTAATAATGAACGACTAGAAACCTCTAAAAATAAAGTGTCACATAAATATCTGGCAGTGCAAAACAAGTAAATGTAATTAGGTACATACGTACTTGTAAATAAATGGATACGTAATAATCAAATTTAGTTTATTTTTCATTTTTGACAACCCTTGCATATTTACGACTATTAGCGTAAGTGTCCTCTGACATCAAAGGCGTTTCCCAACTGTAGGATTGTTAAACTGTGATAGTACTCACAATCGGCGTGCGTGTAAGACCATGCATATACAATGTACATGTATGAACGTTAATAAAGCAAACGGAGTGTGTTAGGATTGTAACAGCTGCTGCAGCCAAGTTGACAATCTACAATCGATAACGCTAGTAGAAAACGAACCAATGTATGCGAATGACACATCTGAATGTTAACTCACGTGGTCAGACCATACAAATAGAAGGCGTTAACGATTGTAGAAAGAGATTCGATACGTTTGTAAATCGGCTAGAGGGGCTGGTGTTTTCTAGTTTCTGGTTACAATCAGGAGAAAGGCGTGCGTTTATGTATATCCCAATTTAATGGTCCATGCTACCTATTACGGATCCTAGTAAAGTATCAGTATGGAGTCTTTACTTTACTTACTTACTTTACTTACTTACTTTACTTTACTTTACTTTTTATTATGTACTGTGATCTTGTTAGATCACAGTACATAATAAGCTTTTTGTGCGACAAGAGTAACATAAGATTGACTTGTTTTGAGTGGTTACTCAATTTTTTGATAGATTTTTTCCACGTATCGAGTTTCCGTTAGTTTTTTTAAATAAAATAACATTTTTGTAAACTTCTTATAGTACGTTCCTATCGGATCCTTCTTTCAACCGGCCACTAGCATTAGCTTATAGAAGATAAACTAGTGTATAGTAAGTCACAGCGGATCTTTATGTCTCTGAAGTTAGGCGAACCATTGCGAAAGAAATAGTTTGTCATCGAGTATACTGCATAAAGTAAGCGAGATAGGACGATGCGACAAACGTAAGTGAGTGACAGAGGCCAATAAACAATGCTATATTCACCTTAAACATTGACACAAAAATAGTAACTGCGCATGGTCTTGCAGCCAACTTCAGAGACTCAAAGATCCGCTGTGACTACTGTATACTGGTCATCCACTTTTTACTTATTATTTTGATAAGATTTTATCTTACAAGTTAAATTTGACTCAATTCAAAGTGTTCGATTGAGCTGAAATTTTGCACAAACGTTTGTTTCTCGTTACTATGCAAAAGATTGTTAAAAATATTATTTTAATATAAATCTTGTTTCTGTTCCAGCGCATTGGTAGAAAGGAGCGGAGTGGTTTTGTCAGGATACTGCGCGATGGTCTTACGATCCGGGGCTAGTACAACAAGGTTCATGGCTCCACTGTCGCTGTTTATTGCCATTGCATTCATCCATGCATGGCTTCAATGATGTATTCACAAATAACTAATGTATAAGATTATCTATTTATATATTGTATTTTTTATTATGTTGGTTCTATAGAATATTAGTTTTGTAAATGTTGTGATATAATTTAATAAAATATTGTTTTAATTAACTACATGTTTTAATAAACATTATAACGGTGTTGTGGATATATGCTTAAATATATCTTCATAAAGACTCCTCATTTCTAGACAACATTCAGGCCATTTATCTAATAATAAACATTATTATATTACAGTATTTATCTAATCAAAGAGTTCTAAAAAACGATACCACAGGCAATTTTTTTTTTGCGTCACCCTTTTTCTTTATGGGAGCCCGCCATAAAAACATTTTAAAATATTTTTTGATAATTTGTATGAAGACTGTAGCTCCAACCGTTTGGCTGCAAAACCCGAGTGACACTCGAAGAAGAGTTTGGCTCCGTTTGGACCCTTCGGGTGCGGTGCCATACAAACGATTTTCAACGGCAAAATATCTTACACCTATTAAAAACAGAATAAAGTTGAGAAATTCTTCTCTCAAGATTTTACCAATATTTGGATATTTTTCTTGGAATATAATGATTGCAATATCAGATCAAATAATCTGCCTAGTATTTTACAAACTATGTTAGGGTCTACTTCCAGTCCAACTGGATGCTGCTCTGCTGAATACCAATTTTTTACATGGACCTCCACAACCAGAAAAGGTACTTCTTGGCAAGACCGATGTCAGTTTTTACTACCCGTAATACTGTCAAAGACCTACAACGGCAGTGACGGCTGGAACCAGCAGCTTGCCGGGGAACACCTGATGGGAACGACAGCGACGCGTCATCGCCCCGTCACGTTTGCCGTGTCACGTACGAATTTTCCAAGCTATAGTAGTCTTGCGCATTCAATATAATAATGTGCAAACTCCGTTTCTGTAGTGAATGCGAGCAGCGTCTGCGCAGAACCGGAAATACGGTTTTAATGCAGTCTTTCGCAAAAATGTCGCATCACTGATGCATAGAACACGCGTCAGTGGCAATAGCATTTCTGAAAACAGTGGCGGAGAGTCCTGGTCCTCTTTTTTGAGCCACTTTGAGGAGGGAATGGTCAATTAGATAGGTAGGTCCAGGATAGGTCCATGGTCGGACTGGCCCCATGGAGCCTGGCCCGCGGAGCGACCCGGACGGACAACGAAGCCGGACGCTGTTTTTCTTTAACAGATTTTAAAAATGGTGCGCGGTCACGCTTTGGCCCGGGCCGGCCCAGGCCACAGCCTAACCGGCCCGCGGAGCGACCCGGACCCCAGCTCCATTGTCCTTTAATTTTTATAAAGAGTCAAGCCGTCTTCTTCTCGAGTCGGTGGAAACCTCTTCAAATATTTTTGGCCCAGTAGGTGGCCAGCGTGCAGTGATGGCCCAGTGGTATCGCCCGCGACTAAGTTGTAGGCCGTGGGTTCAAACCAGGCAGGGGTTAAACTTTGTGTAAATTATTTCACCACTGCTCTCAAAACGGTGAAGAAAACCTTCGTGAGGAGCAGTTCTCGTGATCATGGCGCTTGTAACGGTGCCGAAATATCGAGCTCTCCTCTCAACCAAAACCTAAATATATATGGTAAATATCCCGAAACAAATATTAATTCTAATGATTGTGACCATGTTAGCTTAAAAACTTATACTCGTATCGTGAGGACACCGGCATGTCCTAGAACCAAAAATTCGAATACATGTGACATCCACCAACCCGCAAAGGGCCCGCGTGATGCATTACGGCCCATTCCCTCTCACAGAGAGGAGGCCTGTATCCCAGCAGTGGGATGAGGTGGTCAGTGTCAGTGTGTAGGTGGTCAGGAGCGAGCGTAAGGGCTTTCAAAGTGCAGGTGTTAGCACTTGGGACACTCCAGCATGTGTGTCATAGTCTGCAAAGGAGCACCGCACTCACATTGGATATCAGACGGGTCTGTAAAACTCCATTTTGCCAATAGATTGAGTGCTTTCCATATAGGTCACTGCAGTTCATGTCAAGATTGCAGGTATTCTTGGATGGCCTGGGTAGCGTACAAATGAATATTTTGTACTGCTAGCCCCACAGAGCAGCATGTATTAACATGACACGACTTACCCAGTTAGTGGGTGGAATTCTGGTACTATTACTTAATAATCTCCCGTCGGCCCAGACGTAATTATCCGCATAGTTGCCCGTTTTGTTCTGTGATTAGAGGAACCAATCGCTCTCGGTGCTCGTGTGGTTGGGCACGTAGTCCAACACGATGCGAATACCTGTATGTTAGGGAAAGAAACATGAAGTTATAACAACACCAGCTTCTACCAGCGGCTTCACCAGCGTGTTAAGTATTCTATCATCCCAAGGGATTATACCGGGATAAAAACCGTTCAGCCGTTCAGGCATGATTGAGTAACAAACATACATCCACACACACATTCAGCCATCCAAACTTTCACATTTATAATATTACTAAGTTAGTGTAGCATAGGCTTGGAGCCTCGAACAAGTTCGCTACAGCTACGCCCATACGAAATCACGCTTCCCTTGTGTCTAGCAGTGCCATTATGTAAACGAATTACCATAAAAATTAAGGTGAAGTGAGCTGCCCGTCAATAGGTTTATGGTGGAGTGACAGTTCATTGCACGGCCAGATCACCTAAATTTCAAAGGGATATTTTTACAGAATAGGCCGGATGTTTGTTCTTTGAGCTCGCCTAGCGAAGTCTCAGCTTTAGAGGTACAGCTGTTATTAGTTAAAGTGTCTGTTGTCTTGGCCAACATATTTGATTTACCTATTTAGTCTGAAAACAATCCACCTGCCAGTACCTCCATACTAGTTATAAACTATCTGATAAGATTAAAACACTTTTCAAGGGTGAAATCACTTCAAATCTAAGTGGTAACACGCACGGTTTGCTGCATGACATCAAGTTTTACCAAGGATACGGGGAAGTACCTGGTTAAGTTTGTTCGGGGAATACCGAGTGGTCGTAGTTGGAAAGAGTTTGATAGGCGATGGACGTATCGGAGGGCTGGTCGCGGATGGTAGCCGGATCCAAGGCACGGTGCGCCGATGGCCGACCGTAGGTTGATTGGGGCCCAATTAGTGTGCCACACACGTAAGGCTGCCCCGCCAACTGTCGAAAAATCCTGGAATGCGCCATCGTGCTGGTTGAAGACCAGTGCCCGATAGACATTTCCAGGAGGGGCTCGGGCGTCTCCGCATTCTTCAGGTCAGTCCCCCAATTATGGCGTCCTGTCGGCGCGTGTCTCTGGGCTGCCAGCGTGAAACCTCATCTCACTTCTTTCTCCTCTTCTACCCTTCTTCACTCTCAATCATGGCAAGGAACATTAGAAAAAAGTTGTACAGCGGCAGCACTCGCTTCAAATAAGGTGCACCTCTGTAATATCAGAGGTCTACACCCAAACCTTGAGGCAGTCCACCATCATCTAGACTTCTAGAGACTGATAAACCAGCACTTTTGTTCCTTTCGGAGACGCAAATCAGATGTCCTTCTGACATGACGTACCTTTCTGACCCAGGGTTTACCCTGGAGCACAAGTTCAAGCCACAAGCAGGTGTATGCATGTACGCCCGTGACGACAACTTATTGGCGTCTCCGAAACCTTGAAGACTCTCGATACTAGTTTGAAAACAGTAAATAGTATTAACACATACAAGTTAAGTAAAGTTAAGTATCACATACAAGTTTGAAAACAGTAAATAGTATTAACCTGGTGCATCAAAATATTCAAGGATTTATGAACAAACGTCGTAACAGTATTGATATTCTTTGTATTACAGAACATTGGCTTAAAAGCCACCAGTTATTGTTCAATTTTAATAATCACCAGGTTGGTAGTTCATTCAGCAGAGTTAATGCTATACATGGTGGCTCATTGATTTTAGTAAGTAACCAGCTTAAATTTAAAGACCGTAAGGATATTGTGAGCCTATCTGTTGAGCGGACAGTCGAAATAGCTTGTATAGAATTGGAGCAGTTTGTTGTATTAAGTGTATACAGACCCCCTTCAGGATTGTATGACTGTTTTGAAAAGGTAATGGATGAAGTGTTACACAAGATTTGTAACTCGAATAAATCCGTTATCACTTGTGGGGATTTTAATGTCAATTTATTAGAAAACTCAGGTTATTGTAGTAAAATAATAAGTCTGTTTCAGTCCTACAATCTTGTAAACCTATTTTTGGAGCCCACAAGAATAACCCCTACTAGTGCCACATGTTTAGATAATATTTATACTAATGTTGTGCCAGTCCACAAAGAAATTATAAATTTACTAGATTCTGATCATTGCGGGCAGAGGATTACTATACCAAACCAAAATAACAAAGTGGCTAAAAAGGATATCACTGTTAACCCCAAAACTGCAAGTCGCTTGGCAGCGTTTAAAGTTAAACTCATTAATAAATTACCAATTTTATCAATTCATGCCGATCCAAATCAACTATACAATGATTTTTTTAATATGTACTGTAAACAATTTAATTCTACCTTTATTCCCAAGACTATCTCGGTTAATGGTAATGCATCATTCAGTGATTGGGCTACCATTGGTATTCATAAAAGTAGGAAACGGCTTTATGAGTTGTACAATGAAAGGACTTTTGTTAACACTGCTGAATTTAATTTATATGTTAGAAATTATTCAAAATTATTTAAAAAAAGTTTGTTGTTTGGCCAAGTCGCGTTATTTGAGTTCGAAGATTAAAAATAGTAGTAACGTTATTAAAACGACTTGGAATATTATTAATAGTGAAACGGGAAGATCTGGTAACCGAAATATTGACTACAGCCTGTCCATTAATGACAACATCATAAAATCAGATTCACAAGTCGCAGTGGCTTTTGAAAATTTCTTTTCAGATATTCCCATTTCAACTACTAAATCCCTAAACTCATCACCTTCTGTTGCTGAGTCTTTGCTAAAAGAAAATGTTAATGTTTGCGATTCGGAATTTCTTTTTGAACATATTACTTGTAGAGACATAATTAAAACCTTTCACACTTTAAATGTTAAAAAGACTGCAGATCTGTGGGGTCATTCTGTAGAAGTTGCTAAGTCTATTATTGATATTGTCGCACCTAGTTTAGCTATTATCTTTAATAATTGTATCGACTGTGGGGAGTTTCCTGACCTTATGAAAAATAGTAAAATAATACCATTGTTTAAATCAGGTAGTACATCAGACCCTTCAAATTATAGACCTATTTCAGTACTACCTACGTTTAGTAAAATATTTGAGAAATTAATTTTAGAGCAACTGCAAAGATTTTTTAATAAACATAAATTATTACATAGCAAACAGTTCGGTTTTACAAGGGGTCGTTCAACTACTGATGCCGGTGTTGAGCTTTTAGGACATATTTATAATGCATGGGAAGATAAGTGCGATGCCTTGGGAATCTTTTGTGATTTGTCCAAGGCATTTGATTGTGTTCTTCATGATACGCTAATCAGGAAACTCCGCCACTACGGAATCCGGAACAGCGCTCTGGATCTTTTCACTTCATACTTGAGTAATAGGATTCAGAGCGTTGACGTTAATGGAAAAAGATCTCCCGGATCTATAGTAATGATGGGCGTCCCGCAGGGCTCGATTCTAGGTCCTTTCTTGTTTCTTATTTACATTAATGACTTGCCTTACCTCATAAAGGATAACCATGATATAGTGTTGTTCGCGGATGATACTTCACTTTTGTTTAAACTCAAACGTCAGCAGCTGGTTACTGACGATGTAAATAGCGCGATCTCAAAAGTAGTTCACTGGTTCAATGTTAATAATTTACCACTTAATGGAAAAAAAACCAAATGTATTAAGTTTACCCTACCTCACGTTAGGCAGGTGAAAACTGATGTGTTGGTAAAGGGCGAAGAATTGAATCCTGAAAATAGCACAGTATTCTTAGGCTTAACTTTGGATGCTAAGCTTCAGTGGGGCCCACATATAGATAAATTGTCGAAAAAACTAAGCTCCGCAGCATATGCTGTTAGGAAAATTCGTAATTTAACTGACATAGAGACAGCCCGTTTAGTATATTTTAGCTATTTTCATAGTGTAATGTCGTACGGTATTCTGTTGTGGGGAAATGCCGCCGACATCCAGACTATCTTTGTTTTGCAGAAAAGAGCTGTTCGATCGATTTATAAATTAAGCCCGAGACACTCTCTCAGAGAGAAATTTAAGGAGATTAATGTAATGACAGTGCCTTCTCAGTATATTTATGAAAATCTTTTATATGCCCATAAAAATATAAAATTGTTTAAAAAATACAGTGATATCCATAACATAAATACTAGAAACAAACACAAATTTGTAGTACCTGCAACAAGGCTCAAGAAAATAGGTGGCTCGTTTAGATGTCAATGTGTACACTTTTATAATAAGCTTCCAAGCCACGTACAAGATCTAAGTGTTAATAAATTTAAAACATTCATTAAACATAAGTTGTGCCAGAAAGCGTTTTATACAATAAAAGATTACGTTGAGGACAAACAGGCTTGGGATTGAGCTGCTCCAATTAATTTGTTTTTTTTTTTTTTTTATATATTTTTCAACGTGAATTTTGTTTTTTTTTTGTTTTCTTGCAATGACAAGAATATTTACTTTTTAAAGTATTATATTTTTTTTTAGTTTATTTTAATTGTTGTGAATGTGAAGACAATGTGGATTCAATTTTTGTTTGTTTTTAATTTTAATTTATCCAAATTAGTTTTAATCATGGTCTGGCAGTTTGAGTAGTTTATGCGGCCTACCCGAATGTCCTTTCTTTGGTATTGTTCGTCGAATCGTTGAGCTCCTTAATTTCTGAGTTGAGCTGCACGGTTATTGACAAATGCGTGCACTGACTGGACAGGTCCACTCAATCTGGCTGGTTCTTTCCTAAAAAGACCATTTCAGACTTCAGTCTACATGGTCTTCACATGATCTAACAAAGATTTTGTCTGGACCTTAAAAGAGACTGTGACCTCTGAGTTTGTTTCGGCCTTTCTTCTCAGAGTAGTCAGATAGGAAACGCCGACTTCATCTAGTTTTAAAAATATGATCGACATGTAAAAGTGTTTGTACAAACCTACTTACAGAAATAAAATCATTTATCATTTATCATTTACTCAGCGCTCTGAACCCTGGTGGACACAGGTCTGGGTAAGATTATATATGCTTGTGTCTAGCGGACTATAGCGCCGTACTTAGCTTTAATTTTTAATTTGTGTGTAGATCAAGGAGTCTTCCCGGATCTAATGAAACATAGTAAGGTTATACCACTTTTTAAATCCGGGGACAGTAAAGACACGAATAATTATAGACCAGTATCGGTGCTGCCGGTTTTCAGCAAGATATTTGAAAAGATAATGCTAAATCAAATGCTCATTAATTTTAATACGAATAACATCCTACACGATAAACAGTATGGTTTTACTAAAGGACGTTGTACGACCGACGCTGGTGTCACCTTATTAAAACACATCTTTGATGCGTGGGAAGAGGCACAAGATGCCATAGGTGTTTTCTGCGACCTGTCGAAAGCGTTTGATTGCGTTAATCATGAAAAATTACTTTTCAAACTTGAGCATTACGGGCTAGGCCAATCAGCGTTGAGTTTAGTAAAATCATATTTAAATGATAGACAGCAATTAGTTCAAATAAACGGTGTCAATTCGTGCGGGTTAACCGTTAAAAAGGGAGTACCCCAGGGTTCAATTTTGGGTCCTTTCTTATTCCTAGTCTACATTAACGATTTACCCCATCTATTGAATAACAATTTAAACATGGTGTTATTTGCTGATGACACTTCTTTG
The DNA here is from genome assembly GCA_947562075.1 of Orthosia gracilis. Lineage (NCBI taxonomy): Eukaryota > Metazoa > Arthropoda > Insecta > Lepidoptera > Noctuidae > Orthosia > Orthosia gracilis. Next base: position 29,275,387 of record OX387270.1, on the reverse strand, counting down.
ATTTTTAAGATAAATAGACGTACGAGTAACGTTGACGACGTAAATGACGTCTTGCGACAGGTTCAAAATTGGTTCACGGCTAATAATTTAGTTTTAAATGCTAAAAAGACTAAGTGCGTAAAATTTGCCTTGCCGAATCTCAAAAGTACTGATTGTGACATTATCTTGGGTAGGGAGAAGCTAGAATTTGTCGATAAAACGGTATTCCTGGGGATCACGCTAGACTCAAGGTTGCAATGGGATCCTCATTTAATATCACTTGCAGGGCGGCTTAGTTCGGCAGCTTATGCTGTTAGAAAAATTCGTCAGTTTACTGATGTAGATACCGCGAGGCTAGTCTATTTTAGTTACTTTCATAGTATAATGTCTTACGGTATCTTACTATGGGGAAGGGCTGCAGACATTGAGTCAATTTTTATTCTGCAAAAACGAGCCATCAGAACGATATACAATCTTCGCCGGCGCGATTCTCTAAGGGAACTGTTTAAGGACATTAACATCATGACGGTACCTTGTCAATATATTTATGAAAACATCATGTACGTTAGAAAAAATTTACATCTTTTCAGTAAAAACGGCGACAGACATAATTATGTTACTAGAAATAGGGACCAATTAATCCAACCAGGTTTCAGGCTGGCTAAAGTAGCATCATCTTTTATGGGGTACTGTATAAAATGTTACAATAAAATACCTCCCCACATTCTAGAACTGAATGAGACGAAATTTAAAACTTGTATAAAACGCACACTATGCAGGCAAGCATATTATAAGTTGGGGGATTACATCGCTGATAAAAATGCTTGGCTAAATGCTGGTCCCGCTCCGCAGCCATTAGGGCGCAAGAACAATTAGTGATGGGCAGAAAAGTTTTGAAGTATTGTTGGACCTGCTGAAGACTGTATGAATATATTTGTATTGTATAAACTCAATTTCTTTTAGTATTATATAACTGCACAGCACATGTGTGACTACTATGTTCCGACTGTAAATCTACCTATGTGTCGTTGGTTGACTTCTGTGTGCCCTGGCATTTGAGTGTGTCATGCTCTCTCTAATTTCTCTCTGATGGTGGCACATGTGTTGGATCATTCGGTTCCCTCCATAATGGTTGAGCTGAATGCTGCCGATCCATGCGTCATGTTCGTGAACGGGCGCCATCAGTTGCATAACTTAGCTGCCTCGGCCTGTTATTGCATTTTTATGTTGAAATTGTTACTCTAGACGCTTTTACGTGCACGTCTTTTTGCATCGTTCTCACATATATGTATTTATTTTTTAACAAGAATGATGTAACCAAAAACTTGTAATTGAAACTGATGGAAAAGAGTGTCCGTGGAGTTTTGCATTTTTATGTTGAAATTGTTACTCTAGACGCTTTTACGTGCACGTCTTTTTGCATCGTTCTCACATATATGTATTTATTTTTTAACAAGAATGATGTAACCAAAAACTTGTAATTGAAACTGATGGAAAAGAGTGTCCGTGGAGTTTCTTGCAAATTCTTCTCCATTGAGATCTACTGACGTTTGCGAATTTGCAACTAGAGTCATATTTTTTTTTTGTTTGACAATTCAAAAGTACCTTTAAGGTTTATTTGAAATAAACTATTTTGATTTTGATTTGATTTGATCTGCTTGTACCGGGCACACAGCGGCGATCAGGAGACAACCGGGCTTACACAATACCAAAGTGAGGTGGCTGATGAGACTCAGCTACGGTACACTGCCGCCCAACTGATGATACTGGGGGACTTTAATGCCCACCACCAGGAGTGGCTCTTCCCATTTCAGTTCCTTGACCATTGCGCTAGCGTTAAATCTCACTCAGCTGGTCCAGGGGGCAACGAGGGTGCCGAGTGTTGATTCGAATACGGCTAATTACTTGGACCTTCTGCTGACGACAGATCCAGACCGTGACTCGGTTTCGGTATCTTCACCTATGGGTACTTCCGACCACTGTCTGGTGAAGTCTGTATCCATCTACTCCCCGCCTGATCCCAGACCAAGAGGCACCCGGCGAGTATGGCGGTATAAGTCGACGGATTGGGATGAGATGCGATCTTTCTTCGCATGCTATCCTTGGCAGCCTACTTGCTTTTCTTCAGCTGATCCTACGTCGTCCACGGACGCAGTGACGGACGTGTTACGTCGGGGAATGCAGTACTACATTCCGTTCTCTGTCGTTACAATGTCTAGCGAAGACCGACCTTGGTTTGGCGCCAATTGTTATCTCGCCGACGCGCTTAAACATGAGGCGTACCTGCCTTGGGTCGACGCTCGATCGCGTAAATCGAGTGAGGTGGGTCAGAGGAAGAAAACCTACAACAGGGCTGCCAAGTCCTACAAGAAGGTGTTGCGAAGAGGTCGGTTCGACCAAATTAGCCGATTAGGGACCAAACTTGCTTCCTACCCAACAGGTAGTAAAGCGTTTTCGTCCCTGGTTAGATCGGTTTAATCGAACTTCTGCCGTCTCTCATTACCACCATTGCTGAAACGCAACGGAGCGCTGGCCCACTCCGCTAAGGAGAAAGCAAACTCTCTTTTTGCGGAACCTTCGCGTCTGAATAATGATGGGGCGCGCCCCCCTCCTTCTCCTGATGGATACGAGACGAGTATGTCGGACGTTCGCATCCATCAAAAGGACGTACGTGCTGCACAACCTCGACGTGAATAAGGCTAGCGGCCCCGACGGTATACCAGCAATTGTTCTTAGAACACACAGGCGCACAGGGCGCCTGAATTGTCTCCGATCATGACTCGCCTGTTTCGCCTTTCGTATGAGACTGGAAAAGTGCCGAACGCTTGGAATCAAGCCAACCTACAGCCCGTGCCCAAGAAGCCCAGTCGAGCTGACCCGGCCAACTACAGACCCATCTCTGCGTGTTTAATAGCAAGCTCCTGGCATACCTAGAAGCTAACGAAATCTTTAGTGTTGTAGTCTATTGGGATTTTCTAGCGTTTGCCATTCACATATGGAGTGAGGCATCGAGAGGCACGAGGAAGCGCTTGCCGTCTCCCTTGACATTTCGAAAGCATTTGATAGGGTCTGGCACGAAAGCCTTATTGGTAAGCTTCCTTCATTCGGTCTGCCCGGTGGTCTGTGTGATTGGATTGCAGACTTCCTGAGGGATCGGTTCATTCGAGTAGTTATAGATGGCTGCTCATCGGACCAATTGGATATTAATGCTGGGGTCCCTCAGGGGTCGGTACTCTCAGCGACTTTATTCTTGCTGCATGTAAATGAGCTGCTAAAACCTTTGGGTATGCAGACGATGGCACTGTTGCTGAGAGATACTTGTCCAACGCACGGGCTACTGGGCCTAAGGTCCTGTCTCTTCGTGAGGCCATGGTAGAGCGTTTGAGCTTGTCCTTGGAGGCAGCCGAATGGGGCGATGCCAATCTGGTCAAGTTCAATCCCGCTTAAACACAGGCGTGTCATTTCTCGGCTAAAAAGAGGCAATTTCACCCGACTCCATTTTCAGAGGTTTAACCGTGCCATCTTGAGTGATAACGGACCATCTTGAGCTTCTTGGTGTAACGTAGACATCGACACTCAATTTTGGCCCATACATTGAGTCAAAGGCTCAACTGGCTGCCAAAAGGTTGGGGCTCCTTGCGAACGTGAGACGGTACTTCACGCCAGCACAGCTGCTTAAGTTGTATCAAACGCAAGTTCGATCTTGCATGGAGTACTATTCTCATCTCTGGGACGGATCTGCCAAATATCAGCTTGATGCACTAGAGTCTATCGAAAAACGGGCCAATAAGCTCATCGGCAATGAGGCACTGGTTGAGTCAAAGATCCAGCTTTGATAATCGTCGCCGAGTTGCCAGCTTGTCGGTTTTTTATCGGTTATAGCACTTCGGGGAGTGTGCGATGGAATTGCATGATCTTATTCCCCCAAGCCCATTTCATCATCGGACCACATGGCTATGCGCCATACGTCTTGTACGCACTAAACGTATTGAAAAAACTTTCATTATGCGTACAGCTAAGGAGTGGAATTCCCTGCCGGAGTCTGTTTCCCGATAGCAACAATCTCGGGGTCTTTAAGTCAAGAGTGAATAGGTTGCTTCTAGGCAAGCGTGCTACACCTTCGACCACATCACCACTTACCATCAGGTGAGATATTGGTCAAGCGCAAGGCTATCTGAAATAAAAAAAATATTAAAAAAGGCCTCTCTCTATCTCCGTATGTCTGATAGAGAGATTTATTTTTTATTATTTTATGCCGTTTGTCCGAGATCTGCTAGTTTTGAGTCTGTTGCTTGAGGGAGGAAGAAAGGGAAGCCTTTGCGCTACAGTGGGACGATAAATATTTTGATATAGAGGACAGGTGTCTCTTACATTATTTTGAGGTCAGAGTCACGAAACCACTGCTAGACTAATTAATTCATTGTAAGGTGGATTTCCATCAAAGTCCTTGTCGAAAATAGACTAAGGTATGTGGCTTTATCGCGTGGTGCTTCAGTAATCGATACAATAATAATAATTAATAGTGTTCTGTGGCCTGACCTGTCAAGTGTGACACATAAAATTTTTATCTCCAAATTTTCCTATATATTTAAATATCATATTAACTTGATATTAACATAGAAGAATACAATAAAATTATGTACAAACTCACAAAAACAACAAGAAAAAAAAACGAAAATGTGTACATAACCCAATAAAAACAACAAGATGAAAATATTTTGACATGCTGAGGTGAAAACAATATGATCACAAGAAGCCAGGCCCGAACATTAGCCACACACCCAACATCTTCGGGTTCGTCGCTCAGCTCCGCCTCGCAGCCGCCGGGACCTCCGTCAACCTTGAGTCAAGCGATCCCGGACGCTGCAGTTGCGTCGAGCTCGAGCGACGAATACTTCTCTCCGCCGACGACACCACCACCTGCACGTCGACGGGGAGGACGCCGGCCGCCGGACAGCTTGGGGCCTCGAGGCCCATCGGCCTCTGACAGGGTCCCCGCTACCGGTGGATGTGTGCAGCGCATGCGATGGACGCAATCCATTAATGAAAACGTCATGCCCGCATACTTTGGGGCTACAAAGGGAGGAAACAACCTGACCGCGTACCGTGTCCGGATGCTCTCTTTGTTTCAGGTGCTTGAACCAGCCGTCAACGTTTCGGCCCAACGACTTTCGGATCAGGTGCGGGTCATCCAGCGTAATCGTATGTTGGATGATACTGTACTTGATCGCCTCCGAACGGAAATGGGTAACCGTGTCACTGCCCTATCGTCGCAGGCTGTGGTGCCACCACAGCCCAACCAAATTCCCAGCCACGAAGAGAGTAGTGACAGGGTTACAAACGTAAGTACCCAGTACAATGAGGAATTGAGGAGTGCTTTGGAGTGTGCTATTCGGGAATATCGCTACATGCCACCCGAACTTAGACCACGATTACCTCGTTTGCCCATGCATAACAAAAATAGGGCGCTGGTGGCTGTTCTGGATTCGCAGTTGTCAAAATATTTTGATGACTGCGAAGACCTCACTGATACACATTCGATCATGTACTGCGCGGCTGTAGCGGCATGTCGTGTAGCCCACGTCAAATTCGCAGTTGACAGAGCTACACGACCGAAACCAGCCGTACCGGCTTGGCAGTGCAGCATCGAACGTCGTATTGGTGGGGCCAGAGCACTCATCGGCAAACTAATTTGTTTCAGGGAGGGGAATAATCGCCCAAGAGTGATGCGCTTTGTGAGACGGGCGTTTTCGGGGACTGATGTCAGCCCCCGAGACTATATAGCCCATGTCACAGAGCGCATCGACTTCCTGAAGCAAAAAGTGTTAGCATGGGCAAACCGTATTCGTAGGTACAGGCGGAGAGTGGAGCGATACACCCAGAATCGTACATTCCAAAGTAATCAAAGGTGGGTTTACCGTGCTTGGGAGCGACCCGACCAAGGTGTGACTGACACGCGCCCGCCGGATGATGACGCTATGTTTTCATTCTGGCGCAGCATCTGGTCGGTGCCTGTCAGTCACACCGAAGGTGAATGGACTCGTGAGGTCGAGCGAGCGTGCGATCCAATACAAGAAATGGGGGCTATCACGATCAGCCCCCAAGATGTAGCCCGTGCAGTCCGTCCGTTGCCGAACTGGAAATCTCCAGGGCCGGACGGGCTGCACAACTTCTGGATTAAATGGCTACAAAGGTCGCACGCTCGTTTGGCATCTCAGTACCAGGCAGCCTTAGAGTCTGGTTCGCTACCCAAGTTCCTTACGACAGGAATAACCCACCTGCTCCACAAGTCTGGTAGCACTGCGGAACCCAAAAATTATAGACCTATTACATGTTTACCAACGGTCTATAAGGTTCTTACATCCATTTTGAGAGTTAAAATTAATAAACACGTTGACAATAACTCCATCATGTCGGTCTCTCAGAATGGATGTAGGAACGGGTCCCGCGGTACTAAGGAGCTACTCCTCATAGATATGGCCATTAGCCAACAGGTTCGACGTTCCCGAAAGGATATGTCAACATGTTGGATAGATTATAAGAAGGCCTATGACTCGGTGCCTCATACATGGCTCATGAGGGTGCTAGAATTGTATAAAATAGAAACAACTCTACGCACCTTCTTGATGTCGTGTGTGGGGCAATGGAGCACAGTCCTTCGCTATCCAGGATGTCGAAATAGAAGAAGAAGGTATTCAATAGCCTTCTTTCGGGCGGAAACAAGGTGCGAGCCTTCAATGGTTGGGTCATGCCGGTATTGATGTACTCTTTCGGCATACTCAAATGGACTCAAACGGAACTTGATGCCCTGGATAGAAGGGTCCGTACACTGCTGACTGCATATCGAATGCATCGCCCACGATCATCGGTCATGAGATTGTATATCCCGCGGAAGTGTGGAGGTCGAGGCTTTTTAAATGCCAAAAACCTCCACAACCGCGAGATATGCAATCTCAGGGAATATTTTCTAAATACTGACGTGGGTATGCATCGAGATGTAGTAGCAGTGGACAAGGGACTCACCCCGCTCTCCTTGGCGAATGAGAACTGGCGCAAGCCTGTAATGCTTGATACTAAAGACCGCAGGGAAGTATGGCAGAGTAAGGAGCTTCACGGACGCTTTTTCCGGGCCCTACATGGGCCCGATGTAGATCAATCAGCGTCCGTAGCCTGGCTGCGTTTCGGTGACCTCTTTGGGGAAACCGAAGGTTTTGTTTGTGCAATTATGGACGAAGTTATCATGACGAATAACTACCGGAGATTTATTGTGAAGGATGGCACGGTTGACATCTGTCGAGCATGTCACCACCCGGGTGAATCGATCCGCCACATTATCTCTGGTTGTTCTCGTCTAGCTAACGATGAGTACTTGCATAGGCACAACCTTGTGGCCAGGATTATCCATCAGCAACTTGCTCTGAAATACAATCTTGCCGCCGGTAGCTTGGACCCTGTTCCCGATACCGGTGGGCCTCTATTTTTTATATTTTTAAATGTTTTTGTTTTTGTATGTTTTATAAAAATATTTAAAAATGTATTTAATAAGAAACTAGATAAATAAAGGACATAATAATAATTGCTAGTAACCTGACCGCGTACCGTGGTCGAATGCTCTCTCTGTTTCAGGTGTTTGAGCCAGCTGTCAACGTGTCGGCCCAACGTCTATCGGATCAGGTGCGGGTCATCCAACGTAACCGTATGTTGGATGAAGCTGTACTTGATAGACTGCGTGAGGAATCACGGAGGAGCCGTGTCTCGCCTGCCTTGCCACCGGCCGCGGTGCAACTGCAACCCAGTGTTTCACCGCGACCCGACCATGTTGGAGAGGATGACGACGACGGGGCTATATCCGTGAGTACCCAATGCAATGCACGATTGAGGAGCGCTTTGGAGTGTGCATTCCGGGAGTATCGTTCCACACCGCCTGAGCTTAGACCTCGTTTACCTCGTTTGCCTATGCATAAAAAAAATAGGGCGCTGGTGTGTGCTCTAGATTCGCAGCTATCAAATGTTTTTGATAGCAACAAAGACCTTACCTATACCCATTCGATCTTGTACTGTGCGGCTGCAGCGGCATGTCGTGTAGCTAACGTCAAGTTTCCTAAAACTGACAGAGCTACACGACCAGCTATACCAGCTTGGCAGTGCAGGATTGAGCGTCGTATCGGTGAGGTTAGAGCACTCGGCAAGCTTATCTGCTTTAGGGAGGGCAACACTCGCCCTAGAGTGATGCGCTTTGTGAGGCGGGCGTTCTCGGGGACTGATATCAGTTCTCGAGATTATATGTCCCGCGTCGCAGAGCGTATCGACTTCCTGAAGCAGAAGATCTATGCATGGGCAAACCGTATTCGTCGGTACAAGCGGCGAGTGGATCGATACACTCAGAACCGCACATTCCAGAGTAACGAAAGGTGGGTTTATAGGGCTTGGGAGCGACCCGATCAAGGTGTGGCTGATACGCACCTACCTGATAATGACGCCATGTGTTCGTTCTGGCGCGATATCTGGTCGGTGCCTGTCAGTCACACCGAGGGTGACTGGACTCGGGAGGTCGAGCAAGCGTGCGATCCGATACCACAAATGGGGGCAATTACCATCAGCCCCCAAGATGTAGCTCGTGCAGTCCGTCCGTTGCCCAACTGGAAATCTCCAGGGCAAAACTTTTGGACTAAATGGTTCAAAAGATCGCACGCTCGTTTGGCATCTCAGTTCCAGTCCGCCTTGGAGTCAGGGTTGCTGCCCCAGTTCCTAACGACAGGAATAACCCACCTGCTCTATAAATCGGGTAGTACTGCGGATCCTAAAAATTATAGACCGATAACGTGTTTACCGACGGTCTATAAAGTTCTTACATCCATTCTGAGAGCGAAAATTAATCAACATATTGACAATAACGCCATCTTGTCTGCTTCTCAGAATGGATGTAGGAACGGGTCCCGCGGTACTAAGGAGCTGCTCCTCATCGACATTGCCATTAGCCAACAGGTTCGCCGTTCCCACAAGGATCTGGCGACATGTTGGATAGATTACAATAAGGCCTATGACTCAGTGCCACATACATGGCTCATGAGGGTGCTGGAGTTGTATAAAATTGATGCAACTCTGCGCACCTTCCTGACGTCATGTATGGGGCAATGGAGGACGGTCCTTCACTATCCAGGATGTCGACAGATTCAGGAAAACAGCGAACCTATAAGGATCGAGCGCGGAATTTTTCAGGGCGACAGTCTGAGTCCTCTGTGGTTTTGTTTAGCCCTGAACCCTCTCAGTACACTACTGGAGGGTTCAGGCCTGGGCTATCGGTTGGGGAGAGGTGGTCAGGTCATATCACACCTCCTTTACATGGATGATCTGAAGCTCTTTGCCCCCAACAACTTGCAACTGATGAAGCTACTGAAGGTAACAGAAACCTTCAGTGACGCCATCAGGATGGAATTTGGTGTGGACAAATGTGCAGTCATGCATGTAAAGCGAGGGGAGATTATGGAATCCGTGGGAATACAACTCTCGGATTCCATACACCTTCGATCCCTTTCCTCAACCGAAACTTACAAGTATTTGGGTATGTCGGAAGCACTAGGCATCAATGCTACTGACGTGAAATAGTCGTTGAAGGAGCGCTTCTTTAGCCGCCTGAAAAAAGTACTAAATAGTCTTTTATCAGGCGGGAACAAGGTGCGCGCCTTCAACGGCTGGATCATGCCGGTCTTGATGTATTCTTTCGGCATACTCAAATGGACTCAGACAGAACTTGACGCCCTGGATAGGAGAGTCCGCACATTGCTTACCGCAAATCGCATGCATCACCCACGTTCATCGGTTATGAGACTGTATATCCCGCGGAAGTGCGGCGGTCGTGGCTTTTAAATACTAAGACCCTGCACAACCGCGAGGTATGCAGTCTTAGGGAATACTTCCAGGCCGCCGACGTGGGTATGCATCGAGATGTGGTAGCGGTGGACAAGGGCCTTACCGCACTCTCCTTGGCTAACGAGAACTGGCGCAAACCTATAGTATTAGATACTAATGACCGCAGGGAGGTATGGCAGAACAAGGAACTTCACGGACGCTTCTACCGGGTCCTACATGGGCCCGATGTAGATCTTTCAGCGTCCGTGGCCTGGTTGCGATTTGGTGACCTTTTCGGGGAAACCGAAGGTTTTGTCTTTGCGATTATGGACGAAGTTATGATGACGAACAACTACCGGAAATACATTGTGAAGGACGGCACGGTTGACATCTGTCGGGCATGTCGCCGGCCGGGAGAATCAATCCGTCACATTATCTCCGGTTGTTCTAGTCTAGCTAACGGAGACTATTTGCATAGACACAACCTTGTAGCCAGGATTATCCATCAGCAACTCGCTCTTAAATACAGTCTTGTGGAATCGGAAGTGCCTTACTATAAGTATGTGCCCGACCCAGTTCTCGAAAATTGCAGTGTCACATTGTATTGGGATCGGTCTATCATCACTGACAGGACTATTGTTGCCAATAAGCCTGACATAGTGGTGATAGACCGACTAGAGCGTCGCGCAATGATTGTTGATATAGCGGTCCCCCATGACGAGAATCTCGTGAAGGCTGAGAGAGATAAGAAAAGCAAATATCTTGATCTGGCTCGCGAGGTTGTCGACATGTGGGATGTGAATACAGCAGTCATTGTGCCGATAGTCGTGACAGCCAATGGCATAATAGCCAAGAGCCTCGACGAACATCTGAGGAGGCTCTCGTTGGGCAGCTGGATCAGGGGCTTGATCCAGAAAGCGGTACTCTTGGACACGGCGCGCATAGTCAGGAGATTCCTCTCTCAGGAGCCCTGACCACCGGTAGCTCGGACCCTGTTCCCGATACCGGTGGGCTACTATTTTTGTATTTTTAAATGTTTTTTATTTTATTTTTATAGAATAATATTTAAAAATATAAAAGTATGTACATAAAATAAATAAATGGCATAATAATAATATCGTTTATAATAATAATATCGTTTATTTATAACATAAGGCACATTTTACAATAAAATATCTTAAAAATATAAAAGAAGACAATTGCTTATTTGCCTGAACTAGGTTGAACCTGTGTTTCAGGCTAAAACGGGATATCTGCATATTATAGGTTGTGGATTTAACTATGACTTACCCAAACTATTAGCTTCAGATATAAGCGCGTTGAAGTCAGCCATAGTGCCGTATTCTTCTGCTATAGATCTGTAGTCGGTTATATCATAACCAAAGTCGTACATGGGTGACTTGTAGATCGAAGACAGCCTGATTGCATCTACACCCAACTCTTGTAGATATGGCAGCTTTTGTATGATACCTGTTGAAGATTTAAGGTGTATTAAATTTCCTTTGAAGAAAATCTAGCTAATTTGTCCAAAATATAGCCTAAAGCTCCAGACAGGCGGACTGCATTTCAACTGCATTGCGATTACAAATTTGTAGTCTGAATGCATTTAGTACGACTGCAATAAAATTGCAAAACAACCGTGAAGCCCGATTACAATCAGTGTGCAGTTCCAACGACTGCACGTCGCAGCGTGTCCGCCTAGTCCGTCTGTCTAAAGCCTTAAATCAATTCAAATCAAATCATTTATTCCTTTGCAAACATGGGTAGAGTACTTGTGTGTTTTTATAATAAAGTTCTCCTTATTTTACCGTCACATGGGCTTGCAAAGGTTTACAATTCCAAATAAAGTTTAATTCAATTCCTTAAAAGTAAAATTCATTTACACAACCACTGCTAAAGTTCTGAATCTAACTATGAAACAACGAAAATTATGAAAGTTGTTATGGGCATAGATGGGCTCACAAAACTGGTTCAAAGGTGGAGGAGATATATTATGTAGTACGCCAACTATGTCAAAAAATTAGGTTCCAAACATGTTACCATTTAGATAGCCAATCCCGTCGCCGTTGCTATCCATGAAGGAGCGCGGGTATATCTGATAGACCACGGCAGAATTCCACCACTTGTCCGCACCCGAGACACTCGCCACCATCGCAGCTGTCAGGAAAAGCGTAAACACCCACATTTTGGCTAATACAAGATACAAATCGATCAAAACTATGTTAATATTCATGAAATATAATACGGTTCGGATTTTTTACTGAGAATTGCAGTTCTTTTCGACTTGGACCGAAACTGCTATAAATTATTTCGCGAATTTGCGAGGAGCTTACTCAAAGCACATACCGCTCATCGATCTTCTAAGTTACCGATAACCGTGAGGCCCTTATTTACTAGGACACAACTCACACGCGGAACACAGTACAATTTCGACAAAGCATTCTGTTGCGAAACTTCCTGCCTTTAGGGATATTGAAAAATGAATTAAGCTTTATTTTTCCACCTGCGTTCATATGGGAGAAGCGTTATCGTGGTCTTAAGTGTATTATTACTAGCTTCTGCCAGCGGCTTCGTCCGCGTGCAAGTCAGAAATTACCCCATGGGAGCATTGTACCGGGCTGAAAAGTAGCCTATGTGCTATTATGTGATCTATCTCTGTGCCAAATTTCATCCAGATCCTTTGAGCCATTCTGGCGTGATTGAGCAACAAACTTTTTCGTAACATGAGGAAGCACAGACTACCAGAATATACTTTTACAGTCGAATAAACTATTACGGCCACAGGGCCCACAGGAACTAACGTAACTTGAAGCACTTTTAAATAATGCTTTGATAGGCCTTTACGTTTTGCTGCACTGCTTATGCACAAAATAAAATTAATATTGGGAATGTAATGGAAATATTTTTCCAGCATGCCAAAAAGCTTTTCAACTGTACCTTGTCGTGATTTACTTTCAATATTGCACCTGCCCTGCCACTATTTGTCACGGCATCATCCAAAAGTTGACTGCTGAGTCCGCCTCTGTACGTTTGTGTGCATGATGAATTTTTTATTCTGATTGCTTGAGTTTGATTTCTCTTTCGTGTTAGTCTTGTAGGTATCTAGGTAGGGTAGTCACAGCGGATCTTTGTTACTGAAGTTGGCTTTGCGAACCATTGCGCAAGAAACAGTTTGTTATCGAGTATACTGCATAGTGTAAGCGAGATAGGACGTTACGACAAACGTAAGCGAGTAAAACAGGCATTCATACAATGCTATCTTCAATTTCAACATTGACACAAAAATAGCAACTGCGCAGTCTTGCGGCCAACTTCAGACACTAAAGGTCCATTGTGACTATTATACAGCGAGTTTTTTAGAGAATATTTGGAATTAGTTTTAAATTCCAAAACCGACTTCTTGCTGCCTTTGACTGGATTTCATCTACCACGAATGGTTTAAATATTTCTTACTGACCCATATAATTATCAATGAATCATAAACTTGTACCTAAAGACGAAAACAAAACACTTGTCTTTATCATCAGGATTTCCACTCGGTTCTGTGACGTGAGGGATTTTAGTTTTAAACCTTTAAACAATGCTCAATTACCTCCGTAGTAGATTAAAGTTTTTACTTCGTAGTAGATTAGATCGATGTCGGTCGATTGGTCTGGAAACTTCTGGTGTTGTAGGAACTGTGGGGTGCTATTCTCTAAGGAAACAGCCTTGAGCGCAGTGCTGTGCCAGCGACGAATCTACAGTTTGGTATTCGCTAAGCCGCGAATAGCGACACTAGCGCTCTAAGCTGTGACGGCCGTGAGTTTGAACTACTCAATGTCGAGCAAGTTGACAGTTCTTCATACATTTTGGTATTCCGTAAGAAAAAACAGCGTCGAAGACGCTCGCAGCCTGACTTACAGCCTCGTTTTTATGTGTCAAATCCAAAAGCCACTATTTTTGCGCGTAATTCTTCTTGGATTTTAATCTTACTCATATTGTAAAAGTTTATGTGAAAGTTTCGATATAATAGATGTGATGTGTGGATGTATGTTTGTTACTCAATCACCCCCGGGCGGCTCTGGATGCAATTTTGCATAGAGATTATAGTCTGGAATAGCATATAGCCTACTTTTCATCCCGACATAAATGCACCCTTGGGATAAGACGAAGCCGCTGGCAGGGGCTCGTTATAAAATAAATTATTTCGATTAATTAAAAAAATGGCAGCTCGGTTATTTAAATTTACTTTTATTAGAAGAAGCTAAGAAAATTAATGATTCTAACAGACGAGAGGATTAGCAACGTTGAAAACAATATCCCCGGGATATTGACTTTAGCCATAGTTTCAGGCTTTCTCAGGATTAAATAACATATTGGAAAACTATTTAGCTCTTAGCGTATAGGCATTTTATGTTTCATATGAATGTAAACTTATATATTATGTAACTAACTGTTGCCCACAACTACGTCTGTGTAGCATTAGTACTTCGACTAGCCATTTTTTATATCAGGCAATAATATTGAAGGTATATGGGCCGCCTTTTTAGAGAAACTATTATTTCACCATTCCCCCACCGAAAGATTTCCATGATAAAAATTATCCTATGAAGGAAATAGGATAGTTACCTACGGTCTCGAAACTGTTTCCACATCAAATTTCATCTAAATCGGTTCACCGGTTTAAGCATGAAAAGGTAACAGACAGAGTTACTTACGCATTTATTATATTAGTTTGGATTTCACAGGTTAATTAGTAGCTTTTATTATTAAAATTATGAGTCATAAATATATTTGAGGACATTCAATATTAAGTAAGATTTATTGCGATGTGAATCATTTTTATTGGTCCGGCTTCATCATCATATTAGCCCAAAGACGTCCTCTGCTGGACATAGGCCTCCCCCAAGCGTCACCACATTGACCTGTTCTGTGCGTCTCGCATCCAGCGGAACCCCGCAACCTTCATAACCTGCCTTCCAGCTACATGCTGAATCTTAATTGGCCTAATTTTTATTTGTACAAGCAAACATGTCCATTAAGACTGCAAAACGGAATAATATATTTAGTATGGAAAATAATTATAAATCCTTACTAATATTATAAATGTGAATGTAAGTTTGTTTGTTACGCTTTCACGCAAAAACTACTGAACCGATCATCATGAAACTTTGTACATATATTCTTTGAGGTATTAGAAGTAACATAGGATACCTTTTATAATAATAATTTAAAAAAATGGCTTCACTGCGAGCGAAGCCGCGGGTAAAAGCTAGTAATATATATTTTGAGTAATAAAAAAAACTTATAATGACAAAACTCAAGATTTATTTATTGAAATATTTTCCAGTAATAAAATTTTATTCTATAATAAATACCCTTTTAGTTTCTAATCTCAAGTATTTTTTTTAGAATCTTTTATCACTAAGTTAGTATAATTTAAATAACTTATGCCAATAGTAGTGATAATCTTTCAGTACTTTCACTTAAATTTGTATTACAATTTCTTAACATCTCTCATAAACTAAACATAATATCTGTGTGTATAAAAATAAATATTAAAATCATGTTCCATGTATTCAACTTAGTGCAGTGCTTAGGTCTCTCTTGACCAAGACTCTCTTATTTCCTGATACATATCCAACATCGTCCACTGGTTGGCAATAAGGAGTTGCTGGTTTTCCAAGCGCCTCTCTTCAATAGCGAAAAAACATTTAGTTAATCTCCATTTGTGAATGGTGTTTGTGAAATGAGCGTTGGATTAGATAGCCTCGTACCGTTAGCAAACGACGCCTACAAGGAGCTGTGAACATAAACATGCAACAAATTACTATTAAGAGGTAAAAAGATATGCAGGATACTAATGTATAACAACATCAATTCAGCTCTCTCTTTCTGAAGGAATATATATTATAGGTTACACATTTTAGTATTGCAGGTTAATTGATATGGTTTTGGCTACTGTTAAAAACCCCAACAACTTGTTCCAGCCTGGGAATTAACAGTGAGAACACTATTAAATTACTTATCTAGAACAATTCTTACACTGAACCAACAATTAAGCTAAACTTACATGTAGAGGCAACTCTCCTATGAGGAACTACAGGTCGTCAAATAGTAATACGAAATATAAACAAGTTAGTGAAATATAAAAAAATAACATACCTAGTAAGACGTTTCTAAAAACCTCCCCACTTGTTTTGTGTTCGGCTGGATTTCCATTTTATTTTGTCCATACGTCAAGATGGCCCTGATTTTACATCCTGTAAATGTATTTCAACGCAGTACTGTTATATTTTATCTAAAGATAAAACATATTATATATTTCTTGGACAACAATAATATTGTCACATTGTCACTGTACATAATACTGTGTATAATAATACTCACATTTCACACATCCACAGAATGTTAAAATAAATCGTTGTGAAATCATTAAAAATTTCAAACTTGAAAGTAGTTTTAAATATAAACAAAAATTATCAAATAAAAATATAGTCGGTTGCGATTTTGAGTATGGTATGGTGACAGCGTCACAGCTCATAGAGCGTTGCTTTTACTTACGAAATAGGCAATGGAATTGTCATTCAGCCTTAAGATGTATTAATAAAAATGCATTATTTAAACTCTTATAACTATGGAATCGTTTGTACTTTCACTCTATTACTTAAAATACATAAAAGTAGACCTGTATTATACATTTTAGGTACATAAAACTCTCAGTCGAGATTTATCGATTATAATTTAAAGATTTTGTTTCAAGCTCTAATTCGTTTACGAAAATGTGACGGGAGATGTCAGCCCACAGTTCGTCGACGACCATAACCGCGTTAGAGAATACCGTTTAAATCAGCGCTGCACGATCGGTCGATTTCTAAGCTGTCTCACTGACGAGCTCGTCGATGAGCACAGCCAAGAAATTGTCTCTTAGAAAATAGCATGGCTGTAGATCGTCGATCGATAGATCGGTGTGGCAACACCCTAATGCAAAGTGTATCCTAAAGAAAAATAATAAGGTAACATGACTGATGTTCATAAAAAATCACCGAACATTGCTCTAAAAAAAGATAAATTGGATTGAGGAACATAATTGACCTTGCAAACCTCACACACATCACACATCCCTCCACATACATCGACATAGGTCGCGGTCAGCTTACCAACAAGAAATAAGTTTCTGATCGTTTTTAGGGTTCCGAAGTCAACAAGGAACCCTTATAGGTTCGCTCTGTCCGTCTGTCCGTTCGCAGCTTAGCTCAGAGACTCTTAGTACTAGAAAGCTATAATTTGGCAATAATTTCTTTTTTGTAATTTGGCATAGACATACACACCCTGAAATTTAATTGGTTGTTTTCCCGCGGCAGAACGACTTGCCTTAAGGAGTACTTTCGAAGTATAGAGTTAAAGTAAATAAATAACGATGTTTCTGTTTTAAAATAATTAAAAAAATATTCATCAACTCGAAAAAGTGAGTAACAATAGTAACTCTAGACGTAACTTGTAGGTACTAGGTACTACTCGTGTCACCACCTACAAAGAAAACCGATGCACAAAATAATGTCAAACCAAAATAAACTCTCGCACGTAGTGATAAGGCATAAAATGTTTGCACGGAACAATACAAAAAATCACCGCGATACCGACAAAGAAAAGACCGATTTAGAAATGTTCAAAGTAAAATTAGCTCTCGCGTGTAGTGATACGGCATAAACTAGCCTGCGCGCAACAATTTCAAACGAAGCCGCCGGCGCCTATTTTACCCGTGCGGCACGCGCGGCTGTGACCCTGACCTACTTAGTTTTCCCGCGAATGTCGTACGCGCAGCACGCGCCATCACTGTAAACTGCAATGGATCGACATTACAATTACATCAATGTGGGGTACGTCGCTATGGTGCAGCTGTATGCTAGGGCTGATTATGACTCCCATGCTGCCCGGCGATTTTACGCAGAGCGGCAACACTTGGAGTCGCTCCGTCTTCGCGGGGTTCTGAACCCCCAAGTCCCATCTCCACGGACGATCGTAGCGGCGACACAGCGGCTACTAGATCATGGACAGTTCCATGCACCGGCACATGCACAGGGCAGAGGTCGACCAGCCGTTATTTTGCCAGCGCTCGACGAGGAGATCATCGAGTACTTCGAACGGGATCCGCGTCGCAGTACGCGCCAAGCCGAGGCTAGGTTTGGCGTAAGCCAGTACCACGTCTGGAAACTACTCAACTCTGAAGGACAGCATCCTTATCATTTTTGCGGTGTTCACGCTCTCCACGAAAATGACCCCCAGAACAGAATTGCGTTTTGTCAGTGGTTGATCGCGAACCAAGATAAGAACATTTTGTGGACGGATGAATCAACTTTTACGCGAGTTAGTATTTTCAACCAGCGTAACGAACATTTATGGGCAATAAATAACCCACCCGTTATTCGCGAGTGTGCGCATCAAGTGCGTTTTAGTGTCAAGTGCGTTTTAGTGTCAAGTGCGTTTTAGTGTCAAATGCGTTTTAGTGTCAAATTTGAATAACATGTTGGATAACAGCTGATTGAAAAGCACGTGGGTCAATGGCCTCGCGGCCTTTAATAGTAACATTAGACGTAACATGTATTGTTGTAGGTAATACTGGCGTGCACGCGCCGGCGCCGCAGCCCTCAAAGGAAAGCGATGCATAAATGGTCAAACCCAAATAAGCTCTCGCACGTGGTGATACGGCATAAAAGTTTGCACGCAAAACAAACGAGCGAGCCACAAGCCGACAAAGCAAAGACCGATTTATTAAATGTTTAAAGTAAAATAAGCTCTCGCGTGTAATTATACGGCATAATCTAGCCCGCGCGTAACATGATCAAACGGAGCCGCCTTCGAACCTAATCCTTTCGACGGTGACCTAGCACCCGGTTCAACGGCCAGCTGTCGTTCGGCCGTAGATATCGGGAGGTATACTATTGGTTCGTGATCGCTTTCGAGTTTAGTTTTTCACAATGTTAAATATGCCAGTTTTTGTTTCTAATATTTTATATAACTACGAAACGATTGTATTACATAGACAAAACCATTTCGCTGCGGGAAAACAACCATTTAAATTTCACGGTGCATATTAATAATTCCGACAAAGTGGTACAATAAAACCATGTAAATATTTTTTTTGGGGTTCCTCCTATAGACGTAAAGTGGGGATGTTTTTTTTCTTGTCTATCCCACGGTGTTGGATAGGTCATCAAAAAATATTACGAGTACTACATCACTAATTGAGTAGCGTAAAACTTTCGAGAACGAATTAGTGAATACCTCAGAAGTAGGGTAGAATTGGGGGTTCTGGATCACTTGCTCTCGCTTTGCTCGAGCGCATGATCCAGAAGCCCCAATTCTCCACACATGATTAATACAATGCGTATAGTAATCTGATTGCATCGACGCAGATGCGCGATGATGTTATGATTATTTAAACTTGCTCTCGCTTTGCTCGAGCGCATGATCCAGAACACCCAATTCTCCACACATAAACAAATATCATCGCACATCTGAATCTGATTGCATCGACTCATATGTGCGATGATGATTAAATTAATTATTATTTAATTGTTAGCAGTTATAGTTCAAAGCGTGTCTGCTTACAACGACTGATCATAATAAATGTCGCATCGAGACAATTGTCGAACGTGTCTTATTCGTTTGATGTCTGTTATATAAAATTAGCTCACTTTATACAAAATTATGTGATATTATCTGCTTAAAATTATTGGTCATATTATACTTTTTTGTTATTCACCACAGTACGAATAAAAATAAGATTATAATTACTCTCTTAATTTCTTGTTAATTATTACACGTAAAAGAGTGTCAAGAATTCTCATACCATTTACAACCAATTTATAAAACTGCGAGAAGTCCCGATTCTAAACATATTCCTCGCTTTCTCCACACAAATTTACCAAGTGATAGGCATCAATCTTATTGTTCTGAGAGAGTACATAGCACTTCCTTTTTAGAAAATCATCTCAGGTATACGCGACAGAGCGGCGCCGTCGACAAATAGGGAAAGTAAGGATGCGATCATATTGAGTAAGTAACAATCAATGAATTTTAGACCCTATTTGCTGATGACATAGAACTAATCTTTTAGCACACATGTCGAAAACGCTTTCTCACTTTGCTAGCGATTTGTAACTGTAATCACTGCTTTAAATCGCGTAATCTATAAATATGACTGCATTCAATAATTTCATTTTAATTAGCACTCATCCCGAGTACTCGTGGTTTTTGCTTTTTTCAATATTATTGTGATCAATAGAACTTCAAGTATGTGCGTATAACTCAAATAATATTAATATCGAATAATAAATTCGATATATTATAATATGTAATAGTTAATTGAATTTATGAGTGACTTTATTTATGGTGTTCTTAATTTTAGGTCGACAAATCCCTTCGATTCTGACTGTGAAATACCAGCATCTCAGCCAGCACCATCGGTAGAGAAAAAGAAGTCAAGGAAAAAGGTTTCCGGCAAAACAAATAAACCTGCAATAAAGAAGATTTCCAGTGCTCCAGTGGTAAAATCTAGCTTTTTTGGGTCCGACACGGAGTCGGATGTTGATTTGCCGGCGCCATCGACATCGGCCAAAAAAAGGAAGCTGTCGGATTCAGAGGTATGCTAAAGTTTATTTATTTTTTTCTCTTCTCATACAGAGAAGGCTCGAGCATTGATCACCGCGCTTGCTCAAGACGGGTTTGCGATTTCAAACTTATAGGTATTAACTATAAAGTCCCGGTTTTCCTCACGATGTTTTTCCTTCACCGTTGTCAGGGCCATCCAAGATAAACTTAGAAAATACAAATGAATTTGATAAATTCGCATAGGAACTTGCCCGTTTTTGAAACCACGACCTCAAGCATGAGAATCAAGGTGTTTGCCACTAGGTCACTAATGATAATCATTTTTAATTTCAGAACGAACAAGAACTTGGTGGTGAACCCATCCGCGCGGCTGCACTGCGGAGCTTCTTGTCAAGACGTAGCGGTTCTGGTTGTACACTCCAGCGGGATCCCACCCGGCAGGGCAACTACTACGTGGAACTGCGTGTTTACAACGCTCGGGAAGCGGAGGCGCTCGGCACCGACCGCTGGAAACGAGCACTAGTTACCTTCAAATCGGCTGTTGATGACAGCAGTCCGGTATGGAAAGCAGTCACAAAACTTGTGAATTCTGCTAAAGAAGATTATCGGAAGATACAACCGATACTCTATCAGTCTAACTTATTTAAAAAAATAGGTAGGTAAGCGTCTCTTACCACAATTTTTTAAAGACAGAAAAAGTTGTAACGATCACTTTATCAGTCTAATATTAAACAGTAATAAACAGTCTAAACTTACAATTTAAGTAAGTACATATCCATGAAGTCTATAATTGATATTTCTTTTTAATGTTTTTTTTGCCGTAGATTAAGTAGATTAGTATAAGTACTTACTTGTATATCATTATTTGTATGTTTTCTTTCAGTAAACCAAAAAACTAAAAACCAAAAAGCTAAAAAACTAAAAACCAAAAGCCAATAAACTCGAAATAATGAATCTCAAAGCTTAAAATACTAGACCAGTAATTATGACCTTGAATCTGATGCTTTAAGTACTTACTTGTATATAATTATATGTATGTTTTCTTTCAGTAAACCAAAAAACTAAAAACCAAAAGCCAAAAAACTAAAAACCAAAAGCCAATATACTAGAAATAATTAATCTCAAAGCTTAAAATACTAGACCAGTAATTATGGCCTTGAATCTGATGCTTTAAATATTTAAAAAATCCAGATCAGTAATTGTGACCTTGAAACTTAATTTTGAAGAAGTTATAAATTCTAGACTAATAATTTTGACCTTGAAGAACAAAACTTGAAACAACTTTAATTTTGGTGAATATAGTTAAGGTTAAATTAATGGACTATTGTTTTACTGTTTTTTATTCAATATAATCAAACATGAAGTTTTGCCAAGATTGTAAGGTTTATACCCAAAAATATTCATCACATAAGAAAAGTAATATACATAAATCAAACTGTTTGTTGAGTACTGATTTTGATAATGTACAAATAATAGCTACGGCTTTCAAAAACAGAATTGCTAGTTACAGATTTAATCCAATAAGTTTAGATAACATATCACCAGAGATATTTTTATCAGATATTTCTAGCATGATTTACAAGATTATTGATACATTGAGATTAAAACATCGAGCGATTAAAATACAATTTGAGCTTTTTGTATTATACAAGTTACCTAAAAACGACGAATTGTCTTTGAAATCTTTCAATACAAAGTATTATGTGATAATTCAGAATACTAATATAAAATTAGTTTTTGAAGAATGTGTACAAAAAATACTGTGTAAGTGCACAGAATTTGAATTATCAGAATCTGGTTGGGCTATAGAGTTGATTAATCATTTGGAAATGAATATTGTAAAGTATAATCCCTTAAAAGCTGGCAGTTACATATCTTTACCGATAAAAATTATTAAAACAAAGTCATGTCTTAATATTTGCAATAAAGATAGACATTGCTTTCTCTGGTGTATTGTAGCTCATATGTATCCAGCACACTATAACAGTAATAGAGTTTCATCATATCCACATTACTCTAAATTATTAAATATAAATGGTATATCTTTCCCACCATCATTTGATGACATAAAACAATTCGAAAAAATAAATCCTCATATAAGTGTAAATGTTTATGGTTTAGAAAAAAAAAACACTATTACTGGACCATTATACAAAACTTTACAGCGGAAACTTGCTCACGTAAATTTATTATTGATTCAAAGAGGAGACAAAAATCATTTCTGTTTGATAAAGAATTTTGCGCGACTAGTTCATCATCAATTAACAAAACACAAATCTAAAATTCACTTATGTGACGAATGTTTTATATACTTTGATTCAGAGGCAAAATTAGATAATCATAATTGTGCACGAATGCAAACAGTGCTCCCAGAAGAGAATAGCAAGCTTCGGTTTTCTAATTATATAAGGACTCAAAGAATTCCTATTGTTATTTATGGAGACTTTGAAAG
This sequence comes from Orthosia gracilis, assembly GCA_947562075.1. Taxonomy (NCBI): domain Eukaryota; kingdom Metazoa; phylum Arthropoda; class Insecta; order Lepidoptera; family Noctuidae; genus Orthosia; species Orthosia gracilis. The sequence goes on along the minus strand of OX387270.1, from coordinate 29,252,514 downwards.
CTTACTTCGAGAATATTCAGATAAAAATAAAAGTCAGTTTGTTGAAAACATACAAATTCATGAAGCATGTTTTGCCTATTATATATGCTGCGAGACTAATCCAGAACTTAATAATTTAGTATCTTATCGAGGTCCAAATTGTTCAAAAAAATTTGTAGAATCTATTGCTAAGGATTTAGAAAGTTTATATGATATTTTATCTTTGCCTAGAGACATGTCCCCGCTGAATGATGAAGAGCTTCTTTCATTTAAGACTGCTGCAGTTTGTCATATTTGTAAAGAAAAATTTTCTAGTAATGATATTATCGTTCATGACCATGATCATTTCACCGGTAAATATCGTGGTCCAGCTCATAATTCATGCAACTTAAATAATAAGTCTGTAAAGTTTATTCCCATAATATTTCATAATCTTTCAGGATATGACTGCCATTTATTTATAAAAGAACTTTCAAGTGTTTGCGGTCGAATCAATTTAATTCCAAGAACCAAGGAAAAATATATTTCTTTTACTAAATTTTTCCCATTTAATCCTCAGAAAGTAGTCCAATTAAAATTTATAGATTCTTTTAATTTCTTAAGTTCGAGTTTAGACAACTTAGTAAAGACGCTGGACTCCAATGATTTAAAGCATTTACAATCATTTTTCACTAATGAAAATTTATTTCGACTATGCCTCAGGAAAGGTGTGTATTGCTATGATTATATAGACTCCTGGGAACGATATGCGGAAACTCGGTTACCAGATCGCTCAATTTTTTTTAATAAACTCACATCCGAAACAGTGTCTACTGACGATTACAATCACGCTTTAAATGTGTGGTCTAAATTTGGTATTAAGAATTTAGGTGAATATACTGATTTATATTTGAAATGTGATGTCTTACTATTGTGTGACATATTTGAGAAATTCCGATCTATGAGTTTACGTCATTATGCGCTTGACCCTTGCCATTATGTTTCATCACCATCATTAAGCTGGGACGCCATGCTCTTGTTAACTAAAGTAGAATTAGATTTAATATCTGATATAGAAATATATCAAATGCTAGAAAAAGGTATCAGAGGAGGTCTTGCTCAATGCTCACTGCGGTATGCAAAGGCTAATAATAAATATTTGTCAGACTATAACGAAAAAGAATCAAGCACTTTTTTAGTTTACTTAGATTGTGTCAATTTGTATGGGCATGCTATGAAACAAAGACTTCCCACTGGCAATTTTAGATTTTTAACAAAATCTGAAATAGCTTTATTTGAAATTGCATCCGTTTCTGTTGATAGTGACGAAGGGTACATACTTGAAGTTGATATTCATTATCCTCCTGATTTACATGACACGCATTCTGATTTGCCATTTGCGCCAGAAAAATTATCCGTTCCTATTCCATCTGGTAGCAAAAACACAAAACTAATTGCTAATCTGTATGATAAATATAGATATGTCATCCACTATGCTCACTTACAAGAATGTTTAAAGAATGGTCTTATATTATTAAATATCCACAAAATTCTAGCATTTACTCAAAAAAATATCTTAGAACCATACATAAATCTTAATACAGTACTCAGACAAAAAGCTAACTCAGATTTCGAAAGAGATTTTTTCAAGAAGCAAAATAATTCAATATTTGGTAAAACAATTGAAAACAAAAGGAAACAAGTAGATGTTAAATTAGTTAATGTGTGGAAAGATAGCTTTAATAAGACCAATAAAATAAAGGGGGCAGAAAAATATGTAAGTGCCCCTAATTTTAAAAATATGGCTATTATTTCAGAGAACCTTGTTGCTGTTCAATTAGAGCCTGCTAAAGTTGTTTTAGATAGACCAATATACATTGGTTTTACAATACTGGAATTAGCAAAGTGTCATTTATATAAATTTCACTATTCTGTTATGAAGAAAATATATAAAGATGGAATAAAACTTTGTTATACTGATACTGATAGTCTCTTGTATTTAATACATACAGAAGATTTTTATAAAGACATGATACAAAATATAAAATATTTTGATACTAGCAACTTTGAAGAAAATAATATTTATGGTATTCCGAAAGTGAATAAACAAATACCTGGCTATTTTAAGGATGAGATGGGTGGAGATGTCATTACTGAGTTTATTGGTTTGAGGGCTAAACTATATTGTATAAATAGTTTAAACAACACAATTAAAAAAGCTAAAGGAGTTAAAAATCTGTTTCTAATAAACTCACAATTGAGAAATATAAAAAAACTTTGAATAATGACATAAATCTCAGAGATACTATGTATGTCATTCGATCTAAAAATCATAAGTTGTATACACAGAAAATTAATAAATTAGTACTTAATGGAAATGATGACAAACGTCAAATAAGAAAAAATAAAAATGATACTGTACCTTGGGGTCATCATCGTACTATGTTCTAAGATGTTTATTTTGGACTATGTACCTGCTTAATTTTATTATCTACTATTTACTTTATTTTATTTTATAATGTTACAATAATATATCATTGTATGAACAATAAAATCGCATGTATTATAATATTTCTTGTTTTATTTCTCATTTTATGTAATAAATATACTCATTTGTCTAAAGTACCTTTAACCTGAGTCTGAGTTCAATTCTCAGTTCAAATAAATGTTTTAAACTTTACTCTGAAATCCTTAGTAAAGTTATTATTTTATCAGAGGAAATGACAATAGGCTAGACTTTTATTATAATGTGATAATGTTTTACTGTAGTGAGCCATCTAGTTACTAAGTGATGAACTTGATAGTTAGTCAAGTCCAACTTAATTTCACTTTTAAATTATAGATGGCATGCATTATGAGGCTCGTTCTCATCGATTAATGTATTTTTCAATTTGCATCCAAAACTGCAAAATATGGGCGCAATGCGAATGACATTTACAAAGGATGAGTGAATATGAATGTACGAATGAACTCTAGGAATGAATGAGTATTGTGTGATGTGTTTTATTATGTTATTTTACTACCCATGCAGTCTAACACAAAATGAAACTAGTTAAGTTGGAAATCATAATATTTATTAAACTTTCAGATTCATATATTTACATGAGACAAAAAGAAAGACTTAAATATTACAAAAACAAAATACATAATTTAACATAGTCAAATAATCAAAACACGCACTTAGGTAAATGTTCACAATCACAAAACAAACTCTTTATATTACACACATTTAAAACTGCTTATTACTTAATTTTTTCACTACTTTGCTGACTAGATGTTCAGTTTCATCTAAAATGTCATCATAATCATCTTTTACAAGGTATTGGATGTTTACGTCAGCGCTGTCACTCACATCATAGTCAATTTCACAATTTTGTTTATTGTCTTTAACACATCTGGTAAGATCATATATAAGTATTTTAATCAAATGATGAGGTATTCCTGTCTCCTTCCGAATAACGTAAGATGAAGACTGTGTAGGATACTTTTTCATGACCTTCTTGTTAATATTTGATTTTTTTCTTTTATGTTCTTTAGTTTCCACAGATTTCTGTTCTTCTTTTTTTTCATTTAGATACTCTTGATGTGCTAGTTCTGCTTCTGTGTTATAAAAAGTTTCCCTGTCTTGCGCAAAAAGAAACGGATTTCCAAGAGAGTAGGTGTCGTCTGGACAAAGATTATTCGTTTCCTGTAATAACATAAAATAATTATAACATAAAATAATTATAACATAAGTAAATTACAAATGGCTCAAATAACGATAAATTAAATACGCACCGCAAGAAAATCACTCTCCACAGGACTATACGATGGGGAGACAGACATAATTCTGTAAAAAACGAAAAAAAAGGTTAGACATAAATTCTAATAATTAATATTGAGATATCATAATAAATTATTGAGATATCATAATTATATGAAATATAAAATTATAGAAATACTTGCCTTGAAGATTTAATTCTGAATAGGTCCTACTTATTGGAAGAATAGTAATAAACTGAATTATGAGCTTTGTTGCTTCACTATATTGAAACTGGTACAGGAATTAAGTTACACTTACCATATTTTTATTATCTTTTACGATGCAAATAATCAAGTCTAAACTTGTTGTAGGATTGGGATAAAGTTACTTACCATATAAGTCGTGTATATAAATATGAAGGTCTATAAAGAATTGAAGTAATTAGCAAGATGAAGTTGATTAAACAACCCATATCTCTGAACGTTAATAATAATATAAATTTTAGTGACTCTGCTCACCAAATCAAACACAGCATTTTACTGCCTAATACGATTCGTTGTATAATATGCGGCCCTTCGAACTGTGGTAAAACAAACGTGATGATCAGTTTGCTTCTGCATGAAAATGGACTAAAATTTCAGAATCTTTATCTTTACTCAAAAACAAGTTTTCAGCCAAAATATCGTTTTTTAAGCGAAGTATTAAGAAGAGTACCTCAAATAAAGATATACGAGTTTAATGATGACAAAGATGTAATATCTCCGAGTGAAGCTTTAACTAACTCGGTATTTATTTTTGATGATGTAGCATGTGAAAATCAAATTAATATCCGCAATTATTTTTCTATGGGTAGACATAAGCAAATCGATTGCTTCTACCTATCACAAACCTATTCCAAAATTCCGAAACAATTGTTACGTGATAATGTAAATTTTCTTATAATATTTAAACAAGACGATGTAAATTTAAAGCATATTTATGAAGAGCATGTAAGTTCTGATTTAGAATGGAAAGAGTTTAAAAATATTTGTCAAACTGTTTGGAGTAAACCTTATAATTTTCTACTTATTAACAAAGAATCGTCATTAAATAATGGAAGGTACAGGCAGAACTTCGATACTTTTTTTAAATTTGATTGATTGTTCCTATATACTTCATGTCTGTAATCCTCGAAGGGTTATGCAGAGGCATACCCTAATAGTACACCCACATATAGCCAGTTATGTTTAAGCCCCATGTTATTGTTTATACATATAAGTAATTAACATGCGAAAACAAATTCAGTATGATTTGTTCACTAGCTGAACGCAGTTGATAATTAAATATGGAGAAAAATATTAAGATAGAATTAATAAAGTCCGTAGACTCCATAAAGAATAAAATAAAACATATGAAGAACCAGGAACACACAATGAACTTGTCACTCGATAAAATGCTTAAACCTGTCACAGATCCTCTTAAAACGCTAGCTGATTCCAACACAAATATGGGAAAAATATTTTTGTTACAAAATACAACCCCCACATGTTCTGGAGATATTAAATTGGATGAAATTAATAGTAGGTCGACTACAAAATTTGAGGATTGTTACGAACCAAATCAAAATTCCACACACTTGGTTAAAAAGTCTCCTAAAATGGAAGATGATTTAGAGATTTCATTAGAGGATTATGATATTTATGATGGTGTAAATATACCGTTTGGAATAAGAAGTGAAAACAAAACTTTATTTATGGGTAATTCGATAGTATCATTTTCTAAAATTGATAGTTTGAACAACGATAGCGTCATTTTGATTAAAATCGGTGATAAATCTTACAATTTAACTCCTGGCCTGAAAGAACTTTTACTTCGAAAAAAAACCTGATTTACAATTAGTATCCCCTAAAGATAAACTTATCTACAAGGATATATTGCATTACACAAATGCTCACAAAAGAGACTTTAATCCTAAAGGCCAAATAAAAGGTGATAAAGGAATAAAATATCGTGAAATATTCAGACCATTTTTTACTGACACGTTAAATGATAACATTCACGCCAAACTTGGAGGCAACTTGCCAAAGTTAAAGAAGTACAAAAACAATACCGACTTGGTATATTGGGATGATCCCAATGAATTGGTTGAGAGATTAAAATTATTAGTCGCTTCAAGAGATGCTGGCAATACAAATCATGATAATGAAATTTTATCGATAATTGAAGAATTAAAAGAAGCTGATATAATTAGAGAATAAATAGTGGAGATAGTATGCTTTTCATTCAGTATTATTGGTGGGTTCAAGACAAATGTTGATATACTGAATTAAAAATATGAGTAAAGCCGACGTAGTCAACGAAATACATAAAAATGCAAGACTAAACTTTCCACGAAGACATGTTATTATGAAAGATATAGATGACCTTTGGCAAGCAGACTTAATTGATATGCAATCAATTTCCAAAGAAAATAAAAATTTCAAGTTTATTCTTGCTGTTATTGACACATTTTCGAAATACGCCTGGGCCTTTCCTTTGAAAAGTAAGACAAAGGATAGTGTATGCAATTCTTTCAAGATTTTGTTGGTTAGTGGACGTGTTCCCAAAAATCTGCAAACGGATAATGGAACAGAATTTTATAATAACATATTTCAAAACCTTATGAAATCTTATAACATAAACCATTATTCAACCTTCTCAACAAAAAAGGCGTCAATAGTCGAGCGATTTATTAGAACATTGAAATCGAAACTGTACAAGAAATTTAGTTTAAAAGGTAACTATAATTGGATAGACAGTACTCTTAATAATGTTATTTATGAATACAATCACGCCTATCATCGTACAATTGATGAAATCCCAGCAAACGTGGATAACACTAATAAAAAACACATATTACAAAGATATTTCAGTCTAGTAAAAACTATTAGCCTAAAAAGCAAGTTTAAAGAGGGTGATTATGTACGCATTAGTAAGTATAAGGGGACATTTGAAAAAGGATATACTCCCAACTGGTCGACAGAAATATTTAAAGTTCGAAAAAAACAAAATACAACTCCTATCACCTACTTAATTGAAGATGCAATCAGAGGCCAACCCATTTTAGGAGCATTTTATGTACAAGAGCTTCAAAAGACAAAAAATCCTCACATGTATCTGGTTGAAAAAGTTCTTAGAAGGAAAGGAAACAGGGTTTTGGTTAAATGGTTAGGTTTGCCTTCTTCTGAAAACAGTTGGATTGATAAATCGAATATTTATTAAGTGTTCAGTCCAAATGTGTCAGTCTTATGATGTGTATTGAAGAGAGTAGTCTTCTCAATTGGATTATAAATCATTTACCATTTGAATTACATTTACCGGGATACAATTATTGTGGGCCTGGCACTAAATTAATTAAAAGGCTTACACGTGGAGATAAAGGTGTTAACAAGTTAGATGAATATTGCAAACAACACGACATTGCTTATCACGAGTCTTCAAAGTTAAAGGATCGCCACAAGGCAGATTTAGTTTTGTTAAATATGGCTAAAGAGCGCGCACTTGCCTCAGATGCGAGTGTAGGGGAAAAACTGGCAGCACGCTTAGTAAGCAGTGCTATGACGGCAAAAATTAAAACTGGATTTGGTCTAAAAAAAGACGACAAAAAGAGTTCTCCTAAAATTAAATGTGGAAAAGGATTAAAAAATAAATTTAGAAATGTTATTAGAAAAACGGGGAAACATATAAAAAAATTAAAACCGAAATGCAAGAAAGTGGCAATAGAATTAGCTATGGCCGCTGCCAGAGAATTAGCTGGTGATTCATCCATTAAACTTCCTCGTGTTATTCCTATACCAAAAACTGGTGGAGTATTGCCGTTGATTCCGATTTTTGCGGGATTATCTGCGGCGGGAGCTTTAGCAGGTGGCGCAGCTGGTATTGCTAAAACCATAAATGAATTCAAGATGGCGAAAAAGTTATGGGCTGAATCGAAGAGACACAATGAAAAGATGGAAGCTCTCTGCATCGGAAAAGGAATACACCTTAAACCGCATAAAGATGGACTCGGTATTTTTGTATCAAAAGAAAAAAACTAAGATATTGGCTACCCAAACGAGCCTTGAGTAATTTGGACATTTTGAAGTATGGAAATAATATTCCCTATTTCAGAGGTGTCTTTATGAGAGATAAGCTCCCTAAACATCCTTTTAAAAAAGAATGTGGAGTAATAAATTTAGATAGCTCTAAAAATCCTGGTTCTCATTGGGTAGCCTATGCAAAATACAACGATTATATTGAGTATTTTGATAGTTACGGAAATCTCAAGCCTCCTAAGGAATTTATAAAATACTTGGGATCCAAAGTTCACTATAATTATGATAATATTCAGCGTGATCACCCTTTTAATTGTGGACATCTTTGTTTAAACTTTTTGAAGAATTTTTGGTGCAGTGAAGGAATAAAATAAGCAGGATCTGTCGAAAGTTGTCAGTATAGAAGTATGTCTACTACGATTACCATCTCTGGGAAAAAATCGGAACTAGTTTCATACTTTCAACCACCATTGCATTTGTCAGATCAATATGAGTGCGGTTTGATATACTTTTTTTTTCAGTATTAAAATCAAGACCAAATATTCCCATTATTAACAAAGGTCTGTCTGTAATCAGAATCGAATGTGATCTTGTTCAGGGTTCGTACTGCAGCGGATTACCAACTCATTTTATTCATGAATTTGTGTCTGATACTACTCCAGGTCAACAGTGCATGGAAATACCGCAAAATGTTATTTACTTTCCAGTAAATAAAAATATAATTTCATCGGTATCTGTTAAGATTGTAGATCAATTTGGACACTGTATTAATTTTGGAGAGGAACAAGTTCAGTTACGTCTTCACTTAAGGAAAACAAAATGATAGTACATTATAAAAACACTCAAGCGAATGAAAAACGTCTTAGTTCTTCTGCGATTGTTAAGGTGCAAAGACGCAAGGAAAAAGTTAAGAAATTGACTAAAGCAAATAAGGATTTTCTAAAAGCCCTAGGATTTAAAGTATGAATATACTACAGGTTACTGAATTACCACACTTCGACACTTCGATCGAAAGTTATGAAGTCCATTCATACAATCCCTACAATAACAGCTTTAGAGAAAACGATGAAATCAGAATTCCCATCCACCAGCAAGACATATACGTGCTACCATCAGCCAGTTCAATTTACATCGAAAGAAAAGCGAAGCTCTTCGGTAAAGATGGGAATCCAATCAAGAAAAATGTTACGTTCACTAATAACTCTGTTATGTTTTTGTTTCAAGACATCAGATACGAAATGAATGGTATTGAAATAGACCGCATAAAAAATTCTGGAATAACATCAACAATAAAATCATACATTTCATTAAATGAAGCAGAAAATAAAGTTGCTGCCCTATGGGGTTGGAGTTTAGAGGGATTTGAAAGTGATGGGCATTTTAGTGCGGTGATACCATTAAATAAGGTATTAGGATTTGCAGAGGATTATAATAAAATAGTGATAAATTGTAAACATGAACTTATATTGAACAGAAGTAACACTAATTTAAATAGCGTTATCCTTACTGATGATATTGTTAATTTTCAAATAGATGTACAAAGAGTTCAGTGGAGGGTACCGCATATAAAAGTATCAGACCGAGAACGACTGTCACTTTTAAAACATTTAGAAAGAGATAAACCTATTCAGTTGGCGTTTAGAAATTGGGATTTGTATGAGTATCCGTTACTACCTAAAACAACAAAGCATTCTTGGTCAGTTAAAACTGCTTCACAATTGGAAAAACCTAGATATGTAATTTTTTGTTTACAAACTAATCGAAAAAATAATAAAACTAAAGACGGTTCAGTATTCGATCATTGTGAAGTAACAAACGTTACGCTCTTTTTGAATTCTCAATATTATCCATATGAACCTTTAGGTTTAAAGTTTTCTGAGAACAAATATAGTATATTATACGAAATGTTTGTGAAATTTCGTCAGTCGTATTACAACTGTCCAATAGACCCGTTGCTTGATCTAAAGGAGTTCAAAGAAAAAGCTCCTCTCTTTATCTTAGACTGCTCAAGACAAAACGATAGCCTGAAAACAGGTCCAGTGGACGTGAGGTTGGAAATTGAATGTTCTACGGCAATACCAGATAAGACGACTGCATATTGTTTGATTATAAACGATCGACTTGTGGAATACAAACCTCTCAGCAACATTGTGCGCAGGTTATCATGATTGCTATTGTGGATATTCAAGGCTTTAAAACAGAGACAAATGAATTTATAATAAAAGAAATCGCTATATTGTATGATAAAAAATTACAAGTGTTTTTAATAAAGCCACCATTTCCATTTTCAAAATTAACGAAACTAGAAAAAAAACAAGTTTCTTGGATTGAACGTAACAGAAAGATACACTGGTGTGAAGGATTTTTACCCTATTCTAATTATCAGAATTTGGTTATAGATATTTTAAGAGATAAATGTATCTACGTTAAAGGTTCAGAAAAAGTGTTGTGGTTAAAGCATATTTTAGAAAATAGTAATTGTAATATATTTAATTTAGAAGATAAAGGTTGTTCTAGTTTGATAAGTTTATACGATCTATATAAACATTCTCAAGATTTATATAACTGTATTTATCATGACTCTGTATGTGCTTTAAAAAATGTATTATGTTTAAATAAGTGGTGCTTTGATAATAAAATTCTAAAATAAATATTGTTTTTGTTTTATTTCTATAGTTAGGTAAAACACATCTTAGTTTTCTACACCCCCCCCCTCCCCCTCCACATACCGCTGTCCGGTCTTTATAAGTTGTTGACAAAAGGTAGATGATATCATTATACGTTTATAATTGAATTAGAAAGTGAATAGAACATGTCTCAAAATGAATACAAACCTCGATATGACATGTATAACAAGTTTAAAATGTGTGAATTTTCATTTAATTATTACTGGGGGGTGTTTAATAAAAAGAAAAGATTAGTGATGGAAATGGCTGACGCAGGATTCTTTTACTATGGAAATAGTATAAATGATATTGCAGCATGTTTCTCATGCGGTGGTGTTATCGAAGATTGGGAGATTTATGACGATCCTTGGATGCAACATGCTATACATTATCCTGATTGTGTTTATTTGAACGCTGTGAAAGGGAGAGAATATATAATGAAATATGCATATCTCCACACAGCATAAAACTCTTAGCATTGTAATGTGATGGTTCCATCTTAATCAACGCTTGTTATATCAAGAAAAATAATAAATTAATATTATTCACAATATGTTTCATTCATCGAAATTTGATTTGGAAGGCATTTCTAAAGTTATTTTCAAGAATACTAGTGGTGAGATTCTATTTACTCAAGACATTAGTGACCAAAAAATAATGAACACCAGTTCATCAAAACTTCAGGACAATACAAGCAAGACAGAGCAAAACTCAGTAAAATCCACCATTGAAAATACGACATATCTAACGCTCAAGAGAGGTCGCAATGAGCTCCTTACATTTGGTCGAGTTGGCAACATACATCCTGGTCCTGAAAAACTGGCTGCAAGGTCACCAAATGCTGTGCCTGACACTAAATTAATAACAAGAAGTATAGTGCGTGATATAGTGTTTCCTGATTCAGAAGACATTCTATGCTACCAGATACTGCCAGAAGATGAAATACCTTCTTTAATTAATAATATAAATAACTGTCCTATAACTACTAAAAATGTTTAAGCTTAAAATGATATTGTGTTTATGTGTGGAGAATTGGGGGTTCTGGATCATGCGCTCGAGCAAAGCGAGAGCAAGTGATCCAGAACCCCCAATTCTACCCTACTCTCAGATTAGGGGTGAATACATTCGAAATTTTTCAAATTCCGTAAGAGAAATAAACAACGAGCGTGCGCGCGAGTATCCAGGAACGAACCATACCATACCCCGTGGCTCTAGCGCGCACTCGTATCGGCTCGTTTCGCAATTGACGTCCTTCATATAGATTATTTATTGCAGCTTATTTACGTTGGTTATTTGTTCCTATCATTGAATAATTTGATTTTACTTTTTGGTAGTTGAGTAGGTTGTTTGAAAATACTCATACTAAAATATTTGTTTTCGGATTGTTGATATTTTGCGACCGTAACGGCAATACTGCAGTATTCAAATGATTAAGTGACGCTGGTTATAAATCTTTATTAATAACGCTTGCCTCTACTCGCGGTGATACTCAAATAGATAATATTTTTTCTAACTTCACTTGTGAAGTTGTATTTTATAATTCTTTCTGCAGTTACCAACGTCCTATGTGGGCCCGTTTTAGACATAGTGAGTCACTGAAACCGTTTTAATGTTCATGTAATAACAAAAAACCCTCTTCTTAGTCCGCATTATTATGCAACTTCGGAACCCTATTATTGCGCGTGGCCCGTCACGCACTTGGCCAGTTTATTTATTTATTTTGGTACAATTTTTTTAGTTTCCGACTTTCAAGATTTTAACTATTGAAACACGTGGAGGTATCTCAGTTCTGCAAGGAGCTGTGAAGAAATCAAACTTCTAAATCATCTCAATCAAAAGATACGGCCGTCTATACCGCATATTTTAACGCTCGCAAAGGAATCAAAACCAACTTCCGGTTGACCTAGATTCATGAAAGGACATGGCCAAAATGTGCCCCACTGTGAGCAAACATACGTTTATTGCAGTTAATTTGAATTAAAAAAAATATGAATTTTAAATGGCTTTTTAAGCACTATAGCAGCAGTGGAGAAATAATATTTATTAAAAGTTGTTCTGTTTGATTTTGCTCAATAATACCTTTTAATGTTGCCATATAATATTAACAAAGTTCACACCCAGGGAAAAATAATAGCTAAACGACGCATAAAAAAACAACACTGTTAGGAGATTTGTTTTTTAATATGCACACAAAAAATATATTCGTAAATTATTTGTAACCTATTATTTTTGTATGTTTTCCTAAGTATAAATAAACCACCTTTGATTGATTGAAATAATTATAAATATTAGTGCAGTTACGGATAGGATTATTTTACATTACTACTGGCAACACCGCCGACAAATGTCAATCAAACTATTGACTCTTCCACGATTGCCGAATGCCGTCGCGCGCGTACATTAGTTGATATAAAATACCTTACCCGTAGTGCAGAAATCAACTATTTTAATCCTTAATAACTTTTGTTCACGACTGCTAAGCAATATGCGCCTTTTTAATTTTGTTTTTAGAAGATCAGTACTATTAACAGACATAGATTTTATATCTGTCCATTCTGGGGCACAAGCCCATACAATTTTTGGCCATGTCCTTTGGAAAGAAGCGATGTATCATAGCACAAGTAGAGGGAAAAATGAAAACTCCGAAAACCGTAAATTTGTACCAAAGTAAAAAAAAAACGATCTCCAACTTATTTCCAGTTGATAAACTGATCGCGACCTATATCGATGTAGTCAAAGTTAATTATGTCCCTCAATCAGGATCTTTTTTTTAGAGCAATGTTCGGCTTTTATTGTTTATGAACATCAGTCATGTTACCTTATTATTTTTCTTGAGGATACCACTCATTTGCATTAGGGTTTTGACACACCGATCTATAGATCGTCGATCCACAAATCCTACAACACCAGAAGTTGCCAGACCAATCGACCGACATCGATCAATGTGATCGTTTGACGATCGATCGTTTAGTGTGGTAAAACCTCTACTCTAATCAACTACGGACGCAATTAAGCATTGTTTAAAGGTTTAAAACTAAAAACCCTCACGTCACGGAACCGAGTGGAAATCCTGATGATAAAGACAAGTGTTTTGTTTTCGTCTTTAGGTATATATAAGCTTACGATTCATTGATAATTATATGGGTCAGTAAGAAATATTTGAACCATTCGTGGTTGATGAAATTCATTCAAAGGCATTAAGTCGGTTTTGTAGTTTAAAAACTAATTCCAAATATTCACCAAAAAATTTCGCTGTGTAATAGAAGTAGTGGTTCAATGGACCGTTGTGTCTCTGAAGTTGGCTTCAAGACCCAGCGCAGTTGCTATTTTTGTGTCCTTGTTGACTTTGAAGATAGCATTATATGACTGCCTCTTTCACTCGCTTACGTTTGTCGCATCGTCCTATCTCGCTTACACTAAGCAGTATACTCGATGACAAACTGTTTCTTATGCAATAGTTCACAGAGCCAACTTCAGAGACAAAGATCCGCTGTGACTACCTTACCTAGGTACCTACAAGACGAAAGAGAAATCAAAGCAATTAAAAATATCCTTGTTACGATCAGATGGGTATGTACCTACCTAAAACTAAACATTACCAATTTTGAAGCTACCTAATTAGATTTAAAAACTCATGATTTCATGAAGTATTCCTGAAGAATCCTATTAAGTAGGTATCAACCAACGATAACATATCGCTCAGAGATAAACAAAGTCGAGTACTCACATTCATAAAGCACTTCAATCCTCCTGCATAAAAGGACCTCTCGGTAGGGACCATCTCTATTGGCGGTTCATCAGTGAACACAGGTTCGTACTTTTGAAATTTATTCAAGTCTTTTGAAGTGGAAAAGGTACAGTTAAAAAAGCTATTTGGCAAACAGAAAAAATCTTTCCATTACACTCTCAATATTAATTTTATTGTGTGCGTAGCAGAGCAGCAAACAGTAAAAGCCTATCACAGCATTATTTAAAAGTGCTTCAAGTTACGTTAGTTCCTGTGGGCCCTGTGGCCGTAATAGTTTATTCGTCTGAAAAAGTATATTCTAGGAGTCTGTGCTTCCTCATGTTACTATAATATCACAAATGCGAAAGCTTGGATGGATATGTTTGTTACTCAATCACGCCAGAATGGCTCAACGGATCTGGATAAAATTTGGCACAGAGATAGATTACAGAATAGCATATAGGCTACTTTTCATCCCGGTATAATAAAAATAAATAAAATTCATTTATTTCAGATAACTTGATCCATAGTACAATAAAATTAACATTGAAATCACACCAAAAATTAAAGTACGAACGTACGTACAATGCTCCCATGGGATAATTTCTGACTTGCACGCGGACGAAGTCGCTGGCAGAAGCTAGTAAATATATACTTAAGACCACGATTACGCTTCTCCCATATGAACGCAGGTGGAAAAATAAAGCTTAATTCACTTTTCAATATACCTAAAGGCAGGAAGTATCGCAACAGAATACTATGTCAACATTGTACTTTGGTCCTCATGTGAGTTGTGTCCTAGCAAATAAGGACCTCACGGTTATCGGTAACTTAGAAGATCGATGAGCGGTGTGCCGATGTGCTTTGAGTAAGCTCCACGCAAATTCGCGAAAAAAATTATACCAGTTTCGGTCGAAGTCGAAAAGCATTGCAATTTTCAATAAAAATTTCGAACCATATATTCCATGAATATTAAATAGTTTTGATCAAATTATATCTTGTATTAGCCAAGATGTGGGTGTTTACGCTGTTCCTGGCGGCTGCGATGGTGGCGAGTGTCTCGGGTGCGGACAAGTGGTGGAATTCTGCCGTGGTCTATCAGATATATCCGCGCTCCTTCATGGATAGCAACGGCGACGGGATTGGCGATCTAAATGGTAACATATTTGGAACCTAATTTTTTGACATAGTTGGCGTACTACATAATATATCTCCTCCACCTTTGACCCAGTTTTGTGAGCCCATCTATGCCCATAACAACTTTCATAATTTTCGTTGTTTCATAGTTAGATTCAGAACTTCAGAAGTGGTTGTGTAAATGAATTATACGGCAAAATTGCCGTCACATGGGCACGCAAAGGTTTACAATTCCAAATAAAGTTTAATACAGTTCCTTAAAAGTATAATTCATTTACACAACCACTTCTTCACCTTTCTTCACTCACCTTTCTTTGCAAACATGGGTAGAGTACTTACCTTTCTTTGCAAACATGGGTAGAGAACTGTATTATAAAAACACACAGTACTTGTGTGTTTTTATAATACAGTTCTCCAAATATGGAGAACTGTATTATAAAAACACACAAGTACTCTACCCATGTTTGCAAAGAAATAAATGATTTTGATTTGATTTAAGGCTAAAGACAGACGGACTAGGCGGACACGCTGTAGCGTGCAGTCGTTGGAACAGCACGCCAACTGCACACCGATTTTAAATCGGGCTTCACGGTTGTTTTGCAATTTTATTGCAGTCGTACTAACTGCATTCAAACTGCAAAATTGCATTCGAAATGCAGTCCGTCAGTCTAGCGCTTTAGGCTATATTTTGGACAAATTAGCTAGATTTTCTTAGTAGGAAATTTAATACACCTTAAATCTTCAACAGGTATCAAACAAAAGCTGCCATATCTACAAGAGTTGGGTGTAGATGCGATCTGGCTGTCTCCGATCTACAAGTCACCCATGTACGACTTTGGTTATGATATAACCGACTACAAATCTATAGCAGAAGAATACGGCACTATGGATGATTTCGACGCACTTATGACTGAAGCTAAGAGATTGGGTAAATCATACATAAATTTACAACCTATAACTTGCAGATACTCGTATCCCGTTATTGTATCGATTACTGAAGCACCACGCGATAAATCCACGTACCTTAGTCTATTTTCGACAAGGACTTTGATGGAAAGCCACCTTACAATGAATTAATTAGTCTAACAGTGGTTTCGTGACTCTGACCTCAAAATAATGTAAGAGACACCTGTCCTCTATATCAAAATAGTTATTTATTATTATTAATTTCAGCCTATTCCGTCCCACTGTAGGACAAAGGCCTCCATTTCTTCCTCCCAATCTGCCCGGTTTAGGGCAATTGTTGACCAATCCTGTCGATAGGCATCATTCATCCCGCCATCTTAGCTTTGGTCTGCCGCGGTGTCGCCTGACATTTTCCGGGATCAACATTGTGGTTGATTTAACCCATGAAAATGGTTGCAGTGAATTCAAACTAACAAGTGCCAGATCTCAGACATATGGAGATAGAGAGGGGCCTGTCAAACTCTTTCCAACTACGGTATTCCCCGAACAAACTTCACCAGATACTTCTCCGTATCCTTGATAAAATTTGCCGTTATGCAGCAAACCGTGCGTGATATCACTTAGAATTGAAGTGATTTCACCCTTGAAAAGTGTTCTAATCTAATCAGAAAGTTTATACCTAGTATGGAGGTACTTGGTACGGTAAATCGTTTACAGAATAGCACTGCTGAGCACAAGGGAAGCGCGATTTCGTATGGGCGCAGCGCAGCCGTAGCGAACTCGTTCGAGGCTCCAAGCCTATGCTACACTAACTTGTTAATATTAAAAATGTAAAAGTTTGGATGGTTGGACGTGTGTGTGGATGTATGTTTGTTACTCAATCACGGCTGAACGGTTTTTATCCCGGTATAATGTTGCGTTGGGATGATAAAACACTTAACACGCTAGCGAAGCCGCTGGTAGAAGCTGGTGTTGTTATAACTTCATGTTTCATTCCCTAACATACAGGTATTCGCATCGTGTTGGACTACGTGCCCAACCACACGAGCACCGAGAGCGATTGGTTCATCTTATCACAGAACAGAACGGCCAACTATACGGATTATTACGTCTGGGCCGACGGGTCATTATCAAGTGATGGTACCAGAATTCCACCCACTAACTGGGTAAGTCGTGTCATGTTAATTGTTAAACATACTACTCTGTGGGGCTAGCAGTATAATACTCGTATTAATGTTACCTAATAAATTGTTTCCAAAATAATTTGTACGAGTACCTACCTCTTGACCTCTTAACAAGCAAATCTGCTAGCCATCGTAGGCTAAGCGCACACTGCGGCGTTTTATCGCACGGGTTTTAATCCGCGTACTGATTCTTAACTAACACGCACGGCGAATAAAATTCTGCGTGTTTTTGTCTGTTTCGACCCGTAGGTTTATTACGTAACAAACAGCAATCATCGCGCGATCAAACGCTTTGTCATAAAAACCGGTAGAAACTTGTAACTATGGTAAGTCCTACACAATCGTTTACTAATCGCTCGCTGTTTGTCGAAAGCACTTATTTCTAAAAAATACAGCCAAAAACTCTGCAAGTTCTGTATTGAAGAGCAATTATTGCGCAAAAATCGCTATCGTTTTACTCTTGCAAGGTACGTAATAAGCCTGCCGTTCATAGGCACAAAATATTATTCGCGCGAATTTAAATCACGCCGCAGTTCCTTTGTTTCTATGGCAAAACTTAGATGCAGCGGAATTATTATCGCGCAATTTTTTTCCGCAAGTGCGTGCAGCTTCATACAATTGAGTAGTTGACAAAAATATCTATTTAGTCCGTAAGATAAATAACCTAAAAATATTGGACACGTTTCTTTAGCCACTTAAAAAAAAGACGATACAGTGCGTTGAAATATAGTGTGATTTTTTTTTTACGTGGCGTCTCTCAGGTAAATACTAAGATTTTCTTCTGCTTAACCGGTCTTCCCTGTGGAGACTTATTTCTTAGCCAGGCTCAAAAAGCTAAACCTAAGTGACCACGCTGAGGGCTACCCCCTGCGGGCTCGAACATCGGCTCAGGTCGTCGCTGGGGCTGGAGCGGGCTGAGGCGCGCCGGAACTAGCCGGGGGTTGCGGAAGTATCGTTGTTCCCGCGGTGTTCCATCTCACACCTACGCTGGGGGTAGGTGTGAGATGGAACACCAGGGTGGTTTTTAGTCAGTAAAAGTCTGACAGACCTCTCCGCGCTCCAGGGTGTCGCTGGGGGGACAACTGGGGCTGGATCTTAATAAAGTGATTCTACCATCTGTTCGGAAAAGTCTACGTGGAGAAGAACGGACAAGTATCGTGTGATGTCATGGTATGCTACACTTTAAACTGACAAAGTGACGTCACAAGCCTACACTCCTGAACATGGATGCGCTTTATCTTTGTAAAATTTTATTTATTTGATAAAGCAAAAAATACGTGTCCAATATTATTTGATAATCTCACTTACGGACTAAATAGAATTATCATTTTTCTACCCAGGCAACATCCCTATTGCCTAGTTTGCTATACGTCGCAGAAAGAGCGGAAAAATCGCGCTAGTAAAATCTGCAGTGCGTGCTAATTAAGTCTTATGCCTTTTTTGATGTGTTTAGATGACACAGATACCTACAACAGCCCGGTTCACCGCGGTTAAGCTTCTTGTGCTTTTTTTTTCAGGTCAGTATATTCCGCAATAGTGCCTGGGAGTACAACAGTGTCCGAGAACAGTTCTACTATCATCAGTTCGTCGTTCAACAGCCGGACATCAACTACCGCAGCACGAACCTTCGGAATGAGATGAAAGTTTGTAAACATTTGCACTTCTAAGTCTTGTATGTAAACAAACACGCAAACCAAAAGAACATTTCCTACAAATATTTGAGATTAATCTGAAATTTATGTATAACCCCCTAACGTCCAGTCTCCTTTGACCCTTGTCAGAGCCGTTTTTTTGTTCCTCATGACGGCTCTTTATAAAGAAGTTACATAAAAGCCAACGATCTCTTTCAGGGCGTGCTTCGTTTCTGGTTAGACAAGGGAGTGTCCGGTTTCCGAGTAGACGCAATCAATTTTTTGTTTGAAGCAGTAAACACCGACGGTTCATTCTCTGATGAACCACTCTCGGGTAAGTTAACAGTAGTTTGTAAGGTCCGGTAAATATTTTTGAATAACTTAACTTTAGACTTCTTGCATTGAATTGTGTATTTGTTAAATAATATAAATTCTCCATTAATCTCACTTTAAGGTACAACTAATGACACAAACAGCCCCGACTACCTCAATCACATCTACACTAAGGATCAAAATGAAACGTACGAAGTCGTGTACGACTGGCAGGAAGTCCTCGAGTCCTACAATCAAACCGAGTCCAAGATCATGATGTTAGAAGCGTACACCGATGTGAACCTAATGATGCGTTACTACGGAGATGGGACTCGAGAGGGTGCCATGCCTTTCAACTTCATATTTCTCAGTGAGCTGAATGGCATGTCTACTGCGGTTGACATGAAGACTGTAGTTGACAAGTGGATGGACAATATGCCTGCTGATAAGACCGCTAATTGGGTGGTAAGTTTTCAAATACCAGTTAATTTTCTTAGCTGCCTTTCTCGAGGACCCGCATGTTGAGGCATGTTTTTTTTTTATTATTGATAGGCTCGCGCTTGACCACTATCTCACCTGATGGTAAGCGATAATGTGGTCGACGATGTAGCACGCTTACCTAGAAGAAACCTATTCACTCTTGACTTAAAGACTCCCAGGTTGTAGCTATCAGGAAATACAGACTCTGGCAAAGAATTCCACTCCTTAGCTGTACGCATAATAAAAGTATTCCCAAAACGTTTGGTGCGTATGGGTGGGATGTCCACCATGTACCGATGTCGCATCGCCATACGTCTTGTAGTCCGATGATGGAACGGGCTAGGAGGAATTAGTTCATGCAATTCCATCGCACACTCCGCGAAATGTAACCGATAAAAAACCGACAGACTGGCAACATGGCGCCGATGTTCAAGGCTCTGGAGCCTAGACTCGATCAGTATCTTATTGCCGATGAGCCCGTTGCCAGTTGGCCCGTTTTTCGATCGACTTTAGTGCATCCAGCTGGTACTTGGCAGATCCGTCCCAGAGATGAGAGCAGTACTCCATGCATGACCGAACTTGCGCTTGATACAAGTTGAGCAACTGATCTGTCGTGAAGTACCGTCTCACCTTTGCAAGGATCCCCAACTTTTTGGCAGCCAGTTTAACTTTTGCCTCAATGAATAGACCAAAATTAAGGGTTAATGTCAACGTAACGCCAAGAAGCTCAAGATAGTCCGTTATCGGCACGGTCACATCACGGAAAGAAGGAGCCGGGTGGAATTGGCTCCTTTTAGCGGCAAAAAGACACGCCTGGGTCTTAGCAGCATTGAACCTGACCAGATTGGTGTCGCCCCACTCGGAGACTGCTTTCAAGGACAAATTCATGCGCCCGACCATGGCCTCCCGGAGAGACTGGATCTGAGGCCCAGTAACGCGCTCGTCGGATACGTATCTCTCAGCAACAGTGCTGTGATCTGCATACCCAAAGGTGCCGGGTTTTAGCAGATCTATAGTGCAACAAGAACAATGTTGCTGAGAGTACCGACCCCTGAGGGACCCCGGCGTTGATATCCAGTTGGTCAGACGAGCGGCCATCAATAACCACTCGTACAGACCGGTCCCTCAGGAAGTCTGCGATCCAATCGCACAGACCACTGGGCAGACCGAATGAAGGACGCTTACCAATAGGACTCTCGTGCCATACCCTATCTAAAGCCTTCGAGATGTCGAAGGAGACGGCAAGCGCTTCCCCATGTCTCTCGATAGCCTCACTCCAGATGTGAATGGCATACGCTAGAAGATCCCCAGTTGACCGATTTTGGCGGAAGCCATATTGGCGGTCACTGAGGATATCGTTAGCTTCTAGGTATGCCAGGAGTTTGGAGTTGAGCACCCGTTCCATACTCTTGCAGAGGATGGACGTAACTGAGATGGGTCTGTAGTTGGCTGGGTCAGCCCGGCTGTCCTTCTTGGGCACGGGCTGAACGTTAGCTTGCTTCCAAGCATTCGGTACTTTCCTTGTCTCATATGAAAGGCGAAACAGGCGTGTCAGGATCGGAGCTAGTTCAGGCGCACAAGTTCTCAGAACAATTGCAGGTATCCCGTCGGGGCCACTAGCTTTGTTCACGTCAACGGACGTCCTTCTGATGGATGCGAATGTCCGACATACTCGTCTCGCATCCATCAGAAGAAAGAGGGGGCTGCGTGTTACCAGAATCCAGGCGTGAAGATTCCGCAAAAAGAGAGGCAAACAAGTTTGCTTTCTCCTCAGCAGAGTGGGCCAGAGTTCCGTAGTGGTTTCAGTAGTGGTGGTAGTGAGAGCCGGCAGTAGTTCGATTCAACCGACTAAGCCAGGAACCAGAACGCTTTACTACCGGCTGGATAGGAAAGAAGTTTGGTCCCAATACGGCTTATGTGGTCAAACCGAGCCCTTCGCAATACCCTCTTGCAGGACTTGGCAGCCCTATTGAAGGCTCTCTACCACTGGCTCACGTCTTTAGCTTTGCGCGTTCGAGCGTCGACCCATGCCAGGTACGCCTCATGTTTAAGCGTGTTGGCGCGACTGCACTCGGCGCCAAACCATGGCCGGTCAACGCTAGGCATTGCTACGTCAGAGAACGGAATGTAGTACTCCATTTCCTGACGCAACACATCCGTCACGGCGTCCGCGCACGACGAAGGATCAGCCGAAGAAAAGCAAGTGGGCTGCCTGGAAGGATATGATGCGAAGAAAGAACGCATCCCATCCCAATCTGCTGACCTGTACCGCCAAACCCGCCGAGTGCCTCTTGGGCTGGGATCGGGCGGGGAGTAGACGGATACAGACTTCACTAGACAATGGTCGGAGCTACCCAATGGTGAAGATACCGACACAGAGTAGCGGTCTGGATCTGTTGTCAGCAGATATCCACGCTGGCAACCCACAGACACGCACTGACAAGACGCCATCAATGGGGGGCTGGTCTGAAGACTGCGGGGACGCCCGAGCCCCCCCCGGGAATGTCCATCGGGCACTGTTTTCTGGTCGCCAACCAGCACGATGGTGCATTCCGGGATTTTTCGACAGTTGGCGTGGCAGTTGGCAGCCTTTCATGTGTGGCTGCCACACTCCTCGGGCCCCCAACTATCTGCGGTCAGCCAGCGGCGCACCGTGCCTCGGATCCCGCTACCCTCCGCGACCAGTCTCCCAATACGCCCATAACAGCGCGCGTCTGACTGGTCCGCCTGCAGTGGAACAGCTATCTCGACCTAACTCCTCTAATTGGCTACACCGAGCATCGTACCAGAATACGGCTAGGCCGCTTGGCGGTACGTCTTTGCAACCCTTCGGCCGTAACCTACCACCAGTTAATGTCACCTGATTTGCACCACCCGGGGGCCACGTGTAGGAAATCGTATGGGGTGCTCTCCTATGGACGAAGGTGACTCAGCCCCCAAAACATGTTACTAGAGTTGCCATGGCATACACGTGACATGCACAGAACTATGACCTACTGTTATCTTCTTGTTGTAAAAATTATTTCAGGATAAAGATGTCGTGGTAGCTTTCAGCTGATCAATTAAGTGTTTACTGTACATTACAGAATGGCAATCACGACAACAGCCGCATGGCCACAAGGCACGGCGCGAACAGAGTGGACGCCATGAACATGTTGGCTCTCATTCTCCCTGGAGTCACCATCACCTACCAGGTAAGAGAAAAGCCGTTCGAAGAGGATAGACTCGTCTGAGAATATAATTACCAACGTGCACAATTTTTGCTGTTTACTATTTTTTTAGTTTTTAAGCAACCAAAAAAACGCGATAGTGGTTTCATTTGGTTAGTTTGTCTCTTTTTATTTGCACAGTAGCATGAAAGGCCATTTGCGCTAAGGGTGACTTAGTGTACGGGACGATACTGCAATAGGTAGGCACGTCATCGTGTAGCTAGACATACGTATCTACTTGACCTACTAAAGCTTTGGCTCAGTGATATCGACTCCTCGATCCAGGTATACACTTATCATTTCAAAACGGTGAAAGAAAACATCGTGAGG
This sequence comes from Orthosia gracilis, assembly GCA_947562075.1. NCBI lineage: Eukaryota > Metazoa > Arthropoda > Insecta > Lepidoptera > Noctuidae > Orthosia > Orthosia gracilis. The sequence goes on along the minus strand of OX387270.1, from coordinate 29,229,180 downwards.
AAACCAGCATGTCCTAGATCCTATATACCCTAGACATCCATAAACCCGCACTGGGCCCACATTAAAGGGGTGATGATGATGATTATAGAATAAACTTCATATTTCAGGGCGAAGAGCTTGGTATGACAGATGGCAATATTAGCTGGGTGGACACTAAGGACCCTGCTGCTTGCAACACCGAAGATCCTATAAACTACTGGAAGAGTAGCCGTGACCCTGAGCGCACGCCGTTCCACTGGGACGCGACTGCAAACGCCGGCTTTTCCAACGGCAGCTCTACCTGGCTGCCTGTCGCCAGTGACTACAGGACTGTCAATGTGGCAGTCGAGATGGCAGCTGCCAAGAGTCACTACAAGGTAGGTCTAAATTTAACTCACTGATGCCTCTCAGGTAAAGTTTAAATCTCATATCCTTCCCAATTAATTAATGAAAGTTTTAAGGCAAGGCTAGCTAGACAAATGAAAAGCCTAAAGAACTTGAGTAGCAGTTCTCAGATAATATTCACCACGAATCAAGACCTGATATTCAGCCGCTTCTGGTTTCCTACAAGCTTAAGGTCGATCTGTTAAAAGCAGTAGACAAAGTAAAAAATAAAAATATGTTTATTTGTCACAAAGGTAACACGTAACATGATTATGCTAACTCTCAAAAAGTAATAAAACCATAAGCATTAATCCTATCCTATACTATTAAACGATCAATATATGTATCTACCTATAAAAATATATACATCCTGAGAAAACTCACAGAAAGTATACAACTCTATCCTAAGCAAGGAATGTATACCATCTCAATGGACCAAGAACATAATTATATTACTACCTAAAAAATGAGATATAGGAAAAATATTGAAAACTACAGGCCTATTAGCCTCATGTCAAATATGTTATAAGTTTTCTCTAAAATAATCATAATAAGAATAAGAGGGATAATGGACGAACAACAACCTAGAACGGGCTGGTTTTAGAGCGGGTTTTTCAACTACTGATCATATGCATGTCATAAAGCAGCTTATAGAAAAATGCCAAGAATACGGAAAAGCCTTGTACATCGCATTTGTGGACTATAGTTAAGCATTCGATTCTATAAAAAATGAGTCGCTTTGGAGGACTCTTATACAACAAGGAGTGCGAAAAAATATGTACGTATAATTACATAATCACGTTCTCGAAAACGACTTTAATTATTTCGATAAAATTTACAATATATGGGTTTTCGAGGACGAAAAATCGATCTAGCTAAGTCTCATATCTGGGAAAATTCGTTTACTCCGTATTTTCACGCAAAAAGACATAGCCCGCACAGTTTGCTTTGTAATTTCGAAGCTACTGCCGCTGTCTGAATAGCCTAATAATAAAGGTAGTTGCTCACTACGCCCAAGGTACCAGTTATGAGACCTAGCTAGATCGATTTTTAACCGACTTTCCAAAAAGGAGGAGGTTCTATGTTCGACTTCTTGTATGTTTTTTTTTTGCGTTTGTTCGATATCTCCGTCAATTGTAGACCGAAATTGGTCCCATTTTAATTCTGTGGAAATCTGATAAAGAACTCCGGAGATATACAACAGAACTCTTCAATAAATAACGGCAAACCTCTCGGAATTGCTGCAATCGCATGTTTGTTTATTGTTTATACCATTTCAAACACAAATATCACGGCAGTACGCTCTAAAGGGGTACGCAGACATGTACAGTTCACCTTGGTACACACTCATTTCACCGGTTATGTTCAAGTTTTGTAGTATTCGGGTAATCTATTTTGGCATTATAAGTACCTTACAAGTTGCTTAATAGGTACAATACATCTAAAAAGAGAAAAATAAAAAAAAACCTTTTACAAAAAATACTATCGACTTCCAACTAAAAACACTACAAAATGAAACGAAAAAAATTGGTACCTTCCAAAGACACCGACTTCGAAAAAGAAAGTTATTTTTCACTTTGTAGTGTTTTTAGTTGGAAGTCGGTAGTATTTTTTTGTAAAAAGGTTTTTTTTATTCGTCCTCGAAAACTCCTATATTGTAAATTTATATGCAAAGTTTTTTTTTTGCTTAAGTTTTGTTAGTTTATTTTATTTTATTATATTTTATGGTTTTTTAATTGCCATCTAAATTTCTGTAAAAAAATGTTTTCTCTACTTACACTCGGGAAGAGCTCGGACTCACAAGTACTTATAATACGCTTACTTAACCAACGCTAGTTATTTTGTGTGAAGATGGGCCTATACCTAAGAGAGTGTCAATTACTAGTCAGTAGTTAACATTAATGATTATTATATTATTTACTGACAGTTTTACAAGGACGTCGTTGCCTTGAAGCATACTGCGGCGGTGGCTTCCGGCTCTTTGGCAACAACTGCACTTTCGAGTAACGTGTTAGTCGTTACAAGGTACGTACTCTTTCAGCAACATAATCAGTCGGAACCACAGATCATGAAAACGCGGAACCTACCGTTACGTATTGGGATACTGTAATAACCACTTCACATTTCATTATTTTCCTTCAAGCTCGTTGCCTCGACTTTATGTCAGTGTTCTACATCTGACTGCGAATACTCGTATGTACAATTTGCACATTATATCTTATGGGGAGTGTATTCTTTGGCAGAATGAACGCAATACTATGTTGAATAATGTACAGGCTGCATCAGGAGTTGTTTACTATACGAACCTTGTGGAAACTAGAAAAAAAAATCGTGCGTTCAAGCGTATTTAACCGATTTCAAAAAAAGGAGGAGGGTCTCAATTCGTCGGAACTTTTTTTTTTGTGTGTGTGTCCCGATTACTCAAAGACGCCTGGACCGATTTGAAAATTCTTCTTTTGTTTGAAAGGGTATACTTCCTAGTTGGTCCCATAGTCATCAGGTCAAGGTCTGATGATGGAATCTTGAAGAAATCGAGGGAGCTCCTCAAATATTATAGGCATACATAAAGCGATTTTGGTACTTTCATCAACAATGCAATTATTTTCACTCAGAAAGTAGCATTTGGTGAAGTGGAACATAAAAACTACAGAACGGATTTGTATGAAGTTTTGGCACTTAGATAGATTATAATCAGCAGCCTAATTGCGTAAGTGAATTCGGCAAGGCAAAGGGCTTTGAGCGCCATCAATCGACCAATCACATGCGAGATGAAAGACGCGATGTGGATTTCCGTAGTACCAACAAGGCTGCTGTCGCAAGAGAGTTCAATGAGACTTCCTTCTTCTTGCATTTGAGTTGAGGTTTCGGCGAATGGTAAAATAATCGCTTTGCGGGGCCTTCTTCACTTTCTACGGCGCACCAGGGCGTACCACCGTGGCGCACAATTTGGTAACCCAATAGCCCATGCCTTATCACAAGGTGCTACAGACAGGGGACCTGTGTCCGCACGCAGCGGGTAAACTAAAGACTGACTAGCTTTTGCCAGCAGCGACTTAGCTCAAGTAACAGTCTAAAATTATCCCAACGGAACCTACCTACTACCCGGAAAAGTTCGTAATAAATCCCTCAGGGTCAAAACTTATCCCAAGCTTTGAAAATTGTACGTCTCTATTTCGACCAGCTAGATAGGTTAGTACGCCGAGACAAAATAGTAAACATATTGTATGTGCGCCGCGGACTGAAAAACATTGGGAACTCCTGAAGAAAATAATGTGATAGGCGCTATCTCATACCTTCGAGAGTTTATTTTCTTGGACATGCCGGTTTCCTCACGATGTTTTCTTTCAAGTTTTATACTAGTATTATGTTTTATTCTTCTCCATCAGGGTGCCTACCACAAGTGATCCTGCAGTCGTGGGAATATTGAACTTGGGGTCTTCGTCGACAACTGTAAACCTGGCTGCAGTAGCCGGCGTGCCCCAAACGATGAAAGTGGTTGCTTCGGGAGTCGATTGCGCACTTAACAAAGAGTAAGATCGTATTATAATTATACCGGTCGATGTGGCGACACTAGGAAGAGGCGGAGGCTTATGTTCAATAGTAAAATGATGAATGATGATCATTATATTCGTTTATAAATCGTTAAGATTTTTCTGAGCCAAGGGAGAAGTCAAAGTATTTTTTCCGCATTTGAGTTAATTAATTCAATCGGGTCTATAAAACATATTGATAATGAATGGCTGTATTCTTCGAAGGGTTAGGCAGAGGCCTTTAGTAGGTACAACTACATTACTGGTAACTGGGGGCCAGTCTGCCGTCAACCAGAAAACAATGCAGACAGGTTGTTACTAAGAATTTCCAGTGACAGAGACATGTTTCACAGTGAACAATTGATTACTTAGTGATTTGATATTTATATAGGAATATTTTGTATGTCTCAACAAAATATGCCTAGAAAACTCTTAATTTCTGACCATTTTGTAGTCATCAGCTTATGTTTAATTTACTTTGTGTTGCAGTGTCATAGTGGAGCGTAGCAGTGTTACCGTATCAGGAAACTGTGCGATGGTATTACAAACTACAAGCACCACCACCACTACCACTACCACCAGCAGTCCTGCTACCACTGCAGGAACAGGAACCACCACCGGTACTGGGGGTGGCGCTAACAGCATCGTAGCACCATTCATCCTGACCATTAGTATTGCATTGATTCAAATATGGCGTCAATAATATTACATAGTAAATAACTAAATCAAAAAGCCTTTGATAATGTATTTTTTATATATTCATAGTTTTAATTAAATATTTTTACCCTTATTTATAAAAAAAGCTCGATGCTGTTTAGCGACTGACTCGATCACTCCATGACGAAACTGCAGTACAACTATTTTCTTGTCCTTGGGCAAATTTCGTGTTTCGTTAGTCGTCGAATTTCTATCAGACTTCAAGTTGATTGAGAGCGTTCGCTTTGCAGAAAGTGCCTATATATAAAAAAGTACTCTGTGCCAAGTGCAAAGGGCAACTGACAGAAATCCGACGACTGACGAAACACGTTTGCCGAGGGACATTATGAAAATAGTTGTACCTACTGCACATGAATTTTGTTATCACTTTGTTTAAATGTAGTATCTTGGTGAACAATAAAGAATTAAGAACTGATGAGCATGTGCTAAACAGCTGAGATTTTTGTAAACAAGTTCCTTTAAATTATGGTTAATGTTTTACCCACGTAAGAGCAGTTGGTTTTGTTGAATATTTGTAAGTGATATGTATATAATTATGTAAAATAAAAATCATATATAATAAAAATTGTTTCTATTAAAAAAGATTTCATTGATCTGGAGGAAGCGCAGATAAACCATAGACGTGTTGTGGCGGTCTTTGGAAGAGAATGATTTGCCTGGGAAGTATGTGGAGTTAATTCGTGCCATGTACTCATACAGTCTCAAAGTTTCTCGGTGTAGTCCCAAACTCGCTAGTGTTTCTAGCAGCCCCAGTCGGTCAACGAGTTCAGTGTGGCTCTAGGCTTGCTCGATGGCTCGGCTTTAAGTCCTTGCCTCTTCCTATTGACTATGGCCGCTCTGACATCGCCTTACAGGAAGAGGAACCCTGGTGCACGCTGTTTGACAACGATATTGTTCTCGTAAGATAGACCCGAGACCCAAAGCAAGTTGGAGAAATGGGAACTAAAATTAACTAAATCAAACTTTTTTTTTGTGGATATGGTTTTGATAGTTTTTAACCGACATCAAAAAAGGAGGAGGTTCTCAATTCGTTGGTTTTTCTCGTCTGTTCCCCGTCCCGATTACTCGAAGACGCCTGCAGGCTATTTGTGTAAGTGAATTCGGCAAGGCAATGGGTTTGAACCTCAGAACGCAAGTTCGCAACGCAAGCGAGGTTCTGAACGCAAGTTCTCTTAATGCATAAATCATAGGAGACTGAAATTTGTATTCGAAAGGGGATTTACTGATGGCTAGAAGTGCACTCTTAAAAACACGTGAATATACTAAAGCTTTTAGAATTCTTAAACATTCTCCAGTAAAAACAGAAGTCTCCGGAGGTAGTTTGATTTTTTGCACAATTTTGTATTGAGTGTGGTAGGTACCAAACCCAACACAACCCGTAGGAGAACGCTTGGCATCATTCGTAAAAATATGCTGGCAGTCTGAATTTTCAATCAGAAATGAATATAAACTTAAATGGCAATCGGGAACAGTAAACTCGTATAAGTATTGTTAATTAAGTCCATCCACCTGGAACGCTCTTAACAGTTGTGTTCGTTTTAACTGTGCTCCCAAATTTTTAATTTTAAAAAGTCAATAATCTTTACGTTTTGTGAGTGTTGCTGATTGCACTAATTAGCCAATTAACTTTGCCATCGAACAAAGTGAACTGGACTACGCTGTAACCACTTTTCATAAAGTTATAGTGAAAAACAATTCGAAAATTGTATCAAACGGCCATTGTCGGTTCGCATTCGCCAAATAAATTAAACATAAACAAGCAGACACCCGCACCTCCAATTTTTTCATACGTATATGTCGGGTTTAGTCAATAGCACGGACGTCAAAACAAATCACGAGCACGCCACCTGTCGGCAAATCAAGAACAACTACGCTGTGGCGCGCTTCCTCTAACGACCTGTGTGATGGGGATACAGAATATAAGAGTTGAGTACTGACCGCCCTAGAGCTAAGACGTTGTAGAATCGGTATCGATCAGTAATATTAGTGAGCAAGATTGTAACTGTGAACTATTTAAATAAACCCAGTGTATCGAATAATTTATGTTATTTCATTTGCACGACTGTACCCACCGACCTGCCCATACACGATGTCTTAACCTAAGGGAATACATCCTGACTTCCCGATGGTTTGCATCTATCGGCCAGCCTTGATGCGACAAATACTTCTATACAACACTTAAATCTGACAATGTTATGGTACTCCTAAAACAACCTAAACAAACATTAAACATAATAAACAGCTACCCATTCACCACTATAACAGCTCACACAATCACAATACTTCTGCACTTACTACATTACTCACCTATTAAAATAAACACACCATCACTGAACTATAACTGGTTCAAGTTCAATTGTTTACTGCACATAACTGTCTTATCTGCAATCTCTTCGCAAACCATATCGCACATTATAATTCTAGTTACAAAGCTGATCACAATAACAATATCTGACTTCTATTTTCGGTTTTTATTCAAAATCACTTTAATCGTAATCAACAATAAGCTACATGGCCCTGACTCAAACCGCACTGCAAATAATTGCGTAACTAGTATGACCGAAGTATTCTATACGGTAACGTCACATAAATTTATGCATACCCACCTAACTTCTAACAAAATAATCTTTACCTCCTACCCTCACATTTTCGGTTCGCATTCGCCAAATAAATTAAACATAAACAAGCAGACACCCGCACCTCCAATTTTTTCATACGTATATGTCGGGTTTAGTCAATAGCACGGACGTCAAAACAAATCACGAGCACGCCACCTGTCGGCAAATCAAGAACAACTACGCTGTGGCGCGCTTCCTCTAACGACCTGTGTGGTGGGGATACAGAATATAAGAGTTGAGTACTGACCGCCCTAGAGCTAAGACGTTGTAGAATCGGTATCGATCAGTAATATTAGTGAGCAAGATTGTAACTGTGAACTATCTAAATAAACCCAGTGTATCGAATAATTTATGTTATTTCATTTGCACGACTGTACCCACCGACCTGCCCATACACGATGTCTTAACCTAAGGGAATACATCCTGACTTCCCGATGGTTTGCATCTATCGGCCAGCCTTGATGCGACATATATTTATATAAGCGTCCACTATTCCTCGGTTCTTTTATAATTTATGTTTATTCTAAATAGCTAACACCAACGTAGAACTTGACGACTTAAAAATATCGGAGTTTGTGGTCTGTGATGTTTTGGATTGTTATAACCTTCTTTCACACACTAAAACGAACCATAGAATACTTACGCAGAATATACGTAGTATTTCTCGTAACTTTGACGAACTAGTTGTCCTTTTGCACTCACTAAAGATAGAATGTGACGTTATAATACTCACTGAATGCTGGCTATCATGCAATCTTACTATACCTAACCTACCTGGCTACAAGTCTTATACGACACAGAATTATAGAAACCAGAACGATGGAATAGTAACCTACACTAAAGAATCGCTTAATGTTGATGTAATTGAACCACCCTTTTCTGAAAGCAACTGTCTTACTCTAAAATTAAATAATGACACAGCTATAATTGCACTATATCGATCACCGTCACACAACAATTGTAACTCCTTTTTTAGATTCCCTCAATTCAACTTTATCGAACCTAAAAAACATAAAATCTGCCGTAATCATTGGAGACATTAATATAGATATTTCGATACAATCACGCGACACTAAAGCACCTGAATACCTAAATATGACAGCCTTTCAGGGATTCTTGCCAGCTCACACTTTTCCTACCAGACAAGGTAAAACTTGTCTCGATCACGTTCTTCTTAAAACTAAACTAAAATCAAATACCTTTGTTTTAAATTCCACACATTACGGACAACAACGCGGTGTTACTTTGTCTTTACCAAGCATACAAAGAAAATCTTCCGCAATGCTATGTATCTAAATTTAATGTAACTGCTATTCGTGAACAACTAAATAATACGGACTTCAATTTCATTGGCGAATTAGACGATCCTAATCAGACCATGGACAAATTTGTTAAGACATTACAAGATGTAATAAATGAAAACAGCACTATTGTTAAAATTCCTCGAAAAAGACGTATTATTAGACCCTGGATCACTCCAGAATTACTTAGATGTATACAAAATAGGGATCGCCTTCAGAAAGAGTCACAAACTTCACCCGGCAATCAAACACTAAAACTTACATACACCCGGTATAGAAACTATTGTAAAGACTTAAAAGGCAACACGACAAAAGTAAGTTGGACAAAAATATTAATAACAATAAAAAACTTTGGGAAGTTATAAAAACCATAATAAACACAAACAAAACAAAATCGGCTGCCACCGACCTTCTTGGTGACTCCCCTCAGGCATCTGTGAACCAGGCTAATGTTTATTTTGCTTGTGTTGGATGTTCCCTGGCCAATAGGCTTCTAAACCCTCCAGCAATAGGTCAGAATCCAATTGATGCACCCGCCTCAAACCGCACAACTGAAAACTCGTTTGTACTACAAGACACTGATGAAAACGAGATCCTGTCACTTATAAATGGCCTAAAATGTTCTAGCTCAGTCGGACATGATCGAATATCTAGCAGCCTACTTAAAGATATAAAGGATTTCATTGTTCCACCCCCAACGCACTTATTCAATCTTTGCCTTTGTCGAGGTGTCTTACCAGACGTACTTAAAAAAGCGATCATTATCCCTACCCACAAGACGGGTGGCAGACGCCTTGCCTGTAACTATAGACCAATTGCTATACTACCAGCTATTTCAAAGATTCTGGAAAGAATAATTAATCGTAGACTTGTTAACTATATCGAAAGCAATAATTTACTTTCATCTAGTCAATTTGGTTTCCGCTCTGGGAGGTCAACGGAGGATGCGGTGCATAAGCTTATTGACCATATTGTTAGGAAACTTGATTATGGGAACAAAGCACTCGCCATCTTCCTTGAACTTGCCAAAGCGTTTGACACGGTGTCTGTCCCGCGTCTTATAGCTAAATTAGAGCGCCTGTGAATAAGGGGATTGCAGCTGAAATTGTTTCAAGACTATCTAAGTGGTCGTAAACAGTGTCTGAGGGTAAATTCCCACATTAGCACTGACCTACCTGTCTCTTTTGGTGTCTCGCAGGGCTCAGTGCTAGGACCAACACTTTTCTTAGTTTACCTCAATGACCTCTGTGAGCTGAAACTGGACCAGGGTACCATTATTTCCTATGCTGACGACACAGCGTTTCTATGTTCTGCTGATAATTGGGGAAAAACTTTTACGTTGGCACAGAATGGCTTCAACAAGGTGTCAGACTGGCTGAAACAAAATGTTCTCGCCTTGAACACAGATAAAACTGTGTACATGCCATTTTATACACGAAATCCTTATAAACCCCCTATAGAACTTACCCTTAAATCACACTCTGTTCATTTCCACCCAACAAATGCTGCTTCTTGTTGTTGCCCTTGTCTGATCAGAAAATCTGAGGTTAAATATTTGGGCGTCATACTGCATTCACCAGTATGAATGCAGTGTCATACTGCATTCAGCAGTATGACACTGCATTCACCGCTGAATTTCAATGCACATATATCTTTACTCCCATCCAGACTGAGAAAACTCATTTATGTTTTTAAGAACTTAAGGCATGTAGCAGATATTTTAATTTTTTTTAAAGTTTATGGGGCCCTTTGTCAATTCGCTTCTAACTTACCTACCGCATTTCATATTGGGGTGGAGCTGCCAAAATCATCCTGCTCCCTCTTGAAATAGCACAACGGGCAGTTCAAAAAGTTGGCTTCTTCCGAGCCATAGATTACCTTACACATCTTTTGTATCAGTCGTGGAACCTACCGACCGTTCGACAACTCTACAACATAGCTACAATCCTAAAACAACACTCCCTCACCCCTCTTGACTGGAATATTTTTCATAAACGTCGTCGAAATGCTGTAGTTCCTCAGTCCCTTCAATTTAAACACTCATTTACAAATAGGTTTTTCTGCTTCACCGGTCCTTTTCTATACAATAAATCAAATACTATTCATAACATCTATACATTAAGGAAACGAGAATGCAAATTCAAACTATTGAACTTCCTAATTACCTGTGATTACGAAACTACAGAAGATCTTCTTAAAATCTTAAGATAAAGATACACTCATAAACACACCTAACACAAGCACACAACACTCACGCAAACACACTCAACACGAGCATACAAAACACAACACTCGCTCAACACTCACTCTGTTTGTAGTAAAACCTTATTTTGCTTAAAGTGATATAATATTATGTTAAACGAAACTACTGTTGTTCAAAATTTCTGTGAACTGCGTCCTGAAATACAGGCTCGGCCTAGCTCAGGCGCAGTTGCTCATCTTTCATTCTTGCACATATTCTTAAAAGCTATACAAAATAATTATATTGTTCAAATTGTACAATTTTATGGAGAAATAAATAATATTTATATTTAATTTAATAGGGGAAGTTTATTTGAGCGGTGAATAGGTGAAGAAAGTGAGAGGAACTTTTTATAGTAAACAAGGAGCACGTTTATGGGACCAGTAAACTGAAGATTCAATTTGAAACATTAAAGATTTAGGTTTAGGAATGAGAGGGTGAGTTGAGAACTGAAGAATCCGGAATAAATATTTGTCAGCCAGGAATTGTCTTCTGAGGCTTAAAGGAGCATCCCCACATTTCGATTTGTAGTGCATTAATGGGACTAGATTTCATGACACCGGAAATAATGGGGAATGCTTTTGACTGGATTCGATCCAACTTTTTAAAAGCCATAACAGTAGGTACCAGGTTCTAGAACGAACAATCCATAATCCAGAAGGCTTCTGATGATTGCATTGTACATGAGTTACAAAGAAAAGGGATGTGCACCCCACCACGAACCTGAGAGGCATCTGAGCATATTTAAGTGATTTTAAGATTTATTAATAATATAGTCGCAATGAGGAACCCAGCTTAATTTAGAGTCAAATATTACACCTAGATATCGGAATTTATCTTTAACTGGAATAAGTATTTCCCTAAAGAAAAGGTTTACTAAGGGACACGGAGAAATCTTAATCATCTAAATATAACCATGACTCTAAAGTAGATAAAGCAGCAGAATTAATAGCACAGCTAGCTTGTTCAACAGATTGACTTGAAGAATATAATAATAAATCGTCGGCATATTGAAGAACCTTAACATGACTAGTTAAGGAATAGTCCAAATCAAAGTGTAAATATTGTACAGAAGGGGACTGAGCACAGAACCCTGTGGGAGACCTCTCCATACAAGATGGGAGACATCATGACCTCCCATTGACTACAGAGCGTTCAGTCAGGATGTTAATAATGAAATTCGTCAAATTCGAGGCAACATCCAAGGCTTTTAATTTATTTTGTAAAACTGATAATAGACATTATCATGAGCTGCATCAATATCTAGGAAAATTGCAACGGTGGATTGGTTATCAGAGAAGGATAACCAAATATCGGATGAAAAAATACTTAAGCAGTCAGTGGTGCTTTTACCTTTTCTAAAGCCATATTGTGATTCCGCCAAAAGACCCTTAACATCACATACCATTCTAGGCGATTCTTAATTAAGTGTTCAGCTAATTTCATCAGAATTGAGGACAAAACTATGGGCCGGTAAGAGGCAGCATACGATGGAGTTTTTTCCGTTTAAGGAATGGCAACACCATTTGACGTTTCCATTCAACAGGGATGTTTCCTGTATTCATAATAGAATTAATAAGGTCTAAATAATAATTGAGGACATTGTCATGCAAATAAACAGTTTAGTTCTATGAATAACACCCTTTAAATACCTCCTTGCCAAATTTCAAGTTTGTAGAACAGAAAATGAAGGAGTTTCATACAAACTTGCGAGAGCCTTTAGACCTGTTTAATCCGGCCCTGTCGCAAAATCCGTTCTTAGCTGATATCTACTAACTATAAACTACTTCCATGCCAAATTTCAAGTTTGTAGCACAAAAAATGAAGGAGTTTCATACAAACTTGCATGATTCCTTAGACCTCCTTAATCCGGCCCTGTCTGTTTCTAGCGGACGTCTAATAACTATAAACTACTTCCATGCCAAATTTCAAGTTTGTAACACATAAAATGAAGGACTTTCAAACTTGCGAGAGCCCTTGTGGTCCTTAAACCTCCTTAAGCCGGCACCGTCACAAAATCCGTTTTTAGCGGACGTCTACTAACTATAAACTACTTCCCTGACAAATTTTAAGTTTGTAGCTCAAAAAATGAAGGTCTTTCATACAAACTTGCGAGAGCCCTTAGACCCCCTGAATCCGGTCCTGTCGCAAAATCCGTTCTTAGCGGAAGTCTACTGACTAAAAACTATCTCCCTGCTAAATTTTAAGTTAGTAGCTCAAAGAATGAAGGACTTTCATACAAACTTGCGAGAGCCCTTAAACCCAATAAATCCGGCCCTGTCGCAAAATCCGTTCTTTCTCTATACGTCAAGCGGTTTTCGATATTTCGTGATAAGTGAATGAGTGACCTTTCGCTTTTATATATATAGATTATGTTTTATTCTTGTCCATCAGGGCACCTACCACAAGTGATCCCGCCGTCATCGGAATTTTGAACTTGGAGTCTTCATCGAGATCCGTAAACTTGGATGCAGTAGCCGGGGTGCCCCAAACGATGAAAGGGGTTGCTCCAGGATTAGATTGCGCACTTAACATAGATAATGATCATATTATAATCATACCGGTCGATGTGGCGACACTAGGAGAGGCGGAGGCTTATGTTCAACATTGGACGTCTTTCGGCTGAAAAGATGAATGATGATGATAATTATATCCGTGAGATTTTTTCTAGGCCAAGGGAGAAGTTAAAGTAATTTTTTTCTCATTTGAGTTAATCAATTCAAACGTTTCTATTATTTGTCCGTCTATGGGACGACTAGGTTATTTTATACATCCATTTAGCGGACGACTAGACACTTTGTTCTATAACACATAATCATGACATCACGGCTGTATTCTCCGAAGGGTTAGGCAGAAACCTTTAGTAGGTACACAAAGCAAATCAGATAGGTTTGCCGGGCACACCAACATAGATGTATCGCGTGCGTAAAATCAACGAGTGTGCTTTAGAATAGAATAGAATATCTTTATTTCGGACGCAAATATCCATAGGGTGTTAGAGACATATTAAAAAAAACTTATTACCTAATGTTAGTAGCATAGCAAAACCTTATTACCTAGTGTTAGTAACAATCAACCTCCGCACAAACTGCTACATAATCGGAGAGCCGAAGCTCTCAGCTACAGTTTTCAGGATGACGTTTTGACTGTCCCTCACTCTCCTCAGTAGCGACGCTGTTTTTTTACGTATTAACGCGTAGAAACCGTCTGTACGGGCTTGTGCAAACATCTCCGACGCGCTACAGTAACGGGGCAGTCTCATCAACATCCTGAAAGCATTGTTTTATTGGACGCGCAGGCCATCCAGCGATCTTTTAGTATAATTGACCCACAGACTGCCCGTGTACAGATTTTGGCAATAAGCCTTGAAAAGAAGCTTTAGTCGCAAATATATTAAATATGTCAATTGAAGAACTGCAAAAGCATGGAGCAGATCTGGCTCGAAAATACGAGCAACATTTAAACACTGTTAAATTCTGCCAGGAACTCTACGTTTTTAAAGAGCGAGGTCCACTTTATTTGGCGATATAGAAAAGGCTAACGGTTTCTTCTTGTAACAGATCTATACGCATTAGCTGCAGGATGTTTTTCCTAATATTTGTATTAGTCTGCGAAATTACTCTACGCTTTCTATTACATCCGCAAGCTGTGAGCGAAGCATCAACGAACTAAAACTTATTAAAAATTATTTGCGATCTTCTATGAGCCAGGAACGCTTATCGAATCTTACAATCTTAGCGATAGAAAATCGAATTGCACACGAGATAAATTATGACAAGGCTATAGATTTATTTGCTGAACAAAAAACACGAAGAGTAAAATTGTAATTTCAATTCACAATACAAATAATATAATTGATTTTTATTTTAGTCATGCATATTTTTATTTCAAATCCTATCCTGTGGTATATCTATTTATCTAAATATATAAAAGCGAAAGATCACTCACTCACTCATCACAAAATATCGAAAACCGCTTGACGTATAAAGATGAAATTTGGCAGGGCGGTTCCTCAAGTGACGTAAGTGCGCAGTAAGAAAGGATTTTTGGAAATTCCATCCCTAAGGGAGTAAAAGGGGTTTGAAAGTTTGTAAATTGGACACATGGAATTTTAGATTTACGCTGTTGATTGATAAAAAAGAATTTATGTATTTATTGGTTTTTGGAAATGCCACCCCTAAGGAGGTAAAAAGGGAAGTTAAATTTTGTGTGTAATTTCTACGCTTTTAAGTGTGACACGTGAAATTAAAGATTTACGCTTTTGGTTGATAAAAAGAATTCATGTATCTATTGGTTTTTGGAAATGCTATCCTTAAGGAGGTGAAAAGGTGGAAATTTGTTGGGCTTATATATTTGAAACTTGGCATAAATACTAAGCTAGGTAAATATATAATAGTAAAGGTTTTAATAATTAGTTTTTCAAAACTACTCCTAAAATACGATTTAGGGGGTGTATAAGATTTTTGAAGAATTTTTCTATACAGGGCTTCTTTTTATGATGTAGGGGAGCACTAAGACTGGATTTTTGGCAATTGAACCTTTAAGGGGTTGAACTAAAAAGTCATCTGTAGGATAAAATACGGACCACGCGAACGAATTCGCGGGTGAAGTGCTATTACAAAATATATATCTTACACGATTATGTCTCTTTCTGTAAATAAATAGGCTTAACACAGAAAGAACAGCGCTGGATGCATTCTTTCCGGGAGGCCTATGTCCAAATGACCATCAATTAGATTAGTGGAAATTTGATGGCTGAAATGATGATGATGGTAATGGTGAAAATAAATATAGGTGGGCGAGGGCGGCATTTTTCAGTTTTTGCCCCGCCTAAAAAAAAATGTAGATACGGGGCTGGAAAATCCAGCATTTGGTCCCGGTCGGCGAAGATCAATGCTTCCCGAATCTGCATAAGGATCACTAATAAAATATTATTACAAAAAAAACAGCAATCAATAACATGTGAATTATTTAAACATATTAAACTTCTAAACAAAATAAAAACATTTTGTTACTCACCGATGGCGATATCATTAAACGCCTCGCAATTTCACTAATTGAAACATTTTGCTCTTGCAAAATAATTATCTCAGCTCTTATGTATAGTAAATTGATTCACAAATAAAAGCACTTCTCAAAACTTGCAGGATATAATCTCTTAAAACGTACGAAAGCCCGATAGTCAATAGCATTATGATGATGAACAACTACTAAGTTGTATATGATTTGTCATTTGTAGGATTCCGTACCCGAAGGGTAAAAACGGGACCCTATTACTAATACTCCACTGTCCGTCTGTCTGTCACCAGGCTGTATCTCATGAACCGTGGTAGCTAGACAGTTGAATTTTCACAGATGATGAATTTCAGTTGCCGCTATAACAACAAATACAAAAAACAGAATAAAATAAATATTTAAGTGGGGCTCTCATACAACAAACGTGATTTATTGCGGTTTTTTGCGATAATGGTACGGAACCCTTAGTGCGCGAGTCCGACTCGCACTTGGCCGGTTTATAGAGGGTAGACGATTAATATATTCTAACTCAAATATAAAGAAGATTTCCTTATAGTTTTACAATGAATTGAAGAAACAAATGTAAAATATTTTATTAAAACATACATAATATTAGCCGTAGGCAGTCGGATTCGATCTTACGGTGCCAGGGCGTAAGATACCGCACGCTCGACTAATGCGCCACGGAGACGATTGTTATATTAGCTAAATTTATTCTTCATATTCCCCGCAACATTAAAGTGACAAAAAATTGCAAGTTTGTGCGTGGACAACGGATTATTTCGAAGCAAACACTAAAATCTATGTAGGTGTGCCATGCAAACCTATTTGATTTGCTTTGTGTACATATACATTACTAGTAACTGGGCTGGGAGCCAGTCTGCCATCAACCAGAAACGAATGCAGACAGGTTGCTACTAAAAATTCCCAGTGACAGAGACATGTTTCACAGTAAACAGTATTATATTATCTGTGACAGTAAATAATTGATTACTTAGTGATTTGATAGATGTGCGTGTCGATGACGCGGTCACGGCGATTTAAAAATGAAAAAACTATTACGAGATTTTGTAAAAATTCGTAAAAGTTGATTCCCAAAACCATAAATTTGTCAAAGTTATGGTTAAAAAATTTTAAGGGTTTGAACGTGTCCGTGCCATTGAAACGCGGCGAACCGCGCGGCCACGGAGATATTTAAAAAAAAACTAATTCAAAAATTTGTATAAACATGAGACGAGAATGGATAAAGTTTTCTGACTCCTGTCATACAGGTCCGCCTAGTTCGGGAGTCAGATCAGAAACTTCAATAACTGCTATAAAAAATTATGTCAATAAACATTATTTGTTATTTGTAGTTTGAAAGTGGCGCCAGTAACCGAAAAGTTGAAAGGAAACCGTTTGCCCTGGTTTTGTCTTGTGCCAAGGAGGGATGAAATGCATGTTACTATGTGAATGTGGATGGATGGAGAGGGAGGGCATGGCCAAAGAAAAGATGGATGGACTGTGTGAGGAGTGATATAAAAAGAAGGGAGTCAGTGATATGATATGACAGGGCGGTATGGACGAAAAAAACGTGTTGCGCCGACCCCAAGTAACATGGGACAAGGGCAGAAAGATGATAATGTACATGCTATTCCGAATACAATGACTCCTTGTTCATATTTTTCCGAGACTGCTGAAAAAAATTTAACAAAAAGCACTTATTGACTAGACTAATAAAGCTTCATTCTAAATTCAAAATGGTGGACTCCCAACGATGACAGATGACTTATTTGATATGTGTATCAAATAAAATACGAAAAAGCTTAATTAATAATTTATTTTGTCTACAAAGGCTCCTGTCTGGGTCTGGGTCTGGTTCCTGTACCAGATGTCCTCACTCAACAAGCAACATCACTATCATAAATATTAATTATTTATAATCCATATCTAAGAGCAGTTATGCACTGCATCCAATCTAAGAAATTTAGGTCCACAGTATCCGTCCACTTTTCCAATTTAGACGGCACTTGGATCTCGGATTCCGATTGGATGCATTGCTTAAACAACCCGACTCTACAACTTCTGCAGAAAAATCAAAAGTCCATGGCACCTTCTAGGAAACACAGGCAGTCTACTTTGTTGATGACCAGGTCCAAATCTTTCTTGGCTATTATTTTCCTCTTATTTGTAGCTGTGTATGCATAGGTTTCTTTTGCAATTGTTTCTAAAAATAGTTCCTGCAACAATAGAGTAAAATATTTAAAAGAGTTTATATGTTTAACTCGGAGGTGTTTACCACAAATTGGGCAGAGAGTCCCAGGCAGAGTGGAAAGCTATAGGAGAAACCTGTGTGTAGTAGTTGGACAATATAAGTAGATTTAAAATAAATATTAAGTTTTTGACGGGATTGATGTTCCGAATAATTCACTTTGCTATTAACATGGCTCTCACATCATTACTACCTACAACTGCATATTACATTTGAATTTTTACAAAAGTAATCAATCGAAAAAGTAAAAAATTCTTGGAAGTAAGCAACATTTTTCAGACAAAATGATAATTAGATAGATTGTGAAAAACTAGTTTCCGTAATCCCTCAAATCCATCAGGGGTTCAGTGACACCAGAGTGTGCAAAATAAATGCGTATACTTACTGTGGCTTTAGTTACAAGGAATACAGCGTCTCCAGACACCACACTGACGTCAGGGTCCATTTTCATAATATTCTTAATCCTAGCTATTGGTAACCTCGTGGAACGTACGACCTCGCTCTTATTCTGCACCTGAGGCCTCTTCTCGTCAACTGAATGCTCTTCAGTACTTAATAATTCCGAATCCGGTATCGTGTTTATGTTTTCAGAGTCCGTATGTTCTGCTAGCTCTGCATGCTGATGGTCTGCTTCCAGATAGTGCTCCGACTCGTCAATTATATCCGATATGTCTACGTCGTCGAAGTGGTCTTTTTCTGCCATGCTTTTACAAGAATAAATTAATTCTTATATTACAAAAAAGTAAAACTCAACAACAAACAATTTGGCGCGATGTTTTACGGGCTGTCAGCGTCAAATAATGTACTGTATGTAATGTCAGTTTACCGTCAGTCAGTACTGTCAGTAGAGTTGCCCGTGGACTGTTTTACCCAAAAACCCGACCGAAAATCGCCAATTTTGGGCAAAATAAAATCAATATTCCCCACATCTGCCTCACAAATTTTTACCAAAATATAAAAGTAATGTTCATATAAATCAAACATAATATTTATTAAAAAAAAATTTTAGTTATGTCTATAAATACTCAAAAGTTACATATGTTAATCTACTTTTTGCAACTCTCATTACGGAATTTTTTTTGGTTAACTTAATATCATTTGAAGGATCAAATTTCAAGTTCCCTCCTTTCTTCTTATTACCTTCTCTTATGGTCATAAGCGCTACTACAGAGTCAGTGTGTAAACGTTTACGATGCTTTGATTTCAAATAAGGACATTAAATTTTCTTTCGACAGACGCGTTTGAGGAAGGTAGAACGACCAGTAGGCTTATTTTTAAACTTTGATGGTCATTAATTTTGCCATAAAATAAACACTAAAACCTTCCTGCCGGATAAGTTGAGATAAGCTTGAATTAAATATACATTAGTACTTCTAGTACTACTTTTATTACTTCTAAGTTCAGTTCTAGTGTAAATATCTGAAATCCCCGCATTTTCCTCACATAATCAGAAATATAGAGATCCGCAAGAGAACCAAGGTTACTAAAATAGCCCGAAGAAATGCCAAATTTATGTGGCAGAGGGTAGGGCACATTGCTCGCAGAACAGATGGCCGATGGGGCAGAAAGGTTCTGGAGTGGCGACCGCGAACCGGAAGACGTTGCGTTGGAAGGCCCACCAGGTGGACCGCTGACCTTGTGAAGGTTACGGGGATCCACTGGATACGAGACGCACGGGACTGATCAATATGGCGACGCTTGGGGAAGGCCTATGTCCAGCAGTGGACGTCTTTCGGCTGATGTGATGATGATGATGACATTCATTTTAATATAGAACCAGTGCGCTAGGTAAGTGCGAGTACAAGGTCGCTGGGTGGGGCTCCTATTTCAGTCTGCAGGGTCTAAAGTATCCTCCGAGGTGGGTTCCCACATTGTCGAGTTGGTGGGTTCAGTAGCCATGGCTTGTTCACCCACGGTGAAGTGAAGAGGAACCCGAGGAGGGGCCGCTCGTCAGGGGTTTGCCGATTAAGCCGACGAAGTAGCGGCCAACAAGTAGGTTGCGGTGCCGCTTGGTAACCATGTGCTAGTTTGGTCGCTGGGGTGGTTACGGCGTGCAATGTGTTCTGGTGATGGGGGTACAGCCCAGAGGAAGTTCCGGTGACGGACAGCCGCGGCGCGATCGCAGTGTGTACTAACGCGAGCTCGTGTTCCTGCCATAAGCGGCACAGGAGGACACCGTGGAGTTTTAGTGGGTTGAAGTCCCACATAACTGCGCTATCACCCCGTGGTAGCACAGTATGCATGATAATTTCTTCCAGCTAACTAACATGAACGAGGTGACGGGAGTAGAAGAGAGCTAGCAAAACGAGCGAAACTTACCTATCCGTGTCGGGGTGCCCAATGCTCCCGAGCTCACTACGCTCGCTCTTGGACTAATTCGTTGAAAATAGCGGCACCGCTTACAAATATTATTTTATGCTAAGCGATTCTATAATCCTGCTGATCAAATATGTTTTTGCTGTGGTATACAGGTTGTTTGGAAGGGAGCTGTACATACGCCTAGGGTAGAAACTAGGGATAGTCTGCTACCTACCCCCGCCCATTATATTGACCTTGGCCTCAAGGTTTTTTTTTAATTTATTATTATTTTTTATTTGACTTTTTTATGATTTTTTGACTAAAACTACCTGTAGCTCAAAATCTATCCATGGGACCGGTCGGCTAATGGTCTTGTTTTAATCGTTAGAGTCTTAGGGTCCTGCAAAAAATTATTTTACACCAGAAAATTGTGGAGAAGAAAAGTTATGGGGCCTGAAGTACCGTTAAAATAAAATTTGTAATTTAATGACATTAGTCATTACCAAATTTTTTGTTTCATTTGCCATCCTTTTACGATCGAACACATTTAATTTTCATTAGTTGAAATTTTTGCTTGAAGTGCCCTAGTTGCGGAAATTAATTAATAACTTTAAAACTAAAAGTGATAATTACACTTTTAGCATATCGTTAGAAAGGGCATGGACTGAGGATGTTTTGAAAAAATCAGAAGAACTCCAACCCTGTTAGTTTTTTTTTAAACCCCATAGAAAGTTGCCCTTAAAATTATTTCTTTACCTTACTACGGTACTTCAGGCCCCATAACTTTTCTTCTCCACAATTTTCTGGTGTAAAATAATTTTTTGCAGGACCCTAAGACTCTAACGATTAAAACAAGACCATTAGCCGACCGGTCCCATGGATAGATTTTGAGCTACAGGTAGTTTTAGTCAAAAAGTCAAATAAAAAATAATAATAAATTAAAAAAAAACCTTGAGGCCAAGGTCAATATAATGGGCGGGGGTAGGTAGCAGACTATCCCTAGTTTCTACCCTAGGCGTATGTACAGCTCCCTTCCAAACACCCTGTATACTGACCATAGGTACTAATGTACCACAATTATCGAATCGCACAACAGTGACGTACCTAGCAGTATTCATAATGACCAGACAATGTGATAAATAATGAAGATTAAGTCATTATTAACTAAATTGCCCGATTGTACTTGACTTGATGCATATTATAGCATAGCTGAGTTCGCTCGCTTTGCTCACTCAGCTCAGTTTATCTCCTTCGAACCTAACCTATTCGTGTCGGGGTGCCCTAAACGCCCGAGCTCGCTTCGCTCGCTCTTGGACTAATTCATTGACCATAATTATCGAATTCCCTAACCGCTACGTAGCAATATTCATAATGACCATAAAATGTGATAAATATAGAACATTTCAAATCAGTGTTCATTACTTTGCCCGATAAGACTTGACAGGATTCATAATGCCCGGACATTATACATAGTGCCTTGATTAATTACTTGGTCCAGGACAAATATACTCAATCCTTAGGTACATAGCAGTTCAAACCATAATAAAAAATATAACACATCATTTCTATAATACCTTTGTTATATACACACCTTTGTTATATCATTTATCCAGTAACGATATGAAATAAATATTTACTTAACATAATGAGAACCTAGTGGGAACCAATCAGAAATAATTCTACAGAAAAAAGATAACATTGGAACGAACAATTTGATGTATCACAACACACTTGGATGTTGTGATTTATACGACGCCCTCGTCCTCGATCTTTTCGCATTAATCGCAGAGCTGCAGACCTGCAGGTTGGTTGTGCATTTAATCGTATTCTAAGATAAAACATGCCCCTCCTTCCGGAGCAGTCGGGTAAAACCTAGTGTATGTATTTCACAAGCGGTTCTCAGTCAGAGCATACGAGAATCGATTTATACAAGTTCTCTCTAGAAACCGATGATCATAATTACGTGTAGATCATTTGCAACTCCTATTTAATTTCAACTCCTATTTTTCATCGATTTTTACGTTATAGATTTACTCCTCTGTCTTTCAATTTTGCATCACCAAGGTTTGCATTTTCCCATTTAGAATCCGTAGCCTGTTTTGAATGGTACGTTTTGGATGTAAAAATTCTGAGAAAATAATATCGGCCAAATATTTCTACACTATAAGGTCTGTACCCACTTTTGTAGCTCCTTTACTTATTCAGGTACCAGTACGTAAGCTGTTTTTTAATGTTCTGCATTTCTACATGTAGTAAGTGAAAATGCGGGCGATAACGCTGTTCCTGGTGGCCGCGACGTTGGCGAGTGTCTCGAGTGAGGACATTTGGTGGAAGTCATGCGTGGTCTACCAAATATACCCGCGCTCCTTCATGGATAGCAACGGCGACGGGATCGGAGATCTAAAAGGTAAGTACGTTTTACCATTCTTGATAAGAATCCATTAAAGTTTTAATTATCTCATAGTGTATTTTTGATAGGCTTTCAGTTTGACCATATATACCTTTCTTTCAATAGGTAGTAGGTACCTACTCGTAATGTTACTCATTTTGTTTTTCGGCCTTTGAAGTTTTACCAGCTAATTCATATCAGTGGTAAAAATACTCCTTTTCTGTTCTCGCTTCGCGCAGTTCGGGCCAATGCCAACAGATTTAAAAAGTTAAGAGCTATATCTAGGTGATGCAGTTTCATACAATAAATACTAAACCAACGTGACATATTTACTGTCCGATTATTTTTTATTACTATCCAATAATTTTGCAGGCATTATGTAATAATAAGACTCAATTTATGCAAAAACAAATTCTTTAAAATAAAATAATTTTATTCATTGACTTAGGACTAGATTACATTAAAAGGTTAAAAAGATTTACTATTCATATACCTACTGAATAACTGATTTTATAGGTACTTACCTATTGTTTCGTTTTCGCGTTTCGGTTCTTGATGAAAATAATGTACCTATAACACAGTGCAGTAATTTCTCATAGCATGCACCTAAGATACTTGTCGCTTGAACTTTTCTGACCTAAAGCACAGATAATAATTATAATACTAAGCCGGGTTTATCATCACATGTTTCATAGAACAACAATCGCAACTGTGACGAGTGACGACTGCCCCGTGTATCTAGCTATGTTAGTGGCTAGCTTATACGGTTGTAGACCATGAGGATCCAGATTAAAAAAGCCTTCACTTACTTTTTATTTTATTTATTTTTATTAATGATAGCCACGGTTGCACTTTTTAAAGACTCCGTATCAAAATGTCCTCTTCGCAAAACGACATACGAGCACATCGTCCTATTCTCAAAATGACTTATTAGCAAACGGTCTTACAGACAAAAGAATGGGAATGGTACAGTCTTAACTCATACCACACATACATAGATGAGATACTACTAAAGTTATTTACTTTAGTCATTTTTTTATTACCTATAATTTTTAACGACTACTTCTTCTTATTTTTAACGTCCTTCAATCATCAACGTTTCTTCAGTTTCGGAATTGCAGGATTTTAACTCGAAGGCTAGGAAATATCCGGACACATACACCTCATATGAAAAGGCACAGCTTGCGACAGAACTTCGTAACCCGGAAATGTCATACAATACTTGGCGAGACTGTTGGCGCTCAAATAGGCTGCTGCGCTGCGTGTCGCGGGGATAATTCCCACTCGGTACAAATATTTGTATAGCCAATCTATAGATAACTGTTCCGGGTTCCGTTATTTGTACCCAACGCACGATAAAGGAGAAATTCCTAAAAAGGGCTTTTAAAATAACAAAAATATGCAAAAGCAAAGATGATTTCTATCTAACAACATCATGCCCAACTATGGCTATGTAGAATCGCGTCGAGGGTTGAAAAGACCAGTATGTAGAACTAAAGGTGAGTATGGACTAGAGCATTTACTTGTAACAAAACATCGAGCATTCGCTGTTTTTAATTTACTCTTCCACCTATGGTTACCAGATAGAAAATTTAAAGGTCCGGAGAAAAAGCCTGATTTCCATTGGAAAATCCTGAGATTACCTCGAATTTTAAAATAAAATTTAAAACGTAATTTACAGGAAACGCATTTTTTGATTTAATGTTCCATACTTTGTGGGCATTTTTATTTTCAAAACCATCGGTGTTTCAAGATTACCAGAGATAATGCGTATTTGTCAATACGTACTTGATATTACAGCTCAGAATGGAAACATAGATAAAGAGTTTTATCTTCATTCACAACGTAATGTTCCAAATATGAATTCGTATAAACACGTACCTACTTTATATTCGTGGATTGATAAAATTAAAAAAAAACCATTACAGTCCAACATTTTCCTTCGATTTTCAAACAACTGCATCTTAAAATAACTTTTTAATTTTTATAGCAGACTTTTACTTTTTAATTTATTGGCACTTATTGACTTTATGTAGAAAAGTAGTGTTTTTGTCTATGGAGGCACGCGCTGTGCAGTCATGCGCAATGAGAATCTAAATTGCCCGCCATACCACATATTTTTCCATTTCCACTTCTGTTTTATATCAACTGTATGAGTGAAGATAAAGTAGTGTATACAACGGCATATAATTAGGTATTAAAACATTCGCGTGTTATTATTATCACATTCGGCTTCGCCTCATGTGATAAACCCACGCCCGTGTTTCAATAACCTATATTATATGACCATTGCATAAACTACTTTTTTTCTACAGTGGGGGCTCAATAATAGTCGAATGAAAGATACAGACTAACGGTCCCTTCATTCCGAGCACGCGTTATCTGCTGTGATTGGCTGTTGAAAATTCATTCAACGAATCACAGCAGTTATAGCGTGCTTGACAATTTGTCACAGTCATTCTGCGATAATTTAGAGGTGAGAAACTCGTTCTCAGTCGGAGTAGACTTGATATTTAGGAATTCTGCACTTTCATTTTTTGTTTTTTTTTGTGTAAAATCTGGTCGCAATCCTGAGTAGAGCCTAAAATCCTGAGATATCGTAAGCCTACTTCCACCACACTTCGAACATGACGCTCGATGTTTTGTTTCAATCTGATTTTAAGAATCAACGAGCTTTTTGGTGAAACATTTTATCGAGCAAAGGCACGAGTGCGGGTGACGTGGAGTGAGGTCAATAATGAACGTAAGTTACAAAGAAATGTTACGGTAAAATCTCATTAGCCGTGAGCATTACATTCGCAAGAACGTTAAATTACATGAAAATGCTTTAGGAAACTGAGCATGTGGGTGTATTGTACCGTCGTAAGAACGTTACATTACATTGTAATGCTCGCGAAAATGCTCTAGTGTATACTCACCTTAACATTTTTCTAACCCCTCTTTTTTTAACACGAATCACACTTCCGACTTCACGAACTGTAACATCCTCGAAGTATCACGATGATATTAAATGAAACATTGTATAACAAATCTAAAGCCAATGAAATCTATCAGGGCTACAAAACTAAACGATCTTTACGATATCTTTACTACAAAAATAAAACTTTATTGTACAAAACAAAATATAAAAAGTATTCAAATATACTGGACAAGTGCATTATTAAATCAAAAATGAATTCTAATATTAACTTCATTAAAAAAAGTCAAAACAAATGTAGAGCAACGTGGTCAGTCATTAATCACGAAATTGGGAATACAAAACATGACAATAATATTTCTGAATTACAATTAGATAAGAAAATACTGACGAATCCGACTGACATAGCGAACGCTTTTAATAATTATTTTATTGACTCGACAAACACCACATCTAATAATTTACATCATAACTCTAATAAGGTGTCAATTCCTAATTCTATGTTTCTTAGTCCTATGACAGAAAATGAAGTTAAAAAGGAGATAATGGCTTTAAATAATACAAACTCCGAAGGATATGATGGAATTAGCACAAAAATAATTAAAGCGTGCAATACTGAATTAATTTCTATTTTGACATATTTAATTAATCTTTCATTTTCATCAGGTACTTTTCCTGATGCCTTAAAATTATCAGTCGTGAAACCACTTTACAAAAAAAACAATAAAAATGACGTGAGAAACTATCGTCCGATTACTCTTATTCCTATTTTGTCAAAAGTATTCGAAAAATGTATGCTCAATAGACTTGTCGATTTTTGTAGCAAATATAACATTATAGCTAATGAACAGTTTGGATTTCAAAAGCACAAGTCGACAACACAGGCAATATATTCCCTTTTGAGCAATATCCTAAGTAATCTAAATAATAATCACATTACAACAGGACTGTTTTTCGACCTGTCGCAAGCTTTCGACTTTGTAGCACATGACGTTTTATTAAAAAAGCTAGAAACCATTGGAATAAGAGGACTAGCACTGCAGTGGATTGCGTCTTATTTAAGTGTTAGGAAACAATACGTTGTCATAGATAAAGTACACGATAACTTACTTTCTTCTTATTCTTCTGACTCCAGGGAAAATAAATGCGGCGTACCTCAAGGGAGTGTCTTAGGACCCATTTTATTTATATTATATATAAATGACATACTACTAGTGACTAATTATAAATGTATATTATTTGCAGATGACATTTCAATTATCGTGACGTCTGATAAGAAAAATAAATCAATATCTGACCATGAAATGGACATTAATAATACTATTGACAATATTTTAGAATGGTTACAAATAAATAAATTAAGAATCAACTTAGACAAATCCAAATTTATACAATTTAATAAATCTAAACATGCTAAATACAATTTTAAACTTAATATTGATAGACTGAAAGAAGTTACACAAACCAAATTCTTGGGTGTACTCATAGACCAAGACTTAAATTGGAAATTACATGTAGATAATTTGTGCAATAGGATTAACAAATTTGCTTATGCTCTCAGGCAAGTTAAGAACGTGACCAATAGGAAAACGGCAATAACTACATATCACGCATATATAGAATCTATTTTACGTTACGGGCTTATTTTATGGGGAAACAGTACGGATAAGGACAGAGCATTTATTGCACAAAAAAAATGCGTCAGAGCCATTTGTGGACTCAATCCTGATGAATCCTGCGAACCGTTTTTTAAAAAGCTAGGTTTATTACCACTTCCCTCAATATACATATACGAAATCTGTAAATTTGTGTACAGTAATAAGGGATTGTTCAACAGTGCGTATGAAGTAATCTCTCGACCATCAAGGGATCCCCACAGACTTATTTTGAAGGAAACTCCTAAGTCAGCCAAGTATGCTAAAAGCTGCCTTGTGATGTGTGTACGTATATACAACAAAATACCAAAAGAACTAAAATTATTAAATAATACTAACTCATTTAAAAACAAACTATATAAGTGGCTGAATGGACATAATTTTTATGACATTAAAGATTTCTTTAACTTGAAAATATAAAATATGTATCTACAGGAATTAATGAAAATGTATTAGTGATGTATGATCTGAATGACTATTATTGTATTACCAATTAGTAATCTGTGACATTGTGTAGTTCACCTTTAACTTGTGTATTAATTATTTTGCATGCAATTGATACATATTCTGTATAGCTAAACATGTGGACATTATATCAAAACCCGACTGTAACAACTTTATACCATGTTTAAGGCAAATAAAGACTTATCTTATCTTATCTTATCTACAAATACAAATTATATCTACCTAAGCTAATTATATGTACCAAATTCAAATTATATCTACCTAAGCAATTATATCTAGATCCCTATTCGATATCCCCGCCTCGAATAGGGATCTCGAATAAATGTGGAGTAGTAACTTTGTCGACTTATGCAGAAAAGTTTGAAATATCATGAAGAAGAATTTAAGAGCGAGCGAAGCGAGCTCGAAGTGTTTAGCAACTCGCTTTGAATATCTTTGGTACTGTATTTTTATATGGAAATATTTTCTATTTTTGAATATTTTTGGAAGCCAAGGGGGTACAGGTGGTGCCCTTGCACCTTCCGGCGCTCATGGTAACAGGCCTTTCGAATATTTAGGAAACTCTGTGTAGTTATCATAATTTTCTTATCAACAGGCATAACCCAGAAGCTTCCCTACTTGAAAGAGACGGGCATCGATGCGATATGGATGTCCCCCATGTTCCTGTCGCCTATGTATGACTTTGGCTACGATATCTCGGACTACAGGAAGATAGCCCCGGAGTATGGCACCATGGAAGACTTTGACGAGCTCATGAAAACGGCTAAGAAATTAGGTAAAGTTCACGTGTCAACTTGCAACAACGGCAGGATTCAACGCAGCCTTTAAAAGGGCTTTGGCTTGACTTATAGGTTATTAAAATTTAATGACGTTTGTAAAGTTCGCTGAACAGTACAGTACCCGTGCACCCCTCACACCGGAGTGTTTCGACTTCCGAGACGCATTTAGGTTTGATTCTACATCATGCATCTTTTTATTTCTCGTTTCGGAGAAAAACCTTCAAAAGCCGTCTGGTACTTTGGGGAAAAGACCAGGAATTGTGGGATTTTAACTTCACTAAAATCATCCCGATGGCGATCACCGTGCGGAGCACCCGGTTTCCTCTTAAAACACCAGTCTGGAAACCCCTCTACGCAACGCCTGTTAAGGCACATCCCTGGGGAGACTGTAAAGCAGTCTCCCCTGACCCTCGCTGTGCACGACAACACGTGACCACTGTGTTACCGTCTATCCTGAAGTCTGTCGGTGGGCGGACAGAGTCCATTCGCTATAAAGGTTCAAAACAAATAATACGACTCTATATTTTTTTTTCTTTAAGCTTAAGTACTTAAACTACATTGTTTATCCCATCTTAAACGGTGTCGTAACGAAAACAGCAGACGATACAATCTTCGCACGACATAATGATGACTTCCGGCGACTGATGGCCACTGTCGCGGTCGTTACGATTGCTTGCCAACCAATTATTTAGCAAAGAGTACATTATTTGGTTTTGTTTTACTTTGTTAAGTGAGTAAGATTTGAACGTTACCAAGGCACCGACCAATACCACTATTGACCTACGATAATCGACCATATTGTTAAAACACTTTGACGCTGTCGGTCAACTTGATGCTATGGACTTGCAATTAACTGCTCCTCCTATTATATTCTGTTAAACTAACAAAAATATCTATGACAGTCGATGCGGGTAGTCAGAAACCTGACACCCTGACAGATAGCTTAGAAAAGGCTTAGTAGACAAACTTTATACCACAATGATCCGCATGGATCTTTGTGTTCAATATTTTTATTATTTCTCTCATTACAGGAGTCCGCGTGGTGTTGGACTACGTGCCCAACCACACCAGCAACGAGAGCTACTGGTTCATCAAGTCAGCACATAGAGACCCCAAGTATGCTGACTACTACATCTGGGCTAATGGCAAGCCTGATCCCAAGAACCCTGACTATATGGGACCTCCTAGCAACTGGGTATGTACACATGCATGTAGGGTCATGGGGAATTCTGAAAGATGTCCTTTTCCTTAAGTACAGTTTAAACAAACTTTTTTTTGTGAAAATAATCTCCCAGATGCTCTCTACTCTACCATTTTTAATCACCACACTAGATACTTATGTTGTACCAGCAAATAACTAATTGTGAATTATTACCAGAAATAAATACTTACCTGCCTTTTAAAGCACTTTATTTATTTATTTTATATACATTATCCAGATCAGCATATTCCGCAAGAGTGCTTGGGAGTACAGCCACGTCCGAGGACAGTACTACCTGCATCAGTTTGTCATCGGACAGCCCGATCTCAACTACCGCAACGAGAAAGTTCGCGAGGAGATGAAGGTAGATACCTACTCTTAAATCATCATACTCTTAACCTTATCCAAATTTATTTGAGGACGTCGCAACATGCCTACTTCTTTTGTATCTCTATTATCATCACAGTAATCAGACCCTTTTTTTAAAAAAAAACGTTGATCCACACTAAGAATTTCTCCTGTAACGTGTGTTCGTTTACAAAATTAAATTTATAACTCACAAACACTTAGATCTAGAAAAACTATCTGTATCTGTCTATTGTGCGGGAATCGTACACGCGACACACGGCGCAGCAGCCATTCGCTCAACCACGGCGCCAACCGTGTCTCGTCTTTCGCAATAATTTTAATATCATCTTTCACAAAATCAATCGATCGTTTCTTTGGAATGCCCCTACTCCAGGGGTGGCGATCCTTTATTGCTGATCGTGTCATGTTTCTATTAAAACAACAATAATTATAGCCATGACGTGCCGCCAAATAAATTAAAAAAAGAAACATCTAGTATTGACTTTAAACTCCTTCTTTGGGCAGCAAATCCGAGATTTATATAGAAATCCTAAAGTAAAATGTAGTAAAAAAAGATTATGAAATTTTGGGCCGATTTGCATCTAAACAATCCTACTATCCTACTTAATATTATAAATGCGAAAGTTTGTGAGGATGGATGTATGTTTATTACTTTTTCACGCAAAAACTACTAAACGGATTTGGATGAAACTTCACAGTAATATAGGTTATACATCAGAATAACACATAGGCTACAATTTATAATGATTTTTTTGTAATTTGGTCATTATATAACGATAAATATCAAGTAAGTCGGAAAAAAATTCTGCCCTCTGAGAGCTATCTTCGCGTGCGCTGCCTAAACCGTTGGGGATATACATTATAATGAACTGTAGCATTGTTTGACTTAAATAGTTCTAAATAAAAGTCCTTGACAGCATATATCTACATTTTATGTGGAAGCCACTATGACCATAAAAATTAAAGATTCTTATGAAAATTGCAATAATGTAATCCAAAGTAGTAAGCAAAATGTTGCATAAAAAATTCATTCTTTGGCGTGCGCTGAGACAACTATTAATGATACATAAAAAATATGTACTACATGATTAGGTAGGGTAGGGTAGGTAGGGTTGGGTAGGTAGGGTAGGGTAGGGTAGAGTAGAGTAAGTAGGGTAGGGTAGGGTAGATAGGGTATAGTAGGTAGAGTATGGTAGGCAGGGTAGGTAGGTTGGGTAGGTAGGTAGCCAATTGACAGGAGCGAAGCCCCGGGGGTCAGCTAGTGTAACATAATTTTTTATTTAGATCAAGTACACAGATTCGTAAAGTTTCAAATTCTTTTGTCGCGTGCCATTAGTTCGCCACCCTCTCTTCTGCCCTACTCTATACGGTTTACGGTTTAAGATCATTGGGATTGCTTTTGCTACTTTATAGCAAAAGCAATCCCAATGATATTTTAATGCAATGTTTATAGGACGTACTTCGATTCTGGTTGGAAAAAGGTGTTTCTGGATTCCGTATTGATGCTGTCAACATGTTGTATGAAGTAGACCCGGCCATGTTTGAGGGAAGGTATCCTGATGAACCACTCTCCAGTAAGTGCATGCGATATTACTTTTGTCATTGGTCTGCAGTACTTAAGTTAATTGTGAACATTTAACAGAAATAGCAGTAACGCATATTACAATTCTTTGTCCTTGAGCTGGCATAGCTTAGCACGGACTTTTAACAGGACACGAGCCATCTTATTTACCTACCACGTTTTGCGTATTTTTATGTTACCTACCACTGACTTGCAGCCTACCCAGCCTACTTTAAATGTTGGTTGGTACCTAATACAGGGCCTTTAAAGCTTCCCAAAAAAGCTTTTCAGTCGCGAGAATACTTAACTAAAGCTTTGATTTCTTGATCGAAACGCGCATCGCTGCATATACTGCTATTAAAAACGTCTAGAATGATTCTTCAATGTGTCCGTCGCAGTAGTTATGCGTCAGCGGTGAGGAGGTTACCTAATGTTTCCGGCACCGCATGCGCAGCGTTGGGCATTTCGACCAAGAGCTTGGGTAGCTTAAGGATGCTTGCTATCATGTGTAACTTCTTTTCACCGTTACAGATGCTCCTGGTAAGACACCAGAAGACTATGACTACCTAACCCACCCCTACACCAGAGACCAAATGGAAACCTACGACCTCATTTTCGACTGGAGAGCAGTGCTCGACGAATTTACAGAAAAACACAACGAGTCCAAGATCATGATGACAGAAGCCTATACCCAGCTACCCCTGATCATGCAGTACTATGGGAACAAGACCAGGACCGGATCCGTCCCCTTCAATTTTGTGTACCTCGGCGATCTGTCCAATAAGTCAAACGCAAGGGATATCAAAACGAATATTGAAACTTGGATGACGCATATGCCAACTGGGAAGGTGGCCAACTGGGTGGTAAGTAAAAATCTAGGAAATTATTCAATCCCGGGCTTCCAGAATTATCCTTAGTATACTTTCTTGGAAACAAATGTGAAGAGCGCCCGATTATCTGATCTCTGGTGATTTTTACACAGTAGATATTTATTGTATGTAGGTACTCAATCTAACTTCATACCCAAGTTGTGCAATTTATTAACAAAATTTTCAATATCTAACGAATATGAGCGCAATGACGATATACTCGTAAATATCGGAATTCCGAAATAGAGATCTAATATAGGAAATCAGTATCGGAATTGAAAACCTTCCGATATTACATGCCGTACCTTAAAGACATACAATAAAACGAATTACATACAATATACATAAATTAATACAGTGTTAACATACTTACAGAACGGCAATCATGACCAGAGCCGTCTGGCCTCGAGATACGGAACAAACAGAGTGGATGCCATGAACATGTTGTCTCTCATCCTACCTGGAATCACAATCACCTACCAGGTAAGCAAACAGTACGAAAAGTAGTATAGAAAAGGAATAGAACAGACAATAATACAGTAAAATTGCGCTAAGCACTTGCGGAGACGATAATCTCGGCCTGGCGATGTTAGGAACATAGGGTCAAATTGTTTAATTTAAGGCTATATATACGCCCCAATGTTAACGCAGTACTGGCCATGCGCCCGCTCGGAGTCAAAATATCAATATTAAACCTCCTTTTGAACAGTTTTGTTTGCAAAATATTATTTGATTTCCATGCTATTACAGTTATTATGAAATTCCAGCCATAAATTTTTCTGTGTAAAAATATTTTTAAACATCCATGTCGTTTTGGAGGAGTATCCAAAAGTTGCGGAAAATGTCGTGTTGTTAATTATTTATTTAAAGCAAAACTCTTTGTTATACGAAAAAACCAGGTTTAAAAATGAAATGAAACAGTAAGTATTTTTTTTTTCAAACCTTTTAACCTAGCCGTTACTAAGGAGTATGCTTTAGAAAGTTACCGTTTTACGGCACTAAAGCGGATGTAGGCCCTTAATTAACTAGCAAAATTCCGCAAACGTGATGGATATCCATATGTAATGACATTAAAACTCTTTAATCTTCTATCACTCACCTACATACACACACTATCAACACATGCGCAAGATTATACACACACCATCACACACACGCGAGCACACATAATATGCAAAGTTATTGCAGACCAAAAGAGTTATTTCATACAAAAATCTTTCATTTCTTTTATTTTAGCATGTATTTTTTATAGTACATTACTGCAGAATAAAGTAAGTAAGCCTTCCTGGCGAAGTATTAGTTAACCGGACCGAACCGCAGGTTGCTGAGGTTCGGTTGTATACGAGGCCAGGATGGCTTTCTTACTGGTTGAGGCTTGTATAATGCTTTTCTCAAAAATGAAAGAAAGTTTAACAACAAATTTGTTTAATTAATATTGAAGGTTACATTCATATTAGGGCAATTCCTGATAGATATTGTGATCGATTTACCGGGGGCATTTATATTTGTTTGTTGTACATCTTGAATAACGGACTCTTGGCTGGCAGTAAATTAATGAATTAATTAATGCAGTAATTCGCTTGAACTCATTTTTTGGGATTATCTATGTTCACGCGGTAAATTAAAACACAATTGTCACAATTGAATGTGAAATCCTGCCAGTCGTTGTTTTTTATTACTAAAAAGTTTACGTTTAGTTTTGAACATTGTTCTATTTTTAAAGTACATGAATGTTTTAGTAAAAAAATCTAAATTATTGTTTTTGAAACTCCATGTTAATTTTAGAATGGAAAGTTTTAATCCAACATGACTTATAAACTGAAATTACTAAATACAAACATAAAATCCCACACTTATACTTCTACAACATTACTAAGTACAAAACGCAACGTGCATACTTTTTCTGCGTCGCGTTAAGTGTCACAGACTATAAAATGGCTGTATAAGGCTCCAAAAATATATCTATCTCATAAAATGTCATACCAAAAAGAGAGATAGATATGTATTTGGAGCCTCCCTCCTATAACCATGTTATAATGGCTAAACGTAGTAAGAAATACGTATAAGGTCTTTGGGCTAAACTGTTATCTGTGTCTGGTACTATGTTTTTTTTAATTAATTTTTTGTTCAGCTTATATGATATGAGATGTACCACAAATGAGAGACGACACTGACTTCTGTAACACAGGTTGCTACCTAGCACAGGAGCCATGGCTTCAAATAAGTATCTTACACCTGTATTTTGTGATACAAACTTATTATTGCGTCCTTTATTTAACTGTTTTCTTAATTTGTACATTTAATTTTTATTATAAAATAATTAAAAAAAAAGTTAATATAAAAAAATCTGAACACCCGACTGCTTTAAAAGCGAACTAAAAAGACGTAAACAAGAAGAAAATCATGCTGTGCAGTCGGAGGATACATATTTACGATCGGGCTGATCAAAACCAGATGTATCCTCCGACTGCACAGCAAGATTTTCATCTTGTTTAGGTACGTCTTTTCAATTTAAAAAATCAACCCGAAGTCGGTGTCTTTTGTACCCATTGCTTTCCGTTACTCGACACCGACTTCGGAAAAGAAAGTTATTTTTCGCTTTGAAGTGTTTTGTTTTGGAAGTCGTTTTGATTTTTTGTTAAAAGAAATATTTTTATTTTAAACGACGAAGTTATCTGCGAACTCACATAAAAATATTATATACATGGTTGAATTGAGAAAAATCCTCTTTTTTGGGTAGTCGGTTAAAAAATCGAATAAAATAAATATTTAAGTGGGGCTCCCAATGCTCCCATAAAACAAACGTTATTATCAACAATGTAATCATTGAAAGTGTCATTTGGTGAAATGGAACTGATGAAAAAGACCTTTTTTTTTAAATTTAAATAAACAACAATCTCATCTCAAATTCAAATTTCTCTTCAATATCAAAACAAATTCATATCCTCTCCCAATCCAAACAAACTCATATCAACTCAGACTTCACGTGATTTCCAGGGCGAAGAACTCGGCATGACCGACGGTTTCGTGAGCTGGAAAGACACCAAGGACCCTCAGGCTTGCAACACCGAAGATCCTATCAACTACTATAAGAGCAGCCGGGATCCTGCACGCACACCCTACCACTGGGACGCTACCAAGAATGCTGGCTTCTCCTCCGGTGGTTCCACTTGGCTACCCATCGCTGATAACTACGTGACTGTTAACTTGGCGGCTCAAATGGCTGCTAATAGGAGCCATTATAAGGTTAAGTTATGTGCTGTAAAGTGGTGTACTAGTTAGCTATTATTTCAGTCAATTGGCATGTCCTTTAAAGTTCAAATCATGGTCTCATGGATAAAGCCACAGAAACCGTCTTGAATCTATGGTATTGTACAGATTGCAAGCTATAAAACCTTATTGTCGTCCTACTTACCTAGTTTATGATTTCAGTTCTACAAGGACGTGGTGGCGTTGAAACGTCTCCCGGCTGTCCGGTCCGGAGACTTGGAAGTGCGTGCGCTCTGCACTTACGTGTTGGCTGTAGCAAGGTAACCAAATCACATTTACCTACTAAGCTTATAGCCGTTTAGTTACACTAGGTGACTGGTGACATCTGAATCGCTCTATTGGTTTTTCAACTTTCGGTGCTGAAAATCTAACAGCGTCATTTCTAAGGTGTTATGTAGTCAAAACGCCAAACGAGCATTATCTAGAGGTCAGCCAAAATAACTGCGCACCTGATGCTGTGACATCACTCTGACGTTCGACTCTTGCTGGTGGTGCACGATCCGAAAGCGGGGCGCCGCGCGGGTACCAGGAAAAGAGATTGCATATCAGCGAGGTGCACAGTTATTTTGTGACCGTGTAGTATGTACTTGCTAAAGTGCTGAACTACAAGATTGCTGACAGTGCAAACTCTTGTCTTTATCGTTTAGCTCATCTCAGGTAGTGAAGCTCAACAATCCGATGACCAATACATAAATAATCACATTTGGGTCGGCCGCACATAGTACTGAAATGATTTTTTTGATGCAGGTTATTGCCAGGGCACCCAGTGGTCGTGGGCGTTATGAACCTGGCTGACTTCGAGATAGCGGTGGACCTCAGCATGATGCTCTTGCTGCCCCAACAGCTGCAAGTTCAAGCCTCTGGTGTCGACTGCTCATTGGACAAGGGGTAGGGAAGGGACCATGTTACTGTACTTAGTGCCGTTTTAGGATAATCTTACTAATATTATAAATGCGATAGTAGATGGATGTAAGTTTGTTACTCATTCAGAACGGCTGAACGGATGTGGATGCATTTTGGCACAGAGATAGATTATAGTCCGGAATAACACATAGGGTACTTTTATCCTGGTATAATATTCCCTTGGGATAATGAAACACTTTTCACGCGAGAGAAGCCGCTGGCAGAAGCTAGTTAATTATAAAGAGACAGCCAGAAGTTTTTTAGTTTGTTAAGACGTGTAGGGTGATCTCTGGAACCACTACACCTATTTAAAAAACTATTTCACCATTTGAAAGGTACATTATTCCAGATGGTTATAGGCTATAAATGATTATGAACCAGGCAAAGCCGGTGCGGGCCACTAGTTCAGTTATAAATAGGCACTTACTAGTATGCTAGGGGCAACATAGCATAAACAGTATCACGCGAAGGTTTTTTTGACTATCCCACCACACTATTCCCAAACCACTGCAATTCCTGAAAGCCAGAATCAACAGTGGCGACTACCAGAAAAGCGCCGAGGCTATGAAGCTCGACGAAGTCCCGGAGGATGAATTTAACTGTCTTGGATACCGCAACGAAATTAATCAGAAAAGAATAATGGATGAGTAGGAAAAAATACAAATGCGAATGTTTACCAGAGATTATGATTCTTTATGTCTCGTAATAAGGGACGAATCTACTGCCACAAACCGGGCACAAATCTAAACGCCGGACTGCTACTGAAATATTCCAGTTTCCAGAAAAACCCAATAACACTCCGCCCGACCGTTGATGCTTAACAACTGTTTTTATTGTTACAGAATACAGGTACAGAAAAACAACATTACGATGCCAGCCCACTGCGCCCTCGTTCTGACTTCAGTAGAAAAATGTTGTTAATCAAAAATATAATGTATCATGTATAGAATGTGCAGTATTTAAAAGGTTTATATTATGTATTTAATTTAATACGTTTAGTAAATATGTGACATCTAGCAATCATTGGACAGCCTACTCAACGTTTAAATTTATTTTTGTCGTAGGTAGTTATTTTGGTAAATTATTCATTTTATTTACTCAAAATTATACAATTTTCAAATATTGTGTTTGTTTTTTTTTGACAATCAATGACACTTTAGTAACAATAGGTACAGATATTATTATAGGTACGTCGTATAGGTAAGAATTTACTACTTATAAATCTTCTTTTATTTGCAGTTGGGAAAAAATGGGATATCTACAACTGGGTATCCACTATGTTCGCGAACCTCTTGCGCTCCGCGCAACTACTCCAATATACGGCCGCGCTCCCTCCGTTTGTGTTCGCGCTAAAAACTGACACAGCTGGGATCGCCTGCAGCGGAGGGAATGTGCTACATTGTACGCTCCAAGTTCGCAAACCTATTCACTTTTGGAGCAGTTTCAGGAGCGCGAGCGCAAGAGGCTCGCGAACATGGTGGATACCCACCTTACTGATTAACAAATAAAACGGCTTTTCATTATAATAAAATATTATTATCAGTTCGTGTTGAGTATCAAAACAACATTAAAATAATTATCCATATATACACCTATAACACTTATCAATAATTAGAACTAATTATTTTCTACTGTACATATCATTAGTACATTATACGTGTGTAGATATGGTTACACGAATTTAATTAATTTATCACCACGTGAAGTAATTTTTCTTTGCAGTCTACTTTAAATTCAATGTAGTTGTTACCAGTGGTAAAAATAGCTTGCGACGAAATATTTTACTAAAGTAGTATAATTCTCATTTGTGCTGTACAGTTCATTGTAATAAATCGTTGTGATTGTAGTAAAAAGACTTGCGTTTTCTATGAAAGCCGGGTTATTGCGTAACACACAATCAATGCCAATACCTTTCATTTTGACAATTTAATAACATTCACGGCGATATTTACGTTGTCTAGCAAACGATTTTTTCAAACATGAAGCAATGTTTTATGAATTTCCTTCGGATTGTGATTGAAATTGTATTACGCAATTGTGCTGCTATTATTTGAAGTATCTAAACTCGGTACCTAAGCCGCTATAGGTAGTAGCAATTTCAATCGATCCATAGAAGTAGGACAAGGTTTTAGAGAAGCCTTGCAGTTGTACACAAAGAGGTATTATTTCTGCATACAATTATGTTATTATTTATAGAATAACTACTTTATCATATGCAAAGAATAATAACAGGTTGATTAATGGAAAGTAACTGCAAAAAGTAGCACACGCCATATGTTTCTATGTTTAAACAAAGCAGCGATTTATTTTTAAAATAAACGCCTGAAACTTTGTTAATAGCAATGTACATTTGAAGCATGCTATGTAAGCATCTTCAGAAGGCACTTTGAAAAAAGGTTAAAAGATATCAAATACAACGAAAAGGTTGGATAAATATCGGTTATGGAATTAATTTTTAAAGATATATTGATAACAAAAAAACTGCGCTAAAACTGCGCGCAAGCATTTATTGTAATTTCCATTCATTCACAAACAAACATGTCGTCA
This sequence comes from Orthosia gracilis, assembly GCA_947562075.1. Lineage (NCBI taxonomy): Eukaryota > Metazoa > Arthropoda > Insecta > Lepidoptera > Noctuidae > Orthosia > Orthosia gracilis. The sequence continues at coordinate 29,189,919 of OX387270.1, read as the reverse complement.
ATATAATTTCATCCAACCATCATCTAAGCATAACAACGAAAGAACACAGAATCGCTACATTTTAAAGCCTGCTAGTTTTTAATATTCATAATTATTATTCTCCATAATCACAAGAGTAACGATATTCTAAACTGGTCCATTCCTCATCTTTTGATTCTAATATATCTCTTATTCCCAAGCAACAAATCTACACTGTACACAACAATTTTCCAAATAGGCTTTCATAAAATAGTCCATTTCGTCTAAAATAGTTTAACTTAAACAAAATAGTTTCTTCCAAAATGGTTTTTTTCCGTGTCTAATTGGCAACCCCGCCAAAATGGCGGCGTCGAAAGCGTCTTTCAACTGTTTCCTTGTCTTCGCAGATGTTTCTATGTAGACTGCGTTGATCTTGGTTGCTAGCGCTCTTGCCTCGATGTCTGAGACAACGTGCTCTCCACGACTCTGGAAAACATCGTAAAATGTAAGTTAATTTAATGTTATCAAACTGTTTCAGATACTTTTTTGACATACACAGCTTCTATAGTAGTACCACGGATAAATAGTAGCATACAGATGGCTCATCCCAAACAAAGAAACCGTGCCGACGTAACTAGCGTTTTTCGTCTGATTATTTTTATAATTACCTCGATCGCGTTTGGTTCCGTTCCACGGCTATATATTATGGTGTTAGCAGGGACTTGCAAGTAAAAGGGTTTTCTCAGTTCGTGACTATTTTTCTTCAAATACAGTGAGGATTTGTTTTATAGTATGTTATTGCAAGTTTTAACAGTTTCATTGTGCCAAAATGTGTTAAGTACAATACAAATTAAAAAAATCGAGTGACGTGCCTCAGAAATTTAAAACCGCGCCATCTATTGCAATCAATTAAAAATGATCTGTTTAAATAATCTTTGAAATGTGAATTTAGAGTCCAATTTTCCATAATAGTGTACTTAGGCGATTTGATTATACAAGAACATACAATTTGTTTGATCAATTCATGAAAATGTTAATTTTATACACAATTCAATAATAAATAGATGCATATCGCACCATCTAGTGATATTTATTTGAACCAAATTTTCTTTGTTAGCGCTGGGAGTGCTGGAGCCACTTCAAATGTCTTGTGCTAGGCCTGAACAGCGTCACCACAATAATTTATTGCTTAATGCGAAGCCTTAATATGACAAAGTATTTATGACGAGAACGTGAAATGGTAAATTATGTATCGTTGGTCTTGTCACGCCGCGCCGTCACGCGATACCAACATTTTGAACAAGATTGCATTGTCTCAATATGAAATATCTAGATCCCATTCTTAACCAACGTGAAATATTCTCAAGAAACATGGTCAAATTCGAGTAAAAATTATTTCATCTTACATGACCAGGAATAGTTTTAAACATTTTAAGACTTACTTAAATAAAAAACTGCAAGATACTGGTAGGACCGGACAGTATGGGGCAGACCTTTGTTCAGTAGTGAGACAGCTGTAAAGGCGAAATAAAAAAAAAAACAAAAATATATAAGCGGATATTCACCTTCAAAGTCTGCAGCACTCTCGAATCCTGCGCAAGATCACTCTGCGTACCAACAAGTATGAGCGGGGCGTTCACGTTGGCCACAGCTTTGGTCCACCTCTCAGCGACAGACCTGAAGGTTTCCGGCCTCACCACGGAGAAGCACAGCATCAGCACATCGGTGCCAGGGTAGCACAGCTCGCGGAGCTCAGACATTGAGTCCTGGAAACCAGAGAAAGGAGGCTTCAGTCATGAACAAAAATGAGGTGTTTAGTTAATAGGTTAGTCGTTCAATGGGTCAAATTAGGACACCCCTATGGGTTATGGTACAAAATTTAGTTTTTAGTCTAGCAACACTTAAATGAAGTAATTGTTATTTTCCCATGCTGTTCCCGCCATCATGATCAGTCCGAAGATTTGTTATTTGGTTCCTTTTAGTAATAAGTCTTGGTTCCTTTTGTCTTTTGTGATGGTTTTCCTTTGGTGGTATCTTAAAATGATCTACCCTCCCTTTTCCTGAGGGCGGGTCTTTAAGAGGGATATGAGATAATCTCTCATTCCAGCAACATGTGCCCCATTAATTATCAATAATTACATTGTGATACTTGTAATTGTACTTGTTTTTATATAACACGGGTGAAACACGTTCCACGATGCATTTTCACGTCACGATTTCACGAGTATTGACGACTGTATAATAATACTGAGATATGTATAAACACGTGTTAGAAAATATCAAGTGGCAATCATGTTTTTGTGTCTTTTACTCAAGTGTTCTTTTATTTCTACTTATTGACGACTTGATTGTATCGACTCTAAAATATTATCTTTGTTATACATATTAGAAAATACATCTCTTTCATGACTTATTCGTTCTTCTCCACGTAGGTAGTTTCCGAACGGATGGTAGAATCACTTAATCAAGATCCAGCCCTAGTTGTCCCCCCAGCGACGCCCTGAGTCGAGGTTCATATCCCTTAGGGGATAGCCCTCAGCGTGGTCGCTTAGGTTAAGTTTTTGTGCCTGGCTGGAGGCTCTAGTTTAGTCTCCACAGGGAAAGTCCGGCTAAGCAGGAGCCAATCACTTTGATTGAACTGCGTAACGCCCCTCAAAAAAAATCTCTTTCATGATAATTCCGTTTACAGATTCCACACCAAAACGTCTTGCAGTACAGCATCCGTCTTTGTACAATACAACTTCATACAACGAGATCCCTAGTGTGATCTAAATATTATGCCGAAACCAACCCATCAAACCACTGATACTTTACTGCCACTTAAATAAATCCCGGAACTACGTTCCGAACAGACAAAAAGGGATAACTAAACTTATCATTTTACAATAACGGTGCAACCGGACCTTAACGCGGCTCGGATAGGGTCAACGAACAGAACATTTGATAAATAACTGTTCCTACATCGTAATTATTCTGACCGACTAATTACGAGTGATAACACAATCGTAACGCATCGATTCTATACGGTAAATTCACAAGTAGTTCGTAAAGTCGTGATGTATGTCTTTAATTTGAAGATGGCAAATGGTATAAGGCCTGGCGATGAGTTTTAGCTGTCGTGAAACAATATTATGAGAAAAGTAGGCAGAAAGGGAAAATATAGGGAAAACATTTTAGAGATCTCCGCCTATACTCAAATACAATAGTGTTGCCAGAGTCTCGGCTAAGCACCAAATACTACAAGGTTGAAATCCCTTAACAGTCAACTACCAGACTATCAAACCCACTACAGAAGACAAGCTTCCACCGACTTACGCCGTTTTCTCCAGTTGTCCCTACCTCGGCTTGGCTTGGCTTTTCCGTTTGTCTTTGTGTTTGGGAAGAACCCATTCCCATCAGTCTTCTGAATGAAGGAACTGATTTTCCCGACTATACACGGTTTCATTCCAAGTACTTGTTCATTGAACACCGTTCCGATATCGAAATATATAACTTTATAAGTCACAATCAACGCAACACTCGCAAACTATGAAAACGTTTTTGTTTAGAGTATGAGTGCTAAGTCGCCACACCGACATCCATGAGTGAAAGTATTGACAGCAACCATCAATTGACGTGCCATTTCTGGCTGGTTGCCTAGGGTTGCGCAACCTCCCTTCAACATGATGGCACCTTTTATAGCGAGCTATGATTTTGTATCGGTTCTTGATTGAAAAGATTGTACGTTCGGTGTCGGTGCTGTGTTGGAACGTGATTGTGTGATGAAATTGTTCTCTATGGCGTCACATAAGCGTTCAGAAAGCGCTGTAACACTTGCTTACTGACTGCCGTTATGCTCGAATGCTTCGGCAAAAGATTCAAAATATTTGTTCTAGTCTACAATTCTACATAATATTATAAAGAGGAAATATTTGTTTGTAATGGATAAACTACTTAACCCATTTTGAAAGTTCTTCCACCAGTAAAAAGCTACATTCTTCCTGTGGAACATAGGCTGTTTTTTATCCCAAAAACGGGCTGTGGGGTGCGCCACGGAAGCGAAACCGCAGGCAAAAGCTATAAAAAAAACCTATGCAAGTTTTTTCTACGTAACCAGCCGTGAATCTTCAGAACCTGATTTGATTGTTCTTATTCAAAATTTATGAAAACTTGAAGAGTTCTTTATTAATACAACATCGACCATATAATTATTTTATGCCCAAGGGAGCTAGAAGTCTACCTAATTAGTCCTGAAGGACTAGTTAGGTATACTGATCCACGTTTTGCCAGTGTTGTTTAAGTCATACCTATGTACTCGCAATAGGGGACCAGACAATCTACGAGTACAAATCCACATGAGAACCTAATCTGTTTGACAGTATTAAAGCCACATACATAAATCTAACTAGATAACGCAAGTCCCTCCATCTGTATGAAAACCAAGCGTGCCACTTTTTCACAAACTATTTAAAAACAAATTTACTCGCGTCATCTAGTTAGATATTTATATGTCTGTGATTAAAGCTTTATGAAAACTTTAATTAAGGTTTCTATTTGTTAACTTATATCACTTAGATAGTGATCAGCATTCCAAAACATGCCACTTGCTTAGTCTAAACTTGGTCCAGTGGCTAATCTATATTAGTCCACAGAGCTCTCACGCTAAGCAAGTCAAGCCAATTCAGTATTCTCTTGTTAAGCAATATTGGCTACAAAATCATTGTCCATCGAAAAATATGAGAAATCAAGATACGTTCGTTTTCTCTAATACCCTAGAGGAGTTTCTCTGACTTCGCATATACAGCAAAATGACGACGTGCGTAGTCGAGCACATTTCACTTTCATTGTCATTCATAGTCGGGGTTTTATATCAATGGACTTACTGTAGGATGTTTGTGGAGAAAATGGAAAAACAAAAGAATTCTCAATTTAAATGTTCGCGTTTTCATTGACCACTCTTGAGTTTTAAATTGTTAAACTCATTATTCCAGCAATGTTTTTGTCTATGGCTATCTAGGTACCTGTATTTATTGTTATTATGTTCGATCACCGAATCTCACAACGCATGACGCAGCCACGTTTAATTTGTCCTACAGTTACTTTACTACGTCATTTATTTGTCAGCATGCAGCTGTTTAGTGCTCACGTTTTCGTTAAAATTACCGAGACAAATATTTACTGAAGAAATTCGCAAAGATTTCTTTCATAGAACTTAACACTTCTGATAAAGATAACACAATCTTTCCGCAATTTAAACGACGATAAAAGTAGGTATTAATGCAGTTCCAACTGTAAATAAACCGTAATTGTTTTGCAACGAATTTATATTAAAACTTCAGTCATGGCAATTGAGTAATAATAAAATGTCCAGAAATATTCTGCAAAAAGTATTTATGGACAAAGAGAACGAACTGGTAGCGTTGCATTCATACAATTGACAATCAAGTCCTTGCATGCATTCCGGTAGTTAATTTCAAGTGCTTTCTTCGTAAAAATATTACAAACATGTTCCAAGTTCGCAGAATCATGCCGTATTATCACGTTTTTCAATAGCGTTTTTTAAACTAATTGCCGCATTGCATCCTACAACGATGAATCCATTGTGATGTGACTGTGAACGAATCGGTACCAACGTGTATCAAACGTTGGAAGCACAATAGACTCGTTCACACAATATGAAATATAAAAAATACCTACAAATGTAAAGTTTCCGCCCTTTCTTGTATGCATGCTGAGATCGGAAAAGTGAAAATGTTTAGATGAAAAATATCGAAATATCACCTTCAACAAAATTCTGGTGGCTCTGTTAATGAAGAGTTCAAGTTGCACATAACAATGATTGCAGAAGTAAATGCTATGTTTGATACCTACAGTTTTATATATAACACTTTTTAAACTTAGAATTCATTTAAATAGTGATTAGCAGATTCTTAATTCAAATTATATATGGAGAATTTGAATTAAGAATCTGCTTTATCTGCAGTAGTGTTGAATATTAGTAGTTCTGTCAACGGTCCTTGTCTCTGGCCCTATGGTATGAATGAAAAGAAGCAGGATAAGTATCACCTGCCAGCAGACCCACATGTGCAAGTACCAAGCTACAAGTCCAAATTCAACCATACCATGAACACAGGTAGAGAAACTGTGGGAATGCGCCCGGTTGCGTATATTTATTCCATTGTTCAGTGAAAAAAACGGATCCGGCGCGTAGGAGGTTATAGATTAGTGCACGTGCTATTTTTTTTTATTGAACATAATGCCACCTTTTTGTTAGATAAATATGGCGCTAGGCCAGGTGATGAATTGATGGCCGTGGGACCTCCGCCATATTGTGTGTACTACGGCCTTTATGGACGTTTGAAACAAATTTGTGAAGAGTGGCTTAAAGTTGAGTTTGTAGGATGGGTGTGCGAATCTTGACGATAAATCCATGTGCTCGATAAGCTAATGATAATGTGGTATGATTTTACTGATAATTCGTAATTATGTCACGGCTTTCGTGTTGATAAAGAATGAAGAAACCAAGGACGGGTGTTATAGAACCCAGTACAAATAATGTGTTTTTCGCTTCAATGGGTGCTTATGCGCAGAAAATGATTCGGGAAGACTGGTTGTCATTAAGTTTGGTAATGATGTATCTATGGAACGACTGTCAACCAAATCTTCATTCATTTGGATATTACTAACCTAGTTGAAAAACTAAAAAAAACAAATTGTTTTTTTTTTTCTGTGATCAAACACTTTTTCATCTACATATAAAGGGAAAAATACACCAAAGAAAAGGCAGATGGACTGGGTGAATCATGGATTACATTCTAAAAATCGAGTGTCGTTTGCTCGAATAGATGATTATATGCATATTAAGAAAGTGAACACCGAAATGCTAACTTATAAGGATGATGACGATGATGTGGCGAAAGACAGAACTACGCTAGATCTAGAACCCAAATAAAAATATCGAAAGAAAGAACTACGGCAGCCCCAAAGAGATTGAGATGAAGAATATTATTGATCATGTCAACATCAACATGATGGTCTTAAGTCTGAGGCAGTTCATTGGATGATATGACTTTTACATACATATCCGTCTTCCCAGCGTGGTACAGAATTACTTTCAGTGTTCCAATACGGCAGTTTTTTTTTAATAATAGGAGCGGGAGGAATACGAGCGTGGCGGCCAACTATTGGTGTGCCATTATAGCTGCCAATATACACCTGGAAAAGCAAAGGAGTCTTTTATGTCCCTATCTCCTTTCTTTAAGATTCTACACCCTTATTTAAAAAAAAACGGGACTACGATTAGTAGATTCTTAATTCAAATTCTCGATAGGAATAAAGATTATGCTAATTACTTCTTAGTTTTGATAAATAAGGCCTCAATTTGTTAGTACACTAGTTGTGGACAGTGTTGTCCCGGGACTTCGGTCTAAATACAAACTTTTAAAGGTATTAAGTACATCTAAACCATTTAATGATAATATTATCTTTAAATCATTTACTATTTTCATCTTTAGTTGTTACTACTGCATAGTTAAATAGAATTCACATAGATATTGCTTTTTTTCTTCTGTAGCTTTAGTATTTAATTGTATATCTCACCTGTCCAGCAGTATCACAGATTTCTACACAGAGCGGCCTGTCGTCCACGTCCACCACAACTGAAACAAACAAAAAATATCATTAATATCCGGTAAATATTGAACAAGATTGAATTAATTAGCCACAAATTATTAAATTAACCAAGCTACATTAATACAGTAGGTAAAATATGAAAAAATAATACCAAAAACTTAAGCTTTATTTATGCTTGCAGCATTTTTTTTGTCAACTTAACATTTTTCACTTTACAACAAAATTCAATGAACTATGTTTTCGTTGTATCAGTTTGTTGTGGTTGCACAGCATTGAGTAACTTAAAAGTAATATTTTAAATGTCAGTGCGGACACGGCTTACACCCGCGAACAGCAAACGCAGCTAAGTTAGGTAACCAACTTGATTCTTGTATTTTGTTCTGACAATAGAATTCTCGATTCCAAGCAAATTGAGGTGAGGTGCAAGTTTAAGCTTAAATACTTAACGAATTGATTGAAAATTATATGTTACTCGATGCACTTTCTAATCGTAAATGGGTATTATGCGCTGTTAAACAATGGATTCCTGAAAATAATTACAGCGGAACTAGACAGCAATTTTGACGCAATATTATTACATAATAATTCCGACATTGTTAAATAATAATGATAGAATAAGGGGCTAATATTACGTAGTCTGGTCATATAACGATTATTCCTACCTCATAAAATAAACTACAAAGCAGAACACGAACAATTAAAATAAAATACAATAATGTCAAACGGTGTATGATTTCTTTTTTCACAGTGACAACACTGAGTGGACACCCGATACGTCACGTCTCCCTCGGCCCGGATACGCGCGGTAAACAGCGAATGGCCGAACATCCTGGCTTTTGTTCAGAAACCTGTATTACCGCATTTTACCGCCATTCGCAATTACTGAGATTACTGGCCACTCTAGCCGCCATATTGTTTTGTTTTGTAATAATATTTTGTTATTGTTTGATGATTGTTCAGTTGTTCACGTGAGCTAGTTGTTTGAGTTATATTGTAGCCTGCAGCGCATGGCTCAATGCATTTAAGGACTAGTTGATATAAAAAAACATGATGTGCAGCCAGGGCCACTGCATTTTATTAGCCTGTGTCGAGCCTATCTTCAGCTTCGAAAACTATTATTTCACTTTGAATAGAGAATGAAATGAAAACTTTTTTCTAATGAATAGTTTTGGTAATCTGAAACATGATCTGAAACTTTTTGGAATTTACCACTCATGGAACTTTTGAAAGAGCTTAGATAATTGTTTTGGAACGTAATCTCTTTTACTCATAGTTATTATTTAAGAAAAGTAACCTATTATTCTGACGTTACAAACAAAGCGATCAAGTAAAATAAATCTGTGTACAATTTAACCGTTTGCTCTTCTATTTATAGGTTAAGCCGTTAGTTCAAAGCGACTCGATAGGATTAACTGAACCGAAGCAAAAGAGAGGAATATTGTACAACTGTCAACTAACTAGTAACTAAATACAAAGTCGAAAAAAGTTTCCAATAAAAAGGAGGTCACGAGACTGTAATAAAAAGCAGAGAAAAAAGTGCTGAAATCGAGAGCGTATCAGCCAGGCAGGCTCTTTGGCCAAAGTCCAGTGCCTCGAATGAGTCACCATAGTCGGGCTTGCGTAGCCGTGACCGTGTCTCACGATCCTTGTTTCGGTATTATTTTAGTTATATCACTACTTTTATTAGGTAGCTTAGAGAGACAGAGATAAAGAGGTAGAGGTAGTAAACAATTATCGCTGTCATTTCCATCATCTTTTAAAAAAAGATTATCGCAAAACGGTGTTCTAAATATGTATATTCGACTCAATTAACTTATTAGTGTTAGCAGTTGTAACAATAAATATCCAATGAGCAGTTCAACGTTCAACACAAGAGGTCAATCAAAGCTGTTAGGACTTGATCTATCAATAAAAATTGATGCAGACTCAATAATAGCAGCCTACATATCTGAAGTGTAACATAAAATTGACACATACTCTTCGTACCTCCATAATATCAATCCTTGAAATCAGGACGTCATCTACATAGATTCAAATTATTGTGATTTAGAGCGAAGAACCTCAACAATGGTTGGTTACACGTTGATTATTTAACAAAATAACAGCCCGTTGGAGATGCGGGACGGGAAAGAATGACCTCATGTCACAGAGAACAAAATAAACTAGTCTAGACAAACAAAACACTGCCTGGGGTTCACACAAACAGACAGACATACAGCATATACTTATGAGATAGAATATCTAATTCTAGACTGTATTTTGCGAGATAAAAACTGAGCATTGACCTCCGATAAAAGATGTAAGTATGATTGCGAAGCTGAGGACTGCAAAAGGCAGATTAAAAGAAAGATGAACAAGTCTAGAAAAGATACTGGCTCAAAAAAATATAAAGAAGAAAAGTTTGAAAGTTGTTCAAGATACTTCGCTTTAAGTTGAGATTACAAAATAAGGAGAAAAAAATCTGAATGAATAAGTTTACATAATAAACTAAGAAGCTTATCAAGCATGAATGGCAATTCCACTTAGTAAGAACTTGAAACTCACATAACATCTTTTGCTTATTTTTATGAGCATTTTACATAAAAGCTATGAATAAATGATGTAAAAGGTTTAACCATAAACATTTCTTTTTAGACATTTTGAGAGTACGAAAGGGGCATAGAAATAGATAGATAATCTAATTTGCGACCTTTACTTGCCATTTGGCACGGTTCGTCGACCCGTGGCCCCGTTTAGATGGCGCCACTGTGACCTTCCCAAGGACCTAGATCAACTTGACCTATTATCGAATAAAGACGATATCTACTGATGTAAGTGTGCGATAAAGTGAATCATAGAGTTGCCATTTATGAAAATAAAGGCTTTTCTGACCTTGGCTTATTGGATTATTTTTTGATAAGGTCATGTTTAGATGCAAGATAGTGCAATATTGCGTTCGATGTGGCTGGACCAAATAGTGCAAAATTGCGCTTAGTAAAAGCTATTTTACGAAGAGGTACTGCAAAAAATATTAGTTTCTTGTTCTGAATACATGAGTTTTAACAGAGATGGAGAAGGGAGTAGATGTGGCCATTGCAAAAAGGCCTCTCAAAGTTATTATGTCTCTACGGTTATCCCTCACAATTTAGTAACAAGGCCATAATTGCTTTGTAAGTTTTAGGATCTTACTTATTCCAGTTTTCAAATTGTACATGAAACCGATACACAACAATCATTAGCACCGATAAATCAATCTAGTGTGACAATTTGCTCCAAACCTCAGTGGTCGGGTAAATGGGTAGGCCATTGCGGTTGCGATCACAACAGGATGGATGCCAATGAGAGGTCGTTTAGTCGCTGCACCGCCACGGACATATAAATGGCTTTGATCGTTAGACTATGTCGGATGTTGCCGGTTGATGTGTGCTATGTGGAGTAATGAAAGCGTGACGTCGCGTATTGCTATCAAAGTTGTTTTCATGTCTGGTTGACGTGGAACGTTTGGAAGAGGCCTGCAGCCGTATTGCGTAAGGGAATACGTTCAAGCAAAGGGTTTGACCGTTAGCAATCAACCAATCACACAGAAGGAAATCCACATCGCGTAATTCATCTCGCATGTGATTGGTCGATTTGATAGCGGTCAAACCCTTCGCCTTGCCGAATTCGGCTGCTGTGTCCAGCAGTGGAAGTCTAACGGCTGAAATGGGCGAGGAGTAAGATTGATTATGGAGACTTCCTTCCACTTTTCTCTATAGATTTTTGAATCAGTTTTAACCCCCGACGGAAAAAGTTTGATTTCGTTTTTTTGTTTGAAAGGTGACTTTTTATCGAGAGCTTTCTTAGCTATGGTTGATGAAAATTGGTTCAGTCGTTCAAAAGTTATGAGTGTTTTAGTGTTTGAATCGGGGTGTTTTGGCAAGATATCGTGTCATAATCATGTGTTCAATAGATTGTGGATCGAAGTGTAACTAGATAAATTATGCAGCATGAAATAAAAATGTGTCGAGGGTTTTTTAGTTTTATTTGTATCAGGGGTTGTCAATGTCATCTTTTCATCATTTTTAATCTTTAGTATCAGTATCTTTCCAGTATAATCACAATCAGGCATAGCCCTAGAACAATATTATAATTATGCTATGCTTATGAGAGAATGGTCTTAATCTTCGTCTCACATTAAGTAAGAAGATTATTTGGAAGAGCAGTCAGCTCTCTGGGTTCTTATTCCCAACTCCACAATCTCAGCTAACGTCAATATAATACCCGGGCAATTTTAGTGTGCCATTAAATTAGGTTCCCATTTACGACGTCTAGTGGTTTTATAGTCGGTTGGATTTTACGAGTGTGCACGCAAAGATGGCGCGAACCGTTTAAATGTTGCCATTTTACAAAATGTTTGATACCTAGACTGAGGGCTGAGAAGTGTCATCGCCCCGGATTAGCTTCGAGTATCTAATTACGATCAAATTAGTATCAGTCTGCGAATAAGTTGTGAAGTAGTAAGTACATGTGGCCATACTAGGAACGCGTGATTATTGAGCGAAAAGTCCTTGGTTCGATTTCTAGGTAGGCAAGTTGAATTTGATTTTGCCGCAATGAATTTTTCGAGACTACCCATTTACAACTCACCCTTAGAAAACACATAACACATGGCATAGGACTGAATAAGTTCCTGGATATCTCAGTAGAATTTGTATTTATGAGTAAAATCGACTATATTGTATTGTAATCGACTATGTAAGTTGTAGATTCAACCGGTCTTAAGATACATGATCGAGAGCTCCATTTTTTTCACAGAAGGTGAAAACATGAAAAGATCAAGGTTAAATGAAAATATCACGACTTTGCACATAATGAGGCATTGTCATATTGTTTGATACTATCTGTTGCACGCCAATGGCTGGTATGTGCCGCTCTGGGGGGTGACCATAAGCTCTTAGAGTAAGGTTATTTTGAGTATGTGTAAGTGACAGATGTATATGACTTGTATACATCTGTCACTTACGCGATCTCAAAATAACCTTACTCTAAGAGCTTATGGTCACCCCCCTGTTCATTGACAAATGAATAATTATGTACTTGGACGTCGCTGACAAACGGTGAATAAAACAACGTAATTTTGTACGAGTCTGAAATCACCAACCCGTTTTGAGCAAACGTGCATTGACCACTCAATGCTCGTGCCTTCTCTGTATGAGAAGAGGCTTTTGCCCTGCAGTGGGACAGTCACAGGCTGGTATTATCGTAGTTAACAAGTCAACCCGCCCTGATCTAGTTCAAGCCAGCCCGCGAAAGTGAAGTTTCTGGTCAGTTCTTCTCCACAGTAGGTACTTTCCGAACTTTTTTTTGTTTTATTTTTTACTTTACTTTACTTTATTTTGTTCACGGTCGAACCATGATAGTTTTGACACGTCATGGTACGGGGGCTGAAACTTAATGAACCGATTATTACTTCGATGATTAAGTTGAAATGGTTTAATTATACAATTATGGCTGATTAAAACTGTTGAGGCTTACTATTTTAATTAATCGATTAATTTAAATTACACGTAAAAAAGCGCTGACATTAATTGGGACCTAGAAACTTGTGACCAATATGTAAATCATTAAATTATCTACTTGGCGTAATTTCGCGCACGCAGTAGATTCCGACATAATTATTTTTAGGCTCACCTGATGATAAACGATGATGTGAGAGCTCAAGTGATTGCCAATTCGCCTTCGCCGGAATGCTCAAATTCTTTCTCTTTTGTTTAATGTGCTCTTTACTCCTTTCACTCCTCTTTACCTGAAGGATCGTTTTCGGTTTATTTGCGATTCCCACACGAAATCTCTTAGGTCATCAGATAACTTGCGACTTAAAATGCCAATGCATTCCACAACTTTCATGGATAAATCTTTTACTGTCCAGGCTGCTCGTCTGTGGAATGCATTGCCTGACCCAATAAAACGTGCTCAGTCGTTGCCTGTATTTAAAAAACTCATCAAAGAACATTACTTATCGCTGTGATTGTGCTCTTGGTTTTTAGACATAATGTGCTATGAATGTCGTACATCATTTATTTATATTTTTTATAATTATATTAATTATGTATGTATTTGTGTTTCTAGTAAGTATTATTGTATCTATATTATGTTCATTGTTAGTATTGTCGCATCGCTAACAACCCCATGTCATGTCCAGAAAATCTCTGTCCATGCCAGGTTGCCTGGAAGAGATCGCGGAATGCGATAAGGCCGCCCATTGTATGTTTTAGTATTATGTTTCTTTTTTCTTGTTTATTTTGGTGTACAATAGTGTATATAAATAAATAAATGTGGTCGACGGTGAAGCACGCTCGCCTAGAAGTAACCTTACTCTTGAGCTTCTTTAAGAAAATTTAAAGTACTTAATTACAGCTGAGTATGGAGTCAATCGCTAATGAAGTAAATTTAAAATAAAATTTAGACTTCTTTTTATCGATGTTAGATATAGATGAGGATAGGATTTCCATTCGTCTGGATTTGTCCGGACATTTGGCGTGCTGTCCGGACTTTGTCCGGCCTTCTAATTTGTCTGGTTTTTCGCTTTGATGGCAAGTTAATAATTTCGTTTATTTTTACCTATAGCACAGATCATATAATACTAGCATACCTATAGATACATTATTATGCAATTTTTAACTAAAATGTCTGGACTTTTCAGATGTCCGGTTTTTTGTCAGGGCTTTTCGATTTTCCAAATGTTAACCATAGATGAGGATGACCATCAAGTCTGCGAAGCTTCTCAAATTAATTTAAAGTAAAGTTACGTTATCCGCCAAATATATTTATCTTACTAACTGAATCTAAACACCGACTTATTCTCACCTCGACTTATTTTTTTCTAAACATGGGTCCGTACTTCTGTAGACGTTTTTCATAATAACTCAATTGATACTGACGATATGATACGTCTATACATCCTAGTGTTTGCTCTATCTATACTTCTATCATCAGCCTTTTAATGGTCCCACTGCTGGGACACAGTGGGCCTCCTCTCTGTGAGAGGGAATGGGCCGTAATCCACCACGCGTGCCCAGTGCGTGTTGGTGAATGTCACATGTCTTCGAATTTTTGGTTTTAAGACATGCCGGTTGCTTCACGACGTTTTGTGTGATACTTCTTACTATAGTAATATCATAAAGAGGTAAAGTTTGTGAGGTTGTAGGGAGTAATCTCTGGATGTACTGAACCAATTTAGATGAAATTTGGCATGGAGATAGTTTGAGGCCCTGGGAAGGACACCCAGTTTGTATACCCTTGGGATGATAAAACACTTTTTCACGAGAATGCCGAAAGCTAGTGTCATTTATAAACATGAAGTTAGTATCACGCCTGAATTCCCCGAAGTGTTGGGCAGAGGTACTACCATATTTCATAAGATAGGAGGCGATCCGATTTCCATCAATCCGATCATCCGATCATAATACCAGACCCCAGGCTGCTATTGAGAAATCAATTAAATTAAAGAAATTGATGTTATTTTTCACTTTGTAGTGTTTTATTTTGAAGTCGGTTGTATTTTTTTGTAAAAAGTTTTATCTTGTTCCATAACGTCCTGTTGACTGTATAGCTATCACTGACCCCCGATTCTTTCATATATTTTCTCACACAATCTGGAGAGTGTGGTTTTTTTCGAGATTGAGTGTATGTGGAAGGTTATCTCCGGAACTACGCGTATTTGAAAAATTCTTCCATCATTATTCCAATTATTCCAAATAGACAGGCTATAATATTGTAATTGTTCAACCCGTGCAAAACCGGGCCTATAGTTATACCTACCTAATAATAAACACTGTGGCAATTCTTCTGCCTACTATAATAACCTACTTCCTACTTAATTATGAACACACTATTTTTCACACTAATATTGTAAGTTTGTGAGTGTGTAAGTGTGTTTGTTAATCTTTCACGCAAAAACTACTGCACAGATTTGGATGAAATTTGGCAAAGAGATAGATTATAGTCTGGAATAGCACATAGGATATTTTTTATATTTTTTATCCCGGGAATATGTTCTCTTGGGATAATTTTCGACACTCACGCAGGCGAAGCCGCTGGCTGAAGCTAGTCATTTCATATCTCTATCTTTCAATCATGGCCAGTTACGAGAAAATGAATAATTATTATAAATAGGAATGTATGGATGTGGCTGATTGACACTATAGGAAGTTTCTAAAATGTTTATGCGATCTCCTGGTTCTATAACCCCGTTCTGGTCGCCATAAAAAGAAATTAGACCACCGTAGTGGATGAGTATTACGGATATACTTACTTTAGAAGTGGTATTTTTGTATCTGTTACCGTACCTCAAATTGTACTGTAGGTATCGGTATCCGTATAAACTACTCTAAAATTGGCAACGTGTCAGAAAGACTTCAAAAATAGGTATAAAGGATAATTTTTCAATTTCAATTATTAGGGTAGGTCATAGAGTCATAGATTTAAATAGTCATGAGTCAGTTCGTCCATTTTTTGACTCCTTAGTGTTGGAGAATATTTTGACAGGAAACCACAAGTTGCCAATGATATTTATTTTTATTCTTATCTCAAAGTCACGTTTCAAATAGAATTGGAATACCGCAACAATACAAGTTACAAGCATACCTGTTTACACAACATGCAAGAAAAACATTGACTTATATAATCGAAATCAAGTTCTTATCACAAATTCAAGTGACATTAACTCATGGTATTTAATTTAGTGGCATTCCAGCGAATGCTATTATAGCAATGATATAATGTGCAGTTCTACCCTTGATAAAGAATGCAACAGGGCAATGTAGGGCACTGGGCCATCGAGTGTGTACACAATGGCTCATTTCTCTGTCAGAGCCCTCCCGGAGCTGTCACCTATAAGAAATTAAAAATAAAATAACATTGACATTTCGTGTTTTTTATTTGACCTGTCATTGACAAATATAAAAGGTGGGCTGAAATAAGCAGGGTTATGCTAGTATTATATAATCTGTGGCAGGGCTAATAAAAACAAGGTATTGCGATGGTGTCTGTCTAGTATACACGTTGCCGTAACTACCAAGATATAAAGAGGAAATTCGGAATATATATTCTTATCAACATACAAACACGCACTGCGAATTTTCCTAATCGTTGTAAAGGTCAGACGATACTACAAGCGCGCGTAGGACTTAATGAACAATCATGAATGACAGCAACACGGATTGCCCGAAGTATCTGACCATGATTATTCCATTTTCAAACTTGCCAGTGGATTAAAAACCACAGATAAGTGCAATTCTTGACGTTGACATAGGTAGCCATCTTGGTATAAAGCTTGTCGTTTTTCTTTGTGTTCATAAGCTTGTTATTATTCCTCGAACAATAATTTATATGCATCATATAATAAGAGGCGATCCAGTGACCTGGATACAGGACGGTTGCACTGATATCGATCGCCACGGAGAATTATTGCCGTATTCTAGCACATTCATCAATATTGCAGGCTGGAGCGATCGACTGGGCTGGCAACACTGTTATTTTTACGCAACATACTGATTTTGCAGCATCGTTCATATTAATTGCTTATTTGGAAGGAATAGTTATCTATGTTGCCATCCGGTTTAGAAATGGGATATTTCTGTTATGTCTAGGAAGATACAAAAGACTTGCAGTATGCGCAGAATGAATCACAAATCGCCCGAATGGATAGATACAAATCTCAGACCAAGGTCAAAGTTAAAGAAAAACTAGAATCTGACCGTTGAAGAAACAAAAACAGTTGAAAGATCACTCAATCATTACGTATGACTCATGGATACAAAACAAAAAAAAATAAGCAGCTACAAAGTTATAGAATAGGAACAGTAGGTAAGTTTTTTGAAAAACTAGGAAACGGAAAAATCCGTTTGTCGCTTGTTTTATACAATTTAATTATACCTAACTAACATGATGATAAGATAGCAGATTGATTTCAAGGAAAGCGAAAACAAACATAGTTTTATCTTACTTTCCTCACACATTATTACATAATAATATTATCTACTAGGTACAGCTCTAGTGCAATAGAAAAATCTAGAAGACTACAAGGGGTAAGAAACAGCGGCAAACTAGGTCATCTAGTGTTCAACCAGAAATAGAAAATCTTTAAGAGCCACGTTGAAGACAAGCTGAACACTACTGAAAAATTCAACCAAGTCAATCTGCCTAAGCACTATGTTGGACTCGGTTTTGATTAGAGCGATTGCCATCCCTGCACCTGGATTAAACGACATCCCTTGGCAAGCCTGTTCTCAGATATTCTCGCTCCTACCTTCTGCCCATGACGACTTCGACGAAAGATTAAATACCTATATAAAAGCCGGCACCAACAGATTTCTTGTTTGCCGAAGCACGGAGCTAAAGTACTAGCAAGTCCAAACGACTATTAGAAGCTTACATTTATTTATTTACTGCCATAAAATATAACAAAGATAAAAATCAGACTTTAAAGTCTTGAACTACTCGTAACAAACCAAACTTGATTGACAGGTCTACATAATAACGTTCATTTAGCTTTTAAGGCTGAATGCAAAAAAACCGTTTGCCTTTATAAAGGAATGTAGAAAAAGTAAAAACGTTGTATATATTTATAAATATGTATTATTAATTGATTATATCTACTTAAATGGAGTTAAATTTACATGTTTTTAGATCAATTACCTAGGTACATATAATAGTTGTCGGATACTTAACAATAATGATACCCAATCACATAATTTGCGTTAATGAGGATCATTTTGTAAATTGCAACAACCTTTATGAATTAAATACTCAGTAGTTTCCGATAGTCAATAAACTTTCGTAATTATGTATGGCTACTGTGAATAATTTCAATATTTACAAGGCCTATTTACATCCGCCAAGTTGTCCCGAGATGATTATAATGATTTGATTTATTGACAAAATGATACGTGTCTGACAAGGGAAAAGCAAGTTTCTTATATATGGTTAGATAGGTCAACAACCATCGGCAAAAATATCACAAGGAACTCTTAAACACTAACAGCGATGGAAGATCTACATCGTTATGAGGCAGAACAAAACCTGGATTTGTCTTCGAAAAATAACAAGAAAAGAACTCCTCATCAAAACCCTTCCATAACCTATTGTATGTGGCAGAAGAAGGTTGTGTCGATGTATTTGGATCGCAATCTGCCAGCCATAATCTGAGCCTTCACCCATATTTTAGTCACCATTTTTCCCATTAGCCCAAAGGTTGACTGGTAGAGAATGCCTTGCTGCATTAAGTCCGCCTATGTATAACCATTGTACATGAAGTTTAAATAAATAATATAATACAGATGCCTCATCCCATACAAAGAAACTGTGCCGACGATGTAACTGGCGTTTTTCGTCTGAATAAGATGATTATTTTTATAAGTACTTCGATAGCGTTCGGTTCCGTTCCACGGCTATAGATGGTGTTAGCAGCGACTTGCAAGTAAAAGAGTTTTCTCGGTTCGTGACTATTTTATTTTTTCGTTACATACAGTGACTATAGTAGTACCAAAGCGTGTTACAATATAAATTTAAAAAATCGAGTGACATGTCTCAGAAATTTAAAAACGCGCCATCTATTGCAATCAATTATAAATGATCTGTTCAAATAATCTATGAAATGTGAAATTAGAATTCAATATTCCATAATTGTGTGCTTAGGCGATTTGATTATACAAGAACATACATTTTTTATGATCAATTCTTGCAAATGTTAATTTTAAACACAATTCAATAATAAATAGATGCATATCGCGCCATCCATATATTATCTAACATATTTATTTGAACTAAATTTTCTTTGTGAGACCCCGTGCCATTAGATTAAACCTTTCTGTCTTTTTTAATATTAAAAAAGAAAATGTCCATCTTACAAGAAGTGCATGAACATATTTTTGACGCGTCTATGACTCAATCCATAATGACAACAAAATTACGTTTTAATACGTCATTCATTAATTGGTTCGATGCCACAGAAACCAGACGTGTTAAATAAGGCATCGACGACATTTTTCCTCAATTAACGATCAAATAAACTGGTTTAAAAACATATGAGTACTGTCGCTCGTTAATACCATTGCTATTTATAACTGCAAGCACTTATTATATGTTAAGTACTTTTGTTTCGTCTTTTTTGTGTGCAGTTTATATACCTCTGCTTATGTCCAATCATAACTTAGCCACCCATTTTAGGTTTAAGGTGTCTTTTCTGTACTAGATTTTCTCGTTATAAAATCAAATAAATAATAAATCTTGTTAGTTATAGTGTTTATTGTAATCGCTTTTCACGATGCTGTTAATATCCAAAGTCAGAATTCAAAGAATAAAATAAACAAAATGCATGCGACTAGAGTTGCACTACCAAACCAAAGTAAAAGTGTGGTAAATGAAAGTGAAAAAAGTAAACTAGAGCATACTCCGCAACAAACCCTATTTTCAAATAAAGAACACAGTCTTGCAGGCTTCTTGCAGGCTACAATTTGCGTTATTCGTGGGGTATCAAAGTGCTCGACGTGTAGCCATAAGTCAGGTAAGTACCGCCTACAATGCGTTCCATGTATGGCATAAAATAAAGCTGAGTTACTTCCATGCTGTCTTGCGGGCAATGGTGCAAGCCTTAGAAAATAAGAATTACGTTAAGTCACTAAAAATCTTAAAATAAAGCAGTAAACAAACTCAATCAACGAATATTTTTAGTTATATAACTTCACATCAAGAATAATGTGTCCGAAAACCACTGAAACGAATCCCAGAAAGCCAGTGAAACACCAGTTAACAATTTGTGTTCAATTAGAAATAACAAAAAGCATTTTGTAAGTTACATTGAAGAAGGAGAGCCTGTCTCAAACTACGAAAACTTTCAATCAAGACAAAACTTTACTGCGTTAACCAATTCAGATCTCTGTTGCCTTCAAAAGAGGAAAACTTCTCACTTTGCTGGAAAAGACAACAATTTCAAATTCTCAAATCGCTTCATTTTTATAACACACGCCCGACTCAGCGTCGCCGTCTCCCCACATCCGCAGGGTAGTCATATGTGTCCATATCTGTTCCACACATCCTAGCAAGCGAATTAAATAATCTCATATCTGAACTAACTCGACCATACATGGCCATCAGCTATGTAGGACTTATTCTCTATAATTATATAAGGGTAAATAGCTTACCTTTAAACACGACCACATACGGCGTATTTATGTTGTATGACTATTAGAAGTTCTAGGTTTTCTGTCTTGTTTATTGATGACTAATTCGAGTGGAAGCGTGCTGCGGTTATATGCAGGTAATATTTTTTCATGATTTGTTGTGTAACAGTGACCAATTAACTGGACATGGTTATTTTGTACAGGTACAAAGATTGTGATATCTCAACGGTAAGAGGCAGTCACAATTCTGATGAAAATATTATGATGTTGTTAAGATAGGCGAGATATTATCTTATATAATGAATAAGAACTTTTGGTTAAAAAAAATCGCGCACGAAGGGTTCCGTAATTGTTAAATTGCGGTTTACGATTTATGACGTATTTAAAAAAAACTACTTATTAGATCTCGTTCAAACCAATTTTCGGTGGAAGTTTACATGGTAATGTTCATCATATATTTTTTTAGTTTTATCATTCTCTTATTTCAGAAGTTAAAGGGGGTGACACACATTTTACCACTTTGTCTCTCGCGCAAACTATTCAGTTTAGAAAAAATGATAT
Organism: Orthosia gracilis; assembly: GCA_947562075.1. Lineage (NCBI taxonomy): Eukaryota > Metazoa > Arthropoda > Insecta > Lepidoptera > Noctuidae > Orthosia > Orthosia gracilis. The sequence goes on along the minus strand of OX387270.1, from coordinate 29,168,650 downwards.
TAGAAACCTCAATATCATTTTTGAAGACCTATCCATAGATACCACACGTATGGGTTTAATGAAAAAAATGTTTTGAGTTTCAGTTCTAAGTATGGGGAACCCCCAAAATTTATTGTTTTTTTTTAATACTTTTTTGTGAAAATCTTAATGCGGTTCGCAGAATACATCTACTTACCAAGTTTCAACAGCATAGTTCTTATAGTTTCGGCAAAAAGTGGCTATGACATACGGACGGACAGACAGACATGACGAATCCATAAGGGTTCTTTTTTTTGCCATTTGGCTACGGAACCCTAAAAAATTATAATTTAATTTAAGGGTACTACAAGAAACGAGGCAGATCTAAGTACAAATTGATAAGGAGAGCAACGTAGTGAAAACTGCGATGACGGTTGATCCGAAATACGTGAAAAACAACCACAAATGTACTAGGTCCAACAAAGTCCCGAGTTTTTTTTTTTGGGTCTTTTATTGTTCCTACCTAACTACTACTTTGTTGAAACTTCAACTCACTGATATAATAGGGTTTAAAGTATGAAAATGCCGTTTTATTGTAATAGGTATTCCGAATTGAAATAGATCCTTCATGGTTTGAGATTTTTGAGTGAAACTTTTTTCACATGGTACCTATGGAGTTCTTCTTTCAAAAAATGTGCGACATTCGATTATCGACTTTCAGTTGTTTTTTTTTATTCAGCTTAGACAAGAAAGGTGGATACTTCGAAAATTCGAGTGATTTTTGAATACGAGTTCCGACGCGGAGCTAACGCGGCAAAAACAGCTCGCAATATCAATATTGCGTTTGGAGAGGGGACTGCTAATGAACGCACCGTGCGATTTTGGTATATACGCTTTCGTGATGGAAACTTTGATTTGAAGAACGAACCACGTGGAAGACCGCCCACACAGGTGAATAACAATAAATTGAAAGAGATGGAAGTGGAAGCCGATCCGAGCCACACTACCCAGGAATTAGCGGCATGTTTAACGTTACCTTAACAACAATATTGACTCATTCGCGTCAAATTAATTAAATAAAAAATATGAGAAATGGGTGCCTCATGGTTTGACTGATCTGCAGAAAGAAACGCGTGTTGAAACTTGTGTTGCCTTGTTGAATCGATACAGAAATGAAGGAAAATTGGATTGAATTGTGACATGTGATGAAAAGTGGATTCTTTACGATAACCGTAAGCGAAAAATGCAATGGCTGACCCCAGGTCAAACGCCGCAACATTGTCCCAAAGCAAAGCTTACCAATAAAAAGATAATGGTAACTGTTTGGTGGTCTCAGCATGGTGTTATTCACTATAGCTTTCTCCGATCTGGTCAAGCAATAACGGCAGATATCTACTGTGTCGAACTCTGAACAATGATAACAAAACTAGCAGTGAAACAGCCCCGACTCATGAATTGATATTCACCATTATTGCTCCATGATAACGCGAGACCTCATACAGCACGAGAAAAAGTTTTAACTCTACGAGACTGCAATTAGAAACCATTCGTCACCCTCCGTATTCGCCAAACCTTGCTCCAAAGGACTACCATTTTTTTCGTGATTTGGTCAATTTTTATACGTGATAAAAAGTTTTCTTCTCAGGAGGCAGTACAAAATGCTTTCACACAGTTTGTCGAATCTAGATCACCAGAGTTCTATCGCAAAGTCATAAATGACCTTCCTATTAGATGGCAGCAATGTATAGACAATAATGGTAATTATTTTAATTAAATAAAAATGTTAAATTAAAAAAAAAAACAATTTTTCAGTACAAATCGGCAATTTTATACTTTAACCCCTCATATTTACTCTGCCACGGGGTCTCATTGGTAAGAAAGAAAATTCTGTTCAAATTTATCTCACTAGATGGCGCGATATGCACCTATCTGTTATTGAATGTGTGTATAATTAAAATTTTCTGGAATTGAATATAAAAATTGCATGTTCTTGTTTAATCAACCCTTGGGCTCTTAATTCACATTTCAAAGATTATTTGAACGAATTATTTAAAAATTGATGCCAATAGATGACGCATTTTTAAATTTCTGAGGCATTCCACTCGATTGTTAACATTTGCATTGTAACACATTTTGGTGCAAAAAAACTGTAAAAACGTGCAAAAGAAACAATAAAACTAACCTTCATTGTATTTAAAGAAAAAATATTCACGAACCTAGTAAACCCTTTTACTTGCAAGTCGCTGCTAACACCATCTATCTATCACCGTGAAACAGAACCGAACGCGTTCGATGTACAAAAAAATATCAGATTAATCAGACGAAAAACGCTGGTTACGTCGGCACGGTTTCTTTGTATGGGATGAGGCATCTGTATGCTAGTATTATATTATCTGTGACTGTGCTAAACAATTGATACAGCTAATATATAATAAAACCTTCTTGCTAATAAAACATAGCTGCAATCATAATAATTTTAACGATTATTAAACGTTTACACGCCAATTACATCCATAAAATAGCCTCGTTGATTCAAAAAGTATCACACTTGATAACCGGATAGATGTAATGGTAGAAATTTACATAGAGCAACAAGTCCAAGATCATAATATGGCGGAAAACATGGCGCCAACTTATAAATAGTTTTCAATAAGGTGCCGCCATTAGTGCAGTGAGTAATCTAACTGGAAATAATTGACTCGTCCTTGCTGACAAATTAGTCAGTGCGTTTATCTTTATCTCTGTCTTTTGAAGGGACTGAGAGATTGCTAAATTCGGGATACAAAGAACTTGGACACATTAATTAGATAATCTGTTACAGTAGTAGCTTTGTCTATGATTTAGTGTTGGCCCTTTGTAAGAGTTTATACTTTTATAGAAATTTTCAACTGTTTCAGTTCTTTGGTTGAAGTTTAATGCGGAGTAAGTAATGCTACATAAAAACTTTTTTGTGTTATTCTCAACTGTGACAAGATAAAGCAACTTCTATCCGCCATAAGCAGAAATTTTAGTTCTTAATCATCAATATGACGAATATACACGATGAATCACAGCTATACCTACCTTGAATACTATACCTTTTTCACTTGTATTATCTCGTTATATTAAAGTCGAGCGATGTATCATCCAAATAGATTGAAAATAGCTGATAAAGTTTACACATAATTATATTTTTGTTCGTTTATTTATATTATATTTATATCTGTATATAGAATTACGCAAACATCTGCAGCAATCCAAAATCTACAATATTCTAATCGGATAAATAAGTCGAACATTTGAATTCGCGTTTTCAACCCAAAATTAACAGTAGTTGACCCTCAAATATCAACCAAATGTTTTCAAATCACAATCACAATACAAAAGATTTTTTAGGGCTACATGTATGAATGAGACCGACATTTTGTTATAGGACAGTCCATTGAAGAGTCCTACCACGTCCCTTCGATATAAGCAAACTAGCCCTAAAAGGGCACCGGCAGATTCACTGCCTCGGATGAATACTAATGTTCGTGACAAAAACTGTAATGTGCCCTCCGTCTGTTATTAGGTGAAATCGCTAATTAGAAACTGAACAATGGCTTCAAGCTGTTCTGTGATTCTATTCTGCTTCTTTATTAATCCCACAGCCAGCCAAAGAGCTCAGGATACTGGTTGGTCTCATTTTGACAATGACTGTATGCCTTCATTGCCTCTTTTTCTCTAAAAATCTGCCTATTCAAGCACTCGATCAACGTCATAATAAAACTGCCAAAAGCATTGGGGATTTTGACGGTTTGCTTATTACGCAAGAACCAAGGAGTTCTGAATTCTAGATTCAGTATAATAAAAAGTGAAATGAACAGTAGTAAGTCACAAAAACTTATATCTTCTTATTCTGAACTCGACAAGCTCTTAGGTACTTACAAACTTAGCTTCGCGACATGACGCTATAAAACTACTTGGATTAACCTCTTGTTACAAGTAGGACGAAAAATGTATTTCTTTGGACTCTGGCCAGCCAACATTTGTGTTAAGGGCGTGAGAGTTGCTTTTCTGCCAGTATTATAGACTGCAATGTTCATCTTAACAGCTCATAATATAGCTCGTGTTAGAAACGATAATTATAAGTGTAAGATCCCAGTCAGTTATACAGAAGAACTACACCAACGATCTAACTGGAGAAGACAAATTTTCTTTTAACTCCAAACATGAGTAACAATAAATTTAGAGTAATTCCATGTATGTTTTAATTAAGAGGTTATGGCTGATTGAAGGTTTTGGAAAAGCCAAAGGATAACGCAAGATTTTGAATGTTGAAGTTCTTTGCCCGACTTTAAAAAGGAACTTTTTCGCCCCAATTTATACACATGCAAAGTCTTTTACATTTCTTATTAAAAGTACTAACAATACAAGAGCCAGCATACATGATTGGCCTTAAAATTTCTCTCTCATTTACGTACCAATTGGCTTACAGTCTCGTAATCCGAAAACCGGTCGCACCAGTGAAAAGTTCAGTTGTCCACATTCGTTCTGCATCCGATCCGATCATTCGTGACGATGGGAATGTGAATTACACGTAATTACACAGTTTACGGAAATATATCACATTGTTGTTGTATAAAAACATGTTAATTTTTTAACAGGATTCTTTCAAAAGTGCGCTAAGTACAAGCAGTTTGAGGTTACCAAAATGTTATTAACATTGTGAAAGCAGTTGACCGTTATTATCATTCACGGTAAATTAGTTTTAATAAAGGACACAGCGCTTGACGAGGCCGGCCCTTTGCATATCGAGACTCTTCCGTGCCTCAGAAAACATTTTAAGACGTTCTTCCCGGTTGGTATTATTTTTTACATCTTAGACTGCAGGGGGAAATCATCTTTCATCTAGGGGGGCGCGAGCCGGACAAATGCCCAGAGCGGCATAAATAAGGGGCGGCCAAACTGCACGAACAGCCCAGAACAGTCCTAGGTGGAATTTTCGAGTTCACTTCGCTCGAAGTTGTCAAAAAAGCGGCTTGATCCGACGGTTTAAAACCGCATTTTTTTTTTCAATAGATAAGTAGCCTGAAACATTTCCCTCCTTATAAGGCGTAATTTTATAGGACGCCAAGGGCGGAAAATAATGAGGAGAGAGGTCATACAAGTCATAATTATACATCTGTCCCTTACACACACTCAAAATAACCTTACTCTAAGAGATTATGGTTACCCCCCAGATAGGCACGATCTAATATGTAAAAAAAATACCAAAGATGTAATCTAAAACATACTAAATCTATTTAAAATACTGCCATGACATACAGAAGAAAAGGCTCGGCGGATTGATTGAAAGGACATAGTTTTATGCGGTATTGTCTTCTTTATATAATAACACACATATTAAAATGGGCTGGGCTTGGGATGCCGAGATATCGATTGTCGATTGAAGACATTCTTCAAAACTTAAGTCATCAATCAACCCAATTATGTTCTTGTTTTCATTGTTCGGTAATACGATAGCGATTCATGCTATAGGAGATTGCATGTTCCGTGCATCGTTTCATAAAAACGTTATTACCCTCCTTTTTTGGCAGTCGGTTAAAAAGATGAGGCTAATTCAGTCATGCATTCCAGTCAGTCTATTGGTCTTATCACGGGATACATAGTAATGTTCTCTTAAATTGTGCATCGAATTCCTGAAGAACCCGAACGGTTCTGTTTTCTTGAAATAATAACCAACTTTTCATATTTGGATGTATCTTTAATATGACTGATAGGATCCGTTCTTTCAAAAAAAAACGTAAGAACATCCTTCAGGAAACAAATATTTAGGGTAAAATTACCTTAGACAGAATAACCTGATTTATGAGTGTCTTGTCTATGACCATAATAACTACATTATTTTGTAGTCGATTTGACATGAGATATTATCATCATCATCATCATATCAGCCAAAAGACGTCCACTGCTGGACATAGGCCTACCCCAAGCGTCGCCACATTGACCGGTCTCGTGCGCCTCGCAACTAGCGGATCTCCGCATCCTTCACCAGGTCATCGGTCCACCTGGTGGGAGGCCTTCCAACGCAACGTCTTCCGGTTCGCGGTCGCCACTCCAGAACCTTTCTGCCCCATCGGCCATCCGTTCTGCGAGCAATATGCCCTGTCCACTGCCACTTAAGCTTGCCAATTCTTCGGGCTATTTCGGTAACCCTGGTTCTCTTACGGATCTCTACATTTCTGATTCGAAAACGCAAGGATACGCCGAGCATGGCCCTCTCCATTGCCCTTTGAGTGACTGTAAGCTTTCTGATGATCTGAGACGTGGTCGCTTACAATGGGCCTTGCCATTGTAAGAGACCACGTCTCAGAGCCATAAATCATCACTGGCAACACACACTGGTCATAGAACATAGACTTTCGTCTTAAGACACTGTGGTAAGTTGGACGAGAATATACCGCGAAACTTCCCGAAAGCTGACCAGCCTAGTAGGAAGCTGTCCAACTACTGGGTTGCGGTGCCGTGCTCCATATCCCCTGCGGCCGAAAAATGCTAGGTGGCGGGGCCATTGACCCGTCACAAGGGGACCAAGGGTACCATATACGGGGTCGTCTGGCGCCCATGTGCTGGTTTGGTCCCTGGGGTGGTCACGGCGAACAGTGTGTTCTGAGGGGGCCGAGGTTGGGGCGTAGACCTGTATGACCTTCAGCGAAAATCTTGAGGATATTCTGAGTTTAAGGTACGCTACCCTGGTCGACACACTCTCGATCTTCACCACGTTGTTCACAAGGGACATGTGGACGATAGACCCGACACCAGCCTGCGACTGCCGGACACCCTCTCGGAAAAAGAGCAGGTTTCCGTATTTGAGGATAATCGAGTCCTCCCCCTCTCTTCGGTCTTCAGATAACCCTATAATATTCCATCGTAACCTGCTCAATTCTTCCTCGAGTTCGGATCTTCTCGTCGGTCCGGAGTGTTCGCGTGTTATACGTTGCCAGGTCCAGTCGTCGGTGTTTATTGGGGTAGCCGAGTCCACTCCGGAGATTCTTCGCACCCCTTGCCACGCCATCGCCTCGACCGCTACCGTATTGGCGCTTTTCATTATGGTTTGGGGTCGGTTTGCCGTAATCGCCACACTTGGCAGATCGTAGTTTTTCTTAAATTGCTTAGATATTATGATGAAATAAAATAGGGAGGGCGATGACTCCTGTCACACAGGTCCGCCTAGTTCGGGAGACAGTGGCTTCAAAATTGCTGTATCTAATTGTGTTAATAAAGATTATTTGAAATATTTGAAAGGTTATTGCGCTGAAAAATTGATACATAAACTCTGCAAAAACTTAATTGATTCATTCAAGCGTGAAAAAAGAACTTTAATTAGATAAAGAATATGTAATAAAATAATCTTAATAAAATATTAATTTCAAACTATTATTTTTGTTCGTTCGCTTAACTGGAATATTCTTTTAACGTTACTTTCTTATCTGATAAGAACTCATAATACAGATCATTATCAGATCAGGCGACTGAGTCGAGTGCTCGAGTGTTTATCTTGGTATAATAAGTCGATAAGAAAATTCGCAGCTATTGATAAGTACGTAAAATTGACGGGGCAAACATACGATGCATTTTGAAGGTTGATAAACAAATATAAAAATGAAAATGATTGAGAAAAGATTCATTCACATTATTTTATTTTAAAGTACTTCGAATTAATCAATTGACTTCTTATGGTGGACAATGGTAGGTGACCACTTTTTAACCTACACTAATAACAAACAAAAAAAGAAACTGGGCATAAGTCAACCGACATTCATCGTTATATTCTTGAGAAATTCTACTTGTATACTCGCAGTATACTACTAGAATAATTTAACAAGCATGAATTTCAATTTAAAACTAGGTAGGTATATAATAATTGAGTTGGGACTTGGAAAGGGATACCTTTATATATTTACATCTAAATCTAGATAAGGGCCTTTATTGCCTGAGAATTTGCAAATTTCATCGGTCTGGTAGACAATCGCAACGTTTTGGACGATCAATAAGACAAACTCAATTCTGCACGCGGTTATGCCTAGTACGTGCGCTACAACTTGTTTACTCTCATTGTTAGCAAAAAAAAGTATGAATGAAAAGAAACGGAATTTGGAAATGAAGTTGGTAGCAAAATGACTAGCTAAGTAATTTCATGGGAGACTATAGCCCTACGTTTTCTAAAGATCACACAACACATAATGAGTCCTTCTGCTCTAAAACTGTATGAAACTTGAAATACTTATCCATTTCAGGAGTCGTTACAAAAAACGCCATGTTGTGTAAATGATAAAAATCTACTATCCGACTATCAGTAGATTATATACAAACCCATAATCACGAACAAAACGACACGGTTAGCCGCCATTTTAGCACAAAAAATGACAACAACCGCAAATCGTTCAATTTTGTATTCACCCAACTGCAACATCTATTAGCATTCATTTGTTTACCGACTAACACGAATAGTACAAAAACTAACAAGCTAACGTAAAAAGTAAAGCCTATTAATATAACCTCTTACGATTTTCTTTTGTTGGCGCCATTTTGGAACGAGAGTTGGCGCCAAGAAGTTTTTGTTAGGTTATTTTTATGACCAAATAAGCAACGGTCGCTTCAAGTAATGAGTAATGAGTCAAATAAAGAAATGAACTTACGCGCGTGAGTTAATTTTGTTGAACACTCGACTTTGAAGGATATTGCCCGCATTTATTATGCTACTGAAGTACTTGCTAATATTTTTATAGGATTACAGTAGATTAGCGTGCTGCTTGCGCAAGCGGCCTTTGTTAGTTTCCTTTGTGTTCAACAAGCAGGGTTTATATTTTATTCTGAGTCTGGATTTGCAGGCTTCTTTCCTTTTGAAATTTGCATAATATTTTGTAGCTCTACTAGATGTCGGGTTTTCATGAATGCCTAAGTCTAAGATTCAGAGCTATGGTGATAATTGATTGTATTTCTGTAAGTTGGTTTGTACAACACTTTTACAAGTCGATCATACTTACTTCATACTAATATTATAAATGTGAATGTAAGTTTGTTTGTTACGCTTTCATGCAAAAACTACTGAACCGATCATCGTGAAACTTTGTAAATATATTCTTGGAGGTATTAGAAGTAACATAGGACACTTTTTATTAAAAAAAAAATGGCTTCACTGCGAGCGAAGCCGCGGGTAAAAGCTAGTATTTTATAAAACACGATGAGGTCGGCGTTTCCTAGATTACTATGAGAAGAAAGACCGAAAAAAAACCTCCGAGATCACAGTCTCTTTTAAAGTCCAGACATAATCTTGGTTAGATCGTGTGAAGACCATGTAGATTGTATTGTGTACCTGAAATGATCTTTTGAGGAAAGAACCAGGCAGTTTGAGTGGACCTGTCCAGTCAGTGCAAGCATTTGTCCAACACAGTCATAATACTCAAAACATTACCTACCTAAACATTATTCAGAAGAATCTAAGCAGGTATGTGATGGTACGACACATCAAAAGGATTTTCCCCAGAAAGACAACAATTTTCCTGCTCAAATTCGTAGAAGCCACAAAAATGGTAATAAAGCAGGTGGTTTTATAATGAAGCCATTGCGCTAGCATCTAACGTCCAAACAATGATAGATAGAGAACCTATTGGGAGCAGACTAAGGAATGCATCGTACATGCACCGAGTCCATAATGAAAATGAGTACGGTACTCGTCACGCACAAGCGCTAACCGTTACCTATAAACAAACACACTTTAACGTCAAATTAAGCCAAAATCAACCTTAATCTTTCAATAATAACAAAGAATGAAATAACTTTCATAACTTGGCAAATAACTCGAGTGTAAATACCTTATACAGAACCATACACGGCAGAGAATTATCGATCAATCGAACGATTTTTCTTCGATGATCGATGCGGGAAATTATATTCATTTATATCGTTTTATTGCCAATCGTATCCAGCGTTGGAAAATTTATGGTTTCTTGTCTTCAATGATGAATGTAGTTGCTTCTTGAGACTTACAAAACTGTAAAAGCACAAGAACTCGTCAGCCATTCGAAGATATGTTACTAAAATGTCACATTGGAAAGCCGGGTCCATCTACCAATAAATATTATAACCGTCTTTACATCACACTATTATTAAAATTTCATATTGTTGACTATAAGTTCATAATAAACAACGGGCTGACACATTTTTCCTGTATTTTAATCCCTTCTATAAACAATAATAAAGGCATGCATTATTCTGGTCTTTGTCACCAAGATAAAAAACCTTTGTTTGCAAAAAGGTCAACAAAGTTTCTCACAATAGTTTTTATATTCCACTGTGAGAGAGGAACGGAGCTATACAAAACAAATAGCTCAAGACTTGAGAAGACTTGGGCCCCAAGTCGTAGGTAATGATAGACCAATGAGAGACAAAAAAATATTGTAAATGAAGCCCGTTTTCAAGCTGGGAAGTGTGAAGTTGGGAAGCGACTATGAAGCGAAAAAATTTATTTGACCGAAGAATTAAATCACTGTTTATAATTTTTTTCAATCACATAAGTTGGCTTAGTTTATCAAACTACCTCAACCTTTAAGTTCCAAGACTGTACAAGATATTTATTTTTCACTATTTTTATTTTAATCTAATGCATTGTAAATTGTCACCTGCAACCTGCAATGTATTCTATTCTGTAAATCGCTCAGGTTCTGGACCGGTTCAGGTACGTACGGTCCTTAGTAACAGCTGCTGTTGCTACATTGAGATTGGAAACCCGAGATGTGCCGACAACTTGCTCGTTTTATTTACAAACTTTAATATTAATATCAATACTCAAATTTACATTTAATCGTGAAGGAATAAAGTTAAAAACTGCAAAGCAGAAACCGCTCAAATATTTTTTTCTCTACACCTCGTAATAGTAATTCGTGTTTTTGTGCTAAAACTGCATCTGAGTCTCGTAAAAGGTATTACCATTTTGTTTTGTTTTACAAGCAGCTGATCCGTTCCAAGTTATGTCGCGGTTTTTACTGGAATCATTATAAAGCAGAAAAAGCACACCAATAATAAATAGTCATTGAGAATTAATTATCGTGTCACTATTAAAGCAATATAATTTATTTACGAACACTAAAAATGACTCATAAACGATACAAATATTTACAAAGACCTGCGCGGGCGCTTTTGACCCGTCATCATCGCCCATTCATATTTCTGTCCGCAGTCGCGAATTTTATAAGGCGAAATAATTTTGCAATTAACCGTTTTGCTTTCTTTAACCTGGAAACATTCAATCAATGTTTATTGTTGAATGCGAGGTTTGATCTGAAGTTATAAAGGAACTTGAGTGTTATTGAACAGACACATCTAACTAAAATGCAAAATTTTGAGAGTTAGTGCACGCACGTGCAATATTTAGTTAAAGTATTCAGTTATTTTTTTTTGTTATCGAATCTTCTTTGGAAACGTAAATCAGTCAATTTTGTGTCCATTACTTATCATTAATCACATATTTGCTGTTCCCAGAAACCTTCCATCCTCTCTTCCATCATTCAATCATCATCATCATAATCTTCCTGCACTTGTCTCATATAACTTGGGATCGGTGCAGCATGTTTTCTTCTTCCATGCCATCCATCGTTTCATACAATCTTTTATTTATTCAAAAACTTAACTAAACCATTCCAAATAAAACTAATTAACTCTTCTAATCAAGCTCAGCGAGAAGAAAGAACCATCACATCTATAACGGAAACCTATTTTAGGCCAAAAGCCCCAGATACCACCAACGAATTTCTTGGAACTTTAAAAACGCTCCATAAATTAGTTCGTCTTCATGCGGGCATAGCTTTGCTGTGTACTTCGATGCTTATCAACAGGAGAATGTTGGAGCAAATATTTCTTCTGACGGTTATTTATTTATATATTATTTATTGTAGGTACACCAAGTTAAGACACAGAAAAGGAAACAGGAAAGGGTTTATAATAATCTTGTAGAAATATACAGAAAAGTTGAGACGTAGTCGATTGTTGTGGCCCTGTGTGTGATGCGGAGAAATTACGAGCATATCACAAGAAATATGTTAAGGTTAAATATATATAAAAAAATGTTATTTCATTGTTATTAACAATGAACAATGTGACTTTTTCAATTGATTGTATTTTCTAAGTTTATCTTGGACATCGCTCGCTGACAACGGTGAAGGAAGACATCGTGTAAGTTTCATCCATAGGTGTAATAGCTACAAGGCGTTCCAGTGCGAGGAAAAATAAATAAATACAGAATAAGTAAATGGATGACTATAAGAAAAGAGGCTGAAATGAAAAGATAGAGTAAAACATGATAAGGCTAGGCTAGTCAAATCTGACAAGACGGCTGATAGAGATGTTGGTATGGAAGCAGAAGACCAATGTGCTGTACCGACCACAAATAAATTGGGATAAGATCATGAAAGGGAGAGGACAGCCCGATGATAGTTGATACAAAGTTATAAAAAAACACGAAGCAGTCTACAATCAAAATACCGGCTATTCGTACCCAGCTCGCCTCTTTACAGCGTGTTTTAGTGCATAACGAGATTGAAAAAGAGATGGTAATGCTCATTGTATGCAAACTGCAACGATCCAGAAATCGATTGTCTGATTGAATCTCTCGAGAGTTGCTCAATGTGTCGAAGACCGTGACATGTAAAAATCCTTTTCAAAAGTCGTATTTTTTAAGAACCAGTGATTTCGGAAATTGAATAGATTTATTGTAGGATGAAGAAGAATTTTGGATACGAATCGCCGTTTACTCTAATCAAATAACACCTTCGTTTATTTAAGACGAAAAATACACTTTTTAATGCACTTATTTAGATCTACCATTTCAGACGCAAATAAAACAAAAATAGTTGTTTGAATCTTCCTCAATTACAGCACCAATTGCAAATGTAGCCGCGAATTCCCTTCTTATTAGATATCGTGTTGACCCGGGACCTCGGCATTAAGCAATTTAACCCATTAAGCGGAGCATTCGGCTGATTGTTGCAATCAACGACCGTACATTGATTGACACAACCTAGATGGAATTAGGACTCGTTCCATTGATACAGACAGGTCATCAACTGTCTGTCAATGTCAACGACTGCTTGTATAACGAAGACTTTAGCTTATCTAATGATTAAGTGGTATTATAAGTTAGATTGATATGGTTTGGGATTGTGAAGAGAAGGGATGAAACGTATGTTACTGAAAGAGTTCTGTATATAAATGTGAATGGATGGGAAGGAAGCGGGCGATCAAAGAATAGATGGATGGAATGTGAGGAGATGTGAAAGAAAATGGGGTCAGTGACGTATGATTTGACCAAGTAACAAGAGACAAGGGCAGGAAGATGACGATGATAAATAATAAGTAGATTGACTGCTTAACATAGCTATATTTAAGAATCTGAACAGTAAAATCACATTAAGAGCATCATCGGTTAAGGAACTTTTGAAACAAATCTTCGTGAACGATCCATACACGGTCATATTCATGTAAAAGTGAATCAAGATGTGTTGGACAAACATCGAACGGTTCACATTCACGGTGCACATAAGCTATAACGCGGCAGTCACGATTCGACGTCAAACTCCAATGTGCACGTGTTACCGAACTGGTTTGTCGAGAGTTCGACACGAGTAACGATCGACATCGATGCCTGTACCGAATACTGTAGTAATATTGTATGGAGAATAATTTTGGATAAGATACTTCGTAATCCTTACAGAGTGGAGGGGTTCTTTCGGATTGAGGCATATTGCCAAGAGCAATTCCACCAAGTACTGCAAGGAGTCTGTACTTAGATGAGTAAATTCGTGATTCTGAAAAGGATTCTTTCGAGGCACATGATCATGAGAAAGCAGAGAACTTTTTAAGACCCTGTCCCTGAAAGTCTAGAGCCTAATTCGCAACTGCAGCAAAAACAAGAAATAAGGCAATTTTTTTAAACCTTGTGTCACTAAATTACTTCTTTTTTTTGTCGCAAAAGTAAAATGTGTTTCAATTGTAATTGGTAACTGCAATATCGGGATTAAATGACAAAGAAAAAAGACTCGTTTATACCACCCATTAAAAACCACTAATCCGTGGCCACAAAACAAACAGCTTAACTAGTACTTAACGTACAAAATATACGATGTGGGTGCCTGTATGGCAGTATTGCTGTATGAATAGCATGCATTGCATTACAGATAACGGTACAAGCAAGGCATGCCCGCATCGGAATAGTTACGCAACGGATTATGCTGCTATGATAGACTTGGTCGATCAAGCAGGAAGGTCGTGAGAAACGTTGATTCATTATTCAGTGGTGCAGCGCACTTTGGAACTATGCCCGTTTGAAAGCTGCGTGTTATGGACCTGATAGTTTATAATAGAATCCATACTTTTTACCCGACTGCCGAAGGAGGTTAAAAAGTATGGATGGTAATGTGTTTATCAGTCTTTGTATGTCTGTAAGTATGTATGTATGTTTGTCCCTATGTGGCGTTCTAGGGAACAAACGCATTGGCCGATTTTGATGATTCTTACGTCGATCGATTCGTCTTAACCCTGCGAGTGTCACTGGCTACAATAAAATTAGAAAATAGAAAAATAGCGGGTTTTGGGCGCCATATTGTGAGGGCTCAAATTTTTTTTCTTCCAAACCCATCGTGTGGGGTATTAAAATAAAGAGGTTCAAGAGGTGATTACAAAAATATATAACACTTATTATGTTTAAATGTATAAAATTCAAAAAAAGAAACTAGGTATATTGCTGTAAATAAAAAATAAATTAACAAAAAACCCGACTGCTTAAAAAGCGAACTAAAAAGACGTAGTGCAGTCGGAGGACACATATGGTTTTGGTCAGCCAGCTCGCGCATAATTATGTATCCTCCGACTGCACAGCACGACTTTCTTCTAGTTTACTCCTTTTTAGTTCGCTTTTTAAGCAGTCGGGATTTTGTTATTTTTTTTTATTTTTATTCTTCTTGTTCTTTCGATTACTCAAACTACAAAATCTTGGCCGACAAATACATGTAACTACTTGACAGCTCTTTCATTCGCCACGTTCCTTTCAATCCAGTTTGAGGTGGTCGGGCATAAGGAGGTGGACCATATCCTATTAACCCTTTAACCGCTTGGCTAAATATCAATTGTCGTGCCCCTAGCGCGAGGCTACAAATCGACAAAATAATACCTACAATAAATAAGGAGGGGCAATCGTTGTATCGATAAAAAAAAGTCAAAGAATTTTTTATGTTTTTATTTTAAATCAGCCTTATGGCTTCTACAAACAGGCGCGACACAAAGAAACCGCTCATGTTTTTGTGTCGCGTGTCGCGCCTGTTTGTAGGACCTTTAAATTAACCACCCTAATCACTTTCTTCGTATCACAATCGTTCATCTTTAAGCTAATAAGTAAATGTTTTTAACAGTTACTAATTGTTTAACCTTACTAAATTCGAATTGTTTACATCACAATAATCTCAATCAATAATGAAATATGGGACTATTTAAAAGGGGGCCTACAGACCAATGTTCTTCAATAGTGAGCCTTTTATTCCTTGTAAAGAGCATCGTAAGGGCTAAAAAGATATAAATGTCATGAACAGTCACATCTTGCCACCTTTTTAAACGAGCGTACACCCTTAGATCCGTATGCCTGACATAGAATTGGTGATATTTGTTAGTAAAATAACATATTTTTTCTACTAAATCATTGCCACAAAAATGTTCAAAAATATCCAGTTCCGAGGAGTCGCTGCTCAAAGGTACTGAAGGTGATACCCCCGAAATAAATTCGTCAAAGTTTTCTTTATGAGGTACAGTTATGTCTAACGTCCAATTAATGCCTTCATTGTCGTCATGATCCTGAAATGACAAATTAAAATTTATTACGTAAGTATATTATTTTTTATATTCATTAGGTAGGTATATAACTTTAACAAAAAGGAACCTAGTTAGCGTTCCTGCACACGATGCCGTCACCGCGCCGTCGCCGCGCCGACGCCCGCCGCACAGTTACACTGTAGAATACGAGTCGCGCGAAGCCCGCCACCGCGCCGCCACCGCGCGCGTTCCCGTCCCTGTCTCGTTTGATTCATTCCATTGATTCCATTACCGACCGCGTACGAACGTGCACGCCGCGAGATCGCACGCAGCCGGTACCTAATGGAATGAATCAAACAGACAGGGACGGGAACGCGCGCGGTGGCGGCGCGGTGGCGGGCTTCGCGCGACTCGTATTCTACAGTGTAACTGTGCGGCGGGCGTCGGCGCGGCGACGGCGCGGTGACGGCATCGTGTGCAGAACGCTTATTAAAGTTATCTTTTTTTTAAAGATAACTCATGCACTAGGAATAATTCCTGTGTAGCTTGGGACTTCACAAACACACAAGTCACGGACACAAAACAGCTACACCCAAAGAGAATATAACCACTAGAGAGCTTATAGGCCGATTTCTTCGAAGCACACGACTCACTACCGCGGGCCGGGAGACGAGGAAGAACGCGCGGCTGCAATTGGTCAGTTCAAAGTAAGTTGCGTAGGTATGGCTATCGTTAGGGTTGATCAACTCGATTAAGGGAAAATTGTCGATATCGATAAAATGGATTTTAACATTATTAAAAATACTCAATTAAAATCATATAAATATTATTTAATAAAAATCAATCAATTACAAATATAAATATGTGTGTCGGGGACATAGAGAAACAAAAAGTATTTTTCCAAATCGGTCAAGCCGTCTACGAGTAATCCGGGAACATAATACATAAGAAAATTCGACGAACTGAGAACACCCTCCTTTTTTTAAGTCGGTTAAAAGTAGATAGATATTTTTTCATACATTTTTTATTAAGTTTAATTTTATTATTATCGATATCGACTTCAGCTATTAAAAGTAACAGCACAGATATTTAAAAATACAAAGGGAGAGAAAGGGATAGAAGCATTAGAATTGTCTAGTGAAAGAGCGAGACTTTTTCAAAAGACATCAACGCGGGACTCAAAATTGTGCTCGTTTACCCCATCCACCATTTTAACTAGATCCCTGCGGTGTCTCATAATCTGATTAAATTAAAAATAATGTTCGTACTGTTTACTTACCGATGAAAAGTTATGCCATCCTTTTTGTAACTAGATGTCTTGGCATGTTTCCCATACCCCTTTACGGCGCATGAGGGCATTTTTATGCGTTATAATTGCAATAAAAAGATAAAACAATTTGTATTTATTTAGCGTGCATACAGGTCTAATAACTGGACACAACTAAAATGGTTACTAGTACCGAAGCCTTTACATAGGCGACAAAATACTAATAGTTTTCGAGCGTCGGGGCACTGTATGCGCCGTCAAGTGGTTATATCGTCGTTGGCTACACCCAAACTCGAATAATGATTTATGAAAGAGAGAGAGAGAGAGAGAAAAAGAGACAAACGCGAGTGCGAGTGCCTGTCCGGCTTGGTAGGTACTGTCACAGTACCTTAATAATGGTAAGGACAACATACAACACGGTTCCAAATTTGAACAATCAATAGGATATGTAGGTAGTTAAGTAGGTAATATAGGTAATAACAGAATTACATCACAATATTTAAAATACTATTTCGATTCATCAAGGAGTTACCTAAACCCAACGAAAGTCTTATTTATACCTATACCTACTGAATAATGTGCAAATAACCTAAGAAGAAATTGAAATAGGTACTTACCTCTCCATCACTTCTAAATTCTATCGAATCGGATAATTCCAATTCGTCGTCACACTCGTCGTAGTCACCTTCTAATATTCTTAATAATTCCTCAGTAGTCGTCATTATTGAAAATTGAAATGTGACTATTTTATCGACAATGCACAAATACCAACGAACAACATTAATGGAACTTTCCATTCGTTTGATCCGCTTGTGACGTAGGCAGTGGTCGTATTAATGTGACAGCCGCGCTAGACTAACTAGAGAAATATGTTGCAAGCATAGGAGTCAAGGGATGGGAACTAACGTCAAATGTTGGCATTATACAAAGATCGTGAGGGATATTTTTCTTATGAATAATAAGGAAAAGAATTAATAACACAAGGCAATATGTTAAATTTAACTTTATTTGGTATGACACCGTTTATTTTATGCTGAATGATGCATTATACCTGATTATTTAACTGTTTGTTATTTCGTTTTTAAAATGCGCATTGCATTGTATCCCATCCCTATGGTCATATTTATGCGACGCGCGCGATAGACGCCGAAGAAAATTTCAAGCTGCCAATTACTTATTTTTGTTTAAGTTTTTTGAATGCTTAGAGTTATGACACATAATTTTAAGTAATTGTTGTAAATAATAGCTCTATTTAATAATAGTTTTAGTTGTACCACGCAATTAATAGGACGAAAATAGAACGAAAAAATCATGCATGTTCTCTGTCGCAGAAATACGACACGCGCGGTAGGGACACGGAAATATTTGTCGCATATATGCGACACGCGCGGTTAAAGGGTTAAGGGGCTCCATTGGTACTGTGTTTTGAATTCATACTATTATCATAAACGTGAAAGTAACTTTTGTATGTCAGGTGTTTTCATGATGCTTTAGATGAAAATTGACACAGGTATAGGCCATGTCCTGGATTTGTACATAGAATGCTTTTTATCCTGAAAGTATGTCCACTTGGAATAATTTTGGACTATCATGTGTACGCAGCCGCAGAACTTAATGTTATATAATAAACATATGAGTCTTCGTTTTGTAGGGTTCCATATCCAAAGGGTAAAAACGGGACCCTATTACTAAGACTCCACTGTCCGTCTGTCTGTCACCATGCTGTATTTTATGAACCGATGATTTGCACAGATGATGTATTTCTGTTGCCGCTATAACAACAAATACTAAAATCAGAATAAAATAAATATTTATGTGGGGCACCCATCGCAAAAAACTGCATAAAAGTCACCTTTGTTGAAAAAGGTGATTTTTATGCAGTTTTTTGCGATAGCAGTACGGAACCCTTCGTGCGCGAGTCTGACTCGCACTTGGCCGGTTTTTTTATTCATCATACTCCTATCCTTACCTATCCCAATTTATTTGAAGTCGGCTTAGGACGTCTTCTACTTCCATACATCACTGTTTGCCTTCATGTCAATAGTCACCTTCTTTTAGATATATATCATCTTTCACACAATCCATCCATCTTTGGTCTTCCTCTACCCCTACAACTTACAAGCATATCTTTACATTCATACTCAAAACTTCAGGACATGTTCCTCATTCGTCCGCATCATGGTCATACAACCTTCTGCAGTTTTTTTCTCAAACAATGCGTTACAGGGTAGGAAGGAAGAGATTTTTGCATTTACAAACACCGAAAACAATCGAAAATGACATTGCTATTGAACTTTACATTGTGCAAATAAGCAGTGTCATGTCATTGACACTCAGTTTTGTTCATTTGTGGTCAACATTTTTTTCTCGTTGTCATCCTGCAATTTAAAAGAGTTGGACACGATACACGAACTCGCTTTGTGATACATGAATAATACACGGATGCGTCATAATAAATATGAAAGGTGCGATTTAACGATATGCCGCTGCGAATGTGATGAATTTTATTACAGAATACTAGGCGGTCCTCACGTACATATTTCCATTTATTTACTCGGTGCCGGAATGTAATGAACAGACGAGGAATGTAAAGAATAAGCCACTGTAGGGCCTTTTTTATGGATGCAAATGACAGTTCAAAAAAGAATCGGTAAATGAAAACAGTTCGAACAGGTTCGAAATTACAAAATTGCTAAAATCTATTCTTTCTCTTACTGATGTTTACACAGGTATCTAGAACCTTACAACCATCGGCCGATCGTTCGTATCCGAACGTGTGATCAAAAATTAAACTGTTCACAGAAGCGAGGCGCACTTTCACTCAAATGAAAAGCAATGCTTAGTAATTATAAGTGAGATGCGTGAAAGTAGGTAATTTAGTTTGTGTTTGTTGTCACGATAAGATTTGCGAGCCATTATGTCTGCACTGCCGATAATTTATAGTCTATGACGAATAGTCGGCTATTTGGCTATAGTTAGGCGCACCTCTAGTGGCATCGCGCGTCTTGCTTTTTATTTTGTTGTGAGCAGAGGCACGAGGCGTTGCCTAATTACTTCTAGGAATCATTAAGCATCCTATACTTAAGCATAGACCGTAAGCATGATTTTCGGAATCGTGCTGTTTGGTAAACAAATAAAGTATGAAAGGGTAAATATGTAAATATCACAAGCGCTTTGCCAAGCATGGCTGACTGGATAGTTGCCGCTAAGGATAGATGAGAACGCATGAAAAAATTGTGAGCAGAGAATTTGTGACCTTGTAACCAATCAATCAACGTTATGTAATTAAACATTTACGAATAAAAAAATCGTGGTTTTAAATTTTATCAATAAATAACTTTCTCTTTTTATTTGACGTTAATTTCTGCCAATAATTTACAAACAATCATGTAACAGATGCTCTCAAAACGGTGAAGGATCGTCCGGAAGCCATCATGACAATTGATCTAAAACTAAAAATTCGAAGACATTAGCCCAGTGCGTGCGCAGGTGTCACATGTCTTCGAATTAAGTTTGTGTAATGAATTATATCCCATTTCCTCTCACATCCAGCTTGTATCCCGGAATTGAGAATATTGTCAGCTAATTATGATGTAAAAAAAAGCTTCATCATATCGCAAAAAGTTACCAAACAGTATTTATCAGTTTCATCTCTATTACAACAGAATGCTTGCCCACTAAAACGTTTAATTACTGTGTTTGCGTGGAACGGAACGCAATCCGCAGTAATTTACTAACATAATTACCGCATTCCGTTACATTATTCGGAATTTCAACATTAGGAACGCGATTTTTGTGATAAAATTCGATACTTCGATGAAAAATCCTTTCTATTTGCAATTTTTTTTTAGGATAAAGGTTTCCCGCAACGTGACAATGGGACAACTATGTTTTCCCAAATACGTTAACTACGTCGGCTTTACGTCTAACCACTTACCAAATGCAGTATTTTATAGACATTGTTCTACGGATATGTGTTTCCCCAGAAGAGTTTACGCAGTAAATAATTGTCGCCTCTGTCTGTGGGAGTCTTAAATATTATTTCATTAGCATTAAAAATGTAGTAAAAAAAACGCATATTTTCTCTAAATATCCGGTTTGCCGATGACATAGTCCTTTTTGCTACTGCTCTGGAACTACAAACTACGCTAAAAGATCTAAGCACGGCAAGCCTCAAAGTCGCGATAAATCGATCCAAAACGAAACTATGACCAACAGCATTAAGGCCGAGGTGGGCAGGAAATTCAATATGTCGATGAGTATATCCACTTGGGCCAGTTAGTTTCTTTCGTAAACAGGCAGGAGAAGGAAATTGATCGCCGAATCGAAAAGGCCTGGATAAGCTTCTGGTCCATGAAGACGCTAATGAATGACGATTTATCGATCTACCTGAAGTGAAGATTCATCGACATGTGGTATTATCAGAATATCAGCTGATAGGCAACAGTTGCCTACCTGTACTATTATTATCATCAAACGAACAGTGTGGCCATCATTTGATAATACGTCTGTGCGACGTACTAATTGATTATGTTAATATTGCCCCAGACTGTTTTTGAGGAAGGTCAGAAATTGGTAAAAAATTGCCTAGAATAGTTTTATACAATTTATTTTTTCTGCGATGGTAAAAAACCGGTCAAGTACGAGCCGGACTCGCGCACGAAGAGTTCCATGATATTATCGCAAAAAAACGATAAAAAAATCACGTTTTTAGTATGGGAGCCCCACTTAAACATTTATCTTATTCTGTTTTTATTATGTAGTATTAGTAACGACAACAGAAATACATCATCTGTGAAAATTTCAAATTTCTAGCTATCACGGTTCATGAGATACAGCCTGGTGACAGACCGCTAGCTAAGACTCCGGTCTTAGTAATAGGGTCCCGTTTTTGCCCTTTGGGTACGGAACCCTAAAACCGTTTTTTTCCCGGTCGTAACCTACCTAAGCGTGTCCTTTTTTCGTCGTAGCCAATAATCAAGTATTTTATGTTTGGGCCGCTCTGGGTCTACCATAAAAATTTGATGAGTCTCTCAGACGCATAGTTCCCACAAGCTTCTCCAAAAAGTCTGGTCTACATTTAAATGAAGGAAATGAACGGTAACTTTATACTTACATTTTACGTTTTATAACGAGCATTCAAAGCAATAATTCTGCGTTTATAAAGATGCAATAAACTCAGAAGCATTACCTGTTATCGCCGGGACAGACGGCACAAGGACAGCTGAGACAGGATATCTATAACGTGTGACATACTTCACATTTCCATTTACATGCAGTAAGGAAATACACCGATTTCATTCAAAAGTAAGACTCTGGTTACAAACTCAGGCATTGTCAAAGGCGTTCGACTACCAAGAGAGGTGTCTGGCCTATTCCCAAAGAGTAATAAAAGTACATCGCCATTCGTCCTCCTAATAGTTTCTACAGAGCCTTAGAATCAGTACAGTAATTAACATTCCAAAGTCTACATTACTTTAAAATCAGTCTTACTTTTTCAACATCAAATGTGCCGGTCATAATGGCTTTGGACGGGGCCCATCTACAAAAAAATGTAAGGTATGAAGGTACGTCCCGGAGGCTTCGGGTGCCTTTTCTAAAAGGTAATCGCTCGGAGGTTTCGTTTTTTTTTTTCGTAGAAGGCAAATGCACAAAGAGTTGAGGCAGCTGCCAAGTTCAGCTGGCTGGTTGATCTATCTTTAAGTTTTTTAAATGTCACCTGGAGCTAACGTCAAATGGTTCGCTTACGATTAATGGAAATGCGTTTAATAGACATCTTAAATTGTGTTAATCAGTTCATTACAGATTATTACAATTCTTTGTGTAAGTTAAAAAATATTCTAGATTGAGAACTTTACAGTTACTAACTAGTGCTATAATTCCTACTCCGGTTTTGTGCTTCAGTAGAAAATTGCCGCAACATTAATCACAATGATAATAAAAAACCTTGTACGGAACCTCGACACTCATTACACTGTCAACGTAACGTATGTTTTCTGCAAACAATGCATAATTGACTTCCGCGAAGAACAAGCTTTGAAATTCCGAAAGAGTATTTGCGTTTCTTGTATAAAAAGATTTTATGTGCTACAGCAAAATAGAATTCGGTTAAAAACTTTATAAGTCCTCATTACAGGTTATAAATTCGAGTACCTATGTATTGGAAAAAAACCAGAACATTCGTGCCTTATTCACTTGAAAGTAGAAAGAAACAATGATAAAAGCAAAGGACAGGTATTGCCAGTGGCGCCTCCCTTCTCAATTTACATAAACACTTTACTGAATGCATCTGTAAACTTTTGCTAACATTGAAGACACTTTCTTGTTTCCTTGACCCACTATACTTGAACACGCTGCTTTGTCAGCTACTTCAACAATATGACGGATTAGTCGCACAAAAGGTGGACTCCTCTTGAGAATATTACGCTTCATAGACGTACGTTTGCTGTATGCGTCCAATAGACGTACGTTTGAAAGAATATGACTGCATTAACGGGTTAAAATTAGATTTGTATTTGTAGAGTTGAATGTTTGTTATGTTCTTTTTTTAAATCCATACGTGACTTTCCTTTCCTGTATAATAATCTTGAAATGTAAGATAATATCGATTCGTAGATTGCTTGTATTTGCGATGTAAATAATTTATTGACTGGCACACCATGTTTGTACGTTCGCGGTTTCACAGCATGAAATCTGCATTCGTATGAATCGAATTGAAATATTCACACCATGCCACGGGGCGGGTAACGAGTAATTTACTGAAACCAACTGGAAACAAGACAATTCGATATACAAGGCGAAAACGGCAACTTTTTTGGGAATATAGATACTAAAAATAGTTCGAAAATATGACTAAAATGTGACTCAAAATTCTGACTCATGAAAATCGAAGTCTATCTATACTTGATAGCTATCTAAAGTTGTTTTACAATGACGATCTATTTAACTTAGTAACTACTCTACGTAAACTCTCGGAAATTCTTCAAAATCGAAGTACCTATGCACTCGACGTCAGCCGAGAAACGTGCCAGTATCACATTTCCTCCTAGATAATCGTTTTATCATTATTATAACAACATACAAATAACGTTAAAGTGTCTGTTTACAATAAATATACTGTTTAACAAAACGTGTCTGATTGACGTAACACGGGGCAGTAGTATTCTGAAAACATCAGAATTAGTTCTCAGAATATCTCAGTTTGTGTAGCTAGTTCTCGAAATGGAGAATCTTTGACAGGCTTAGTCAGTATTATTCCGAAAATGCATCTGTTCTGCCTGTTCTTACTCGATCTATCCTCATTCAATATTCTAATCTAAATATTCTTCTCTCGCAATCAATATTATAGTCTTCGCCGTATGAGCACAGGAAAGTTTGCCTAAATTGTTAATCGGTTATTGCTGCTATTTGTGTTCCGTTGGTACCTACGATTCTCATAGATAAATAAAACTTATGCAATTTAATTATTAAATTTTTAACCGACTTCCCAAAAAGGAGTTTCTATGTTCGACATTATGTATGTCTTTTTTATGTTTGTTCACCGATATCTTCATCAATTGTGGACCGATTTTGAAAATTATTTTTTGTTAGAAAGAATATGTTCCGATATTGGTCCCATTTTAAATTGGTGAAGATCTGATGAAGTACTTCGAAGATAGACAACAGAACTCTTCAATAAATAACGGCAAATCTCTCAATTTTTTTTGTTTGGAAGTCGGTAGTATTTTTTTGAAAAAGTTTATTTTATTTTAACACAACAAAATAATGCCAGCCCCAAACTCAGAAATTTTTACCAATGTACAGTGAGGGAAACGAATTGTTAGTCAGATAATAGTCTTATCAATTTATTGACATGTAGGTATAGTATCATTAGACGACTATAGATGCAATCAATGTTGAATTTACTGTCAATTTAAATTACAATTATTTTCATCGAAATTAAATTAAAATAAGGCATCCATATTACATGGAACCCGAATCTTTCTTAGTTGAATCTCAACAAAGACTTCTATTCATTTAAATGATTGAATATCTAAATAGCACACACAAAAAACATTAAAATGCTATCATTGTAACTGGATTAATAGCACAAGTGTTTTTAAAACAGTTCTCTTAATTTGTGAGTTGTGGCCTTATTTCATTGCAGCACTCTCCCTGTAAGTTTATCGGAAGAATATAGACCGATCTTTCGTAATATACCTACGAATAAACATTGTGAAAACTTTCGATTTTTATTACTTACTGCTTTTTGTTAACACAATGTATTCGCTTGTGCAATGGATTTGTATAAAAATATACAGTGTGGCGGTCTAAAGTAATTTCGTGTTGCGTAATCGCTCGTAGCGTATGTAGTGTTCATTTAATTTAGGACTTACAAACATACCATAAGTAACCGTATATTCATTAGTAACGGAACAATTTACGTTCCAAGTATTGGAACTTGGTAACCTATTCAGTTGCTCCTTTGTACCACTAAATAAGATGCCAGTAGAAAATTAGGCGTTGAGGGCCCCAACCCAAACGGTCTACCAACGACCCAATTGAAAATTAGGTAGGTAGGTATATTTACATTTGTTTATTTGAGGCTATCTCTGGACAAAACGATATTTTATAGTACTCGTTTGCCATGAAATAAAAACGCTAATAGGTAAGTAAGATACTAATAATTAATTTCGCACGTTTTCAACTTCTAAACATCACGTAGTCTTTCGAAATTAGTTCTTATATGCAAACTAAACAAAACCTAACAGGATACATAGGTTATCATTAGTTTAGGATTTTTTTCCCACTCACCTACATTATTTCATTTATACCGTAACGATGTAACGTAACGATGTGTGTTGCAAGTTTATTTTATTTTGTAACTCAATGGCAGTTATTGCGCGCGCACGTATGGACGCCAATAAAGAATATTGCAATACTTTATACTCGCGGAGTCGCGAATACGGTTTACAAAATACTGTTACTTTGTATAAAATGTATGATTGTATATTTGGAAATACGTACGAAGAGCATTTACATAGACAAAGCAAATATTCTCTATCTTTATTGGAGTTCCTTTGTGTTAATCGCCGTTGCGGTCATGGCGAATTTACATCAGTTTCGGACGTTTCGGTTACATTACAATTTTATTTTCATGTGATGATGTGATCCATCACCAAATTAAAGGTAGACCCGAGTTCCCGAGTTATTCTGTGTTAAAATTGAAACGTCAACGACCAGATGTTTTCAATCTTCGAAGCCTTGCCAAAGACCATCAAGCGTTTGTACCAAACCTATTTAATAACCGCGTCATTAAGCTTAGCCACGTCCAGCCACTTTCAATGTCCACGGTTCTTTAAACCCAAGATTATTCGCATGCTAATGTAGAAGCCGGCGAAAGTACATTGTCTTGACACTTTCACATTAACATGCAGACATAATACCTTCGTATGGGTTCCTGGTAACTATCACGATAACTTATAACTGTGTGTTTAGCATAGGCAATGTTTTTATGAGCGTATTGTCTGTACACGGAACGGCGGCAGATCTTCGCTGTTTCTACATGCCTGGTCACGCGGTGGTTAGTTCACGGCAATGGGTAAAGTATTTTCCTCCTCTATCCTCTAATAAACCCATGTGGATGACTTACAAAAACCATAATGTTCCTTGGAGATCTATTGACTTCACACTTGAGATGGCCAAATAGAGCCTTAGACAGGATCTAGGTCTACATAATGATAAAGGTTTTGTTACATTTCTACTGTCCAATTTGCAATACCGCGTCAATCCAATTATGTCATTCTCTATTACGCTGGCCAACTCAATTCGCGTTAAGTCATTAGCATCAGATAATCATCATGCCGTTACCAAACCACCGACAGTGTTGCCACACTCGAAATAAGTTCAGCATATTGTGTAGATACGAAAGAAGTTTTTAATGGCCTTCGCGCACAATACGTCATTCAAGAGTAAGAATATTAAGAAAGTCTTGCAAGCGAATGGACTGTGGAGGTAGTTAAAAGTTAGTCAAAGTTGAGCTTTTGTCATGGAATGTCGTTGACATTTCATGTCATCATTATGATTAGGTTTATCTATAATCGACAAAACTAATCACGATTATGATAAAGCTGATTGTTGCTTGCCAATTTATAAGATTTTGTTAATAGTATTACCTATTCAATAAAATAACACTTAAGAGGAAGAAAAAGTCGAAGGCGCCATAAGCTTTCTCTGTATTGTCAGTATTGTCATTCTGTGGCTTCTGAACAAAATGCCTTTAAAGGGATTTTATTTTATGGGTTTCTCTACGGAGCAAGTTCTTTGTCAAAGACAGACAATGGACGTCTACCTAATAGTTTTAACAAACACTTTAATTTCGTTGGGAAATAACGCTAATTATGGCGCCTAGCGAACTTTAGATTTGTCATTTAAGGCGATATATACGCCCCAATGTAAACGCAGTACTGGCCGTGCGCCCGCTCGATGCCAAAATATCAATATTGAATCTCCTTTTCAACAGTTTTGTTTGCAAAATGTTATGTGATTTACATATGCTATGTCAGTTATGAAGAAATTCCAGTCGTCAATTTTTCTGTGTAAAAATATTTTTAAACATCCAATTTGCTTTGGAGGAGTATCCAAAAGTTGCGAAAAATATCGTATTACTAATTATTTTTTTAAAGCAAAACTATTTGTTATACGAAAAATTTTCAAACCTTTTAACCAAGCCGTTACTAAAGAGTAGGTATGCTTTAGGAAGATACCGTTTTACGGCACTAAAGCGCATGTAGGCCCTTAAAAGGGAATTATTTCGAGACCTTCTTTAACTATTTAGTGCTGTTAATTAATTAAGTCAGCAAGACTTAATTAATTAACAGCACTCTGTTAAGATTTTTATTTATTTCAGTAATATTACCTACAGCTTTTGATCTCCATAATTTAGCCGATTACGTGTGTAACATTTTCTACTAAACGTCTTATCTAAATTACATTAATCATGTCGAATACATTTAATGCGGCGAAATCAGATGATAAATCAGAAAGCGGATCTGTCACCAAGATATATAGTTATGAAGAAAACTGGCACTAAATAATGTAAACAAGAATCAATCAAAATATGTTCAGTACTCCAAAGGATACTGATGTTGTTCGCAGTGTAATCAGCCAAGGACTTGAAGACAAGTACTTCCTGAGAATTTTTCCTCTTTCAAAGTGTCTATGGCGCCAAGATAGGCGTAGCCGGAAATAAAGTTTGTGGACAGCAGCAGAACACGGAAAACTAGTGGGAAAAATTCGATAGAATTACTTGTAAATAGATGATCGTAGAATAGATGAGTAAAAGGAAGTGTAGGTGTTTTTGGTCACTTAGATCAGCCTAGATGTAAACTAGACAGCGATTCGAGATCGTTCACTAGGTACTATAGTTCTCGCCAAACTTCTTGGTCGCCCTGAAGTTGGCTTTCCGATGAGCAAGGCGCGGCGCGGTGCTGTTTTTGTATGACACTTACTACTGCGCAGTCATTGTAGCCAACTTCAGGAAGGCGAAGAAGTTTGACGAGAACTATACATAGAAAAACTAAGTCTTTTCTAGTTCGGAACATTTCCATCGAAACGAGGCAAAACAGAACAGAAGGTAACACAGCAACACAACATTCACAACCTTCAAATGATTCATCCAATTATTTTGGGAAGTCTATATTTGGCTGTATTTGGCTAGTTTAGTATTTTTCAGCGGCTAATCAACTTCAATAGAATAGATTAGAATAGGTACTCTTTATTATGTACACCATATAAGTTACAGAAAGTATAGAAGAAGTAAAAATTACACTGGGTGACACAATGGGCGGCCTTATATGTAAAAGCGATCCTTTCTTTTTTTAATTCTTTTTTTTATCTTTTTATTTTAAACTACTTTCTAGTTTACCAGAGGTACGGCGATGCGCCTTCGGTACGTGCATGGTGGACATCCCACCCATACGCACTAAACGTTTTGGGAATACTTTTATTATCATCATCATCAGCCTTATAATGTTCCCACTGCTGGGACACAAGCGTCCTCTATATGAGAGGACTTTTATTATTTTTACTCTTGGACTTTTATTATGCGTAAGTACAGCTAAGTATGGAGTGGAATTCCCTGCCGGTGACAGTGTTTCCCGATAGCTACAATCTAGGGGTCTTTAAGTCAAGAGTGAACAGGTTACTTCTAGGCAAGCGTGCTTCACCGTCGACCATATCATCGCTTACCATCAGGAGAGATAGTGGTCAAGCGTGAGACTATCAACAATAAAAAAATGGAAAAGGTTTAACGCTCGTGAGACTTCGATCTTAACAGGGGTCTAAACGTAGATAACGTAGCAACAGTACTTAAGTTCGTTCTAAGTGGAGAGGTCAGTCCCTCGTCCATCTATAAGTACAAAAGTAACCCTTACTTTACTTACGATGTTAACGACTTCGGACTGGCGTGGGATGACACGAGGATAATGTGTTTTTTATCTTTTATTTTTCTTCCAGATCGACGGCAAAGAAACAGGCTAGGCTACGAGTTAAATAGGTGTTGAAAAGTCTTAAAGAAATGGGTTCTTATAAAATCTAAATTTTGATTTAGGGACCGAAAGTGTTAAGCAATATCAAACTCCCAGCCCTCTTGTGAACTGTCATTTCTAAAAATAATAAGATGTCTAACATTTTTATGCCTCGACTGTACATCATTTAAAATCAAGGTCTGTTGCTGTAATTAATTAGTCTTTTTATAAAATATTCAAGACTGATCCTTCCATATATACTCTTGATTAATGAAACTCTTTGTTCCACTCTGTATTCAGATCCCAAAGGCGGTGTAACATTAATTGGTCTCGGTATTAGAGACTACATAATAAAAAGGTTCAACAACCCTTTTCTACGTGCAGGTATGGTGAGATTCCTCTATTTTTTCTTTTTCTTTTTTGATAATAATATTCGATTGTCATACGAAGTTCGCGCGTGATTTGAATTTCGATTAAATTATTTCGGCACAATGCGAGGCTGTCTATTAATTTTATACGACGCTTTGTTAGATATCGATAAATTAGTGCTTAAAATGTCACAATAGATGTTGATGGCACTATTATTTTGCATTTAATCACTAGGACCAAATTATTCGGGATAATTGCTAATTTATTCCGAGTATGTTTACAATAGAAATAGCGCTAGCTCCACTGCCTGGTAGCAATAATTTATATTTATAAATCCTGTAGAATCTGTTTAATTTTGCCAATGATGGCCAGTGCCACCAGGAATATTTTTTTACCATTTCACTGTAATGAATAAGTATGTATTTAATATTTAGCCGGTTTCTAGTAAATTTTCGAATTGTTATCGTATTCCTATTCCGTGAATAATTGAAAACAATCTCAAATATCGATAACTGGTTCTCTATAGATCAAACATTTTGTAAATACTTGACAGTTGTTGTTGCACTTGGTTAGCCAGGTACTTCTCAACAAAATGAGACCTACTGTAACATAATAATTATGTAGAG
Organism: Orthosia gracilis; assembly: GCA_947562075.1. Lineage (NCBI taxonomy): Eukaryota > Metazoa > Arthropoda > Insecta > Lepidoptera > Noctuidae > Orthosia > Orthosia gracilis. The sequence continues at coordinate 29,138,108 of OX387270.1, read as the reverse complement.
TGTCTTTCCAAACTAAACATAATATGTACTTTGTCGTAAAGAACTTATATGTTTGTTGGAACATCGGATGAGAAAACCGTGACAAAAAAAAACCTTATGAAGTCGATGACTTTTCGAGTAAAGAGTGAGCTGCACATGCATCAAAATCCCTATCCAGGTTGACAGTAATCTTCGAAACGCTTGCAAACTTAGGGTTTCAAGTCAGGTGCCACGAGTTTCAGTTGACAGCATGGTTTAACATAGTTTCTGGATAGCCAATAACTACCAATAAGAAGAATAAGAGATGCAGTTGAATAAATTATATTTCTTTTTGTACTGCTTTTAATAAAAGTGTTCCGTTTATTAATCATCGTCAGTTATCTAAACATTCGATTCAAGGATGCGTTTATATCCAGTTCACAGAAGTGTTATGTCTCACTCGATACCTTATCACTTTTATGACGTGCCGGTTTGCTTCACAAGACTTTAAGTACAGTGGGATACTACGATATGAAACTGAGTCTTTCATTACTGAAGGCATTTCTTAGGCACTCTTTTGCTTTGTGACTGTCACTTGTCAAAAGTCTTCGTAAGTTTAGTTCTGTCTCTGTTTGATACGCTATAATGCTGCAGTTACTTTTTTTTGGTACAATTATGTAGATTGAAAAATGGGACAAGCCAATGACATGATTGTCAGCCAGTCAACCGGTGGTAGCATGACTCGAATTTTGAGGGCTTGGCTGGCAAAATAGGATAGCAAAATGATTTTAGATTACCGAGGCATGTAATTCAGAAATATTTTCATTGAACATAGTTTAGAAGAGAAAGGGACAGAGGTTCCAGTATTCCGTAAAACGTGTAAGTGCTTTTCTGAACTAACAATCAAATAAGTTTTATCGTGTAAATGCTGTATCTCAAATAAAATTCGTACCTATCTTTTGCTAAACATTAAAATACCCAAAACCTTGATGTTTGTTATGTCATAGATAAAACATACCTAATTTAACAAGAAAAGACGCACCTATCGCAGTTTACAAAATTCAAGTGTCAGCGGTGTAGGTAAACCTAAGTAAATACAGATGTAAGCCAAGATTACACGTCACGAGTACGTAACATGTAGCAACGAATTTTTCAGGAAAATTACGGTTTAGATTAGAATTATCTAAGTGTGGTTCCTAATTTCATATGAAAAGATTGACCACCCCTGGGAAAGTCAAATCCAGGTTGTATCTTGTCTTTGGTCTTAAAGTATAGGCCGAATGGCATGGAAGTAGTATGATGTAATTATAACTTAGTAGTTTGCATTTCAATTACAAATAAAATTTAAGTGTGAAAAAAAATGAATTTCCTTTTTTATAGTTCTTCGCTGTCATTGGAAAGCCGATCAGTATGGAAGTTTCCAGGCTGATAATACTTATTGATATTGCTATTTCAAGGATGCCTGATACAAAATACATGAATCATTTCCAAATTGTACCTATCATTTTCGTGGATAACCTAAACAGCAGATTTCTGTTTACATTCGAAATAATAGGATGATGAATTTCTGAATTCGATTTTAGAATACATTTTCTAAGAAATTTTGGGTTGTTGCTTTTTTTATTTTCACAAGGTCGGTCATAGACTTTTTGCTGTAGATTAGAATTGAACGATTCATTTGTTTTTGTTTGTTGACATTACTGCATTAGATTTAGCCTATAGTTACTTAATGTTTCAAAATCTTTGTTTATTTTATGAGTTGGTACGAGTTTTGGCGGCAATTAGTTAATTACGTTCCTAACTCATTAGTATAAGGTACGATTTGTATTGTTCTAGTAAGATAAGATTCTGACCTAGGTTTAATTGGGTACAAATAAACAACTACCGATCTGATTTGACTTAAATTTTATAGATGGGTACTCATCTTATTTTAAACGTTTTTCCTGTTTTTGCATTTATAATTGAACTGCATTTTCCTTATATTACCAATGACCTTTCGAGCCTAGCCTAATTAACTTTAAAATAATGTTAGTTACCTATGTACCAACTAATAAAAAAAAATAACAAAAAACCCGACTGCTTACAAAGCGAACTAAAAAGACGTAAACAAGAAGAAAATCATGCTGTGCAGTCGGAGGATACATATGCGCGAGCTGGCCGACCAAAACCAAATGTATCCTCCGACTGCACAGCATGATTATCTTCTTGTTTACGTCTTTTTAGTTCGCTTTTTAAGCAGTCGGGTTTTTTGTTATTTTTAAATAATTTCTTTATTGAATGAAGTAGGTACATTTGAACATTTAAGTAATATTTATTTTTGTAAACACCTCTTAAAGCCCTCTATTTTTATACCCCAAACGATGGAGTTGGATGAAAAAAAATGGGCTCCCTCAATATGGCGCTCAAAAGCCGCCATTTTTCTATTTTCCAATTTTAATGTAGCCGCAAGTGACACTTGCAGGGTTAACACGAATCGATTGACGTAAGAATCGTCAAAATCGGCCAACGCGTTTGATCTCTAGAACGTTACACAGGAATAAACATACATACATACATAAATAGACTGATAAACACATTACCCTCCTTCGGCAGTCGGGTAAAAACTAGCACTAGTTTTATTTAAAGACATCACGTCATGAGTTATATTATAATATGCAGTTTATTATACACGAGTAGAATTCGTAGAAATTTCGCATCTGTGCTCCATTATTGAGTATCTTCGATCGACCGTAGTTGTTGATAGACAGATATTGTCTCTATTCTATGCACGATACAAGAACATGAAACAGTAAACTGGATTTATGTACGCATCCAACATCTAGCTAAATTATATCTGTGCCATCATTTCTGGGACTACATTATCCAGAACACTATTGCAAGCTGGATAATGAGCCAGATGTTATGTGGTTTACTTTACTACTAACCTGCATTTGAATAGTAGTTTCTATTACGAAATAGTACGAATATATTCTATTACGAAGATCTACCTAACATACTTTAAACTATGTAAAATATAGCTTGACACGAATGACAGCAACTGAGTAATCTTTTGTAAGGAGCTGACATAATTAATTATCGTATTCATTCCAATCTTTATGTCTGAGTTGTTGTTAATTAGTCATACAATAATAATGACTCTTTGTTGAATGAAAACTATCGCTTTTAACTTTTTAATTGAATTTTTGTTTATGATTTTTGACACATGTCAGTTGTCTAATCTTATTCTGAATAGAGTATAGCTGTAATGGGCAGCGAAACGGGCCAGTTACTTTCCCAAGGTCCATAAAAAAAACAATGATATAATTTAAATTATGTAATATGAAAAAAAATGATTCTGAATGCCAGTTATAAATTGAAATGAGAAAGCGTAACAAGAATTTTTAATAAGAAATCGACCACGGTGTTATTGCTACGTGTGTTTAAAACAAGTTTCTTTTGTTGATAAGCCAACAGAAAATGTCTGGTCGAGTCATTGACTCCTGCAGTGTATTTTTATTTCATACATTTATGTATGAATCTTTTAAAGGTTGCCTGTAACTTAAATAACATGCATTTCCCGCAGCAATAGAAAAACAAACAAATAATTTTATCTGCCTTTTTATAAAATATTTTTAGTTGAGATCAATAAAATTCTATTCTATTCTATACATATAAATAAAATTGGAGTGTCTGCTTTTAATACTGAAATGACCGTTTTTTACTACATGTATATGAATATATATATACACGGTACATACACCAAAATAACATTTTTTTAAATTTTTGTCTGTCTGTCTGTCTGTTCCGGCTAATCTCTGAAATGGCTGGACCGATTTTGACAGGACTTTTATTGGCAGGTAGCTGATGTAATAAGGAGTAACTAAGCCTACGTTTATTTTAGAAAAAATCTTTTATTTTAGAAAAAAATTAAGAATCGACTGTTAGGCGGAACGAAGTTCGCCGGGTCAGCTAGTTATTAACTATAATCATAAAGTCGCAAGCCACAACAACATGCAAATGTTTGGCAGATGTGAACTTTCAACCTTGCATCAAATTCTAATTACATGGTATTACTTAGTCCGTTCCATATTCAGACTTATGGTTCACAACAGTTTCGCATTCTCTTTGTGTTGACTGCGACTCTTCAAAGTGAAGTTCGTCCGGTCTCGGTCAAGGCCAATCCTTTCCTATTTTGATAGCAAGCGACACGGATTACCGTGCGTGGAAGTTTCCTTTGTAAAGTAATCTAAGTAAACAATCATTTATAAATTCCTATGTTTACAACTTTAAATAAAGCGTGTGCATTCTTTTGCTGACACATTCGACTTATTCTGCCGAGCCTTTCCCCGACTATGTTGCGATTCGGATTGCAATCCAACCAAATGCAATATTATGCCAGTAATTTATATGGGCGACTCCCAGCAATCCAGTTACTGGTAATCACCACAGTATCACGCTACCCCTTGCAAAGACCGAAATTAGATTTTTACATGATAGATAACACATATTCTACATGATAATGAGGTATTTTTCTACTAAATACTTCCTTTGATGTTTCTGTCAGAAAAAGATTCATAGTTAGAACGTTAATCATAGACAATCAGAGCATGGAAGCAATTCTTGATTCAGTTATGTTGTGCTTAGATAAAGCACCTAATTATGTGTGTTCTGCTCCAGTGGTTCAGCTTAGCTCTTAATTGTTTCTGATCATCATCACATGGAACGATGAGCAAAGCGTTCTGTTCACACATTTATTGTTTTAATTTAAATAAGCGATGAAGTTTGTCTGTGTAGATTGAGATTGATCAATGATGATGGCAATTTGCTGACGGCTTTCGAAGTCGGTTATCGAAAAATAATTTTTGAAGAGTTTCCAGTAATTCTGATTTTTTGTATGTATTCTAGCAAAATTGCTAATTAAAGCAGAAATTACCTGACAGATTATCAAACTCTCGTTATCTCTCTGAGTGCATGATTGAATGCATTCAGCATCTATTAAGTTGGGAGATAAGTTTTCTACACAGGTAAAACAAACTCAAAAGAGTTTTATGTTTGTTTAAGCATTTTTGGATTACATTGTTATCTTGTAGAAATTGTTTGTGGCGCCAGTAATAACAAAACACATTACTATCGCAAAATGCAGCTAACGATACGGTCGCTCGTCAGACGATAATTCTAGAGGTAATCACTCATTATCTCCACAAATCAGGGTCGTTCGCGATAAGTCACGCAACTAGCTGGCCCGAGGAGCCGTGGACCATGTCTTTGTTTTTATCTCGAACATATTATTTTATGTTTCCGGGGAGAACGTATTGTTTCTTAGTAGGTACTTAATCTTACCGTTGAATGTGTCGTAAGCTGTGGGCTGGTAATCCTCCCGGAACGTGTCCTGCGCGTACGCCGCTATCAGCGAGCTCTTCCCCACCGCTCCGTCACCCACCAACACACACTTTATCTTCTCCTTCTTTCCACCTTTCACCTTCCTCCTATCTTTGATCTGAAACATGCGGTTCAAAGTCCGCCTGCTCTTCTTGTCCCTGACCGCCCACTCGTTCACTTTATCACAGCAGTTCAAGTCTTCCGACACATCGTCTCGTATCACCGTGCGGCCGTTCTCCTCGGCCACCTCCGAGTAGTCGTAGTCGTCCTCGTCCCGCCGCGAGAGCGGGAACTGGCTGGGACTGTGCACTCCGAACACGAAGGGCCCGTCTCTCTCGGGCACACGGCCAGCGAACCCGTTCGCCGGAGTCGGGGGCTTCGCATAGTGCACTACCGGGGCACGGTATTGACTCGAAAGGTATTCGTCAGACGCCTGCGGTTCAAACCTGAACACGAGCTCCGCTTCCCTTCGATCCAAACTTATCTCTGGAGGTGTAACTTTATCTTGAAAGTATCCAACTTTCTCGCGTGCCCTTGCCTCCTGCAGTCGCCTTTCGAGTTCGACGTTCGATGGTTTCCAATAATCTGGTCGGTATTCGTAGGAATAATCTGTAGGCAGGTTCCTGGGCGCGGGCAAGGGCCTGTGCGGGCCAGTGTCGCGGGGAGGCGCGCGTGGTGGGACCATTAGAGGCTTTTGCGGTTCCGCCAACAACGGCCGGCGCGCCGACAGGTTCGCGTTTCTGTTGAACATGATCCCTTCTAAACTGGGAGACATTTGCACTGTCACGACTGGTTGCCGACAAAGAGGTTATCGAGATGTGCTTTCGCGCACATAACTTGCGCGATGTAATCGGAATATATCGCGGTTTGTGGAGCGCACGGGCGCGAACAGCGACGTGATGTCACCGCGGAGAGCAGAGCGCGACTGTCTCGCTCGGCCGGTGGCAGCCGCGCGCGCCCCTCGCCCGGAGAAATGACCTGTTGCTTCTGTTACCTGTTCAGGTACAAGCGACCGTTTCGCGAGCAAAGCGCAGCTGCTGCCCGTGAACAAAGCCGTCATATGGCGTCGCCGTCGCCAGCCGCCTCACATGAGCAAGGAAATTCATTCAAGATATCCAACGATGAATGAACCACAACGTGTTTTGTTTACCAAATGTTCAATGTTTACTTATTAGGTTCAAATAGTTCCAACCTCGTTTTGGACTCTGTTATTGTTGAACCTAATTGAATGTTTGCAACTTGGTTTGTAAAGCACATTAGGCCTAATTTGATTCTTGAAACTTAGCAAAAATGTTAATGAATAAAATCGTTGTGGTTTACCTTTTGTATCGACAAGTCTCTTGGTTGGATTCCGGAATATCATGTAATAAAGGAATTTGAAAGTATGCAAATCTGGATGTTATTATATCTCCCTCTTATTCATATCAAAAAGGACAATAGAATATACTCGTAATAACAAAGTCACAATAGCGCACTTCAATCAAACAATAACCGTTACATCTCATACCTTTGCTCTATTTTGTCGATGTTAGGGTTACGCAATACATTTATTCTAAGGAGATGTCTGCCTAAATTATCTACATACTTATCATATACTAGCTTTTGCCCGCAACTTCGCCTGCGTTTAAAGTGTTGTATAATCCAAAGGGAATACAAACTATCCTATGTCCTTCCCAGGGCCTCAAACTATCTCCATGCCAAATTTTGATCTAAATCGGTTCACTATAACCAGAGATCTCCCCCTACAACCTCACAAACTCACAAACTTTACCTCTTTATAATAGAGTACTACTGAGCGCAAATGTATGCGCATACACGGCTGATGCACGGTTTTGGGAAATACTGGGATGGGAATCGAACCCAGGTCCTTAGCTCAGTCGGGGCCGTCGGTCGCTGTATGTACTCTAGCTTGCGACACAATTTCTTCGAGGAATGCAGACTTGTTCTTATTATTTATGTCATCGGCGTATTCTGCACTGGAACAGCACTGGAACGACATCAATGAAGCACTAACCTTTTCTTACTATAAGACCAGGGGGGTGACCATAAGCTCTTAGAGCAAGGTTATTTTGAGCGTGCGTAAGGGACAGATGTATATTGTAACGGTTAGGGGCCTGGCAGGTAAATCAAACTCTCGAAGAGAGTTAGATACAATAATTTTTATAGGAAAAATAATTATATAAAGTTTTAATATTAACCCAACAGGAGACTGGTGTGAGTTCTCGAAATCGAGCGCGTGTTAATTTTAAGACCGCCGAAAGAACGCCACGTATACAACGTTACAATATGACTTGTATACATCTGACCCTTTTAAGGGTTCCGTACCCACAGGGTAAAAACGGGACCCTTTTACAAAGACTCGCGCGTCTGTCTGTCTGTCACCAGGCTGAATCTCATGAACCGTGATAGCTAGACAGTTGAAATTTTCACAGATGATGTATTTTTGTTGCCGCGGTAACAACAAATACTAAAAACAGAATACAATAAATATTTAAGTGGGGCTCCCAATGCATACAACAAACATGATTTTTTTTCTTTTATTGCGATAATGGTACTGAACCCTTCGTGCGCGAGTCCGACTCGTACTTGGCCGAGTTTTCACAGTCGAATCATGATAGTTTTAACACGTCATGGTACCTACCTGGGTAGATTTCCTCACGATGTTTTCCGTCAGGGATGTTCAAGATAAACATAGAAAGTAGGTACTGTGAGGACTCTCTGCCTATTTAGAGCCGAACTCCTTGCCTATAATAAGTCTGGCAACAAATAACTACTTAGTTTTGGAAGATTATTGAAATTGGAACGCTTGTCAAATAAAAGAAGATGTTTTTATTGAATTTGGCACGTTGTTGCTAAAATATCTCATATAAAAGTAATTTCTAAGTATTTTAATAGCTCTCTGAGCTACGTTCTTCACAGTACATATAAATTGAAAAATTCACATTGGTACTTGCTTCTTAGCCACTGGGCAACCACTAGCACGATAATTACGACATATAAAAAAAGATAAACCAATAACATTTAATTTAAAAAAAAAACTATTGTACCTTTATTGGGTATTTAATAGGTACTTTCTAAAATCAATCAGTGGGCTTGGATGGCCAAATCCAAAACTATGAGGAATAGCGAAAAACAAAGGAGTCGCGGAGCCAATTTTTACCGACTTCAAAAAAAAAAAAGGGTATTCAATTCATTGCGAATGTATGTAATATTGTTGGAATTGCCCAATCACACTATCACACTATGTTTGTTACTCTTCACGCTCAAACGGCTGGACGGATCTGGATGAAATTTAGCACAGAGATACATTACAGCCTAGAATAGCACATGGGCTATTTATTCCGGTACCTATAATTTTCCGTTGGGATGATATAGTACATTGTTTAGTTACCCTAAGGGTGAAGGTAAAATGTTTGTATGTATGTATGGTGGTTCACGCATTGATCACGATCATTTCTCCGAAACTATTACCGGTAGGTTAGTAAAAATGATCGTGATCATTCTTTTTTTATTGGATTAAGTGTCTCTCAAGTCTCAACTTAGGGAACAGTGCAAGTTTCATCAAAATAAGTTCAGCAGTTTTTATGATATGGAATGGAACATACAACCGAACTCCTTAGCGAAAAACAGCACGAATGTGTAAATTAAGTCATTCTTTAGGTACCTTACTATACAAATTTCTCACTTTTCAGCGATAGTGTACTAGAACTTTAAAGAGAGAAATGAAAACTTTTTCACAATAATAAATGGTTTATGGGGAACACTAAATGCAGTTTTAGTTTTCATCAAAATCGGCCCTCTGACTGTTTGATATTTGAAAAATCAATTCCTAGCCAGGAATCAAACAGGTGTTGAATTTAAAAAGAAAAACACACGCTGTATTATTAGTATTACACTATCCGATTGTGTCGCTATTGGATAAAATTGAATAAAGTCATATATAGGGCAAATTTCAGAAAAGACCTCATTTTTAGGGTTTTGTACCCAAAGGGTTCAAACGGAGGCCTATTGCTAACACTCACGGGTCTGTCTGTCCGATGTCCGTTGTCTGTGCGTCGCTCGTCTGTCACAAATGCTTTACAGCCAAACAGTTGGAGCTACAGTCTTCAAATTTCCACAGTATATCCATACAAATACTCAATGTTTTTATGTTTTTTATTTTTTCCTCGCCCCCATTTATCTGTATCTGAGCCCATACAGATAAATGGGGGCTTGGAAAAAAATTGACCTGCCCCATCGAGGGTGGGGTATCGTTGTTTAGAGCTCGTTGAGTAGATAAATGCTTTATTTTTTTATTAAAAAATATTGGAAAACAAAGGAATGAGAAGCTACTAAAGTCAGCGTTTTTTATTGCAAAATTTTGTTCAGATGAATTTTTTAAGTTCCCATTGTACTTGAAATTTGATGATAATGTTTATTATAACGTAATATTTTACCAACAAATACCAATAACAGATTTTTCTTATTGAATTACCCTCATTTTTCCTATTACAACCTACTTTGATTTTGCAGTTTGGAACGGAACCCTAAATGTGCTAAGTCCAACACGCACTTGGCCGTTGTTTTACTTATTATTTTATACTTTTTTTGAAGATTTATTAAAGTCAATGACAAAAGTGAAAACATTAGGTACCAAAGACACCGACCCGCCCCGTGGGAGTGTTAATGCTTATGAGGGGTGAATAATAACAGCCGCATTTATTTAAAACGGATTGTAAATAAATATTTTATGGGGACTACATTTCTTGTCACCAAAATTTATATTTGTCATCAAGTCGTATCACCTAATAAATAGATCTATCGCCACGAAATATTTTCGTTCTCAGATAAACAAAAAGAGTTCCCAGATATGAATTGTCAAATTAATGTTAATAATTATGTGTAAAATAAGAGATGGATTGCCAATAAAATTGTAGTGCATTAGATGAATGTAAACAAAGTGCGTGACACCTCGTTTAGTCTGTACTCTTTGTATCTGAAGAACTATTTTTAATCTGTGGAGCGATGACTTGTGTGAGGATATGAGGTTATGGTTTTAAGAAACATGTGAATTTGTAATAAAAACTAAATTAGTGGTAAAGCAATAGCTTTAAATGTTGTTTCTCTTTTCAGGTAAGATAGTTAGATAGTTTAGTGATAAGTACTTATGTATGTGTAAAAGATTTGTTCTGTGATTAAATAAAATAATCTCTTTTCAGAGCAACGCAATTGTGGTTATAGTTTTACTTCACCTATCCGAAGATAATTAGCACATTATAAAACAACATTTTTATAGCTGATTACAAAGAATAATGGAAAAATTAAAATTCGAGTTTATGGTGAAAGCCAGTGATGATGTGAAAACGAATATCATTTGCGTAACGTCAATCACGGATATAGAAGGCCAGACCTATGCGATCCCAGAAAAGTTACAACCAGTTAAATTACACGATAAGATAGTACAGACCCAAATCTTTCAGAAAGTAAAGACTACATTACAAAAACGGCACGAAAAGCGACAGGTGTGGATATCTATGAACCCAGAGATGAAGGCGGTTTATTGTGATGAAGATGGAAATAAACAATTTATGGGATACCTATTGGAGGAACAAACAAAACTTCAAAGTTCTACAACTGAATTGTCAGAAGAATCTCTTGCAAGAATCATGGAAAGCCTCTCTAAAGTAAAGAAAGATCCACCAAAATCTTTTAATTTAACGAAAATTGTAGAAAAATTTGTTATAGACAAATTTAATAGCAAGATTACTAATGTATCCCAATGGATGACTACTTTTGAAGCAGAATGTGCCCGTTTGGAAATTGAAGAAGATGTCAAGAAAATTGAAGTTTTTAGGTTATTTATAGAAGATTCCTGTTTAGACTGGTATAGCTCCATGCTTATAAAGCATACAATAAATTCAAAATGGACAATATGGAAAAAAAGCTTTTGTGAAACATACGCAGATAAGGGTTGGTCACCGATCAGGTATGCAATGTTATTTAGATTCAAACAGGGCTCGTTACTGGAATACGCGATAAAAAAAGAGAGACTACTCTTAGAAATAAATAAGTCCATAGATAAACTCACTCTTATTGATTTGATTGCCACAGGATTACCAAACTTTATTGCTGATAAGATTGATAGGAATAGCTTAAAGGAAACTGAAGACTTGTTTAAAAATTTAAGGTGTTTAGAGCATATGGTAAACAAAAAAGTCTTAGATAAAAAGATAGGAACTTTGGAAAGTAAAATTAAAGAGAAAAATGTTAAGCCCTCGGTTAGTCCATGTAAAATTTGTGAAAAAGAGAATAAAGGTGTACGCTACCACCCTGAATCCCAATGTTGGTTCAAAATTAAAACAAATGATAAGCCAAACAAAGGTCAGATAAAAAGTGTTAATAATTCGGAATTGGAAATAGAATTAAACGAAATAGATCCAAAAAACTAATAGTGCCGCCATTAATAAAAATTAAATTACTAATAAATGACACTTTAGAAACAACAGGAATCTATGATTCTGGATCTAATGTGTCTTTAATAAATTCAAGGTTATTATCTTTAACAAAAATACCTACTAATGATAAAAAGGCAGGTTTAAAAACAATTAATGGCGTTAAAAAGTCGATAGGAATGGTAACTTTAAAAATCAAAATTTTCGAAATTGAAAAACAGATTAATATTTTTGTAATAGATGAAGACAACTTTGACTATGATTTCTTAATTGGGTTAGACTGTATACAAAAATTTTATTTAACTCAAAATGAAAATTTAAATATCACACAAAGTATCCCCACCAATAATAATAATAAAGAAAATGAAAAAAATAAAGAAAAAAACCTATAAACACAAAAGAAATTCCTGGCAGTTCAGGTAGTGACATAGGGAATAAACAAGATATATATTATGAAAAAAAAGGTGTGGATACTATAGAGAAAGATAGTGAATATAAAATAAACTATAATGAAAACATAACAGTTGATAATTTTGATGTATCAGTAAATAATTTGAATCATCAGGAAAAATCAGTCATTGATAAATTAATATTCAAATATAATTCAGTCTTTGCTAAAGACAAATTTGATATAGGTACAGTAAAAGGATATGAAGCCCATATTGATTTGTTGATAGACAAATACTGTAGCAAAAGGCCATACAGGTGCTCTATTGAGGATATGAAAGAAATTGAACACCAAATTTCAAAATTACTAAAAAATAACTTAATTGAGGAATCATATAGCCCTTTTGCTGCTCCGGTAACACTAGCATTTAAAAAAGAAGATGGCAGGAGATCAAGGCTCTGTATAGATTTTCGTGAATTAAATAAAATTGTAGTTCCTCAATCGCAACCGTTTCCTTTAATCGAGGATCTCATGGTTAAAACAAGAAAATGTAAATTTTTTTCAACATTTGATGTAAACTCAGCGTTCTGGTCCATACCTTTAAGAATTGAAGACAGACACAAAACTGCCTTTGTTACTCAAGAGTCACACTTTCAGTGGACGTGTTTACCTTTTGGTTTAAAAACTTCTCCCGCTATTTTTCAAAGAATATTAAGCAGCATTATTAGAAAGCATAAACTCACAAATTTTACTGTCAATTATATTGACGATATTTTAGTATTTTCAGAAACATTCGAAAAACACATAGAGCATATATCTTTGTTATTGGAAGCAATCCTAAAAGAAGGTTTTAAATTAAAATTCACCAAATGTAACTTTGCACAGGAATCGGTAAAATATCTAGGGCACATAATTCAGAACAATACTGTCACTCCATTAAAAGATAATTTGATTGCGATAAAAGAATTTCCAATACCAAAAACCCAAAAAAATGTCCGTCAATTTTTAGGGAAAATTAACTTCTATGGAAAATATGTGCCAAATATCTCAATTATACTGGACCCTTTACATAATTTATTAAGGAAAGGAGAAAAATACATTTGGTCTGATAAATGTCAGGAATCCTTTGATACTATAAAAAAACTACTTTGCTCAAAACCGATTTTAGCTATCTTTGATCCAGACTTGCCAATACATATTTACACAGATGCAAGCATTCAAGGTATAGGAGGGATTTTAAAACAAATTCAACCTAATGGCGATGAAAAGCCATGTGCATATTTCTCAAAAAAATTAAATGATTCCCAAAAAAAGAAAAAAGCCATATATCTTGAATGCTTGGCAATAAAAGAGGCAGTAAAATACTGGCAACACTGGCTTATAGGAAAAACATTCACGGTTTATTCAGATCACAAACCCTTAGAAAAAATGAATATTAAAGCCAGAACAGACGAAGAACTGGGAGATTTAACGTATTATTTGTCGCAGTTCAATTTTGAAATAATATATTCACCGGGAAAGTATAATATAGAGGCCGATACGTTAAGCAGGAACCCTGTGTTAGAATCGCATGAAAATAAAGATAGTAGTTTAAGAGTAGTGAATTTAGTTAAATTAGAAGACATACGAAATGATCAAAATAATAATGAAAATATAAAACAAAATATGAATAAACTTATTTTTAAAAATAATATATACTACAAAAAGATAAATAAAAATGAAAAGATTGTAATAACTGAGGAGTTTAGTAAAAAAATTATAAAAAATGTGCATCACCACTACTGTCATATAGGAAAACAACAGATGGAAAATAAGATTAAACGCTTTTATTATGCTAAAAATTTATTGGATAATATAAAAAAAACGTGCGGAAACTGTGATACCTGTATAAAAAATAAATCTAGGGGAAAGTACAAGTTTGGACTAATGTCCCACTTAGGTCCCGCTACCTATCCATTCGAAATAGTATCTATAGACACGATAGGGGGATTTGGTGGTGCCCGTTCAACCAAAACATTTACACCTTTTAGTTGATCATTTCACTCGTTACGCCTATATTTTGACATCCAAAACTCAGACTGCAAATGATTTTATAAAACTTGTTAAAAAAGTAACACAAGACTATAAAATTGGCTTGATTCTATCAGATCAATATCCAGGCATAAATTCAAAAGATTTCAAATTTTATTTAGAAAAAGAAGATATACCTATAGTTTTCACAGCAGTAAATGCGCCATTTTCAAATGGATTGAACGAAAGATTAAACCAAACGTTAGTTAATAAAATTCGTTGTAAAATTAATGAAAGAAGGGATAAAATTGCCTGGACCACCATCGCTCACGAATGCACTGAAAAATATAATGAAACTGAACATACTGTAACAGGATTTTCTCCAAAATATCTATTAGAAGGAAAAAATGTTGATATTTTACCAGACGAACTGAAGCAAAATATAACACATGATCATCTATTGCGAGACCGAAAAATAGCCTTGGAAAATAGTATAAAATCCCATAATTGTAATAAACAAAGATTCGATAAAAATAGAAAACAGTTTATACTAAAAGTTGGAGATTCAGTATATGTTGAAAACGGAAATAGGTTAAACCGAAAAAAACTAGATGAATTGAAAATAGGACCTTATCAAATAATAGATAAAATATCCAATTCCATTTACAAAGTAAACACGGGCCACAAAAAGTCAGAGTCGAATCTGTTCCATATTACAAAACTCATTCCAGTAGTCGAGTAATAATCTTGTAATTTATAGCGGAGGGGGGGAGATGTAAACAAAGTGCGTGACACCTCGTTTAGTCTGTACTCTTTGTATCTGAAGAACTATTTTTAATCTGTGGAGCGATGACTTGTGTGAGGATATGAGGTTATGGTTTTAAGAAACATGTGAATTTGTAATAAAAACTAAATTAGTGGTAAAGCAATAGCTTTAAATGTTGTTTCTCTTTTCAGGTAAGATAGTTAGATAGTTTAGTGATAAGTACTTATGTATGTGTAAAAGATTTGTTCTGTGATTAAATAAAATAATCTCTTTTCAGAGCAACGCAATTGTGGTTATAGTTTTACTTCACCTATCCGAAGATAATTAGCACATTATATGAATATAAACATCGTTCTTATAATAATAGTTTCATTACTTAAATAATAGCTTTGTGCTCAGAATGGTAGATCTGTGTGCGACTCCTTTTTATTTGTTACATTTATTTGGTTCATTTATTAAAATAATAGTATTCGTTACCAATTTATTACATCAATTTATAATTATAATGAAAATTTCAACAATAAATTTCAACAAACTATGGTCAATGAATCGGTCCAAGAGCGAGCGAAGCGAGCTCGGAAGCTTAGGGCACCCCGTCACGGTCAGGTTAGGTTCGAAGGAGATGACGGGAGCTGAAGTGAGCGAGCAAAGCGTGCGAACTCAGCTCCCGTCATCTCCTTCGTGTTAGGTTACTTTAGACTCTGCATTCAGAAATATGAGCCCCGCTGCGCGGGGCTCCGTCGACTCTGTTGCATACACACTAATCTAACTTTATGAAATCTACTAGTGACATAATATATGATTTATTGGTGATCTCTTTAAATTAGTTTGCTTAAATACTAGGACAAACCTATTACAATACAAAAAAAAAACATTTATTTGGTACTAGACCCTATAACTCCATGATTTAGGTGATTTATTGTGGAATTGTTTTTATATTATTTGGTGACTACATTTTGGTGACAAATCTACTATTTTGCGGGCAAACCCTATTATTTAAGAAACACAAAACTAATTAAATTTGCGCTAGCTACCCATATTTTAAAGGGTTGCAAGTGTTCTGTTCGGAAACCAACATTTTCGTAACACGAGCAGTATTACAAAAATATTGGTTTCCGAACAGAAGTTTTTATAACCTATGGTATTTTGACCAGCACGTGTTTTTATTTTGACATTTTATTGACAGCTGCCATGCTTCTTGTGTTCCATTTCAGAACTTGTTATGTTCATTTACTAGAACATAACCTTTCTTTAAGAAAGAGATAGCATAATATTACATACCGTGAAATAGTAGACAACGAATAATTGTAATGCTTTAAAACGATTTATATATTTAACAACAATATTACTGTCATTCAATAAAAGAACTTGGTTAGGTTTGGGCGACCTAAAAGTTATTAAAAATAAATAGTTTATAAAGGTTTAAACATAGTGTAGTGTTAATAAGAAGAATAATCATAATACTACTACAATGGCCAAGTTTAAATTGAGTAAGTAAAGACTTTAAATTGATTGTTATCAATTCATTGTAAGAGCATGTGACATTGTAATGTTAATGATGATCATTTAGGAACAAATTCATGCTATTACTACTCATTAGCACCCATATTTCGTTAAATATGGAGTGTATTGTAGCTGCCCTATATTTTAAGCGCAAAAAGTGTAAAGAATTAGATTGAAGAGATGTTCAAAATTGCACAATAATAGTAACATTAATCAATGTTTTGGATTAATTTACTCTAATTATTTAGTATACTTAATTAAGTATATAACATATATTTAGCACACATTTACTGAAAACTTTAAAATTCAAAACATAACCTTAAACCTTTTATTCCTTTAGAGAAACCATCAAAGAGGCAGCCGGCCCGCCTCCGCTACAAAATAGAAAAGAAAGTAAAAGATCACAACAAAAAGTTAAAGAAAGAAGCAAAAAAGAATCCTAAATCAAAGAAAGCCAAGCCCATACAGATTCCTAATGGCTGTCCATTCAAAGATGACATATTAAAAGAGGTCGAAGCTGTCAAAAAGCATAAGGAAGAAGAGAGACAGAAAAAGAGAGAATTAGCTAAACAAGAGAAACAGAAAAAAATGGAAGAGAAGAAGAGTGGTAAAACCAGTATGGGTGCCTTGGTAAGTTACTTTCTCTACCTTCATGTTTAAAAACATTAATTTTAACTAAGCCATCAGCAATGGGTGAAGACCATCAGTCCGTGGTTCCCAAACAGCAGTATACAACCATGAGGCAGGCTCAGAAAGAGATAGCGGGATGAGCTCCACATCAATTGTGTATCTGTTTTAACAGCACCAAGCACACTCCTTGCCTTTTATTTTGATAACTCGAAATTATTCATTGATGTTTTACGCTATTAAGTAGACGGATTTCTCAACTTATGAAGCAAGGAAAGCATACCATGTTACTGTTCTCTGAAATTACACACTCCGTTTTCAAAGATTGGCCCACAATCACAGATGATCAGGAGAAGTGATGGTAGGGAAGGGAAGCCTTTGCCCTGTAGTGGGACAACACAGGCATATCATAATAATAAATCATAATCTGACTTGTCTCTGCTATGTTGGGATTGGCTTCCAGCTTACTTAACTATACTCCATTTGTGATAAGATTAGATGTTTAAATTAGCCCATTTTACAGCCCGTTCAGCTGATTTTAACTTCTATTGCATTGGTGATACGACAATTTGTAGCTGCAGTCAACAGTTGGTTTTGGTAACAGGTTTATGCTTTTTATGTCAACCTTATGTTTACGCGGTAGAACTCAAAATCGGTTGAACGGACTGTAAAAAGATTTGGAAACATGTCTAATGTTATGTCAAATGGAGTTTAGATGCAGCTGAATTCACATATTCTTTTTGAAGCATCATCGTCATCATCATCCCCAACCTGATTTTGTCCACTGCTGAGTATAGGCCTCTCCTCTTATACCCGTCCCCATGTTCCTGTGCCAGTCTCAACCAGGTCCTACTGGCGATGGCTACAATTTTATCTACCCATCTCGCCACTGGATGACTGATGCTTCTTCTTCCAGTCCATGGACGCAATTGCCTATCACACTTCAAAACCCAGTTACTATTGTTATATCCCCTGTATTTATTTTATTTTACTATTTTGTAATTTTTCTATAGTCCTAAAAGGTGTCCAGATTTAGTAAGATTATTTTGTTACTAGCTTCTGCTAGCAGCTTCGCCTGCGTGATCGTCGAAAATTATCCCCAAGGAACATATTCCCAGGATAAATAGTATCCTATGAGCTATTCCTGACTATAATCTCTCTCTCTATCTCTGTGCCAAATTTCATCTAGGTCCGTTAAGCTGTTCTGGCATGATTGAGTAACAAACATACACACATCACATCACATTCGCATTTATAATATTAATAAGGAAATACATATTTTCAATACTTACAGGTAGAAAACGCACAAGCCAGAGGCAAAGTCCATGATGCGTTCAAAGGTGATGAACCTTCAGATGATGTAGAATTTGGAAAGGACAGGAAACAGGAGAACTCACTCAAGACATACTACAGAGAGTTTAAGAAGGTTATTTCGGAGGCTGAAGTTATTTTAGAAGTTGTTGATGCAAGGGATCCTTTAGGTAAGGGATTTTATTTATTTACCTTTATTTACATAATTAACTTTAACATAAAACGGCCAAAGGCCAATTACATTTGTTAAAGACAAAGACAGGTTTTGAACAAAGTTTAAATAAAGAACAACAATGAAATACCTGTTACTAGAGTGGCAGTCATAGGCTCATCTCACAATACTTCAGACAAACAAACATGACAAGATCTTGTTTTTCCTTGTTACGTCACGGGGTCCCAGTGCTAAGAAAGAAAATTTGGATCAAAATAAATCTCACTAGATGGCGCTACATGCACCTTTTTGCTATTGAATTGTGTGTAAAATTAATATTTTCTGGAATTGAACATAAAAATTGTATGTTCTTGTTTAATCAACTCTCTTAGGCACAAAATTATGGAACATTGGGCTCTTAATTCACATTTCAAAGTGGCATTTCAAATTTGAACAGATCATTTAAAATTGATGCCAATAGATGACGCGGTTTTAAAAGTCTGAGGCATTCTACTTGATTGATTAAATTTGTATTGTAACATATTTTGGTGTAATGAAACAAATCTTCACTGTGTTTAAAGGTAAAAATATTCGGGCACCGAGTTTACCTTTCACCTTGCATGCTCCTTTTACTTGCAAGTCGCTGCTAACACCATCTATCTATGGCCATGGAACGGAACCGAACGCGAACGATGTACAAAAAATAATCGGTTTAATCAGACGAAAAACGCTAATTATGTCGGCGCGGTTTCTTTGTATTGGATGAGGCATCTGTATGCTAGTATTATATTATCTGTGGTTACGTGTGTACAAAATATGAGTCAAACTATTTATTATTCCCTTCAGCTATTTATCTCATTATTTTTAAGTAAACTTCTTCAACCAAGCTTGCAGCTTTTATTATGTTATGAGAATCAAAACCTTAAAAACTTCATATACTCCTACATTCATACTCCTGTCTCACACATGGTAAATTTATGTATTTAAAATGAAGCCTTTATTTACCACATAATTTCGTTATATGTCCCTCCCATTGTCTGTAGTAATAAAATAACACTAGGTGGCATCAAACATATTTGATATAAAGTCAAATAATAGTGTTTAACTCCAAACTCCAGGTACCCGCTGTTCTCAAGTAGAGGAAGCAGTACGTGAGTCTGGCAAGCGTCTAGTCTTAGTTCTAAACAAAGCAGACTTGGTACCCCGCAGCAACTTAGAGTCCTGGCTTAAGTACTTACGGAGGACAGCCCCCGCAGTACCCTTTAAGGCATCTACGCAAGACCAGCAACATAATCTGGGGACAAGGAAGATGAAGCATGTTGTTAAGGAGAAGCAGATGAAAGGTTGGTATATTTTTACTGTAAAGGTCGACGCAGCGTCAACGCTGCGTCGTTGAAGACACTATCAGATGATGAAACTAGGGCGCACGGTTGGCGCAGTGGTTGAGCGATTGACTGCTGCGCTGCGTGTCGCGGTTTCGATTACCGCACGGGACATATATTTGTATGACCTACAGATAGTTGTTCCGGCTCTGGGTGTTGTGTATGTGAGTTTGTATGTTTGTAAACGCACCCACGATACAGGAAGAAGTTCCTAGTGTGGGGCAATGTTTTAGAAAAAAAGAAAAGAAAGAAAGAAAGAACTTTAGTGCTGCAATTTTATTTTTGATGCTTTAATTTAAAAAATATGCGCTACTATCACTGCATATACCTACTTTTAAATTATATATTTAGACTTCATGCACAAAAGATACAAAGATGAACTTAATGCCCTAGGCATTCTCTACCAGTCAACCAAGGCTAGTGAAAATGGCAAATCCTTTGTTTAATAATAAAAATAAAACCAGTGATTATATAACATACTAAAATAGGTAAAATACACGTACATATATATTAGTTGTTTTGAAAGTAAATCCGCAACATCCGCTTGAATGCATATCGACTGGTGGCCGTCCTGATCTCGGGAGGAAGCGCATTCCAAAGAAGAATCGACTGTATATGAAAGGAAGAGTGAACAAAATCAGTAGTATGAGAAGGACAGAGTAAGAGGAGATTATTAGAAGAACGCAGATTCCGAGCATGTGAAGAAACTCGTAATCCCTCGACGAAAAAATAGAACATACAGTATGTTCTATTTTTCACAACATTCAATATTGAAATCACCTAATTCCCCTATCCAGGTTCAGCTTGCGTAGGCGCAGAGTTAGTAATGAGTCTGCTGGGTAACTACTGCCGCAACAAGGGCATCAAGACATCCATCACAGTTGGCGTGGTGGGGCTGCCCAACGTGGGCAAGAGCTCCATCATCAACAGCTTGAACAGGTCCAAGGCTTGTAATGTTGGCAGTACGCCGGGGGTTACTAAGTAAGTGTTGTTTATTTCTATAATCAATCTGTATTGCCTTTTCTCCAATATGGGTTTATTTTACATAGAGCGAGTAGACTGCCTATCTGTCATTGTTTCTACTTATTTATACTAAGTAAGTTTATTTACTTACCTGCCAGGTCTGTTTAAAGTAAGTACATAACGTTTGCAAACGAAGAAATCTTTTTAGTTTTTATTACTTAAATTTTAACAACCTATACAGGAATATCCTGAAGATCTTCCTACGCTTGATTCTTGAAAGCCTTTTCAAGTCTCATATCTCTAAATGTGCCTTTAATTATTATTATGCCTATGGTGTCCCACTGCTGGGTATAGGCCTCCTCCATATCTTTCTTAATCTCCTGCCTTCTCCGGCCAATAATATCATGTCAATTTTAAGAGTCTGAGATGAGAAGAACTTACTTTTATCTAAAATACTAACTAACCCCTCTTCTCTTTCCAGACAAATGCAAACAGTCCAGCTAGATTCCAAAATCAAAATCCTGGACAGTCCGGGCATAGTGTTCCACTCGGGCCCAGAGAGCGACTCGTCCGTGGCACTTAAGAATGCCGTGCGCGTGGGCAGCTTGAAGGATCCTGTCACACCGGCCGCCGCCATCTTGCAGAGAGCCAACAAACACACGCTCACTGAACTGTATTGCATACCGGACTTTAATACTCCACAGGTAAGTTTATATTAAAAAGTAATGTTGAACAGTAATGGAATTTTCTTAATCGGATCAATAGAAATCGACGTTAAAATCGCAAAGCTTGATGTAGTTATGGATTTTTAGTATGTTGTATGGGCCAGTTAGGGTAGTGTTAACCCATATTTGTAACTTCGAAAAACGTGTGCTCGCGGCACATTACGCGAAAAGCTGCGAAATTTTGGGACCTTTTTCACTTCTTGCTCTAAAAGTCATGAACATGAGTTTTTCGACCAACAAAATGCCGTACTTTTTAAAAGTTAATTAAATCTGCAACAATTTAAGCCCAATCGCAGCTATATAGATCCTATAAGGACCAAGCTATGGTCCTTTGAAGATTTCCATGCGTTGCGCAGCTTCCATAAAATGCAAAGGTCGCTGAGGTTAGAGAAGGACTGAGTGGGGTTGGGAAATGAGCGCCTGCGGCTTCACCCCACTATCAACTAAAAACGAGCCGGCCCCACCACACCTCAAAGTCATAGCCTGCAAATGTAAGACGGATGCAGGGCGTGTACTTGCCTGAGAACTGGTCCTTGTAGGGTTTATAGAGTTGCGGTTGGACTTAAATTGTTGCAAAATTAATTAACTTTAAAAAAGTACGCATGTTTTTCTGTCGTAATACGCATACTTTTTGACTTTTAGAAGTGAAAATAGTCCCAAAATTTCTCAGTTTTTGGGTTTTGCGCGGCGAGCACAAGTTTTTCGAAGAGGCAAATTTAGTTTCACACTACTCTTCACGGGTCCATACAACATACCAAAAAATCAGAGCTACATCATGCTTTGCGATGTTAGCCTTTTTTACCCGACTGCTGGAGGAGGGTAATATGTTTATCAGTCTATGTATGTATGTATATGGGCGCCATATTGTGGGAGTCCAACATTTTTTTTTACCAAACCCATCGTGTGGGGTATCAAAATAAAGGGTTTGTAGAGGTGATTTCAAAAATATACATCACTTATATGTTTAAATGTACCTAATTCGAAAAAAAAAATATAAATTAAAAATCTGAAAAGTTATAAATAAAAGTCGGTGTATACATCTGGTTTTGGTCAGCCAGCTCGTGAATATGTATCCTGCGACTACACAGCATGATTTTCTTCTTGTTTACGTCTTTTTAGTTCGCTTTCTAAGCAGTCGGGTTTTTTGTAAGTTTCGATTCCTACTGGGCTATCTAGAGATTACCTCCTAACGAGACCTCTTTAAAATATTTACGAATATTAGTTTAGATTTAAAAAAAGATCACAATTTCTTTTAACTAACTGCTTGAGGGTGGAGACCTGGTGACCAGAAACACAGGCCCTTAAAGCCTAGCTTAGGCACCAGTCTCCCAAAGTAAACTAAACCATATTATCATGTACCGTAAGTGTAACAATGTCTGTACTGTTTATTGTGGTGAGAAATAAATACAATTTGAATAAACCCCCCACCCCTCTTGTTGTTTTTATTCATTAAATGTGAATGTTTGTTTCAGGAATTCTTTGCACACCTGGCTTCTCGAATGGGTAGATTTAAGAAGGGAGGTGTTCCCGATCAGGAGTCGGCTGCCAGGATATTATTAAACGATTGGAATACTGGCAAGGTATGGTTCACTATCTAACTATTTAAAGACCTTTTGGCTAATATAACCAAAAAGTATTTGTATAAGACACGGTTGGTGCAGTCGCTGAGCGATTGGCTGCTACAGCAGTCACAGCAGACCTTAGTGTCTCGAAAGTTGGACCCTGCGCAGTTTCTATTTTTATGTCAATGTTGAAGTTGAAGATAGCATCGTATAACTGCCTCTTTCACTCGCTTAATCTATGCAGTATACTCGATTACAAACTGTTTCTTGCGCAATGGTTCGCAGAGCCAACTTCAGAGACAAAAAGATCCGCTGTGACTATTGTACGTTGTCTGAGGTCCGATTCCCGCGAATATTTGTACGGCTTACAGATAGTGTTTCGGGTCTTGCTGTCTGTGAATGTGACTTAAATGTTTGACGCATCCACTGCATGGGAGAAATTCCTAGTGTGAAGACATGTTTTTTATTTTTTAAAGACAAAGATGTCTTTATTTTTTTTTTTTCTTATGTCCAGCCTAGAATGTGTTGTTGTCTAAGGAGGTCTGTGCCCGGCAGTGGTTGTCTTTGGTTGAGATATAGATCATGAGACAATTATTTAAGTAAACTGGTTCTGCCAGCGCATTCTGTTTTCAAATACTAATACAGTAAATATAATAATAGTGTGAAGTTTCTTGTCCTTTCTTCTCCATAACAATCTACCTTTGCGAATGGACGGTAGAATCATATTTTTTATTTAATTTTTTGACGTTCATAGGTGCAGCTTATTGACCTAATTGAAATAGGGAATTTGAATAAAAAAATAAAATATTAATTTACAAAAAAAAATTACTAATCTCTTTTTAATTCGTTTCTAATGTTTTTTTTATTATTTCTGATACCAGGTCAGATACTTCACATTGCCGCCAGAGACGCCCGACTCAGAGATCCATGTAGACGCCAAGATTGTGTCGACAATAGCCGCAGAATTCGACATCAACTCGTTCGAAGCGATGGAGACTGAAGCCATCAACGAACTGGCTTCACATGATACAGGAGTTGAAGGGATTAAGGTAAAGTAGATCTTATTGTTATTCAGTTAGTGTAAAAATTGTATTTTTTTACAAAATTATGGTTAAGAAACTAGTCCTTTTGCTATCGTGTTTCAGTTAACCTTTTGTGCTCTAGACATGAAAGTAGGATTAATGCAGTAGAAATGCGCTCCTTGCGAAGTATGAATAAAGTAATAATAAAATAATACGCGAGTATTATTTTATCTGTGACACGGTTTCGGTATTAGCATACAGATGCCTAATGCCATAAAAAGAAACCGTGCCGACGTAACCAGCGTATTTCGTCTGATTAAGATGATTATTTTTATAAATACTTCGATTGCGTTCGGTTCCGTTCCACGGCTATAGATGGTGATGATGGTAAAAGGGTTTTCTCGGTTCGCCACTATTTTTTTCTTTAAATGCAGTGACCTTTTTTTTGCAAATTTTAACAGTTTCATTGTACCAAAATGTATTAGAATAAAAAATTAAAAAATCGATCATCAATTTTAAATGATCCGTTCAAATAATCTTTGAAATGTGAATTAAGAGCCCATTTTTCCATAACTTTGTGCTTAGGAGAGTTGATTAAAAATAACATACAATGTTTTGCAATCAATTCTAGAAAATGTTAATTTTACACACAGCTCAATAACGAATCAATGTATATCGCGCCATCTAGTGACATTTATTTGTACCAAATTTTTCCGAAATATTAATAGAGTTCCCTCTGTTATCTTTTATATCGATGCAATGAGATTTCTCAGATACCTTCATTGAGAGTTAGTCGACCCAAGGTCGATTTCTGGCCGAAGCCGGCTATCACCACAACCTTTAGCCGATGCCGAATATAGAATAACCCTCAGAAATTTAGTTCAAGACTGGCAACTTCTTTTTAATTTGTATTTGATGAGGCAATTATCTTGCGATGGCGACTGGCCGGCGCAACAGAGAATGACCCCTGTCCCCCGCCCGACCTGTTCCATCGCGCTCGTTCGTTCAATTTCAGCAACTGCACGCAACCGCCGGCCTCAGCTAAATTTGCCACCCATTTAAGCCAAAAGGGGTTATTCTTGGCCGAAGACGACCGAATCCAAAGGTTCGGTCGGACATCATTGAGGGTATCTAGCTCTTGGTTTCTTGTTTTGGCACCTTCTTCACCTGATACTATGATCATAGGATCAGACTAAAACTATAGTTTGAATAAAGACCATAAGGTTACATTAGTCGATCATTCTTCCATACAAACGTAGTCTGGCGATTACTCCACTGTTTGACGATGTACGTTCAAAATAAAAAAAAATATATCTATTTGTCGCATCATTATCTAGCCCTGTATGGAAACAAAAAAGTAAAAAAATAAAAGTTTGAAAGTTATGAACGTCGAAAGTTCCATATTTCAACACTAATTTTAACTTTGGGCGGCAATAAATACCATAAGAAGAAGGAAAATTGCAAAACGGCCTCCATACAGGGTAGATTAGTAATTCAACAATGCAAATAATTTTATTTTGAAAATATACATTAGGTCGTTTTTTCATGATATCTCGACTTCCAAAGGTATGTTTTTAAAATTGCGCGCGCTCGTTTTCGTCCTAAATCATCACCCATTTCAATAAAAAATTGCAAAAGTGCTAATTCGTACGCGAACTAGCTTCTTACTGCTTATCACAGCATCTATCTCTTTCGCACGTGTTGTTGGATAAGATAGCATGCATTTTAACCCCGCGCACAAAATAGTTCGTGCCGGCGACTATGGGAACCTTAAAAGGTTGTGGTCTTGGCGTCTGGTGTCCGTAGGTACCTACTTGAATAAAAAAATCTAATTTCGATAGCCTTTGTACCCCTCTTGTGATAAGGGAATAACCAAGCATGATAATTATCAAGTATTTTTGTTTTTTCACGGTTTATTTCGATGCTGGGATTTTCCCCTTTTTCATCCTCATCGGATATGCCCGTGATTGTAAACTCAAAGCGTAAACAATTATGTTGATGACATGCATATACATATTATATAGGTAATAACTATGTAACTAGGATCTAAAGTCAACTGAGGTTGGAACCAAAGTATTCCATCAAAAAGTTGTCTGATAGATATCGCTGTCAGTGATAAGACCACTTTTGTACCCATAGAATAAGTTGTTGTAAAAGATATGTGTAATTTCTTTTTTGGTGTATAATAAAATAAAGTATATTCTATTCCATTCAAAGCATCTAGGCTAGGTCCTGTCAACCTTCAAAGCAAACATGTACAGGCAATTTTTGGGCTCACTCGTCCTATCGTAGACTTAATGCCCAGTTTTTTGATTAACTCAACCAATGGTTTCAAAGTTCCAATGGTTTCTATAGCTTTCTGTTAGGCGATTGGAGATCAAGTGCTTATCATAAAAAAAAATCTTGCAGGGACCATCGATACCTACTTTATACACGTCTTCCTCACTGGGTCGGTGCGTTTTCGTTTCTGTATGATGTGCGTTATGCGTATGCGCTTGGTAAAGAACCTGTACCGAAACGACTCAAGCGCCTCGGTACAGCACATCTATACAGACTCGGTAGTGTAAGTGAATTCAGCAAGGCAAAGGGTTTGGCTCCATGAAAGTGTATGACATACTCCAATAAATATTCCAAAAAATATTGGACTCTTTCGAAAAGAGTAGGTATCTTCACCAATGAAAGCGTTTGCCTTTCCGAATTCACTTACGCAGTTAGGCTGCCGGTGAGAAAGGCGCCTTAGTCATGTAAAATCAATCAATCTGCCTAGCCTTTTCCCAACTATATATTGGGGTCGGCTTCCAGTCTTACCGGATTCAGCTGAGTACCAGTGTTTTACATGGAGCGACTGCCTATCTGACCTCCACTACTCAGTAACTGGGTAACACGGTACCCCTTGGCAAGACCGGTGTCAGATCTCAAGCTTCTGACTACCCGTAACGACTGTCAAAAATCTTCAAATGACAGCCGGGACCAACGGCTTAAAGTGCTTTCCGAGGCACGGAGGAAACTCGGTATGTTGAAATGTTCACCCATCCACGGACCGACGTTGTCAAGCGTTGCTTAACCTTGATGATCGACCAGTGCGGCTGTTATTATTTAGCCACGAGCTCCTTAGTCATGCATGGCTAACAACTTCCTACTATTCAACGAAGCTTAACAACTATTATTTTTATCCACAGATCTCCAGCACCGGCCCAGTCAAATTAGCCTTAGAAACTGATATGCAAGTAGACGAAGAAGACTCAACCCTTCTCCCTAAATCTGTGAGCATAAGGGCCAACAAACAAGAGAAAGGGAAAAAATCCAACGAGAAAACTAAAGCCGACCCAGAAATGCTCATCGAAGGGAACTCGATGCTTAATAAAGTGAGGAAACAACAATTCAAGAAAGATAAGAAAAAAAAGGCAAGAAATGAGAAGGCGGCCGTCAATCTAGCTGATGTTCTTGAAAATGTGACGATCACTAGTTATAAGAAGAAAGATGATTATGATTTCAAAGAGGACTTCTCTCTTTAAGTTTGATGTGATGGTTGGCAAACGAAATTCTGTTACTTGCTTCGATCAACAATACCAACTAGACGTAGGGTCGGCGCAAAAAATACGCCTCGGTAAATAACAGCTCACTTGCGATGTGAGCTCTTATTCTGTTCAGAGTGACATAGTAATTATTGTAAACGCAGGGTAATCTGTAAGTATATATTCACGCGGAAAAAATTTAGCATTGATTTTGTCCGTGACCCGTTATCTAGTTGGTATTGCTAATCGAAGCTTTCTTAACCGTACCTATTATATTTTTAGGACATTGAAGAGTTTTTTGTGACCAATTTTTCTGAGTCAGTTCAGACAGTTATGCAACATAATTTTACCCGACTTTAAAAAAGGGTTTTCGTTTTTAAACCATTTGCAGTTGCCTTTCAAGTATGAAAAATTACCTAAACTAATTTTGCTTAGCCAAATGAACATAAGTTAGCTCTTGGTCTGGAACCAGTTATATAATTATCTGATGTCTTTTAAAAGTAGAAAATAAATGCTGACATTTGTCGCAAATTCAAAAGTAATATTCATCAAAATGTACCTTTGCATTTAAAATAAATAAAATGATATTATACTTGAATTTCGTGGGCCAATCAAGAGCCACCCCGTCTTATTTTTATAAAATAAATTATTCAATAATGTTTGTAGTACATGTGGTACTATTCTATTTGCTGAGCTGTTTTTCAAGGACTGGAAATAATCAATAAAGTAAGTGCATTACTAATGACATGGCAATGAGTTCTATATTGCCTTGAACGGTATTTACTCAAGTATTTGCCACGGTTATCTGTAAACTTGTTGAGTAATTAAAGACGTTTACATTGAAATGAGTGTTTTAATATATTTTTGGAACTACCTGGATAATGGACGACTGATAAATATGCAATTGAGACGATAAAGTTGTAGAAAATTGTCCTGATGATATTTAAATTGGTTCGCTAAAAGAAAACCAATTTGTCATTGGTAGCAGTTAAAGTTATTAAACATATTACCAAGATGCATTTTTGTGCTGTTGCACATTGC
This sequence comes from Orthosia gracilis, assembly GCA_947562075.1. Taxonomy (NCBI): domain Eukaryota; kingdom Metazoa; phylum Arthropoda; class Insecta; order Lepidoptera; family Noctuidae; genus Orthosia; species Orthosia gracilis. Next base: position 29,109,395 of record OX387270.1, on the reverse strand, counting down.
TGCAATTGTAATACTTTTCTGCAGTTGACCTGCATGAGGATTGATGTCGATGAAGGCTCATGGACTCATGGAAGATAATCTTCAACCACCTAACCAAAATACTAAACCATCCCACGCTGAACCTAAACTGTTAGCCTCCAAGTAACTCCATGCAAACGTCGAATTCCTTTTGCGTATGGCCCAGTCCCCATCCCTTGTGAGGTACGCCTGCCACCAGTGGCGTAACTACTAAGGTGCAATATGATGCGGGGCACTAGGTCCCCCGGAGAGCAGTGGTGGCCTAGTGGTAAGAGCCGCGACTTAAAAGTTGTTGGTCGTGGGTTTGCACCGAGGCTGGCGCTTTACTTTGTGTATTTTATTTCATCATCACTTCTCTGAAAACTGAAGATTAACATCGTGAGGAAACCGAAGAAATGTTACATCCACCAACCCGCACAGGGAACGCGTGGTGGATAACGGCCCATTCCCTCTTACAAAGAGGAGGCCTGTGTCCCAGCCGCTGGAACATTAATAGACGGAAATTCATATCGCGTCTTTCATCTCGCCATGTGATTGATCAATTGATCATACTCTGCCCTTTGCCTAGCCGAATTCATTACGCAGTAAGGCTGCAGGGCTCTCGACCACGAAGTTACACCCATGGTGTTTATTGAAGCATCCCTCTAGCGAAAACCACCCTTAGTAGTGATCATAGGGAGGTACTTACTAACAAGGACACAATGCATAATTATGCAGTGCTGATAACAACCGGTATAGAAGCCGTGTCACTGCACGTCAATGGTTAAATTCTAAACAAATAAAATCCATTCAATTGGAACACGTCAGTTAACTGGCCACGCACTATCTCTGGCTACTATTGAATTTATCAAAGGCCATGCGTGACGGTAAAACTATACCTAATAATGTACGAGTTATTTACTTTATTATCAGCACATATTTTTAACCAAATTAATATGTACCATAGATATAATAAACAAGGAGATATGCCCGGTAGACGAAAATATATCGGAAACCTGTGTCTCCAGTTTGCCCCTACCACACGGCAACTACTACACATGCAGTTCAGTAAAAGCAATAGATACGCAGTCGCGCACACACACGCATTTCTTAAATCAGAACGTACTACACAATAAATTATAAACCTTATCCCTTCAAGCACAGCGTGTATATACCAATCACCGTACAAATTACGCACACAAAAACATCGGTCGCTATCGTTGTGCTATGCAAAAGCAATTTATTTTACATACACGCTAGTGATTGACTAAATCGGAAACTTATCGATTCACTCATTTATTATTGTACAATTTTTTTTGTTTACTTACTTGAAAATAAATAAAAAAACGGTTTGTCCAGAAATTTTTATAGTTAAAACAAATATGCAGCTAAAAATATAAATTATTAAGTAAACCAAAAAATTCAAACAATCAAAAATCCGGTTACTTTGGTTTAGGCTTTCATAGCGTAATGTTTAATTTATTTTTAATGTAGCAAATTTTAATTGTTTTGTGCTGCTAATATTGTTATTATGTTATGAGTCTGTTTAACTTGAAATAAATAAATTGAATTGAATTGAAACAGGAGGTATTGTTGAACCCGAGTCCGTTACCTCAGCCAGATGTGGTCGAAAATGGTCATTTGAATCTTATAGATAATTAGTTTTGCGGCTTCTGTAATTGTTGCGCACATTTTTAAATTTGTTGCGCTTATAGTTTTTTAATTATTTCACAAAAACATTTCCTGCTGGGGTAACGTTACCCCAGCCAGACCTTTTTCTTTCTAATGGGAATATTTAAATAAATACTAGCTATAAAATTAGTTGTCTAAATGAAGTAAATGTTGTGCCTTATTTTGTATTTGTTCTTTCTTCGGTTGCGAAGTTATTCGAGATTTTGCTGGGGTAACGTTTTTGGTTTTGCTAGATCTTTGAAACGGTTAAGCGGATTCTTATCATATTTTGTACAAGACTTCTTTGGAATTAGTTTAAATTTGTTCTGCAATAAAAATACCAAAATAATACATATCTTAAAGGTTATTTCATTAAATAGAAAAACACTTCAATTGGTCCCAGCACTCTCAATAAGAGGTCTAAAGACTTACTTTAAACATTATTTTGAAGCTTGTAACTGCCTTCAAATGTATGTGATGTTTCATTAGTATCCTGTAAGTATTTAACAAGTTATGATGATAATCAGTTCTTCACGAGCACGGTCATGATGCACGCGGTGTTATTTGGCAACTGATAAGCCTGTATATGGATATATGAACTGAATGTTATGTCAATTATTAGTTGTGTAGTTCAGTTGTATATCAGTAAAATTTCAGCGTAGTACATTGGATAATTAATGAGATAATACGATTATAGTCATTAGGAAGTGAATGACCGTGGTAACCCGACCAAGTTTAAGTGGTTACGAAAAAGCGAAAACGTAGAACATTATGCTATCTTTTGAAATGTTTAGTATAATACACTTTACAATTTCGGTACAGACGCGTACACTGTTAAATACATAATAATATAATAATATCTGTACTATGAAAACATTATTATTATCTTCCAGTTGCACATACTTATCAAAAATCACCGATAACACGTCGTTCGACGGGACGCGGGAGGGGTGGGGTGAAGGGGTAATTCATTGTTTGCATAACGCACCAAACATGCTCCATAATTACATAATTCATCTTGTAGAGTGCGCGTGCGCTTCGGCAGTTCCGTTTCCTGTTTTTGAAAATATTTATCGAGTGCGTGAGAGCTATTATAATAATAAGTGTGGCAAATTACTGTTAATGTGGAGTGCTTCTATTGATGATCATAATCATGGTGCGTGTTGCTTGATGAATTCACGAACAAGGTAAGCTTGCATAATGTAACTACAGAAATAGTAGCAAAATTATTATTAATATGTACATGTTGTTAGGTACCTACTTATCTAAAACTGTATTTTTTTAAGGCTTAAATATTTGAATTTAGGAACTTACTTATTATTTTCTTTTTTTTCGTACTTAGTTATTACCTAGACTGGAATTCTCGACAGTGATGACGACATATTTATCCTTCGATACATAGTACTTATAAAACAAAGTCGCTTCCCGTTGTCTGTCCCTGTTTGCCTGGATCTTTAAAACTACGCAACGGAATCTGAAGCAGTTTTTTTAATAGATATACTGATTCAAGTGGAAGGTTTTTATGTATAGGTACATTGTCAACATATTATGCGGGCGAAGCCATGGGCGGAAGCTAGTTTGTAATAGACTTGAAACTTGATTAATGAAATTCATGACTTGGCGACCGATTTTTATCGTTATCAATGTCGGGAGTCGGGACTACCGCAACAGTAGGTAGGTATTTATTTCCACAAACTCCTTGGACACATAGACTTTAAGAAAGCCATAATTACCTTGTTGCGACACTCGCGTTGATATAAACTCGCAAATAGATGACGTGTCGAGTTTCAAATATGTAGCAAAACTACAATTAAAACCCCATTAAGGATTTAGACAAAAAAATGTACTCTTTCTTTTTATTGTAGGCATAAACAGAATGGCAACATAGCAACAGCCACGGGCCGCGATGATGGACGCGGTGATGGCGACATAATACCTGCGTATGAGTGTGGTGGCGACTATGGCTGCGTCGTGAAGATGTAAAAAATATCGTTTGATGTTCTCTACGTCTGTAACTCAGAAACTCTCAATCTACGGTGAGTACGTACTTATATCTAGCTAGGTATATACTACTACGATTTAGGTAGGTTGACCTGCTGGCCACTGTACAATCTTTATTACCTGTCGAAATTACTATGGATCAGGACTTAAATAGATTTTTCTACATTATAGTAAGTAGATTATTACAAATGTAAAGTGTACGTAAATAAAAATGCTCTAAATACGCGCGCTATTACAGTCCCCAACACGTAACTTGGCAAAAGTTGTTAGATGCGCAGAAGTCGTTTTTATTAGGTAGCGCCAATCTCTGACTAGTATATAGTTATCTGTGGCGCCGGTCTGAGCGCGCGATTGGTGTGTCACTCGGACTTTTGCCCCCCGCACCCCGTATACGTCTCGGGCGTATACAAAATTTTACCTTTTGTTATTATGAGTTTTTGTTACGAGCTGTTATAATAGTGTTACTTAAATATATTTTTTAGGTGAAATTTTTAATTTGGTACCAGGAAAAGCAGTTTTGTTAGCTGATAGTGACGACGACACCATATAATTTTAACCCCCGACGCAAAAAGAGGGGTATTATAAGTTTCTTGATAATGTACTTATTCTTTTTTGTCTTTTTTTATGCGTATATTATAATAAGGTATAACTCCTAATGAACTTAACGAATTCTCTCCTTTTCTTAACTTTCTCCTAAACAAACATGTTGAAACGAGACCCGATGACGTCATCGGTTTGTCGGTGGGGAATTTAATAATAATTTTTTTTCGGTCATCATGTGATCGGATATTATGTATGTAATGCTTTGACGGCTAAACCGCTGAACCGATTTTGATAAAATTTGGCATGGAGATAGTTTCAAACCCAGGAGAGAACAGAGGATAGCTTTTATCCCGGCATCTTGAAGGGTTCCCACGGGAGCGCGATATAACGAATTTAATGCATATTATTATCATACATAGAACCATGCATTTTATTATATACCCTATTTAGTAGTTAATAGGCTTTTATTGTGTACAATATTGTTTTGAATCTTTGATGTTTTTCCTCTATTTTCATATTACAATTCGACAGCCCTTTAGCTCTAAATAACACTTTATGTTATATTTACAGTTATTTTTTTGTTTTGTTATAGATATTCTGATGACCGACCAATCTTCTCATCGACCAATATTTGCGGACCTCAATTATTTAATTTCTTAGCGCGTTATCCACAGTGATTACGCTCGTGCACTCAATCAAGAATTAACTTAACAAAATGGCAGGTAGAAAAAGCGCTATACCATTGCAAGATCAAAAACGCATTATTTCTAAATATGTATATATATTTAATAAGTCGTGTCCTTCTATTACTCATGATGTATATGAACGTATACAGAATGAATTGCATGAAATATTTCAACATAAGATGTCTAAAATGGCCATACAAATGTCAGTGAGACGTAATAAATTTTATTTTTTCCATGATAGTGTCACAGATGTACGGGTTGATGACGTAACAGATAATACGAACAAAAGAAACTACTTTGACAGTAACGGTGATTTTGAAAATATTGATGATAGCAACAGTAATTCTGATTTCAAAGTAAAGTTTCTAATGGATATTCACGAATTTAAACGTATTGCACCTAAAAACCACACGTTGTTACAGAATAGTTGGACTAATGAGCTGCAAGATCAAATATGGAAAAAGACAGATCTTAATTGTACGTTTGCTTTTAAAAATAATTACGTACCTACGAACTTTCTGTTTGACTCTATTAAATGCAATGGAAAATGTACTCAGTGTGGCGCAGTTATTATTGTTGACATATCTCCTAAAACTGAAAATTTTTTAGAGGTAATTTGTCAAATAAATAATTACAAGAAAGACCATGTCCACGATTTGAATGTTAAAAATAAACTTACATCGACACGAAAACAAAAAATTGCTGTACAATTAAAGTATGAAAAGGCGCTTAAAGTCAGAACTTTGCTGGCTGATGAACTCATGAAAATAGATAATCCAAAAGAACCTCCAACGCTACCTAAATTAGGTAATTTAAGAAAAATACGACATGATGTTAAAAGGGCCCTTCAATTTGATAAAAACACAATATTATCCATCTATGCAATGTCTCAAAGTTCCCCATTCGATACATTTATACGGAAATTTTCTCTTGTCCCTTTTTTTATTTACTTATGGACAAATGAACAAAGTAAATATTTTGATGACGTTTTAAAAAATACACACACTGTTTTGTCCATCGACGCAACTGGTTCAATTTTTCAACCGATAGCGCCTCCAGGAGTAAGTCTTAAAGACGCTAAACATACTTTTCTATATGCTGTAATGGCATATACTACCAGTACTAGTATTCCTTTATGTTATATGGTATCACAGTCACACACAATTGAAGCTATAGCTACTTGGTTAAGTACATGGGCAGTAAATCGATCTTTACCCAAAGAAATAGTATGTGACGATTCGTCTGCACTACTAGGAGCTATATGTCGTACTTTTCTTCATACCGATACAAATGGTTATTTATCGCAGTGTTTTTCGCTTTTAGTAGGGCTAGATGTTTGTGTGCCGGTTTGTTACATTCGGTTAGACAAATCGCATTTTTTTAAAAAACTGCCTAAACAAAGTAGTTTTGACAAAGCATCAGAAAAATGCAAATATTTTTATATTAACTGTATAAAGAAAATTCATACACTACATTGCTATAAGGAAATCAAATCTGTTATCAATGATATAGTAACAGTATCATTACACAAATATGTTAGTCCTGGTTTAGATGGTCAGCTATGTGGTAAATATGAGCAAGCTCTACAGCGTTTGACTGATTATAAGGATGATACTAATGTGATTGGTGTCGATAACGATGATCAAACAGATAAAAAATTTCTAGATGAAAATGACGAGGTAACTATGAATACTGGTACTGTTTGTCCTCTTATCAATTATTACAACAAAATAATGGAAACGGAAAAGTTATATTTGCTATTACTTGACCCAAAGCATGAACAAATAAATGAGTATTATTTGCCGTCTATAAACGATACTTTAAAAAGGCTGTTGCGAAAATTACCTATGTGGGGTAATGTTATGACCAAATATTTTGTCAATGCAAAAGAAGTAGCTAGTAGTTCAAATAATGAAAATCATTTTAAGGACCTAAAGACCATATATTATAATACCAAAGATGAGCGAATTCGACTTGATGAGTTCATAGTACAACACTATAGTTTTATAAATGGGTCTGTCAAATTAAACATTTCTGAAAATTTAGTAAAAACAAAATTAAATAAAGACATTTTACAAAAACGAAAAATTACTAATAATTTTGACTTTACACATGAAACAAAAAGTAAAATTGTAGTTTTACAAAATGCGCGTATGCCGCAGACATCTACATATAACTTAGAAAATTCAAATGTTCAAAACTTACTAGTAAATAGAAATACAGCAGTTCATACACGAAACGTGAAGTACAATGAGGACTTTGAATTAGAGTCTATATTTCAGGACGAACCTGTTGAAGTAGAAAACTGGCGAGGTCTTGCTGTTTCTCGCAAAAAAACAAACGTTAGCATAAAACCTATATATATATTACAAAATGGCAACATAGCCATATCTAGAAATAAAAGTATAATTCTCACTAATACTTGTGCATTTGACGCAATCTCGCAAGCATTAGCCATAGCCTACAAAGAAAGAAATACATTCAGACAGGAGATCAATAACAGTAAAAGAATGCAAAAGGACGCTTTTACGACGTTTATCGCAAATCTTGCTACTGCAAAGAACTTCAGCCAAAAACTCTACAACCAAAGAGATGTACTTTTAAGTAATATTTTTTGTGCTAATTTTGAAACAAATAACGAAACTACGTCCAATGTTATAAATTGCGCATGTAATATTACAAAAATATTAGAAGAAATTTGTATTTCATACTTTTCCGCTACTAGAAAAAGAATTTGCTCAAACGCAAATTGCACTAGCCACAAAAACAAAGAGTCATTTGAATGCAAATACTTGCCATTGAATATAGATCTCATAAAACAAAAAGGTATTACAAATTTACAAGAGTCTGTAGAAGCAGGAATGAAAAACGATTTCTCACCACTTTGTGTTTCTTGCAGAATAGGCACAGTTTCATTTAATTATCATTTGAACCATTTAATAATATTTGAGCTTCATGATATTAATATACAGCTAAATGATATCCCAATTAATATTGAAATTAATAATAGATTATATGTGATCTTGGCAGTCATTGAATTTCATCCACCTCTCAGCTTTGAAGGAGTTGGCCACTACAAAGCTCATTGCTATCGAACACAAACTAGAACTTTTCAATGTTATGACGATATGTATAGCAAAATTCAGAAGAGTCAGATTAATTTAATGCCTCACGCGATTATTTATACATTACAATCTGATAATATCTCATTATAATATCTAATTTATCTAAAATACAAAACTATTTTATAGATCTTGTATTGTCACTTGACGTGTATTTACTTTAAAATTGTGAATTTTAATGTTAGTCACATTTTTTTATAGATGTGATAATAATAATAATAAAAAAATCGTCTCCAATCTTATGCAGTCGGAAGCAATGTGTTTTTTATTAAATTAAACATGACGAACACATACTTCACACTTTTTAGTATAGAACCTAAATCATGACCATTTGATCGACTGACGTAAGAATCAACAAAATCTGCCTACGCTTATGGTAGAGCGGCAACTAGATCTCTGTTTATGACAACTTTTGTGTCACAAAGTTATTTACGTATTTGGATACTCATTTTACGTGATGATCTGTGATTTTTTATACAAAATCCAACAAACTTAGAATTTACCTTTACACGTTGACTTTTTGAGATTGTAATTAGTTAAAAGTAATACTTACATAATTATTTGACTGCAGTTTAATATTACTTAATTTTATTATTTTTGATCTGTGATTTTTAAATAGTTTAAGTTCATTTTATGTCTATAAACGTAGGGAAAAAAAATGTGATATTTGAAATGAGACAACAAAACAGTAGGACTAACTGTGAGCATTTCACTACATTGTGATGTCATTTAGTATTACCATTGATCTGTGATTTTAATTGATATAAGTGGGTATTAGTAGTCATACGTAAGTTTAGTGTTAACTGAAAAAAAACATTGTATAATTATTTATTGTCTGTGATCATTACACATTCCAATATTGCGTATACCTATTTAAATAAAAACTGTAACTGTGTACTGTGTTTACTGAAATCTATCATATAAAAAAAAAGTAATAGAAAATTCAAAAAAGCAAAATTACTATCTGCAATTTTAATCTGTGATTGTTTTTAAGTATAAGTTTATTAATACTTTAAAAGTTCAATTGAAATGATTATTTTACCTGTTAATAAAAATTCTTTAATAAACATGTAGTTTTTTTTAACACTTGTGTAAATGTCTGTACTAAATTTGTAACACTATCCTACATATTTTAGAAGGTAGCATAATGTTCTACGTTTTCGCTTTTTCGTAACCACTTAAACTTGGTCGGGTTACCACGGTCATTCACTTCCTAATGACTATAATCGTATTATCTCATTAATTATCCAATGTACTACGCTGAAATTTTACTGATATACAACTGAACTACACAACTAATAATTGACATAACATTCAGTTCATATATCCATATACAGGCTTATCAGTTGCCAAATAACACCGCGTGCATCATGACCGTGCTCGTGAAGAACTGATTATCATCATAACTTGTTAAATACTTACAGGATACTAATGAAACATCACATACATTTGAAGGCAGTTACAAGCTTCAAAATAATGTTTAAAGTAAGTCTTTAGACCTCTTATTGAGAGTGCTGGGACCAATTGAAGTGTTTTTCTATTTAATGAAATAACCTTTAAGATATGTATTATTTTGGTATTTTTATTGCAGAACAAATTTAAACTAATTCCAAAGAAGTCTTGTACAAAATATGATAAGAATCCGCTTAACCGTTTCAAAGATCTAGCAAAACCAAAAACGTTACCCCAGCAAAATCTCGAATAACTTCGCAACCGAAGAAAGAACAAATACAAAATAAGGCACAACATTTACTTCATTTAGACAACTAATTTTATAGCTAGTATTTATTTAAATATTCCCATTAGAAAGAAAAAGGTCTGGCTGGGGTAACGTTACCCCAGCAGGAAATGTTTTTGTGAAATAATTAAAAAACTATAAGCGCAACAAATTTAAAAATGTGCGCAACAATTACAGAAGCCGCAAAACTAATTATCTATAAGATTCAAATGACCATTTTCGACCACATCTGGCTGAGGTAACGGACTCGTTGAACCCTGCTAGTGCTATGGTGTTTAATCACTGACCTGTAAAGTGGAGGTATTTGTGCAGCACTTGACACTTTGATATTATTGGGGTTGCATTTTTTGTCAAAAAGTTGGTTACGCATTTCTCTACTACACTGTAAAATAATCAAAATAAGTAATACACATTATTTCGCATCGATTTTCCAACCGGTTGAAAACGGTTGACAAATTGAAAATAAAATATAATAACAATATTTAATTCGTCATCGACATTGTTGTTGTGCAAGGAGCAGCGGCCGTACTACGCGATGCATCCGCTCAATGATGTATCGTTTTGTGATTTTTACATTGCTTGTCCAGTCACTTAGCGACAAACTTAGGTAATGGTTAGGAAGCAATGTATTTAATGCAAAAATAGTACAGTCGCTGTGATATTTCAATACAAAAATAACATAGTAGAAGCAAGAAATATTTTACGATTTGTTGTTTTTCATGATTTTAAAGACAAATATAGTGAAATACTTGTACTCACTTATTGTAAGTGATTCTATGATTTACAAAGTTTTGGTTTAGGCTTCGCTTTTTACAAGAAACCACTGAACAACACGGCATTCTTGTAATTTTTCACGATGACGGTCGAAAGCGCACTGTTTAGCGGAGACCGGCCATTTGCCTGTGACATGCTCAGTCAGCCCACGTCGCGCGGACACCGACACGCCCCCTTGCCACTTCTCCTGTATTTTATATTTCTATGATATGTAGTGACGTGGTTATGTTCTGTTACTAACCAAACGATAATATTTTTGCATAAACTTGCCTACTCGATTAGGAATGCAGGAAACACTGTATTCTCGAAAAATCACTCTTTATTTTTTGCTGAGGGGATATCTTCCTGGATGCCCTCAGTCTGCGGAGAATAGTATGTCGGACTCCTCTTGAATATAAACTTCATGAGTTCTTGTAGTTCTTACTAGGTAGGTACTAACTTCAGTAGAGGCTCGGGGGCCCAGTTGACTCACGTACATTCGCTCGTACCGCCGACTGGTATCAGCCCGCCATTTCTCGCTAGACGTGGCCGCATTGGTGATGGGGCCCACCATATCAGCTTCATCACCAAGTATGGGCAGTCCGACGACAAGTTCAGCCGCAATTTCGACACCCGGCCATCATCCTCTGTCCTTAGGTCCTGTGGATTCATCATTCATTACTCTGATTGCAGATCGAGAGGTAAGCTAAATTAGTTTTGGGTATAGTTCTCGCCAAACTTCTAGGCCATCCTGAAGCCAATCCGATGCGTAAGGCACGAATCGGTGCTGTTTTTGTATGAGATTTACTGCGCAGCCATTGTTGCTAACTTCAGGGCGGCAAAGGAGTTTGGCGAGAACTGTAAGTATTATGTGTTCGGGTCAAATCTTGTATCTGAATTTTACAGTAATTGTCCTCCATCAAGATCAATCGTCGCAGTGACTGATTGTCCAGTTGTACGTATGAATACCGGAAATAATGTAGTTATAGGTAGGTATACAATGAAAAATGTCGCACATTGTTTTATCTGACAAACAATTTATGGAAAAGTTTCGTGGGTACTGGCTGGTAAGAAAACGAGGGAAAATAACAAATGGATACAGACCTATGTTTGTATCGACGGTCCCTTCTGAATCTCCTAGAGGTTTTTTTGCTTGATGAGTCGCAGGGCTCTTTATCTCGCTTGAAGATAAGCGATAGGCCGATAGATGACGTCTACGTTGTAGCGAGCGAGCTCAGAACAAGGCTATTCGCTCTTGCTTTAAAGGGTGACTGGCCCTCAAGGTTGATCTCTTGACTCTAGATTTTAGAGTTAGGTATTACCTACCTATTTATGTATGTCATCATCACAATTTACTGTTTTTTTAAGGGTTTCTTACCCAAAGGGTAAAAACGGGACCCTATTACTAAGACTCCACAGTCCGCTGTCTGTCTGTCAACAGGCAGTTCTCATGAACCGTGATTGCTAGACAGTTGAAATTTTCCCTTAGGATGTATTTCTGTTGCCGATAACAACAAATAGTAAAAACAGAATAAACTAAATATTTAAGTGGGGCTCCCATACAACACATGTGATTTTCCTGCCATTTTTTTGCGATAATGGCACGGAACCCTTCGTGCGCAAGTCAGACTCGCACTTGGCCGCTTTTTTAATCGTCTATGCTTTCAATGTTCAGTCACGACGGGAATATCCGATGCAGATAAAAAAAAAACTGGGAGAAACCCAGCATCGAATTAAACTGTAAAAACAAAAAAATATTATATTTATTAATAGCTAATTTAATCTCTTATCACAAGAGGGGTAAAAGGCTATCGAAATGAGATTTTTATTTATGTACGGACAACAGAGGCCAAGATCACAACTCATAGAGACCATAAATTTAGTCTGATCCTATGATCATTATTTATAAAAGGTATATCATATCATGTCTAACGTATCTTTCTTCTCCAAAAATTTTTTGTCCGAAAATCAGTATCCATAAACACGTTTGCTATAAACTTCAGTAACCATAATGTTCAAAATCCCGAAATTTTGTTTAAAATAATTATCTTTAGTTCTAAAAGTATTCTGTCATAATATCGAGTACTATAATAATTGAATCTCCTAATTTTACATGACCTAAAGTCATATGTCCTAAGTATTGTGTTAAATAATGTGTACCTATTATTCCGAATGTTAAAATTAGGTTTTAGTGACAAACGAATCGCTGTAAATCCGACTCCAACGCAGTCTTGTCTGCTCTACCCCTAGAGTGTAGTTTAAAATCGCCCGCGAGTTGTGAAGCAGGTGGTTGTAACACTCGCCGCCGCGGCTGGGCTGGCGGAGCCTGCCAGCAAGCCGAAGCTGCGGTGGTGAGCGTTAAACCCATCTGCGACGATAAACTCGCGTGGGACCGCCGGAGCCCCGCAGCGCCGGAGCCGTGACAGAAACCATGCCTGCTGCATGTTGCATGCTTGCTTGCATGCTGCATACTTGCTTGCATGTTGCATGCTGCGTGCTTGCTTGCTTACAAAAACCACATGTTCACAATCAACTGCTTTATTGAGTACATATATATTATACGGTACGGTTTTATGTCTTTTGTATATTACCTATTGATTGTAATATTTATGACAAACGGATTTAGGACATATTGTATTTAGGGATTTCAATGTTATGGCATGTGATATTATGTTATATTAAGTTCGGTTATGTTATCATTCGGACAAATGATGATTAGAACAAAAAAGGCATGGCAATTAAAATTATGGATAAAAAAGTTAGGTGACACAATAGAGAATCCTAATGTGACCATACTTCCGTTTTGAAAGAGACCCCCCTTTTTCCCTTTTGTTGTTACTTGTGATGGCAAACCCATCACAAGTAAAAAAAACTCTTGACTCTAGTCTAGGTCATAGGTGACAGAGACGGAGTCGACGATGGAGTGAGCTTACCCTGAAGAAGCCTAAAATTCGCACGGTTGGCGCAGTGGTTGACCGATCGACTGCTGCGCTGCGTGTCACGGGTTCGATTCCCACACGGAACAAATATTTGTATGACCTATAGATAGTTGTTCCGGCTCTGGGTGTTTGTGTATGTGAGTTTAAATGTTTGTAAACGCACCCACGATACAGGAGAAATTCCTAGTGTGGGGCAACGTTTTTTTTTTTTTTTTTTTAAATTCTAGTTTCAATAGATCGAATAACAAAAAGTCCGACTTAATGATAATTCGAAACATCAAAAATACGAATTCCGATTATTAAAATACCGATTAATACAATTCCGAAATAAAAACGCCTGGTAAAACTGAACAGCAAGACAAATAAACACATAATTGCTCGAAGTGATTCATCAATAATACAGGGGATTTGCAGCTTGCAAGCAAGCATGCAACATGCAAGCAGGCATGCAACATGCAAGCAGGCAATCAACAAGCAAGCAGGCATACAACATGCAGCAAGCATTGTTTCTGTCACGGCTCCGGCGCTCTAGGGTTTGGGCGGCCCCACGCGAGCTTATCGTCGCAAGATGGTTTTAACGCTCACCACCGCAGCTTCGGCTCGGCCTCAGCCGCGGTGGCGGGCCTTCAAACCACCTGCTCCTCAGCTCGCAGGCGACCCCATCCCTCCGCGCCTACGCGGGCTTAAATTACACTTTAGGGTAGGGCAGACAAAACTGCGTGACGTCGGTTTTGCAGCGATTCGTTTCTGTCACAAAATTTTGTAGCACAACATGTTGACTTTTAGTTTATTTTTTACATTATAATTCTTAGGTATTATGAAATTCGGACTTTTGAAAATCTGAACATCGAAATTCGGAAAGTGTAAATTCGGAAGTTCTGTAAATCGTGAAAATGAAATCACACAAGTTATTCGATATGCTCTTGCTCGGTTTATTCAAATAGTCACAACTCGTTAGTTAGCCAGGACAACAGTTTTTGAATGACAAAGTTAATTTTGTCTCTTCGTTAGAGCAATGTTGCTTTCATCGTTTATGAACGTTAGTAATGTTACCTATTCATTTTGGTGAATGTAGCTGTTTATACGGAACTCTCTATGCGCGAGTCAGACTCGCACTCGGCCGTTTTTTACACTAGTTGTTACTTAGTTTTTATGTCGTTTTGTGGCTATTAAATATTTTTTAGAGAATGTTTTGTAAAACGACAATTCAGCGTTTTATGAATTTCCCGCTTGCCCTTAGATATCCCTTCGGCAATACATCACCACCGAGCTCTTTTTACTTTGGGTTTCACAAAACTCCTAAAACGGTGGGAGTATCTGACTGCCTATGAAGTCTCCATTGCGTTTGACTAGGTTTAACTTGATCTCTCTATCCAGTCATAGTAAGTGATTCTGTATTTATCAAGTTTTTGCAACGTAGCGGTCCTTATAATATGAACAATAAACAAGACTCATATCTAAATTAATCTATGTTTTACTGTAATCGCCCGAACTGCGGTAAAACTTAGGATTTACCGGTAAAACGTAAAAATTATTACTGGTAAAAGTCCGAATCTATGATAACATTTTCTAATTTTCTTTTTTTTTTTCATTGTGTATTTTGGGGCCATGCACGAATTTGACAAATTTAAGTCAGTTTCATGTAGGTGGATGGATTGTGATTCGAATAGAAACAAACACAATACCTACATAATTTAATAAAATTAATCAATCAAACCATAATGTTCTCATCATTTCTTGTTACAGTTACACATTACAGTTTTTCAATATTCACAGGTAAACCTTTGGGAAATCCTAAGATTTACCGAGTGATTTGGTGAAAGCCCGTATATAGCTATTATCATGGATCATTTCGGACTTTTAACCGTAAGCATTGGTAAATCATAGGTGTTGCCTTGCCGGCAAATCCTAGGTTTTACCGCAGATGGGACTTTTACAATACCTAACATACGGATCTAATCTAGATAATATGCTTCGTCCACTTATGCGATATCAGAAATACTTGTATGTAAGACGACTGACCCAATTGTTTAAATATGTAGTAAGTAATTAGATATACCTGTACCTACCGAAAATTTATTGTAGCTATGCCGAATGGGCTATTGATCAACTGATAAGGAAGTTTAAGAGCTTCAGGCTACCTAGATGTAAAATGGTAGGCGATTATTTGAAAAATCATGAAAAAACACAAATATCGTACTTATTGAACGTATACGTACCTACAATAATATAGGACGCATGTAGATAGTTCTTATCTTGTTCAAAATACTAATGACCCTTCCAAATCGATCTAGCGTGACCTGGGTAGAGATCCGCTACAGCAAGCTACACCTAACAATGTGTCTCTGCATAGCGACGGCTAGGAAGGCTTCCAAGGTTTCGGTCTAATCGCATAAACCGATTACCTATACCTCGCTAGGTGATAGACCCGCTGCGATGTGGCGCTACTCACTACTGTGGAACATACCTAAGTCACCCTAAGTTACCTTCTCATTATCTTCCCAAAGGGTACCTATTATGTCATTGTCATATAACATTCATTATGCAATTGTTCCAAGAGTATTAAGTCAACAATAATGAAGGCCATTGAAAACGTTTATTGTCTCATATTGTGAGTAATAATTTGTATAAAAACATGTTCACATAATAACAACTAATGTGAAGAGTCCACGACGTTGTTAATCCACGTCGTACTAGACGCTTACCTCTCTTTCCAACTAACGGTATTATATATTTTCGTCTCTCTCTTATGCTCTGTGCGGTAGTGATTGGCGGCTACGTTTACAATAACTACAATACTATGAATGAACTTTCTCGATAATTAAATAAAAATTGTGTTTACGCGTAGTTAACTCATAGGCATAGTTCAGATAGTTAGTTTTAAACTTCTGTTGATGCAGCATTCAAAAATATGAAAGTAAAACCAGAAATGTTGTGTTCTTCAAATGAAAAAACCGGTGTTCGTAATTTCCCGCCGTCCAAATCATTAATTTCATGTAGTGTGTTCAATTCCTATTTGCTAACGCCCAACCAATAGCAGCTTTCCATCTGTCTGTCGTAATTTAATGTAAAACGTCATTTTGCCCCTACTCGCTCTCTCCTATACAAACTCGCCGGATTCAAAAATAACTTTGTCTCGCTTTCGCATTACCCAATGCGTTGACGTTTCATGCCCATCTCAGTCGCACTTCAAATATTTACGTTGAACTGAAAGAGATAAAACATTGCCGAGGCTGACAAACCGGTCGAAGTAATAATAGAGAATTCGCCAATTTTTGAAGTTATTCGTGGCCAGTCCTTTGAAAGCGGAGGTGCTCGTGTGAATCAAAAATGAAGTCTTTAGTGCTAGCTGTTGTCAGTTTACTGGCAATTTCATCAATTAATTGTGAAGTGTTCTTCGAGGAGACATTCCCCGATGGTAAGTTGAAGCGTTTTATTCAAAAATCCTAGTTTTGGGCTGTGCCGGCTTGCCGCGTGTGCTATCGATCGTCTCCAAGATTATCGGCAACCGGTTTATTTTGGGGAATAGTGTTTTAATACAGTACGTTTTTTATTTCAGACTCATGGGAATCCAACTGGGTTTACAGTGAACATCCTGGCAAAGAATTCGGCAAGTTCAAGCTGACTGCTGGAAAGTTCTACAACGAACCGGAGGAAGATAAAGGTAGGTGGAGACCGGTCCCCTTCTAATGCCAATACATTATTTTGCAACTTTAACATTCACATTTGAGAGATGAATTAATTTTGTTGAGTGCAGATCTTTGCACTTAATAAACATGTACCTACCTCTGTATGTATGTGTAGTAAATTGCCCAATACTATGAGCGTGCATAGGGCACTGAACTCAATGACACACAGCAAATTAACAATAGGCCGGGCGTCAGCATCACAACACGCCACTCTCACTGCATCTCCTATACATTCCTTTTCTCCTGGTACTTGTCAGGTCTGCAAACATCTGAAGACGCGCGGTTCTACGCGTTGTCGCGCAAGTTCGAGCCTTTCAGTAACGAGGGCAAACCCCTGGTGGTGCAGTTCTCAGTGAAACATGAGCAAGACATTGACTGCGGAGGTGGCTACCTTAAGGTCTTCGACTGCAAGTTGGAGCAGACTGACATGCATGGAGAGACCCCCTATGAGATTATGTTCGGCCCTGACATCTGCGGTCCTGGTACCAAGAAGGTAAGAATATCAACTTTTTCCTTTTATGAATTAACAATTCTGGAAGAGGTTCCATTGTTGCATTGACACAAAACTAAAAACAATATTAAGAAGATTCTGATAAGGTTTGAAAAATATATATGATCGACTAAATCTAATCCTATTACATTATTACTTTCATGTTTTTGAATAATAATTCACTTGAAAACTGTAAATGATAAAGTTAGGTAATAGTATGCCAAATTAATGTCCCACTATACTTGAATAACTGGTTTTATCTCTTGATCAATAAAAGTTGAATAATATCCAAAAGCTTTTACATAAAAACTTGTTTGTGTCGCACAAATAATAATTTATAGTCTGTTTCCAATAGGAAGTATAATGTTATCCTTTTGTACAAAATAGTTTAGATCACTGTCAGCAGGAAATAATAGTTTAAATGGTACAATGTTGTATAGTTTTTTCATTGGTGTACACTTTCCATTATCAGGTACTTTTACTATTACAACAGTTGGCTTTTATAGGCTCTTATCTGAGTAGGACATTGGTGTGCACATACCTATGTTTCATTTTTATGGTGATTAATAACTTTTTCATTTACTGTTCCTATATCAAATTGGTAGCTGGCTAAGATATGATTTAATAATGAGAATTGTACAATGAGAATCTTATTGAAAATACAACTAACTAGACTGCAAGCTTTACAATTTAGATAAATTTCACTTTTACCCTTAGTTTCCCAGCTCAAAATTATCGCAGAATTAATGTGACAAATTGTCATTGTCAAGCATGCGTTGTCTGCTGTGATTGGTTGAATGAATTTTCAACAGCCAATCGCAGCAGATAATGGGTGCTTGACAATTTGTCACATTAATTCTGTGATAATTTTGAGCTGGAAAACTGAGGGTTAGCCTTTTACCTTACTAAAAAATGTGTGCATAAAAAAGAAGCAAAGTTCAAAAACATTGTTTTGTGTGATTGTGATCTCCTTTAAATGAAACAATTTTCACTTTCATAGAATAAAATAAATATAATTTTATTCTTAAGAAATTACATTTAAATGCTTTGCTTCCTGGAACTCACCCTAGGATTCCCTGTGTCGTGAGATCCAGGCTCCTTGGTTCAGTTTACATTTATTACTAAAAATGTAATAGGTATAAACTTTTACTTTAATCATAATAACACCCAAGTCAACTAGAATCACTAAAATTAAATTTTAAATAATACACGTTAAAAAAGGTGTCACAAAAAATATCTGGTACAAAAGCATTTAATACACAGAACTTATATTCCAATGACTCATTTCTAAAACGAAAACGAAGTTTGGATTCGATTTTTTTGCTGATAAAAATCTACTATACTCCATTTGTTTAGGTAGTTAACTAAAGGTAAACAATCTTGATATGTCTTTTTATATAAAATAAATCGTATAAAAGACCAACAAATATTATTTAAATTTAGTTACTTACCTAACATCGGTTTAAGTAAATACCTAATTGTAAACATTTTTAGATTCAATTTTTAGACATTTTTTTAGATAAAAGACATGTTAAGATTGTTTACATTTAGTTAACTACCTAAACAAATGGAGTATAATATTGATTAGCTCTAATGATGTCGAATAATGTGTTCAGTACTTTGCGTTCATTCAGAATTATTATGAGGAATCAATCAATTTTTCTTTATTAGTTTATGTTATTATGTCAAAAAATCTGTGATAGGCTTATCATCACAGGTTTTTTGACATAATAACTTATTAACTAAAAGCGGCCTTCGCAATATTAATTAGATCATTAAAAAGGTAATTAAAAATGCGCCGGTTTTGTATTATCGTAATATCGGGACAGCATGGAGATGTTATCAATATTTTACAACTAATAAAAAGTTGCGAGGTCAGCCAATATTTATTATTTCATTTTACTTTCGTATGTACATGATAATTATAATAAAAGTACTCATTGATCTCTTTTTCGTCATATCTATTATTCGATTAATGCTTAGAGATTGTGTAGTGTATACAACGTATATTGTTTCATCGTATACAACGTTAGTCTCGAAAAATACTCGACGGATTTGAATGCGGTTTCGTAACAATTTTCAGCATATTCGCGAAAGTTTAAAATTGAAATTTCTATGCGTGCATGTAGGTCATAAAATATTTATATATATATAGTAGGTCATAAAAATATAACACTTGTGAAAAATATTGATCAATCTACATTAAAAATTCATGCGACCTTATACACCACGCGTCGAGTTGTCAAGTGCATGCAGCCTCTTAGTTTATCGATTATCCCAGGCTTTCCACGGGTATACGTATCCTAACGTAACGTAATTTTGATATAATATCTATTTTATCCTCTAACACTTTTATCATATTACTAGATTTAGTTTAGTGAAACGCCATATCACTGACTAGCTGACCCGGCGAACTTCGTTCCGCCTAAGAAATTTCTAAAATAAACGTAGCCTAAGTTACTCCTTATTACATCAGCTAACCGCCAATAAAAGTCACGTCAAAATCGGTCCAGCCATTTCAGAGATTAGCCGGAACAAACAAACAGACAGACAGACAAAAATTCTAAAAAATGTTATTTTGGTGTATGTACCGTATATATATTCATATACATGTAGTAAAAAACGGTTATTTCAATATTAAAAACAGACACTCCAATTTTATTTATATGTATAGATATTAGCGTTTTGTCATATCACTAAACATTTTAATAAGAACACGTAATAAACAATAATATTCGTAATCTACCGTGATTTCGTGGTATCCCTAGGGATTTCGTGAAATCCCTGGTATCCTCATTTCCCTGCGACAGATATATTTACACCGCCCCCAGCGTTACGTTTTATAACAAATGTTCAATGAAGCATTGAATATCTAGGATGTTGCATAACTTTGGTTTCCAACCGGCGATTTCACGCCGACGATATTGTCTGCCTTCAATTAGGTGGCAACACTCATTTATACTCATAATGAGGGTATCATTTGTTAATTGTTAGGTTTCAATAAGATCTTGATGTCTAAATTAGATAATAAGCATTGAAGAAAGAAGTTTTTAGGGTCATTGACCAAACTTTTCTAAAACAAACTTGCGCGTCTAGCTCCTGTCTAATAAAATATGCAAATAAATAAATTATCGCCTATATAACAAAAGTTCGATGGGACCTCCTAGTTCGTTGACCTCAAACACGTTTGAACCATCTAATGTTAGGTATCTCCTGTCTCTTTCCATCTCGTGATAACTTCCATCTTCCTTCTCCCTCAGGTTCACGTAATCTTCAGCTACAAGGGCAAGAACCATCTGATCAAGAAGGACATCCGCTGCAAGGATGACGTGTACACCCACTTGTACACCCTGATCGTGAAGCCTGACAACACCTATGAGGTGCTCATCGACAATGAGAAGGTGGAAAGTGGAGACCTTGAGGCTGACTGGGACTTCCTGCCACCCAAGAAGATCAAGGTAAGAACACTTCTGAATTTCGTTCTATATGCAGGTCAAAGATTCGCGACAAAACTGGCGCAAGATTTTATATATTTCGGAATTTCCGATTTAAGGAGTAAGTTAACAGAACCAGTTATAAAAAAGAGCATAAAAAGAAATTGTTTCAAAAATTTGTTTCGACACCATTCATCCAGATTTTCTAATTCCAATCTTCCCCTTAGGACCCCGAAGCCAAGAAACCCGAGGACTGGGACGAGAGGCCCACCATCGCTGACCCCGATGACAAGAAACCCGACGACTGGGAAAAGCCTGAGCACATTCCCGACCCCGATGCCACCAAGCCCGAGGACTGGGACGATGAGATGGACGGCGAATGGGAGCCTCCCATGATTGATAACCCTGACTACAAGGGAGTTTGGGCACCTAAGCAGGTTCGTTGAATTTTGTATCAGATTTTTAGATGTTTAGATTAGAGACAGGTATTGTTTGAACCGGTTGCGAAGTGGCGTCATCGACAATGTGACACCTCGACTGCTCTTGTGTAAATAAGAAGCAGCAGTGTCTTTATTTCAGATGTAAAGTTTGTTATTAGCAAAATCATATAAGAAAGTATTGTTCAACAAAACTGGCAACTCTCAACTGAAGCATCATATCTTAATTCGTACTATTTTGCAGTTTTTAGTACCTAATTAAGGTCAAAAAGGAGGCTAAGTTAATAAGCATAAATTGGGATCGACAAAAACGTGAAATCCGGAGCAATGATACGAAACAGCAAATTTTCAAGTCATCTTGTCGACTTATGATATAAAACAAAAAGTCCGACACGCTCCAATTTCAACAGCGTATTTTAATCAATTACAAACAGTTCCCGTTTTACACAATTGCTTTTATCTAAAAACTGCACACAAAATTACACCTAAAACATTTAACTTCTGTGGCACCATGTGGAATCTATTTAAAACTAAAGAAAGCATTATTGAGTCATTTGATGACGTCAGCTTCCGTAGAAGTCGCGCTTGGCTGTTTGCATAACGTTCTTAACGTATATTGACCCGAGTTACCGTTATAATGTGAAAATTGAACGTCTCATTGACTGGGTCGTGTAAGCCTGTATTACTATTCAGTCATAATAGTTTGATAGACTGGCAATATGTACTAAGCAATTTGAACAATGTATGCATCAGGATTTTCCAGTTATCGTGCGATTATTCATACTGAAGTTGAAACTAGAGTACCAATTCTGCGTCATATTTTGTAGAAGTAACCAATAGTAGGTCTCTTGGTTACTTCTAACTTGACCTTAAAATCAATGTCACCTAATGAAATCATTATTTATCCCTTTCATTATTTATTCACAGATCGACAACCCCGCTTACAAAGGACCCTGGGTGCACCCAGAGATCGATAACCCTGAATACGTGTCAGACCCCAACCTCTACAAACGCGACGAGCTTTGCGCCGTCGGTCTGGACTTATGGCAGGTCAAGTCAGGCACCATCTTCGACAACGTCTTCTTTGGTGACGACATTGCTGAGGCCGCACAGCGTGGTGAGGCCCTCAAGAAGAGGCTAGAAGGTGAAAAGAAGATGAAGAGCGAACAGGATGAGGTTGAAAGGGAGAAGGAGAAGGCTGAGAAGCCCGATGATGAGGACCTCGATGATGAAGATATGGATGATGAGGCTGGTGATGCTGCGCCTGTGGTGAGTTGAATTACTTATTTATAACTTATCCCTCTTTTGATAACTTCATTGTCTTACAAAGATGGTAAAAACACAAAAAACAAGTACAAAGTGCGCCAATCTGAGTCAAGAATACAAAAGGCTTACTGCTAACCTTACCAGATGTATAATAACCTCGGATGGTTTTTGCACGCAAATTAAAGTAATTCAAAGATAAAAATCTTGAAAACGCCACTTGCCTCGAAAATAGTATTCTTACAAAGTTGCTTTACCGAAGAATTTAGATATGCACTTGAATTCTTTGCATTGTAATCGCCTTCTGTTACGTTTGTAATGAGAATTCTTTGCAGAGTTTGAAGACATGTATAACTACATCTTAATTTATTGTTGATCTCCATTCTAATTAGGAATTGTCTTTGTTGCAGGAGGACCACGACGAGCTGTAAACTGTGTCAATGTGTGTGTAAAGACAATACGTATCGTTGGATACAATGAGAGTGTGTTTGCGCGGGCGTGCCTGGACGCATGCTAGAGTTCCAAAAACTTGAAGAACCTTTCGTTCATCATAGTGCGTTATAGTGTGTCGGTTCCAGCCCTCTCCTAATACAATATGTATGATAAATAGCTGTAAAATTTAATTCCTTATCATACTTATTTCACAATGCGTGTGCTGGCTCGAAATATTCCAAGTTGGGGTTTAATATTTATTTTTTTCGGATCCAACATATTGTTTTATTTTGTATAATGGTTGCAATCACGCTCAGTTTTTATTGTATTAATGTAAATACGGCACTGTGTGTCGTCGAGTGTGCAGGGGTTTATTGTACAGTGTTAGTTGCAGTAGCCTAAATTTTTTGTAAGAATTTGAACTAATGTTGTAGAATAAATCTGTGAGTGAAAGTTTCTCATGTATGTTGTGAAACGAGTCTGATTAAAATTAATATATTAAATTTATTTTTGGTTTTATTTTGTTTTGGTGTGAATTGGGTGGTTTGAATATCGACTGAATCTCGTTACTCGAGCTATTCAACGAAACTTGATGTAAGTTACATTTGCTTAAAAATCTTTCTGGAGTCCACACCAGAAATAGTTTTTTTTTTCGCCCAATATTATGAAGAATTTGATGAGCGCGTGTTATGTCTCCCCTCCTATTACAATATTTAATAAGTTACTATCATTTAAGGTTTACTTGAAACAAGTTTGTACTTCATAGTCATGCCCAGGTTTTATTCTAATAAACTTAACATTTTAAACAATGTTGCCTATAATTTAACAACAGCTGATTTGTGTCACCATGTCGAATAGCAAAATAATTGCCTACCTTTATGCTAGTTTACGAACACAGGGACTCCAAGGCATGTAAAAAGGCGCTGTTGGATTTGGAACCTCAGTGTGGAAAGATGATCCCAACAGTGCAATATCGATCAAATAAGTGTCAGTGAAAACGGGCATTAGTAAAGTAATAATTAAAAATGTCATTTTGCATTAAAACTTAGACAACTTAAAAAAAAGTACATTTATTTAAAAGATATTATTAACAATATTTGCTAGGAACTTCATATACCCAGAAATCATTCTTTCCAATGCATTCTGAGAATGTGGCTTCTCGCTGCTTGGCCCCCACAAAACTGTTTGGAAGAGATACACAGTCAATTTACCTAGTTACTTAAAATAAATAAATAATTCAGGTACGACAGTTAAATATTTTGGTTTAGTTATCACTTGCATTTTTCCAACTCGATTACCATGATACTTCGAAATGTGTCCCGAACTTTATTTCACTTTATTTTCTGTCATCTTAGTTCATCAATTTTCCGTGAGGTGTCGTTGAAGTAAAGATTAGTATAGCAACATTCAGCGCCATCTATTGTTAGTTGCCCTATATTAAGTGTAAGCTCAAAGCTCCATTCAAAGTTTTCTTTATTTAGACTTACTCCAATCCGTGATAACTGAAATAAAAAAATAAGAAGATGAATAAACCTCATACAAAATTACATGAAACATACACAAGAAAGGGAGCAGGAGTATACAGATGATATCATGAAAAAAAAAAAATTCAGTCAGATATTTGGGATGAGGACTTTTGAGTCATACTCGGACCCTCATCCCCTTAAGCGGGAGCACATTTGTGGAGAGTTCCGTAGCGATATCTACGGCTATAGTTAGCTATTTACCCATTTATGTTAATTGAGAATACCTAAATAAAGAGAACAATTGACCACATGGACCCCAAGACCGGGGAGCTTTTACAAAAGACTCGGTTTGTTTGAGTCTCGGTTAGAATCATATAGAATCAAACAATAGTTTGTATTACAATACCCACCTAAACATTATTCGACTAAACAGGGAATTTGAATATTAAAGGAAAGTCATCTTGCTCTGTTATGAAAATAACTACAAACAATGATGTTATTATTTGCCTACAAACATTCTTGATCTCAAATTTTTGCACGGAATCTTATTTGATCACCAGCTATTTGTTTTTCTTTCGTACTGATTATACTCAAACTATAGTTTCAACAATTCAGATTTTGTCCAACCAGTATGTAGCTACTCGGACAGCTCTGTCATTTGCTACGTTCAAATCCTGAAAGTTGCAGGTGGTCGGACATAAAGGTTGTAAAAAACAAAAACTCTGTTTCCGTCTATTGAAAACAGAGTTTTCGCATGCAAAGTTAATACTAATACAGAATAATAATACAGAATTCAAATAAAAAAACAATAGGAGACTTGTACAAAAATCTATTATCTAGTTATTTAATTATTTCCATAGCAAAGATGAATTCATTATTGACATTTTAAGTAAGGCCACGTTTCCACATGCAACCAGCTCGCTTGCAAGTTTTTTTTATTTCATCGCATGCTACCGAGGGTACAGCCTGGTCAATCGCTGGATCGTGCCCCGCAATGTAATTTGAATTTGCATGCGAGTTGCTTGCAGGTGGAAATGAGCATCTTTTGCCAAGTGGTACGTAGATTGATACGTTCTTGTGTGAGGATAGTTAAAACTCTGCTAAGTTAAATTTTTTACCGACTTCATAAAAAGGAGGAGGTTCTCAATTCGAATTTTTATATATATTTTTATATATTATGTTCGGGCATAACTCCGTCATATATAAACGGATTTGCAAAATTATTTTTTGTTCAAAAGAAGTTTATTCAGGAAATGGTCCCAATCTTTGGTAAAGATCTGATGAAGAACTTCGGAGATATACAATCGAACTCTTAAATAAGTGACGGAAAATCTCTCGGGATTGCTGCAATCGCATGTCTGTTTATTGGTTACACCATTTCATAACATACCATCACGCCAGTATGCTCTAAAAGGGTACGCGGATGTGTATAGTTCACCCTGCTTCACTATGATTCCACCGGTTATGTTCAAGTTACATGTTATTCGAGTAATCTATTCTGGCATTATAGATACCTTAATATAGAGCTTGTCCATTATGTACCACTAAAAAGTGAAAAATAAAAAACATTTTTACAAAAAAAAATACAACCGACGACGTCCAAAAAATAAAAAAAAAACACTACAAAGTGAAAAATAACTTCAATTTCGGCAGGCGGTTTCAAAAAACGAAGAAACGAAAACAGGAACATCGATTTCCGAAATTGAAGTTATTTTTCACTTTGTAGTGTTTTTATTTTTTGGAAGTCGGTTGGATTTTGCTAGCAAAACTCCACAGGCGGGATGGGATCGATATATAACGTGTAGATAAAAATAAAAATAAATGAATCTTACGTTTTTCCAGCTGATTGGTCTTCTTGTTCTGCAACTTGGCAAAGTCCTCCACTAAAGTAGGATTGCCGGTCGTTGTTGTCGTCGTGGTGGGCTCTCTATGGTCATGGGCGTGATCCAGCACCCATAGACAAGGGTGTGGCTCTGGCGCTGGAGCAGCTGTCATTGCGAAAGTTAAAGAAATATACTTTAACAGGGATGTTATTTGTCTTCTAGGTCGTGAAGATTGTGTTCGTATGCTGATGGTTGCTATATTGAGGATGCACAGTACATCTATCACGCTTCCTATTGAGTGTGTAGTATTGGTAGGTAATTTAAAACATAACACTCAAAATTTTTTTTGGATTTCGACAAAAATACCTATCCTTTCTAATTAGATATTCTATAGTCTAAGAGAAATTAAAACTTATCTGAGTTTTCCTTGTATTTCTTAATGATCAATAGATGGAGTTTTCCTCCTCTCCTTTTGTGTCATTTCCACAAGTACAAATAGTTGTGTGGCAGAATTATTATTAGTGTGTTGTATTTGATCGATGAAGTGTCGGCAGCGATCATTTATTATGCTCTTTGTTGACGTCCCACCCCTCGTCTTTCACTAAAGTTAACTTATAAAACGGGGCAATAATCTGTCAAGGAGCTATTGCTCGCAGAATATCAATAAGGCCAGCTGTGTCTTACTACAACCAAATTGTTTTCGAGTTTCGTTGTTTACTTGATGTCTCACCTTCATTATCCGTAGAGAAGAATAAAACCTGAAAAGTTAAGTTAGATTTAAGTTACACAGTTAGTACATTGAATTATTGATGTGTTCGCTGAAAGGCGAATTCAGTGCAACCATATTTAGTACCTACTAGCTCATTTCTAGGATACTGCCATAACTTAGCAACACGTATGACGTAAACGTAAAAGAATACGTGTTATGTTTTATCCAGTATATAAGATAAAATTTCGCCTCGTTTTTGAAGTCGATCTCACTTGATGGAAAGCTCTCTTGGCACAAAATATTTTTCATGATATGGCTATGTGCATAGTCATTAATTTTACCAGCGATGTTCAATAATTAGAATATAGTACGTGAAAAAAAGATGGCAATTTTGATGATTTACATTATACTGAAACGCTAATACACAGTTTGGATACCTATTTACGAGCGTGAAAACTAAAAAAAAACAATTCTTACCAAAACCGCGCCAACGGCCACGAAAAACTTAAAACCGCACATGTTTTTCTATATCGAAACCCAATCACAATGGCAGAAGCTGTCGTGTTGTTTATATTTATATATCTGGAGACAACGACTGAGATACGGTCTATTATACGCCTGTTAAAATACACTGTCCAGAAGAATACTTCCTCGTATTGTCTTGGCGTTTTTGGTTAACAATTCGGCAAATAAAATACGACATATATCGCGACTGTTTAAATCGTTTCAAGGTGTGAATAATTTATAGACGATATATTTTACTTGGCATGTGTACCTTACCATCACGCCTATTAACGCCTTATGTCTATAAAGGTACCTTTAAAAGGCGTCTCGACTATTTGGGAAAAGACAAGGGAGTGTGAGATTTTACCTCACTAAAACCACCGCGGTGATCACCATCTGTACATCGAAGGGGCGTTACCTCTCAAAAGACAACACCGCAACTCCTTCTATGCAATGCCTTTTAAAGCACATACCTGGGGCTCTAAAGATGCTTAGGCGTCCTATTTTCTATTAGTTTCTCGAAATATAACTGGTTCCTAATATCCTATGATAAAGATTCATTAAAAATAAGTATGTAGCAAGATAGGTAAGTTAGTTAAGTTATCTCAAGTTGTTGCATTTGTAAGTAGGTAGGTAAATACAAAAACTTTAATTGCATTTCAAAGTTAAGAAAATTGTAAACAGTAGACTAGTAAAAAAACAATCTATTATCATCTGCGCAATTTGGGTTCAGAGCCAAACTATCCACAGCCGATGCGGTGCATAGTCTGACAGAATATACTGCAGAAGAACTTGGCAAAGAAAACCAGACCTTGGGGGTTTTCCTTGATCTAGCCAAAGCCTTTGATACGGTGTCCGTTCCTATACTTCTAAAAAAAATAGAGACTTTAACACTAAATGCTGACAAGACGAAATATATTGACTTCTCCATGCGCAAGCCTCAATTTAACATCACTAATTCTCATCTGTTTGCCCATAAATGTGGATTCCACCCAGTCAGCATGGGTAATTGTCCTTTTATCCTCAAATAAGGCAACATAAATATAGTATCTCGGGGTTAGTATAGATGAAACACTCTCCTTTAGACTTCATATTGATAGCCTAGTTAATAGAGTGCGCAAATTAATTTATGTTTTTAAAAAGTTGAGAACGATTGCAGCTTCAAAATTGATCAAACAAGTCTAATTGGCCCTACGTCAATTTGTAATCCTCATGGGGTGGAGCACCAAAAACGCATCTACTGCCTCTTGAAAGGGCTCAGAGAGCAATTTTAAAAGTAGCCAATTTCCACCCTTTTCTGTACCCCACTGATCTGCTTTACAAATCCTGCAACGTGCTGACTGTTCGCCAGGTTTTCATTATGCACTTAGTATTAAAACAAAACACAATGCTTTCCTATAACGCCGAACACATAAATAATAAGAGACGAAATGACACTGTCTGCGATTCTAATACATCCTCAATATATGTCTTTGTAAATAGATTCTTTACATTCTGGATTCTTTACAGGTCCATTTCTGTATAATGGATTAAATAGAAAATTAAGTATCTATAAATTAAATTATTCTAGCTGTAAAAAGACTATTTTTGAACATCTACTTAGCATCTCTTACGGAGAGACAGAAAATCTCCTGGCTGTAACAAAATGATAATTTTGCTGTGTCTTTAATTTATATGAATACTATAATACAAGTTATACCCATTGTTAATTTATTATTATTACAAGTTTTAAGCACTTTGCAGCCTGAAACACAGGTTCAAACTAGTTCAGGCAAATAAGCAACTGTCTTCTTTTATATTTTTAAGATATTTTGTTGTAAAATGTGTCTTATGTTATAAATACACGATATTTTAAATAAATGATATTATAAAGTCATATACATAGAATCTTATGACATACAATATCATAAGATTATTTGATGTAGATACCAGAACTGACCGAAACAAAGCTCAAAACAACTTTCCTCGCGTGCCCTTACGATTTTTTTGAGGATCTTTAAGTAGTGTCTGTTAAAAAAAATAGGGCGATGTAACACATCATTACTCATACTATAATCTCTTCCGATAGTGTGAATACTCTCACTTGGACACCATTCTATTCCTGAAACCCTTCGAGGTTTTATCAAAGAAAAATATTTTCGTTGTCCACAAGTTTATTTTGAGTTTCTTAAGACCCGCCCTACAATATAGCTTTGTTTTCACAGTCACCCCTTAACTTAACTGTGCCATACTTTTTATATAACTTTGAAATAAGATTGGTTTTCTTAAAACAAGGGAGGAAGGCTGAAAATTGCTTGTGCGTTTACGGGAGGGTGTAAAGGTAAGATTGGTCCCTCAAGGCGGGGTGATAACGTAAAGTGTCAACATTTGCCCTGCATCGGTGGATATCCGGTGTCGACTGACATGACCGACTTTTGTCTTTGTTCGGGAAGAATGTGGCAGAAATAAATGATAGTGACGGATGACCTTTTTTGCTGAAGAATTTGGGAGCAGATGAATTGCTTGATAGATAAAGCTGAAATGCAATAGTTGATAAAGTGACAATAATTTATTTCTTTTCTTCTGAAGCAAATACTTCATTGGGACCAAAGGATTAGTTGATAGTTGCCGATGTTTTAAATTGGCTCGTTGGCTAATGTATATTTATGCTTGCTTTCATTCCAATACCTACATTTTAAGCACAATATTATGTGAAAACGCAAAATTATTTATGTGATTTTATTAGTGCGCCTGGATTTAAATTGTTCAGAAAAATTAAATTAATATATTACCTCCTCGCCATTTTAATAACTTCATCATGCGCAAGCAATTATATCCACATTGATGTGTTCTTGATATGCTGTGCAATATTAAAAGCTTGAAATACAATTAGATGATCTTTATTCTGAGATTTTTTCGGTAGTCAAGAATTATATTAAACTTTACCTGTCTACTATTGACAAAGGTGAAAGGTTTTTCTTTATATTTTAATGATTTTTCGCACTGAACCAAGTAAGCCTAGACTTAAAATATCCTCTGAATATTTCTACCCAACAGACCTAACAAGAATTTAGTCTCCCAGCAAACTAGACAGTTTTACTAGCCTCATAAATAACACTCCAGTTTTACGCGAGTCGACGCTGCAACGAGGCACCGACATGACATTTTTATGCCTCGGCAGGGACGCTAAACCCATGAATCGATGGTAACACGATTAGGAGAATCGGACATCATTAGAACCCCTGGTATACTCGCTCTAAGGGGAATATCCGAAACGGGAAAAATAGAAACTGATGACCATGATTTTTCATTTCTGTCTCTGAAATATGAAAAGTGGATATTTATAGGGTCTTTCTTATAGAAGGACTTTATTTCGCTGCGGTTGGGGATTAATGGAAAATATTATAAACATGGGGATAGGGAATACGGAAGTAGCCTTAAGATGACAAGGCTCCTCGTGTTTCATTTGAAACACGATGACCCTTGCCATCTTAACCGGTGACCGGAGAGGAGAAAATACGTTATCGTTTCAAGTGGGTAGGTAGTTAAGGCGATATATACGCCCCAATGTTAACGCAGTACGGGCAGGCCGTGCGCGCTCGGAGCCAAAATATCAATATTGCATATCCTTTTGAACAGTTTTGTTTGCAAAATATTATTTGATTTACATATGCTATTTCATTTATGAAGAACATCCATCTATAAATTTTTCTGTGTAAAAATATTTTTAAACATCGAAGTAGTTTTGGAGGAGTATCCAAAACTTGCTAAAAAAATCGTGTAGTTAATTATTTTTTTAAAGCAAAACTATTAGTTAGACGAAAAAACCTTGGTTCAAAAATAACGTACATGAATCAAAAATAAATATATGTTTCTTTCAAACCTTTTAATCTAGCCGTTACTAAGGAGTATTCTTTAGCATACTCCTTAGCATATTCCTCCGCATATTTAACGGCGGGTTTTACGGCACTAAAGCGGTGGAAAGCCCTTAAGTGGGGTTCGACCTGCGGGTTGGGCTGTGTTATTGAATGGGCGCTTCCATTACAAAGTCAGTAGTAGCCCGATAGCTAGGTATCTGGATTTGTGGCTATTTGACTCGTCCGAAATAGCCCATATAACATAATGACATGGGGCACAAGCATAGCTAGCGAAATGTGGGTTTAATATACAGGGTTATTGGTAAAACACTAACAACCTTGCCTTTACTACCTCCCGGTGGGTTTCCGCATTGTCGAAACGGGGGGTTAAGCCGGTCAATTCTGTAGGCATTTCACCGTGATGAATTATGTGATGTGCTGTCATTCCAACCAATATTCTAAGGTTAGGGATTGACAGCTCACCACTTCGAGCTCACTTCACCTAAGTCATCACAGTGCGTTTTTTATGGAATAGCACTGCAGTAGCCGTGACTTGGTTATCCACAGTGAAGCGAAGTCTGGGCTTTTGCCGATTAAGCTGACGACGTAGCAGCCAACAAGTAAGTTGCGGCTTGCGATGCCACTTGGGCGACATCGCAACTAAGGCGGGCCGCGATGACGTATGGAAGGCATCGCGGTTGAGGGTTGGAGGCCGCGGTGGGAGAGGAGTGCTGGTATTGCGGTGCGCCGCTCTCCCTACCTTACGCGGTCTGGACGGGGTCGCAACCTCCTCCGCCCCCCACCCAACCCATCGGGTTCCCGCATTGTCGAGGCTCAGTAGCCGTGGCTTGGTCACCCACGTTGAAGCGAAGAGGAACCCGAGGAGGAGCCGCTCGTCAGTGCTTTTGCCGATATGCCGACGACGTAGCGGCCAACAAGTAGGTTGCGCTGCCGTCTGGGCGACATCGCAGCTGATGCGGGTCGCGATGTCGTTTGGGGCCTCCCATACCTATACGATATTGCGGCTGATGGTTGGAAGCCGCAGCGGAAGAGTAGTGCTGGTATTGCGATGCGCCACTCTCCATACCTTTCGCGGCCTGGACGGGGTCGCTACGTCTGATGGCGGACGCGGTGGGGCCGCAGTGGAGGTGGAGTGTCGGTATAGCGTTGGACGCTCTCACTATCCCCTGTGGCCGAAAAATGGTAGGTGGCGGAGTCATTGACCTCGACCCGTCACAAGGGGACCAAGGGTGCCATACTCGGGGCCATCTGGCGTACCGTGTGTACGCCGGTAATGGGGGGTACTCCCCATAGGAGGGTCCGGTGACGGACATCCGCGGTGGGTTCGCGGTGAGTGCTAACGCGTGCCCGTGTTCCCGCCATAAGCGGCACAGCAGAACACCGTGGAGTTTTAGTGGGTTGGAGTCCCACATAACTGCACTATCTCCCCATGGTAGTGCAGTATGCATTAGAATTCCTCGAGGCAAAAAGAAGGGCTGTAACGACTGCCAATGATCTTCAAATGACAGCTGGGACCAACGACTTGACGTGCCTTCCGAGGCACGGGAGGAGTCTCTTTATTTAAGATGGTCACCCATCCACAGACTGACCTCGTCAAGCATTTCCTTAACCTATTGAAAATAAATCCGTGCGGCTGTCATTTTACAGCATAGCTTACAAATTTTCTAATACGACATATATATTATGGGACAATCTACTGCTTCAGTCTTTGATCTGTTGTCGATCTAAAGGGCTAGGTAGGAACAAGTAGGGTGCGTTCACCGTCGGTAATACGATTACAATTGATTATATTGGGCTCAATGAACAGGATGGGGAATAATGATGATCGTTACTGCTTTTATGGGTGGTGTTAATGTAATGTAAAACAAACTATCTTTACTTGTAGGTTGTTAACTAGTAGCTGGTTAAAAGAGCTTTTGAAGTTAGGAAAAACCGGTAAAATGCTTCCTATTGGTATCAATAAGTGTCATGCACGATTTTCAATAGTTTCATCTCAACATCAAACCGATGCAGACAGAGTTCCAGTTTTGTACATGGCTCATCAGGTATGTCTCTGATCAATAACTCGCAAATCTCATCTACACTTGATCTAGAGTGCAAATCAGAGTCTTAGGGAAAAGAGAAGTCCAAGAGATGGATTACCAACTAAATTTCAATGATTACCAGCCGGAATTAAAGGCCTGTTAGGCTTCTGAATAAAATTCTAGTTGATGTTTGGGACTTGTGAGTCATTGATCAGATGCATCCCTGCCTGATATCTAATTTATGCAGTTTGATTTAAAGATGACCACACAGTACACACTTCGTCATCGACTACGCACAATACTCACTCTACCTCGACGATATTTGACATTATCCTGAACAAAAGTCAATTACTAACTTAGACTTGAGGCGAAACTGACTCATCTCATGATATCTTCCAAGAACTAGTTCCATATTCAAATGCAATTATATGGTACAACTAGCGCCATCTCTCGTGATCTATGAGAATTTATTAGTGTTTGCGGACGGGCAGCGCGGGCGTCGGTCGGTGCAGATTCCGTAGCGAAAGCATTTGTTTCACTTTAGCATGGTTTAGTTATGGCTCTAGTATTGTCAAGGTCAGGGCGAAAAATGCTGAACAAATTGGTGAAATTATAAGTTATCATTTTCTGCTGCTTATTCGTGAAGTGACGCATTTTTCTGTTGGGTACGCAGAATCTACAGAACGACACCTGCTGGCTGCTAAGATCCTTACATACGGAGGGAACTCTCACCTATTTTGCTCCCATTCTTACTTACCTATTTTGCTATAGAAGATTTAAAGAAATTACTGATATGAGCAGGCGTTTTAAAATGTCAAAACTTATATATACTTTAAGACTTGGATGTATTCAGATTACGGAACAATAGATCTATTATCACTTTTGGGCTCCATTATTTCACTTCCGGTTACCTAATCAATGAGTTTTGTTGTAATATTATCAAAATAAGTTTCCATAGAATGTAGTGCAATTCCTCTTTTGTTGTTAATTGCATAAGAAAGCTAGGACAAGACAACATTCTATTGTCATAATGACACATAGTAGAGTAGTCACACCCAAGCATTTTGGTCTTTAGACAATCGTCGTCTGCCCATCAATGGCCCATCACGCCATCGAACGACCAACTATCAAAATTCTGTTACATTGGTCTCTTATCAGGTACAACCTGTCTAACCATGTGTCCTGTCGTGGCTTTAAAACTGGAGATAAAAAAAAAAAAAATATGTCTCCATAGTCACGAAGACAATGTTTCCACTTGCAGCAAGTCTCAATAATTGCTCTCATGCTGTGCTGCCATGCGTTCTCTGCCACCCTCTGTTGGTCGATATAATGTGCATTTTAACACTGCTCTACCTCAAGCGAAAAAGTGCATGAAGATAAGAGATAAGAGTCATCCATCTTCATTCTTTTCATTCATATAAAACTGGCTTTGTATTTATTTGTGTACTGCTGGACAAAGACTTATCCCAAGTCCTTTCAGGCATTCTTTTCCCGCGCCCACGCCCGTCTCGAGCCACCCTCATGGGACGCGCCCAGATCATCTCGCCACCTCTTTCTGGGCCATGTAGTCTAATATGAAATTGGCCCGTCCATAAAACCTATACAGAGTTACCTGAAGCTATCAAGGTTGTCCAATGGCAGGTCATCTTTAGCAAGTGTCATCCATCCAACTCTCAGCTACCCATTTGAGATCGTCGTTCGTCCTACACTAAGATGTTCCAGTGGTCCTACCCCACATTAGTCGATTCGCGGTCGCCAGGTAGTCAGAAACGCGCCTGTCACAAAAGCCTTCGGTTAATAAGGTTAGTAGGTACAATATCGCCCGCCAGCGTGTTGCCTTTTTAACTAAGTATATAATATCGAAGATTTTGTTTATGCGTTGGATCACCTCTTTTCTTTTAGGTTCTTATTAAATGAGTTTGGCAAATCTGGCTAGGCGATTTTTTTCCTAATCTAACTTCCCAGTTTAGTGTTATCGCAAAAACCCGAACAGGAAAATAGAAACGGATGTTCAATAAAATATGGTTGAAACAATACATAAGAGATACCAATGTTTTTTATTGCTGAGTTGAAATTTCATAAATGAATACTGATAAGGTTAATTTTTGGAGATTAATTAAACTAATTATAAGTTTTGCTATATGCTTTATATTCGCGTCAAGGTGCTGTTTAATATGAGTTAGATTGCCACCAAAATACTAAGTGATCTATGTGTATGATCTATGTGATAGTATGTCTCTCTACCTAATGAGCAATATTGTGCATCTGCTATCACTACTGTTTTTTTTTCAATTTATTTATAATATATTTGGATGATGTTTGCTCTTGACTCAAGCCTGGGTCAGAGGTGACAGAGACAAAGTCGACGATGGAGTGAGCTTACCCAGAAGAAGCCTGTTCACTCTAACTTTGAAGAGATTCGGGTTTAGTGCGTTCGGAAACAAAGACGCAGGCAGTGAGTTCCACTCTTTTGCTATGTGCGGTGCGAATTTGTGCATAAAAACAATATGATATTATGTTCGTTCTCTTCTAGCATAATCGTCATCATTTTTATCCACAGCTTGACTTGCTGTGGCAAGCGAATACAGGCTGAAAAGAAGAGTTTTTCTTGTGCCATTTCCCCATCAAATTCATTAATCGATCGACTTTACATTAGGGATGGTTTAAAATACCACCAAGAATATGGGCCTCAGATGGTAAATAAAAACGTTTATATTTAACTCTTCTACGAGTACTAAAACTTCGACATAAAATTAATCGTTTTCAGATGGACAGTTTAAGTTGCCGGGATTCAAACGAATTTCTTTATGACTAGTTAAGCGGATTTGGGCCAGTTTAAACTAACCTACTACTTTTACAATGTTGCTCCATTTTAACCTAGTTACCCGACTGCCGAAGGATGATAATGTGTTTATCAGTCTATGTATGTATGTTTGTTCCTATGTAGCAAATGATATTCTAGCAAACAGATATGTTATGAGTGCGCACATTGTGAAGACTCGAATATGTCCTAATTGGGACGTATAGTCTTTAGTCTATGTCACGCATGGCAAAGAGCGATACGCTTTGTTGAAAAACAAACAAAATTTAAAAAAAAATCATCTTGTGTATTTAGAAAGTGTACCAATTATGATACCAAAGTACATAAAACAGAAGGGATCTCATACCATATGTAACGCAATACACCTCAATTTACTAATTTATTTATTTTATTTCCTAATATTCTGATATTTGGAGGTAAGAAAAAGCAAAAAACATTGGTGGTCAGAATAATGTTTGTTTACATTCAGAAGCAAGTGACAAATACTAACTGTCTCTTTTTTTCTTGTTGGTTTTATCTAGCCATCCCTTTCGACTTGAAGTGAAATGTCAGATGAATGAAAAGTGTGTATGTGTGCTGCCGCTGTTGTGCGGAATACTTTTTTCGGTTGTTTTGTGAGTGTATAACGTATCTGTTTACTAGAATATCATTGTATGAAGCGTTTTAGAGATCAAACGCGTTGGCCGATTTTGATGATGATGGAAAATAGTAAAATGGCGGATTTTGGCCGCCATATTGTGGGGGCCCACATTTTTTTTTCTTCCAAACTCGTCGTGTGGGGTATCAAAATAAAGGGTTTTAAAAGGTGATTACAAAAAATATATATAACACTTATATGTTTAAATGTTCCAAATTCTAAAAAAAAATGAACTAAAAAGGTTGTAAATAAAAAAAATATTAAAATATTACAAAAAACCCGACTGCTTAAAAAGGGAACTAAAAAGACGTGAACAAGAAGAAAATCATGCTACGTGAGCAAGAAGAAAATCATGCTGTGCAGTCGGAGGATACATATGCGCGATAATTATTTTTATTATCTACATTTTTTTCGTACAACGCACATACCTACGGGTATTTTGAACTAGGAGCTGGCCAAAAGCCTTTTTTATTTTTTTGCCTTAGTTTAATAGTTTCTTACATTCATTTCCAATATTATTTGTTACTTTAAACTCTTGTGTTATCAGTAACTTAATTTCAAAGTTAACCATCAAAGTTTCTTGATACCGTATAACTTTTCTTAGTGCATCATAGTTGTAAATGATTTTCAATACAAAAATTTTCAGCGTTACGTGGTCTTTGAAGAGATTTTTGTTATAGATGGTTTGGTGAAATGAATTGAATAAATAGTAAATATTCACGTAGTTATTACTGCGTGAATATTTACTATTTATTCAATCATGCTATCAAATGATGACCTAAATATTCATTAATTCTTTTCATTTTTTTTAATTAATTAAGGACAACCAACAAAGCATACACCATAAAAATACATGTTAAAGTACTCATATTTTTACATTTTATAGTGTAGCTTAAGCCTTTAATTAAGTTAAAGGCTGCCACGGCATGCATTAAAAAAATCAATAGGAAATGTAAAACAGCTATAAAACAGATTTTACTTTTTTTTTAATAGATTGTTAAATAAATACAGAAAATGGTCGTTTAGTATTAGTGCTGGGCTTTGCTCAGAAAAAAAAAACTTTATAAAGTTCAGTCTTTGGTGAGTTAATTTGTGAAGGAAAGCTTGCCGCCAAATTTCGCCTTATTTTTTTCAATGTGCAAGAAACTCCAAGGACGCACTTTTCCATCAGTTTTAATTAAAATGATTTGGTTACATTACATCATCCTTGTTGCCTTAGCTGGCATGATGTTTTTGGGCATCATCCATACTATTTTGTCCATGCTAATATTATAAATTCGAAAGTAACTCTGTCTGTCTGTATTTTACCTTTTCACGTCTAAACCACTAAACGGAATTAGATGAAATTTGGCAAGGGGATAGATGGCATCCTGAGGAAGGACATAGTGTTAGTGTTACCCATACGCTATGACAACGAGTATCATTCGCGAGCATCAGGTTTAATTATTATTAAGTATTTTTATAGCTGTCAAAACGGGCCTTTTATATTTTTTGACTACTTTAAATACATAACGTATGCTAAATCATACAAAAATGTCATAATGTCATTACGGTTATTTTTATTTTAATACATTAGGCAGTAACCTAAAATGTATTTGCCTACTGGCCAAAACATTTCAGAAGTAAAATATAATGAATTTAGTATTAAGTTCCAAATAATATCGGCGGGTATGGTTTGCCGACCTCCCCTAGGATGGACAGTATTGTACAATGTTTACACAGTGAACGTTCAATATTTATCGGGATAATATTTATAAAGAAACCACACCCAAGAGAATTTATTGCTTATAATCGAAAAAAATGCCTGTCATTAAAAATGATAAATTATTGACATGCATTTTCCAACTTTTCACTTCGCTCTCAATTCCTTGAAAGTTATTTGTAAAATTTTGCACAACTTTGACCAAGTTAGGTAGGAATAGTTCTCTAATCCTGAATAACTAAGTCGTAAGATTAGTACAGTAAAGTGCAAGCTAGTGTTGACTTGGCAGAACTTCAGTTAAAGTTAGCTTAACAGTAATTGTTAGTATCTGTTGAATTGTTCTCTTAGTTGAAAGTAACGTTTACACTTTTAAAGTATTTTTATTCATAATAACACTAATATGTCTGAATAGTCAAATCAAAAATAACACTAACCAAACGAAAAATATCTAGAGCCAAATTTACAAATAGCCGAATCATTCAACTTAAGAGCGAAGACGAAATAAGCAAGTACAATAAAAGCCTAATATCACAGTTATCTGCAGCTCCAAGTATTTGCGAAAACACCTCGGTACAATATTGCTACGACAGGATAGAAAAGGCTATCACTTTTAGTTTAAAACAAGCCCGCCCAAATAGAGAAGAAAATAACCACACAAAATACTATCGGCAAGTACAGTAAGGCTATTAACGAGAAAAAAGGAATTACAGACAACTAAAAACAAATCACGAAGTGAGAAAAATGAACTGTCCGCACCATTTAAAGTAGTCAATAAATATATAAAAGCAGATTATGCAAAATATAGACAAGACACAATAAAAGATCACCTACAAAGCACTGGAAGTACAAAGAAGGCCTATAAGAAACTCAGAACTAATAAAACATGGATAGAAGGACTGAGAAAAAAAGATACAGAACTGTACACTATCATTGCTACCGCAACAGAATTTTACAGAAATCTATACAGCAGCAGAGACACAACTACCATAAATTTGGACACAGAAACAGATGACGCACAAGAAAGAAACATTAAACCAATAGGTAGATGCAACAGAAATAATCGAAGCAATAAAGAAACTGAAGCCAGACAAAAGCCCTGGTTCAGATAACATTACGAACGAAGCACTGAAAAAAGGACACACAACTTTGGCTGTACCATTGGCTGAGCTATTTAACATGATTCTGCAAAATTCTGAAACACCGTCCCAATGATCCGACTCCAACATCATTTTAATATATGAAAAAGGCGACCCGAAGGACATCGGAAACTACCGACCAATCAGCTTGCAACCGAGTCTATACAAACTATTCTCCGCAATTATAAATACAAGGATTAGTGACACTTTGGAAAAAAAGCAACCGGTGGAGCAAGCAGGCTTCAGAAAGGGTTTTTCGACGATTGACCACATCCATACTCTTGAATTGATAATGGAAAAGTTTCAGGAAAACCAAAGAACACTTTATATATCATTCATCGAATACCAGAAAACCTTTGATACGGTAAGACATACAAGTATCTGGGAAAGCCTGAAGGAACAAGGAGTGGAGGAAATATATGTAAAAATTATCAGATCCATATATAAAAACAATTAGGGTAATAGTAAGCTTGAAACCTCAGGCCCTAGCTTCCCAATAGAAAGGGGAGTTAGACAAGGCGATCCGCTGTCTCCAATAATATTTATAGCTGTCCTCGAGGCGATCATAAACAAGCTACAAAACAAATGTAGCAAACGAGGACTACGAGTATACATAAATGGCACCTACTTAAGCCACCTGAGATTCACGGATGACCTAGTACTGCTATCCGAGTCATCCTCCCAACTACAGAACATGGTAGAAACCCTACACCTAGCTAGTGAAAAGGTGCGACTAGAGATGAATATTACAAAGACCAAGACAATGACAAATAGCTTGAAAATACCAATAATAGTCAATAGCAAACCATTAGAATACGTTGAAAAATATGTCTACCTAGGAAATACTATAAGCTTTTACAGGAAAAATAAAAACATAGAAATAGAGAAAAGAATAAAATTAACATGGAACAAGTACTGGGGTCTCAAGGATATTTTTAAAAGTAATTTACCACAAGCCATTAAAACAAAAGTCATGAACTCGAGCCTCTTGCCATGTTTGACATATGGTTGCCAAACGTGAAGGAAATTCACTGCTGAAACAAGTAAAAAGATAAGCGTCCGTCAGAGAGGACTCGAACGAAGTATGCTAAAGATAAGGAAGCTGGATAAAATACGACACACTAAAATAAGAAATATAACTAAAGCAACAAACGCTCTGAGTTACGCTCGAAAATTGAAATGGAAGTGGGCGGGACATGTTGCACGACTAACTGATCACAGATGGACCAAAAAAGTTACATTCTGGAACGGTCCCCTAGGCAAAAGAACAAGAGGTAGACCGATAACAAGATGGGAAGACTATATTAAAGCAATAGCTGGTACAAACTGGGAAAAAGTAGCTGAAGACAGAATCAAATGGTAAGCACTGGAGGAGGGCTTCACCCAACCTGGGGTTCCGGTAGATTAAAATACATAAATACAAATACTATGATATAATACATAGGATACACATAAAAATTATATTAAGTAAGAAACAAATAAATAACATAGAATAAACTAAATAAAACTAATATATACATAGATTTTTAAGAAATATAAATTTACTGGAAACAAAAGGCTTTTTTATTTTATTTTATTTAATTTATATTCATAATAACCATTGTAGCCTAGACTCTGCGTCGAACATCCTGAGTAGAGCTGTATAGATGCTGCACAGACGCTGCGTAGCCTCTACGTACACGCTGCGAGACGTCTCGCTGCGTAGACGCTGCGAGACGTCTCGTCTGCGTTAGACCAACACCCAGTAAACAGTAAACTAATATGGGATTTCCAGATCAGAAATTCTGTTAGTTATGAACTAAAGCTATAACTCAGTAGCCAGTAAATGACGATAAGCTTGCTCTAAAATACGATAATCCAGTAATGGTTGTCGCACCATGTTACGTAATACCACATGGACTATGGACACACTGTGGTTGTGGGTTTAACTGGACTAACCCATCACCCGGTTCGTTAAACCGAATTCTTTGGGGATTCCATTTCTCATAATAACAGAAACAGTGTTGTTACGGGTATAATTACTTAAACTTCAGCCAATACAATGTTGTCCTTTCCCCAACAAGATCATAAACATTTTTATTTCTTAGTTTTTCTTTCCTTTATAATCGGATATTAACCTAAATACGTTGACAGTTGTATACTGAGGGTAATACCGAATTACAGACCTTTAGGAATTATTCCGAGTTTTATTTAACTTTTTATATTTCCCTGCGGTGTTGTGGCTGGGTTGGTGCTCAATTTTCTCGTTTGTTTAATTTCATATACTTTATAGGGGGAATGATGGAGATAATTTTTATTTACTTTTTTAACAGGACATCCCTGTCCAGCTAAAAGAGTGGAAATCAGAAGTGAGGATTAAATTTCTTGAAAGTACATTAGTTTTCCTGTAATTATAGGTAGGTACACCTTTATAGAGAGCAATGGTGGCCCAGTGGTAGCGGCGGCGACTTACAAGTTGTAGGTCGTGGGTTGGAACCCGAAGGCGCTTTATTTTATGTAAATTATTTCATAATCACTGATCTCAAAACGGTGAAGGAAAACATCATCAGGAAACCGGCATGTCCTGCAACCAAAAATTCGACGACATGTGACATCCACCAAACCGCATTGGGCCCGCGTGGTGGATTACGGCTCATTCCCTCTCAAAGAGAGGCGTCAGAGGAGGCCTGTGAGATCCCAGCAGTGGGAACATTAAAAAGGCTGATGAACCCTTTGTAAGGGGGGAAAGATTAACGTTGTTTTTTTTTTACTCTTTTTACTAGAAAGGGGCGAGTGGATATCAGATGAAAGCTTTGGTTTTTTATTGGATGATGAAGTGAGGATT
This sequence comes from Orthosia gracilis, assembly GCA_947562075.1. Classification (NCBI taxonomy): domain Eukaryota; kingdom Metazoa; phylum Arthropoda; class Insecta; order Lepidoptera; family Noctuidae; genus Orthosia; species Orthosia gracilis. The sequence goes on along the minus strand of OX387270.1, from coordinate 29,066,697 downwards.
AAAATTCCTGAAACCACGTTCGTTTTCCTGCAATTAGGTTCGTACCTACCTGTATAGTAAAGAGTATCTGTATAGTAAGTAGGGTTAACTAATAGGAGGCCGGTTTCGGTACTTATTGAGAAAATGGAGTTAAGAACGAATCAAACCATAATTTAATGGCAAAGTTTGAAAGGGTTTTCATGCTATGTAGATTTTGACAAATACCCAACTCCAGATTCTTCATTAGGAGTGGCATCATTAAGTAGAATAATTAATTTTTAACCTTGGCATAGAAAAACAAGTTTTCTTTTAATGAAGAAGACAAGTAAGAGTGTGGTAATCCATAGATAATGAAGACGGCGCCATCTTAATTTCAGAACATAATGTAAGGGTCATAGCCACTGGGTAATTGTCAATGGTCGAGCCGCGATGGTTACGCATTGTGCAATAATTACGGCCTACATTGTACCAGCTAATGATGATTGGGAACGATGGGCTAACCCTGTTATTATCTGTGGTAATCTTTACGCCTATCATTTTCAGTACGTAGACCGGTTGTAAATATTAAAAGAGCGCGTTTGTAATCAGTAGAACATTTTGGAGAATAGAAAGATTATGCATGGTTTTTTCTACTTTGTCTTTGTGTTGATAATTCCATGTGCAATACTTAATTGATAATTTATGGTTCGATCTGGGCTCAGCCATTCTCACACTCGCAAAGGTGGTGTAGGTGTTTGTGCACAAGGTTCAGGAGAAAAGATGGTTGTGAGTTCTAGTATAGCGGGATTGAAGTTGGGACTAAGCCTCATCTGCCTGCAAAAAGTTGGTCTCCACTCTCTTGAGTGCTAATTAGCAGACACGATAGAAAAAAACGATTGTTTTGGGCACCTAAGTTCACAAAAGGCACTCAATTTAATCTTATTCCTAAATTTAGAAATAAAAATGTTATTAAAAATAATATTATTTGTACCATTCAATATATATTTTTTATAAAACAAAAATGAATTATAAAAAAATCTAATTCATTGTGTCGATGCAGTTCGTCTTCTTCTGAACAATCTCTATAATTCACAAAGTTTTCCTTCTATACCACAAAAATTACATCTAATATCACACAATCTAACGATAGGCCATAATATTTTCATTAACCAGTATTTTCCTGCGACTACGCTCTCGTGGCTTATCCCACAACAGCCGTGAATTTTATGGGAAAAATTTAGCGATTGTAAAAATTTTAATCAGAAAAGAATACATTTTCTACTTCCTCATATATCTTACTAACATTTATAAACAAACAAACAATTTTACCGGTTTATAAGAGTATACATAGCCTATAGCTATAATTTTCATAACTATTTGCTTTTAATTTTACCATCTCCCCCAAGTCCCATTTCAAAATCAGAATGATACAATCATTATGTAAATCCCGGCTAAAGGCAACCGGAGTCTGTATACTGCGGAAGCGAACTTTGTACCACCTTTGGCATTTTAAATGTTATGGGTTGATTACATTGCAGTATGATGCAGTAGATAGGCTGACTATTACGGTAATGCATTTGTAAGACTCACTTATATTTTTCGTCAAAACAAGGTTTTTGTTAGTTTTTCCTCCACCAATTTTCCCAATTTTTGAAGACTCTCTCCGGTTACTTTTACGTCTCATAAATAATACACATTCGATAAAGACACATAGATTTTTCTAGTTATAGACACAATGTCGTTTTTTTATTTTTCCCTCAGCCAATTTTCCGGACTTTTCTAGATTCTCTCTGTTAACTTTTACAACCTCGCAGCAGCTGATGAATTTTCTTTGCCTATACGTCAAGCGTAAAAAAAATGAGCACAAAAAATAGGTCTAGCTATCAAAGTCAGGTTTCATCTCAGACCCGTGTATCAGAGTAGGATGGCTGCTCGGCTGCAATCACCTAGATGCAACCGTTGCGGAACTCGGCCGGCAAGCCGTGAGTCGGTCCGAAACACGAGTCGGCGACCTTACTTCTACAATGCCGGTATTAGGGAACCATCAGCGTAATGAGGAGTCGTTAATCGGTGGAATAGATTGCTGGTGTAACGATGTTTGGATAGAGATAATCAGTTTGTTTGTATGAATTATTATGGAAGATAAATATGTTTTGGATGTTAATTTTGTTTTTTGATGTTCATTTGGGAATATACCAGATGTTTGTCTAGTTAAGTATGTTCAGATAAGCAATGTACGAACAAATTAAGTAAGCGTCGCTAGAGGATTTCTCGTGGTACACAGGCGCTTAGCCCCGCTTCCCTCTCAAGCGAGGGCGTCCCTCAGTCCTCTCTCAAACCTCGTGCGGAGCGCACGCCACCTCGCGTCGCTACTGAGTGCCGGAAAAAAACAGTTGAATTTTTTTTATTAAGAAAAAACCGTGCTGTGTTTCAGAAATTTCTAAGAGAACATTGGATTTTTATTTCTGTAAGTATCGCTTGGAATTATTTTAGTTGGCTGAAGAGAAAGCTCTGAGCTTTGAAGGCTCAGCTTAGGCCATTCGAAAGGTGAATGAATCAGGCGTCTTGTTTAGTTACGTTCTATATTGTTGTCAATATTTGGGACATGTGTTTCAGTGACAACTTCTTTGTAAACTATTGAAAGCTGTTTTTTTTTTTAAATTATCTTTCCTTTTAGATCTATGGTTTTGATTTGGTATATTTTGTTTTTTTAGTAGTGATTTGGTATATTTTGTTTTTATCTTAGCTGTTTTTTCAGTTGTGAAAGTTGAATGCATTTTACAGATGTGCAGTTTTGAAATATAGAGCTTTAGCTATGTATCGCCTGTATGCAGTATATTTAATTTATACAAGGATTTTCATGTCAGTAAATCGCCAAACAATCTCGATAAATTAAAGAAAAAACTTTTTACCAACTTGAGAATGACATCATGACTGAAAAACTGATTAAGTACTTACATACCTACCTATTTATTTATAGCCATTAAACTAGTTTTTCTGCTTTATTTCATACAAACAAGCGCAATTAAGTGTTTTCATTTTAATTTGCATATTTCGTTAAATTAATTATTTCGCGTTCGTGTTTTTTTCTTTTAGTTTTGTAATGGTGAATATTCAACGTGTTTGACGAGTTTCGTCATTAAAATGTTGGCTATATTATAATCTGATGCTGTAATGGTTATAATAAAACATTTACCTAGATGGTGATATGTTTATATTTATTTGTATCTGCCAAGTATGCATAGCAATCATAACATATCATATTGGCTTTTGTTTTTATAGATATTCGTTAATAATTGTTTAAAACATTCTACTAAATCTTATGTAAAACTATAAAATCTTAATATTAAAATTATTAACCCAATAACATCAATAATACGTCACATATTGGATACTTTGGACTTGATTAGTTTATCCGTGTCAAAATTAAACTCCCAACAGTGTTGGCATTTCCTGAAGTTTTTCATTCTGCTATATTGCTGTCAAATAGAAGTTTAGTTTCAATATATCTTGAAATTATAAAAAGGGAACATTTAACAGCAGTTATGTGACTTCTAAAAAAGATTAAACTCTGCCGTCATAAAAGGCAAAGCGAGAAATGAAGGTTGTAATGTTTATTTGAGACGTTCATGGATATCAGTAGAAATATAGAAATAAAAATGTTTTCTTTATGGCATCCATTCTGTCTAGCTAAAATGTTCGTTACGTTCAATTTTCAAATATTTACGCAGAAATCCGGCGCCATTTTTCCGTGCGATTAAAAAGAAATGCAAGCGATGCACGGTGTGATGTGTCATTAGCATCTCGTCCTTTGTTTGCCAATTAGTTCGTTGACACACACAGACCGACTGACACTAGTTAATGGTAATCAAACGACGAACTCTGAATAGCAATCAGTCGGAAACTCGACGGAAAACGTTACTACCTTCATCAAAGCAAAACCTTTTGCGTTTAGATTTTTTAAAGTTATCTGATTTGATGCTGTTTATTTGGTTGATGCATCACTCTTGTTCTATTAAATATTTTGAAATATCAGTTTTTTTTACAAGTTTTAGAATTTCATGATCGTAGAAAGTCTTTAATACGTTTTCTTTTTTTTCTTTATCATTAGTAAATCAAGTTTATCTTTAAATAATTTGACATATTAAAATTTTATGTCAAAAGCTTTTAAGATAGTTACATTTCTGCGAAGAACAAGCTACTTAATTTAAAAATAAACTTTATTCTGTTGAATTAACTCTTCTTTGATGTGATTGATGGGTCACTAATTTATGTACAGTCAACAAAATTGATTCCTGAAAATTTGTTTGCAGTTATCGTACCTATTCAAATGAAATAAAACACATATAAATCACGAACAACAACAAGATTATTATTTCTTGACTCAGATTATATTATTTTGTTTGGTAAGCCATTGCCACTTAAACATTTACTTTGCAAATAAAATTATGCGGTCATTACCGACTGTACATAACACTTTAATAATAGAAACACACACATTTACATAGGAATCCATAAATAAGTGTTTGTAGACTCAATGTCTTGCGTCCAAGGAGGTCCTCATAGGAGTCATAATATTTATTTAATGCAAAATAATCTTGATGTCACTCTGGGAAGCAAAATAAAAGACAATATATATCTACAGTTATTCATCGTTTCAAGTGTAGAAAAATTACAATGAGAAATTACCTTACTGATTCCCAGCTCTTGAGGTCTTCAAATAAACCGTCAATAGCTATTAAATTGACATTCATTAATAATTAAATATATTCCCGTGTTAATATATCGAACCAACAGGACTCCCGACTAGATAAATCCCGGTTTTAAAAAACCTTGGGCATTCGTTTAAGAATCATAGATATTTCGGTAGCCAAGGACTGCCATGTGCCTCAAATTCATGTCTTATCAATCCGGAAACCTCGTTTTTTTATGATAATCTGAATCCTTTCAAAGACGATAAGATAGGTACGTGGGTACCCATTTATCACTCATAGGGAAAGAACATGTAAATTCTTATTACTAACCGTAACTATCTATTTACTAAAGAAATGATAAAATGGTCAGCAATCCCACCAGAAGGCCTCCCACTAGGTGTTCCGATGACCTGGTGAAGATTGCGGGGATCCGCTGGATGTGAGACGCACGGGACCGGTCAATGTGGTGACACTTGTGGGAGGCCTGTGTCCAGCAGTGGGCAATATTAAGGACAGATAGGCATAATACTTAGTCTTTAGTGCACACAATAACAATTAAGCAGGCCCTACAGCACAGTTTAACTAATAGTTCCATATGAAACCTACAGTTTGTAAGACAAGCTAAAATGAGTCAGTTGCGTTGATTTCAGTCTATCCAAAGATCGTCTGGTAATCGAGTAAACGCTAGTAGCGATTAGACCGCCATTGTACTAGTAGAATTATTGTTTTTTCCATTTTAAAAAGTTTTGTATAGTTCTCGCCAAACTTCTTGGCCGCCCTGAAGTTGGCTACAATGGCTGCGCAGTAGTAAATCTCATACAAAAACAACATCGTTTCGTGCCTTGCGTATCGGAAAACCAACTTCAGGGCGACCCAGTTTGGCGAGCACTGTAACTAATTTGGTAAACAACAAAGTAAGTCCAGTCTAAGATGTTGATTGGTTAATATTTTTATCAAAAATCGAGATCCAGCAAGGGAAGAAGCAATAACTTCCTATAAAATTTTCCTTCATAAGCCTGAAAACTAATAATAATAAGTCCCAAAGCATTCATATTTATCAATTTACCGCTGTATTCCTTGGCGGTACTGCGTCGTAAATTGTGGCTCCTTATGGAAGGCAAGCGAGGGGTCGCCCATTTGTTTACTAAGTGTTCTTACCGTCATATTAACTGGGAGATTCGTGGCTTGTTCCAGCCCCTTATTCAGAAGTTTTTGATATCAATATTAGGAGTCATTGGGCTAGCTGTGTGAAGGCATGAAGAACATGTGAGGGAAGTTTAGAGTTTGAAGCATGGTATATTATAATTGTAGAGAAAGGCCTAAGACACGATGGATGCTGTGAAAAAGAATATGGCTAGGAAGGAAGTGTCCATTGAGATGACGGTAAACGGAGATGTTTCCATATACCTACAAGTAAATAAAAAAAAGTGATTTTGTGTATTGTGCTGTGTATTTTGAGTGCACTGAATAAATTGTCTATCTATCTTTCTATGTTTGAAAACGAAGACATGCTGCTCGCCAGCCCCAAATCATTTGAGATGATTAACATAACATAAATATAACATGGTGAATAGGAGCATAGAAATATTTGCAATGCCCTGAGGTATTATTTCTGAGGACTCTATATAAACTTAACCAATCAAAAACTATAAATCATAAATTGTAAACTATGTAGGTAATGATAGCGGATAATGTATTTCAAGATTTTTTTTGTGTTTGGACCTTAAAATACTTTTGCTGGAAAATGGTGAAAGCTGGAAAAAAAACTAATAAACAGCGGGCTTCCAACCTTTCGGTTTTTTAATTACGGACTTCTTTCTCGTAAGCAAATACTTTTGCGCTCTGTCCATACGGCACTCCACGACTAAAACGGATTTTTAGGTTCACTTGAAGAAAAAAACAGTTTATTCAAAAAATTATAAAACCGTCTGTTTTTAAGAAGCGAACTATAATGACGTAAACAAGTAGAAAATCATGCATGATTTTCTTCTTGTTTACGTCATTATAGTTCGCTTGTTAAGCAGTCGGGGTTTTGATTGTTTTGAATTAACTTTTTTTATTTATAACTTTATAGTTAACATTTTATTATAAATTTTTGAAATCACCTCTTAAAACCGTTTAGTTTGATACCCCACACAAAGGGTCTGAAAGAAAAAAAATATTGGGACCCCACAATATGGCGCCGAAAATCCGTAATTTTTTTATTTTCCAATTTTAATGTGGCCAGTGACACTCGCAGGGTTAAGACGAATCGATTGACTTAAGAATCATCAAAATCGGCCCACGCGTTTCGTCTCTAGAACGCCACATAGAAACATACATACCTACATAAACTGATAATCACATTACCATACTTCGGCAGTCGGGTAAAAAGGTAATCTTACAGCATGAGCTATCTACTCGTAGCGTTTTAACAAGTCTATTTTGTTTTTACAAGGTTTATATTATCTTGCTTTATGTGTGTCCGGCTACTAGTAATCGATTTTTCAAGCACTTCCTGGCATCCGATTAGGCTGAAACTTGGCGTACCTACTTATGAGCTAGAAGGTGGCCATAGTAACTCCTCATCCAGAGAAGATAGCACCATCGTGCTTGGGCTCATTAGATATGCGTTGACGAGCGATATTACATTCCCAAGTTTTAAGTCAATTAAAAGCTTGTTTCAAAAAGATTTTCTTTTAATTATTATACCTCGATGTAATTGATGCGTTTACTTTTCTTTTTAAAAGATAATTTATTTTACTATTAAGTTGTATTTTTATGCAACCTATTTTGATTTATGTTATGATTATGAAATACGAATCACTTGCCGCCAAAATATTTTTCGATACTATTAAGATTTTATTGGTTTTCCTTTTTTTTTAAATGGCGTTGAATGGCATAAAGTATGTTATCATTTAGATAATCTGACCTCTTTGATTAAACTTCTGAAGTTAAATTCCATATGTTATTTTTTAAATATTTAAACTCCTGCAACTTTACAGAAGATGAAAATCCCCAAAATAATTTATACTAAATCTGAACGAAGTTTGTATTAAACCAATTTCTTTCAAATAAATTCATGAGCTACAAGTAACATGATAACAATAGTTGCTAAATAATCAAATTATCCCTTTTCTCCATCAGTCTATGAGCCTATTTAAAACGATAAACCTAGGATTAATGTAGAATAGGCAAAAAACTAAATTAAAACGTGTTTCAAAAACTGACGTGCCATCAAAAAACACGCAACTTGTTTGTTCAAATGCACACGTGAATACATGTGACTGACGACGTCATTATTTTGTGAACACAGTTTTTTATAGTCTATGGTTCATGAAGAACGATTGTTTTCCTTTTGTAAACTTTGTGACGGATTTGTTTTTTTTTAGTCTGTCCTTCATTTCGAGGATACGGGTTCTTAATTTGAAATGCTTGTGGAAACAGAAGGGCTTTGTGACATTTTATGGGGGATGTCAGATGGGGAAATTTTTATGTTCCTCAAATAAAATTACAAAAAAGGTATGTTTTTTGTCTAGGCAAACACTTACCCCTGGTTTCTTGATAGAGATTATCGATGCATTATAATTTAAATGCAGACGAGTAATGGGATTTACTGTTGAACATCCTAGCAGCGTGTTAGTCAGTTTATAACACCAATTTTACGTCAATTTTCGTTTAAGAAATTGGGCGTATATACCTCAGTTATTATATCTATATATTCTTGGCATACAATAAAATAAATGTAGAGCTTTATATTAATGGACACATGTTCCATGATAACTCTTAAATGAAAATGGCAAATTAATATAGATTGTGCAACAAATCATTGATTCAATAGAATAAGGAGTCTAATTTGACGCCATTTCGAGCAAGTTTATACAATAAACCCTGACATTTCATACACAGTTAAGTGCAAAATAGACTTCCAAATGTCAATATTCAATATACAATGCAATTTATAGTGTAATTGGCGAACAGAGAACAACTTGCTTGCTTCTTGGTTGCCATAAAGTTCTTTTAAAATGTTCTATTCGTTTAAATCTTTTTCCTGCGCCCAAATCCGAAAGACCTATTTTATAATCTATTTAGGAAATATCTTAAATCCATTCATTCACTAATAGACGTCGCCTGAAACGATGTCTACTCTAAAAGCATGAAATTTTTCTTAGAAATTATTAATATATCGAAAACAAGCATTATTTTTTGAATATTCTGATGGTCGTATAGAATTTAAATTCTTTCAGATTTGCCGAAAATCCTATAGGCTCCATAGGAGAACTCTGTTTATAAGAAAAATAAAAAAAGCTGAAAATCTCTTACATTCATTCTGGGATTCCATGATCAGGAAGTGCAGTCAATCAAAATAACTGGGTAATAAAACAATAAAGATTAATTTACTATTGTATTGTCAAATAGTCTGCACGACAAAGAATTAAGGCGATATCTAATACAGTTGAACTTTACAACCGTCCCACACACTCGCCTACGCCTTGCACTTTCCTTATGCGAACTTAAGTAGACCGGCCAGAGATTACTCGCGATATCGAGTTTTTGTTGTTGTTCTCGGATTTGCGAGGTTTTCGCAACTCGTCTTGTGGTTTTAGTGTCGTCTGCAAAGGATTTAAACTGAAGTTATAGGTATGTCATATTAGAGGCAGATCAATGAATCTTTTGAAAGGTTATGTGAAAGATAAGCTAGCTTGAAATGAGACGGATTAAGAGGCGTATCAAGATGTATGGAAGAAGAGCAATGCTGCACCGTTCATAAATATATTAAGATAAGGGTAGGAAAGGAGGATGGTGAGTTAGCTACATAATTTCAATCTGCAAATACCTATGGACGAAAGCTTGAGATGCAAGACCTGGTTTGGATGAAAAGAGTTTGATCCGATTGAAAGAAAATATATTCAATCTGCCCAGCCTTTTTCCAACTATTTGTCAGCAGTATACAACGTTGGGGTCAGCTTCCATTCTAACCGGATACGGATACAGAGAGTACAAGTATTTTGCATGGAGCGACTGCTCATCTGATCTCCACAACAGTAACCGGTAACAGATACCCTTTGGCTAGACTGGTGTCAGTTCTCAGGCTTTTGACTATCCATAACGACTGTCAAAGATCTTCAAATGACAGTCGGTACCAACGGCTTAACGTGCTTTCCGAGGCACGGAAGAAACTCGCTAAACAAATAAATATTTGCCATATTCTCTTCAATCGGATCAAACTCTTTTGAGCCAGTAACTTGTGACACGCGTATTCAAACGACTAAAAGCTTTCAAAGCGTACTTTTAAGATCATGTTGCATAATCCAATTTATTCACCGGTACATTGAAACTCCATAAGTGCATATTTTGCCGTTATGACAACCACCGCTTAAGCGCCATTGCAAGGCATGTAACTGATCATTTGAGCTTCAAAATCAACCAATACGGACGCAGAGTTGCACAAAACTCGAAACGTTAGCTGGCGCAACGTATTATCGATATTTATACTGCAAACTTGTATCTGAGACAACCAAACCGGTCCTCAAGTCACCAGGTTAGCGTTGCGGCTAACGCGGTGGTTTGCGTCCAGTTTATATTGTTTGAAACACAAGGGCAGGACGGTAACGTGGTGTGGTGTGTTGGGCACTCGCTCGGCGGTGACTGGGTGAGTCATCGGTTATAGGTGTAGAGAGGTGGTGGGACCGGTGAGTCAGCTGCTTGCAGTGAATCAGGATCGGATCCTGAGAATGACGACGATTTTTCCTATTTGCTCATTATCTCGTCTCTTGTCTATCCGACGCGACGTCGCTCGACTCTCGAGACACGATACGTCAATGTGCAGTTACGGTACTTACACAAACTGAACAATGTCAATAAAAACGCAAGTCAATACCGTACGCTTGATGAAGCGATTAATCGATTCTCGATTTATCGCCATAGTTATTATTAAATTGATCAGCGCGTTTAATTTTCTCGTCCATGTTGTATGATACGAGTACAATGCTTTCATCTATCATGTATTATTATATTACGTACGTAAATACGTAGGTAACTACGTACTTATTTTTGGCATTTGATGTATTTTATTTTGAAATAGATGCATAGAATGTACTTACGGTTAATATTTGTAAGAAGTTAGTAGTACCTACTATCGTACAGCGAAAAAAAAATTTTTTTTTTATAATTTTATAATACACTGTGTTAGCAAAAATGATAACTTATTGTTGATTATTTTCATATGTTCATAAAGCAATACCTACATTGTAATTGCAATGGACGCCGAACGGTGACCCGAAAAATTCTAATTTCCTGATATTGCTCATCATAATGAATTTTAATTAATTAAAAGTTTTTCAATTAATTAGCTTATCGCCACGATCTATCAACAGCATGACAAAAAATAATGGCAATTAAAAACGCCCGCCCATTTTCCGAGCATAGATTAAATAAATTATTTTTAATGCGCTGCGGGGCCTGTCATTATGGCGTATCGGTCACGGAAACTCACCCTATACAGCCCCATACGGTTGACCCTTTTTACATTTGACCCATTTCTCATCTGATTACCCAGAGGCAGCTAAAATTGACCTACGCTACGTTGATACAAAGCCAATGGAATGGCTGAAATATTTTAATGAATTATATCGCTCCATAAATCTGATAGTTAATAAAAGTTAATTATTTAATTAGTTAGTTATTTTCCCAAGCTGTTTGCACACGGTTCAAAACCATTTTTTGCGAACAATCGTGTAAGAAACATTTTATCGTACGTTCTGTTACGTTGACAATTAATATCCATCAAAAACATAATATGTAAAAAAACACGTCTCGCGGCGCTGTTCTTGGTTTAGCCATTTAACCGGCTTGGTTTTACTTTTACATACGATCGACATAATTGTGTTCCTTTTATGTAAAACCAAGTCGGTTAATTTCTTTGTTTGTAACCTAATGAATGAGGTACCTACTGGATGAATTATCCGACTTAGTTTTACATTCGATCTACCTACTTTTTGCGGTAGAAGAACTACGCCGCGAGACTTGTGTTTTACATATTATGTTTTTGATTGGATATCATTTCTTTTTGTACGCAGTGCTCCTTTATTTCTTTATATTTTAACATAACCTAACTAAATTTAGTCTGCTATAAGATCGTTAAGATCACAATCTCATCTATGTACCTGTACTAGTACCTATCTATATTCACTATTTAACTACCTACCTAGATAAGCAGTGTAGGTGACGAAAAATTTTATGAACTGTAAAAGTAACTTTGTTATCCCATATATTGGATGACTATTTATATAGGATTACAAAGCTACTTATGCAGTTTGTATATCTCGAAAGCGGGACGGAAATTGCGATATATTTGAGTTTTTCCTTGCTTTATAGGCTTAACACAAATTGTGTTCAAAATTTGAAGCTTGTGAGTCTACTAGAAGTACCTTAGAATTTTGTTTATCGGTGAGTGAGTCAGTGAGTGAGTGACAAAATTAAGATATTTTGACTTGCAATAATTCCTAAACTACTAGTTCAAATTGAATGAAATTCGGGATTATGATAATTTGGATTATCCAGAATGGCTTCGAGAAAATCATGGCACGGCTGTGCCTTTGTTTGATCGACTTGTTGGGGGCACGGCAGTGTTTCCACACGGAGATAATGCATAATTTATATAAAATCTCGTTAGTGTTTCCAGGATATCAAGCGCAAGAAACGAAGGAAATGCGCTTATAACTTGTAAGTCTGGAAACTTTTCCTGCACTTGTATAATATAAAAGAAACAAATGACATGACCACGTTTTGAGTAGGTATAAACAAGGAGATATAATGAGAAAAGTTACAGAACATTTCGAGAATAAAATGAAATACAGTCTGCACCACGCTGCACGTACCACTTATTTACTTAGTGCACTTATAATCGTGACAATCTAAGAAGTCTTATGACGTTTCTTTTTTTACATACTCGTATTGCCGTGATATACTTTGTACATACCTAAGAAAATGAAAAATCAATTTCATTATTCTAGTGAATTTTTATATTACTAACGAGTATCATTCGTAAGCATCAAGTTTAATTATTATTAAATATTTTTATAGCTGTCAAATCCGACTTGAATCTTAGATTGTCACGACTATCCAGAGTCAATATTAAAAAAGTTTCTATATGCAATAGGTATAGAACAATCATATTTAGAAGACTATCATTTCCAGTGGTATAACCTACTTCTGCCAATAAGTCTTGTTCTGCAAATTGACATTCGGCGGGTCAGCGTTTTAAGCGATGCAATTTTGATGAGCACTCGGCCGTGGCTAAGTGGAGTAACGGTAGGGGGCGCAAAACATGTGATAACGTTTGAAAACAGATATGAAATATGATATTGATAGATGATAACAGATAAGAAATATATATGGCAAATGGACCATAGCAATACAAATAAAAAGCTGGGAAATTAGTTACAAATATAACGTTACGGTTGTGTGGATCCGAATGACAGAAATATCTAAGGAAATTATTGCAGTAAGACTTTCAAAGAGACGGAAAAAGAAGTGACTTTTCTTATTTCTTCTTATAGAAATAATTGTTGAAGATGTAAAACATTTTTATTTACTAAATCCAAGTATTGTCTTTGGTATGTAATTTAATTTTTAATTCAGAATGAATTTAGTTTGGTTAAACCAAGGCGTCTTTTTAAGTCTCAAGATTTGAGATATTTTTAGGACTGACAGGAAGTTGCTTATGATCACAGTTCGCCAAGTTTACCTTGAGGTCTGAGAAATCAAAGTGAAGACATACAAGTAAAATGATGCACACGACGTGTAACTCGACCCATCGGAACGCAGCACCCAAGTGCTCTGATTTCTGTAACTTAGGCTCGATATGGAGGTGTCTGATTACATCGAACAACACTACATTCCCTTTTCGTTTTCTAATCACTTTTGTTGCATTTTTACTCATTTGTCTGATTGTAACTTGAGCCTAAACGTCAGCAGCGGTTCTAGCAATGACACCTTTACAAGTGTTTTTATTTTTTCTTGTTTATCCAGGTGCCACCTCAGGTAGATATTTGCATTCTCCGGTATCCTTGAAACCAAGCGTTTGGCAGAAAGGTGTGAAATTTTGAAAGAACCTTCTCGAATATGCATCACATTTTTGTTGCAGCTTTATTTTTTAATACCTACAGTAATAATGCAGAGATAGGATTGAATACTTTGTGTGGGTGCCTGCCTTATTAGGTACTGATTTAATTACCTAATTAGACTGGGTACTCACACAAAGCTTTGTATACCTACTGTAACAGAAAACTAAAAAGCTTAAAAGACAGACAGCTTTAACATTAAAAGTTCACTGCGTAGTAAGAAATGTTTTCGCTTTTCTTTTCCATTATAGTCGCAAAGAAAATTTGCCAGCCATTTTGCATTTGATTGATGACTTAAAGCTTAAAGAAACTTGAAAAAAACTGTCTGCAAACCAGACTGAAAGAACGAGACACTTATTAAAATGGTGCTCGTTGAACTGAAACGTCTGGTAATTGCAGCAGCCAGACTTTTTATATTCATGCAGATTATGACAAGTAACATTTTTTTTGGATTAAAAGAAAAAGATTAGTAGGCAAGGTAACAAATAAGGTAACCTTCGATATTATAACAAAACAGCAAATATCAAACTCGTACTAACAAACACCACAACAAACAAATTGGTTACAAATTTGCGTAAACCTAAATCCTTTTATAGTAATGGGTTAGTTCAACAAACCATTTGATCTCGATGACACTGAGAAGCCTTGATAAGTCAGAAATAATATATTGTCATTAACGAAAAATAAGAATTAAAGCTAAATTGCCAAAAGGTTGTTTAGCCACAAACTGAATTAGCTACATCAGTTCTCGGCTACGATAGAACCGGTTCTGAAAACAATAGGAGTTGCAAGGTTAGTCTTTATTACGCGGGTAAGAATACATACGAACTCATGACGAGATGAACACAACAACAAAATATACTTAATTATAAGATTGTAGGTGGAAACAGTGTAGTGGTCCTCAGAAGCTGACGGTAAAACTGACTGATTGGTAAAGGAAGGAATGCAAGTTGACCCAAACCGCAAAGGTGACATTAGTAATTTTAGGTCGGCTTTGGTTTGAAAAAGTGCAGAGTTCATTAGATAAGGTATATGATAAAAACATTATCAGTTTCTGAAGCCAGAGAGTATTAGAATGCACTTCAAAAGTATTGATTTTATTTGACGGCTAATTTTGCTAAGTTAATTTTGTAAAGGCTCCAAGGTTCTACACCTTGGAGCCTTTAAAAAATTAACTTGAATTAGTGTTACAGCTTCAATAGACTGTTCCCCTATAGTGCCAGATTCATCATTGTTGCTTAATTTAGAATCATTTGATCGATCAATATTTCCTGTCGGACTCAAATAAGCAATTTTTAATGGTTTATGATATCTACGGTCGCTACGAAGATTAAGGATTATCCTAGATTGCCCACAAAAAATACTATTGGTATAGCCAGTTTATCCAAAGCTACGACCAAAAGTCACTGAACCAAAAACGAATCGCAAACCACCAGGTGTTGTCCAACAGCCAATAATTTTGCAGCTTTACTTCTAATAATAAACATAACAAGAAAAAACAAAATCAGTTTGATCAATATCGCAGTTGCACGCCCGAAGGCTTTAATTAAGATAATAATTTTATCTTGACTGGTTTTCCTTGATGTTTCGTGACTCCGTGCCAAAGTTCAGACGATCTCGCCTCGCTCTATCTTGTCTATTGTGTTATGTGCCATAGACGAGTCTTTTGACACGATAGAGGCAACATGTGTGACGGTACTGACGGTATTGTAAGCTCACAAAACGAAAGAGTCGCTTTGAATCGGATTGAAAGATTAACTTGGACATTCGTTGGAGAGATCTTTGAAGATACGTTTAAGGATCTAATAAGGATCACGCGTGGTATTTTCTACAAAAGTGGGGACAAATTATTGGAAGTCACGTTGTATACAGAGTGGGCGGTACGTTGGTTTACAAAACTGCCCGTCGGCAATCCCAATCATAGCCAAATATGAGAATCCCCTTTATAAGTACGTCGTCGGTCGCTGGTTGTTGCAACATATAATGAGAAAAATATTATGAAAATTGCGTTTAGCGGGAAAGTTGTTTTACGTTGATAGAATCGCAATATGGTAGAATAATTTTTTGTAACGGTTCTTTTATGAGCTGCCTTATATTACGTTCCGTTTACATCGTCGAAGTTCATAATATCTCGTAACTCAGTAGATATTATTCATATCATTCCATTTTATATTCACTTTCGTTTTACATTTCGCTTTAATACAAATTCAAAAGGGTTGAAATAAAATTTAACAAGCGACTACGCTTGTTAAAGATAAATACATGTTCTCATGAATAATTGAAAAGGAGCCATTAAAATAATCTAGATCTGAATATTATTTGATCTGATGTTTACAGCATCCCGTTCTTGAGAGATTGCCATGTAATTACTTAGTTTTATAGCTTGTTCATCGATCGATATATAAAAATATTTTTCACAATAAAATATTGCTTCACAACGAATAATAAAAATCTAAAAGACCTGCCGCAATTCCTTCGTTGGATTGTTGGAGAAATATTTATTAAAGTTCTACAAATACAAACCAAGAGAGAAGATTTAACGAAACCACAAAGGTTCAAAACTAATATTTTATCTGATCCAAAGGTAACGTGAAAGTGACTTATTGATTTGCCATCTTTGCTGCCAAATACATTACGAAGCCAGGAGACTCTCAATATATGGCCCACATGTAATACATGATGTCCTTACCTATATATCCCAGATGAGCAAACAAACACAGGTGTAGAATTGTACATATTACATAGCAAGGTGACTTATAAATATTCATCAACTTTTAAACATTTGTATAAACCATAATAAGGTCAAGTAAGTATCTACTTGATAGTATTAACAAACGGCTTGCGATATAGTCACACTCCGGTGGCGCACGTTGTTCAAGACATTTCAGTTTAGAAACTCAGCAGACTATGTGTTGCTATTTAGAGCACTGTTGCTGCAACTTTCATCCTTACCACCTAGAATTTAAAGTAAAATATTGAACAACTTATTAGTTCAATTTATAGAATTTCTACAATATACTTGATAAAAACATTGTCATGATACTCGTCAGTCGCTTTATCATAATTGCTGTCTTTGCATTTGTTTGTAAGTCAAATACATTTTTATAGTTCACAAATCAACCCAAAATGTTCAAATGCTGCTTAGCCATTCTTATCTTTATGTCCTCTAGCATTATGGTCTGTAATTCCGCGAATATTTGTAATATATAACGTGACCTGTGCTGCACGTGTGCCATATACCAAATTGGGTTGTAAATCTTGTGTGCTTTTGGATATTATATCATCCTACCTACTTTCTCGGTAAAAAATAAGAAAAATTTCAAATAATGTCTGCTAATCGGAAAGTATTTCTTTGCATAGATTATTATTTCATCTACTTAATAGCTACTAAATATTTAATTAACAAACTAATGTGTTCAAAAAGAGAATAATAAACTAGTTCAGTACAAAGTACTAATTACCTACACTAATTAAATTTAAACACTAATTTAACCCGAATGAATATCCGAAACGGAAATTTCTTTAATTAGATCCCTTCTCATTGTCACTTTCTAAACTCCAGAGCCTGTTAAAGTACGGGAAACAACTTGAATTACTTATGTAAGCCACATTACGTGGAGATCAGGTGCACAAAGCCTCCAGCGACGAAATACAAACTTAAGATTGCTATTGAAAAACACTTGCTGCAGTGGCCCAAGTATCGAACCCTGTGGCACTCTATTGTAAAACAATTGTTGCATTCAAAACTTCTATTTTATTCAAAGGTTTTAGGATTTTAGACCATGGTTAGTTAACAATAGGGGTGAAAAACTATTGCAATGGTTACAGAATTAAGCTAGAGTAACCGAAAAAGTGGAGCGTCGGTGTCACGAGCTTAAGTTAGAATGTTTTATTTCGAGTCGTGACGGATGGTTGGGCGAAGGTAGGAGTTCGCAGTAATTGTAACTATTAGATACAATTACTCGTTTCAAGACAAATAATACTAGCTCACGATAATCTGTGTAAGTCAGTCGCCGTGGAAACTCTCACTGGCTGCTTTAAACGATGCAGAAAGTGGTTATCCTTGATTTTTAAATCGTGGGAACGCTCCTCGGTCCGTGGCTTTAAGTACAATTGTTTCTTCGGATTAAAAAGCAACAACTAAGTCATACATTTTATGAACCATAGACGTAATAGATATTAATTCGATTAACAGATAGGTAATGTCCCGTGACGATACGTCACAAGGTCAAAGCTGTCTAGGCATTTACTAGAAAAGGTCAATATAGGTAATCTGTTCAAACAATCATTATGTCCAAACTCTCCTAGGAACAGAAATTACGTGAAATGATAACAGTATTGTCGAATAGCTTATGAAGGTGTGTCACTGGCTATGAGCAAGATTGTGAGCACTAAAAATGTCTATATACATATATTATATATACGAGAGGCGATGTAGCTTTTTCAACAATATTATAATTAATTCCTTTATTAGCGACAGCCCTGATAATAATCTAAAAAATTTAATTACAAAGTAACTTAACTGCCTGTTGACGCGTAGTTTTCTATACACAGTTTTACTTCAAAATCGTTAATTGCAAATCGATCAATAAACCAGCATCGCCCGTATCACATGACGAGGGGGAAATGAGGGTCAATATTAATGTCGAAAACATAAAAACCGATAAAGTTGCAATACTAAAACAACAGCTGTATGAGTCTCCCATAAAAGATCTTTAACGGCTCTTTTTGTTTCATGATTTACGTATGATCATTTAGGGAAGCATGGGGTACACACATTTTGATTGCCCAAGTAGCATAAAATATAAATATACTTCTTTTTTGCAAATTACCTTTCAAGATATGTACAATATATGCAACACAAAGGTTCATTACGGCTCTGTTTTGTTCCAAGTCAGTGTTTCGAAACCTGATTTGCACATGAGATAAATCTTAATAAAGTTACGGAAGAGGAAGAGGTTGGGTTTCATTTTAACGATATAATTTTAAAGAACAATGATTAATTGCTTGAAAAAAATATTAAGCTCCCTTTTAGATCGTCAATGGAAATGGTCACAGCGGCTTTGCTAGCTAGTAGGCTATTTAATTTTTGTGTACCTCATGTTTTGTCAAATAAATGTCAATCTTTTTTTTCATACTTTAAATGTTACATTTTCTTTTTACCGACTTCAAAAAAAAAGAAGGAGGTAATCAATTCGACACTTATGTATGTACTATTGTTGGAACTGAACAATATTCACATATATTATTCTATGTGGGCCTAAACACGTGTGCCAATTTTCATAAGTGTATGTATGTTTGTTTGTATGTATGTTTGTCCACGCATTTCTCCGAAATTATAAATCCAAGTTTAATTAAAATCGGTCCAGCAGTTTTCAAGATATGGAGCATACAACCGAATTCCTTAGCGACAAACAACACGAATGTGTAAATTAAGTTATTGTGGGTATTTTGTCAATCCTTTAGGTACCGTACTATAGAGATTGCTCATTTTTAGTGATGGTGTTCTAAAACTAAAAAGAGAGAAATAAATTATTTTTCAAAACAAATTTAGCTTTTGAAGTCGGTTTATTTATTTTATTTATTTATTTATATATACTTTATTGTACACCTAGATAATAAAAACAATACATACAGAAACCTTAAAATAGACACAAACATACAACAGGCGGCCTTATCACGTTCTGCGATCTCTTCCAGGCAACCCAGAATGGAAAGAGATAGCCTGGACATGATATGGGGTCGGTTTATTTTGTTTAAACAGTTTTTTTTACTAATTTTCGTATTAAATATACTGTAAGTTTGAAAAATCTTTAGTTGATGATTGATTAAAAAGTACTAAGACAACTATATGTATTTTAGCTCATGTTTTTCTATAATTTTGATGA
Organism: Orthosia gracilis; assembly: GCA_947562075.1. NCBI lineage: Eukaryota > Metazoa > Arthropoda > Insecta > Lepidoptera > Noctuidae > Orthosia > Orthosia gracilis. The sequence goes on along the minus strand of OX387270.1, from coordinate 29,047,053 downwards.
ACCATTGCGATAGAAAAATTCATGCAACCGCAGACTGCCTGCGGGTCAAGGACATAGCTGTCAAGATGATACAAGTCATTATTTTTGTTCTTAGCTATTGCAATTTGAACATAATGCGGTGATGTCTGTTTTGAAAGTCTAACAGAAGATTATGACGTGATCTTCTCATCATAAAATAGATTTTTCTATTTCTTGAGTTTCTTTTTGGTTATTTTAATTCATTTAAGTATAGTATAGTACAATCAGACTTTTGAAGACGAAAACAATGCTTGTTTTCCGTCTTCAAAAGTTTGACTGTCCAATTCGATAAGTGAATCAGAAAACTGTGAAATCATCTCAATGTGTACACAATAGCCACTTAGCTACTCAATTTGATATCAACCTTGGATCTACACATTTGATATTATTTTTTTAGTATCGGTAACTGCAATGCCATTCACTGCTATATTTGGAAAGATTTTTATAAATTGAATTAAATGCGAAAAATTCGCATCCAATACACGAACTAAATCTAGATTAGCTTGCATTTCTATTGGAAGTGTGGAGAACAAAGTATTCGTTTATATGAATGGAGCCTCTTTCCGGTCGGTCTGTCTGTATACAGTGTACTTATTTGTATCGGCTATAATTCAGTCTATTGTGTGCTCGGCCTTGCTTCGCCTTTCACCGCTCCGGTTGAGAAATTACGCCTAAAATTTGAACAGATCGGCAGTTGACCACTCAAACTATATTTGTGCAAATAAAAAGGTTGTTGCACAAAATAGATCATGTTGCAGCATAGCATATAAAACGAATTATGGTACCTAATATTATAATTAGCTCCAAGCTATTCGTCTTTTTGGACCACACCAAGTCATTCAATAGTTTTTATTTTATTATGATGGTGTTTCTTTTGACAGCAGCAAAATAATTAACTGACACTGTTTTTCAATTATTTTATTTTCAAGGTAATGACTTGAACGTTGAATATGAAGTGCATTGCAGATCAACTATAAACAACCTCCAAGGTCAGATAAGGAAAGTCTGAGGCCTGTTTATTCCTGGTTTATATTTTTGTGTCTAAAATTCATGCTACTGCACAGGTCAAAGAGAAATTAAATTTTACGTACGTGAGAGAAATGGCATCGTCTATGTCACTTTTTTGCTGCAAGTCACCAACAATGAAAGTTGTTACTAGAAACGAATTTTTATTTCTTTTCAAAGGTAAATAAAAATATTAATAAAAATGTGGGAAACGTCTCAGTAATGACCATTCAATTTGTGATTATGTAGCCAGCCTTTTAAGGATGACAATATAGCCAAAGATATATTGTAAATTACTTAGACGACATATACAAACTGATTCATACAATGATCTAATATGTTAAATGACATTATATACCTATAAATAAATATAATAAATCTGTAGATAAGTCGTATTTATTATACATCAAAAATAGCCAGGCGTGTAAAGGTTATCCAATAGAACCCATTTCCAGCATTTATGGATTTTTGTCCGTTATTCTGTGTAGTTTTGCACGCATTACGTAAAATGTACGAAACCAATGTAGATAAATTTTATACATAAAAATTGTTCGTAATTTGAAGTATTACTTAGTATTTGTTTCATCGCAATCAGTTCACTCTATCAAAAGTTAGAATTTAAAGTGATCAAGAAGTAAAATATCACAACCCACGCAATTCAGATACCTGAACTCCATAATCGATAGACGGCGTTATGCAATTGTCGTCATTTTCTGAATGGTGGTGTTAAGATTCTCCGCGGAAGACAGACCCTAAAAATTTTAGGTAGGTAGAAAGGTAAGTATGATAGGTAGGTAAGTAGGGTAGGCCGTTGACGGGAGGGAAGCCGCGGGCACAGCTAGTATTAGGATAATTTGTTGTAACGTAAATCATACCATTCATCAGTCATATCATTGCAAACCAAGTATTTATATTGCTTCTTAGTTTAATTAAAGCGGTTAGATTTTTGTTTTTGTGCTCACACTATAAATTATTATTATAAGTCTATACGTGAGGATTTGTAATTGGCTTTTTGTTTACTATGGTTTCCTTTTTTGTATGTTTTTATTAGCTGAAAATGCTCCATGTATTAAAATAAATATATAAAATAAAAAGCATTATATCTTTCTACGATAATATTATTATTGATCTTGTTTAAGCAAATTATTGTATTGTTACAGGTCCATGTTTCAACACGAATAGCAGAGAAAAGAATTGTGTGGAGCGCTTTCTTCTTCCTACTAGGTGCGTATTAGTATTACTAGGAAATAGACATATAATCCATAACGTTAATGAACATCTTTATGTTTTGCACTGTTACCGATTACTAATTCATCATTAGAAATTAATTGTTCGTTAAAGCACTGTTTATTACAAAAATGCTTGTCATTTTCTCTTAGTTTGTCTTTTTTTTCGTTTGTTTGGTCTTATTTAGATGTTGTCTAATGTACATTTGAATGCGACTGTTCTTCAGTGTACTTACAATCTACTCAAGCAAGGCTTAAGGCGCTACTTTGAAGCCTAGTTCCTGGAATGAAAATTAACGCAATATTAATATTATAAACTGTCGAACACAAGATAGCTGATTTTATTAAACAGCCATCGCATAACTTAATTCCGTTTAATTCTTTGCAGAAACCTGGGTTTAGTTTTATAATGTTTGTTTTAACTGAGTCACGGGGTACCAGAGCTAGCAAAGAAATTTTGGTTCAAATAAATGCCACTAGATGGCGCGATATGCATTGATTTGTTATTAAATTGTGTGTAAAATTAACATTTTCTAGAATTGTATGTTGTAATTGGTTTTTGTTTAATCAACCCTCCTAAGCACAAAATTATTATATTAATTCACATTTCAGAGATTATTTGCACAGATCATTTAAATTGATTCCAATATATGTCGCGGTTTTAAATTTATGAGGCATGTCACTCTTTTTTTTTTGTAACACTTTTTGATACAGTGGAACTGTAAAAACGTGCAAAAATACTAAAAAACAAATCGTCACTGCATTTAAAGAAAAAAAATAGTCACGAACCGAGAAAACCTTTCATTTATAGCCGTGGAACGGAACCGAATCCAAGTACTTATAAAAATAATCAGCATAATCAGACGAAAAACGTTTGTTACGTCGGCGCGGTTTCTTTGTATGGGATGAGACATCTGTATGCTAGTATATATGTGACTGAGTTTAGCTTTTAGCGGTAACATACGAAATTAAAATTAAATAGTAGGTAATGCATATATTTATCGTAGCTAATGTTAAGGTACCTCTTTAAATTTATCAAATTGTGCAACACTGGTTTTGGTTGGCAGTTTGTGGTTTGTAAATAATCCGTCATGCTTCTTAGATACGTATTTATTTACTTAAATGTTGGTTTAGCAAACTTTGGTTTATTTGATTACGCTGTTTACGACTGGTTGCCACCGTCACACATATTTTCGCTACACTGACAAACTTCTTAATTTTCTTCTTAATAACAGGAAAATAATTAGGAGCCCTCTTTACCTATTTGTTTTACGTTGAGCGTAAGAAAAAGCGATTTTTGAGATGATAAAGCTATATTTTCTCGTTGATGTCTTAACATAGTAGGTAGTAAAATTTATTCAAGCTTACTGTAATCCCAATCCTCTTAAACTTTCCATATAGTTACTTATAAAAGAACAGAAAATGTCCAATCATCTGCCAAGGTATAATCAGACAAGGCAAGAACTACTTCAGAAAGCAAACTACATATAGAAAATACTCTTATTTCAAACTTTGAAAACTGTGTAACGTCTTTTTCAAAGTTAAAAACTTCCAGATAGATGCAACCATGTAATACCGCGGAAGCGTAACAAAATAATCGTGATAGAGAAACACGTTCAGCGATTTTAAAACCACGACCAAGATTTAAAAGAAGGTGTAATCAATATTAATGACCTTTTTCGATACAGCCAGCAGTTTTTATCTGAATAAAACCTGCTTCGTCGAAGTGCAAATAGAAAATTTATTCTCCGATTAAACGGTCATAGATTTTCTACGATAAGGTTATTTGTAGATATAAAAACTTGACATCCTTACAATGTTTCCAATAGGACGTCCACACTGAAGTAACTTGTTGTACAGCAACTTTTTGAAACATGAAAATCTAATGTTTGAAAAAAAGGCTAATAAAATCAAATAAAATGCATATGATGGTTTTGGTCAACCAACTTGTAAAACTTGTTGTACAGCAACTTTTTGAAACATGAAAATCTAATGTTTGAAAAAAAGGCTAATAAAATCAAATAAAATGCATATGATGGTTTTGGTCAACCAGCTTGTAAATAATTATTCCTCCGATTGCATAGCATGATTGTCTTCTTGTTTACATCTTTTTAGTTCGCTTCTTAAGCAGTCGGGTTTTTTGATTTTATTAACTTTTTTTTTACAACAATTTAGTTGCATAAGAAAAAAAAAAAGAAAAATTTAGTTGCTTTAAGAATTTCTCTTAAAGATACTAGTGCTAAAAATTTTTGTAATCACCTCTTAAAACCCAATATTTTGATACTCCACTCGATGGGTTAGGAAGCTGAAAAAAAAATTTGAGCCCCACACTATGGTCCCCAAATTCAGCCACGATTGTTTTTTATTAACGTCACTTATCTAGTAACAGTTGGGTCAAGACCTATCTAACGATGTTTTAATTAAGTGAATTCGTCTAGTGTTTTGCAAGATATGAGGTAATAAAGAATATTACATACCTACATACAAACATAACATAAAAAATTACAAGATCCGCGCTAAAAACACAACCCTGTCCTTTCAGTCGGGTAATTAATTCCACAAGAAGTAACTTCGGTGTGGACGCACCTCTATGAGTCTAGTTTTTGTTGTTCTCATCAATTCCTGATGTTGGAGCTAGACTGGATTTAATTGCTGATGAGTAGTCGATTTTAGGAAATTTTTATCAATTGACTAATGCAATGAAGATCTAGATATTTTGATCTTAATGTAGCCACGTCTAATCTCATATACGAGTATTTCAGGCAATATTAGTCACAGCATATGCTATAGAACAATGTAGATTCATTGGCATCCACTGATTCTTTCATAGTGTTTGAGTTAAGTCAATAATTACATGATTGATTAAAACTAAATCCATCTATGCCTGGAACAAAAAGCATTTAAAATTATAAAAAAAATCTGCTGTTTATGGTTTAACATGTCAGCAAATGATTTAAAACCGTAGATGGAATGTTTTTTTAATAAAAAAATAATCATGTTATTGTAATCATCCTCTTCGAGGATATCCATAAGGTTACCAATCAGAGGGCGCTGGTACAACATTCATTAACACTAAGATGGTAGTAATAATAACCGCTAAAGATTGATAACATCGATCAATAAATAACATTATTAATTATAGAATCTTAGCACGTGTCTCTTAATACGTGACTGGTGAGCTAATCTCAAGAACAACTGCCTCCAGACAATGTGTCCTTTGTTACCGTAGTATAGGAAAGTCAAGGAAAGGTATGGGAGTGTCCTTGACATCGGCAGCAGTGCACTGCACTTAAAATTGTAACGAAAAACATCGTGAGGAAAATTATATGTACTAGAACCAAAAAATTCGAAGGCCCTTAAGGCGCAGATACCCCTGAGTAGCTGATTTTAAAATGAGAATCACGTCAACTAGCCGAGTTGTAATTTTTTTGAAAAAAATATATGTTACATAAAAAGATAAAGGTTACATAAGGAAATGTTGAGTTTTATTCTTATAGCATGTTGTAATTAATTTGTAAAGTTATGTCTAAAACGGACACAAACACGAAAATTGCGCCTAATCTGCTGGGCGTATTTTAATCAAATCAACACCATCTCAAAGACAATTTAAATATCTACATTTTAATCTGAAGCTTTTTTTTTTAAACTCATAGAATAATAAGAAAAGTACAATAAACTACAAAATTTTGGGTCGCGCGGGTGTGAAACGAGTGCGCGTTTTGTTCCCTCAAGGTCGTTGGCGTTCGTCGTCGCCTTAAGTAACTGAAAATGCTCCATGATCAACCTCCAGCCCGTAATGATTACGTCTCGTGGGCACGACTTTTTTTTCTATGCATCTTTAACAGCCATGATATAGGTTCTTATTCTATAGTTCATTTATTATATGTCACGTAAATTATATCCAACTATGGATATTTTCATTACTCTTTATTTTATTCTGCGGTTGTTGTATTTTCCTGAGTAAGATACTAAAAATAGAATCAAGATCATCATTATAACATATGATAATAGCATGTAGTTTTATAAAGATCAAGTGATTACACTTAATTCGTTTAATAAATGTGTGACAATATGCATATCAGATGGTTGTCTATGGCCGTCATAAATAAACGTCAATTTAAACGCTATTAAGTCTTTAAAGAAATCTTTTAGTTGATATAGTCATTACTTATAGACAACTAGCTTTTACCCGCGGCTTCGCTCGCAGTGAAGACATTTTTTTTTTGTTTATAAAGATATCCTATGTTACTTCTAATACCTCCAAGAATATATGTAGGTACAAAGTTTCATGATGATCGGTTCGGATTTGCTTTTGCGTGAAAGCGTAACAAACAAACTTACATTCACATTTATAATATTAGTATAGATTAGTATAGATGGATTACTGACATCGCATCTTCCATCTTCTAGTTATGCTTGGACGATTATATGAGTATACCTTGGACGGTTAAGGAGCTTTTGTTTCAAAATAGTTCACAGAGAAGTATGTGCTTAGCAAGCTTTATCTAGCTATATTAAGGACGGCTTCCTGTCCAACTGGTCTTCATATTTTCATAACCCAGTTACTGGATACCCGTGGGTAAGATTGGTAGGCAAAATTTCGATCTTTTGAATTATTTCTTACTAGGTAAAATAAAAGTAATGAATGCCTAAGGAAAACGCATCATCACAGGTAGGGCACACAACTTCGATTTTGGACAACTTAGTAACCTGTTTCATTATATCGCAGGATGAAAAACTTCACTTATTACCTGTTTTCAACCGATCAGAATGGAAAATCTTGGAATATGATCGTAAAAAAAACTCATGTGCAATATAAAAAGTTGCGATAACACGGTGGTTATATAAGTAGGTAAACATGATTTCTTACGTTTTATTTTTATGTTACTTGAGTAGATAAGTACTATTTCGAAAATCAAATCTTTGATAATGTTGTCATGTCTCTGATAAGAATGTTCCAGCCAGACACATCAATGAAAATAGTGTAACCATTAATGATTTCTCCTTTCTTATTTCGAACAAAAAAACGGTTGCAACACCAGTTCAAAAACTTTCCTTAATTTGAATCTCGAACGCAAACTTCTCGTCCGTCCTTTATTTCACATTAACACTTCAAATTCTTCTGCTGTTGTACACAAGCCGTCCATCACAGTAATTAGTAGTCTATTACTGGATGAAGAAACGCTAAACATGAACCATTGTTTATAAACCTCAATAGCGAATTATGTATCTTACAATGATTAAAGCGATTCAATTTGTACTTGGACAGAAATATTTTCCGGAACCAAACATAATCTATGAAGGTTTTTGAAATGGATTTTGATCAGTATCTCTTGTACTCTTCAGTATATCTACACCTACAATGACATCGTTAAAAAATTGTGTGCAGCAAAGGTACAGCCAGCAAAATAGGTAACACGTAACACCCATATTAAACATAAACAACATTTACAAGATTTTCTGAAAAAAAAAACGAGTAACAACCTTTCCGTGCAAAGACTCTTTCACCCAAGACATTTTATTTGATTACTGAACAATAAAATCAAATTCAAATGGAGGATTCAAACCAATAAGAACCGCATTTTTCCAAACAGCATTCAACATACTTTTTTCCACACAAACCCGATTGTAGCATCTAGTTAAGGATAAAAGTGTGGCCACAAGTTTAGTTGCGAGCTACAATAAGTCGAAGGCCGTATTATGTCAGCCGGCGCGTCATGGCGCCTTTCCACCGCGCGCACCAGTCAGGCAGCTGCCTCATAAAGAAATATGATATTATGAATCCTTGTCTGATACAGTATCGGTCTGGATTTATTCTGATTTTCGGAGAGATCAAACTTGTATAAGAATTAAATTTAGTAAAAGTTTTTGGTATCGCGACGCGATACATTTTTTGGATTACATCATTACTTACAGATTAGGTATTATTATTCGCAGCGACTCTTTATTATGGTGGCATTTTTGGATTCTCTGTTTTTACCAAGACATGACAGGTTTTTAGACCAAGTTAGTCATAATACTTGACAAACAAAACAAAGTGAATGTCTACATAAACCATAGTACTCCGCCTCCTTCGCTTGACCCTTACAAATCGCGTGGGATTACTAACAAAGAAACAAGATTGTTTATCAAATTCAAGAGCAACAAGGATTAAGGAAACTTCACAAATATAATCTTCATAAGTAAAGTTAAAGCGGAGTTTAAGAAACAATATTTGCCGATGATATTCCAGTTTAAATCTCAAGCTGTTATGAATGACGCCGAAAGCTTGTTTAAAAGTTTGACGTTTCTCCGAAGTAAAATAAGGAAAGATAAAGATAAACAATTAAACCCAGCGCTCATACGTACTTGGTCTTGTGTACAAGGATATTATGAAGGCTACCGGTGTAAGATCAAATGCACACAATCTTAGCAAGGATCCCAGTCTGCAAGCCAAAAATACTAATCAGATATTTTTTTTTGGGAGTAGTTGAAGGCAGTGACACTGTTGAAGAGCTCTATTTTTTAGGAAGTTTGATTGTTATGACTTGACGTCTATGATCAACTGAACGTACCCATAGACTGTTGTTATAGATGAAGTGTTTTTATGGACCCATCAATAAAATATTCTTCGATAAACTAACAGCACGGGTATACATAATAAGTAATAAACACAAAGTTTATTTCTTGCGTAGGATTCGTTAGATAACATTTGATTTATAGAACTAGACTCAACACCAGTTTTCGCCGTGTCGAGTGTCATTAAAAAAGCTAGACTCGTGTCTCCAATATGGCGAACAGATTTTAAATTAGAACAGATTAGTTTGATCGACATTATCAAATTGTGGATCAGGGAACCTTGAAAATGCTGGCACAAAAGTGACAAGTAATAAGTCCTTTTTTTGTACCTTTATCATTCCTGAAATCTCCTCTGACTAAGTGACTTCTTGAATTTTAATTATGAAACATCACGTTCGTACGGACGCTAATTGAATTCGTCATTCATTTTGGACACGTGTTTCTCGATAGCTACGGATATTTTCATAACATGACATTTTCCACACGTGACTTTTATTTTTTGTTTTAATTAGTGTTTGTTTTTGCTTAAATTTAATTTCCATTCGACGACTTTCATAGATAATTTGTTTTTCCTACATTGAAAACCTAGATTGATGTTGAAATTACACAAAACATTTCGTGGCGGATATTCTCGATATACAAAAGTCATACTTACCAATACACAAAAATACAATTTAATGATTTAATAAACGGTTATTATGACGTCATCTTATTCATAACAAACCTTTATGCTGACATACAAGGCCGATTCTTTATGTTATAACAAGTAAAACGTGTATAAGAGAGATAATTTCACGTCATAATGGCGCTAAGTTGGGTGACCTTCGGACTGGTGGCAGCGAGGTGAATGTCCACAATTACGACCCTTGCTCAATGCTCGCTCATCTCACCGAACTTGACCGACTGGCCAGCTGATTTATTTTCAGAATGCAGAGCAAAGACAATTTGGACGACTTTCCCTCCAATTCTGTAAAAAGTTCCATATCTGAATTTCTGAAACTCGTTTGGGCTTGGAACGGCCGAAAATCCGCCACGAAAATCGAATGGCCGCACCTGGTGTGCAATACACATTCAAAATCTCTGCCAAATAGATGGATTCGTACCTATTTAGAGCTTGCGAATGCGAAATTATCATTAAAAACTAAATTAGCCTCAAAAAACCAGTTTCCTAAAAAAAGCCCCCAAATTAGTTGACGTGTGACTTTTTTATAGGATTATCAAAACACAGAGATTAGACATTAGATTTATACCTACGTTTTAAGACAAGTATTAATAACGATCATTAAGACGAGTTCAAGAAGGTTCAGTCAGATCTTGATTTAGTCATCTCCTTTGCAGCTGTGACGTCCTGAAAGACCTTAATTAATAATTGGTAATTGAAATCTAGAGCAGTGGTGGCCCAGTGGTATCGGCCGCGACTTACAAATTGTAGGTCGTGGAATCGAGCCCAGGCAGGCCTTTTACTTTGTGTAAATTATTTCATCACCACTGCTCTCAAAACGGTGAAGGAAAACATCGTAAAGAAACCGGCATGTCCTAGAACCAAAAATTCGAAGACATGTGACATCCACCAACCCGTACTGGGCACGCGTGGTGGATTACGGCCCATTCCCTCTCACAGAGAGGAGGCCTGTATCCAAGCAGTGGGAACATTAATAGGCTGATGATGTGATGTGATGTGAATTGAAATCTCAGTTATCTTCTTAAAACGCGGCTGCTTATAATTTGGGTCGCGGATAAATTTGAAAGAGAGTTACCGCGGCCCTGGCACAAGCAACTGAAGAAACACGGGTGGGTTTAAGTCAGTAAAACTCTGACACACCCTCCCGCTTCACCCAGAGCGGGAGGAGTCGTGGGATGATTTGACACTCAGATTTAAAAATAAAAATTCTGCTTAGACATAAGCTATAAGTCTAAGCAGTCCATAATGTTGACCACAGCTGCAACACAAGCCCCCTCTTTTTGAGAGGGAATGGGCTGTAATCCACCACGTGGGCCCAGTGCGAATTAAAGAAAATTTCATATTATGAACGTGTGGAGTGTGTTATGTTATATAGTATAAATGTTCAATATTTTGGAGTCTGTAAACACAAGCTTATATATTAAAGCTATATCTTTCTATGTAATAATTCTTGACACTTCCGGGTTGAAGTTCAGAGGCCGTCACTGCTTAAGATCTCTACTGCTATATAACCTCTTTTGTAAGCATTTCGCCGAAGTTCACTTGTATAAGCTCCTGTAGTTAGAAGCCTCCACTAATTGACAGTTTACAAGCCTACGTTAGTCATTTTAGCACATGGACTGTGATATAATAAGCGAAGCAGCGAATTAAGATATTAAAATGCCATTATATCATTATATAAAACCATAATAAGACATATCACTGAATTAAATTCGATTAAAATATATGAAAATGTCATCTTATCTAACAAACTGCATTTGAAATCAAGATAAATTAGCATTAACGGAACATAGGAAGCAGTATTTTAAGTAAATAAGTAAACCAGATCACTTGTAAAGTATTATGCTGACTAGCACAACTTTCCAGCTCGATAAATTTACAAGCCGATGTAAATATCGATATTTTTAACTTAACTTTTATTATTGTCGATAAAGTTTGCAAAAGTGCATCGTAAGAAGTTTTAATTGAGTCGTTTCTCGATTTTTATTTTGCAACAACTTTACGGATCTGACATTGTGGAAACTTTTTGTTATTGAGCTAATAATTTAAGTGATTATTGAGGATATAAATAAGTACGTTTTATTTCTGTAGTATGGACGGCCTTTTTTACTTAGAACTGCTAGGTAATAATGAATATCAAATAAATAAATCCTTTTATAGGGATATATAAATTAAGTAGAATGAAAGAAAATGTAAACGGAAAGAAAGAGCGTAGACTTCACGACAAATCCTAGTGTAAGGTATGGTCTAGGAATACAAAATAAATTAAAGAGAAATAAAGTGATTCTTGTTCTCTTTAAAGATAAAACCTACTGGAATGGTGTTTGAAAGGCATAAATCTATCAACCGATCAACGTCGTATAAAAACATGAAAAGATCGTTATTTGAAAATCGAACTTTTTAATTTTTAACCCAATCTAGACCACCTACACTGACATTCTCAACCGCCTCATCGATAACAAAAAAAAACAACAATTGGAGCGAATTTTTTGCTCACAAATTTAAATCCTACACGATAATTTAAGAAGTAGACAATAAAATAAATCGTTCGCGATCAATACAAAAGATTCGCGTTATCCTATCTGCTATTAATATTGATGTCCGTGCTGTTAGCCGAACCGGTCGGCATAAGGTCATGATCCGACTGATCTAGCCATCCATACGACATTAGGTTGGTCTATAAATATCTGCGAATAGATTTCCTTACTTACTTTTGTACCTAGAGGATTTAATTTAAAGTTTGTTTACTTAACGCTTAAATAAAGTGAAGGTTTGTAAGTGTAATTTCTTCTTTGCATGATAATATCGTCAAAACACTCAACTCTAAGCCATATTAGGTGTTTCTCAGCAAGTCAGCGATCAAATGAAACGCCTGAAAAAATAAAGGAAAACCACATACCATAAACCAAAATGTAATGAAAAATGTATCCATCAGTAGGCAGTTGACCGAAAATAATGTCCTTATTCGCATTTGATCCTAGACGTCGACTTAAACACATTATTAAGAACCCATCCGTCCATAGACGTTATTTTTTTTCTATCATGTGCCACAGTTCACACGTGCCATTTTTTTTACAAGCGTGTTTATTAAGCTGGTGAAGATTAGTTTATTGGCTTTTGTATCAGATTTCATAACATCGGCCATTTAATTACAGTGTAGTCCGGTTTTATACTTTGATATTCATAGCGAAGAGCTTTTGGTGCCTGCTTATATTCTTGTTTTTTTTTTTAATATATATCCAGTAAATGTTACTCTCAGGGATTTGGGCCCTAATGTCAATTTTCTTTTATAAATACATTTTCGATCAAGGATTTGAAAATTTTGAAAATGATCACAATTACGTGGGAAACCATACATGTATATGCTTGACAGAAAATAGCTATTACTAAAACTAATTCAGTGACCCCGTATTAAGGTCATTTCGCAGAATAATATCAGTTTATGACATAACTACGTAGTCTATGGGTGACCGAGTCATTACGGCTATCATCTGTCATCTGATAAGTGGTGGTATTGGTGGTACTACAACAAGGTTCTTCCGTGATTATCCCACACGACCTACAAGGATGGGCCTAATGATCGTCATAAAATGTACATGGCTGGCGATCAAAAAGATGCTACAATTTTATGTCATAATAGATTATTTTTTCAAATTATGATCCTCACGTTTGTAAACAGTTCCTTTCACAAATGAATAAATTGAGTCAAAGTATTCCGATTAAAAAACAATGGAATCAATGATATTGGTTTTTCTCTGCACTGAATGCCAAATGAATTTGATAACAATGAAATTGATTGTGCATTTCCATACCACCATGAAGACATTACATAATGCGGCACAGATTATGTGCTGCACCTACGTGGGTGAAAATGTGCAGATAAAGATAGACCCTGTACCTACTTGTGAGTGAAATACTGAATGAATAACAATGGAACTCATTTCGATCAATAATACACAATATACCTACATAGGTACAGTGTATTATTGGACGAAGGAACTCAATAATTGATTTATGCTTTTTGAATATGATGGACTCATGACAACGAAGAAGACTAACGTGGATGGATGGAGAGTTCTCCACCGAAAGATGTATGTTTCGTAAGGAATGATAAATATGATAGAAAAGTAAATTTTTAAAATGTGAATATCTTTTGAACGGCTAAACCGATTTTCATCAAACATAGCTAAGAACACTCCTGATAATGTCAGCTTTCAAACAAAAAAAAATCAGAATCGGTTCATCCGTTTAGGAGCCGTGATGCCACAGACAGGTACAGAAACAAACACGTCAAAACTACAACACCCCTCTTTTTCCGTCGGGCGTTAAAAAGGGAATGACAGCGTGCCGGTTGACAGAGCAAATGGAAGAAGAAAACGTGTTGTGCTGGTCCCAAGGAACATGGAATAAGAGCAGGAAAATGTTGATGAAGAAAAACGGCATTTTGTCTGCCTATGATCGTCGATTTATGTTAAATAGATTCCTACAGAATAGTTTAGTTCTTAGGTTCATAAAAACAGATGCGGTCGCTTTAGAAAGCTCAGATAACCATATCAAATCATTGCTACACGTACCATAACCATGTAACCGCAACAAGCAGAAAACTGTATGAAAGCGAAAGCTCAAATGTTTGCAGTCTAAGTGAACTTTTAGCTGTACCTATGATCTTGACGCCATAAAATAGAAAACTATATTAAAATGTGGTGTGAACAAGTATTTCCTTTTTATGGGTATTTCAGCAAGCAATGCATAATGTCTTTTCAATAACTAAGTTTTTATTGGTACTTATAGCAAGCAAAAGCTTCGGTTTTCAATATTCGAAGTTGAAGAGACAGACGAATGTGAAAAGAAGTTGTAACTAGGTATTGTTGTTTCAACTACCTATGAATATTTTGGAAAATACAAAACTGAAGGGAGATCAACCACTTTCTTTGGAGCTTTGTTACCTTCTTTGTACAGCAGGTATCGACGTTGTAAAGCAACATAACTTATTTTTTTTTTTATCAATAGGCTCGCGCTTGACCATTTCAACATAAACCTTAATGTACCTACAAGAATACCCAAAGAATGAAACATGCTTTTGATAAATAATTGCTTTTGGGATTGTCTAGATAACTTGATAAAAATATTGATAATAAACGGCTCTTTTCTGTAATTAATATCAAGGCAAAATGCATTTCGTTACTTATTGGAAACAACTTACTGCAGAACGTATTTTGTCGACAGAGATGAATTAATTAACAAGAATATGCAAGGGTAATGTTATGAAAAAGAATGTACAACGCGGCACCAATTTGGTTGGTTTTTTTTGTTAGCATGTAAACCTTGAGATATACCTAGACCAATCCTGAGATACAGTTTTCTTGGACACTAAAAGGGATTACTATAGACAACGGACAATGTTAATGCTGCAAAGCTACGCTTATACTTAAAAATAAACTAGTTTTTTATTAGTATTATAACTAACAACGTTATCGCTATATAACACTGCCATCAAAATTGACTTAGGTTACGGAAACGTAGCTTTTAGAAAAGGTCAATAACCTTGACATTTTGGGGAAAACATCTGAAAGTATGGAAAGACAAAAAGTGTCTGCCGTTGCGGATCTTCAAACATACTTTTCGGACTAAGACGTTGTGTTTTCCTTACTTGGTAGGTAAACGCAACGGGGAAAATGAATAAATAAATGGTACAGTAACATACGAGCATGCTTCGGGAAGTACCTCGAACTTTTTATGAAATCTTTTAATCTTTGAATTTCCGAAAAGTTTACTTTTTCTATAGTATCAACATTTGTTTATCAAGTACTAATAATATGGTTATGGCTATAACCTTCAGAGTTTAGGTTTCAAGTTAAAAAAAAAAAGAACTTAAAGCAAAATATTTTTTTCCACGCAAGTTAAGTGTTTTTTTAAGTAGTTATTTACGTAATTAATTACTTTTTTGTCAGCATATTTATCATAGTTTTAGCGGTTGTGCCTCTCGTTAAAGTAGCCATTTATAAACGTAATATTCATATTAAAATATTAATACTTTAATTTACGAAAGTTCCTACTTATAATTTACGATTTATAATCATCAATTTAATTAACATTGCATAGGCTTTTAAAACTTATATCGTAAGTATCTGCTGTAGGTACTACCTTTTAATCAAATTAAATTTTAGATATAATTTATTACATTTGCTATAATATGTATTTACGATTCTTAAAGTTTTTGGTACAAAGTAGGTACATATCTACTAAAAGTATTAGTATTTCGCAGAAGCGCACACTGACTGCTTTCACGCGACGATGCGTAAGCGCGCCGCGTCTCTGGTGCGCAGTGTGCGGGCCAGCTCCAACACCGGTTTGGCGATGATTGTGGGAAGGCTGGACTGCCCTTTCATCCAGCATTGTTCCAGCAGACATGTACCTCTGCCAATGCTGGAGCGAAATTTGTAATTTAATCATTTGTTTTTTTTTTTTATTGTAATTTTATTTTTGTAATTTGATTATTGTAATTTCAATCTTATATTTTATTGTTTATTTTATTTACATTTAACTCTTATAAATTTATTTTTACTCAATTAGTTTGTGTTAGTAATTTATTGTATTTAATTTTAATTTAATTCTATGACAATGTTATTTTATCTGTATATGGGTTATGCTTGCCTGAAATAAATGAAATTATTATTATTAACTTTGAACAATGACATGACACGTATCTGTATTGCCTCAAACGTTTTTCAAGACATGACCTTGTCGCGACGTAAGGTTACTTTATACACTGCATCGGAGTACGTTCATACAAGTTGCAGACGCGACTCAGAAAATGAAATATAATCCCGAAACTAAAGTCCATTGCATTAAGCATTTCCGCGACTAAAAACAGCTTGAATTAACACCTTATTGCTGCGGAATAGAGACGTGTAATTTAAGCTCATAGGTCAAGTTAGAGTGGTGGAAAGTGTCGTGTCTGTTGAAGAGTCGAATAAAAAGGTTGTTACATCTTGGTCTCGTTAGGAAATCTCTGAGGAGGGCGATTGCTTGGTTCGTTGTGTACTTGTGTTGCAAGTTCGAAGTGTTCGTGTTTCTTGCTAAGTTTTAATGAAATAGACTTGGAGATAATCGTGTTGTCTTTTAAAGTTCACCCGTGTAAGAGCGTTACGATAATACATCAGAAAAACTATTACCTAGGCATCTATCTAACCAAGGTTTTCTTATTTTTACATTGCTATCAAGAATCAACAAGAATAATGTAAAACCAGCAGCCTATTATTGCGTAAGTGAATTCGGCAAGACAAAGGACAAGAGTTTGAAAAATCGACCATTCACATAAACGGAAATCCACATCGCGTCTTTCGTCTCGTATGTGATTGGTTGATTGCTCATACTCATTGCTTTGCTTTGCCGAGTTCACGTAACGCAATAAGGCTGGGATTTTTACATAATTTGCTTTAAAAGAATGTTCTGTTCTGAAATTTTTGTATTTTGTTTTTGTGGCGTTGTTCTTTCTTCTTCTTCTTCTGTAGTTTCTTGCGCGTTCTTCTCACCGATTTTTTGATAATTCAACAGTAGTACCTAGTAGTATAGTTTATATCGAAAAAATACTTTGAGATTGAGTTTAAAGAAGACAGCAGGGTTGCATTCTTTTACAGTTAGGTAGCATCTATAGTTAAGTCTGCCATATCTTGCTTGGGTAAAATTGGTCGGAAACTCATGACTTTTTCAATACATTACCTACTGCATGAATATTCAGCGTGTAAGTCAATTGCATCAATATTTAGCAACGCTGGGAGCGTCATAACAATAAATTTTGCCGGATTGAATATTTAAAACCACTCGGTCTTGCTTCGAGGTCCTCCTTTAGGTTGTTCTATTATTACTGCTTGTCTGCTGTTTGTGCAGTAAAGTAAGAAAGCTTTATTTAGAGGCTTTTATTTTTTAAGAAATGCTTTTACAGATAAAACTACAAAAAGGCCTACTCTACAAAGTGACGTTTCTTGAAAATGACAGCTGACATTGTTAGCCATCTTTGTTTCATAGATGCTTCATTTGTTTTTAGGAAAGCAGCTGTTATGACGTTGTCTCAGAATTAAGTGAAAAAGGCAGCCTTTTATTATAGAATGTCAGACAAAAAGCGTGTTTCAATCATAATAAATAATCTCACGCCGTCACGACATAATTTGTTCGACGCCTGTAAGTGCTGGTTGCCGTGAACAAATCTGAAACTGATTATTATTGTATAAAAACTATAACGCAGAAGGTAATGCTTGTGGCACACAGAGCAGCAAGTAAAAATCTTTTTGTCATTCTGGATATCAGTCACAATGAGATCTGGATGAGGCTTACGTAGATACAAAATAAATGCGTAAACTTTTAACGTCTTTTGACTAAAATAATGATGCTGTTTTCGACACCAGAGTACAAGATTAAGCAAAGACAAGGAAAAAAGGTAGAGCTAGCTCAGAATACAAAAAACATAGCTAGAGACCATAAACATTTTTTTTTCATTTTCTTACACCTTATCTATATGAGTCTACATCAAGCTATATGTCAACACATAAATCTCGGTAGTTACCTATGATGTAAGCCAGCAATACGCTTCACGCTTGTCATACAATCACTAAGCAGTGACTAATCAATTTTGAACAGCTCTTCTGTCATAGAGCTTGTTTTTCATGCTAAACTTAGAAACTTTCATGCTAAGTCCATCATCATTTCATCTTTCATGCTAAATTTAGACTTAAGATATAACAAAAATGAGGAAACTCGTGGCAACAATATAATATTCAGGAGTTTTTTGTATCTTTGGTAATATTTGCATTTCATAACCTTCAATTAAAGATAAAAACCGGCCAAGTGCGTGTCGGACTTCGCATATTTAGTGTTCCGTACCAAACCACAAAATCAATTTGGTTGTAATATGAAAAAAAAGTCTGTGTCTTTGGTAGGTAACAATTTTTTGAGTTATGGACACCGACTTCCAAAAATAAAGTTATTTTACACTTTGTAGTTTTGTATTTGGAAGTCAGTAGTATTTTTTTGTAAAAAAGATTTTTTTATTTTTCACTTTTTAGTTGTACCTACCTAATAGGCAAGTAGTTACGTAAGGTACATATAACGCCAGAATAGATTACCCGAATTTCATGTAACTGAACATTATCGGCGAAATGAGAGTGTACCAAGGTGAACTGTACACATCTGCATACCCCTTTAGAGTGTACTGGCGTGATGCTATGATATGAAATTGTATAAACAATAAAGTAAAAAAAACAGTAAAGTACTACAGCTAAAAAAGCACTTTCTGACACTGTAATTGATGTCACAACTGTAATTTTATATACCAGGAAATGATCAATAATATTCGCGAATAAAATATACAGTTATAAAAATAACATATTAACTTACGACATTAAATGTTTACCGTTCATTACTGTACGGAATTACGATCAATTTCTCAATGACAAGCCGAAGCGATAAATTGTTACTAAATATTTTCTTCAGTTTGCTGTAAAATTTATTTTATGGCTCGTAGTTAGATGGTCAGTGTCTAACTACCCAATATTTAGACACTTATTTAATACTAGCTGACCCGGCGAACTTCGTTCCGCCTAACAAATTTCTAAAATCAAAATCAAAATTTTTCTAAAATAAACGTAGCCTAAGTTACTCCTTATTACATCAGCTACCTGCCAATAAAAGTCCCGTCAAAATCGGTCCAGCCATTTCAGAGATTAGCCGGAACGAACAGACAGACAGATAGACAAAAATTGTAAAAAATGTATTTTTGGTGTTTGTACCGTATATTTACCGTATTATACCGGTTATTTCAATATTACAAACAGACACTCCAATTTTATTTATATGTATAGATTTAGCAACCATAGATAAAGGTAGGTAATAAAAGTATTTTGATTCTAAAATTAATTGCCTAAGATAAGATATTTATCAGAAACACACTGCATTATTAAAAAAAAAACGGGCAAGAGCGAATCGGACTCGCGCACGAAGTGCTCCATACCATTATCGCAAAAAAACGCCAAAAAAATCACGGTTGTTGTTTTGGGAGCCCCACTTAAATATTTGTTTTATTATGTTTTTAGTATTTGTTGTTATAGCGGCAACAGAAATACATCATCGAAATGAAAATTTCAATTGTCTAGCTATCACGGATCATAAGATACAGCCTGGTAACAGACAGACAGACAGACGGACCGTGGAGTCTTAGTAATAGGGTCCCATTTTTACCCTTTGGGTACGGAACCCTAAAAACAGACTATTTTTTTTTATCAAAAAAAATAGTCTGTTCTTTTTCCTTTTACCAAAAAAATTGCTAGCGCAAAAACTCTCTAATAGAGCGGAGTTTCTGAAATAAAAAAGAAAAAGCAGAAATGCATTAGTAACGAAAATTAAAAATATAAAGTAAAAAAGGGCGCGGACGACTGGTCCGCGGTAGTATAATTTGTTAAAAAAAAAAAAACTATTAACCACCAATACTAACATTAAATTAGTCTGTGTTTCCCGATAGCTACAATCTCTAGGGGTCTTTAAGTCATGAGTTACTTCTAGGCAAGCGTGCTTCACCATCGACCGCATCATCGCTTACCATCAGGCGAGATAGTGGTCAAGTGCGAGCCTATTGACAATAATAAAAAAAAACTTGAAAGTTTGTCGTCATTATAAAATCACACACTAATAGCCTGTATTATGTTATGTTAAAAAGCCTAATGATATCCATCTAGGAATGCATAGAAAGAACTTTATTCTAAGCATCTTTTCTTCACACCAACGCATTCAGCCTATCCATCACACGCAGTGTGTCCCCAACCTAACGCACCTATAATAATGGTAGTGAAAATGTCTCGACTACTCGTGCACTTTCACTCAAAGATTAGCCTTTTTTCTTCCCCCGTTTACACGTCTGTGACGTCATCTCGATTATCGGATAGTTATCGAGATAGATCTCGATGGCTAAACGTTTTTCTAGGTTATAGATGTGCGATAGCTTTTGTCTCGCCCACCATCCTTTGTTCAATAGAAAGTGCTGGAATGGTTTGATTTTAAATTGTAATTTAGTCATTGTTAATCCTTTGTGTTTGCAATCAGCGTGAAATATATGGGGGCTTTAATTCGGTTGATATTGCATTTGAATTTGTTGAATGGTTTTGTTATGAAGCTTATGATCAGTTCGTTCATTCATGTAAGTTGAGGATAGGTACACATTTTTGAGAAGAGTTTGTTAAAGTTGAATTCGTACTTTTCATGGAAATATTTCAGCCATAAGCCTGTACATTTCAAACACATTATTTTTAATCTGAGTTCTACCATATTTTATGTTTTCTTCTTAACGAAAAATCGTTTTAAAAACTTTCCATCAAGAAAGAGAAAATAACGATACAGCTTCACATCCATTAACAATATTAATAGACCCCACTCTGCGGAAACGTCACCTATTTTTTTTATAAAGAACACGGAAATTCTCCAACAGCACCTACTTAGCTCCTTATATAGAGAGTTTGCACTCGACCGACGTATACTCAGCCCTTACTGTCACCGTGATTTGTGAGAAGTCAGAAGAAATACAATAAAGATAGGTACATAGAAGCATTACTACAGACAATAGTAGGTATACTGAATTTTTGATAGAGTTTTATAGAGATATTATTGGTAGCCTAGAGATGTCAAATCTTTTACTATTATGATCGGTTCGAAGTTACCACAATAATCAATGGACATTCGAAAACGTGATACGAGATTCGAAAATTGAATTCAAAAGTTATGAAGTAGGAAATAATTTGAAAGATGATTAATAAAAACAAAAAATAATTGCTGGAACGCGGTGTAGACTGCAGAGATTCCAAACTTCATGGTTCCTAGCGGCTTTTATTATCAAATTCTTTTCGCAACTTACCGCCTACCGGTACCTAGTGGACATTCTGTAGCTCGTTATTTTCTAGAGGAAGTGAGAGGTCGAGATGACAAGCCAAAGTCCGCATCCGCAGCTTTTATTATGTAAAAATAACAACTGGCAACCGTCGTGCGACTGTTGACTGCAACATGTTGAGCATTGCTTGTACAAAATTAGAGATTAAAATGTTGAGTTATTTTGTGAATATTGCTTGCAATGTTGGAGCCCATTTTTTTTTTATAGTACAACTTTTAGTCGTTACGGGGCTCTTTTCCAATTATTCTAAAACCATACTTAGTGTAGATGGTTTTTTGTTTTATGGGCTATTTCCATACTTATGCTCTAATATGGTATGGAATGTAAAGCACCATTTTTGGTAGACAGATTCGTGATCGCATGATCATGTTAATGTACAGTAGTGAGTGAATTGAGATACTTCAATCGTGTATAGATTACTTAATTTCCTAAGTATAGATTTAGAAATAGAAAATCTGAATTTATGGCTCTAATTAGCAATGAAACGGTATTTTATAGATCGATATTTAATAACAATGTTAGAATATTAGAACAATTATCTGTTGTTAATTGTTGCACAATTATTGCAAACAATAATTGCATAATAAATACAGTTATTATAGGATGTTGCAGACAATGATTGATTGATTGCAAGTGAATCTGCAATTTTAGAGTTGTGTCTTTTTGCATGACATAGTTTAAAAATGTAGTGACTGTCTCAAATGTTTTGCCAATTCTACACATTAAGTACCTACATTATAAATTTGTATTTAATAACCTTCTTCCGCTTCTTGATGATTTTACATTTTATTTTCGACGTGCCGTTGCAAAAAATATTAAAGGTTGTTTCTACACGATTTAGTTAAATAGGTCACGAATATAGTTTATATTACGCACGAAATTGTAATAATTACGCCAAATAGGCGTAATTATTACCCACGGCACTTATTAAAAAAAAAAAAAGATTAGGTACCTATACAAAAAAGTTAAAAATTAATTAAGTATGACTAAAAGTAATTCATCTAATACAGTAAGTTTTCTTCAGTTCATAGAATCTCATTTCGTAAATTAAACGAATGATCAAATTCATTCGGCAAAAATGGTTCTGCGTCTTTTGTGTAAGCGTACAAAAGTAACTTGGCTACATTTTTATCATCCTTATACCACAGATTAGATAATACTTGCTAATATTTAAACGTAAGTATGTATAAATGTAGGAAAGGAATACCCAAAAATTAAGTTATATTGTATAAAGCTCATATTCTGAATCGAAGGAATTTTTCTTTCACATGACGATAAGGAAAGTTAAAAGTTACGAAACCTTATAGGCTCAGTTACATAGTTGGTACTAATAAATATGCTCCAACTATAATGATATCGGCATTATGATCTTTCTGTTTAGTTGGAATGCTGTTACAAACGATTCGTACACCTAAACTGGGTCTAAACCATTACACTTATTCCCCTATTATCGCTCATCCATAGTTTTAAATTTACTCTAATCGTGAGGAAACCGGCATGACCTAGAACCAAAAATTCGAAGTCATATGACATCAACCAATTCGCACTGGGCCCGCGTGGTGGATTATAGCCCACTCCTTCTCTGTGAGAGGACTCCTGTGTCCCAGCAGTGGGAACATTAAAAGGCTGATGAATCGAATTACTGATCTACAAACTTCTGTCGGCCTGGTCGGTAGAAACCATTTTAAACTTTGTATTTCAAATTATAAAGCACTCTTGTCGTAATTATAATTGTATTTAACCCCAACCCTTTTAGCTCTTAAATAATAAATTCGAGGGATGTTTTCCCAGTTCGTTGTTTTAGGTTAATTGCCAATTAATGAAATAATCGGATAGAGCGACGATCAATTGCTGAGTTTTCAGAGAACTCATGATGAATTTCATGGTAGGCGGCTTAAGTAAATTGAAATTACTGGAATTCAGCTTTGATCTATTTGGACTGTAATCAAAGTCAAAGTCAAATATATTTATTCAACTGGGCCAAAAAGCGGCACTTTTGAACGTCAGAATTAAAAGTAACAAATCATAAAATAAAAATTGATTCTACCGTGCATTCGGAAAAGTAGCTTGTTATGGAGAAGAATGCACAAGAAACTCCATACTTACTCTTTTAAAAAAAAAGTGTTTTACAATATTTACATAAGTACATACATTAATAAATTCATATATGTGAGGACGATGCACCCAGAATAGCACTATACACTATACTACGTACAGGTATACAGTATTAAAAGCATTAACAGGTAAATTTATGAATGTGATAAATAGGAACATGGTTCTCACATACTTACAAATATTGCAAACATAGGTAAAATACCTAATTCAACACCAACGGAACAGTGTGTGAGTCAAATTCTAAAAAAAAAAGCAATAACTATGAATAGGAATATAAATTAACAAATTTGATTTTGTCCACCCTAAAGATTGCCCTATGGAGCAGGACCAGCATGTTTCCAAGCATTCTTATCTTGAATATAATCATCTAATTTGTAATATGCTTGTTTACAAAGTGTGCTTTTAACTAGAGTTTTAAATTTACCTTCATTTAGTTTTAATATATCACAAGGTATTTTGTTATAGAATTTAACACAGTACCCCATGAAAGATGAGTTTACTTTAGCTAGTCTATAAGATGGTTGATCTAACTTATCTTTATTTCTCGTATTACATTTGTGTCTATCACTGACTTTACTAAAGAGATGTATATTTTTCCTTACATACATAATATTTTCATAAATGAATTGGCAAGAAACTGTCATAATATTAATATTTTTAAATAGTTCCCTAAGAGATTCTCGATGACTTAACTTATATATTGCTCTGACAGCTCTCTTTTGCAATATAAATATGGATTCAATGTCAGCCGCTCGACCCCACAGTAAAATACCGTATGACATAATGCTGTGAAAGTAACTAAAATAGACCAAACGCGCGGTTTCTACATCCGTTAACTGTCTTATCTTTCTAACAGCATAAGCGGCTGAGCTTAGCCGACCCGCAAGAGATGTTATGTGAGGACCCCATTGCAGTTTGTCGTCTAGAGTGATTCCCAGGAAAAATGTTTGATTTACAAAGTCCAGCTTCTCGCCATTCAATATGATGTCGCATTCGGTACTTCTAACATTCGGTAATGTGAATCTAATACATTTGTTTTTTTTTTCATTTAGTACCAAATTGTTTGCTGTGAACCAATTTTGGACCTGAAGAATAGAGTTATTCACATCAAAAAGATTTTGTGACCGGCGATCTATTTTAAATATCAAAGATGTGTCATCAGCAAACAACACCATCTTCGGTTGATATTGTAGTAATTGGGGTAAATCGTTAATATAAACTAAAAAGAGGAATGGACCCAATATCGAGCCTTGAGGAACACCCATTGTCATTTCAGACCCTAGTGAGTTTACGCCATTTACCTGAACTTTAACTTGTCTGCCTTTTAAATATGATCTAAGTAACTCAAGGGCTGTATGTCTAATTCCGTAGTGCTCGAGCTTCAACAATAGTGTTTCATGGTTAACGCAATCGAACGCCTTCGAGAGGTCGCAAAAGATTCCAATGGCGTCCTGTGCTGCCTCCCAGGCGTTAAAGATGTTCTTTATTAGGGTGACACCGGCGTCAGTTGTGCAACGCCCTTTGGTAAAACCGAATTGTTGATCATAAAAGATGGAATGTTTGTTAAAATGACGCAGCAATTGGTTGAACATTAACTTTTCGAAGACCTTACTGAGAACCGGCAAAATTGACACTGGCCTATAATTGTTGGCTTCTTTGATATCCCCGGATTTAAACAATGGAACCACTTTACTGTGTTTCATGAGGTCCGGAAAAATTCCTTGATCGATACTGGTGTTAAATATGAAAGCTAAATAGGGTGCAATAGTTTCAATGATTGGTTTACACACTTTTACAGATAGTCCCCAAAGATCTTCTGTTGATTTAATTTTTAGATCTTTAAAAGCTTTTAAAATAGCCTGGGGTTTTGTATGTTGAAACTTGAACTCCGAAGGGCACGCATTTACGTTATTTCTAAGTAAGGCAGCAGAGAGTGCGGGTGAGGAGTTTAAGACCGCTGTAGTTTTAAGAGGAATATTAACAAAAAAGTTTTCAAATTCCTGAGCTACCTCTATATCTGAGTATATGGGGCCATGTGCAGTCGCTAAATTAAATTCAGTATTACGCAGTTTTTTCCTACCTGTTTCATTATTTATTATTTTCCAGGTAGTTTTTATTTTATCGTCTGCTGATTTTATTTTATTGCTAATATACAGTGCTTTAGCTATTTTGCATGTAATCTCAAAGGTTTTGGTATCATACTAGCTTCTGCCAGCGGCTTTGCTAGTGTTAGTGCCCCAAGGGACAAATTCCCGGCATAAAAAGTATTATATATCCCAATCCAGGACATAGTCTACCCGTGCGCCAACTTTAATCCAAATCCGTCCAGACGTTAAGTCGAAAAAGATGGCAAGCTAATAAATCGACAAACATACCGACAGAGTTACTTTATATTTTTTTTTTTTTTTTACCATTATTATACGGTTAACCTTCGCAGCTTGTAGACTTTAAGGATAACGTCGTTGCTAAGATAAACGCTAGCAGTTGCGCGTGATGACGTAGCCTTGAGTTTCAACAGTTTTAATTTTTCATCGTTATAATTAATGAATTTCTTACATAGGGTATGAAAAGTTCACCACTTTCTTAATCAATTATGAATACAGATTGCCTGTGATATACCTTTTATTTTTACCCGGCTGCAAGGAAAGGGTTATGTTTCGCGCGTATCTTGTATGTATAAATGTAATATTCTTTATTACCTCGTATCTTCCAAACCACTTGATAGATTTTTATATTTAAGACATCGTTAGATAGGTCTTGGCCGCCCAGATAAGTGCCGTTAAAAAGAAAGGAACACGGTGGATTTTGGGCGCCATATTGGTTGCAATTTTTTTTGACGTGACAACGTCTTATAATTCGATGGAGCCGGCTGCACGCACGAAAAAACATGACTCATGCGGCGTTACCTCGCTCTGAGGCGTTCCATTTAAGGCTTGAAGTGCAAGCGAGAGCGCGGAACGAGCGACAAAGAGGCACAATCGGTCTCCGCGTTCGGCAGCGTTCGAGATTTGTCTCTCTCCTACTTGAGTGAGCGATGCGTTCACGTGGACAGCTGCTTGCTATACAATAATATATTTACATGTTTTCGTTAAGTATGAAGTGCAGTGAAAAGTGAATGTGTTGTCAATTGTTTATAGCAACGATAATTGCGGCGATAAAATGCAACCATTCCATCAGTATTTTCTTATGACGTTGTCACGTTCAACTATCGTCAGTAAACCGACTTTACAGACAAACGATTTTTTTCTTCGAAACCTATTGATTGGGGTATCAAAATGAAGGGTTTTTAGACGTGATTACAAAAATATATGCCACTTATATATTTAAAAGTCATTCGAAAAAAGAAAGTATAACTAAAAAGTTGTAAATAAAAAAGTTAATAAAATCCAAAAGCCCGACTGCGAATCTTCGCAGTCGGGCTTTTGCAGTCGGATATTTATAGTTTCGGTCAGGCAGCTCGCAAATATGTCATGTATCCTCCGACTGCACAGCATGTTTTCGTCTTGTTTACATCTTTGCAGTCGGGTTTTTTGATTTTTAAAACTTTTTTTATTACTACAAGTAATAAAAAAAAAAAATACGCTTGTATTATAAAAAAAAACCCGCCTTAGAAATACGAGTATCTATATATATAAAAGAAGAAACTGATTGACTGATCGATCAACGCACAGCTAAAACCGGTAGGCCTAAAAGCATGAAATTTGGCAGAAAGATTCCTTAAGTGACGTTAGTGAGCACTAAGAAAGGATTTTTGGAAATTCCACCCCAAAGGGGGTGAAAATGGGGTTGAAAGTTTGTATGTAATTTCTACATTTTGTAAGTTGGACACGTGAAATTTTAGATTTACGCTCTTGGTTGGTAAAAATAATTAATGTATTTATTGGTTTTTGGAAATTGCACCCCTAAGGGGGTTAAAATGGGGTTAAAAATTTGTGTGAAATTTTGACAGTTTGTAAATTGAACACAAAAAAAATATATTTACGATCTTATTTGATAAAAATAATTGACGTATTAATAAAATAAATAGTGAGCACTAAGAAAGGGTTTTTGGAAATTCAACTCCTAAGAGGGTAAAAAGGGGTTTGAAAGTTTGTATGTTATTTCTACAGTTTGTAAGATGGACACGTGAAAGTTTAGATTTACGCTTTACGTGTATAAAAAGAATTAATGTATTTGATGGTTTTTGGTAATTGCACCCCTAAGGAGGAAAAAAGGGGGTTGAAAAGTTGTATGTGATTTCTACAGTTTGTAAGTTGGACACGTGAAATTTTAGATTTACGCTCTTGGTTGATAAAAATAATTAATGTATTTATTGGATTTCGGCTATTCTATTCCTAAGGGAGTAAAAAGGGGGTTGAAAGTTTGTATGACATTTCTTCAGGAGTCCATGATTACTCCCAGGTTTCTAGCTGTCTAAGTGTGCCCAGTCTGTACTCCATTCAAACAGAATGTAAATTTGTTGGACTTATATATTTTAAACTTGGCATTCATACTAACCTAAGTAAATAGTGAAGATTTTCATTATTCGTTTTTCAAAACTACTCCTAAAAGACGATTTAGGGGGCGTTAAAGATCTTTGGAGAATTTTACTGTACAGGGCTTCTTTTTAAGATGTAGAGGAGCACTATGATGGGATTTCTGGATGCTTTAAGGGGGTGAAACTAAAAAGTCATCTGTAGCATAAAATACGGATCACGCGAACGAAGTCGCGGGCGAAGTGCTAGTATACCAATAAATTAATTTTAATTGATTATCATGAATAAACAGGATATCCTTAGGTAAACATAGAATAATTGTTAATAATTAAACCTTAAAAGCAATAACACCTGGGTACTTAACGGAATGAAACAGCATAAATAATGAACTCGTTACTCATAATAAAATATAACACGATACCGTAAACCTCTGTGAGTTTTCTTTCCTCTATGAGGATAGTTACCTCTATAATTGTGTCAAGGAAAAGTACACCCGGGATAAAAACTAGTGGCGTGAAAGTATAATGAATAGATAGATAGAGTTACTTGCGCATATTTACCCGACTGCGCGACGCAAAGAAGGGTAACGTGTTTAACAGTCTATGTATGTAAGCAAACTATGAATGTATGTTTGTTCCTATTTGGCGTTCTAGAGACCAAACGCTTAGACTGATTTTGAAGATTCTTACGTCAAATGATTTGACTTAATCTTGAGAGTGTCACTGGCTACATTAAAATTGAAAAAAAAGGAAAATGGCGAATTTGGGGCGCCATATTGTGGGGGACCCAATATTTTTTTCTTTAAAATCCATCCTGTAAAAAGCAGCTAAAAAGTTAGAAATAAAAAAGTTAGTTTGATTTTTAAGTTAACTTTCTTGTATTTTTACTTTAGTATTGATGTATACCTCATGCCGCTGTTATTTATTTATTTATTTAATTACGGCACTCCAACGACTTATTCACTAGAACATTTTAGGGGTACAATATCAAAATTAAACTCTAGAGTGAATTTGCCACTTAAAGGTGTGCACAGCACTTGCAATATTTCCAAGTTTTGTAATGTTACTATATAAAAAAAAAAACTACATGAAAACAGATTTATAACATAAGAACAAAAGCAAAAGAACACACAAATCTACTTAGTTACTTAAAAAAAAAAAGTTATTCAAATAGCATAATAAATAATATAAAAACTATAGACTTGACAGCATGGTTTGTTTTTATTTAATTACTAGCTTTTTCGGTGGCTTCGTCCCCCG
Organism: Orthosia gracilis; assembly: GCA_947562075.1. NCBI lineage: Eukaryota > Metazoa > Arthropoda > Insecta > Lepidoptera > Noctuidae > Orthosia > Orthosia gracilis. The sequence goes on along the minus strand of OX387270.1, from coordinate 29,017,786 downwards.
TGACATATACCGCAGAAACATTGCATTTTTCATCAAATGTTTCTATGAGATACGGTGATAGTAATAATATATGCCTTTATTCAGACACATTTAAATTCTGACACAATTATTTCACTTAAATTATGACTCTGGTGAGCCGACTTGACAACATGGTCTGTTTGCCCATATTTGGCAAAGTTGTCCTCCATTCTTTCCATTCTCTTCTATCCAATGCAATCCTGGTCCAAGCTTTCCCTGCTGTTGCTGCTATTGTCGTCGTCACATCTTCGAAACTGTCTGCCGCGTTTCCTTTTTGCGTTCTTGGGCAAAAGTAGACGATGTCATAACCAGGATCCGGTAATTCAAGTGGAAATGGACAGGCCACATAGTAAGAGGTACTGAAAAATGGAGTAAAACCTTAGTATTTAGGGTTCCGTACCCAAAGGGTAAATACGGGACCCTATTACTAAAACTTCGCGGTCCGTCTGACTGTCTGTCTGTCTGTCACCAGGCTGTATCTCATGAACCGTGATAGCTAGACAGTTCAAATTCACAGATGCTGTATTTCTGTTGCCGCTATAACAAAAATTACTAAAAACAGAATAAAATAAATATTTAAGTGGGGCTCCTATACAACAAACGTGTTTTTTTGCCGTTTTTTGCGATAATGGTACGGAACCCTTCGGGCGCGATTCTGACTTGCACTTGGCAGGGTTTTTTTGGTATGTCAGGAACACAGTGATAGTATATAGCTTTATATCAGTGTAAGAATTATTTTAATCGGATGAGAACCTACAGAGATTATTCCACATTTACCTATCATAAAATACAAAAGCAAAAGGAGTTTGTAAGGATTACGATCCGGAGGTGGCGCTCTGTAGTTTCTGCCTACCTTCATGGGGTAAAGGCGTCAGATTTGTATATGTATGTGTACGTTTACCTCTTTATAATAATATTACTCATGCCAACGCAATATAAGTTTACAAACAAACGCAACATCAATCCAATTAGCTGTATTACAACAATTATATAAGCTGCGTATGCGCACAGTCATATGTTTTGCAACTCGATGGCACGCGCATATTGCCACAGAGAGAACTATGCTCTACATCAGGCTATGGTGGTCATTATGGCATAGTTAGCGGTGTTGCATGTTATATCATGGATTGTTAATTATCTATTATTTATTTGTTTAGTAATAGAACAAGTGTAGTTAAAGATAAAGGTACGGGTAAAGATTGAAGTTACATTCAAAGCTTTACGAAAGACGGATTGTAGGTAGTAAAGTCAGTTTAAGATCAAGATCCATGCTTATTATACTCCATTTGCGATAACATTAGACCTTTAAATTAGCCCATTTTACAGCCCGTTCTACCGATTTTGACTTCTATTGCGTTGGTGATACGACAAATGTTAGCTGTAGTAAATAGTTGGTTTTGGTATCCTTTTTATGTCATCCTTATGTTTACGGGTTAGAACTCAAAATCGGGTGAACGGACTGTAAAAAGTTTTGGAAACATGTCTAATGTTATTTCAAATGGAGTTTAGCTCGCTTAGCTGGGGAAATTTTTCATTCTTGTGTAAAGACCGCAAACTTTTTTTTTACTTTGATCTCTTACTAATCTTTGTATGTATAAATAATGACTTCAGATACGCGAGCTAAGCTTGAAATGACTAGCTTAGCTTTTGGTCAGCAACCGGCTTCATCAGCATCATCATTTCAGCCGAAAGAATTCCGCTGTTGAACATAGGCCACCCCAAAAGGTCGGCACATTGACCGGTCCCGTGCGTCTCGCATCCAGCGGAACCCCGCAACCTTCACCAGGACATCGGCCCACATGGTGGGAGAAAAAAAAGAATAAAATAAGAATCACTTGTAAATAGATATCTTTAATTTGTGTGACAGCGGCAGCGCAAAGAATCACCCACACATGCTTAAACACACACATAGCGCCGAGCGCAAAGACAACTTGAAAGTAAAAAAATTACCTCAATTTTTACTCATCATCATGCCAATCAATTACCAATTAAATTCATTACAAACCAAAACCATACAAAAAGCATGTTTTCATCAAATCTATTACAAACACATCAATCATTAGCGCATCCATAGATGCGCTTGCGCCGATGACGTCACGCGCCGTGACCGATCGATCGGAAGCAGCCTCACATTAATCATCTGTGACTAGGAAGTGAAACTGTTAATAGAGGCTTATCTTAATCTTAGTAGGCTGGATAATATACAAAGGTGTACGTGGTTAATCAATGGAGATTTGTCCTTCTTTTTGTTAAGGATTAGATGATAGAACTTATTAAGAACTTAGATCTTCATGGCCATTATCATATTTTCATTGTACCTTTACCTAGTGAAGAGAAACCGACTTTACTTTTAGTATACTTACAGCTAAGGAGTGGAATACACTGCCGAAGTCTGAATTTCCTGATAGCTACAACCTGGGAGTTTTTAAGTCAAGAGTGAATAGGTTTCTTCTAGACAAGCGTCTTGCAGCGTAGACTACCCATTAGGTGAGATAGTGGTCAAGCGCGAGCCTTTTAATAATAATAAATAATAAAACGATTTCTTTGGATTATATGTAGGTATCACAATTCGATTAATAATGCATCGAAGACATCACAGTTTTTCAAAATATGAACATTTTAACTGTCAATCTCTCTGTGTGTTGTCGTCTCATGATTTCAATCACCATAAAATTAACAGAATTTTGTTACACAATCTTGCCCTGACAGCCTAGACTACACCAAGTTAGGGATAATGATTGCCAAAAAGTCCAAAGTACTCGTTACATTTCGAGTAACGAGTACTTTGTTTGTTTTTAGTTCAACATTTAAAAATGTTTGGGATAGATCCCCAACATTTTTGAATTTCGAATCGCGTTGATATGTCACACTGTCACCCAGGCAGCTGTAGGTATTCGTCATCTTCGAATCGCTGCTCTAATTGATGATTATTAAGTCGTTTTTTAATACGTATCACCGTTAGTTGATTGTGGTTACATGACTAGCTGAACTCATGGTAGGTAATGAAACTGTCACTAGTAGCAACATGAAATGAATGGAGGACGTTACTCAATGTCTATAGTCATTCAATGGCCGGCAAACATGATATGAAAAGTTAGGAAAAGTAATAGATGGTAGGTAATGCTTATAGAGAGATAAAGAGATTATTTATCTTCCGGCTTTGTATATAAAAGTTGACGGAAGAGGGAAATATGAATAGTAAGTTATCACATTGCTACTAGAAGGCGATGTGCCAACGACGTATTTATTTCTTGTCTTTGTGTGATATTGATAAATTCAACGCGTCGCTTCATTGATGTTATGATGATTAAAAGCCGCTTTAAAACAATCGTTTTTATTATATCTTTCCAGATAGATACATGTTTAACTTCTTTTTGGTCATCAACTCACTTTTTTGTTGCAATCGTTAGGTTGATGACCCCTATATAGATAAGACCGTACCATATTCTAGCAATGTAAATTCTGTTTCTGAAATAGTTTTACTTTAGTAGTGCAGATCAAAATCTTCGCTAAATTCATAGGGCTATTATCCTAACTCGCTCGTTCGTAAGCCAGACAAAATTGTAGTTTCTGAAATCATATAATTTCACTAATACAGCTCTACTTATATCTCGTATCTTATTCGAGCACGTAAGACCCATAAACGAAACAGCAAACATCTTAGGATAAATCGCCCAAAACCATATCTTTGTCAATGTCAGTTAGCGACACTGGGTGAGACGTTGTTTACAAGTTTATAAACTCCACTTGCAACACATAATAAGATACCATAGAAGCATAGAGCGTGCGTTGAATTTTGATCATAGACAAAATTGATATCGGAAACTTAGGCTTAGTCTGTGACAGCGAGAGAACTGATTTAATATTTGCATAGAAATTCACTGTGAATAGCTGTTAAGTGGAGCGAAACTATGTAGTCATTATCTTAATTGGTATTTTTTGTTAATAATAGTCTGATTTTTTTTGTGGATCGTGATAAGATCTCCATTTTTCTAATGTCAAGGTCCTGTTTGGCTTTTGGCGATTAGCTGACGGAAACAAGCGATTATAACCAATCTTCAGAAAAATTTGTTAGATCCGAAATACTCATACGCACTATTTTTCAGGGCGGAAAGAAAAACAAACCAGGACCCGTTCATGCATCGTAACTTGCCATATTGCCCTTTCAAAATTGTTTTATTTTTTTTACAACTTTCCGATTTTTAGGATTAACACCATTATTTCACCTTATTTCGCGCCACTTAACCTTAAAATAATTCAGTAAAAAGTGAATTAAGGCATGACGGATTGTAATATTCGCAAACGACTTATTTCCCACGGCATTTATCTCAATAGATCTCTACTGGAATTTGGGTCTAGCGATGTCACCGAAAAACAGCGTTTCCACCTCTTAAATATATTTAACTACCTATACAAGTATGAAACAAGAAAACTTTGAATATTACAAACTGCGCGTGCTGCTTAGCTGTGTTTTACTTCTCTGCTGTTCTTTTCTAATTAATATCATTGCGGGATCCAACACATTTGAATCCTTAATCCCATCCCTCTATGTTTCCCTGGGACTCCTCGAGCTTCATAGTCTCAGCGCTATTCTGGTGGTCACCACTTTGATTCTGGTTTTCAGAAGTTGCAATGGTTGGGAACAGGGCCTGGTATGGGGCTTGATACGAACTGTTTTGTTTCGATTATTTTGGTTTAGGAATGAGTCAAGGCAAAAATTCGTTCAAGTTAATTTCTCCTTCAATTGACTTCAGATACCTTAAACAACAAGTAAAGATTCTTCAAAGAGTATTGATTAAACTTTTCCATAATGTTGTTTTCCTCGTAGAGGCGTTCAAGTACCAGCCCTATATTGATCTGATACGAATCCTCTATCTCTCTATCTGCATCCTGATAACCAAAATTAATAGCTTCATCGCACATAAGAACTAGCTCTGCAAACAAGTTGGGTGCGAAAATGACTTAAATATACAAATTATAATATCAGTCTAGTTATTAAGGCTTCTAGCCACAACCGCTTATTAGAGAAGTAATTGCTATTGCTATGGATGGCAGCGCCGCGCGCCGCGATCAGATTGAGTCCTAACGATCTTGAATGGATGAGCTGCGATGCTTGTGATGGCGTTTAGGAGGATGTTGTGCAATTATTGGTGTGTGAAAGTGCCTTGGATAAAATGTTGATTTTTTACAATAAAAACCAGCAAGCAGATTACAAATATACATAGGAACACTAAAATTGGTTTTAAATTAGGAACATAATAATGCCATGGGAATATAAGAACGCATGTGAAAGGTGAAAGAAACACGGAAATCTCAAATTATGGTATTTGACAGCTACCTTAGGAAATTGTTCAAGCTTTCATTATACGGAGATAAGTAGATTAAGTCGGGGGAAAACCGTTGTCATATATATATATTTTATTGAGGCGTTGCTCCATACTAGGAATTTCTACGTCTATCGTGGATGCGTTTCCAAACATATAAACTCACATACACAAACACCCAGAGCCGGCACAACTATCTGTAGGACATACAAATATTTGTTCCGTGCGGGACTTTGCTACTGAAAAATTACATGGATACAATTTTGTACCAAAGCGGAATAGCATACATTACTCACACGTCTAAAAAATAATCAAGAAGATTTATAATATTATGTTACAATTTAAAATCTGAAAAAATATTAAAAACTTTAAAAAGATTTGTTACTGGTTATAATTAAAAACATATTTGATTAGGTTATATTAAGTTAAAAAAAAACGGGCTGTTATCCGCAACTCCACGACCAAGCGCGTGTTGTGCGTATTTGATTATTAATTATGTTTTTATTTTGTACCTAAAACCATAAAACGAAATTCATTTATTATCGTCAGTTTATTGTTTATTATAACATATCAGAGCAGTATTATGTCGAAGGTATGTTCCCTCGAAATAGAGATCCGCCGAAAAAGTGCATATCGAAGAAGGATTCTGTCGAAGTAGTTTTTCGAAGACGTGTGTTGTCGAAGTATGTTCTGTCGCACTAATGCTAGTCGAATATAAAGCAATGAGTAGTCGAACTTTTGTTTTTCGAAATTGGGACCGTGTCGAAATAATTTACTGTCGAAATTCAGTATGACACTCATGACGTGGACGAATGAGGTAAAAAGTCCAACCTCTTTTGCCTCCAGGCGCCTACTCAAAACTCTTGAATAGGTATGAATGGGGTTAGTTATATGTTAGACAGATGAACTGCAATAATGGATACATGTTGCGTCGACTACAAAGTGTACATAAATTAGGAAAAGGGCAGAAGACCGATGGTGTCGATTAAATCTGTATACAGAACCAAATTAAAATTATATTTTAACAGGCCAGTAACGAAATGCGATAAGCTAATAATAATTTAAAGTTAACAAATAGGAAAACGATTAATATCTTAATTTATCATTAGGATTTATGGCCTTATTAACATAATTAAGTTTAAAGCTTATAAGCTTATCTTGTATCTTTTAAATGAATAGAAAGATAATCGAGCTAAATTATGAATGAATTTAAGAATTTACAGCATAATCAATTTTATTCTTCATTCGCTCTTGAGCTAAATTGTATAAGCGGCGGAAGTATGTAAACGAAGGTGCGCCATTATACTGTCCTTCCCGCGGGGATCCCGGTTCCTGAAAACCCTCTTGAATGCCCGTTGATATTTCGGTCAACAAATCAGAGCAGTTAACATAATTTTGACAGTTTGTTAAATAAATGGGAAACTTTTTAGAAACCAACTGCGGCTACGTCTTTCAAACTTCAGTTTCATCATCATCATATTTACGTCCACCGCTGAACATAGGCCTCCAAGCGTCACCAACTTCAGTTTAATCCTTATTCAATTTATCAGTAAGTTTTTTTTCTTATCCGAATAATGGACCATTTATTTTATCTGTGGCACAACAAATAGTGATTTGCATACAATGCCGGTAATTACCGGTACAATACGTTTATATTGACATAACACCCACGGTGCACAGTATGACGATTCTAAAAATTAATAGTGTGATCTTCAGAGAGCTTTTGACTTGTCTGCGTTTATTGATGATCTGTTTTTAAAGCTATTTTTGCTGGTGACTTAATGAAGCTAGATTTAGATTTCATATTAAATAGCTAGATGAAGAATTTATAAAAAAAAATGATTTAGATTAGACTGTTGTTTGGTGGTTCCTCTCGATACCTGAATCAGGTGTGGACGCCATTGTTTTCAATTGTATCTGCTAATTATGGCCCCTGAAGGTATTGTCTCGCGACAGAGATGGATTTTCAGTTCAGGTACGTAACCATTAACTACTAGGTCTAGGTGAGTAGGTAACTATTAAACCTATCTACCTTGCTATTATTTCTTAACTAACTTTTAAGAACAAATCTTTCTTTGAATATTTCTTGATTTGAATTTGGAATGTGGTTGTATGTCTCTCTAACCCTTCGAGGAGTACAGAAGTGACAGTTAAACATTTAAAAAAATAGCATTTTCAGTTCTGAAAATTATGTTCAATTTGAGTTTATTCGTTGTTTGCTAACTATTAGTATAAGTCCTAACTATTCAACCATGTATTCTTAACAAGATAGCAGGCATCTGCTATTGTCGGCAACATCGCAGATCAGGCCATTGTACTTAGTGCCTATTTTAGTCAAAAGATATGCGCATGCGTTTGCTCACATGCGTTGAGCGCATAAGATGAGGAGTTAGGACTTTTTGGAGACGGCTGACACTTTTTGTGTTAACAGGAATAAACATTAGAGTGGCTAGTTGAATGAACTAGTTACGATGTATCCTTAGCAGAAGCAGCTGCTGGAAGATTAAAGTCATGGTGTTTAGCTTAACGTAAATACAGGTATATTAAGCACTAGCGGACTCCTCGCGGTTTCACCCGCGTAGTTCCCGTACCCGTGGGAATACAGGGATAAAAAATAGCCTATGTCACCCGGGGATAGTGTAGCTTCCCAACGGTGAAAGAATTTTCGAAATCGGTCCAGTAGTTTTTAAGTTTATTCTTTACATATAAAAATACAAATCTTTCCTCTTTATAATATTATATAGTATAGAAGTATTGATAAGCACCCACAGGTTTATATGTATGATTTGAAATCATCAAACCACAGGATAAGATTTCAAACTTGCCGATAGATTTCCGTTGTCGCCTATTTTTCATAGCTTAACGTAAGGGTAGAATTTTCATACATGTTCTACCAACTTACTTTGAAGTATTTTTCATGGAAAATTATAAACCTACGAGTACCGAATACAATTTCGTAACTAAACATGCAATTATATTCCATGTAATTATAACATTAATGAGAAAAGCGTACCTAATGTATTTTTGTTAAATAACATGACAAAGCATTTTCATGTTTACCTAACACTGACAGCTGTTACAGCGAAAATTAAATATATCTAGGTATTCATCAATAAGAATTTAATAATATAAAAATTGCTTATGTCCATAGTTTTTGTTTAAAGCGGATGTTTAGAAATCTGCAAATCAGATCAGAAGAAGTAGGACGCTTCGCAGGATGTCTGCAAGCGCCTAGGGTCAGCAAACAAAAACAAACTAATATCTGGAACGAAATACTACATAAACGACTTCTCTAAACTATTGTTCTCTTTGATCTGTAAGTTTTGATCTAAATATTTAGTTGTTAAGGTTTAGAGCGGATTCTGTTTGTAGGTGGCTCCAGAAGTAAACTGCAACTCAGATGGGTCAGGTCATGTTTATACGATTATGCAGTATGAATCTATCAGCAGCAACATCACCAAAATCATCCCATCTTTTCTTGAATCAATCCTCACGGTCCTGTGCCAACTTTATTCAAGTTCTATTCATGATGGCAACAATATCAGAGATGCTTGGTATCACGTTCTTCAAATCGAAATGTGTTCTTGAAGGTAGCTTTTCTATAAGTCTCCTTCTTCTTCTTTGGCCTCGCTTGTTCCCGTTACGCGAGGTCGGCTTAGCCCATCATGTGACGCCGTCTATTTCGGTCTTGTGCGTCAGTTTCAAAAGTCGTCTATACTTAAGTAAATCTAGAAAATTTGTGCCACATTTTAAATATCTTAAGAAAAATTAAAAATAATGCCAAACTTAAGTGGCAGTGGGCAGGGCTCATTGCACGCAGAACGTAAGGCCATCGAGGCCGAAAAGTTCTGGAGTGGCGACCGCGTACTGGAATACGCAGCGTTGGAAAGCTTCCCTCTAGGTGGAGCGACGACCTGGTCAAGGCTGCGGGAGTCCGGTGAATGCGATACGCACAGGACCGATCTGTGTGGCGACGCTTGGGAGCGGCATTTGTCCAGCAGTGGACGTCTTACGGCTGAAAGATGATGATGATGCTTAAGAAAAATTTGCTCAGACTCTAGAATACCTATTCTACATAATTCACTCAGACAAGAAAATCGCTAAACAAAGTATCTAGATACATACAGCTTGTTTGACAACCCTGGCGTAACTAATTCTTTGTTATAATAATTGTCTTTAGCCATTTGTTATGTGTGACCACGGCAATATCGTCAGTAGTGTAATTTATTTTTATAAATCATTCAAAGAGCACACGTCACATGAAATAACGCTTAGATAGTTTTTTATTAGTGCTACATATTATTAATTTTGTAATTGAATATCATGCCTAGTAAGGCATGTTTACCTACTTTTTGTTTGCTCCGCAATTTTTTTGAGATATTTAAATGGCATATAAAAAGTAGTTAGGCAGGGTGAGTTTTTTAGAAACCGTAACATTATATGTAATACTTTGGGCGCACGGTTGGCGCAGTGGTTGAGCGATTGACTGCTGCGCTGCGTGTCGCGGGTTCGATTCCCGCACGGAACAATTACTTGTATGACCTACAGATAGTTGTTCCGGCTCTGGGTGTTTGTGTATGTGAGTTTATATGTTTGTAAACGCACCCACGACACGGGAAGGAATTCCTAGTGTGGGGCAACGATTTTTAATAAAAAAAATAAAGATAAAAAATAGCAGAATATTCTGCAACAGGCTCGGTATTTAGCAGCATTTATCTAACAAAACACTTCAAGGGAATTCAATTCAAATTCAAATGTTTATTGCTCAACACAGTACATAATTATACAATTCCAGGTGTCAAGTGAATGCGCAGTCCACTGTGTTGTACCAATTCAGGCATGCAAAATTTATCATTAAATTATACAATTTCATGACTTCCAATTAATACCCTGTACAATGTCAATATTTCCAACAAATACCCTGTATAATGTCATAAACTCAAAAATAGTACCCCATACCTACAATATCATAAAATCAAATTAATACATTATACAATGTCATAAAACAAATGAATAAGTAAGTTATGTCACAGATTCAAATCAATAAGCACAATAAGTAATGTCAGAGTATACTATTTCATAATAATTAAGTGGATCATTATAATATTCAATAAAATTTAGTCAAAACATTTGTCATTTAGGAATTCATTCATTGTGTAATATACTTTCTGTATCAGTAATTCTTTGAGTTTGTATTTAAATGTAGTTAGTCTTTCAATATTTTTAATACAGTCTGGTAATTTATTATAAATTTTAACACCCATACCAAATATACTGGATTGAAACTTAACTGTTCTGCATTTAACTGACCTCAGTTCATTTTTATGTCTTGTACTTCTCATTGTTTCGAAATTACTGATATCGCGTTTTGTGATTGATGCTGCTTCCAAGATATAAATTGACGTTAGGGTTAAGATTTTTAACCTTCTGAAGTGCTCTCTGCATGAATCGGTTTGTTTAAGCCCACAAATGCTTCTGATGCATTTTTTTTGGGCTTTGAATGCAAATTCTCTGTTAGTAGAGTTACCCCAGCACAAAATACCATACTTAAGTGCAGAACCTACATATGCATGATAAACATTTAGCAGTACGCCTTCATTAACGACTTTCCGAAGTACGTAGAGAGCATATGAAAACTGGTTAAGTTTTTTACATACTTCATCCACATGCAATTTCCAATTTAGTTCCGAGTCAATATGAATCCCCAGAAACTTTGTGTTATTGACCTGTTTTATTGTTTTGCCTTTATAGTTTAGATTGATTTTATTTGACTTCGTATTTTTATTAGTGAAGGTCATATAATTTGTTTTGTCAATGTTTATTTTTAAATTATTCACTGTCAACCAGTTTATAATATTCTCTAGGGATTTATTCACCTGTATTTCAAATCCTTCTTGACCACTATCAGCAAAAATAGCCGTGCTATCATCGGCAAATAATATAATTTCCTGGCCTATAGACCTTGGTAGGTCATTAATGTATGTAATGAACAAAAGAGGTCCAAGGATACTTCCCTGGGGAACTCCAAATTTAACAAGTTTAGGGTCTGACATATATATATGTTCAAATTTTGTGTCTTTATGTAGTCTCGTTATTTGAGTAATTTGAAACCTATTTGATAAATATGATTTAATAAGATTTAAGGCATTCCCTCTTATCCCATATCTCTCTAATTTGTTTAGTAGGATATTATGATCCACATAATCAAACGCTTTAGTCATATCCATAAAAATAGCTGTTATTTTTTGCTTATTGTCTAATCCTGTCATTACTTTCTTAAGAAAGTTAAAGAAAGCATCGCTGGTGGATCTTCCTTTACGAAAACCAAATTGTTCATTAGTAAATAAGTTATTCACCTCAAAGTAGTTGTATAAATTGTTATATATAACCTTTTCGAAAATTTTTGCCATCACTGGTATTAACGCAATGGGTCTGTAAAAACGCATATCCTCCCTATCTTCTTTTTTAAATAATGGATTTATAATCGTTGTTTTTAGTTTTGAAGGAAAAACTCCACCTTCTAGACATTGATTTATAATGTTACTAATGACTGGAGCTATGTATCTAGATACTCGTTTTATTACTCTTGTACTTATTTCGTCATATCCTGTACTATTAGTGTTGTTTAGTCCTTTTATAATTTGATCTATTTCGTATGGATTTGTTGGTTTTAAAAAAATGGAATTGGAATTTTTATTAAGGGTTGTTGCTTTTGTAACTGAACCTTTGGAGATAGACTGTATGTCATCAACGAAGTAGTTGTTGAATGATTGTGCTATTTCCTTTGGCCGTGTAATGAGTTGGTCATGTACTCTTATTTGCTTTATATTTTCTTTTGGAGTTACTGTTTTATAATTATTTACTATTTTCCATATAGCCTTTCCCTTGTTTGTAGATGAATTAATATAATAATTATTTTGGGCTTTTTGGGTTTTTTTAATTATAATCCTGAGCCTTTTTGAATAGTCTTTAAATTTTGTTTTATCATTTGGATTCGAAGTTAGCCTATACTTCCATAATAATTGGCGTTTGCGTTTCGAACATATCCGTATACCCTTACTTAACCATGCGGGCTTCTTGGCAATCGGTATTTTTACGCGTATTTCAGGGAAACATAAGTCATAAAATAGTTTAAATAAACTATGAAATGTGTCAAAGCTTTTTTCAGGGTCATCAAAAGTGTAACATTCAGCAAAGCTGAGATTTTTAATGCATTCTATAAATTTTAATATGTTTCCTTCAGAATAGTCACGTTTGGTTTTAAACCAGTGTGTTATGTAGTAACTTTTCTTCACTGGACAAGTCAAAAATTGCGCGGTATGGTCAGAGAGTGAAAGTTCCAGTACTTTAGTTTTTGAACCTCTAATATTATGTGCTATATTATCAATACAAGTCATGCTTTTCAGTCTAGTGGGTTCATTTATTGTTAATGTCAGGTTAAAGCTTGATAATAATTGTTCAAATTGTCTGGATATATTGTTTTTGTCAAATCTATTAATATTAAAGTCACCACATACTATAATTTTTTTGTTTGTGTATGCTAATCTACTTAATGATTCTGTTAGCCTAGAAAAAAATTGATCTATACAGTCACGTCTATTATTAGGTGGTCTATAAATGCACAATATTACAATTTTGTGGTCCGTCAGCTCGATCCCACTACATTCGAAAATATTTTTGATACTCAAACCTCTGGCTTCTGAAATAGCTTTAAATCTGTGGTTCGACCTGATCATTATACACGACCCCCCATTCCGAGTTTTACGTGAGAAAAAATCTCCTAATATATAATTTTGTAATTTAAGTATTTTAGTATCTTCTGCGGTCATATTATGTTCGGTAATGCATAAAATGTCAACAGGATTTTTGTTAGTGTTTTCACATAATGAATACAAGTGTACATTTAGCTCATCTAATTTAGTAATCAAACCATTTATATTTTGGTGAAGAATGTTTAAATGTTTAAATTCGAAAAAAACCGTTACTGGTTTCAGAACTTTTAATTTGTAGATTTGAATTTTCATGATTATCTGTTTGAGTACATTTGTCAGTATACGTTGGAGCAGAATCAATGCTAAGCTTCTCTATCGAATACTTACTAAAGGTTTGTTTATAAACAATCCGTAAAATTTCCCTAAGGGTCAACTGAGATATATGTAATGCTAAAGAGCTATAATCTGGTATAAATATTGAGTAATTCATTCCTAAGTATGTTGAGTGACTGTATTGAGAACAAATAAGTTTAAATTCACAATTTAACTTTTTCACATTCAAGTGGATATTAAACAACACTTCGGAAACGATGACATTAGTATTTTGTGTATTGTTTAGGAAATTTATGAGACCAATTTGAGTTTCCACTGGATTTTTATCGTTTACTCCTCCTAGAACAATAACAAAGTCATTTTTGTCCAATAGACTTATTTCTGATTTTTCGGAGTTTAAAACTTGTTTTAGAGTCGCCCCTCGCTTCCAGAAACATATAACTAAAAATGTATCCCCTAATAGTTTTTGAAGGATTCTCTGCACGTAGCGTCCCTGCTGATCAGCAATAATAACCACTTTCTTCTTTATATTGTAGCATTTCATGTTTGCAGATTGATTTTTGTTGGTTTGTAATGATGCTTTATTTTCTACAGTCTTCTGCTTTCTAATATAGGATTCGGCTACGGTAAATATCTGATGATTTCTTGATGATATACTAGCCTCCAATAAGTTCTGGTTTCGGTTATCTGATCCTGTTACTACGGTACATTCTGACTGAGTAATATTTTCGGTAGTCGTTACAGTTTTTTCAATGTTTACCTGTTCATTGTAGTTTGTTTCTTGTGTAGCTAATTCGTCCAATTGCTTGTATTTTGTAATAGGCATTTTATTTGTTTTCTGCGGTGATATGCGTAGTTGCTCGTTATTTGTAACAGGCGTTTCATTTATTCTCTGTGGGGTTATGCGTAATTGCTTTTTATTTTTAGCAGGCGTTATATTCTTGCCCTGGCTAGATATTCGTTTGTGTTCCGGGCGTGGAGTCAAATGTCGTGTATCTGTAGAACTTATTTCTTTGTAGGCATTTATTATTTTTATGTATTTTTGCACGTCTGTTTTTAATCTAAAATTTTCGGAATTTAGATTTTCTATTTCTTGGTGGGCGCTCTGTAAATCGTTAGATAATGTTTTGACTTTTTCTTGAAGATCAATAATCGTTTGACTGCAGTTTAGTGATGTATTAGGCAGACTCATCATGGTCGTGTCAAAAAGAGCTGAATTTTCTCGACTGATGTCGTTCATAGAGCTTGATTTAAATAATTTTTGGTTTCGGAAAGTAATGTTTTCATCCATTGTTATATTGGTCACAAATAAACTTCCAAAAAGATTAAATTCCAGCAGGATTCGAATTCGAGGCAATCCGTGCACCGGGTCTTTAAAGTCGAATGGTATTACCCCTGAGCCATTTGGACGATTAAGTATTTAGTTGAATGTATGGTTCCTAATGTAAGTACTCTTTCTTTTAAAAATTGAGTGGCGGTTAGTATGATTCATGCGTTAGGAATTTTTTGCACTATTCCTTTGTTCGTCTTGCTTCACAATATCACACTTTTTATGTTTTTTTTTTTGAGATTTGTTTCTTCACTTTTTGTGTTTATTGATTAGTTTAACTTGTTTATGTCACTGGTTTGTTGTTATAAACGCTTAGTTCAACATTTGTTTTTGTAGTTTGTTTATATAATCATTGCCTAATTTAAGTGGAATATAAGTTTTTATTCACTGTAAGTCTTTATAAACACTTATTTCCTGCACTCAAAGATTCAGTTGGTGACCAATTGATGTAAAGGCATAAATTTTAATTGTTTTGGTCTTTTACACTGATGTTCAAGTCAATAAAATACAAGTGTTTTTTTTTTAGACTCCAGTAAATTTCACATTCACAAGATAACAATGTCACTGATAGATTTTGACTTTTAACACAAATTAGTCACACATTGAACTCAATATTTGTAACATAAATAATTTTAAATATTTTTTTGAGCGGAGACGACCTTATTCTCGCTGCAAGCCGACGCGTCGGAATCAGTCGAATTGTTCATAAAAACGCTATAAACCCTTCCGTACGCCTTGACACATAGTAATAAACCCAGCATTAGCTGGTATCATTGGCACATAATAGCAACACCGGCAATTAAAACAGCTGACGTATAACAGTAATTTCGTTATCAGATCTCTTTTCATATTCATTATATTTTTTGTGTGGCAACACCGCAAGGTTGCGCCGATCTTCGTAGGAATTGTTTAGTCGAATTAGATTTTGATGCAAATTACTGGTTTTCCGGGCGCCATTGTTTTGGTGCCTGCTCAGGGGCGTAGCTAACGCCGTATCTGCCGTATCAATTATACGGGGCCCCCAGGCCACGGGGGTACCCGACGTGCGTAAGCAAAAATTAAGAAAAATGCCCAAATTTTTTGTCGCCTGTCATTCCTTTCACTATTGTCCATAGAGGCAGAAACTTTACAAAAACTAAAGTCATCATCAGCTATATGATTTAATAAATCAGTTTGCCGAAAAAAAGGCAAGGAGATATTTAATTTGAATTGTTTGTAAAAAATTTGGAAAAAGTGACAGATAGATAAATATGATGAATAAATATTTCTTTTAATTTTATGCAAACATTTTTATTCTTTTGTGAGAAATCTTTACCCTTCATAAGGACCCCCAAACAAATTTTTATACGGGGCCCCGCCAAGGCACGCTACGCCACTGTGCCTGCTAAATTTAGTACGCATATATGAATTATAATATTGTGATTCATGTTGTCCTTCTAGTATCTACTAATGCGATAACGGGGCAATAATAGGTAGTTTGTTGCGAGCTTAATGTAAACTTTACTTGTCAAAGGCTCCTCATGTTTTCATGGTGATTCTTGAAAGAGTAACAGGACAGTTTCTTAAAAATAATGTCGTATTGTCGCGTGGGAACAGTCATAGGTTTGAAACCAGATTAACCTAATTTAAATAAGTAAACGGTTAATGGTGTTTTCCTTTAATTATAAGTGATTTATGTTTGCATTATCAGATGTAAGTTCGATCCTTATCCACGTTATCGCCAGAAATTAATCACCCAGAAGTCCCGGCGGCGGCAAACCCGTACCAACAGTACCTAAACGTACACAAATGGCCGGCCATCCATTCCGGCACCATCTGCCCGAGCCATTTACTTCATCAACCCACACAGCAATTAATGTCCAAACAAACAATCATTAATATAAATTAACTATTCCTATTGAAATTACTTTGACAATGTCATTACCGAAATGCAAAGTAAACTTTTCAACGGATGACTTTTCTGACAGATTCTGCCGCCATTTTGTGAAATCATTTAACTTCGTTGACAGTTCGTCGGTTGTAACTTTTGACAATGCTTCAGACTTGTTTTATTCATGGTTATTATCTTTACAGACAAAAGCTTTCGGTTTTAGGGCGAGGACTTTTTGCGAAAGATAGAGTTAAAAGATTTGGTTATTTTGAAACCCACCTCCAGATTTACCATTGTTTAAGTCAACTCCGGAAGCTTTTACAAACGCGGTACAGAATTCACAAATCGGTGAAATTGTAAGGACTCTAAGCACAGAATAATCTTTTGTTTATTTTTTATAAGTAGAACTGCATGTGACTTTCCAGCTGTCCACTAATGAAAAACCAGACCAATTTAATGATAAACCCCTTTTTGACAATTCTGGTTGCCAACGATCTGAAGACAAGCACCTTACAACATATTGTTTAACCTGGTGTATTTGAATTCCACCCCTAGGACAACACACTGACCTGTATTTGAGAACAGAGGTAAAATTTCAGTGAAAAGGCAAAATGAATTCCTACCTACTTGGCTGTACTTACTTTTCCCAATTTCCGCGGAACATTTAATGTCAACATCAACCTCAGAGGATTAACGCTAGAACAGAACAGTACCCAAGAAACATTCACAATTTCGCACTTCATCTTGCTTCCACTCTATTCACATTACCTCTCGAAGACATCGTCACAGAAGGTCACAGCAGCCCAACACTGGCAACACTATCGCTGGTTGACAAAAGCATTGTCTCTTGTCTCATGATCACACGTCTCGCCTTGACTTGCGCAATTCAATGAGCATTGGTTAAGTAACGTGATTATCCAACTAGTCGTGGGAATCGTCACAGCTTCTGTAACAGACATCGACACACTGCTCTTTGGTGTTTTGTTTTGTTATTAAACCTTTGTGCAGTGGGAGCTTTTTTAGATATTGTTGTTGTTATAATATGGCTGCTGTTTACAGAGGTATTCACGAGCTGTCCCCTAGTCTTGTGACGTTTCTATATGCCTTTACGTTAGTCTAGCCGCCGATATCCAGGCATATTTGCTGAATTGATAATTATCGTAAAATTATTGGGATCATTTTTCAAAAACGCATTAACTGCTGTATTACTTGATTTGCGCTTAATTTTTGACGCGTTATCTGAGGGTTATCTAGGTAGTGCGACACTTTATGAGAAAAGACTTGAGAAACTGCGAAAAATAGTGGTCAAAGTAATAAATATATCTTTATGTTTTTGAAAAGGCATCTTTCATGCGAAAAGGTAGTAGTCCCATCGGCCATCTCATAAATTCATCCTGTACAATGTACTTACTTACAAGATAGATCTCCAAGTTTACCATGAACAGTGAACATGGTGAACTCGAGAACGTTCGCGTTCACATATTTTTATTGCGCTATAAATGGGCTATGATGCCTCTATGAGGTAAACAATTGCTTCTGCTGGTACTTGAGCATGTCGCAACGTTACATGTGTTGATGACTCGATTATAGTACTTGTTGTGTGGGAATCAAAAGATGGACGGACATAATAAGAACCTTTTGGACATAGATTATTTAAATATGGACCATTTTGGAGCAAGATTTATTGAATTTGTTACTTCTAAGAAATACAACAACGAAGAATTTTATAGCAGGTTGGAGACCAATTTTTCAGCTAAATTCGTTTATTTTAGTTTGCTAACATAGCTGAGGTAATGTTTCTTCCTTGATTGTTTGTTGGCAATCTGCACACAGATATGAAAAATTACTTCAGCTATTTTGAGCTGAGGTAAACTAACTTAGCTCTTGATCTGCTACCGGATTGAAAATACATTCTATCATCTGTACCTAATTGTTCCTTATTGTTTGTCTAAAGAGTATTATATCTAGCCTGCATTCTATTGCTATTAAAAAACACAACCCTCACCACAGACATAGATAATATGATACTAGCATACCACAGATAATGATTATAATACCTACTACAGGCACAACTATCACAAATCCTCTCTATTCAACTGCACAATTACATAATTTCTAGTCAATCCACATCAAAGTCTCAAACATCACATGATCACTTATCTATATGATGTGGCATCATTGGTTATCTAGAAACCTGTAACACAGCTTAATAACTCCGATACAAGGAAAGACTTAATAACAAAAAACGTTGAATTAATTAAAATATGCATTTTTTGCAACGTCAAGCCAAGTTTCGTCCAAATCCGTCCAACAGTAGTCATGATTGATAAACAAACATACAAATGTTCAGACTAAAACATTATAATATTTGTAGTATAAAAATAACAAGTTAGCGCCATGTTTAAATGCGATTTACAAAAAAGGAAATAAAAGTGATTTGGATGCGTATACGCAACTTCCTGCGGTCGCTCGCTCTGACGTCATCATAAATAATAGGGTGACAATCAACAGATTGTGTTGATGGACTGATAAACCGAACCCTCCACTTAATACGACCTGAAATGTGTGGCCCATTTAAAGTATTGATCTTACTCTACTTTAAATGGGTCACAATCACACTTTGGACATGGTATCCAATTTTCGGTGGAAATTCAAAAGGAATAAAATGGAATGTCTTTGACGGGCCGCATTAACTTTTCATTTGCAAGTCAGCAATTTAATAGAAATTCTTTTATTTTAATTTCAACCCTAAAATCAAATTTTCACCTCAACATTTTCCAATTTACACAACAAAACCTCATAATCCCGTCGCCATTCGAAAATAAAAGTAAATTTTCACAATTTTCCCGCCGCTTGGTGTTGTCAGCGTGCGTGTGACAATTAGGGCGCGACGCTCCGCCATTCCTCTCTGAATACATTAATTAACAAGATAAATAACTGTTGGAATACGACAGAGTCACTTTGTTTGATAAGTGATAATACTGTCGCATAGTTTCACAAGTTTTTGCTCGAATGCGTGAGAAAGTGGCAACTTTCTGCGCGGTGTTATTGATACTTCGATGTTCGATGTGCTTGTGAGATTGACTGCTGTCTTGCTTAACATATTGCCCATGTATGTACTGCAGAAAGAATACATATACTTGCATATTACAGTCCCATGTTCCTATTTATCAACGGATTATTGCAAACATAGGAAGCATAAAAAGTATCAGAAAGATAATAAAGTTCTTATCAACTTTTGATGCGTATTGTTATAAAAGAAATTATCTATTCAAAATTTATCGAGAGAATCATACTCTCGAGATATTTTTTAAACTGACGGTGTTTGCAATAATCCGGAGACATAATAAATGTAGAGGAATAATTGAGATGTCCAAATTAATTTGTCTGAAAGGAGTCTTGCTTAAAAAGCATGAAAAATTAAAGAAGCTGATAAATTTGTGATCGTCTAGGAATGCTGTAGTTATTATCCACTGTGCTTTCTAATCAACTTATTAGTAACAAATTGTTATTCTTCATGAATCGTGACCAAACCAAAACAAATACTTCCTTAGTAGAGTGTACGCAAGGTGTACGCCATCGAGGAAGCTAAATTTTATGCTCACTTTACTTTTCGATATGGCATCATTTATTAATTCGCGTGCATACAATTTCTTTAACAAATAAAACCTATTATTCCGTCCACCTTCAGCCATATTTACGTCATTCTTTGTTCTGTTTTAATATTTGTAAAGAGTTAAATGGTTCGTCGTCTGGGACGATAAGCGCACTGTTGTTATAGCCACATTTGTGCAAATAAAAACATAATATACAGTTCTGTGAAAACCCACAAGGACGGAAAAGTTGTTCATGCAAGTGCAACGTATCTTTTCGATACAGGTATCATATTTTTATTATAATATTGAATATTTTCAAACCAGTATTATTTGAGACGCGGTGGAATTCGATAGTTCACTGTATGAAGACTTTTTGGTCTTAATATTGAAATTGATTCCATTTAATTTATTGCAATTTTTCTTGATGACAAAGAAAGCACATGTCAGCGAGCTTTCAATTGCTTAATATTTGAACTTTCATGAAGTTTAGACGACATCTTGGGAGTAATAGTAATAGTTAGACTCTACTCAACCTTACTTTTGGTTTGCTTGAAAGTAATAGGATGAGCATCATAATACCAAAGGCCAAGTAGGTATCTTTTTCTTCTTGAAAGCTGAAAAGGTTTCTCTTACAAATGCTGGTTTTGCTATTTTCTCGTTTGAGACGTTTTATTATCTCGGTGCAGGCATTCGCTTCCAGTTTCGGTCCAGACGCAAAATGCAGTCGGATTTATTCGTTCTGAGACATATTTTATATCCCACTTCAGTATAAGAGCTAGAATATTATTCTGTCTGTAGATTGTGTGGTTTTAAAACAGATTTTTTGTGGTAAGGTAAGGCTGAATAAAAACTTTTTGTAAAGAAATAAAAGCAGATATTCTGTTAAAGGTTTTTCTGGTTGTTTTTTTTTCTCGAAATAATTGTCTTTTGTTCGATACTCACGGCAGTTTTAAGAACCAACAATGTCAGGAAATCTGATGATTGTGTTGTAGATAGACAAGGACTTATAATCGGATCATTATCTGCGTCTGATTACTCGATAAAGTTGCAGTTGTTTTAATTAAATGGCTTAACGGTATCTGGTTGTAAGACTTGTTTATTCCAACATTAAATTAATAGACCTTCAGCCTAATTGCGTAGGGGAATCGTAAGGTTTGGCAAGGTTTCCACATTGAAGGAAATCGATTTCGCGTCTTTCAACTCGCATGTGATTGGTCGATTGATGGATGCTGATAGAAGCACATGGTGTATTTTGAGATGGCATTTCAGGCCTTTGGTTAAGTGAACTTTCCACCATGATAATACAGCAAAGTTCAAAAGTAAAAGCCTAAACAGAAGTATCGTAAGCAAGTTCAATGATCTCCTAAAAAACAGTTTATATTTACAAAAACGAAGTCTCTTTGTCTCCGCATTACTCCACTCTCTGCTTCATGAGCTGAAACTTATAAAGTGGGGTGGAATATTGAGTAGAATTATTCGTACTCACGCTGTCCAATCTTCAAAATAATCCTTCCCACGCGGTAGCCTTTCATGTTTCCAAACAGTTAATCCAATAACTATTTCTAACTGAATTAATGTGTAAATAAGCTACACAGCTAACACAGCGCCTCATGTCATAATACGGCGTATATTAGTGTAACTTCAGTAAATTGCACATGTAAGGCAACCAACAATAATTGCCAAGCCGGCTTACGTCACAAGTCAGCCATACACATCCCGAGAATGCAATTATGAAATTAGTTTTATTAGCAAATCTAGAGTTACCTACATGCCTGCTTTGTTAAACTTTCGTGTTGCGGTTCAAGTGAAAGATGGAATTCGGTTGACTTATTTAAGTGGTGAATAAATAAGATTTTTGCTAAAGTTTTTGAGGTGATTTTTTTATTTTCTAGTCAACCTAGGCTTTAATCACATTAAAGCCTAGGTTGACTGGTAGAGAATGCCTTGTGGCTTAAAGTCCGCCTATGTACCAATATTGTACATGAAGTTTTAATAATTAAATAAAGCCTTTACGTTCCAAATGAGTTTGCCTGAAAACACAAAAAAGATATGCTGAATAATAGAAAAAACCGGCCAAGTACGTGTCGGTGTTCGCACATTTAAGGTACCTTGACCGCAAAATCAAGTTGGTTGGAATAGGAAAAATGCGGGCATTTTTTTACATTATTACAGAAAAAAGATCCGATTTATCAATAAATTCTTATTTGTTAGTAAAATATACGCAATAATTAACGTTATCACCAAACAAGTTCATAGATCAATGGGAAGTTAAAAAATTCTTCGGAACAAAATTTGTAAAAAAAATTGACTTTGGTGGCTTCTCATTCGTTCTTATTCCAATATTTTTTAAATAACAAAATACAGTATTTATATACTCAACGATACCCTCTCGATATGTAGGTGGATCAATTTTTTTTTTCGCGCCCTCCCTTAGTTGTATGGGAGCTCCTTTAAAAGCATTTAAATTTTTTTACTATTTGTATGTCTTTGGGTCAATAAGATGCTTATACTGCGAATATTTGAAGACTATTGTTTCAATCGTTTGGCTGTAAAACCTGTATGACCTGTATAAGACAGAGGGACACGTGAGTGACAGCAATAGGGCTCCGTTTGGACTCTTCGGGTACGGAATCCTAAAAGAACCTTTCGTGAAATTTTCATCTGTTCAAAATGTGTTTCCGTCGAAACGATACCGATCGATCGATAACCTACTGCCACTTTTCGAATACCACAAACTTGACGAGACCAATAAAAAATAATTTAAGTTAAGCTTATGCTCAACGAAGCCGTTACCCAAAGCCCAATTCCAATTAAAAAGAATTAAAACATCGTTAAAATTCGGAACGCAGAACGAAAACAAAAGCGTACTTAACTTATTAAAAAAAAGTGTTCCAATTCGGACAAAATGGCGTTCCCTGATTGTTGTCGAACAATCTGTGGCCCAGTTGCCTACGGGCCCTACATAATATAGCGTAACAATCGTGTCAGCGATTCAGCGTGTTTACTCGTCGCGGCGGTTGTAAATTGCTGAGCATTGTAACCGCCGATAAACGAGAGATTAACCCGCGAATCAAGTCAACAGCTTGACGTTCTGTCCACTTTTGAGCGACGGTTCACGAATACTAAATGTCTTGTTTTCCGGTTAGACCGATACAACCAAAGATTAACTTTTTATTTGAATAAATGTTTACTTTTAGCATAACTTCACTTGATTGACAGTGACATAGACCTTTAATTTAATGCCCCAAATATACATCATTAAATTAACCAAAGATAAACAATTCGTTATCTTTCTTTCTTTCTCGGAATACAAAACATCAACAATATGAAGCTACAAAGCAAAGTACAATGTACTTTAGAAACTTTTTTAATATTGTACAAAGTGTGTACAACAGGAAAATAATATGTGAAAATGGCTGGCTGATATAAAAGTCCCATTTTCAAATGCATAGTTTGTTCCCGTGAGCGCGGATTGCCCGCGGCGGACATAATTTGCATAAAAGGTAACATCGTAAGGTAAAACGTTGAAGTAGTCTGAGGAACGAATGCGCCCGGTTTGACAAACCCATCATTTATGTTTTAACGGAACTTTTAATTGGAAAAGGAAAAACTTTATAGAACAGCTTTTGCTTTTCGTATGATCATTTAAATGAAGTACTTAAATAAGGTCACAACATCGCCTAAACTAATAAAAAACGTGTAGAATGTATGAAGAGTAACAGAAATCATGAACGGGAACGGGAATCAAGTTTCATTCCTGAACTAATCATCTGGACAAGACAACTTGTCAGAAACAGTTAGGTATATTCTCACAATAAGAATCTTCTTCCAACAACAACAGTCGTTTAGCAATTTGAATTACAAAACGAAAAATAAAAACAAAAAATCTCAACACAAAATATCGTAACCGACGTGGATGACGTCACACGCACAAGATGGCGGCCAACGATCATGTGTGGCTAGAGTTAGGTAAAGTGCAGTGACCCCGGCCAATGTTAATGTCAGCTGTTACGAGGCTTAAGCGAGATGTATTGACGGCCCATGGATTTGTTGTAGGGAGCCGTAAACTTGACACACTAAAAAATTGTGTTTCTGTTTATTTTTTTGTTGTTGGAAAACAGAGAACGATTGTTAAAGCTACTGTAACTTCTTCAGCAACAAAGAATGTTGTTGTTGAAGAAAATATCATACTCATAGTTATATTTAGCGATCCAGTTAACAACGCTGACCAATTCACAGTTCTTCATGAACAAATCGAGCACATTCCAGCCCGCATTGATGACTCTTAAAATAGTGAAACTTAATATACTGACGATGATGTTAAACAGAACTTCCTTTTGAAGTAGTTCAACGAATTACCTATAGATCTAAACAATTAGGCTAATGCCCTAGTAACAAGCGAACATTTTAAACAAGATACTGTTTGGCATTTCCGCAGGTTTGGCACAATTAGTTAGGAAAGTAAAGAAAGTGTTTCAGTCATTAACAATTTGTGGAAGAGCAACGCTCTGTATTTGTTAGAAAATGTACGAAATGGCGGTAAATACTTCACGTTGTTCAACGATGAACAGGGCTGCGGTTTTTCTTGTTGCCTTCGCATTTATCATGATTTCGGGCGGCAAAGGGACGCTCTGAGCCTCTTTGTTATTAGGAAGATCTAGCCGGTCCATAATTCTTTCAATTTCCCTCAGGTAGATTCCATTACTTTTCATCTTTTGGAAGAAGCTATACATATTCTTTAGAAGCTACAAATTGTACCAACAATGTTGCGATATAAATCTAAGCTAATTCATAATCACCCGCATATCTATTCCAAGCTGAAATGAACAAGACAGAACAATGCTACTAACTAGAAGCACTTATAATAAACAAAGCACTAGTACCACCTCATGTGAATCTCCCTCACGATGTCATAAAGAGGAGAGGTTTCGAGGACGGCATGACAGCCCTATCAGTGAACGGTGGCGCGGAGGAGGGTGCAGTCAAGCGCACTATATTATATTCAGAACACAATGCAGTCTGCGGATGTCTGTACATATGCGAACGCAAAACGCTTCCGTGGCGTCGTTTAGCTAAACAGCTTGCAGAAGTATTGGCGGGATAAATTGATGAGCGTTTCCAGAGGGAAACAAAAAGCTTATCTTAGTATATATTTCTTCAATCGTGGAATTTGTCACTTGCTTTTGAAGTTTAGAAGATTGTATAAAGATTTTTGAAAAGGCTGTTGCAAACATTTTAGCTGTCGTTAGTTCAACTGGATTCAGTGACAACTTATATAGATACAAACTAAAACTAATCAATTGAGTTGGCAATAGTACTCGTGTTGAGGTGTGAAAATCGTCGTTCTCATCCTGGCATTCGAAGTTCCACTTTAATTACTTTGAAGACTAAGCAGAATTTAGTTAAGACGTGACTTGTAGCCGGTACAACTTCTACACACAAGATTTCTAGCTGAAGAACTTCGTGAAAGTTCATTAACTACCTGTTGTTCAAATAACTTCATTCTGAAGTTACCTTCATCAGCAGCAAAGCTATTAAATATAATATATTTTTGGTTCGCTCTGACTACCCTACTACCTCCCAGATAATCTTTTCTTGTGCCACCTCAAAAGAGCCAGATAATTTTTCCTTAATAATTTACACCTTTGCTTTCAATTTTACCTCTCGCAAGTCCATACCGAGAAGGGAAGTTGTTACCCTAGTCACTATACATCGGTTACGGTACGCAGCCTCTGTTCTTTATCATCGCCATTGTTACCGACAAACACTACACTGAATTAATATCAGACGTACTTCGCAGTCGGCTCCTACAGACTTGAGAAATTCACTTTCACGAAAATGTTCGGCTAGATAGTTTCTAAAATGCCAGCGTTAAGTCATATAAATGTGGCATTTACGAGAAGCTTGTTCTTATTATTAAATGCACCTAGCTTCAATTTTTGAACAGACCGACTCCTTGCCTGTAAATATACTGGTGTTACATGATATGAGTTTTGTTTGTTTCTTGGTTCAATTACATTTTATATTCACTTGGTGCTTTATTTGTCTTGTTTGTATCTTCTAATTGTATTTATTTCTCCATTGATACAACAAATACACACGAGAATAGGGAATCGACGTTTCATTTGAAGACACGACGGGCAAATGGAATCTATTTTGTATTCAAATTGTATTGCCAAACAAATTGGTTTCCTCCTATTTGCTGAAGATGTGTGATTGTTTAGGAGGATACAATTGACAAACGTATAGGACCGTGTACTATGTAGACTGTGGCAGTTGGTGTTTGCCATGCTCTAAATGTCTATTCACAAGTAAATGTCAATTAGCTAAGGGAAGTGGGACAACTCGTTACTTTACTAGGCGATGTGCTTGTTACTTAGCTGGTGTGTCTAGAAATCTGCTCAACTTGTGTGACAAAAACGTGGGCGATATTGTCTATTGTCCTAGCATTGTACACTACTCGTTTTCTGTGAGGCAATTGATAGAGGGCTTAATTAATACCAGAATGATTGATTATGTTTAGCATAAGTAACTAATAAGCTTGTTTTATATGACACATAATAATATTTTATTTTCTCCTATTTCCAGATCTCATGATGAGGTGTCTGTGAATTCACACATCGGGCGGGAGCAACGCCTTCGATCACCATGACGTCAGAGCGAGCTATTCCCCATCTGAGGGACATCTTCGGCCTCAACCAGCAGTACGATGCCAAGACCTTCGACGACACAGATGACAAAACAAAGAAAACCAAGAAAAAGAAGGAAGACTACCGCACGTACCCCAACGGCGATGTCAAAACACTTGAGAGACACCTCAGTATGAAGAAGACTATCAGGAAAAAGATTATGCGCGATCTTCAGCAGGCGTTCGTTGAAGACCCTAACGAGTTTAAGGTCGAGAACACGAGCCCTGAGAAACTGAAGGCTGAATTGAGTGCGGAATCTGTGAAAATCGAGAAGAACGTTCGCAAGAACGACCCGACGTTCCTAGACATCCTGCGCGGAGAGACGCGGGGCGAGGAGGCGCGCGAAGAGCAGCCTCCCGCGGAGAAGACCAGCTTCTGGCGACGTCTCACCATGAAGAACAAGAACAAGAGATAAGACGCGCCGAGCGCCTCGCTCCGTACCGACTGACTCACGACACACGCGTCATTATCAATAAGTATTTATTGTACCCTTTTTGATCACTGTATTACCGCGTATTTGGAACCTTTTTGATCATCTTTACATAACATTTATATCTGTACGCATAATAATCTATTGTTGTATTTGCTTATGAATCCTTCTTGTTCTTATAATGGAGTCAAATATTATAAGCTTACGAGAGATTTTTGATAGGCGCTAAGTTACTTCTAAGTTTTGGTGGGAACGGAGCGATGTGTTACAAGTATCCTCGGCTATTGTTACTTATTATAAAAAAAAAATATCTCGTTCTACATGTGATGTAACGTTAAGTCGACTAAGTATAGTGTAAGTGAACTTAGGCTAAGTATTTCGTAAGTGGCGATTGTGTAAGGTAGGCTCGTGGCAATTCCTTGTTGTGACAGTTTTTAATTATTATAATGCAATATAAATAATTTTACACATTTATCTGCGTATGTTTAATTGAAATTCCTTGTCCTATGATAGCTTACTTAAGAAGGAAACTTACTAAACTTACTTTCTTATACATCCCGAGCAGTTATGCAAGTTATTACTAAACAGTGGTCTCCGCAAAGTCCTAAGGCTCGTTAGTCGCCACTTTCGTCAATCCTCTAGGGACGAAAACTGGAAAGGGTGGAGCCAGTTTTTTTTTTTCATCATCTATCTAAGTACCTTCTGCACATTTTCAGAATTAAAAATGCTAAGCCACCTACAATTTTTAAAACTGAAACATTCATAACTGAGAAACAGAAAATTTTAAATGGACTGCTTTCTTAGTATTGTAACGAGTAAACTCTTTCTTCTATTTAAACCTCCTTGCTATTCAATAGAAAAAAGATGAAGCATGTCAGTTGTCACTTGATATCAAAACATATTGTACTTTGGAATAAAGTTCCTAAAATGTTATACAGCTAATTTCAGAAGCACCAAAGTCAAAAAGATACTTAACGTTGGCCACACACAAAAAAGCCTTTTTTCAATGTAAAACGCGCGGGCGCGGGACGCGGATGCTGTTGCAATTCCAAAAGGTATTAGCCTTTTGTAATTGCAACAGCTCCCTAAATATTCCAACATAGCGGTGTACTTCGTCGACATATACCCGTATAGCAGTAGCGGCTCCACGACCTACAAGAGCACTAACAACTCCTTTGTATTTGACCGAGAAAAAGCAGGACTCAATGTCAACCTGAAGAAATGTATATTCCTTCAGAAGGAAATAGAATACTTTGGCCAGACTATTGAGCGAACGGCCCACAATTCACATCCCATGATTTCAAAGAGTACTGTAGAAACCAGGGAATAATAAAAGTCACGTCAGCACCATACCACCCGAGGACAAATGGCTTGGCGGAACGCTTTGTGAGACAATTCAAGAGCAGAATGCTATCGAGTGAAGGAAATCCTTTTTCCTACCGGAATACTCCTCGTATTACCACAGGGAAGTCCCCATCAAAAATGATGTTTGGTCGGCAACTGAACTGTCTTCTCTCAAACATCCGCCTCAACAATAGGATAGAGCTACAATTTAAACAAGTACAAGGCAGTATTTCGTCGACCTCACCCACCTATCGTCTGGGAGAGAGAGTTTTCATCAAAACTCGTTTAGACAAGATTTGGCAGTCTGTTACTATTTCAGCAAGCACTCACCGATATTTCTGTCGTTACTACACCCATAGGGGAGGAAAAGCGTCGTCTTGCAGATCATATACGGCCTCGCGTATTACTTCTCTCACCTACACCTGCAGCCTTACTGCGTAAGAGAATTCGGCAAGGCAAAGAGTTTTGACGCCATCAATCGATCAATTAAAGAACATGCTAGATGAAAGACGCGATGTGGATTTCCGTCTATGTTATTGGTTGATTAATGGCGGTAAAACCATTTGCTTACGCAGTTGGGCTCCTGAGTTGCCAGGATGTACCACCTAGAGACTGGCGATCCCGCAAACCAGATGATCTACCGGTGGGATCTTCATTTCAAACACCATCTATAATTGAACCACCGATTATTGAGCTGCCAGTTGAGCCTACTTTCCAAATACCATCAACATCGGCTAATCTTGCTACAACAGATAGCAGTACCATGCTGCCACTGCCACCCCATCGCAGCAAGCGTTTTTTAGCCGCCACCTCGCAGACTCATTGAGGAGATGTATTTTACTTCGGAAGGGAGAAATGTTGTACCGTCTAAACTCTTTCTTCTATTTAAACCTCCTTGCTATTCAATATAAAAAAGATTGAAGCATTTCAAAACATACTTTGGAATAAAAGTCCTAAAATGTTATTTATCTTATCACGCATGCAACCAGAAACCAAGGCGCATGTCACTTATGGGAAGAGTACTATAAATCAACAACAAAAACAGCGCTGGTTGAATGGCACATGACCAATAGGTGGTTGTGTAAGCCATCTCTGGAAAATTAATGTATATCTCACTCTGCGAATAGTAGTGCCATCTGTTGAGAGTTACTGCTAACAAATTAAATGTATGGTGTCGCAGGATTACTAATAAACGACGATGTGCCAAGTGGCCGAAGCATGTAGCAGTTGGTTGAAAAGCTACTGCGTGCCAACTTTACTAAATCCAAAGAAGTGAAATGTGGCTGGTAGGTTTTATACCATGGTAAACAATTCCACAGTCCATACTTAGATGGAGACTGTAGTCACTTGATACATTTTAGTTCCAAGTAACACTACTAGATAGCATTGTATAACCTCAGTTAACAAAGAGCATTGTAGGAGAGCAGTTCGACTTATATTTTGCGATTGACAGTCAACACCATCTACCGGAGACTGTTTAATTTACGTCCACAGCCGGATGAGCCGGAGTCTCAGTTTGAGCTTTAATAACCACAGTGGGCGCCTATGGCGCAGCATTTTCAATGTAAAGCGCTTATTTTACACTACACGGAATTCAGGGTCGTAAATTCTATTTTTGGTATGATAACTATTAGAAAGATAGGGTCCCCAAAACGGCGACCTTATCGACACGGAATGGTGGAGCAATACGGTATTCAGGGCCCTGAATACCGTGTAGTGTAAAATAAATAAGCGCTTTAGACACTGGGCAGCCAGTCCCGAAGAAACGTAGAATAAATACCTACTAAGTTTAGGTAGTTACTTAGTTTGTATAAAGCAAGAGATCATTGAACCCCATGGCCTCAAAGTGTGTTGTTGAGCTAAGTTTCTCAATAAGAATAACTGTTAGTGTCGGGCATAAGTATCTACCTGCCTAACAGAAGGTGTCACATCACATCATGACCAGCAGCAGCCTAAATGCGTAAGTGAATCCGGCAAGACAAAGGGTTTTGAAGCCATCAATCGACCAATCACATGCGAGATGAAAGACGCGATGTGTACCTATTACCGTCAATGTGATTGATCCATTGGCCTTGCCGAATTCACTTACGCAATAAGGCTGCTAACTATGCAGCATATAAAAGTGTTTATTCAAGGAAAGTCTACATATCAAAAAAGCACGACAATAGACTAGACCCACTTCTGATTACGGGGAGAAAACTAATATTGAGATAATTTTAACGACCGTAGGTGTTCTAAGCTTGTCATGACTGAATATAATATATTTGTATCTGCTTACTAATTAAAATTTGCTTTAGCCGACGGCGACGTTTTGTTTCACAGTGATAGTAACAAACAAAAAAATAATTGGAAATCAAACCATTATGTTCCCTCCCCGACTCGGGCCGCTCTATATGATATAGCGAGCAAATTCAAATCTGTCAAAATTATAGCTTGTAAGGACAGATTAGAATGAACACTTCAATCATTGGGTATTGAACTCAATACAAACTACAGTCGACCAGGCTTTGATTTGTATTTTCTGACAGAAACAGATCAATCAGACAATTACCTCAGGCAACTGATATCTTACTGACAGTTAAGTAGACATCTCTAAATTCGTCTGCTCCAGGCGGATCCAGAATTTTGCACAGGGGGCAAATAGCTCTCTAGGAGGGGAGGGTGTCATTGAAAAGATGCTGTTTCTGCATTTCGGATCGTATTAATAACTTCCTTGATTTAGTTTACCAGTAGAATTTTTGATGAAATTTAAGCTTTAAAACACTGGTTCACGAAAATTTGTGGATTTCATAGATGGATGATATAGCACAGATTTTGACCATTCTTCAAAGCATCAGGATGAAGAGAATGTCTGTTGCGAGAGTGAGCTAGAAAATTTTAGCACCCCACCACGGATCTAGAGATTCTCTGTTGACCATTCATACTACAAGTTTGGTTGAGGCGCAAGGAAGCAATTGCCCCTGTTGCACGCCCACTGTATCCAACCTGGTCTGCTCCAGCAACTATCGGTCTTTATCAGATACATACTCCAATTCCCATACTTACGTATCTCACGAACCTTGATCCCTTCTCCGTTATCTTCAAGAGAGTCCCCACATTTTGAGCTCGACTGGGTCTGCTTACAGATATACTTATTCCATTGAAATCATATCAGGAATGCTTTCAGGTATTCTCCATTGTATATTATGTGTAAATATGTATGTGTGTCGGGTGTTCATGTGTTATTGTATTTTTTTTAAGCAAAGGCATATCACCTCTGTTTATAAAAAGGATAATTTCCACACGTAGAGCCAATGAAAAACAAAAAGAAAATTATACTAAAATATATTAATGTTAAATAGTTGCACTACTTATTAAGTTTTTCATGGGCTCTGTATATGTGTAAGGAGATATAAATTAAAACAGCAGATAGAGTGATAAAATTCGTTTATTATGTTATTTATTTCATTTCACATTTATTTCTTTATACTTTTCACCTTGAAGAGGTGTTTGCAAACATCTACCACCGGTTCGGAACCTACAATCGTCTGAGAAGAACCGGCAAGAAACTCAGCAGATTATTTTTTTTGTAACAATTAAAATAGTTAAGCCACGCTGTCGTGGCAAAAGCTACCTGTGTCGGGGACCTGTCGGGGACTTTAAAACATGTTGAAGACATGTTATTAACATACATTAATGTCAAGAGAATTTTTTAATTGAAAGGTGGAAAAAGAGAGGATAAGAACTTCTAGGATTTTTGTCTATCAATCATGTAATATTTACCTATGCACCCCAAATCATTATTTTTGCAAAAAAATATTTTATAAAGTTGATTGTGTCCGAAATGAAAAAAAAATATTTTATAAAGTTGATTGTGTTGAAATGCGGAAGATGAAAATGTCCTCTAAAAGTCGTGTAAGTCGGTCTTAAAAATGTGGGAAATACATTATTTTATTTGCCGCCATGACCCCAAAATCTACGTAGAGTGTTGTGAATTTCTAACTCCCCTCCAACTCTTTACCCATAAAGACTTTGATAGTGACTAAGATGGAATTCTATCTAAATAGACAAAAATGGCAACTCCGAATGATTTTTTTCCCTTTAAAAAATGACCTTAAAAAGATAGTCGATTCTTTTAATATGTCGGAATAGGGAAGAATTTATTTCAAAGTCGGTAAGATAAGGTATTCGCTTATAAAAGAAAAAAAACCTGCCTAAATCTAGTGAAAACCTTAAATACTAATTTTTGGCCAAAAATGTAGGTATAGAAATTCTTATGTCCTATCTTCCTGTCAAGGTTTTCTAGAATGATAACCTAATAGTACCTAACTTGTCACCTAAACTATATTGTTATTTGTTTAGATGACGCTGGCTTTAATTAAAAATATAATATTTTTATGATACCTATATATATTATGTTCTTATTTTCTAGTATTTATAGTGTATGGAATGTCTTAGGTTTTATAGGTACGAGTATATGTTTATATGTCGCCACTAACTAAGCAGCCTTGTGTGGAAAATTTTACTAAGTCGTGTCGATATAATAATATAGTAAGCATTTATGTCTAATTATATAGAAATAGCATTTCTATTGTTGAACTCATATTCATCGTATTCTTCAGGAAGTCCGAATGTTATTATCGTTTTTTTCAATGTGAAGTATAATTAGAATAATTTACCTACATTAAATTCATAGCAAGTCAAGTCAAAACTAACTTTGTAATATATTTATTTTCAAATCTATATATTATATTAACCTTTCAATTTATTGATTGCAAATAAATATAGATATAAAATAATCATAATTTAATGAAGAGAACTTTAAGAAATTACCAAAATCTTTAAATATTGCAATTAAAAATTTATATTAAATAAAATTTTAAAAAGCAAATGTAATACATATTTGCTGTTGAACAAATGTTTTGGGAAATATTAAGTATTTACACAAAGAGAAACAAAATGGATACTTCGATTACTAATGATTTATTAATCAAATTTACAACGATTTACAGACGTCAATGAATTTACTTTTTTAAAATAGAAAAAATTATTTTAAAAATTAACATTTTATCAATAAAAACTTTAATAAACTGAAGTTATTGTTCGGGGACAGATACAATCGAGACAAACGAATGTGACAGATCAATTTTTTGTACAAAAATATAATATTTTATCAAAAGGTACACAAATTATTGATTAAGTGTATGAATTCCAGATTGTTATAACGAGTTCCTTTAAGCTGTTAATCGGCAGAAAATTGCAATAAAGGGCATAAAATCCGAAGCGAATGACTTATCTAAAACTAGTGCCTACATCTAATTGCTATACTGTATGAAATTTAAAATTACTTAACCTTACAATTGCAAATAAACACATTTAATAGCAGCCATAATACTACCTCTAAGTATTACTGAAGTTACTTCTAAAAGTTATCAATAACAATCCTAATTAGACCTTATCTAACGTTTAGCCTACATTCCTAAGTATAGCTAGGAAAAGCCACGCCTGAGAGTTTAGGAGTTTTAATCTAAGCCTGCCAATAAATTAGGCTTCTTCCAGATTCGTTTTATGGAGTCTAAATACGGACATCCTGAATCTACGGCCTGTTTTAAACCCTAAATACCAGGGGCTACCATCCTACCTAACCTAGGCTACAACTAACACAAGCATATCTTATCTATCGCCTACATCTTAAAATTAGCATATTTCGAAAAATTCTTAACTTTTAAGTGGCTGTTGAAACAGTTGCGTTGAGTACATTACTTTATATTTAAGCTTGATCTAACTTACTAACATTACTCCGATTTAAATCTAGTTAAATATTAAGATGTCAAATTGTCAAACACTGAATGTGATAAATATTATTTATCAATATATCTTATTATACGTATCCTAACAATAAAATAACCTAAGTCATCGCCCGGTTTAATGTGCTCATTTTCATACCTATCGTAACTCTATTGGATGCATTACATTCATGGAACTCCGGATTTGTCTACTTACATCTCTAATTCATGTACTACAACTTAATGATGTGAATGAAATACAAATAAACTATGAGAATCAACCATGTTTATAAATATTTTCTGACCCCTCACTAAAACAATAAAGAACGCAATCATTTTGATTGTTACGGTAAATTTTAAACATTGAACGACTTAGTTTTCCTAGTACATAATTATCAGTTTCAGAAACATTTGAATTACAAAGATATATAGCTAGGGAATATATATAAAGTTATACCTAATTTACCTAGTAAGATAAATCTCATATTCGCCTCATGTGTTTACTGCTGCCAACTTTTGTTCTTAGACTTTTGAAACTAACATCGCTGCCTAAGATCCGCTGATAATAAGCCTGCCTGATGCCGCCAACATAATAATAAAACATCTGAAAAATTAAATAAGTTTGCAATAGTTAAATCTAAGTCCGTGTTCCTTAACTTTGGTGTTAGATGAGATAGTTCTAGACTGAAGGCAATACGTTAGGTGAGTTAATACAACAAATTAACACTAACAAAATACACTAAGCATCTCTGATGTTGAGAAAAGTGTCTGTCCTCTACTTGGCTAACCAACAGATGACTGGTGATGCGAGGTTTGGACCATTTTATTTAATGGGAGGCGTTAAGTATTCTAACATGCTTTGTGTTTCATAAAAATGAGTGCTAATCATAAATCTATTAGTGTGTGGATTTAATATTACGAACTGCTTCACTCGTATGATAATATCATTAATTCTGCTAATAATTTTACTGTCGAATGTTGTCGGTCATGTACTTGTTCAGTTGCTGAAGAAACATTTGTTTCTGCTATACATACTAGGTACGTAGACTCGGACGCATAAATCTAATATATTAATTAATTCACTTAGAGAAAATTGTTAAGATGTTTTCGACGTTGTAAAAATTAGCAGAATTGGGCACCAAATAGCAAAAAAAATATAGGGGACTTAACAAGTGCCCAATGACGTTAGTGAATATCGCAAAAAAAATGAAGATAAATTAAAATAAAACTATATTAATACCTTGGATTTTAAGAATTTTGTTTCTAAATTACGGAGGTGTTATTAATACTGGTGAATATCTAGGGTCCATCCTGCGTCTTCCACGATAACGAGTCAGAGTGATGAAACTATGTGTCTATAGTTTTGTAGATGGGACAGGCGGCCATGTTGGAAACGACGGAACCTTACGGGGTCTGCAGGAAAAGCGGTGGCATTAAATACGTGAATAGTTAATTTTAGCTCCTGAAATAATATTAAAGTAAAAATATATTACATAAGTATTATAAACGTTAATCTCATCGAGCAGTGTAAATATATATAAAACTTGTGTGTCTAAACCGATCCCGCTAGGATTGTGTCGTGTATACTAAATGGATGTATGTATCATTTTATATTTGCGTTTAAAGCGTGGAGACACTTACTTCCCAATGCATATGAAAAAATACATAATTATTTAAATGCATTAGATATTTATAAATTAGTAACAATAAGCGTACGTTTTAGAGGAATATGTACAGCTTTACATCAACCCCATGAAGCAAAAGAAGGTAAAACAGATTTCACGCCAACAGTGAACAAAGACGAAATTAACCAAACCTACAATTTCAGAACTGCAATAAAAAATAAACCAAGTGCGCTGTATAGTCTTTACCAGCATGCTACGTCTGAACAATGTAAAGCACATACAGAAACTAATTTCCATCCACTTAATGAAAAAGAAATAATTAATGTAGGTAACGAAATACTGTTCATGCTATTCGGATTGGTTGCGTAAAAAGAAATCGGCCAAAAGATAAATCACTTTTCCACCTGAACATTGCAATTAAAGTAACTTAGTGCAGTTAGGACAATGGTTAGGATGGTGCCGGCTCTACCACGACTTTTTCAACAAATTATATGTGTGCGTTCGTCTAAGGGGTTTGATTTTCGTCTAAGAGGTTTGATTGTGTATGGGTGTTATTCACGAAAATTGTACATTTGCTTCCCTTTCCGCGTCCAGCTCGATTATTTTTTATTTGCCATTTCAATATTAGCTCAATTTTATTCGCTCTAATTCTAAAAGTATAGAACTATAGTTTATAATACTCAGTAAAGTAATCGAAAGTAGAAGATATTAACATATTTCAAATTTTATATTGTGTCCACAGAAATTTCATAAACAAATCATCATGTCCATTTTTACTTTAGTAACATTAAAAATATATTTAATAAAATCTAATCGTGTTAGTATAAAAATTAGTATTTTTTTAGTATGTTAATCCATTAAAATTGATTATTCTTTATAATAAATAAAACAAAGAGTATTTAATATATTTTATTTACATAATTAAATGGAAGTCCAATATTCTATTCATCTCTGTTTTTCATCTCGGTTACAGTATTACAACATTATTTCCAACTTAGAAATAAAATTATTTACTGGCAACATTACACAACAAACACTGTAAACAGATGGCGTGACTGTGAATTCGGCCATTTTGTTTTTTCACTCAGTGCGATCAATTTTGTGCGTAACGTTATAATTCGACATTTATTTGTGATATTTGTTTTCGTGGTCTATCTTAATTCGGTAAGTACTTTCCAGGTTTTATATTATTATGAGAAAAGAATCGTGATTGCAGAAGTGAAATCGGTAGAAGGAATTTTTTAAACCTATTAAATAACGATTCTACAAAGTAGTTTGTAAGTTAGACACGAGCTAAATGTTCATATATGTTATTTCTCCGTTACTTTTCTCTGATACGTAACAGATATGAAAAGGTAAAGCTGCATATATAAGGTGTTATAAAATTAACTCTCAGAAATTTAAGGAGTTGCATAATCACGAAGAAAAATTTAAAAAAACAAAATAATAGTTTTTTATTAACCA
The DNA here is from genome assembly GCA_947562075.1 of Orthosia gracilis. Classification (NCBI taxonomy): domain Eukaryota; kingdom Metazoa; phylum Arthropoda; class Insecta; order Lepidoptera; family Noctuidae; genus Orthosia; species Orthosia gracilis. The sequence continues at coordinate 28,980,286 of OX387270.1, read as the reverse complement.
CCTGAATAAAATGAATGACGTTAAGACCCATTAAATTAAACAAAATTTTATTTTTATACGTATTATGTACTAGTCCTTACAATTCCTATCTGTTATCTTTTCTGTTACATTAAATTTGTTTTCATATTTTTTTCATATCCGTTATGTACAATTTTCGTGAATAACACCCGTATATGTATTATAAAAGTGTCTATAAACCTAGCCTAAAAGCGTGAAAATTTCTATAAATCTCCAAAATGCTATCGCAATATTCGTTCGGGCATAAAAAGCTCTTAATAATGATACCTAATTTGAATATTCACGTTTACCTTATTTCATGTAATCTTATTTTTTTAAACTTATATTCGTTCTTATTATTTAAAATTATATTTGTTCTTATTATTTTAAACTTATATTTGTATAATATCAGTAAAGTTATATATAGGTTTACGAATTTTGTTTCACTTGCTAAGGTATATCACCTGCATACCTAATAGGAATCCGTTAAACCTCAATTATTAAAACTTAAATTATGTTTATGGAGAATACCTTTTCGAATTTGTTAACCTATTTTATTCGTATAATTATATTTAAAACGGTAATACAATAAATCAATAAATGACGCAGAATAGTAATTCTTATACGCAATAAATATATAGTCCTAGCAATAAGGCACTATAATAACGAAAACGTAATATAATCCTAATAATTATCTAAAGTAACTTAGACTACCTACTTCTCTTTACTTCTGCTAAACCTATTGAGAAACCTAATTACCTGAGTATACACTTTATTCTATGCAAACCTAAAATACATTACGCATCTATATACTTTTAATCATACTTGCCTGCCTAGTTTTATATATTAAAGCTAGCATGTCCTTTTATTAAACCCAGGGATCTACTACACCTAGCTGGATGTGGTTGTGATTCCGAACTACTTTAAAAATAAAAATAAAACCTGACTTAAGTTTCGGTGTTTTATAATTTGCATTTTTTATTTGACCTTCATCACCTTAATTCTTAACATTATTGGCGTTACCGTTGTCATATACTTTATTGCCGAATTTATATATAGTACTAATAGCATTTCTTATTAAACAAATAATGTTGTAGGTGTATCTGTTTATACCTATTCATAAATATAAAGGTACTAAATACAATATCAATGTACATTGATATTGTATTTTTTATCGTAAGCTTAAAAATAAACGTAAAATGTATTAAAATGATTTTTCTTAAAAATAAACTTTTATGAGACAAAAAGGTGTGCGATATATAACCCAATCAATTAATTTGTTCAATTGAATCTTTGAATAGTAAAAACGATCAAAGAAAAGTATCCAGAATAAAGAAGAATCTCCATCATTTGTGTGACCCCGTGTATACAAGATAGCACCTATTAAATTAGTTGTAATATAAACCCAACAATATAAATTGTTTAATAAATTATGTAACCATGTTTCAGTGTTTTACTAAAATATGACATAATAACATAATATTTAACTTTTTATATTTGCCATCGACACGCTACCAAGAAGAAGTGTTTTACTGATCATATTCCATGTCGCAGAAATCATTTTAATTAATAAAGTTGTTAAGGTTAAGGTTAAAACGGGCTGGTTTCCGCAATTCCACGACCAAGCGCGTATTTTGCGTACAATTAAGTTGTTAATTTTATGTTGATTGCAAGATCAAATTGTCTTAACTTAAGTAATGTCATTTAATAAAAGTTATTCTCATTTAAAATAGTATATAGTATGCATTTAATATAGTGTATAGCATAGTTATTATGCAGTCACATACAGATATTATAGTCATTAATTCAAACACAAGGAACATAAAATTATAATTTATAAATACATATTTACATTTTTTCGGAAACCTTCCGCTTTTGTGAATAAAGTATAACGTTGTTACACTAAAAATGTTTGTGTAAATTGCCTAAAACTCTGTGCAAAATAATTCATAGATATACTAGGTTGAATAATTAATAAGTGGAGCTGCGAACAAATTATTATTATTAATTAAATTCAGATTAGTGGCATAACTAGCATTAATGATACGCTTTCAGACAACAGAATAAGTGTTAAAATTGTAATAAGCTTAAAATTAACTTAACACAAATTTATACAGATTACTGTTATTTAACGAATCAGGAGAAAATATAAAAACGCTTCGATAGATAGTTAAGTAATTAATATTTTCATAGGTACCTATATAAGTTATAATTATTTCAGTTATTTGGTTGTTGATATGCTATTGAGGTTTGTATTAATACAAAACTCATTAAATATCCTTAGGCAGTCGGATAAAAGTAAGTTAAAGTTGAGATAAACGGTCTAATACGGAATGTATATATCGTTTTTGTTAAGTTAACTTCCATTATTGATATGCTTTTAGACAAAAAATTAAGTATTAAAAGTATAATAAGCTTAATAAGCGTCAAGTTAAATTATGGATCACTTTGTAACTTAATTTACTCGTATTGAACGAATCAGGTGAATATAAATATAAAAACACTTTTTAAAATAATTAAGGAATAACTATTTTCAGTTATGTGGTTGTTGATATGCTACGAAAGTATGTATTAACGGTGTCAATAAAAAGTAAGCAAAGAAAGAGATAAACTGTCAAATACGGATAATATCTTATTTCAATATGCTAACTTGTATTATTGATACGCATTTAGGCAACAGAATAAGTATGAAAAGTAAAATAAGCTTAATAAACGTCAATTTAAATGATGAAAGTGTTTGTAATATAACGTTAATTTATATTTTCTCGTATTTAACGAATCAGGAGAATTTAAATATGGAAACGCTTTTATAAATAAATAATTAATAACTGTTTACAGTTATTTGGTTGTTGATATATGCTACTATAGTATTAGCGGTGTCATAGGATTAGTACGAATAATACAAAACACAGTAAGTAAATATAAAAAGTAAGTAGAAGAGATAAACGGTTAAAATGATTTTTCATGAAGTTCATATAGTGTAAATAAATTAAAACTTAATAGTAATGCTGTTGCATAGTTTCATATTATAACTTATCGATACAAGTTAAAAGTCAATGGAATAATAAATAATCTTAAAGGTAAATAAAGAACCTGTAGCTCGTAGGCAAATGTATACATGATTAATTTGTTCTTATTAATCCGTCTATCGTCAGTACTCACTTGAACATCCTAATTGTATAACTACGCATTATCATCATCATTAACGTGACCATCACGCCTGGCTCTTTGTTCTCATTATTCTGTCTATAGTAAGTACTCACTTGAAAATCCTAATTGTATATCTACGCATTACCATCATCTTTAACCTGACCATCACGCCTGGTTCTTTGTTCTCATTATTCCGTCTATCGTCGGTATATACTTGAAGATCCTAATTGTATATCTACGTATTACCATCATCAACCTGACCATCTCGCCTTATTTTAGGTTCCCATTAATCCATCTATCATCAATATTAGCTTCAATATCTTAATTGTACAAATACGTATTATCATCATCATCTGAACATCACGCCCTATTCTTTGTTCTCATTAATCCGTCTACTGTCAGTATTTACTAGAACATCATAGTTTTACTTCTTATTAATTTGACCATCTCGCCTCGTTCTATATTCTCAGTTATCCGTCTATCGTTAGTATACACTTGAACATCCTAGTTGTATATCTACGTATTATCATCATCAAACTGATCATCATGCCTTATTTTTTGTTCCCATTAATCCGTCTGTCGTCAGTATTCGCTTGGACATTATAATTGTATTTCTAAACTATTCGCTTTATCATTCTAATTGTATATCTACGTATTATCATCATCATCTAAACATCACGCCTTATTCTTTACTCTCATTAATCCGTCTACCGGTTAAAATGATTTTTCATGAAGTTCATATAGTGCAAATAAATGAAAACTTAATAGTAATGCTGTTGCATAGTTTCATATTATAACTTATCGATACAAGTTAAAAGTATACATGATTAATTTGACTTTATGATTAAGCTATCTTATTTATTAGATTAGAAGTGAGCAAATTAAGACCTTTGCTACTAATAAACTAAAATTAAAACTAGATTTGCGTTTTGTTAAATAAATATACTGGGACATTCAATATTTCAGCTCACTTCTGCATAATTATTGTTATTATATATTCCTTTTATACTTTAATTAAACGTATTTTATAAGTAATTAGTACAATAATAAAATAACAAATTATAAATGTTTTAAAGTATAATAATCGCCGCAAATAAATCAACGATTTTCTGTTTTGCCACAATAAATGTTGAATAAACGAAGATGTTATATCTATAACTATTTTATAATAATACTAAAGCTTCGATAATGATAAAATATAGATGGTTTGATGTTGAAATTATTTTGTCTCTAGTTAAAATAAGTAAGTGCAAAATACTGTTATATTTTTCCGTAATGACAAGAAGATATATTTCATAAATATTAATCATTATTATTATTATTCCGTAAATTAATACGCAGTAAGTTCATAAATCAGTTGTTAAATGTATACAGGCGAAAATCTTAGCAATCATTACGGCACCGATGTACGGGTAAATTATTTCTTATAATAATATTATGGTGGAAAAGGTTCAAATAATAAAAGGTTTTTCATTAAAAACTTTGCTAATAATCTGAAATATATTTGATCTTATTGTAACTTATACAAATCGTTAAATCAAAATATAAAATTGAACATAATATATTATATACTTGTTTTAAGGAAAATATACATCTACACTATTTCTCCATTCCCTTTAAATTAAAAATTTTCAGCATAAATGAAAATTTGGTTGGTGTGTCACCGAAAAAAAAATCCAAAAAATAAATAAATGTCGACGTATCAATTATTTTAAATAAATCTGAAATATTAATAAAACGTAACAAAGACAACGTGAATTAACAATGGATACAACATTGAGCACAAGTGCTAACTGAAAATAAGAAAACTATAATTTTTTGTGAAAGAATAATACGCTTAATAACTATAAATATTATCTAATAATTTTATTATTAAATTAGAGACTGCTTTAAAACGGAAACAAATCAAATAAACAAATTATTAAAAATGCGGTAAAAGAAATACAAATAAAATTGAAATCTATTATTATCCAGATGGTAGTTGCCTGATGGTAATGCAACATATATCTTGGAAACACTATCATTAAATATTAATTCAGTATAATATTTTACAAGGATAAACAGAAACACGTACGTATTTTAGATGTAATTAAGAAGTGATTTTTATTGTTTCAATTGTATGTGGTTCTCTTGTGTTTAATTCGTTATAATTCGCTGATAAATTCAATAAGTTGAAAACCTTACACCTAATTGTTATTTACTATGTTAATTTATAAATAAATGAATTGTTATTAAAATAAAACCGTTCTCATTATTGAAAAACGATCAGATTCAAGGCCTTTCTATAAACTTAGATAGGCATCGTCACGCAAAGAAAAATTTTTTTAACCTTCAGTTTACTTTCTTCAAAATTTAATTTAATTGGAGATACATTTTTTCATTTAGTTATAAGTAGGTAGTAAGCAAAATTTTAAAATTAGGTTTCAGTTTCTGTGAAATTATTACACCTGCCTAGTTCTAAATTAAATTTCATTGGAGGGAGATACATTGTTTCCTTAAGTAATAAGAAGGTAGTTCGCAACATCTTAAAATTAGGTTTCAGTTTCTGTGAAATTATTACACCTGCCTAATGCTACTCATTCGAGTAGGTATCCATTTATTTCTAAAAATATCATCATTCTCAATCGTTGTTTCTTCATAACTTACTTATTTAACCGTCCGTCATCATAATTTTGTGATAATCTCGGTTCGTTCTTTGCTATCATTTCGTCTATTTCCAGTAACGTACCTACATGACCATTGTATGATCGTAAATCTACGCTATTATCATTTATGTAGGCCAAAACTTGTCCTTTGTATAATTTCGTGAATCGGCACCATCTTCGTTCAGCATTCTGTTTAATATTTGATAGCAACTTTAATATCCTAATTGTACATTTCGGCTTGTTCTTTGCTATTGTATATCAACGTCGCGTTTACCATTCTTTGTTACATTATTCCGTTTACAGTCAGTATTTACTTGAAAAAGTACCTTTGATTGCATGGCTTCCTAAGATCATCATCATTATTGAACCCTCATAACTTTGATCATCTCCATTTGTTTTTTGCTACCATAGTTCTGTCTATCGTCAGTACTCACATTGAACATCCTAATTGTATATCTACGCAATCCTGACCATCACGCCTGGTTCTTTGTTCTCATAATTTCGTCTATCGTTAGTTTACACTTGAACATCCTAGTTGTATATCTACGTATTATCATCATCAAACTGATCATCATGCCTTATGTTTTGTTCCCATTAATCCGTCTATCGTCAGTATTCGCTTGGACATCATAATTGTATTTCTAAACTATTCGCTTTATCATTCTGATTGTATATCTACGTATTATCATCATCATCTGAACAACACACCGTATTCTTTATTCTCATATATACGTCTACCGTCAGTATTTACTAGAACATCATAGTTGTACTTCTTGTTAATTTGACCATATCGCCTCGTTCTATGTTCTCAGTTATCCGTCTATCATCGGTAGCCGCTTGAAAGTTCTAATTGAGTGTTTACGTCATTATCATAAACATGAGCATGCCTTGCTCTTTGTTCTTATTGATCCGTCTACCTTCATTATTCGCATTATTATTATAATTTTATATCTACGTATTATCATCATCATCTGAACATCACGCCTTATTCTTTGTTCTCATTAATCCGTGCACCGTCGGTATTTACTAGAAAATCATATTTGTAATTCTTGTTTATTTGAATATATCGCCTCGTTCAATGTTCTCAGTTATCCGTCTATCATCGGTAGCCGCTTGAACGTTCTAATTGAGTGTTTACGTCATTTTCATAAACCTGACCATCATGCCTTGCTCTTTGTTCTTATTAATCCGTCTATCGTCAGTACTCACTTGAACATCCTAATTGTATATCTACGCATTACCATGATCATTAACCTGACCATTACGCCTGGCTCTTTGTTCTCATTATTCTGTCTATCGTCAGTACTCACTTGAAAATCCTAATTGTATATCTACGCATTACCATCATCTTTAACCTGACCATCACGCCTGGTTCTTTGTTCTCATTATTCCGTCTATCGTCGGTATATACTTAAACATCCTAATTGTATATCTACGTATTACCATCATCAACCTGACCATCTCGTCTTATTTTAGGTTCCCATTAATCCATCTATCATCAATATTCTTTTCAATATCCTAATTGTATAAATACGTATTATCATCATCGTCTGAACATCACGCCCTATTCTTTGTTCTCATTAATCCGTCTACCGTCAGTATTTACTAGAACATCATAGTTGTACTTCTTATTAATTTAACCATCTCGCCTCGTTCTATATTCTCAGTTATCCGTCTATCGTTAGTATACACTTGAACATCCTAGTTGTATATCTACGTATTATCATCATCAAACTGATCATCATGCCTTTTTTTTGTTCCCATTAATCCGTCTATCGTCAGTATTCGCTTGGACATCATAATTGTATTTCTAAACTATTCGCTTAATCATTCTAATTGTATATCTACGTATTATCATCATCATCTAAACATCACGCCTTATTCTTTACTCTCATTAATCCGTCTACCGTCAGTATTTACTAGAACATCATAGTTGTACTTCTTGTTAATTTGACCATATCGCCTCGTTCTATGTTCTCAGTTATCCGTCTATCATCGGTAGCCGCTAGAAAGTTCTAATTGAGTGTTTACGTCATTATCATAAATCTGAGCATGCCTTGCTCTTTGTTCTTATTGATCCGTCTAATTTCAGTATTTGCTTTATCTTTCTAATTTTATATCTACGTATTATCATCATCATCTGAACATCACGCCTTATTCTTTGTTCTCATTAATCCGTGTACCGTCGGTATTTACTAGAAAATCATAGTTGTACTTCTTGTTAATTTGACTATACCGCATCGTTCTATGTTCTCAGTTATCCATCTATAATCGGTAGCCGCTTGAACGTTCTAATTGAGTGTTTACGTCATTATCATAAACCTGACCATCATGCCTTGCTCTTTGTTCTTATTAATCCGTCTACCTGCATTATTCGTTTTATCATTCCAATTTTATATCTACGAAGCATCATCATCATCTGAACATCACGCCTTATTCTTTGCTCTCATTAATCCGTGCACCGTCGGTATTTACTAGAAAATCATAGTTGTACTTCTTGTTAATTTGACTATATCGCCTCGTTCTATGTTCTCAGTTATCCGTCTATCGTCGGTAGCCGCTTGAACGTTCTAATTGAGTGTTTACGTCATTTTCATTAACCTGACCATCATGCCTTGCTCTTTGTTCTTATTAATCCGTCTATCGTCAGTACTCACTTGAACATCCTAATTGTATAACTACGCATTGTCATCATCATTAACCTGACCATCACGCCTGGTTCTTTTTTCTCATTATTCCGTCTATCGTCGGTATATACTTGAACATCGTAATTATATATCTACGTATTACCATCATCAACCTGACCATCTCGCATTGTTCTTTGTTCTCATTAATCCGTCTACCTTCAATATTTACTAGGACATCCAAATTGTATTTCTTATTAATTTGAAAATATCGCCTCGTTCTATGTTCCCAATTATCCGTCTATCATCGGTGGCCGCTGGAACATTCTAATTGTATATTTACATCGTTATCTTAAACCTGAACATCCTAATTTCTGTATCTGCGTATTATCGCCTTCTGTACAATCTTTTTCTCTAAAGTTTAAGTATTCTATTGATGTTATATTTGAGCATCTACTATTAAAAATATTTGTGGTTCCTTTTCTTTTCGAAGAAGTCCGTAACGCCACTCAAAAATCCAATTATTTATGTTACTTAATACTCACTCTCTAAACTACTACTAACATAAGTCGGTCTCTGACCTAACTTTACCATTAAAACATTTGTGGCGTATTTTATATTCGATCAAATTTGTACAGAAATTAATTTGACGTAAGTGACGTGGCCACTATAATATCGATCAACTGTATTTATTATATTTGAAAAAATCCGCATTGCCTCAATTCATCCTTGTCTTAATTAAGATTGAATGAAAAGATATATAATTGAATTTACGCCAATTTTAACCGTCGTGTCTCTTAATATTAGTCCTAAGCTTCATCATTTTCTCGTCTTCACAAACTGTTTTTCTTTTGCAGTGATAAAATAATCTAAGAATCACTATCACCTGCTCACACCACTGAACTATAACCAAACTTTATTAAAACTAATTGAAAAGTAAAAACAACATAAATCAAAATAAAATAAAAAATACAAGAATTCGTCCTACGTAGTTTTCTTTTCACACTTAGGTCCTACATTTCTTAATATTTCAGCTACCGGAAACTCATTACTTAATAAAAACATTGTCACTAACTCACAGTTCACTCTTAAACACTTCCTAGAGAACACTAGTTTCTTACTATTCACGGTTGTATTTCTTTTTAATAAATCTGGTACTTTAAGGCGATAACAAATAAATAGATGAATAAACTTTTCTCACAAAGGTCACTAACTTAGAACTTGGATCTCTTAAGTAAAAAGCTACATCTACCGTACTAAAGATTAGAGAAATACCGTTTTCACTACATTCACTGAACAAACCTTCAATTTGGTTATTTTCTGTTAACTAGTCACTAATACGTATGCGTAATGTGTATATGTGTTTTATCTCTATCCTACTTGTATTGATTAGCCGTTTGTGTAAGCCTAACTCAATTCACTTGCATTTATCCGCATACACTTTATATTTAACATATCCTAGCCACATAAACTAGCACTAGAACTTATTAATTTTGAACGTGAAGAGTTCTACATTATTACTCCATTGGCTTTAATTTCGTCATGTCTTAACCCACACAAAATCACTTCCTTACACTGCGTCACAACTAATTCCGTCATCGTGGGTAAACACCAGCAAAAACTTAATTAAAATCTTAATTGCATCTTCATTCCTCTTCGTTATTATTAAGATAATTTCTTGATCTTTATGTATTTTAGATTTAGATTAACCTAACCTAACTCACACAAAACACTTCCTAACTTGTTACTAATTATTCCGTCATCGTGAGTAATAAAATATATATTGCACCATTATGTGTAACTACGAGTATGATCGTTTCATCTTCATTCCAAATAGTTTCTTAATATCTTGATATTTATTTCCTAATCCACGCAAAATCACTTCCTAATTTATCTTTATATTTTTTTCCATTGTCAGTAATTAAATGTATACTGAACCATGAGTAACTTTGATCCTTCATGCCTTTTGATGATAAGGCTTCAATATATCTTTATCCCAATCTTGATATTTCTAACCTTTCCTAAAACACACACAGACACTTCCTTACTTTCTTTTCACTATTAATTTCGTCATCGTGAGTAATAAAATATATATTGCACCAGCACCAACTAAATTAGAATCTTAATTGCATCTTCATTCCTCTTCGTTATTATAAAGATAATTTATTGATCTTGATGTATTTTAGATTTAGATTAACCTGACCTAACTCACACAAAACACTTCCTAACTTGTAACTATTAATTTCGTCATCGTGAGTAATAAAATATATATTGCTCCACTATGTGTAACTACGAGTATGATCGTTTTATCTTCATACCAAATAGTTTCTTTATATCTTGATATTTCTATCCAAATCCACACAAAATCACTTCCTAATTTCCCTTTATTATTTTTTTCGTCATCAGTAATTAAATATATACTGAACCATAATGATTTACTTTGACCCTTCATTAATTTTCATGATAAGGCTTTAATATATCTTTATACCTATCTTGATATTTCTAATCTTTCCTAAAGGACACACAAACACTTCCTTACTTATCACTATTAATTTCGTCATCGTGAGTAAGAAAATAAATTTTGCACTAAATTGTGTAATTATGTTCTACATAATTCGTCTTCATCCTTTATTTCTCTTCATTTTTACTAAGACAATGTCTTGATCTTGATATTTCTAACCTAATCCAACCCACACAAAATCACTGCCTAACATGTTGCTATTAGTTTCTTCATCGTAAGTAATCAAATATGTATATATTGCACTTTATGTAGAATTGTAATCGTAGGTAGCATTATCCTTTCTCTTCGTCATTTGTATGGCAATTTCTTGATCTTGATATGTCTTGCATCGTTTGTTTTATTTTGATTATCTTCGCCAACCAATAATTCAAAAATATTTTATTTATCTTAGAGCACTTGTGCACCGTTAATTAATGATAATTATAAAAGAATGCCTACTATAGCTCTTGAACGTTAACTGGTTACTATGATCTCACTGTTATTTACTCACGCTTCTTTGTCGTCCATCAAAAAAATCCAAAATTATCCTATATCATCATATGTCAGTGCGACCTAACCTTTTCTTTTCTCTCTTCTTATTTATTCCGAAAAATCCGTATTTCACACTTAATTGTTAGCGATCATTTTACTAAAGTCTGTAATTATGATGTATAATTTTATCCCTCTTCCTTTTTTAAATGTTTGTTTCGGATTAACCTATACATTATTTTGCAAAGAAGTTTTAGTATCGCCCCTGATCTCTTAATTCTGTTATTTATCTAGATATTCATTGCATCTTTATGCCTCTTCGTTGTGTTAAACACAAATTTTCTTATATAGATATTGACACCAAATTATTCGCTATTAAACGTAAGCATCTTGTTTTCCTACTATTACGCAACATCTTATATATAATCCAGCCTTTTACCACGAAGGCAACAACCGTAACCATTGTCTTATGCTAACTTTGTCATTTTATACGTATTCCTATTTTATATAGTCCTTATTTCGCATTATTCAATATACGCAACCTGAACATGTCTGCTCCAGAATATCAAGTATTCGACGTGACCTTGCTTGCTATTGCTGATATTTGTGCAATTCTTTCGTATGCTACTATTTTACTGTCACCTACTTCATGTACACGTTTTGCATAATGTTATGCAAGAAACTTTGCTTTTTTATTACTATGATTCTTAATTTTCTTATGGTGTGGTATGGTTTGGTATGGTATTTTATTCTAAGAACATAACACTTATTATTTTAAGCCGTATCTGCATTTCCGCTTTATATTTAAAATTGTAATAAAAATTATTGAAATCAATTTATATTTCATATTCGTGTTCAACACTTGCCTACGTAGCTATAGTTTTATTTGCTTTTTATAAAAAATATAAAGAAAAATAACGATAATCATACTATTATAAATAACTAAAAATAAATATAAAAAGAATGTGATCTCTTCTTAATATTTTTTTTCTGATACGGTCCGTATTGCGATTCTTTTCTTCTCATGCTCCTTAATTTACAATTTTATGATGCGTTCTTCCAATCTGAAAATTACTTTATTAACATTTTACGAGTGAATTTGTACGTTGCTTTGGTAATAATTTGGTAACATATCATAATACCTATCTTAAGTTATATTTAGTTTTATTTATAAGTTTGCCGTTATTCGTAAATGTAAAATGTTTTCTGCATTACGTTTCGATAGAATAAAGATTCTATAAGAAAAATATGTATCTTCACTAAACTATACTCTTTTTCAATTGAATAATTTAATTAGTATTGTAGACGTGGCTATTGCTAATGCATTGCAAAAGCTATTTCATTCTTACGCGACTATAACCGCTCCTAATGCCATAATCTGTAGTATTCAAGTTCTCTCAGTACCTTTTTCATTTTTACAAAATTGTGTAAGGTTAAAATTATTTATAGACATGATAGTCTGACAAGCAAATTTATAGTTCAATAAATATATGTGTAGTTAAACTCATCCCTGAATACATATAACAAAAAAAATGGTAAAGTAATAAATAAAAGACAAACTGCACCTGGCAGTACAAGATTTTATAAACAATAATATGTAGTTAGATGTTTTGCTTGACATAATGTTTTCATTTTCTTTCTGAAATAATAGTAGTTTCATTCTACGATAATAGTAGTTTCTTTCTACAATAATAGTAGTATCAATCTGCGATATTAGCATTTTATTCTAAGAACATATTAACCAGTTTGGACCGATACGATAATTCGACCTTATTGTGTCGGTTCAGACCGCGAAACATATTCAGAAAACTTTCTAGAATAATTTTGCATTTTGTCCTGATTTATTTGCATTGTAAATAATTTCAGATTTCAAAACCATCAAGATAATATCCATTATCGTTGCTCTTTAAAAAAACTTCTTTGTTATAAAAGAGAGGATATTATCTCTTTATGAAAATACTTTCATTTATTCTTATCAAACAACCATAAAATTGGTTCCCAAGATTAAGAGAAACGTTACTGCTTGATTATGTAGCTATCCGTGCAAAACGCTTTATTGTTCTTCTTTAATTAGAATTTTCACGCCACGCGCGTATAAAAAGCTTTATTCAACTTTTTTTATAATCCATAAAACATGACTTCATATTTTTCGTATTCAAGGTTTACTGTCATTGTAATTCAAATTCACTTATTTTGAGTAAAATATTTATATGGTAATTCATATTCAAAATGATATTTAAAATTTCAAATCCTGTACCATTTCTTTTTCAAAACCTCTTCGTTTGGGTACCATTCAAATCTAATATGCGTACAGCATATAGCTTACTTATCGACATAATTTTCTAACTAAATTCGTTTTTTGTTCTTGTTTCATCAGACTTAATTTACTCTATACTCGTATGTAGGTACATTTTGTACAGCTATCGTAGCTTATTTGAATTCTTGTTAACAGTTTATTTGTATATATTATGATTTACTTAGAACCAGACTCTAGTTCATATTCATCGGTATCAAGCCTTCAATTGTATCATTTCTTGATTTAACAATGGTTTTTTGAGTTCAATCATTTAGGTACATCTGTAATAACTTTTTCATTTACCAATCCGTATTTAACGTTTCACATTTTAACATCCATTCATTATTGCAAGTTATTCGATTGCATTCTCTTTAACTTTCAATGTCGATATTACAAAATCGAACCTGTCTGACATTTCAGCGTTTATAACAAAAGTAATTCTTACTTCAAAAGTTGTTCTTATCTCAATTCAAATCTTTATATACTATTTTTTAGAATACATCTAGATTTCTAAGGAATTCATGCTGAACCTAATTAAAAGAAGTCGGTTTGATCATCCTAAATTGGTTCGTGTTAATGATTATCTTTCATCATCATCAATCAAATCAATTAATGTTTCAAGTACATAGTTTCACTATCCTACCAAATACGAGTATTTTATTTTATATCTCTCTTTATAGCTGAAAAATCGATGCTGTTTATAATTTGTTTAATCCACTAGGTATTTCATTATTGCTCTTTCCGCTACTATCAAGGAAATATCATTTCTTATTCGTTTCATTACTATCTCTTGTGAATTCTCACTTGCTTAACTTCATTGTTCTACAAAAACAATACCATGTTGATCAAACTTTTCTTTGTTGTTCTTACTATAATAGCCGTTTGTAATCTGTTGATCTGCATCAAATCTATTGTTCTTTTCTCTACGACTACCAATACTCACTTATGTTTGTATAGCTTTAATGTCTTCACAGTATGTTTTTTTAGCAGGTATTAAGAATTTCAATTGTTTTCTTGAAAATTCATATTTTAGCGATATCCTTAATCTGCAAATTATTTTGGTTATACCGCATCGCAAAAATCGTGAAATCATTGAATGCCGTAATTATTGCCGATAGTCTTCTGAATACTGATAAAGGTAAAAACGTATACGTAGGTTTGGTTAAGAGGTCCTAAGGTTCAATAGTAAACTTACGAAGGATACAAACCTACAGCTCATATAAATCATACAAAATATTCCCAATCACTTGTTAATTTCACGACACATGCAAAATTCCAAATTTTAGGCACGAACGAATAGATAATACTTCTAGCAAATGGTTTCTAGCCCATGCAATCAAATTGAAGCCTAAACCGCTGAAATATTCTGAAAGTGTCGATGAAAAGCAAGCTCCGTGGTTATCTTTATTTACTCGTTGGTAAGTACATAATAAAATGACAAGACATCACTACACATCACCCACATGCACTTCACATTGAGAAACTAGAAAACATGGATAGATTTAGAATTTTGAAAACATCCGGCGCAACTTCTATATATTCTGAAAAATCACTCCACATATCTTCACTAAAGGGATTCTCACAAACACTTGGGAAGCTAAGCAGAAACAACTACACTTTGAAAGATAGATTGTGTGCCTAGAGGTGTATGTTAATAAAAAAGATTTCACATAAAATCAACCACAAAAACTAAAGAGCAATCACGTAACTTCAACAAACACTGAATTTTTATTCTACTCATACTAAATTGTCATATATTAATTTCTCCTGAAGTTTGATTTTTGTCTTTGGTGTTATTTAAATGATAGATCAGTTTGCGCGATGGAAGTTCTGCTTCTTTAGTAGCTTGTATTGCCTTTTCTATGTTAAAATCTCTTTCTCTGTTGAAATTTTGCCATCACCAATTCGCAATGTTAACCTATCTAAGATTTTTGCGTGATATCGTGCTCTGACTCTTTTCAAAAGAATATACATCATTACCCTCACTTGAACATCAACAATTTACACTTATATTACATGAACAATCTACACTTAAATTAGTTAACTCTTGGCTAAACTTAGCTATAATCAAATGTATTTAAATAAATGCCGTGATATAATTAATATATTTATTTTAAATCTTATTCTATCCACTTTATCGCTGTGATATTAAAGTGTAGGTCACGTAACCAGTTTTAGTAACGAAACAAGTAAAAAACTGGACTAGCTATTTTGGGTTTAAACAGTTTTTCTTCAGGTTCTTAGTATTTCGCAATTTTATAGTTTCATGTAAAACAACTTAGTTTTATAACAGCCCAGTTTTTAAGACTTTAAACTTGTTTCCTTAAACAGTACTGTATTTTCCTACATGAATATTATTTTGTGATTGCACAAACCTAATAAATTCAACACTTAAATTAGATTCGGTTAACACGAAGCATTATAAATACCAGATCTATTATCAATAAAAATAAATATAAACGTAAATAAAAACGGAGTATCAAAAATATACGCAAAAGCTTTAAGTAAAGCTAAAAACACAGATATTGGTAAAGAAAAGGATAAGGACAACCTCAAGCTTACAATGAATGCAAGACATGAATAAAATGGAGTGCTTAACGAGAAACTAACTTTACGACACACAACATAAACTCGTGATCAGCGTAACCTAACATTCACTGGAGATCGGAATCCTCTCAAGGATTGCTTTGTATTAGTGGCATCGCAATTAGACCTATCTACTAATTCAAATGGAGAGCCAAAGATAGCTACGTCAGTGCAATTGGTGCAACAGTCCCAAGCAACGTTTCTATATATAACTATTGGTAATCACAAAACCCCAAATGCATTTGAAGTGAATAACGAAAGACTCCGAAAGCAGATGCTCAATTTTGTGTCATATATGATGAAGTACAGTATGTTATTTGATCAAGCAAACTTCTATATATTAATAACGAACAACCAGCGCCTAATTCTTGATTTCTATACAATTGTTAGTGATAATATTATGCTTATTATTTAAAACCAGAATGAATATTAAGAAATTGATTATGGTTTATGTATGTACAATCATGGCAAAACTACATATGATTCAGTATACTTATCTGATTGATTTAATAACTGGGGTCCTAATAATGTTGAAAATAAATAAGATCCATGAACTTTAATAATGTGTAATGTAAACAATGTCAGTCGTCAATTATAAATTGGCAAATCAATTATAAGTATTAATAAACGTAAACATAACGCACTAGAATATAATAATTGAGGTAAATTCTAATAACTGCGCAATTAATTGGGTCACCACATCCTTGCATTAATTAATAAAATTGGTTAATAACAAACAAAATTATCATCATCAGCACCGACAATATTTAACAAAACATACATGTAAATATATATTATTTAATTATATCGCCGGAAAATTCCTGTGTTATTCTAAAAAAGTTCCGACTTACAATAAATTTATAATATTCTTAAATAGGTAAGCGTAAGTTATGTTCCGAAACGAACAGAGATTGCCAATCATAGAAAAAAAGTAAAAAAAAGATAAATACTTCAATTCAATTTTGTGAAGTAATATAAGTTAAATATTAACCTTCTTGGAGTTCAACGCAACACCGTTCCTGACGTATGTGTATCAAATGTTGGAAAAAAACCATATGGACGCCCTGCATAATTGATCAAAAACGCTTTAAATATAACAATTGTTCCTCCTTGATTATAATTTTAACTTAGAAATAAGTTTTTATGTATAGCTGTTATTTTATACCGAATGTAAGTACCAATTGTTTTCAAATTTTTGCTGTTTCGGCATCAAATTTGATCTAATAAAACCGTTTGAACTATAGTTACATTTGAAACCACCCTTTGTTTTCAAGTCGTCTCCTGTATTTGTCAGCTCTATTGAATTTGTATCTATTTTTATGTAAAAGGATACAAACCATACACTGACGCCCCCTGATCCTTAGCTTAGCGAGGTTGTTTCAAACTTTTCGCGCACATTAAAACACACACACTCACACGTCTTTCAGACTGAAGCAGTTCTAAACGACGGATTCTGCTAAAGAACGTTATAAATCCTAACAAGAGTTCACATGATTGTAAGTTCCCACACAGTTAGTATCATAACGTGTCACCGTGTTTCATAATACACACTTTTAGTTTCGCCGCCCGAACCTGTCCTATCGTCCTACAGTTTTCTACGCATTGACGTTATTTTGAAACCACAACTGGAATCTAATCCAACCAATCAACTCAATCAACTAGCAATCAATTTAGTCCTAACAATTCGTCCTTCGTCTTAAGATCGTCTTCGTCTTTGTAAGTTCGTTATTAGTTAATTAGAGCTTTAGGAGCAACCGATGCCAGTTCAGCTGTTATAAGAATACACATACACAAACCAAAACTCGTCGAACGTCAAGCTGGCTAAAAGATAAAAAGTTCACATCATCGAATCCAAATTAATGCTAGACTTTTCGCGCATTAGGTTAGCTAGTATAATACCACAACAGGATTCTACGCAATATTTTTCAAATCATAGATGCGACTTTAAAAAAAAAAACATAACGATAACCTACAGTGTTCTACGCTGCGATGTAATTTTAAAACCAAAACGGCCTATCCTACAGTGTTCTACGACGCGATGTAATTTTAAAACCAAAACGGGATTTTCCCAAACATTTTTCAAATCATAAAAATCATTTCCGTATGTTTCCGTGCCTTTAAAGAAATAACGGTGAAGTTTTGCCGTCCATACCTATCCTACAGTTTGCTACACAACGAGGTTATTTTGAAGCCACAATGAGCTTTCTCGCAATTTATATGTTTCAAAACAAAGATATATTTTCCGTAAGTTCCGACATTTTAAAAACATAACACTAGTCTGGCACTAATTTACTTTCTCCGTTCCGATCTATCCTACAGTTTTCTAAACAACTACGTTATTTTAAAACTAACACCTGAATTACTCATAAAACTAGGAAGGTCTAGCTAGTATAAAGGTAAAAAAGAAAACTAATATTAGGCAAAAAACTGAGGTATCAGATTTTTCGTACCTTAGAAACGCTGGCCTGAAACGAAATATTCTACGCAATTACGTTATTTTGAAACCACAACGGTATTCTTCGTAAATATTTTTCAACACTTAGATATAATTTCGGTATGTTACGACGTTTTAAAAACTTAACGCTAGGTCTGAAACCACTTTTAGTTTCACCGTCCGACCTATCTTACAGTTTTATACGCAGCGATGTAATTTTTCCTAAACATTTTTGAAATCATATATCATTTTCGTTTTGTTGTCCGTACCAATCCTTCACGAATTCATTTTGATACTATAATCTAAATTCCTAAATAATATTTAATCATAACAATAAGTTTCTTTAAAAGATCGTAAGTTCCTACCTACTTATAATAACATTACGTTCAACCGTACTTACACACCTAAAGTTTTAGATAAAGCTAACATTTAGCTTATAACTATAACATATTATAAACTCTAGCTTCGTCCGTACCTATTCTACAGTTTTCAACGTAACCATGTAATTTGGAAACCACAACTGGATTCTTCCTACACACTGTTTAATAAGTACTAACAAAAACAACTTCTTCAAAAAGATTGTAAGGTCCTATAGCATTACGTGTTAATATCTTAAATCTTTGCTAAAAATAATCACTTAAAAAAAATGTAAACAATAACAAAACAAGTCTTCGTGCGATGAGATTAATCCTATCACGCCTAGAAACTAACCGAAACTCCTGCTTCAGCTCGACGAGAACAACTAATCCGCAGTTTCAGACTTTTCACGCACTACGAAATGCTAATGTGAAACAGCTTTCAGCTGAAATAAAAAATAAGAAAGAAATAGTCAAAAAGAATAATCTTATCTCACATAAGCTCTTCGAAGGCTTAAAAGATAGAAAGCTAACGTTGAGCAAAACCTTTTCGCGTAGTCTTCTCTATGTGTACCTTTAAATAGTGTATTTGAAATAAATGGATTCGGATCCGAAACCACTTCATCTGTGTTATAACGTCATTTTGACACCACAACGGGATTCTACGCAATATTTTTCTAATCATAGATATCATAATCGAAAGTCCCAACGTTTTAAAAACGTAACGTTAGTCTGAAATCACTTTTAGTTTCTCCGTCCGTATCTATCCTACAGTTTTCTACACAACGACGTCATTTGGAACCATAACCTGAATTCCTAAACACAATTTAATCTTTGCGAAGGTCTAGCTGGCATCAAAGTATAAAAACTACTAGCATCGGGAAAAAAGGAGGTATTAAACTTTTCGCGCATATGAAACGTAAGTCTGATCCATATTTTCCACGCAACGACGTAATTCTGAAACCACAACGCGATGATTCGCAAATATTTTTCAAATAATAGAATATATAGATATCATTTCCGTAAGACCCGACTTTTATAAAAAGATAACATTACTTAATAGTACACAACGTCAATTGCATTATTGAGATGACCTTTACCCGCATTGCATTTTTTAAATACATATTCAGCTTTATTACATCTCTCAAAGCTCTAGCTTTAACAAAGTCACGAACCTATTTTATAGATAAGCTTCAGCGCTTATTCAACAGTTTCATTTTAAACTTCTTAAACCTACCTAAGTACATTTCCATTTGTTCTTGTTTAAACGTACTTACCTACCTCGTCGCCATTTTGATATAACGGGATTTATCTAAAGACCTTTCTAATCCTAACAATAAGTACAATGGCTTTGTTACGATTCTAACGGCTCTACCTCAATACTATAAAGATCGTTTTTTTTCCTTCTCCCAATAATATTCATAGATATCTATTGACTGAGAAAACGTTAGGCTCAATAATAAAATCAGTACTTCTAATAGGAGTCTAAAATGAGACATCGACCTATCACTATTCGTCAGTGTTTATTTTTTTGATCCATGTTAAATTACTTTGTTAACCTAGATAGTGTATGAATTTTCGAAATTATTCCGTTTATCTTCTTATTCTATCTTTTGTACTTCCACGTCACTTCAGGATCACATTGGGATCCATCTTAAACTATTTTCTAAACCTATTCCTGTCTCCGCAAAATCCATACTAAACACTTTCCTAAACCTAGTTGTACATTTGTTGCAGGTAAGTATTGATTTAAAAAAATATTCTGGTTGCGGTCTAGCTGTTTTACCGACCTACATCAACATCTTTTGAAAAGAGGTTTTACTACGGTGTTTCTTTTAATAATATGGCCGAATTTTCGAAATCATTCCGACTGTCTTCTTCTACTTTGACGTCATTTCGAGATCACATCGGGATCCATCACAGATTATTTGCAAATCTACTCTCCTCTCCGCAAAATCCGTACGAAACTCTTTTGTAATCCTAGGTAATGATACCTTTTTCGCAGGTAAGTATTGATTCTGGTTGGGGCCCAGCTGTTTTACCGACCTACGGCAACAAAGTAGTTTTATTATAGTGTTTTCTTTCTAATATGTCCGACCTAAAGTATGCCCGAATTTTCGAAATCATTCCCTCTATCTTCTTATTCAATCTTTTCTATTTCCACGTTATTTCGAGATCCATCTCAAATTATTTTATAAACCTATTCCTCACTACATAAAATCCGCACGAAACGGTTTCGTATTCCTAATGGTACCTTTGTGTCGCAGGTAAGTATTGATTTAAAAGTAATTCTGGTTGCAGCCCAGCTGTTTTACCGACCTACGTCAACATATCGATTGAAAACTGCGCGCCACGCCCTTTGTCGAAGATTTTAAACTTTTGTCAGAATACACAAACATGTTCACAATAAAATAAAATTGTACACGTGTTTCTATACTTTTGAGAATGTACAGGTTAAATAATTATTTCTAAATTCAAATTTTAATGTACCTACGAGTCATACAGGTTAATAATTAATTATTTGTAAATTCACATTATATTATGCGAGTAATACACGTTTTATACATTGTAATACATAAAAATGTTCAAATTCACATTAAAATATTTAAAGCTGTTCCGCAAGGAAAACAGCAATGATCAAAGATTTTTTCTAAACGTCGTTTTAATTAATTTGTGATTGGGTTAATTTTAATGCTGATATATTTAAAATTAAAAACCTATAATCGATATAAAATATTAGGTATCTAGATAGTTAGGTAATTAGGTAGATACATAAGCCCTAGAGACAATAAAGTCTTTACAGTTCACATATTTATAAATGCACATTTAACTCGGTAAAATTCCATTTACAGTGTATCCGTAAAAGTAATTGAAAACGTGATAAGATAAGAGGATTAATTGCAAAATTAACTTAATCTTAATTTATTTGAACCGAATATTGCCGCAATTTGCGTAATACATCTTCCTACTTAGATAATACCATTATTCGTTTTATGTCTTATTTTCAGAACACCATCCGTCAATTTGTACTTCCATTTTTATTAATAAATGTATAACCGCTTTATTTTAATTATTACAATTATAATTAATTAGCTAAATTTATATGTGTTCGTTTTTATAAATAATGTAGAGATTCTCATTTATCCTTCTCGACAAAAGGGTCGAAACCGAAAAATATCAGCAATAATCAAGCAAGGATATTTTAGCAAATTCCAGCAGAAACTGAAACCGTATTAAAATTATTATAGTTTCTGTTGAAACCGAATTATCCTTAGATAATATACCTAATTAATTTATAGACATGGAAAATTCCATTATCATGCCATATGCTAAAACAAATATCAGCTGGCATATAGTTGATAAGCGATTAAATAACATTCACAACAAACAAACGAATTGAAGGTCAAATAAGTCGCCATTTTAGACTTCTTTGTCGGCAAATATAAAACACCGGTTTTAACTGATCCTACACCGAAATATCCGTAAAACACTTATATTATTCATCTAAAACGTAAAATAAACACCACATCTGAAGGAATTGGAACGAAAACAATAATAAAGAATCTAACACAACCACATCATGGCGTTCTGTGACGCAATTTCAAAGAAAACCAATTCCTGCCAATATTATGCAAAACTTTATCGAACAAAAACAAAAATATAATAAAATAATACCTTACCTTACATCTTATCCTTAAAAAAACGTCTTCCCCTGCTTAAACAATCAAAAATAAGAGGATCTACGCAGTACTCGTCAACCGGGCGATGACTCCGCCATTTTATGCGCTAACGGGACTTGCCACCTCTTTAGCTATACTCTGTACTATAATATACATTTTTAAAACTATTATGATACTCGGTATGTGCCTACATTTTAAAGGGCCTGACTGGTCCTACCACTACTCAATCCTAAAATACATGGTTTAAACCGAACCTCACCACTAGACTTGGAAAAGGTATCTCAAAGAAACCCCCCCGCGTTTCAGTTTATATAGCCATTGCGTCAGAAGCAGTCCCCCTCAGCCCACTCTACTATACGGACAAGTTTGAAAGGCCCCATAACACCGTGCCGGTCCGTGGGAACAAACAAACATTCTGAATAGCCGAGTAACTGTTCTAGAATGTTCTTTGCCGCATAGTAAGAGATGGCATCTCGAGAAGAAACGAGATGCCGATATATATTGATTTTATTTGCCTGAAGAATCATCTGCAGAGCCCGCATGAGTGAATGAGAAAGATGATAGATATTATGAGATGGCAATACACTTTGGAATCTTCCAGAATCCATACACCCAGCCGGTGTGGCCAATGTTCTTTCTTAACTTCCCTTAGTGGAAAATTTTATGATGGCCATGGATTATGTTTGCTTATGTTTCTCATATAAACTTTTATACAAACATTTCAGGGGGGTAACTAACAGAAAGGTTCACTATTAATTATATGCTACTAATTCATTATTAATATTTAACCAAAAACTGAAGACATTTAAAAAGAAGAACGGATAATCTTGAATTAAATAGGCTAAATTGGCTACTTATGTAGTTTAGTTAACTGAAATCTGTTTCTTGATAGGTACGTTAATTAATAGTGACTATTACAAGAAAGTAATAGGTACAAAATTTTTTTTGCATCTGAATTATTTCAAATTATGTCACGGGGCCTACCCCCGGGGCTAGATCTTTCTAATTCCGTAGCGTAGACTTATAGAACTCTGGAAAGGGAATATTGCCATAAATATCACATGGGATACCCAACTACCTAGCTAGGGTGCTGCTGCTACCTGCTATTATGTTAAAATAATCCTTATCCCAAAGCAGTATTATATTATCTGTGCCCAAAGGTACTTAACCAAACTTTTGTATGTAATTACTCGTAAAAAGTAGGATTTTTTTTTAATGTTTCAAAATCACAAAATAATGAAACTGCATAATTATAACAAAATAATAATTAATAAAGGAAATAGTTACATATGAGGGCTGGTTCGAGACGGCGTAGGACGAGAATATCTGGAAGGACTTTGGGGAGGCATTTGCCTAGCAGTGGAACAGCAACGAGTAGGAAACAAAGTAGAATTATAAATCTTACACACACTTTAACCAATTACATACATACCTATATAATCAAGTAAGAAAATACATAATTTACCTTCACTATGAAATTGTTTTATAATACATATTTACTTCATAAGCAGTTAATTATTCCACATAAAAGTACCTAATGCCATAATGTAATTTAACACTATCCCACCATAACATAGAACAACAACTAAATAAAAATTTATGTAAAAAAAAAACTTTTTACAATATATTTCGTATTCCTCTCAGCAAACCTTTTCATTTAAAGCCTAAAGAATAATATTACACGGTGCATAAAAAATAACTGGACCACCATCTTTGGGAGTCCGGAGGATTTAGAATGATGTCACAAGATTCAGTTACAAGTTTTGACCTATACATACTAGTGGTCAAACGTGAGTCTATCGTTAAATAATAAAAATAAAACAACTTACGAAAAGAGTTAAATAAAAGCTTGTAAAAACACGAACAAATAATTAAGCATCGTAATTTTAACACTATTTTAATACGGTTTACCACATTAACAGGGACTTTTTATCCGCTGGTATTACTATTTATTGCTTACTCACTCTTAATGACATCATTCTATCTCTTTCTCGAACGCTGATTGGTTGGCAAGAATAAAACTTCAAGAAAATTCTTTCACGGAATGAATATGATTGGTGCAGCGAGCACGTTCTAGATTGTTCTCGAACGCTATTGGCTCCATATATATAGGGATGACGAGCGCGGCAAGGCATCCAGTATTTGAAAACACAAACAAGCGAGTAGAACTCAAGAAGCGGTAATACTCCCAAACAAAGTTTACGCAGTGAAGTGAAGAAAATTAAAGCAAGTGAATATTATCGTCGAGTGTATTTTTCAAGTGCTACAAGAAGAAGAACATACACGAAAAAATGCCAGCTATCGGAATTGATCTTGGTACAACCTACTCCTGCGTTGGAGTATGGCAGCACGGGAATGTGGAAATCATCGCCAACGACCAGGGCAACCGAACCACTCCATCATACGTCGCTTTCACAGACACAGAGCGGCTCATTGGCGATGCAGCGAAGAACCAGGTAGCCCTCAACCCCAACAACACAGTTTTTGATGCGAAGCGACTCATCGGCCGCAAGTTTGACGACCCGAAGATTCAACAGGACATGCAACACTGGCCCTTCAGAGTTGTCAACGACTGTGGCAAGCCAAAGATTCAAGTTGATTTTAAGGGCGAAAAGAAAACATTTGCACCGGAGGAGATCAGCAGTATGGTGCTGACGAAAATGAAGGAGACTGCTGAAGCATACCTCGGCACTACAGTACGAGATGCTGTCGTCACAGTCCCGGCTTATTTTAACGACTCACAGCGTCAGGCCACCAAGGACGCCGGAGCCATCGCCGGTCTGAACGTGCTGAGGATCATCAACGAGCCAACAGCCGCAGCCCTCGCCTACGGACTAGACAAGAATCTTAAAGGCGAACGTAATGTGCTCATCTTCGACTTGGGTGGTGGCACTTTCGACGTCTCCATCCTGACCATCGACGAAGGCTCTCTATTTGAAGTAAGAGCGACTGCTGGTGACACACATCTTGGAGGTGAGGACTTCGACAACAGACTCGTCAACTTCCTCGTCGACGAGTTCAAGCGCAAGTACAAGAAGGATATGAAAAACCACTCCCGCGCCCTACGAAGATTGCGCACAGCCGCTGAACGCGCCAAGCGCACATTGTCTTCAAGCACAGAAGCCACCATCGAAATCGATGCGCTGCATGAAGGCATTGACTTCTACACGCGAGTGTCTCGTGCACGTTTCGAAGAGCTGAATGCAGACCTGTTCCGTGGCACCTTGGAACCAGTTGAAAAAGCTCTCAAAGACGCGAAACTAGACAAGAGCTCCATTCACGACGTTGTACTTGTCGGAGGCTCCACTCGCATCCCGAAGGTCCAGAGCATGCTGCAGAACTTCTTCTGTGGTAAGCAGCTGAACCTGTCCATCAACCCAGATGAGGCAGTTGCTTACGGAGCGGCAGTGCAGGCAGCTATACTGAGCGGTGAGCAGCATTCCAAGATCCAAGATGTGCTTTTAGTAGATGTGGCACCACTATCACTTGGCATCGAAACAGCCGGCGGAGTCATGACTAAGATCGTTGAGCGCAACGCTAAGATCCCTTGCAAGCAGTCGCAGACATTCACCACCTACTCGGACAACCAACCAGCTGTCACCATTCAAGTGTATGAAGGCGAGCGTGCTATGACGAAGGACAACAACCTGCTCGGTCGTTTCGACCTGACTGGAATCCCACCAGCGCCTCGTGGTGTTCCTAAGATCGATGTCACCTTTGACCTAGACGCAAACGGCATCCTGAACGTATCTGCCAAGGAAAACAGCACCGGCCGCAGCAAGAACATAGTCATCAAGAACGACAAAGGCCGTCTTTCACAGGCCGAAATTGACCGCATGTTATCAGAAGCCGAGCGCTACAAGGAAGAGGACGAACGCCAGCGAGAGCGAGTATCAGTTCGCAACCAGTTCGAGTCTTACATCTTTAGCGTAAAACAAGCGCTTGACGATGCTGGTGAGAAGCTGAGCGAACAAGACAAGCAGCAAGCACGAAGCCAGTGCGATGAAGCGTTGAAGTGGCTTGATAACAACACGCTTGCTGAAAAGGATGAGTACGAACATAGATTGAAGGAGCTACAACGTGCTTGCTCGCCCATCATGAGCAAGATGCACGGAGCCGGCGCTGCTGATGCGGGAATGGGTCAACAACAGTACGGACAGCAAGCGAATACTGGACCCACTGTTGAGGAAGTCGACTAAAGAGCAAATAAAACAGTGAAATTAACTCTAGTAATTAAGTTCCTACTGTCTTAGAAGTCAGTGAAAATCATACCTGATCTCTAGTCCCTCCGACTTGCATTTTTCCATATTGTGAAAGTGCTTCATCATCATCATCATCATCCTATAGTAAGATAAATTATTGTAATTTTAATATATTATATTGTAAGATAAATTATTGTAATTTTAAGTTATGTCGATCATGTGCTGACACAAATAAAAAATATGTAAATGAAAACTTTTGTCTTTTACTTCTTTTGTATTTTACCTGTATATTCGTACCAAACTCCTTTGTTCAAACGAGTAACACAGAAATGGGTACAAAAATCTCTCTTCATTATTACACAATTACACAAAACATTATAGCTAAACACTGGTTTGTTCATTGGTTCATTAGTAATCAACACAACACAAACACATGGTCGCACTGTGCGTTCAATTTCATTTCGGTGGGCATCGAACCTCAGTCATGTTGGTTTGAGATGACGGAGGTATTTGGTTGAAGGAAATTAGAGATCTAACATTACTCTTTATTTTAAAACATCTTGACATCCAATACAGCAAAACAAATATACTCATAACCATTAAAAAAACAAATACTAACACACAACAATATTCTTATACCACACTAATATTATAAATATGAAAGTTTGTGTGTTTGTTACTTCATCACGCTCAAAGGGCTGGACGGATCTACATAAAATTATGCACAGAGATAGATTATAGTTAGGAATAGCACATAGCGGTATAATAAGGGTATAATGTTCCCTCGGATAAGAAAACAATTTTCACTCGGGCGAACCCGCTGGCAGAAGGTCTATATACCAATATTATAAAAAGGAAAGATTTTTTTGTTTGTGTGTTTGTTTGTTTGTTTGAACCGAATAGACTCCGAAACGACTGAACCGATTTTAAAAATTCTTTCACCTATGGAAAGCTACATTAAAGTAACATAAGCTATAAATTATTTTCAAAAAAATTAGAGAACCTTATGAAAATTGCAATAATGTAACCCAAAGTAGCAAAATTTTGCCTATAAAATCCATTATTTAGTAGTGGCAAGGTTGGTGGTTAGGTAGGTGGGTAGATAGGTAGGTAGAGTAGATAGGTAGGTAGGGTAAATAGGTAGGTAGATAGCCAGTTGACGGTAGTGAAGCCGCAGGGGGTCAGCTATAATATTATAAAGTCAAAAGTTTGTATGTTTTTGCGCAATAATGGCTCTTCGAAAAAGAAGTTTTCGAGTTTTCAACGGATTTTTTAAATAAGTGCTTTTGACAAACAGCGAGTGATTAGCAAACGATTGCGTAGGACCTACCATACCTACACTGTAGGTTATGGCGACTTTTATGATATAAAGATTTTGATCGCGCGATAATTGCTGATTTTTGTTACTTACGTAATAAGGCTACCGGAATTGAAATATCAAATAGAAAAAAAACCAAAAACACTGCTTGACCCAGGAATCGTATCCAGGACCTCATGCTCAACAATAGTCCAACCTACTTTTTACTCAAGTACCTACTAAAAACCTTAGCGCAATTCTAACAAAACATACAGGCAGCACCTAGCATTGATACTCATTTCTTCTAAAATTTTATGTAACAATTTTAATTTCTTTTTTTTTCGTATTTATTAATATGCCATATAACAAACCGATCTTAATTTACTTTAAACGTATCTCATAATTAAATTAATTTTGCGAGTTGCCTCGTAATAGCAGCAGGGTCCAATTGACAACTTGACAGCTATAAACTATTAGATAGTGAACTTGGAACGTTGACTCCTTCGATGTTGACTCATAAAATATTAGCCAATGGCGTTAACATAATTGATGGTCTACAAACTATACATGAGCTAACGCAGTCACATGCATTGTTAAGATATTAGCTAGTGTGCCGAGCGAGTATATACTGCAATAGTCGCAGCAGCTGGGTTGGCATTTTAGTAGTTAATTACTACAAAATTGCTCTTAAGGGACCGCGCCCTGAGAATAACACAAACAAAAATCTTACCAACTTTTTAAATTTTCATTGCACTGCACTGCGTCAGTAATGTAATACCTATTATTTAAAGTAGAACAAATACTGGGTACATATCTTCATCATTCAGATAGGTAATACAGAAATCCCATGAGTTGTTTGACCTACATACTTAGTATCTAATTAATATACAATTTTGAACTACCGTCAAAATAAAAATTGCATCCACTTATTTCAATGATAAACTGGTGTTGTGGCGTCTTAAACTAAGTGGCGTAGACCCAAAGAGCAGGGTAGCGAGGTGTAGGTCCGCCTAGCACATCGACCACACACCCACGCACGCCCGTAGCCGCATTGCAAAATAGCTGCAGCGTAGCCGCGGTGTAGGCTAGAAGTACAGCGTAGCCATAACGTAGCTCCGTGTAGCTGCGTAGCCGCACCGTAGGTCCGCGTAGCAAAATCGCTGCGACGTAGCAGCGTGGCCAAGCCGTAGGCGCGTAGCAACATAGCAACGGTGTAGAAGTGTGACCGCGTCGCATAGGACAGACTCCAGAGTGTCTAGACGCGGCAGAGGCTTGCATAGCACCTCCAATAGTAGCATCGTAGGCTCGTGTAGACTTTAGCGTTAGCATTACTGATACAAATGAAGATTACATCATAAATGACTGAATTGAAAATCTCCTACTAAACGATTCGGTACTGTAAAAACAAAGTGATAAAAAATTGGGTGGAGTGGATGAACGATATTATTGCCTTTGCGGGTATAACCTGGATTAGGCTGGCACAATGACAGATGGGGACAAAAAAAGAGAGACCTATGCCCAGCTGTGGGTGAAGTAGAGCTGTGAAAGATGATGATGATGAAAAAGTTCTTTGTACTCTTGAAACATAAATAAGGGATGCTCAGTTATTTTAATAATTTGCAGTAACGGTTTGTGCACTGACCCAGGACTGAAGAACTACCCAACCAAAAAATCCCAGAATATATTGTTTCGGCACTAAAGAATTAGGAGAGCCAATCCCATCTAAAGTGGGATAGTGCCAGGAAGAAGAAGAATGTTTTGCGTACCATCCAGTGTTGCCAACTCGTCTAAACAAAAACGCGCTGTTAGGTCTTTAATAACCGGCCAAGTGCGAGCTGGCTCGCGCACGAAGGGTTCCTTACCATTATCGCAAAAAACGGCAAAAAAATTACGTTTGTTGTAAGTGGGGACCCACCCCCACTTAGATATTTATTTGATTCTGTTTTTAGTATTTGTTGCTATAGCGGCAACATAAATACATCATCTGTGAAAATTTCAACTGTCTAGCTATCACGGTTCATGAGATACAGCCTGGTGACAGAAAGACAGACGGACCGCCGAGTATTACTAATAGGGTTCCGTTTTTACCCTTTGGTTACGGAACCTTAAAAAGCGCTAGCTTTGGCGCTGAAAGCGATAAGTTGGCAGCACTGATACCATCGCTGGATTGGAATTTAGTGTTATTGTTACCAATAGATGGCGCTACGCTACCATACCAGTCAAGAGTTTAATAATTAATAAATATCTACTTACGTATTATATGTATGGAGTAAATGATGAAATAACGATTTTAAACGAAGCTTGAATTGATAAAGCTTCATCAAAAGATTGTCTTGCCTTTAACTGGGACAAGGACCGATCGATTTAAAAGTAAAGATAAAAATATTTGCCCATTTGTTCCATTCTATTCTATATTTTTTATGGCAAACAAAGCTGATGTCGACTATTCTGCCAATATCTAAAGTTAAAAGGAAGAGCAAGAATGTTTTATTAAAAATTTAAAAACAGGTACTGTCGATAACATTAAATTCACAAAATCGAACACACAATCCGTTCTACGCTACATATTGGCAAATTTGGAAAACCATAGAAGAAGCCATAGACTAGACAGACGTTTGACATTGACAGTGACAGTTGACATACAACAAAGACTTCGTTTTACATTCTTTCTCGCAGCTGTAATTTATTTTATCGCGATAAACGGAGGAAGTGTAATCAGTGTTTGGTGCTCGTGGTCGTAGTATTGTTACGTGTGTGATCATTAAAAATTAAATGCTGATTAATAATTAAATCGTTAGGCATAAATTGCGGAAATGGCGCCGAATTTTAGTAAATTTACCTCACGGACTGACGTGAAAATTGCGTTAGCAGCTTCTGCTGCGTTAAGTGCCTGGGTAATCAGGAATTCTCTGAAGTCAAGGTTAGTTAATACTTTACACCTACATAGAATACGTACTTAATTATTAATTGGCCAATATATATGACGAAGATAAACAGAAATGTTGATAATAAACCATTCAAAAACTATTTACTTTTAAAAAGTTCATTCGAGTTGGCTGAATGTAAGGCACAGGCAGTATCAACTAGTAATTCAAAAATATTTTGTATTTCTATTAGTGAATAAATTCAAAAAATTTAAACTTTTAGAGATTCAGTCTCACTGTTTCATCAGCAGAAGAGTGGAGTGGAAATTTTTGAAAGTGTTATTGCTTCTCAACAATTACTTAAAGCCAGTAAAAGTTTGAGTACTTTTATTTAATTTAAAAACATTCCCGTCCCTGATTCACACAATTCTAATACAACAAAACTTAGAACAATTTAATTTTCGTCCTAAGAACTAAGGCTTCCTAAAATTGAAAAGTATATGATTTTAATAGTTCAAAAATAGAGACTAATTTATTATTTCTACAGTCATTAGCAATGAAATAATTGATTACTTTCAGCAAACACAAAAATGTCAAATCAGGCAAGCTATCACCAGAAGAACAGATACAATACATGATAAAAGAGAGAAACAAAAAGGGTCCTAAAGCACAAGTCGATGCACGGTTCATAGCGGAACTGAAGACACTATGGAGGATCATGATGCCTTCGATGTGGTCAAAGGAGAGCGGCTTCATGGCACTCATTGCTATCTCATTGATCTCACGGTCCATGTGTGACCTGTGGTTGATCCAACACACTACATTGATAGAAGGGTGAGTTTTATTTTTATTTAATTCTTCAAGTGTGTATAGTAGTCCCTGTGGATCTTTGTGTCTCAGAGGCCTTAATGCTTCTTACTCATACTCAATCCCCCATTTACATAAACATCAATTTGTATTGAAATTAGATTATCTTGGCCATGGAAAGAAGAAACCTCTTTTTTGTATACAATTGGATCTAAGAGATTCGTTACAAGTGAGTACTTTAAAAACTCGGAATAAGCACATTGAAGTTGGCTCTGTGAACCATTATGCAAGACACAGTTTGTCAAGTATACTGCATACAGTAAGCAAGATAGGAAGATGCAACAAATGTAAGCAAGTGAAAGAGGCAGTTATACAATGCTATCTACTACTTCAACATTGATACAACAATAGCAACTGTGCAGGGACTTGCAGCCAACTTCCGAGACATAGATCCGCTGTGACTACTATAATACAAGGTATAATGGAAAGTTGTGGTCATACTTCAAACACTTTTAACATATTTTTTTGGAAACTGTGTATGACTTCCTTGGAGACAGTTATTTATTTATATGGGCAGAAGCAATTTTAAATTATGACCCGACCTTTCTGCTACACCCTGCATTATATGATTTTATCTACATTCAATATCTAATTTTCATAAAAACATGCAACAAACTGATTTAACAAACACAACCGAAACAAAAAAAAAAATTGCCACAAACATTTTCCATTAGTATGCTTCTAAAATATTCCTCACTTTACTTTGCATTTGAATATTATATAAATAATACAACTATGTTACAATGAGCAAGTATAAAACCAAATGCTAAATTACTTCTTCAATATAGTAGTATTACTGCATTCTATTGGCAATCAATAAATGCTCACTTGTATATTTCCACAATCAATTCCTGTTTGAAAACAATACAGATGCAATGCTTTTATGAAACAAAAGATAAACAATGCTACAAATCCCTTATATAACAGCTAAGAAGCAGAATTGTTTTGTATTGAATTTGACCAAATGAAAATAAATAAATACATAATCAGATGTAATTCCACTTCTTACAGAATGTCATAATAAATACTTTCTCTATTATATACTAAAACCAAACTATCAATAAAAATAACCCATAAAATATTACAGAAACACACAGACATTTGTTTGAACGCGCTAATCTCAGAAACTACTGGTTGGAATTGAAAAATTCTTTTTGTGTTGGATAGCCCATTTATTGAGGAAGGTTATAGGCTATATAACATCACGCTACGACCAATAGGAGCGGAGGAGAGAAAACGGGAAAATATATTGCTTTTTGAGAGTTTCCGTTGCGTGCGCTGCGTATACGGTTTAGATGGGTAGGTAGGTAGCCAGTTGACGGGAGCGAAGCCGCGTGGGAAATCTAGTAATTTTATAAAGCTGAAGAGTTTGTTTGTTTAAAGGCGCTAATCTCAGGAACTACTGGTTGGAATTGAAAAATTCTTTTTGTGTTGGATAGTCCATTTATCGAGGAAGGTTATAGGCTATATAACATAACGCTACGACCAATAGGAGCGGCGCATAAATGAAAAATATTGCAAAAACAGGCATAAATAGTCCTTTTTGAGAGCTTCCGTTGCGTGCGCTGCGTAAGCGGTTAAAGTTACGCAACAATAATATATGTAGTGTAGGTAGGCTACCATTTACCCTACCTACCCTAGCCAGTTGACGGGAGCGAAGCCGCGTGCGACAGCTAGTAATTTATAAAATAATTGATCCTCCAAGGGGATTCGCCCGCGTGAAAAGTTTTTTATCCCAAGGGAACATTATACCGGGATGAAAAGTAGCCTATGTGCTATTCAAGACTGTAATCTATCTTTGTGCCAAATTTCATCCAGATCCATTCAGTAGTTTTTGTGTGAAACTCACAAATGTTCGTCTTTTTAATATTAGTAGGATATATTTACTAGAACCATTTAAAAAAACTTTTAAATCATCTCAGCAACAGTTGGATGATAAATGATTATGTTGAAAAACAATAAGAAAACATTAGACATGACAGTTTCTAATGTATGTTGTTTAGACATATTGAAAGAATGTGACAAGTGTTTTGTACAGAAACAACAAAGGTTCAAGGAAGTCTATGGTTAGTCATCAATAAACGCGATGTTGTGACTAGGTAGTCTAGTATAATACCTCCTTATTATACAATGCGAAATAAAGACGCTTTGTCTTTTTTTATTGGACTAATATACTGAACAGATTTAGAGATGATTTTAGAATTATCTCGGTACCTTAAATAGATAAGTATCCCGTTGGTTATGCTATAGGATCCATCCCTTCTTCATTGAGGCATAAGA
Organism: Orthosia gracilis; assembly: GCA_947562075.1. Taxonomy (NCBI): domain Eukaryota; kingdom Metazoa; phylum Arthropoda; class Insecta; order Lepidoptera; family Noctuidae; genus Orthosia; species Orthosia gracilis. The sequence continues at coordinate 28,946,019 of OX387270.1, read as the reverse complement.
TAAGTCTATGGCTCTTAGCAATATTGTAGTTCTTTTTTAAATATTTGTCATGAAATCAGTGCATCCAGAGATTAGATTTGCCTCCCTTTTTTATAAGCTGCATTGTCGTACTCCTGGGGATAGATCTCCTCCCAGTCCATCCATTTCTCTCGGTATAGTGCCTCTCTCTCTCCTATAAACAACAAAAAAAAAACCGACTTCAAAAGCAAAACACTAAAAAGAGCTAACTAACTTTCGTTTCGGCAATCAGTGTCTTAGGTACCTCTTGTTTTTATCGTTTTGCGACACCGACTTCCAAAACGAATGTTATTTAGCTCTTTTTAGTGTTTTCGTTTGAAGTCGGTTTATTTTATTGTGAAAAAGTTTTTATTTCTCTCTTTTTAGTTTTACTACACCATCAATAAAAATTAGCAAGTTCTTTAGAAAGGAACCTTACGGATTGACAAAATACCCTTAATATCTCATTTACCCATTCGTGCTGTTTGTCGCTAAGGATAGATAGATAAAACATTTATTTTAGTGCACACAAATGGCCTGTCAGCACAACACACAAAATCACAATTAAATAAAGAGTTCGTTTTTCATAATTATCTTGAAAACTGCTGGACCGATTTTTATGAAACTTGCACTATCCCCAAAGTTGAGAGATACCCAATCCAATACAAAAAGATTGATCACGATCTGATAAGTAGTTTCGGAGAAATGCGAGTACAAACATACATGTATACAAACAGACATAAACTTATGAAATTTACCCACATAGAGTAACTTGTGAAGCCCACATAGAGAAACATGTGAATATTGTGTAGTTCCAACGATATTACATACGTATACGTATCGAATTGATTACCTACTTTTTTGTAGTCGGTGAAAACAAATCCTCTTTATAATATTAGGGCTAGTTTAGTTACATACAGGTTGAGAGATAGAGACAGCAACAAATGTACCTTTAAAAGTCAGAGAAAGGGAAATACAAAATGTTATGCAAATATTGTGGCCTTTGCAAGTGAGTTTCCTGTATCTACACTGTAGTTGAATGCATGTTAAGTAAACCGTTTCTTGTAAATGTTTAGTTTAGGATGTTTGTTTTTCTGAAAAATATCTTATAGTCAAGTTTAGTTGAAGTAAAAAGCATAATCAGTCTACAGCAGTTCAACGCTGGAAATAGGTCTCTCCAATCACTCACACATTCATCTCGTTTCTTGGCTCGTTCAACTGCACCTATCGTGGGGGTTTCCCAGCCCCATACGTTTGCCGATTCGCATTTTCTACAAAAAAAAACACGAATATCCCAACGATCATCGGTTCTACGGCTGATAAGGTCGGCCCATTGACACTTCACCTTACTTATTCTGCATGTCGACAACCTTTTTTTTTCCGCCGGATCGCCTCATTCCGGTTGGGAGGTATCCAGAGGGATACCAAGCATAGCCTTTTTCTTAGCTACAGAGCGACCTTGAACTGATGGACTGGCCGTATCGTGAGTTTCCGGTTCTTAGCCCCATAAGAAATATAATTGTTTACAGTTAAACTGCACTTGAGATTAGCCGAGTCAACACAGTATAGACGCCTAACGAATATATTATCTGTATTGTATGCAAAGCAATCGGTTTTATTCCAGCTTTGTCAGTGACATTTAGATCATCATTTCACCTTTGCTAGATTTTTAAACGAATTTGTAAATCAAATTATCTGTTAAACTTGGTCGAGCTATGAAAATTATAGTGATTTAGGTACCTACCTACTTCGTCGTGTATTTTGGTATATTATGGATCCGGCCTTCACGTTTTTCTGGTACAAAAAAAAGGTATGGAGCACTAATGACTACCTAATCAGATTCACCAAACCAAATTTTTTAGTGTTGTAACGACAAAGGTCTGTAATTTCATTATTTATGAACAGATATTCGTTATCTATTTAATTGCGTGTGCCTTCGACTGGTCCGTTCATAAAAGCAGTGTTCTTTCAGCAACTGCCACATCAAGCCACACATTGCCCAAAATATTGTTTTCTGCTTCACCCAAAAGTGCGTCTCGAAAGTCTCGTCAACAATTCTCCCAGTTAAATTGGGCACGTTGTATCGTATGATGCTAACGTTACGTCATATGATCTTGGCGTATTTATAAGAAACCGGATTTTAGTGATCGTATTTGATTTGAGAATAACCGGCTGCATACGAACAAATTATTTCCTTATAGTTAATATGCGAATATCATGTGATCTGAGAAAGGTAAGTACTTAATGCAGTTTGAAAGTAGTTTATGTAGAATTGAAACCTGCCCATGGAATTAACTCCAAAATTATCTCGAAGTAAACAATACCAAATGCTGAAAAATCTGTCGTAGGTTTACGGCCATGCGGCTATTCCCTGTTTGTCCAATATCCTGTTGCCTTGTGCACGAAGTATGAGCAAAAGTCATCATCTATTATTTTAGCCATAGCGGTTCTGAAAAGCGTCAGTAGAATAAAGATGACGAATGAATGAATTACTGCCATCTTACGTACACATAATAAACATATTTTCGAATGGTATTAATTTATTCGAAACTCCCGAGACAAACTAGAAAAATGAATTGGCTTTTCATAGCGATGACGATCTCAACTTTTGATAAATTATAGAAAACGAAAATTTACTAACTTTAACAGCAAACAAGCTACCGATTACATTGACTGATGAATTAATTACTTAATGGTGTCAGCAAACTAGCAAAGTCAACGCATATAATTTCAATATTGTCTGTAAACCTTTCAAGGTTTAATCCTATCAAAACTGATCGAGGTTACATCTTAATATTAGTAGGTGAGCATAATATATATAAAATAATGTACTTATATATAGTTAAACAACAGTTATGTAAAAAAACGTGTTTTGGAATTTAGGCTGCCCAACGAATATTATTATGTAAGATAAAGACATATACTGGGTCAAATAAATTTCGTAAGTGAAACTCTGCATACATGACGGTATCGAGAAAAAATCTTAAAATTTTGCTTTCAGGTAACTCTGACCACCTGACTATGGGGTCAATGACCGCTAGGAGTGTCGTCACTTGAAATTAAAACAAAAAGTCACGCCTAAATTCCCTGAAGCCTTAGGGCAAATGTGTCGACAGTCCATTTTGTGCCGGGTTGAACCACAGACATAAATCTAACTAGATAACGCAAGTCCCTCCATCTGTATGAAAACCAAGCGTGCCACGCACTGTCACGCAGTTTGGAAGGTTTATGATGCATGTACAAATGTTTGGTCCAAAATAAATTTTGTTTTTTACTTTTCACAAAAATATATATATATATATATACTTACTGTTATATACTGGCCACCTAGAATTCAGACCTGTCATGTTGAAGATGTGTGACATTCATCTTGTATAACATAGAAAATTATAGATTTCTACATAATGAAAATGTGTATTTAATACTTACCACTTAAATAAAACATTTCCAATGCCTCGGTCAACTTTTCTATACATTCTTTACAGCTCAATATGGCATAAAAAGATATTTTTCTAGATTTCGGCGGATTTCCGGTAGCGATAATGCTAAATGAATAGCTCAGATTACGATCATTGATCGTAACTTAACTCCCGTTTTTTGGCATGCGAAGTACATACAATCGCGTCATCTAGTTAGATTTATATCTGTGGGTTGAACGCATCTGAAAATTTTAAATTAAATAAAATAAAAAAAATGGTAAAATAACACGAAATGCTACCTCACAAGTCACAACAAACAAACAAATACAAAGTCACAAAAGAGCAGTGTCAAAGACCACAGATAACACGCGAGGTTTCGTAATGATCCATAGATTATGTAAGCAAGAAATTATGAAATTAATTAAAAATATGAATGAAATAATATTTATTATTGCTATCAAAACATGATTCATTAATAACTGTATCTATATAAGTTTATACTTTAGAGAAATTCATGAAGTCTTTCTTTTTTAAAAGTATCGATTAGTTCAAATACGAAGCAGTCACTATTATCGAAAACCAAACGTCACATAGTTAGGTGATTGAAATGATGGTGAAACGAAATTTGATTTAGGGGCCAGTTTGGGGGAGCTTTGAAGCTAAACATCCCATATGTAGGTGGTAGTTTAGGGGATTTTGGCAAAAACGGGCATTAATAGCACTTTGTCCAAGGCGGGCAACTAACCCAGTAGTTCATGCTCAGCAGTAGCGCTTGCGAGTTGCGACCACCAAATCTTGTTTTTTTACCCGACTACGGAAGCCAAAAGGAAGGATTATGATTTTATCAGTCTATGTATGTATATTTGTATTTACGTATGCTCCTCTGTAGCGCCTAAACTATTCATCTAATTTTGATGAATAGGGTGTTTACTGTCAATCGATTCGTTATTATGGCCCGGGTAACATAGGCCAAATAAAAAATAATCCGTAGTCGGGTTACAGTTTTACTAAACTTTTTGCTTGAACTTTTTGTTTTTGGAACGATTCCTATAACGTCTGCGGAGTTACAATATTTAATTTAATTTCACCTGTAGATAACAATGGATGCTTGCCCGATTAGTCAGCGTTTAATTATGTACATATAGAATACCAGTTGGTCTAGGAATTTCTATTCGAATACCTTTACTTGTTTGCCCTTTCTGAGCCAGAGGCACAAGCATTGGAATCTTCAAAGCTATGTGTGGAGAGGTATTTCAAACTTTCCCATTTGAATGATTGCTTGAACGAGAAATTTAATTCCATGGAAACAAATGACCTTTGAGGACTGATGTTTGAAAGAAAAACCGGCCAAGTGCGTGTGGAACTTCGAACATTTAGGGTTCTTTACCAACCGCAAAATTAAGTTGGTTGTAATAGGAAAAATGAGAGAATTGCAAAGAAAATATCAGATTTATCAATATATTGGAATTTCTGGGTAAAATATACGTAATAATAAACATTATCACCAAATTTCAAGTTCATAGGTCAATGGAAAGTTAAAAATTCTTCGGTACAACATACTCATTCCTTTGTTAGCCAATATTTTTTAAAGCAAAAATACAGTGTACTCAAGGAGCTCTAAACAACGATACCCCCCACTCGATAAGTTAGGTCAAATTTTTTTTTCACGCCCCCCATTTGCTGTATGGGCCCTCCCTTAAAAATATTAAAAAAAAAATTGGCAATTTGCATGGCTTGGGACAAGATGCTTGTACTGGGAAAATTTGAAGACTGTAACTCCAACCGTTTCAACCGTAAAACCCGTGTGACAGACGACGGACAGAAGGACAAACGGATAGCCAGACGGACATGTGAGTTACAGCAATAGGGTTCCGTTTGGACCCGTCGGGTACGGAACCCTAAAAAGGTCCTCTGTCTGATCATTGTTAGCACATGTCGTAATGGAGGAAGGAAACGATTTGGCACCGATTTCAAGTAACATGGCGGGAAGATGTAGATATCCTGAAGCCCGAGCATACCTATTTAGGGATCCGTATCTTTCAAGGGCGTATGGTTAGCGCAGTGGTTGAGCGATTGACTGCTGCGCTGCGTGTCGCGGGTTCGATTCCCGCACGGAACAAATATTTGTATGACCTACAATTAGTTGTTCCGGTTCTGGGTGTTGTGTATGTGACTTTATATTTTTTTAAACGCACCCACGATACAGGAAGAATTTCCTAGAGAGGGGCACAGCTTATAAAAAAAAAAACATAAAATGGGCCTTTAAAATGATTTGTCATGTTTACTCACTATTAATTTAAACTACAATATGATAACAAAGGTCAATATCCTCATCTTAATTTATAATTGTGGAATTTTAACACGTACCATAATTATTATGACTCATTTTCCCACATCAATTGGGAAATAATTGTTTTAAGTACAAACTTATTTGTTCTATTTCTTCTTCTGAGTCATATATCTGGTGATTATATTTTTGGCAAGACCTTGAGGTATTTTTGTAGTAATTAGCTATCTAATACATAATCTAATTTTTTGTTGTTGTGTACAACAAGAAATCCATTAATATTTTTAAAGATCCTTTTCACCAAATTCGGCTTTGTAGTTAGTAGTATTATTTATTTATTATTTATTATATGCTTTATTGTACACCTTAAAATACAATTATAAGAAGAAACTTAAAATTAATACATATACAATGGGCAAAAATGGAATGGGAATGTATTATGTGCTTATGTTATCTTTGTGCAGACCCTGGTCTGAAATAAATAAAAAATATTTTCATTTATTCATTTTTATGGGTACTTATTTCCATTTAAAATATTTCGTTACAAAAAAAACATTAATAAGTACAATATTTAAAATTAAAAAATATTGTATTTTTATTCCATTTACTCATTGCTATAGAACAAAAAGAATTGACTAATATTTAATTAACTTGGGCTGAATCAGCTGAAGGATCAACCTTGCCTATTAACGACGTCACTCGTGGATCAAAGTCCGTCCTATCGCAATACTTATCAACTCGCCAAAGATACATTATCGCCAGAATGACCTCAAAACGATCGTTCTAGGTTATTTGCCTTGCCTTGGGCAATCATTTTCTTTGCAGAAGTCAAAATCCATTTGATTGGTCTTGTCTTTGAAAATATGATAAAGGTTTTAATAAAAAAATAAATATCATCTTCATCTTCCTGCCCTTGTTTCATGTTACTTGGGGTCGGCGCAACACGTTTTCTTCTTCCATACCGTCCTGTCAACCGTCACGCTATTACCGACTCTCTTTTTAATCATCAATCAAATGAAAAGGCTGTTACGACTGTGCCTTTGTTTGTTCGACTAGTTGCCAGATATGACAAAATTAAGGTCACTTGGTTGACCAGTCTATTTTAGTAAGATTAGCCCCTGTACCATAACGTGTCAAAATATCATGGTTCGACTGTGGAAAAAGGGACAGATGAATACAAGTCATATACATCTGTCCCTTGCGCACACTCAAAATAACCTTGCTCTAAGATATTCTGATCACCCCTCTGGTCTTTGTTTACCATTCTTAATAGATTAAAACCGCAATTTTAATAGATTATGTAGGGTAACCTGCTTTACTATGAACAAAAAAAAATACTTTAAATAAAATCAGTAAACAAAAAGCAAGCAACCAACCAACTTATCTTCTCACATTATGGCTAATCTTAATTCTGTTCATTTTGAGATATGATGCTTAATCAAGTCAGTGTCGTTATGTATGACATATAGTGAATTGCGAATTTTAATAAAAAGTCCTGGGCGACCGAACTCTGCTCGAGTGAAAATAGAGAAAACGATGTTTTCGAAAAATTAAACCAAGCTAGATCGATATATCGCCCTCGAAAGGCGCTGCATACTAATTTCGTGAAAATCGTTGGAGCCGTTTCCGAGTTTCAGATTACATATACATATTATATGCATAAATTGCTCGTTTAAAGGTATTAGATTCCTGTGATACCTGTTAAACACAAATTGATCCAAATTCCCCGTCTGATTTTTTCATATCTTTTGTCCTTATTTTTGTATGAAAACTGTCAAAAATCTAAATTATTCTAAAATCTTTAATGGGATAAAGATATCGATATCCTAGATAACAAAAAAAACTGCCCATGTAAATAATGAATAAAAACAGACTGTCGTATTAATGCCATTTTTGGGCTACAAAGTTTTAGTCAAATCATAGAGAAGAAGAATTCAATGCTATGATTTTTTCTTGAAAATCTTCTTTACTAAAAGACCAGCGACATGTTTTCGTCATTTTCATCTGTATTTGCTTCATCTATTTAGCTGACTTTACAAAAAAGAAGGAGATTCCATGTTCGGCTGTATGTTTGTTTTAAGGGTTCCGTACCCTTAGGATTTAAACGGTACCCTATTACTAAGACTCCACGATCCGTTTGTCTGTCTGTCTGTCACCAGGCTGTATCTCATGAACCGTGATGCTAGACAGTTGAAATTTTCACAAATGATGTATTTCTGTTGCCGCGCTATAACAACTAAAAACAGAATAAAATAAATATTTAAGTGGGGCTCCCATACAACAAACATGATTTTTTTACCGTTTTTTTGCGATAATGGTACGGAACCCTTCACGCGTGAGTCCGACTCGCACTTGGTCAGTTTTTGTTCACCCGTTTCACCGTCAATTGTGGACCGATTTAAAAATTATTTTTTGTTTGAAGGAGTATTATCCGAATTGGTTCAATTTAAATTAGATGAAGATCTGAAGAAGAACTTCGGCGATATACAACAGAACTCTTCAATAAATTTCGGCAAATCTCTCGGGATTGCTGCAATCACATGTCTGTTTATTGTTTACACCATATTCATAACATAACATCACGCCGGTATCCTCTAAAGGCGAACGCGCACCTATCTGCGTCGCAGGAGCCGCACGCGCCGCACGCATCGTATCCACTTCTGTACATCTTGAACAATATTTTCTATACGGATGCGGATGACGTCTCCGCACTCGCCGCAAGCATCGAACGCGTCGAATCTGATGACGTCATCCGCACGCGCTGGTGTAATCCGTATACTTACAGCATTTTGTATAAATGCGGATCGTGCGGCGCGGATAGGTGCGCGAGGCAGCATACGATTTCATATAAACATGAAATTCGATAACTGCGGCGCGTGGCGGCTGCGGCGCTTCTAGGTGCGCGTTCACCTTAAAGGGTTACGCAGATGTGTACAGAGGCCTTAGTGCAAGTTTTAACTCACGATCAATCGCGTTAACATAAACGTCAATTTGTATTGAAACTGGATAGCGCCGTCTGGTGACGGTAAGGACGGTAACTCTTTTTTGTATACATTTTGACGTAAGAGATCGATAACGTTATCACGAGTGAGTACGTTAAAAAACTCGGAATAAGCTCACAGTTTACTCTCGTACACTCTCATTTCACCGGTTATGTTCATGTTTAATGGTATTCGGGTAATCCGTTCTGGCATAACTGTTGGCATTATAGATATGTACCAAAACTATAAAGTGAAAAATAAAAACCGTTTTTACAAAAAAAAAAAATACAACCGACTTCCAAGTAAAAACACTACAAAGTGAAAAATAACATCAATTTCGGAAGTCGGTGGTAAAAAACGAAGAAAGAAGAACACCGACTTCCGAAATTGAAGTAATATATGTTTTAGTTGGAAATTTGGTTGTATTTTTTTGTATAAAAATAGTTTGTTTTAGATTCTGAAATGATTTTTTTTTTTGCATTTATAACATAATCACACAAACGCAGCACATCTGTTAAGTGCAATACAACCCTTATCAAATAATGAAATTCTTGAAACAGCTTTACTACCTATTATTATATGATTAATTTTGTGTTTAATTTTTGTTTCAGATCCATAATCACAATGAACCACAAGGAGTTTAGAAGGTTATTAACACAATTCTTCATAGCCATGCCTGTTGTTAGTATTTTTTATTTTATTTTTAGCATTATTCATACATTTTTCAAAAATTACTTAATTATGAAAAGTTGATTGACACACATCAAACATGCATAATAATTATGTGCCGTTAAGACCAAAAACTTATCGATCTCTATATATATGCAAATATTTTTTATTTCATTTTTTAATTGCGTAACATAATTTATTTTCATTTAAAAGAATGTTCTTGGATTTTTCTGGCCCGTTCTTTTCCTCCGAAATCTACGTTTTTCGTCTTTTTTTTTGCTGACCGACACTACAATACAAAAGGGTCTGTGACTTAATTGATACTAAACTCTAAAATTTAATAGATCACAATGGGTCGAAGTATCCGAGTTATTTCTCGGCCCCTCCACAATATAAACTCTATAATCTATTTAAGAACTCTGCAGCTATTGGTTTCAGTCTTTATCACGTAAGAATGCTAACCCAGTAACCAAGAAAAATAATATTAATATAGCAGGAAAAAATATAAATAAATAGTAAATGTCCTTATACTTGATCTCTATAAAATATGATTTAAAAGCCATTCATAATTTTCTAGATAATTATCTAGCTATTATTAGAAGCACAAGTGCAATGACTGAGTCACCACTATAATGATCTTATCATTCTGTTTCAGATATCGTTAGTAAATAATGTGCTGAAGTGGAGTATAGGAGAGCTGAAACTTAGACTAAGGACCAATCTTACACTGCACTTGTATCAACAGTACCTGAAGTGAGTATTATTTACCTACAATTTTATTAAGTTTTTACTCTAGAGAAGTGGTTGATTTGGTTTAGATTGCCCTAGTCGACGGCATAACTATTTTATTACTTTTTATTTAATACTTACTTTAGCAAATTTGTAGCGAAATGGATGATGATTTAAGGTGAAAATTGATATCATGAAAAAAATACTAAATTTATCTGTTCAAAATAAACTTATTTGCATTGTTGAACTACTAATCTATCCCTGTATGGTGACTGTTTTGCAATTTTTCTTCTTATGGTATTTATTTGCGCCCAAAGATGGGTTAAAATTAGTGTAGAAATATGGAACTTTCGACGCTCATAACTTTAAAATATATTTTTTTACTTTTTGTTTCCATACAGGGCTAGATAATGATGAGACAAATTGATAACAATTTTATTTTTAACGTACATCGTCAAACAGTGGAGTAATCGCCAGACTTCGTTTGAATGGAAGAATGATCGACTAGGGCAACCTTAAGGAAACATACGCAGAAAACGTTTTGGGAGTATTTTCATTGTGCATTCACATGAGGAGTAGAATTCCCTGCTAAAATCTGTGTTCCCTGATACCTACAAACCGGGGGGTTTGCAAATCATGAATGGTTGGAGGATGAATCTTAAGGCCAAATCTTAACTAATATTATAGAGAGCCTGAATTTTGTGAGTTTGTTCTCACGTGTAGGGTAATCTCTGGAATCACTACACCTATTTAAATAAGTCTTTCAGTATTTATAAGTTGCATTATTCCAGATGGTTATAGGCACAGACATAAATCTAAATAGATAACGCCAGTTCCTCCATCTGTATGGAAACCAAGCGTGCCACTTTTTCACAAACTATTTAAAAACAAATTTGCTTACCAATGAAAGAAAACATTTCCAATGCTTTGGCCAACTTTTTCTATACATTCTTTATAGATCAATATTGCATAAAAAGGCATTTTTTAGATTTCGTTGGATATCCGGAGCCTATAAAGCTAAATAAATAACGTCAAACATTCAACGAAAACTTAACCGCACGAGAAAATCTCCATTCGTTTGTGTGCCGCTAGAGTGAGAGAGACGGAAGATCGGTCCACTCACTCGAACGCTATGCCAGCCTCCGCTCGTGAGGATTCCGCGTGACAAGTTTCACGGAATGACTGGCAGCGCTCGAGATGAGACGGGAGATCGGTCCGTCTCTATCTCTCGTTATACCTGCGATCGCGCTCGTGAGGTTTTGGTGTGACACAAGTTTCTGAACATGTCACCCGACTAAAACGATTTTAAAGACGTTATCACGTCAAAAACTCAGATTACGATTATTTGTCGTAACTTTAGTCCGTTTTTTTGGCACGCGAAGTACATACAATCGCGTCATCTAGTTAGATTTATGTCTGTGGTTATAGGATAAATTATCATGAACCAGGCAAGGCCGGGACGGGCCACTAGTTGTTTCATAAAATGTATCAAGACTTTGTTTCCTACCCAAAAGCTGGACCTAATAATTTCGTACAAAGAATACTGAGCAACTGATATTCGACTCGAAGGACCAAATATCTCTGAAACTACCTACGTCGTAATTTTAACATAGAGTAGTTTAATTTCGAGAATTTGCCTAGAAAAAGCTTTACTTATGTATAAAAAATATCTATGTCAGCCTTCACGTATGATCTTGTTGTGCTTATCTTTTATATCACATGCGATATAGGTCTCGCTTAGTGTATGTTTCCGGCTGATAAAACATTTAATGAAACTACTAGACAGTTTTGGTCACCGTCCACATTTGCATTGATAGAATATTAATTCTTAGCAACAATAGTTTAACATTCATTGAATTTAGTTTTGAATCCACTTATGGAATAACAACTAAAATAAAGAGTAGTACAAATAATTTAAAAGGATTTTAACCTTTTTACAAGCTTTTATTTAACTTGCAATGTATGTATGTATGTGTGTTCGGGTCAAATCTTGCAACTGAATTTTAAGGCAGTTATCCTCCACCGATTAAGATGAAATTTTGAATACACGTTTAGTTTGGATGACAATGCATGGTTAGCTAAGTGACGTCATTCTAAATCCAATATGGCGGACGGCCCAAGATGGCGGACTAGTTATTTTCTGTGCACTGCCATGATATGAGGTTTCAAATGAAAGGGTTTACTGAGAAGAATACGAAAAAAGCTGGTTTTATTTTAGAAAAATGTTTTAATGGACAATTTATTATACGTTTAAATCTTGAACCAGTACTATGCTAGCTATGTTAGAGTTCAGACTAACCAGATGCAGCTGAATACCAAGTAAAATACTTGTTTAATACGCTGAAATGGAGTGTCTTCCTACGTTGGTTTCACTATCCAGTAAATACTTAATAATACGGAACCTGGATCGCGGTCGTGCCAACGAGGCCAATGACTCAGCAGTTTTTATACAAATCTTATACAATTATTGTGGGTATTTAAAATGGTAACTAGCCATTTTTTAGTAAGTACTTTTGTTAACATCTCTTAATAAGCTAATTATGCTCAGCATTTTGCACGTAACTATTTACCTATATACCTATTTGTTGGTACTTGTACTATTATTTATTCTGTGCTGTTGGGTTGTTTCCTCTAAGAGTTGTTTTGACAGCTGAGCTAAACGTCTCTATATGAATATAGGTCAATCATGATTTCATCTTAAGATCTTGATTGAAAAATACTGTACCTGAACTAAAAAGTGAAAATAAAAACTTTTTTACAAGAAAATACAACTGACTTCCAAATAAAAACACTACAAGGTGCAAAATAACTTCTTTATTATTCTTTATTGTACACAAAACAAACATTTGCAAATACAGTAGGACAGCTTATGTACAAAGGCGAGCTTAACCCTGATTGGGTTCTCTTACAGCAAACATCAGTGTCATAGACATTCAATAACTTCAATATCGGAAGTCGGTGTACTTGTTTATGTTTCTTTGTTTTTTAACACTGATTTCCTAAATTAATTGGAATTCGTCTATATTTCTTGGTAAAAAAGATTTTTTTTATTGTTTTTTATAATCTTTCAGAAACAAGAATCGGAATTTTTCGTCTAACACACATAATGTACACACTATAGTTTATTTAACTTTATAAAAAATACAAGCAGGTATCTATTTCCATTAATCATAACATTCCGGTAAGCACCCGACGGGCTGGTAGACTTTGCCCTCAGACTTCAGACTCTAAATTAACGCAAGTCACTGTTCGCGTTATCGAAAATATAACAAGGTATAAAACACAGATAAAGATAGGTATAAAATAAGGTTTGGTATGTTTTCTCAGTGTTTTTATTTGTTTTGCAATAGAATCTGTCTCTTACCTTTTCACGCTTAAACCGCTAAATCAATTTAGATGAAATTTGATATGGAGATAGATTGAGACCCTGGGCAGGACATAGGATAGTATAAGTTTACCCCGGAAATCATCCTTAAGGGGTGGAAAGGGGGCTGGCAGTTAGTACGGTGAACCATTAGTTTCTTAGTAGGTATGTATTTCTAGTCGAAATACTTAAGCCTGCGCGACACGGTTTTAAACCAAGTTAAAAACCAAGGTCACCTTGAAAAGAAGCAGTTGCAGCTTGAGTGAGGCGTTGCCGACTTCACGGTGTAAAACAAGCTCCAAGCGCAGTATATAGAAAGATGGTCCAAATCCAAACCTCAGTATGTTAATATGTTTATTAAACCTCTGCGTAGAGAGGACGTATATTTACGCTCGTACCGTACGTTCATTACGACGCACGTCATAGCGCCTTGCCTATCTAAACTTCAAAAAGTTAGGGAAAAGCCTTGCACTTTTGTGTGTCAATGAAGGAACAAAAGAAGGTTAAAAATGAATATCGATGAAGCGGTGGTTAGGGAAAGATTAACCCTTAGTCATATAAATTTAATAAACCTACTGAACTTTGATGACATAAATAACTTCCTGAGAATGGATTAAGAAGTTTTTACGAATTATTGGATATGGAAGATACAAACATGAGACCAGCTGTATCTGCTAAGGAAAAGTTTACAGCTTCACTAAGATTTCTACCCACTAGAAGAGACAGTAAAGATTTGAGATATGGCTCGATAATATCACATCAACTGCTATTAAAATCATTCCTGAAATTTGCTGGGCAATCTTCAATGTTTTGAAAAAAAAAACAATCAATGTAAGTAATAGTTTATTTCTTTTTTCTTAAAATTATCATATCTTTTAAAATGTCTTCTGCCCGAACCACTGTATATAAAGGAGTATTCTCAGTTATGTTGACAGCGTTCTGTGAAGTTGGCGTAGAATTTGGATGTGTGATTTGTGAGGAAGATGAAGAATAAGATGAAGTAAGCGTTGCGGGATTACGCTGTGTATGGGGTGATTGAATGTTAATAGGAGAATTTGTAGTTTCTGAATTCGAATTCGATAAATAACATTGTGTATGAGAGGAAGGAGTTGGTTCAATGGTAATAGGTGAAAGTAAGGGACGTGAAGTCGCTGGGTGAGAGATTTGGTGAGAACGACATGAAGCAGATGATGGAGAATCATATTGTGTATGAGAAGAAGAAGAAGGAATTGGTTCAATTTTAATATACTGATAGCTTTTGGAGGAAGCTGCAGATGAGGAGTGAGGTGATTGTGAACATTGAGTCGAAGGAAGCGAGGGTACGAAGAACGATTGAGCCGACTGATGTGATGAATAGTGATGTGTTCTTGATGGAATTTCTATTCTTGTATCAAAGGTTAAATTATTAGTCTTAGCGAGAAATATGACGTCTGAAATTAGTTTCTCAGCGAGATCTCGTTGATGACCGAGGGGTATTTCATCTATTTTCTTGCCCACATATACTCCGAATGCATTAGATTCCGTTGTGGTGGTTAATATATTATAAGCTGCATCTATTAATTTTTCTTTTTTCATTTCGATGTTGCGTTCTCTGGATCTTTTTTTTCTTTTCGTCCCGCCTATTTGAGGTTCCTGAGACAAACATGTAAATTTATAATAAGGTAGATTTTAAATGATCTAATTTATATTTTATTTCCTTACAAATGCCATCAACGGAGGAATATTATAAGGGTAACATTATACATATGGTACATTTAGCGTAGTTTTATTCGCCAACGTAAATGCAAATTACAAATTTATTTACGTTCATACAGGCTAAAACGGGAGCCAGTCTGATGGAGGCATATTCAAGGAGACATCATTTTATGCAAAGCTTACTAGGTTAGGTTAAAACGGGCTGGTTGCCGCAACTCCACGACCAAGCGCCTATTTTTCGTACGAAAAGCTTACTAACAACGAATTGCATTTGTGTGAATTGTACTTGATAACAGGAACAGATATTTCTGTATAATGTTTTTTTAGGTGATAGTGCTTTTGCACTTGAAAAACATTTTATATAAAACAAATTATTGAACCAACCATTTCAAGAGAGCAAGCAATATTCAACTACAGCTTATCTTGAGCAAGGAGAATTGTCAAAAACGCTTTCAGCGTCCTTGCGTCTCGTTTTAGAGTTTTTAGACAAACGATGAACTGAAGTCTCGAAAATATTGATGCAGTTGTATTGGAAAGTTGTGCTTTCCATAATTTTTTGAGAAGTCGAATACATATTTGACTCCTACGTGTATTGATAGAGAAGTGCTCCTACATGTTACTAAAAGAGTTATGAATATAAATGTGGATGTATGGAGAGAGAGAGAGAGAGAGGAAGGCCAAAGAAAAGATGGATGGAGTGTGTGAGGAGTGATATGAAAGAAAAGGGAGTCAATGATAGCGTGACAGGGGCATGGAAGAAGAAAAATTGTTGCGTCGACCCCAAATAACAAGGGATAAGGGCAAGAAATGATGATAATGATGTGTTGATATAGAAGACTTGGAAAGAGGTACTTTTAATAATGGGACTTGGCGTCAAGCAACAAATCGACTAACGGCTCTACAGAAAAAAACATTCAGAAGCCTTCGATAGATACGGGAAGCACATCAGAAAATACAACTTACGTCTTCGTCGTCACTCATGAGTGAATCGACTCTCTTTCTTTTCACTTCATTCTTTTTCTCCAAAAATGACAATAATTCGTAATACCACAGACTTGGCTTATGGACGTAACTAGTGGACGATCCAGTGCGGTTTTTAGATTCTTCGACCTGGAAAGAACATAACGTAATAAAGTAAACTACATTATAAGAAAACATAAGTAGGTATGCGCTAGTACTATCATCTATTCTGTGGTATGTGTAGCTACTCGTACTGAAGGCATTGAGCGCTAGTTTTAAGAGAGCTGTTACGCTTTTACGCAAATTTCTAAGATTTCAGTCGCCTAATTTACCATCTTAGGTAATACTCCGAAACTGTTAAAATTATATTAAAAATAGACCAATCTTTGATCTTTTGCTTTACGGTATCACATTAACATAAAACAATTTATTATCTTTGTGGTGATCGCAGAGTCAATTAGTGATCTAACATAATATTCACAAATTTTACTGAAAAAGGATACGTACGCAGCAGACATATATTTTATTTTTGAATGAATTCCTAATTAGAAATGACATTAATTAGTAAAAAAAAAAAACTTGCCAATTTTGCCGTTTTTTACCGCATTTGGTTCACGAATTTTGGATTAAATAAACTGTCATATAAGAAAAATAATCAAATAATTTTAAGAAATTTCAACAAAAAATATCATACTAAAATAAAATACGTACTTTGAAGAATCAGATTCTAAAGTTAAATTTGAAATCCCTTAATATAATTAGACATAACAATCATTTTTAAATCACTCTAAATAAAAATAATAAATACGATGCACAAGAGAGCATTGGTCGCGGAGCAGCACCACGTCACTTTTTCCCGCGTCTCTATTTAAGCCCGTGCTACACGGTAAAGCCAAGGTCACCTTGGTTTGAAGCGGCTGTTTTAAACCGGGCACGGTATTTACGATCGCACGTATTGTGAACTCTTAGTTACACTACGACAAGAACGTTTTGATCCTCTGTGTATTATTTTTCATAAGGTACGGTTTTGGTTTATTATCAAGTATCATTTTAGTAGTTTTTAGAATATACGTAAATAATATGTCAGGATTTGGATGTTGGGGTCTAACCAGCTGTTTTAAGGTTAGCTGTTATTAGGATTTGGATTGGTACGGTTAAGCTGCCGGCGATGAGGTTTGGAAGTAGATGATTAAAAGACGGATGGGCGGATATTGAAAGATGGATGGGGCACTAACAGCTTCGTGAGATCGTCAATTTTCACATAACACGCTTGCATATTTTGTCACTTTTGACATAATATGCATTATACTTCTGTAATCAACCTTAGTTACGGGCCTTGCGCGAAAGTTGAATTTACAGCGAGGTATCTTGCGTTTACGACTTTGATTTATTCTGGACTTTTCTGGTATTCATATTTATATTAGCCTCTAAGATCAAAAACGCTCATTGACGGTTGAAAGGGCGCCGACGAGAATTTGCATATTTTTCTTCATGGGTGTTATTTTCATGAGTTCGGGGTCGCTGGTAACTGATAGATGCGGTCAAAACCAAAATCCAAGATGCTGCCGACAAAATTTGACTACGTTTTGTTATGGGTATTGTTTTCATAGTTTTCGGGGTTGGTAATAAGGATTATAGTGTCGAAAGATGGTGCCGGCGAAATTTCGTCAACATTTGAGAACTTTTCGTCATGGTTGTCATTAACATAGTTTTTGAGGTCGTGAATTGCGATATGATAGATACCCCAAATACCATGATAATGACACCCATGACAAAAATAATGGCAATTTCGGTCGGCGCCATCTTGTATTTTTATTTTGACCCTATATTTCTCAATTAGCGACGCCAAAAACCACGAAAATGACACCCATAACTAAAATTTCAGATATTTAGATCGGCGCCATCTTGAATTTGCATATTGACCCCATATTCGCAATTAGCGACCCCAAATACAATGATAATATACCCATGTCGAAAATTTCGGATATTTCGGTTTTCGCCATCTCGGATTTTGATATTATTTACTTAAAAAAGACAAGCCCCAGAAGAAATACATTTTTATCAAGAATCTGTCTATTTAGCCTGTCCGTTTGTCTACTAAATTGGTTCTGGTCGAAACATATAGTACACACATAAGTAGCATAAGAAATTAAAATTGACATTCTAATTTGAAAAAAATTGAATAATATGTGATTTATAGGTAAAATATGTGTTTTTTTTTTATTGTATACTTTACACACCAAATATTAGCCTAAAAACTTTAATTCTACTAAATGAATCAAAATCAAATCACTGTTATTAAAACAATGCATAACCATTTTATTATAACGGCTCAAGATTGTGTAGTCCGTCTCAACACTCGTGCTAAACTACTCGCATTGTGTCTATGTGGATAGCTACGCGTACACACACAATGCTGTCGCAAAAAACCTAAATATGCGCGTTCTGATTTTGTAGCAGACCTCTTAAGGCCTGTCCTTCAAATACCGCTCAACCTACTTATATCCAAATTAGAGTATTCTAAAGTAAAAATGAATAATAAATAATATGCAAAAACTTATCAGTAATTCTATTCTACTTAGTTATCTTACGGTAATTAATAGGTACGTACCTTTTTGGATTCCCTTAGGTATGAAATCCTTAGGTTGTCAATTTTCTTTTTAGCAGTCGCGTTGTTTGCCTCTGGGTCAATTTCTTTTAATTTTGCGGCTAAAATATCCCATGCATTTTTTTTCTCAGTAGAGTCTTTATATGACTCCGACGTCAAATCCCAAAGACAGGGCATGTCTCTGTATAAATAGAGAAGTTCTGTTATTACTTTACGTTCGTTCTGTTGAGCCATTTTGTACGTAGGGCGAAGCGTACGTCTGCACTCGCTGACTGCAGGAGCGCGTCTGCCGTGTAATTCGCGTCCGCGTGGGCGTGGTTATAAATAAGCCTGCGCAATACGGTTTAAAACGGCGCGGCGGCGGTTTAAAACAGTGTAGACATTGGTTTTATGCCAAATTTAGTATGATCTTTAAACGCCCTTGGTAGAAAAGCGTGCGTTGCGAACCAGTGGCAAAATTTTTGTTTAAAACTTGTTTGAAACCGTCTAGCCGCTTGTTTAAAATTGCTTATGAAATTATATCAAACAATAACTAACTACGTATGTATTTGACAATATATTCACAACTGTAAAATTGAGGAATCGTTTGTTCTCCGATTCATTTTGTACTAAAAATAATACTTTGCCCGACTTTATTAAAATAAATGAAAGCAGTTGTTATCATATCCTGAGATCCGAAGGCATAAAATAAGGGGTTTTAAAACGTTATTTAAAAGAATTGGTAAAATTGTAACACATTGCTGCCGGGTTGTCTTTCGAAAGTTAGCCGTAAGTATCTTTAATGACTGAGAGCTGGCAACCATTATTTTTACAATACTCATTTTCTTTCAAATTACTAAAAAAAATCTTTATCTGCATCACCCTAAAGTCGACTGGTAGCCTTTGTACTTGTGCATAAAGTTTGAATAAATAAATACTATATGCACCAGTACTTATAAAAAATGAGGTGTTTCCATAAATTTGCCATACATCATTACTACCCAGTATTTGAGTTTTTTAACACTATCGGACGGTGAACTACATCTTTTTTTTTCAAAATCAATGGATTCGATTCCTTACTAAGAATATTGTTCTTTTAAAAATCCAATGATGCAGTTTTAGTTTTCATCATAATCGACCTCGTGACCCCTGTGAGTGTTTTTCGCTATTCCTCATAGTTTCGGATTTGGCCATCCACGTGCACTTTAGCATCTCATCCTGTATTTATTATGTATTATATTATTCGATGGGGACTACAGACCTTTGATTTATAATAGTGTACCAAAAACCTTTACCAATTTTCACAAGTGAATATAAAGTGCTTAACCCGTTGGACAGAATACCATTAAATTAATTCAAGTAATGGCAATCCCTATTAGCGGCCATTTTATTACAGGCAACCCTATACTTTCGTGTTCAGCAGAAGCTAAAGTTCAATTTCGTATATCATTTTGTTGAAACTACGGTAGTACGAAATCACTCAATCAACAGAACCGTACCTGTTCACATCAGGCAACCTTGGGGTTGCGGCTGACTGAGAGCTGGAAAACCTTGTTTTTTAACATTCTACACATGATTTCCTTTCAAATGGCGTTTATTCCATTCAAAATCTTTATGCATATTTACTAACAAAAAATCATTATAATTTGATTAATTAAAGGCATTAGCGGCTAACTTTCGAAACGCAGCAATGTGTTACATTTTTATCAATTATTCATTAAAATAACGTTTTTATCAAAAACCCTGATTCCTGCAGATTTTTGCCTTTGGATCTATTACTCCTTTGATTATATACTTGTCTAGATAGAGCAATGCAAACAAATGACGCGCTAAAACTGTCTCCAATTGCGCGATATGTGTGAGTACCGCTCGTATACTTATTGTCGTCAAACTGTCAAGGTATGCGTGTTTAGGGATGCCTGCTCCAAATGATTAACTTACCTTTTTTACATTATTTAATATGATGAAAGTTAAACAAAACAGGTTGAATTAAATAATTATTTTGTAGATTAGTGTATCATTTATTTTAGTAACAATAAAAAACAAAATGAAAAAATATACAGTAATTTATAGATCAAAACCCATCTCTTTGTGTTTGTCTTCGGAATAGTTTTCTCTTTGATTTTATTGCCTGGGCTACGTTATCTGATTTACAAATATGGTGACATCTTATTTGCAATTTTTTTCAATTATTAGTCTTAAACTATGAGTAAAAAATTATGAGCGTCAAAAGTTCCATATTTCAACACTAATTTTAACGCATCTTTGGGCGAAAAAAAAAACTATAAGAAGGAGGAAAATTGCAAAACCGCCTTCATACAGGGATAGATTAGTAATTCAACAATGCAAATGATTTTATTTTGAAAATATACATTTAGTCGTTTTTTCATAATATCTAGACTCCCAAAGCTCTGTTTATACAATTTCGCGCGCTCGTTTTCGTCCTAAATCATCATCCATTTCGATACAAATTTGCAAAGTGCTAATTCGTACGCGAACTAGCTTCTTACAGCTCATCACAGCATCTATCTCATTCGCACGTGTTGTCGGATGGGATAGCATGCATTTTAACCTCGCGTACAAAAAGTTCGTGCCGTCGACAAGAGGAACCTTAACATGCTTGTTTGGTGATGTTGACAACAATCACCGATATTTTTGAAAATCCGACGAATTGAAAACTTCCTCTTTTTTTTGAAGTCGGTTAAAAAGCCACACTGCATGGTTTTTTCACTCAGACATCGTACCTTGCTTGGTACCGATCCATTCTTTAGCCGTCGTAACCCCTTTTTGGTAAAATATAAATCATTATCAGAGAAATGTTCGGAACACACGACTGAAGTCTTGTGAGGTTTCCACTGGCCTTCATTTCGAGTCCGTAATGTCTCTCCAGTAATTTGCTAGTATGGGATCCGTAGGAAATCTGAAACCCAAAATATTAGAAAGAACTAACAAATATACTATTTAGTGCATGACGTGGGGTTGGGTTTATTTTGCATAGGAAAGTTGTCATTTACTGATCAAATATATAATGTAATTTTTAAAATAATAATGTTCTTCTGATCGAAAGATTATGTAATGCTATTTGTATTTTGTCTCCCATAGTTTCTATAAATCTCCCTAGTAATAAACTGACAACACTGGCTAAATGAAATTAACCTACAAATAAAGAATTAAAAAATCGTGTTTTCTTATAATAATAGTAGTTAAATAACAAAACTTACCGATGAAAAGTGATCTTGGTGTTATTATACGGTTTTCTCACATAATTGCGAAACAGTCTGACGGAACAAACCGGCATAATTTATTATTTTTCGTGAACACGTTACCCTTAGGTGTTTGGAAAGACACTGACGTTAGTAAGAAGCGAGTCTACCAATTTTAGTAGACTTTATTTGGGCCGTTCAAGAAGGGTCAATGTGGTATCTAGACAAGTATATAATCAAAGTATTACTCATTTGAATTTTCACAAATCAAACATTATTTTCAATTTGATAGATGTCAAAATCAAGCGACAAAATAATTATTGAATGCTGGTATTCGAATGAGAACCAGTTTACCAACGTATTGCATTCATAAATACGTACGTAAACTCAATGGTGATGACCTCTGCTGACACCGGCGATCACGCAAGGAAAGCAGTATATTTTAGAAATACCAAACATTCTGGTCAATGACTTTCAGTTTTACCTATGTAGGGTACCTAATTGCATAGACATTTAAATATTTTTTTGTTGTGTAGCAACAAGAATATTGAAAAAAACTTAATTCAAAAATCAAAAACCCCGACTGTATAGGAAGTGAACTAAAAAGACGTAAACAAGCTGTGCAGTCGGAGGATACATATTTGCGAGCTGGTTGACCAAAGCCAGATGTGTCCTCCGATTTTTATTTATAACTTTTTAGTTAACATGTTTTTTTTCGAATTAGGTACATTTAAACAATATAAGTGTTATATTCTTTTGAATTCACCTCTTAAAACTCTTTATTTTGATACCCCATACACGATGGGTTTGGTAGAAAAAAAAAATTGGGTTCCCACATTATAAAATTTTCAGTTTTAATGTAGCCAGTGACACTGGCAAGGTTAAGACGAATCGATTGACGCTTGGTCTCTAGAGCGCCAAACAGGAACAAACATACATACATACATAGACTGGTAAAAACATTACCCTCCCTCGACAGTCGGGTACTTTTGTATGGGTACTACAAAAATAGGATAGAAGTAAAATAAAAGACAATATTTTTATTGGCATAATTACTTACGTTAAGTGAACTAACGACCTTCAAACAATGCTTGTATACCAAAAGAGCCTTAACTAAGCATAGTGTCAGAGGGTAACACTATGTTTTACCACCTGACGCCTCTAACTTCTTGTATCTAGAAAATAATACAATAATGATAATGTCTACCAATTAGTTACCAATGAAACTAAGATATTAACATAATTTTGGGGGCCGAGTCACCCACGTCCGTAGGAGTGTACCCTTTGATTCCCTACACGTGGTCCCCGGGTGGTGCAAATCAGGTGACATCTGGTGGTAGGCTTCGGCCGAAGGCTTGCGACCACCCACCGGGCAAAGACGTATCGCCAAGCGGCCTAGCCGTGTTCCGTTACGATGCTCGGTGTAGCCACTAGAGGAATTGGGTCGAGACAGCCGTTCCACTGCAGGCGGACCAGCCTGACGCGCGCTGTTATGGACGTATCGGGAGACTAGTCGCGGAGGGTAGCGGGATCCGAGGCACGGTGCGCCGCTGGCCGACCGCAGGTAGTTGGGGGCCCAAGTAGTGTGCCAGCCACACACGAAAGGCTGCCCCGCCAACTGTCGAAAAATCCCGGAATGCACCATCGTGCTGGTTGGCGACCAGATGGGGAGGGCCCGATGGACATTCCGGGGGGGCTCGGGCGTCCCCGCAGTCTCCGGACTAGTGCCCCAATGATAGCGTCTTTTTCAGTGCGTGTCTGTAGGTTAGCAGCGTGGAACCTCGTCTCACTTCCTTCTCCTTACCTCCATTCACTTAATATATGAGAAGGAAAAAGAAAATTGGTCTCAAACAGCGGCTGCACCCCCTCCCCCACAAAGTGCACCTCACCAACATTCGAGGTCTGCACTCAAATCTCTCTGCAGTCCACTACCACCTGGAGGCTGAGAAACCAGCGCTGTTTTTCCTTACGGAGACGCAGATAGCGAGTCCGTCAGATGTGTCGTACTTATCTTACCCAGGGTTTACCCTGGAGCACAATTTTAAACCACACGCGGGTGTGTGTATGTACGCCCGTGACGACACTTGCTATCGGCGTCTCCGTAACCTTGAGGACCCCAGATTCTCAACGCTGTGGGCTCTAGTGGACACAGGTCTGGATAAAATTATCTACGCCTGTGTCTACCGTTCGCATAGCGGAGATCAGGAGACAACCAGGCTCACAGAGTACATCAGTGAAGCTGCTGACGCGGCACAGCAGCGGTACCCTTTCGCCCAATTAGTGTTACTGGGGGACTTTAATGCCCACCACCAGGAGTGGCTCTTCCCATACCAGTGCACTGACCATGCTGGGAGGGAGATGCGAAAGCTTTCGCTAGCGCTCAACCTTACCCAGCTGGTCCAGGGAGCAACGAGGGTACCGGATGTTGACTCGCACACGGCCAATTGCTTGGACCTTCTGCTGACAACAGATCCAGACCGATACTCTGTGTCGATAACTTCACCTTTGGGTAGTTCCGACCACTGTCTGGTGAAGTCTGTGTCCGTCTACTCCCCGCCCGATCCCAGCCCAAGAGGCACCCGGCGGGTTTGGCGGTACAGGTAAGCAGATTGGGATGGCATGCGATCTTTCTTCGCATGCTATCCTTGGCAGCCTACTTGCTTTTCTTCGGCTGATCCTTCGTCGTGCGCGGACGCCGTGACGGGTGTGTTGCGTCAGGGAATGGAGTACTACATTCCGTTCTCTGACGTAACAATGTCCAGCGTTGACCGGCCATGGTTTGGCGCCGAATGTCATCGCGCCGACGCCCTTAAACATGAGGCGTACCTGGCATGGGTCGACGCGCGATCGCGCGAAGCGAGTGACGTGGGTCAGAAGAAGAGGGCCTTTAACAGAGCTGCCAAGTCCTGCAAGTTGGTGTTGCGAAGGGCTCGGTTTGACCACATTAGCCGAATAGGGACCAAACTTGCTTCTTACCCAGCAGGTAGTAAAGTGTTTTGGTCCCTGGCTAAGTCAGTCGAATCGAACTTCTGCCGTCCCTCACTACCACCACTGCTGAAACCAGATGGGTCGCTGGCCCACTCCGCTGAGGAGAAGGCAAATTTATTTGCCTCTCTTTTTGCGGAATCTTCGCGTCTAAATTCTGGTGATTCGCGGCCCCCTCCTCCTTTTGTTGGATGCGAGACGAGTATGTCGGACATTCGCATCCACCAAAAGGACGTCCAGGGTGCAACGCAACCTCGACGTGAACAAGGCTAGCGGCCCTGACGGAATACCAGCTATAGTTCTTAGAACCTGTGCGCCTGAACTGTCTCCGATCTTGACACGCCTATTCCGCCTTTCATATGAGACTGGAAAAGTGCCGAATGCTTGGAAGCAAGCCAATGTACAGCCCGTGCCCAAGAAGGGCAGTCGAGCTGACCCGGCTAACTACCGACCCATCTCTGTTACGTCCATACTCTGTAAGAGTATGGAGCGTGTACTAAACACTAAGCTCCTGGCATACCTAGAAGCTAACGATATCCTTAGCGACCGCCAGTACGGTTTCCGCCGAAATCGGTCTACTGGGGATCTTCTAGCGTATGCCATTCACATATGGAGTGAGGCCATCGAGAGGCACGGGGAAGCGCTTGCCGTTTCCCTCGACATCTCGAAGGCTTTCGATAGGGTCTGGCACGAAAGCCTTATCGGTAAGCTTCCTTCATTCGGTCTGCCCGGTGGTCTGTGTGATTGGATCGCAGACTTCTTGAGAGATCGGTCCATTCGAGTAGTTATTGATGGCTGCTCGTCGGACCAACTGGATATTAATGCCGGGGTCCCTCAGGGGTCGGTACTCTCAGCAACATTGTTCTTGTTGCACATTAACGATCTGCTTAAACCCGGCACCTTTGGGTATGCAGACGACAGTACTGTTGCTGAGAGATACTTGTCCAACGCACGGGCTACCGGGCCACAGATCCAGTCTCTTCGTGAGGCCATGGTGGAGCGCTTGAATTTGTCCTTGCAGGCAGTCTCCGAATGGGGTGATGCCAATCTGGTCAAGTTTAATGCTACTAAAACCCAGGCGTGTCTTTTTTCCGCTAAAAAGAGCCAATTTCACCCGGCTCCAACTTTTCGTGATGTAACCGTGCCAATAACGGACCATCTTGAGCTTCTTGGCGTTACGTTGACATCGACTCTCAATTTTGGGCCTTACATTGAGGCAAAGGCTCAGCTGGCTTCCAAAAAGTTGGGGATCCTTGCGAAGGTGAGAAAGTACTTCACGCCGGAACAGCTGCTCAACTTGTATCAAGCGCAAGTTCGATCGTGCATGGAGTACTGGTCTCACCTCTGGGACGGTTCTGCCAAATACCAGCTTGATGCACTAGAGTTGATCGAAAAGCGGGCCAAAAGACTTATCGGCAATGAGGCACTGGTCAAATCAAAGCTCCAGAGCCTTGAACATCGTCGCCGAGTTGCCAGCTTGTCGGTTTTTTATCGGTTACATTTCGGGGAGTGTGCGATGGAATTGCATGATTTAATTCCGCCCAGCCCGTTCCATCATCGGACAACCAGACGCACGGCGATGCGTCATCGGTACATGGTGGACATCCCACCCATACGCACAAAACGTTTTGGGGACACTTTTATTATGCGTACAGCTAAGGAGTGGAATTCCCTGCCGGAGTCTGTGTTTCCCGATAGCTACAATCTAGGGGTCTTTAAGTCAAGAGTGAATAGGTTACTTCTAGGCAAGCGTGCTTCACCGTCGACCACATCATCGCTTACCATCAGGTGAGATAGTGGTCAAGCGCGAGCCTATATACAATAAAAAAAGAAAAAAAAAAAAAAAAATAAGAATAATGATATAGACAAGCGCTTTTATGGCACTTATCACCTTCTACTTGTTAGAGGGCATCTAGGTTCTACCTAGAGACATTGGCCAGTGCATATAAAAACATATATTTGATACATCTATGCTATCGGTCGATCGATACCAAGATAAAGCTGACCATTGTCTACCTTCGTCATATTTGCTCAGCAATTAACATGACACAAAATGTACATCAATAGGTTTACAAATAAAATGTCTCTTGTTGTTCTGTGGGTATTTTTTTGTTGTTGTAAGTATTAGAATTTATTAGTTTAGTTTTTTTTATAAAAACTTTGCCCCACGTTAGGAATTTCTTCCTGTATCGTGGGTGCGTTTTACAAACATTTAAACTCACATACACAAGACACCCAGATCCGGCACAATTATCTGTAGGCCATACAAATATTCGTCGAATCGAACCCGCGCAGCAGCCGATCGCTCAACCACTACGCCAACCGTGTCGTCGTTAGTTGAGGAATGACCAAATAATTTATTTATCTAAAATTTTAATAATGTTAACGTAATTACATCACACTAATATTATGAAGGCGGATTTTTTTTAGTGCGTAATTATGGTTACTCTTTCATGCAAAAACTACTGAACGGATCTGGACTAAACTTGGCACAGAGATACATAGATTATAGTCTGGAATAGCACATAGGATACTTTTAAGAATATGTTCCTTCGGGATAGTTTTTGACTTTCACGCGGGCGAAGCCGCTGGCAGAAGCTAGTAAATGTATAAACGTACTACTTTCAATACGTATTGTACGTAACTTAATTGGTACAAATTGTTAATTATCAAAACTTTAAACTGATAAATTGATTGCTGCAGGCTTCCTAAACCTTTTTACCCACTCTTGGTTTTACTACAGGTCGTTGGTCGATTCAAACTTTATGGCGTCTGTAAAGTTCGCTGATCGCTGCGTAGTACCCCAACCCTCATCCCCACTGTCCCATAAATTTGCTACTGCAAAGTGACTCTTGGAGTGTACCAAGCACCATTATGTTTATAACGAACTGTACTGGGAGTTGAAATACAGATATAAATAATTATTTAATTATCTAGTTGAATTTGATGAGATATCCTATCATGTATTTTTGCCTGGTAGATGGTTTTTTTATTATTATTATCGATTGGCATTTGGCAAATTACCTGTCTTGATTCATTATCATAATAGTTATTCAGAAAACTAATTGCAACGGCTTATGTAATCTTTCTTAGATAAGCGATGGATTACAAACTATCATTGCTCATTTATTTATTGTTATGACTGTACGTGGCAAACATAAGGCAGCATTATGTGATTCAGTCTAACACATATAATTTTTGCAATATTATCTGTGTTAGACGGAAACTTCGACTGGATTTACTATTGCCATACATTTACACGAATTGATTTTCGCTATATGCTATTATAATCAAATAACGAGACAATTTAATTGAGAATATTAAACTTTCGGAGCTCATAATTTATTGATAAAAGTTCCGAACAAAACAAATAAAAATGTATTGGGGTGAAGTGCACAGGACCAACGTCATGGTAAATGACTACGTAGCACCCAATCCTATCAAGATCGGAGACTCTACACTCGAAGTTGTGGATGTCTATGTCTACCTGGGACAAACAATCCAGTTGGGTAGGACCAACTTCGAAAAAGAGGTCAACCGTCGAATCCGACTCGGCTGGGAAACTTTCGGGAAGTTGCGCGGTATATTCTCGTCCAACTTACCACAGTGTCTCAAGAAGACGAAAGTCTATGACCAGAGTGTGTTGCCAGTGATGACAAATGGCTCCGAGACGTGGTCGCTTACAATGGGCCTCATCAGAAAGCTTATAGTCACTCAAAGGGCAATGGAGAGGGCTATGCTCAGAGTATCAGAAATGTAGAGATCCGCAAGAGAACCAGGGTTATCGACATAGCCCGAAGAATTGCCAAACTTAAATGGCAGTGGACATTGCTCGCAGAACGGATGGCCGATGAGGCAGAACGGTTCTGGAGTGGCGACCGCGAACCGGATTACGTTGCGTTGGAAGGCCTCCCACCAGGTGGTTCGATGACCTGGTGAAGGTTGCGGGGATCCGCTGGTTGCAAGACGGGACCGGTCAATGTGCCGACGCTTGGGGGAGGCCTTTGTCCAGCTGTGGACGTCTTTAAGCTGCAATGATGATGATGAGAGACACAACAAAGAGAGAAGTGAAAAGAAAAATGAGGCTGACCCAAAATAATAATATTCGATTACTTGATGACTGATGACACATCGTACTTATTATAATCAACAACATACTTCATGAATGATTTTAAGAAAATAATTGTACTGTATTTAAATATTTATATAATATTTGGTCCAATGAGATAACATTGGCAACTCATTTCTTACCATAATTAACTGGTAACCTAGTGGTATATAAATAACTAAGCAGTAAAAACTATTTTCCCACATAACTAAAGACCAAATTGCCATAAAATAACATTGATTCTACAATTTACAGGGGCTTCACATACTACCAAGTATCGAACCTAGACAATCGGATATCAAACGCGGATCAGTTGTTGACGACAGACATTGAGAAGTTCTGTGACACTGTCGTGGACCTCTACAGTTATATCAGCAAACCCATGCTAGACATTAGCATATACCTGTACAGACTTACAGTTAATTTGGGGGCTTCGGTAAGTTTTATTTTATTATTTCTTTGGTGGTCTAACCAACTTCAAAAAAGGGAGGAGATTGTCAATTCGTATGAATATATTTATACCCGACTCCGGCGAAGCCAAAAGGAAGGGTTATGATTTTAGTCTTATATATGTATTGACGTATGTGCCTCCGTAGTGCCCAAATTACTCATCCGATTTTGATCAATAAAGTGTCAATCGATTCGTTATTATGGCCCGGGTAACATAGACTAAAAATTCCGTAGTCGAGTCACAGTTTTTAATTAACTTTTTGCTTGTTTTATATCTCGTCAGCGATATATTCGCCAATTGTTACTCATCATTTAGTGTTCTCAAAATTAAATTTTGTTGGACCATTTGTGTTTAGCAACCTGTGCTGCTCTAGCATTGTTCTCGTTTAAATCCAGGAAGGTGCAGGTGGTTGTGCATGATCGGCAGCAAAGGAGGGTCGCATGTCCTGTAAAGGCAACTGAAAAAAAAATGTAAAAAAATATGCAAAGGCTCTTTGCCTAGCTAGCTGTTGTTCTAAATAAATAAAATTAATTAGACTGGCTATCTACATTTTTTAAATGGATACAATCATTCTCGACTTCTAAATATAGAAGTCTTATTTACATTATCAAGCAAGACTAGACTAGAGCTTCAGAACTTTAAATAACCATGTATTAACTATATATAATTAAAAAGAATATTAAATCTTGCCAAGCTAGTGTTTTTTATATGTAAAATTAAGCACCAAATAATGTTCCAAAGTATTTAAATTTGTATATTTGATTTCCAGACACCTGGTATAATGATGGCGTATTTGCTCGGTTCTGGAGTACTACTGACATACCTCAGAAGACCAACAGGTATACTTCACTTATTTTATCGATACGAGCGTTATTAAAAAAAAGATTTAATAGTGTTTTCAATCAGATAATATTATACACCGTGAAATTTAAATGGTTGTTTTCCCGCAGCGAAATGGTTTTGTCTATGTAATACAATCGTTTCGTAGTTATATAAAATATTAGAAACAAAACTGGCATATTTAACATTGTGAAAAATTAAACTCGAAAGCGATCACGAACCAATAGTATACCTCCCGATATCTACGGCCGAACGACAGCAGGCCGTTGACCCGGGTGCTAGGTCACCGTCGAAAGGATTAGGTTCGAAGGCGGCTCCGTTTGACCATGTTACGCGCGGGCTATATTATGCCGTATAATTACACGCGAGAGCTTATTTTACTTTAAACATTTAATAAATCGGTCTTTGCTTTGTCGGCTTGTGGCTCGCTCGTTTGTTTTGCGTGCAAACTTTTATGCCGTATCACCACGTGCGAGAGTTTATTTTGGTTTGACATTATTTTGTGCATCGGTTTTCTTTGTAGGTGGTGACACGAGTAGTACCTAGTACCTACAAGTTACGTCCAGAGTTACTATTGTTACTCACTTTTTCGAGTTGATGAATATTTTTTTAATTATTTTAAAACAGAAACATCGTTATTTATTTACTTTAACTCTATACTTCGTAAGTACTCCTTAAGGCAAGTCGTTCTGCCGCGGGAAAACAACCAATTAAATTTCAGGGTGTATTTCCGTGCTAAAAACTTTTTTTATAATCAAATTATATTTGAATCACTTCATTTACTATGGTAAAGTACTTAAATTAAACTTGCTATTAAAATACTATATTTCACATGCCATTGTTAAAGTTGCCTCATTGGTTAGTTAGTTATTGTATGGGTCAAATCTTCTAATTTAATTTTGATATATTTATCGCCAACCGATTGAGTTTGGTTCAAATAAATTGTACTAGATGGCGTGATAAGCTTCGATTTGTTATTGAGTTTTATGAAATATTAAGATTTTCTCTCTAGAAACGACTAATCTTTCTCTACAATCATGAAAAATATGTTTTTGTTTAATTAACTCTCCTATAAGCACAAAATTTAGGAATATTTGGCTCTTAATTCACATTTCAAAGATTAGTTGAATGGATTATTTAAAATTGATTCCAACAGATGGCGCGTTTTTAAAATTCATAGGCATCCATACTCGAATTTTAAATTTATCTGGTACACATCATTTTGGTACAATGAAACTGCAAAAACGTCGCTGTACTTAAAAAAAGGATTCACAATCCGAGTAAACCCTTTTACTTGCAAGTCGCTGCTAACACCATCTATATCCGTAGAACGGAACCGAACGCGATCGATGTTCTTAGAAAAGTAATTAGCTTATCAGACGCTAGTTATGTCGGCACGGTTTCTTTGTATAGAATAAGTAAGGCATCTGTATGCTAGTATTATATTATCTATGGTCACGGTAAGTGACATCATTCTAAATCAAATATGGCGCACCGATTTATTATTTTTATGTAGGCACCCCACGATATGGGTATCAAAAGAAAAGCTTTGCTGAAGGTATAATTTTACAAATATTTTTTCTTACTTTATTTTTTCTTTAATGCAAGGGGCATTATTTATATTTATGTACAATCTATGTGGAGTTCTAACTCATTTGTATATTTTATTACAGTTGTCTTATTTCATAATAACTTATTCTATTCCAGCTAAGATGACGGTTCAGGAACAGAAACTGGAAGGTGAATTCAGATACGTGAATTCAAGACTGATCACGTATTCAGAAGAAGTTGCGTTCTATCAGGTGAGTTACCTAGTTATTTACTTCTACACGAAATGTACAAATATACGTAAACTCACGTCTTTTACCCGACTGCCGAAAGGGGGTAATGTGTTTATCAGTCTATGTATGTATGTATGTTTGTTCCTTTTTGGCGCTCTAGAGACCAAAGGCGTCGGCCGATTTTGATGATTCTTAGCTTAGCTAAACGTAACGATATAATCCTCCGACTGCACAGCATGATTTTCATCTTGTTTACGTCTTTTTAGTTCGCTTTTTAAGCAGTCAGGTTTTAGATTTTTTGAATAATTTTTTTTTTCCTATGGTGGTAGGCCGAAAATACTGAACGCCACCTGCTACGATTCTCACATACTCCTTTTTAGCCCCTGACGGAAAAAGAGGGGTTTTATAAGTTTGACGTATTTGTGTGACTGTCTGTGGCATCATAGCTCCTAAACGGATGAACCGATTTTGATTTAGTTTATTTTTGTTTGAAAAGTGACTTAGTTGAGAATGTTCTTATCTATGTTTGGTGCAAATCGGTTAAGCTTTTCAAAAATAATACGTATTTTCTCTTTGAATCCGGGTTTTTTCACAAGATATCGTGTCATAATAAAGTGTGTCAATCGAAGCGTGTCCACTAATAGGTTTATAATTGTTGTTTAAAAAGCATGAAATAAAAATTAAATTAAAAATACCCCGACTCAAATGCATTAAAAAAGTTAACACATCTTAAATTTTTAATGTAATTTTTGTTTCGTCTATATTCAGATAGAAAAAAATACGTAACTCCTTTCGTGTAATTTACATTGTTTTTGCCCTAATACTTATCCTTTTCCTTCACAAGTAAAAAAGATTTATCTAGAATTTATGCTGCTTATTCAATTGTTATAATTACCAGAACTTCTAAGGTTAATTACAACAGTTATAAATAATTGCATGATTTTATAGCACTAGGGCACTATGGCTGGCTAGTATTACATCTCCTGCGGTTTTTATAAATAACTTTAAAAAACACCGACTTCAAAAGCAAAACACTAAAAAGTACAAAATAACCAATAAATTCGTTTTTCTTTTCTTTCTTTCTCTTGTTTTATACGTTTCGGCAGTCGGTGTCGAAAAATTATAAAACAAGAGAAAGAAAGAAAAGAAAAACGAGTTTATTGGCATTAAAAACAAAAACACCTTAAAATTAAACAAAATATTTTTTTAAAACTATTAATGCCAAATGGGCCTCAGCTCAGCATAATGCCAAATGGTAATACAGGGTATACAACTGACGCTGATTTTCAGCTGCAGCCCAAGAGTGTCATACGCTCGAAAACAAGAAAAAACAAGAGGTACCAAAGACGCCGAGTTATTTTGCGCTTTTAAATGTTTTGCTTTTCAAGTCGGTTTATTTTTTTGTGAAATTGTTTGTATTTCTCTCTATTTAGTTTTAGTACACCTTCACTAAAAATGAGCAATTTCTATAGTACGGTACCTAAAGGATTAACAAAATACCCATAACAATTAAAGATACACATTCGTGTTGTTTGTCGCTAAGAAGTTCGGTTTTAGGCTCCATATCTTGATAACTGCTGGACTGATTTTGATGAAATTGCTGCTGTTTTGTTTTGGAAGTCGGTTTGATTTTTTGTTAAATAGTTTTTTACATGGAGATACCTTTTGGTAAGACTGGTCATCAATCTTTAGGGCTTCTTTCAAATGATGTAATTGACAGCCGAGACTACCTGCCTTACATGCTTGCCGAGACAATGAGTTGCCTCCATATGTATTAAATGGACATCGATCCACTGACCGAATTCGGCGTAGGTTAACTTACGTTCGACCTGTGCAGCTGTTTTATTCAACTTCGAGCCCCTTCTCCAAAATAACTACAGCTAAACAGAAAATTGATTTATTGAAATAGAACGGCCGGAGCCAATTTTACACTATTACAACACTACAAACACAATGTATATATAAAAATAACAATAATAATTTATATTATAATGCAAAATTAAATATAATTAACAAGCAAATAAAAATAAAAAGCGCAGGTAAAAAAAAATTAATAAAAATAAAAAAAAAACAAAAAAAAAATGGATTAAAAATGTCAACTGAATTTAAAAATTAAAACATTAAAATTTCAACAAAAGGATAAATAAAATAAACTTGACAGGAAAATCAGAATTGTAACACGATAAAGTCTCTGTTTCTATTTTTTTTGATAAAAATAGAAACGGACACTTTCTGCTTGGGACTTTAACACACACACACACACACACACAAATTGAATTGTAGCTCTATAAAACTAGTTGTTTTTTCTAATTTCTTTTACCATAAAATTCTTTTGGTTTGGTTTCCAGGGTAACCACCGAGAGCAATTGACGCTGCTGGCCAGCTTCTACAAGCTCACGAGACATCTGCGAAACTTCCTCAACTTCAGAGTGGGCATGGGCTTCATTGACAACATTATTGCTAAATGTAAGTATAATTAAATAAAGCAGTTCTGCGCAAAAACCTGAGACACAGACGTTTTCTTTAAAAATTAAAGATCACAACTCTTATGCAAAAAAAAACGGCATTGAGTGGAGCGTTAGAGCATTAGGTGGTGCAGAACAAAATTTTGATCTGTTATAATAATAATAATTCATTTATTTTCAGACATAAGTAGTCCATAATATTACATTAAATTATATTAAAAAAATTAAACCATTCCAAATTAAAATAAAATTACATTAATAAACATTGTTCCATTTTATCTTTTCTCGTCGCTCGTTTCGTATTCACGTATCAATCAACATAGTCTATTGCAGTTCACTGTCGGAAATAGGCCTCTTAAATAAGCCTCTTTCGAGATGCCTCACAACACCCGGTTCTTTGCATTTAGTATGTCAGAACATATGATTACTAGTATAGATAGCTAGATAGTTTTCGTTTTTGAAATTTGTTTTATTAATAAAAATATTTTTATCTTCCAGATATCGCCATCACAGTCGGTTTCTACGCGGTATCAAGACCATTCTTCGCGGTGAACCACAACCTGCTTACCACGGGGACAGAAAATGATAGGTTTAAGGTACAATATTAATTTAGTAATCACTTAAGGGCCTACATCCGCTTTATTGCCGTAAAATGGTAACTTTCTAAAGCATACTCCTTAGTAACGGCTAGGTTAAAAGGTTTGAAAAAAATATATATTTATTATTGTTTCATGTATATTATTTTTAAACATGATTTTTTAGTGTAACAAATAGTTTTGCTTTAAAAAAATAATTAACAACACGATATTTTTCGCAACTTTTGGATACTCCTCCAAAACGACTTGGATGTTTAAAAATATTTTTACACAGATAAATTGGTGGCTGGAATTACTTCATAACTGATATAGCATATATAAATCAAATAATATTTTGCAAACAAAACTGATCAAAAGGAGGTGCAATATTGATGTTTTGGCTCCGAGCGGGCGCACGGCCAGTACTACGTTAACATTGGGCCGTATATACCGCCTTAAATCATTTTCAAATTAGTTTGCGATCGCAAATTTGTTATTAAAAGATACGACGAGAACCAAATGTTATATTTAGTACCATAAGATTTGACATAGGCGAACAGCGGCTTTTATGGGAATTTCGTACCGCTAGTAAAAGTTCGTATTTTGGGATATTTTTTGTTTTGATTGGTAGTTAGTTATGATAGGTAATCTCTTTTTTATTTCTTAGATTTTTGGAACTTGGGAGTTATAACCAGTTTTATTTTTTAAGGTTATGTACTAGTGTACCAATGTAGATTGTTACATATAGGTAAATGTAGCATATTTTTGCATAATGTGCAAAGTAAATTGTTTGTTGCTATGTTTGAAGTTTTTTACTTACCCATTAAGTAGGTAGATTGAGATGGGGATTGTGCCTACTCGGGGCATAAGGAGATACCTATATCCAGCAGCGGACTGCAAAAGCTTGGTAATGATGAGTTTGATCATATTTAATGTTATTTCTATTTCTAAATAATTAATTATCATTTTAATATTTGTGTTATTTTACACAAGGCAACTTCTAAAAACATAACTGCGATTTTATTACGTTTATTTATTAAAATCTTTATATTGATATTATTAATTAATCCGAAGTTCTAAAAATAGTAAACTTACATGAAAATAAATGGCTTAGTTGCCTTAATAAGTGGTACAAATTCTATAACCAATCAATCAATCAATCTGCCTAGCCTTTTCCCAACTTTATTGGGGTCGGCTTCCAGTCTTACCGGATTCAGCTGAGCACTAGTGTTTTACGTGGAGCGACTGCCTATCTGACCTCCACAACCCAGTAACTGTGTAACACGGTACCCCTTGGCAAGACTGGTGTCAGATCTCAGGCTTCTGACTACCAGTAACGACTGTCAAAGATCTTCAAATGACAGCCGGGACCAACGGCTTAACGTGCTTTCCGAGGCACGGAGGAAACTCGGTATGTTGAAAATGGTCACCCATCCACGGACCAACCTCGTCAAGCGTTGCTTAACCTTGAAGATCGACCCGTGCGGCTGTTATTATTTAGCCACGAGTACAAGTACAAATTCTATAACCGAACAACAAAAAAATTACGCGGTATAAAGTCTGCCGTTCCACCTTTATTGTTATTCTATAATAACATCCAGTTTGAAATGTATTATATTATTAAAGGCTCTGTGTCTCTGATATTGCAGATGTGTTACAAACCAATAACATCGAAAATTCACTTTATTTTAATTGTTTACAGCATTACTACACATACGGCCGTATGTTGGTCAAGATGGCGGAAGGTATCGGCCGCTTGGTGCTATCGGGTCGCGAGGTCAGTAAACTAGCGGGTCTGACGTCACGCGTGACGCAGCTGCGCACCGTACTCGACGACATCAACAAGGGCAACTACACGCGGACTATGGTCGATAAGAATACGCAGAATGGAGGCGGTGAGTGATCAAGCATTGTTATGTCAACATTTATTGTTTAGCGCCATCTATGCAGTCACATACGAACTACGGAAAAAAAAACCTGACGTCACTCAAATCCTACATCGCGCTATCAAACATTCCCGCGCGATTTGAACAACACAACAACAATCATCGGGCCACCAGTCACAAGTTCATAACTCCCTCACCGATCTGGCCAGAGTCATCCTCCCTGTTCAATATGGAGATTGTTGGAGCATTTGGCTTCTGAAGAGTTGAGTCACAAATCTGCCTTGACTAGCCTTTTTAAGGTCGACGGATCATCTTAACTTGATCTTGATTTGACAGGGCTTGATCACAGGAATGAAAAATATTACACACCTAATATTGATCATTTAAATTGTTCTACAATACCATTTGTAAATGGTAAATAGTGACTTCAATGTAATCTCATTGAGGTACATTTCCTCCATACTTGAACATTTCTCTTTAAAAAGGTAACGCCCAAAACGTGTTATTTTAAATCACTATTAATAAAATGTTCCTTCTTACAGCGGAGCTGCCAGCCCTGCTAGCGCCGGGCGCGGGCCGCATCATCTACCAGGACAAGATCATCCGTTTCGACAAGGTGCCGCTCGTCACTCCCAACGGTGATGTACTCATCAAGGAGCTTACCTTTGAAGTGCGGTGAGTGTTACTTTACTTCAGCGGAGCTGCCAGCCCTGCTTGCGCCTAAGACAAGATCATACACTTCGATCAGTGTCATTTTCGTGGTTTTGGGGTCGCCAATAACGAATATGTGGTCAGAACCAAAATCCAAGATGGTGTCGATGAAAATGTGCCTGATGATCTTTTCATCATGGGTGTCCTTTTCATGGTTTTTGGGGTCACTAATAAAAACCGACGAAATTTGATGTCTTTATTTTAATTGTCTTCCACGCCATCTTGGATTTTGGTTTCGACACTATATTCGATATAAGTAACACGACACCTCCACGAGCAGAATGAGTATTAATCCATAATAAAC
Source organism: Orthosia gracilis (assembly GCA_947562075.1). Taxonomy (NCBI): domain Eukaryota; kingdom Metazoa; phylum Arthropoda; class Insecta; order Lepidoptera; family Noctuidae; genus Orthosia; species Orthosia gracilis. The sequence continues at coordinate 28,908,022 of OX387270.1, read as the reverse complement.
ACATTTCGTTAGTCAATACAGATAAACTTAGTATAATAAAAATACTTAAGCTGTTTAACTGCTTCATTCACTGTCATATGTTTTTTTTTGTAACTATTCTATGTTTTTATTACGTAAACTTTGTATATTTCCTTCTAGCTCCGGTATAAACGTGTTGGTATGTGGTCCCAACGGCTGCGGCAAATCATCCATGTTCCGGCAACTGGGCGAGCTGTGGCCGATCTTCGGCGGCACCCTCACCAAGCCGCCTAAAGGAAAACTGTTCTATGTACCTCAGAGACCTTATATGACACTTGGTACTTTAAGAGATCAGGTTAGTAATATAAACCTTGTCCTCCTCATATATTCTTCTAAAATGTACGAAATTTTTTATAGTACGCACACATTTTTCGAATCATGTTTAATTTAAGTCCCATATGATAGAGGTTATCTAGACAGTCCCAAACGCCGAGCTGCCACTGAAAAATTCCTAAAGTAAAAAGCCGTATGACACTTCCCTGTTTGGAAACTGAAGCTGGGACCCCATGAATTAAGAATGGCTACTTATGTTCAACCAAGACAAACGATATTTCTGAGTAAAGCTTCATAATACTGCAGATTGGGGACACTTTTGTTATGCGTACAGCTAAGGAGTGGAATTCCTTACCGGAGTCTGTGTTTCCCGACACCTACAATCTAGGGGTCTTTAAGTCAAGAGTGAATAGGTTTTTCTAGGCAAGCGTGCTTCACCGTCGACCATATCAGCGCTTACCGTCTGTCGAGATAGTGGTCAAGCGCGCCTAATGACAATAAAAAATATTGATTTTGTGTTGCTATCCACCCAATTAGACAAACAAACTTTTACTTTACCTCTCTGTTATGTTTTCTCAGATAATCTACCCACAAACTCGTGAAGAGATGAACCGCCGCGGTCGTAAAGATGACCAATTACATCACTTCCTCGAGATCGTACAACTGTCGTATCTCACCAACCGCGAGGGAGCCTTGGACGCTGTGGAAGACTGGATGGACGTGTTGTCTGGCGGAGAGAAGCAGAGAATAGCTGTAAGTTATATAGTGATACCAATGTGCTAGCTCGACATAGTGTCCAGAAGAAGATGGATCAAGGAAATGCTCCTTGATCTATCTTCTTCTGGACATTCATGTTCCAAAAATGGCGTAAATGAAACGACGCAAACGTTACATTCGTCCAGCAACGATATCACCGTAGACTCCTTACAAAGGTGTTAAAAAATACATGAAAGTAAGACTGTCTAAAATCATGTATATTACACGTACTCTGCGTAGCCCGAGGACTTACCAAAAGTCCCGTGTATTAGTTAATAAATCTAACTATATAATACACTAGCTGTCCCCCGTCAAATTGCTACCTACCAACGCACCTATCCTACACTACGTACTTACCCTAAACTACCAACCTACCCTTCCTACCTACCTACCTACCCACCTAACCTACCTACCTATCGTGCACTAAAAACCTATCCTACCCTACCTAAATACCCACCTGCCCTACCCTACCCTACCCACCTAACCTATCTACCGTAAACTACCAACCTGTCCTACCCTACCTTCATACCCACATACCCTACCTACCTACCCCACCCTACCTTTCATACTTACATATAGTACCCCACATACCTACCTACCTACCTTCATACCTAGGTAGGTATGTACCCTATCTACCCCAACCTACCTTACATACTTACCTACACTACCCTACATACCTACCTACCTACCCTACATACCTACCCTACATACCTACCTACCCACCTACCCGACCTACCCTACCTACCTACTGAACACTACCAACCTACTCTACCCTACCCTACCCTACCTACATACACACCTACCCTACCCTACATACCTACCTACCCTACATAACTACCTACTCCACCCTACCAACCCTACAAAAAATATAAAATACCTTGCAAAAGGAATAAATTTGCCCTGTTTTTGCAAAAAAATATATTGATGCTTCGCTCCTATTGGCAGTAGCGTGATGTTATATAGCCTTTCCTCGATAAATAGGCTAACCAACACAATTTTTTTGTTTTCAAATCCGACTGGTAGTTGCAGAGATTAGCACTTTCAAACAAACAAACAATATCAAATTTTACCGCTTTATTATATTATATTAGTATGTATATTAACAATATAATTATTATATACAGATGGCTCGCTTGTTCTACCACGAGCCCCAGTTCGCGATCTTGGATGAGTGTACCAGCGCTGTGTCTGTCGACGTCGAGGGACAGATGTACCAGTACTGCAGAGAGGTAGGTTTAGTAGATTTTGAATTTAGACTGTAATTGTATTAATTAGGAGTGTATTATGATTATGCAGCCTGACGTAAAAAGGAGATGCAATAACAGATTGTGGCCTAAAGTCTTAATTAATTGCACATAAGAGACTAAAATTATGGAGTCGGCCACATAGGCGATGAATGTTTCATATGGTCATTTAAGATTACCTCCTTTAGGAACATATATCGCGGCTAAGAATAAATAATAACAGATTTTCAAAATTGTGTTTATTGACACTACCTCGCTTAATAGTTGCTCTTTTGGCGGCCATTTTGGAGAGCCTTACAGTATGGTCACATGACCTCATTTCGAATCTCCCATTTCTGTAATTACAAAAACTAGCAATGAATAAACACTCTTTTCCTCCAGGTCGGTATATCCCTCTTCACCGTATCTCACCGCAAATCCCTATGGAAGCATCACGACCACTACCTACAAATGGACGGCAGAGGCGGGTACGTGTTCGAAGAGATCGACAACGAAACGCAAGAGTTCGGCTCGTGATCAATGTATAGTAAAATTAAGTCTTCAGACAGCTAGCGTTTTACGCCTTTAAGAGCTAATGCATACAGAACATTGGCAAAGAAAGAACGTACACAGACAAACATTGGATGAAAAACATGAAGGAAAATAATATAACGGGCAGCCAGCGAACAAAATTCTATAATTTCTGCTTACCCCCATGGGCAAAAGGTGTGAGTTTATGTAAGGATGTAAGCAAACAAAAAGGTTTAAAGGCTACATCATCATCTTCCTTGTCCCATTTTACTTGGGGTCGGCGCAACAAATTTCCATCTTTCCGTAAAATATAGGGCTACATAGTGATTATTTTTCTTTTGTCGTGTTCGTATGAAATAGCTCACAAATTTGCTGATGTCGTACACAACTTTTGGCAACTCTTGGGCAGTTATGTCACAGCTATTTAGATGATTAATTTAACGTATGTTAACAGCTATTAAAAAAGTTTATCTAGGACCTCAGAAATCGAAGAATCTTTTTGGAAGAAGGTAGGCATAACAACGCTTTGTGTGCATTAGTCTTCATAGATAATAGAATAATTATGTCTTGTTGTCCAGCTGTAAAAACCTATGAGTAATGTGAAAATTTATATCCTGAGTAACAAGATTGTTTACCCTATAAAATATGTCTCAAAGTCTAGCGAATGTATGTAACAGATACATATTTCGTACAGATGGAACTATGCGACCAAATTAAGAATTATAAAGTCTTAACTTTTGCTGTTTTTTTTTAACTTTTTGCTACTTTTTTTTTCGATGCATGATTTCCTTCGTTTAAAAGAGTAAACCTAGATTAAAGTTTTATCTGTGTAAATCCATACAAACCCAATCATTGATGTATGATTGAGTAACAAGCATTGTTACAATCTTTCATTTTGGGCTTTATTAATATAAATCTCTGGCATGCTTAGCAACTCATTAGCATATTCTTTAATCAAATATTGTATATAAAATTAGAAAAAGTGTTGCGATTTTTATAAATAAGGGTGTGTGGGATATATGTTGGTAAATAAATACGACTCCTATTCATATTTTGATCGCATAATGTGTATATTTAAGTAATCTCACAGTTAAGAACACTGTAAACATTCTACTCACAAAAAGAAAAGATATATATATATTATGGACCATGTGATTATTCATAATATCCAGACAAATTTGAAAAATGATCAATATGTGTAGTTAATTTAGATGCTAAAAACAATTGAAATAATTAAATTGACCGAGCTTTCTGAATAATGCCCATCACTTAATGGGCTGGGTAATAAAAAGATGTGTTTTTTAAATGCTTTTAATGTTGACATTGATTTGAATATAGAATAGGTAAGTGCGATTACTATTTAAGCGACAAAGTCGACGTTTGTGGTTTTCCTATTTCTGTCTGCAGGGTCTGAAGTAACCTAACATGAAGAAAATGACGGGAGCTGAGTTGTTCAAACCTACCCTATCCGTGTCGGGGTGTCCTAAGCTACCGAGCTCGCTTCGCTCACTCTTAGACTAATTCATTGACCATAATTATCGAATTGCCCAACCGTTACGTAGCAATATTCATAATGACCAGACAATGTGATAAATATAGATGATTAAATCAGTATTCATTACATTGCCGAATTTGACTTGACTTGATTTATAACACCCTGGCATTATACATAGTGCACTAATTAATCACTTGGTCCATGAAATTATATAACAATATAATATTTACAATTTTAAGGGAATCAAACATGCTAAATATGCATAATTTATATTTAATTTATAGTAAAAAAAATAGTATAAAAATAATATAATGTAAAATTATTTATATCTTTTTATAATTGTTTAAATATAAAGTTTGTTTATGGCTAGTTTATGAATTATTTGATGTGTATTGTTTTTAATATGTGGTTACGCTATAATACTGAAATAAGTCATAAAAATATAACTAATAGAACCATTTTAACACCAGACCAATTTAAATAATGAAGCAGAATAATAAGGAAAACTTTTAAGGCTTTTACTTTATGACCATATAAACGACAAATCTTTTTAAGACACCATAAAGTAATGAGGTTCTAATTTTTCTTTAATGGTTACAAGTTCGCATAGCTTGTGATATTTTTTTTTATTTTTAAGCACAGATAGTAAATCAATTTATGACGTAATAATTATAATATGCAATAAAACTTCTAGACATAGCAATACAAGTTACCATTCTAAGGAATGTAAATCTATAAAATTATACAGGGTGACTGGTAAATCAGTGCATTCTTTGAAGTGGATTAAACGATGACAAGGCGAACAGTGAAAAATGCCTACTAACAAGTACCATAAAAAAACTGATCTTGTAGGAAGTTTTTTGCTAAAAACATACCCAAAAAAATTAACAAAAAAAAAGGTTCGATCGAAAACAACCCGCTTTGGAGCCCAAGTTATCAGGTTTAAAGCCATTGCAAATTATCTCTAGAACAAACCATTTCAAGGAATGTACGTAATCACCAGCCACCCTGTATATATACAGAGTTATTTATAAACTAAATGTTTTGTGATAGTTTACACACGACGACAAATTGAATTTTAAATAAAGGAACTTATAATCTTTGTACTATATTCATAATGAATTTTACATGAACAAACTCTTTTCTAAGATTTTTAGAGAGCTATATCGATCTATATTAAATCTATGGCAAATGAAATGTGAAATGAACAAGGATTTGTAAAACCTTGAGCATATTATTATGTAATATTTTACGTCGAATCCCATTGATGAAGTAAGGCCCGTATCATACTTGCATTTGGCAGGCGTACGCAGTTTTATACGGCCCTGGAATCCTACAACAAAATGTCATTGTAAATCTAAAACGCGACACTCACGCACTAGACACGCCCACAAAACGCCAGTATGATAATGGCTTAACTGGTCACACATACTAAGAACAAGTGACAATGAAATGGCTTTGATACCAACAATAGTTATTTGTCTTCTATCAACACGTAATCAAAGAATATTGCATAAAATTAACAAGGCCATCTCATTGCGCCTTCGTTTTACTTGAGGCCGTGGCCCATTATTTGTGTAATTTACTGTGAAAAAGTTGTTTGATGTGACATTGCTGTGATAGATGTTAAGTTTTGTTGTTCTTGTCGTGTTGGTGGGTGCTGGGTCAATAAAGAGGGTTAAGGAATCTATTATTTTGGTTTTATTCATTGTTCTGCCATGGCCAGACCTGTCGAACAGACGCGGTATTGTTGCAAGTTCGGTTGGCATCCGCGACCTTTTCGACTACGCATATCGCCTGTAACCCCGTTAGTCTATTTCGTTGATCCCGAACACGATATAACATTATACTCCTTATAACTGTTTCAGTAGCCTCGTTGAACTGAAAGGTCCTGCATGATCAGTTGATCTTAGAAGCTGAGGTCATCTTAGATTATAGTGAGGGTAAAGTCCGAAGAAAAACTCAAGTCGACCGTCCACATGAAAACCTACTATCCTGTTAAAGATATGTCCCAAATATCTATGTATGTTACCCCTGATTTGTGAAAATATTTTTTTCGATGGAGGCCATGCCAGTGTCTCTCACACGTTGGAAAAAAGAAAAAAAAATATGTTAAATAAAAGAAAATATAGGATGATGATAAATTATCATTGATAATTTCGATGGCGGCTGCAATCTAAAATCATGACTGTTTTGTTCAAATCTACAAGAATTAAATCAAAAGTTAAAGTACCTACGTAAATCTAGATACAAGTTATTTCTTTTTTACCACATGACGCGTTGGCACGAGCCAGTGATATCTTGTTTATTACTTGGGTGAGCATCATAAAAGCCTATAAATTGCTACGTAAGAATATTTTAATTAAGTTACGCCCAATTTAAGTTTACCGCTAAACTAATCAGCATGAGCAAGCGTTGCATGACGTCATGTGACGTTTAACTTTTACAACGTTCGTATTATTTAGCGACAAGCATATTGCGTCACTATTTGACATCTTGATAACATAAACTAGCTTTATATGTAGAAATTACAATTCACGCAACGAATAATTATGACTATATGCTTACTTATCTTTGGGAGTCCACCTATCACTTAAAATAACATTTTACAGCGTAAAACTTATTAGACTTTGTATTTACAAAGACGTAAAACAAAACGCATTCCAGTAAGCGCTTTGCATCAGCTGTTGTAAAAAAAAATTAACGGGATATCGCGAATGAAAACTGGTCACACCGACGGCCACATCAAAAAACTGGGGGTCTGGCGTGACCCTGTTATTTCTATCCTGCAATAAAATAGCTGTGTAATTTAAGATAGTTCGTGTGTGCTTCGAACAGTGTTTTAAAGCAAATTCTAGTGTAATTTATGAAGAAATTATGGAACGCGCGACGGGAACAGAGGTGTACGGGTGTGGCTCGCCCCAAACCTCGGACATAACGCTGAATATACAAACTACTACGGGTGGTAATTTCTCCATCAGTTTGAACCCTAAAAATACAGTGGAGCACCTCAAGAAGTTGGTTTCGAAGAAACTTAAGGTGTCTAAAGATAGAATATGTTTGCTGCATCGCGAAAGGTGAGCGTTTTATGTCGAGACGCCAAGCTTCTATTGTCAAACATATCACGGAAATATGTCGATACGATGACGCATCAGTGTTATTTGACTCGCGTATTGAAGTTGAGTTTTGTGTTCGCAGACAACTGAGGGACGGTACGCTAGAAGAGAACGGTCTGCTGGACGGATCGCGAGTGATCCTCCTGCCGAGCGTGGAGACTGGCTTGCTGGTGAGTCGCGTCACGCCGTGCTGTGTCGAAATCCCCCAAGTACCTCCTGATAATCACGTGTTTCACAACTACGACCAACTAATCAATACACATTATTTATCTCTAATACCATTGTTGTCTAATGACTAATTCATTCTTGCATTAATATTATCATTCTGTCCTTTGCAGAGCCATAGGCCCGAAAATTCTGTGATGCAAGCATTAGAATCCCTAAATGACACTCAGGTCAATGACTTCTTGAGTGGTAAATCTCCACTGAATTTGACAATGAGGTTAGGTGACCATATGATGCTGATCCAACTGCAGCTATCCACCCTGAACTCCAGTTCCAGTAGCTGCAGGTCCTTAAGAACATCTACACCAACCAAGAGCTCTTCAACATCAATACGGACTACTAAATGTGACGCCAGGGATTCACCCAGCCCTCAGACAGCAACTCCACCTACCTGTACACCCGTGCCCATGGACCATTCCTACATCAGCAGTGAAACTTCTAAACCAGAACCAGCTGCACCACATGGTCTACAGAAGCAAGACTTTGAAATGCTACAGAACTGTTTCGACTTGTACCGGTCAATGGCTGAAGAGAAATATGCTGATAAAGATACTTCTGATGAAAGAGACGACACAATGGATACAAGTAATTGTACAGATCTCTCAGACACATCTACTGAAAATGAACAGTCCCCTATAAAATCCTTGTCAAATCTAGTATCTAGTCCAATAGATGCTGCTTCTGCTGCAGAAATTAGAGCAAGAGAGAAAGCTGCTCTTCTTAATACTGTAAAAAACAACTTAAAAGATTTTTTAGCTCAAAATAATATACCTGATGCAGGTGAGGACATATTACCTGAAAGAATTGTCAGCTGTGACAAGCAGTGCACCTCATCATCTTCCCATACTACAGACAGCTCACTCAGTGATGACAGTGATAACTTTACAGACCAAAGTTCATTCCTTGCTGAAAGTACTATAGATGAATACCCCATGGAAAATCTCTTCAACAGTGCAGTTGACAAAGGATTGTTTGAAGACCAAGATGAATCTATGATGGATAGGGAAATATCAAATTTGGCTACAACTAGTCATGGAAGTCAGGAAGGTAATACAGGCACACTACCATCTTTCCAAAGTATAAATGAGCCATTGAAAAACAAGCGCTTCCAATATTTATTGCATAAGACCTCAAAATTTAAACATCCTATAGGTCAAAATAAGCAGAAGGCTTTTATGCAATCTGTTGTTAATAAACATAAGAAAAGGATGCAGAGTCGACATGACACTAACTTATCGCAACCCTCCACCTCTAGAACTGAGCCTTATATAACAAATTCTAGAAAACTCATTCTGCAGCCTAGCAATGGCAATGGACAGGCAGAAGATAATGCTACACCATCCACATCTAAGCAGATTGTATTCAAAGCACCTGATGCTCCGAAGAAACCTCAAAGAGCATCACCAACACCTCCTGTGGACACCAAAGCTCTTATTGAAGCCTCAAAGAATTTAACTCAGAAACTAAAGAAGTTGTCTAAAGAGGTTTTGACTAATAAAATTGAGTTGAGGGCAGCCGAGGAGACAACCGTGTGCAGGAAGATTGGTCCTGGAGCTGTGATAGAGTCCATGAAGCATCATGGCAAAGGAATTTATTCTGGGACATTTTCAGGCACACTGAATCCTGCCCTACAAGACAGGTGAGAGTTTATCTCTTTTATCCACACTTTCTTTTGTAATTTTAAACAAAGAAGACATTTTGAAAGATAATAAAAGCCTATAGAGAATGTATGTCAGTACATATTTGCACATGTGCCGCTGCCAACACATTTTTTCTAATCAAAGATGGCGTTGATATTTCATGGTAATTTTAAAGTAGAAACATAAAAGAAGGAACTTTATTTGATGCATGTTTCATAAAGTAAACATAAGATTTCTCCAAACGGAGATTACAAATAAGTTAGTAATGATAAAAAAAATATAAGTTGTGTAATGTGTACTTATGTGAAAACTGTGTGTTTACTGTTGTTAAGTTATCTGTCTCGATGTCCCGTTACTTAGGCTGTTATTTATATTTATGTTTCAGATATGGCCGACCAAAGCGAGATATATCCACAATCATTCATATATTGAATGATTTGTTATGTGCTGCGCCGCCACTGGCTATCACACATGTAAGTATATTTGCATAAAACTGATCATGTTTTAGGATTACTGAGTGAAACTAATAGAAATCCTATTGTTATTTAAGACTTATCTTTTGACTTGGTTTTATCTTGTCTACACCGAATGTTATCGCTAGTTACGCTTTCTGAATAATAGTCGTACTTTACAGAAGGGTGAGGCAAGCAACACCAGCACCACGAGCGTGGCGGAGTGCATCTGCGGCTGCGACGCGGCGGCCGCGTGCGCGTACGTGTGCGACGAGCACGCCGCCTCCACGTCCGCCGCGCGTGACTGCGCCTGCGAACCCAAAGACTGCCAGTGTCGGCGCCTCGAGCCCAAGCCCTGCACCGCGTGCGTGGCCAGCGCTGCCGGAGAGATGTGCAAGAAATGTGATACAGCCAAGACTTTAGCCCTGGAGAACTCTAAAACTAAATGCAAACTTGAGCAACTGAGGCTTGTGATGCAACAAAAGAAACAGCGGCGCGAGGCGCGGAAACTAAAGACTTTGCCTTACACTACCGCCTCGCCCTCTAAGACGCTTTCGTCGCCCGAGCAGGCGTCCGGCTTACCGGATGAAATAGAAACACTTGCCTAACAGTCAGTTACATCCCGCGTAAATTATTAACTCGCGCTTCTAGATTTGTAACGGTACTCCGCCATCTTGTCTTGCTTTTGTATGGAAATTACTCATTATTTCAGTTGTCTCATTAAAGGTATCAAGTAATTTAATTTATGCACAGGATGTTTTCCAACTGCAGACATGGGCGACTTGATAGCTAACAAATTGTTACACTGTGGTATCTTCGTGTAGTTAGCGTCGACCGTGCATACGTAAAGCTTTGTTAATGCGTGTTGAAAACAAAGTTTCCAAATTAGTGAAACGCGTGTTCATTTCAAATGCCGTCAGTGTTTTCAAAATATACAAAATGCGTATTTATGCTAATAGATTATTGTTGTACTGGTGACAGTCAAGTGGGTTGCGAAATGTTCATTCTGTTTTCATAGAATTTCGAAATTAACAAAGCTTGAGTATGTACGCAGACGCAAAAGCATGAGCCGAGTGTGGTTAATATTATTCTAAATTACCAATATATAACTAAGTTTGGATGATAGTATACCCAATAACTTTAAGTGCTATTATACGCATGTACAAATGATAAAGATTGATTATTAAAATCACTAGTTCGTAGCTAAAGTAACCAGTTTAGGTCCACAATACACTTGCCTGGAGCGGCTTAAAAACCATTTTTGTTGTTATTTTTTAGATTATATTTTATTGGTTCGCAGTTTTAGACACTTGTGTACCTAGTTTAATTTTTTGAAAATCACTATTGATTGATATTCGATATTACGGGGTTAATTAGTAACTAACGCATTTTATTAATTCATCCTCTAAGAAAATTTTATAAATTTAGAACAAGTGATCTTATATCCCACTTTTTTAGTTAATTAATTGGCACTGTTAATCTTATAATTATATTATCTTCTTTGTTTTCCTTTTCTCCTTTCACGGATATGTTGTTAAAGATAATAAAAATGTTTTCTGGATTACACCTGTTTCGTTTAGTTTTGTTGTATTTCTTTTTGGTTCACTTTATTATGTATAGGATTCCAATCCATGTAACATGCAATAAATGAGTACGAACGATCCAGACGAGCCAGATATCGATCTAAGATCGTAGAGACACTAGAGCTAGCTTTGTATATACATATTATGCTAAACTTTAGTAGCAGTAAAGTGCTTTTTGAGTATAATTAATCAATTTATAAAAAAAAACTTTTATCGTTAAATTGCCTAGACTTTAGGGGTTTATTGTGAAATATCTCTGTGAATACTTATTAGTACGTATAACTAGTACCCACTGAACTAAACAACGGCAGGACGGAAATTATTAGTATATAGAGAAGATCAACATATAATGCTATTTATTTAAGTTTACATTGAAGATGCCCAATACAGTTTGTGAGATGTGTGTTCATAATGTGAGAAAAAGGGGCAGTTAGACGTTCAAGAAAAACAAAAAGCTGTCGATTTTACTTCGCTAGTCTCACGTCTCGCAAAACGACATCAAGAGTTCAAGACTATTAATGTTAGGAATTATATTGGGTAGTGATACTGACCTGTCTTCCATAAGAAGTCCAGAATGAAAAGAAACTTTTCCTCAATCGAATGATGGCAACGCACCAAGAAACCCGGCCATTATTACAGTGTCTTTAAATGAACGAAAGCAATAATTGAATTCCTAACATGCCGTCGGTACTATCTTACCCAGGCCAAGTTATGGTCATGACTGAACAGCGACTTCTGTGCATACGAAGTGTGGGAGATGAAAGCAAAGAAAATATGATGTCTTTTAGATTGTCCAAAATCCTACATATATTTTTTATTTATTCAAATTAGGATTCTGGTACACCTTTATTCCAAGCTCTTTGCACTGTTCCTCATAATATGATAGATTTATTTCTGTGGTGATGATGTGATGTTGAGAATTTTTGCTAAAAAATATTGTTATACTGTTTTCCAGTGATGACGGTAAAGGCAATTTATTTAGATGCCTCATCCCATACAAAGAAACCGTGCCAACGTAACTAGCGTTTTTCATCTGATTATACCGATTATTTTTTGTAAATCGATCGCGTTCGGTTCCGTCCCACGGCGATAGATAGATCACCATCTATATCCATGGAGTGGAACTGAACGGAACCGAACGCGATCGATGTACAAAAAATAATCATATAGAACGTCGGCACGGTTTCTTTGTATGGGATGAGACACCCCTAAGGTTAGCTTCCTCAATACGTTAGTGGGTAGATTCGCTCTTCAGTCGTGACAAGAACTTTCTTTCCGAAGTGCCTCTAACTGTAAGGTACTTTGTACCTATTTAGTGTTGTGCCATACATGTATACTATTTAAGTTCCATAATTTAAATGTTTATGGCACTATTCCAAGTTCGAATTTTCTGTTCGATCTCTTACCAATCATGTTCCTAAGATCTCAATTTTTCCGACAACTTGTAACGTTTTGGCGGCAAACTTATTCGGTCTATTGTTTTTGTAAATACATTTTGTTACCGTTTAATTTAGTCGTGATGAGTTTTTGTTATAAGGTTTGAGGGAAAAGCGTAAATTGTTTTTTTTTTGTCCTTGTATTTGCATGTCTAGTGAGGAGAATAAAGTTACATAACAAAAGTATTTCATTGTTTTATCAACCTCTTTACGATCATGTCTAGGACATAAATACATTATCTGGTGATTGAGTGATGTAAATAAAAAAATAATTTGATCCAAAACAATATAAATGAATTTATTCGAATAATAACTACTGATTCTGTGTTGTTATAATGAGGAATCTATGGGTAATAGTAACTTAATCACATATTATTTCTGATAGATTGGACGACAGAATCAATACGTGAATCTAATATTCGCGATCGAACAGTACAACAAAATATACATAATGTATTACAAACAATCCAACGCAAACTTAATAAACATAAGTTTTGTAAGTTATTCTTAACAAAGTTGGATACTATCATTTATATTATAAATTACAATTACTGTCATTTCACTTATATTTTTAAGAAACTGATAATTAACAATAATAAGTTGAGTTAAACTGAGAAAATGTCTATTTTCACATCTATTGTTCAGTCTTCATATCTAGACAATGTTCCAGATTAGAGTGAGAGATAACTCAGTTATAATTGACTCAACTGAGTACTTGTGAGGATTCTAAAGCTATTGTGTACAATGTTACAGTAAACTAATACAATATTGGTAGGTTGTAACTTCGTGTTTTGATGGGCAATGAACGAAAACAAAACATGAATCCTTAGGGTCTACAAAAACAAAGTCTGTACTTGTAAATTATTTTATTATAAAGTTCATTTATATAAATTAGCACATAACCCACACACGCGTTGCCACGCACACTACACCGGCGTCGCAGAGAGCGCTGCAGACCGCGAAATAAAAACTGTGAACACAGCGCTGTCTGCGGCGTCGACTATTATGATTTTAGAAGAGCAGTGTACTCATGCCGCCCATCTCGGCTTGCTCCTTGACGAAGATCTCGAAGTACTGGTAGATGATGGTGACGGCCAGCAGGATACCCGTGCCGGAGCCGATCGCGCCGAGGAAGTCCGCCAACACGGACAGAGCGCCGATACACAGCCCTCCGAACGCGGCCGCCGTCGGGATGTATCGGTTGAGCTCGTGGATCATCGAGTTGTCTCGGTGACCGCGCATCACCATCTGTTGTTCCTTCAGTTGCTTGGCGACCTGTGAGCGTACACGTTTGTTAGTTCTTACAATCAATAGTCGTTTGCATGTGATCATTTATTCAGCTACAGTAAATAGAGCTACACAAAGCAATCGAATTACTTTGTCTATAGAAACGACGCGATCAAATATTGAATTACTGAAATAAAATGGCCTAAACGGCTGCGCTATTTTTACGGCACGATTTAGTAATACACTTTCACTAATTGGAAAGTTAAGTGGCGGCCGTCCACTACAACCGTATCATAATGTTGAAGGCATTGATTATGAAGTTCTAAAGTTCGTTCAACTGTACCGGTTTACGAAGATAAATGAAACTTTACAGTTAGAATATTTTTTTCTTTAAATGCTGAAACGAGTTTTTTGATTGTAGTAACGATACGTCATTGGCTCGTAAAGCAAATAAATGACTAATATCTAGGTCAAGTTACTTGACTAAAATGCCAAACATTCCTGCATCAACAAGTATACTGTTCAGGCATGTTATATCAAATTACGCTCAATTTAAAGATTCTCTATTAGGAATTTTGCATATGAAAATAATGCATTTTTATGTATCTAAGCATGTATTTCCTATCACATTTTCTAATTTACAGGCTGAAACATGTGTTCATATTTTTAAAACTACTATTCAATTCGGCATTTCCCAATTATAATCCCAAATACAAAGTTGTCATCAGGTGGGCAAAATTTTTATGGGCGATTTAAACTTCTCAAATAGCCAACTTACATCCTTAGCCGAAGAACCTGACACATCGATCCAGGTCTTAGAGAAGAACGCGCAGGAACCCAGCATGAAGAAGATGTACAACACCGCGTGCACTGGGTCGTGCGCTATGTGCGCGAGCGACTCCGGGGGGCTGAAGTAGTAGCACAGGCCGCCCACCGGGTACGCGCGCGCCGGCCCGCCGCCGCCCACGTCGGCCCACACGCCCAGTAGGTTCACTAGGAAGTTACCGCTGAACTTGACGGCTAACATCTGTGGGGTAAGAGATGGTTACTTTCAGTTCAGAGAAAATAGGACTTGTTCATGAATGAGATAATTATTGCATTAATCTGTTGCAGATAGACCGTTTTTGTGCCATTTGTATTATAATCAGGTGAAAATACATGAATGCACTTTTTTGTTTGCCAACCTGTATAATTTCGTTACGACCAATTATAATAAATTATATTAGCACATAATAAAGAACTTTTGAAGACGTTTAGAAAAACAACTAAATTATTAAATTTTGAATTTTAAAACTATCATAGTAAGTGTTGATTATGCTGACTGTATAAGTTTTACTGACCAACTTCACGAAAAATCTGAAGTAAAATGTTCATAAAAAAATGTAAAGTTTACAAACCTGTGAGATGACGTAGAGATTAGAAACGAGCGCAGATTGCAGGATGATAGGTATGTTGGAGGTGTAGAACAGTTTGATTGGGTACGACGAGTACTGTCCGCGGTAGCGCGCCGACTTGATCGGTAGGTCCACGCGGAAGCCCT
This sequence comes from Orthosia gracilis, assembly GCA_947562075.1. Taxonomy (NCBI): domain Eukaryota; kingdom Metazoa; phylum Arthropoda; class Insecta; order Lepidoptera; family Noctuidae; genus Orthosia; species Orthosia gracilis. Next base: position 28,892,507 of record OX387270.1, on the reverse strand, counting down.
GTGGAAAAACACATGAGTTGTATAAAAAAATATAGAAGTCTCCTAAAAACGTCACTGTGGTTCCACATGGGGCTATTTGCAGCGACACAAACGCGTGATTGCATGGAGGAACTCGCAGTATAATTATGTAAAAGGCTAGAGACTGCAGATGCACTGTATAAAGGCTGCAATATGTTACCGTTTTAGGATGGTCAGTTAAAATATAAAAAGTAAACGAAGACTCACATTACTAGTTATCTTTAAAAAGCGATATTATCGTTCTTGCAGATACTAAACAGAAAATGCAAGTATTTTCGGTAAGTAAATTATATACGTAGGTAAGATATCATGATGGAGATCTATAAAGGTCATATAATAATAACTACATTTACATATCGTAGAATAGTCTAGTTAAACAAACATTGTGTGTTGTGAGACACAATAAGCAAGATTTGTAAAGAAAAATCTCGCCGAATGCATACTCTCCTCCTTTTTTTAAGTACCTAAGTCATATTTGGTAATTCAAGTTTTCATCTGAGATTGGCAGTGCATTAGCAAGCCCCTTGGTGTTGCAGATATTTAGTCTTATCGTGCCGCGGTACATTTTAATCATAGGTATAGTAGTCACAGCGAGTGAAAGATGCAGTTATACAATGCTCTCGGTTACTTCAACAATGACACTCATAAAAAAATAGCAACAAAATAAACAATAAAACAAAAACATAATATACTATATGACACTGAAAGACTTCATCATCATCATCAATATTGTTGAACATAGGCCTCCTCCAAGTGTCGCCACATTGACCGGTCCCGTGCGTCTTGCGTCCAGCGGATTTCCGAAACCACCACCAAGTCAACTGTCCATCTAGTGATAGACTTACAACAAAAAAAGTTATAAATCTGGTGTATCTTCTCACCTGGAAGTATATCACTATAGCAAACACGAGGACAGTGGCGAGCAGGTTCATCAAGTTGGGCAGGTTCTGGCGGTAGAAGGCCTCCCTGAGGGCGCGCACCTTGTCCGGCCGGGTGGCCAGCAGGTGGAACAGGGCGATCACTGCACCTTCGAACTCGGTACCGCGACCTACAGGAAATATTGTGATGCTGAGTAACTGTGTTATAAGGGGTTTTTCTTCTCTCTTAGTCTCTTTTATTTTAGTTACATATGAGTATTTTTAATTTTAATTTAAAATATATCTTATAATTATAATACTTATTCAACAGAATAGATTTGTGTTCACAATAGTGATTGTTTTCCTGTTTATAAATGAGCAGTCCTAAGAAGGAAGTATTGAATTATAATTTGTGTAATTTAAAAATAAATGCTATCATCAGGTACAATGGTGTCATCAGGTATTTTGCAAGTATTTCTCTTAGATTCATATTTTTTTTAAACTTCAGTTACCTAATCTACACCTGTATTATAAGTGTGTTCTAATTGATACAATGTAATCTGATAAGACTGTGTTTTAATTGTTACAAATAAATCAGCCAAACTGGCCATTATCTTGAATGATATAGTAAGTCATTATGTGCAATTATCATTATGACTGCAAAACTGGTTTCTGAATGCAAAATAATATTGCAAATAAAATTGCAAGGAAAACATTAAAATCAGCTTGCTTGCAACTTTAGTATAATTAGTTGGTATCTCAAAGTGCATGGAGTTTTCTACAAACAAAAGTGCAGTTTAATGACCTAATTGAAATAAATAATTTGACTTTGACTATGCATTAGGTAAGTAAATTAGACCTGTTTCTTGTTATGGGTTTCAGGAATTTCATTTGTATGATAACTTATTCATCTTTTTTCGTTTGATTATGGTACTCACCAGTGTTGACGGTTGCAGGTGAGAATGCCTTCCAGACGATAGTCTCACAAATGTTGGTGGCAATGAAAAGAGAGATACCGGAGCCAAGACCATATCCTGTAAAATTTTAAATTTATTTAGTATATTGTAACTTTCAGAACCCAAAATTTTTGTAGAATATTGTAGTTTCTTGTTGCAGAGCATTTTTAATTTCCAACCAAAAAAGGAGGTGTGTTATAAGTTTTATTTATTTCAGTTGAGTAGATTTTTCATGAAGTTTCACAAAGTTGCGCGCGTACCGGGTTCACTGACCCCGTATTGGGTTTGAAATTATAAGTTTATAAGAGAATTTTTATCGTGATAAGATTGCGATATCTAAAAAACCTAAAAAATAAAAATAGTAACCTCATTAAAATACTCCATACTGACCTTTTTGTAGCAGCTCATCGAGCAGCAAAACGATAAGACCAGCGACAAACAGTTGGATTATGATGAGCAGACAGACGCCAGCGCCGATTTCACTGGGCTCACCGTACATACCAGTCATCACATACACAATGGCTTGACCCACGGTTATCACCATGCCGAATACTGCAGACAAGAAGAGTGGGTCAAATGAGCTTTTTAACATAAAGGTGAATTGTAATTTTGTGGAACTGAGTCTTCCTTGAATAATACCTGCATGGAATTCTTAGTAAGATTTTGGAGAACCGTGTCCAATAATGAAATAAGTATCAATTTATCAATGTGGAATACTCAACAAGCAAAGTGTAGTACTCATATTGGAATTCTCCGTGAGTCAAATACATAATAGGAATATATATTTGCTTAACTTAGAAAAAAATATTTACTCCCATTGACTTAATTTTATAATTTCATGATTAATTTCTAACTGATTTTATAACCTACAACATGTGGAAATACCAATGATAAAAAACCTGAAAACAAGTTATGCCTAAGTAAGATAAAAGATATTTGTAATTTATCAATGGATATCTGTGCAATAATAATTTTTATCTTAATCACTACTGGGTGTTTTAGTAACAACAAGTAAAGTTAAGAAATAGCATCAATAATATTAGAAAGTTTAGTTAGTTCCTTCCTTTTGTTATTAATAAAAATTGGCAAAGTGCCTGAAATTCATATTTATAGGACCAAATTGCAAATTGGCATTCTGCCCCCATATGGAAGACACCTAGTAAATATAAACACAGAAAATATTTTAATTTTAAAGAAACTTCTTGAATTTTTATCTTTGACTAAACTATTTAATGTATTTTAAGTTCAAATATTATTGTTTCCATTTATATTTTATTAACTTTAGTGGAATTATAACATAAACTTTTATTAACATATCAAGAAATAAAGAGTTATGTAGCAAGGTCAATTTCTGGCATCTGATTACAGGATGACTTAAAAGAGAAAGGTGATTTTAAGCTCACTTACATTTCTGTGCACCGTTGAACAAAGCTCTATCTTTAGGGGTGTCACCAACTTCGATGATTTTCGCACCCGCTAACAGTTGCATGATAAGGCCAGACGTGACGATGGGAGAGATACCAAGTTCCATGAGTGTTCCTCTATTTGACGCAAGAATTACACGGATCCAATAGAAGGGATCCGCGCTGTCTGATGACATTATACCGAATAAGGGGATCTGAAATGTAATTTTTAGGTTAGAATAGATAGTGGTGAAAGGTTTAAAATTTGTAACTATAAGTTAGGATTTTGATTTAAAGATCTAGTTTTCTGAGTGAATCTGTTTTAATTCTAACAAGATGTTGGACAGCCAAATGATTCAAAGGGTGTTTCCCATTGCACTATGTGGGTAGTGGCAATCTTTTTCATCAAAACATGAAATAAACTATGCAGTAACTTAGGAGCTGATTATATTACTACTATAGTAGGATCAATTCGCTTCTAAAAAAGTAGAATATGTGTTTATCTCATGTAGCATATGGCCACATCACAATAAAATATCATAATTTCAACACTCACCTGACAACATACTAAGAAAATAAATAGAGTGATTGCAGTCCATAATACTTTCTCACGGAATTGGATCTGAAACACAAAGCATTCAGTTATAAACGAACCAAATTGTACACTCCAAAATATTTGACATGAAGTACAGTTAGCTATCCTACATACACTAATCTTAGGGTTAGGTATGCACTTTCACTTACGTTTTAACACGTATGTAAGCCCTAAATGACTCTTAACACGTCTACAATCACAAAAAGATGCTACTACAAACACAAATAACAGCAAAAGAATACACAATCATGCAAAATATAACCATGGCTTACCTTTCTTTCTGGTTTTGCTATTTCTGGCAATATACTGCAAAACGGCTTTATAACTTCGAGGAATTTGACTGCAAGCAGAACAATTACATTAATAAATCACACCTTTAACACAGAATACACAATTTTGGAATAAAATCATCCGAAATGTGGAAATACGTGTCCGAGATTTATCACTATTTTTAGTTATAAATATGAACGATACTCACTTCCCATTTTGATTTATTGCGAATTAACTACCCTAACTAAAATATTAACTGATCAATTCGGCTAAAACCATTCAACTTTTGTTCATTAGTAACACTCCAATAGGACTTTTCGCGAGAAAGAGCCTGCGCAACGCCGCCAACGAGCCGTCCGCGAATGACACGTCCACAACGTCACGTCACGTGACCTGTGATGTTGGCGTGTATAATGTTGCCCGCAACACTCCCTAAAAAGAAATGACAAAATCGTTAAAACTGCAATGACTTTAATTTAAAAAAAATATGGCATAGCATAATGAGATGCAAATTAAAATATTCACCATCCAATAGAATGGGTTGCGTAGATATGACATATTTTATCATGGATTCAACAAGTTTGACATCCACTTCAGAAACGTTAAAGTAATCACAGCATTTTTAGCTCAACGCAAATCACTGTTTCATCTACCTTTTGTTAGAACTCGTTTCATTGCACAGCAAGAATAAGTCCTTTTTCTTTACTAGCAACTTTGTAGTTTTTTTTCAGGGTTTGATGTGTTGTGGGCCACAGAAACTATTTTTATACTGTCAAGAAATTCCAGTGTCGTTACCGAGAATACCAGACATTTTATTTAATCTGTAAGCATTCAGTCACTTTTGTCTGTCATGCTAATGTCAGTGTCACTACCAAACGTCAATTTTTCATTTGAAACCACCATGTGCTTGTATTAGTAAATAATTTCGGTTTTATGCATTTCTAATCAATAAAAATGCAGCAAGCGCATCGTGCCGGTAATCTAAAACAAAGCAATAAAGCTCACAAGTCGCGCCATCGCTCGAAACGTGGAATTTCAGCTGCTGTAAAAGGTTAGTAACGCTCGTTTTAAAAATCATGCCTTTTCCTTATTTATTCAGTATTTTTAATGAATTTCTGTATTGCAGGCAAAGTAAATTTGAAGGAATTTGTCCGTCGCAATCGCCACATACTGAAAAAAGATGAGCGTCGTCACCAGGCCCTTCAAATACGAAAGAACAAACGTGAGGAAGTCTTGTCGAAGAAACGTGCGTTAGGTGGCACCCGCAATCCCCCATTCTTGGTGTGTGTTGTGCCATTGAACGCACAGCTTGACGTGCAGTCTGCCCTTGTTATCCTGAAGACTTGTTCTGAGGGAGCTGTTGTTACTCAGTCTTGTAACGGGATCCTACATATTGGGTATGTTTTAGTCAAGTTGTAAACACTTCAAAAATATATATAACATATAAAGAATACTCTTTAATATTCCATTTAAATCCTTACAGCTTACCAAATTTCAAACAGAGATTCTCCTTCATATGCCCAGAAGTTGGCAATGACTTTGCACTGTTGGATGCACTAAAAGTGGCAGACACAGCTCTCTTTGTTACTTCTGCGCTTGATGAGCCAGTGGATGAATGGGGAGAGAGAGTCCTTGCACTATCCATGGCCCAAGGAATACCCACACCAACCGTTGCTGCAATGGACATAGAAGGTGTAAATCCTAAAAAGCGTACAACTGAAAAACAAAATGTACAGAAGCTTATATCTAAATGGCTTCCAGATGAAAAAGTTGTGCAGCTAGACAAAACCTCAGATGGACTGAACCTTCTGCGTAGAATTGGTAACCAGAAACGTAATATCATCCATCACAGAGAAAAGAGGCCATATATGTTAGCTGAAGAAGTTGAATATGTGGCCGATAGTGAAGGAGATAGTGGAACTCTGAAAATTAGTGGATATTTACGTGGTATGCCTCTTAACGTAAATGGTTTGGTACACATTACTGGGCTGGGTGACTTCCAGATGTCAAGGATTGATGGATTAGAAGACCCACATCCATTGAACTTGGGGAAAGAGAATACTAAGACAGATGAGACTATGGATGCTGAAGTTACAAAGATTTCAGTGCTGCAAGTTGCTGACCCAGCTAAGCAGGAGAGTCTTGTGTCAGAGAATACTCCTGATCCCATGGAAGCTGAGCAGACATGGCCTACTGAGGAAGAAATAGCTCAAGCTAATTTAGAGGTAAATAATTTATTCTACAACTAGCTTTTACCCGCGGCTTCGCTTGCAGTGAAGCCAACATTTTTTTTTTTTAACTAATTTGTATCCTATGTTACTTCTAATACCTCCAAGAATATATGTACAAAGTTTCAAAGTTCAGTAGTTTTTGCGTGAAAGCGTAACAAACAAACTTACATTCAAATTTATAATATTAGTATAATCATACTAATATTATAATAATGAATTTTAATCAATCATTCCTGAAAGAAATTTGTTCTTTATCAGTAAAAATATCGATAAAATTTGTTCGGTAGGTAGTCCTGTTTTGGGTATTTCATTGGAAAAGAAAAACTTAATCCTTTTTCCAGTACTATCATGTATTGTTTTTATGAACTTTTTTAATCGACGAAAAAAAATGGAGGAGGTTCCCAATTCAACATGTATTATTTTTATGTATGACCATGCATAACTTTTTATAGTGGTCCGATTTCAATTTTTTAATAATTGTCACACTTAATTCAATTGCCAAATCTTGCAGACAAAAACGAAAAAAGTCAAGAAAGTGCCAAAGGGTTGGTCAGACTACCAAGCAGCTTGGATCGTCGAATCTGATGCAGAAGACGAGGGCTCTGATGGTGGTAGTGAAAGCGATGATGATGATGATGCTGACCAATTTATGTCCTGTGAGGAAGATCAGTCTGACGAGGAAGAGAATGCAGAAGACAATGACTTTGAATCTGTAACAGAGTCAGAAGTAGGACCCTCAGATGAGAAGTATGATGCAACCATTGATGCAGCTGAAGAACATGAAATGCTGCAAAAGTTAGCAGCTGCAAAGGAAGATCGTCAGTTCCCTGATGAAGTCGACACTCCACAAAATGTGCCAGCCAGGGAAAGGTTCATGCGCTACAGGGGATTGGAGTCATTCAGAACTTCTGCTTGGGACCCCAAAGAGAACTTGCCAGAAGATTTTGCCAGGATATTCCAGTTTGAGAACTATGATAGGACTAGGAGGAGGGTGTTCAAGGAGTTGGAAGACAGCTTGATCAATATGGTGAGTGATACTCACAATGTTTTACACTTACATAAATGCAACTTTTATCCAAATTAGACAAAAAAAAGAATTTATTTTAGATTTGTCAATAACATTCCATTGAGCATTTGTGCATGCCTACATGAGCCTTTGTTGAAGGCTTATTTCTATTCCTTTAGGAATTCATGAGAGAGTCAAGCCTAAAAGGCATAAAGTGATCTTTGAATAATTTTGAAAAAGTATACCACAGGGTTTCTTGTTAGGACCATGTTTTTGTATTTTTTTTATTGATGACGACACGGTTGGCGAAATGGTTGAGCGTTCGGCTACTGCGATGCGTGTCGCGGGTTCGATTCCCGCACGGAACAAATATTTGTATGACCTACAGATAGTTGTTCCGGATCTGGGTGTCTTGTGTATATGAGTTTAAATGTTTGTAAACGCACCCACGATACAGGAATAAATTCCTAGTGGGGGCAAAGTTAAAAAAAAACACTTTTGTGGTTGTTTTAAACTCTAAATCATCTTTACAGTACGGATTCTACATCACGATCCACGTCAAAGACGTTCGCCAAGACTTATGGAAGGCCTTCCATTCAGCCAACGAGAATGCTCCTTTGTCCATCTTCGGGCTTCTACCTCACGAGCAAAAAATGTCTGTCATGAATGTAGCTCTCAAACGTACTGGGGCTAGCGACGAACCTATACAGAGTAAGGAGAGGCTGATCTTCCAAGTAGGGTATAGACGGTTTATCGTCAATCCTATCTTCAGTCAGCATACTAATGGCGGGAAACATAAGGTTGGTAAATAATTTTTAATATTTTTCTATAGTATTGTTTGGTCATGCACCTACAGTTTTTCTTTTATAAATTGCTATCAGCCGTCATCTGTGTTAATTCCTTTGGTACTCAGTTTAGGATAGGATAGTATAAGTAGACCCCCTTTTCCGCAGTTAGACTCTCATTTGGTCCGTTGTGCGTGCACGTCACCTCTCTGTGAGAGAGAATGGGCCGTAATCCACCACGCGGGCCCAGTGTGGGTTGGTGGATGTCACATGTCTTCAAATTTTTGGTTCTAAAACATGCCGGTTTCCTCTCGACGTTTTCCTTCATCGTTTTGAGATCAGTGGTGATGAAATAATTTACAGAAAGTAAAGCGCCTGCCTGGGTTCGAACCCACGATCTACAAATTGTAATTCGCGGCCGTTACCATTGGGCCACCAGTCAGTACTCAGTTTGAAATAACATTAGAAATATAAACAATCCCTTTTTACAGCCTATTCAACCGATTTTGATTATTCTGTAAACGGATGGCATAAAAACCATAAATCTGTTACCAAAACCTTAAACACTGCTACCATTCGTCATGTCACCAACGTAATAGAAGATGGAGTTTAGTAACCACTTTTTAACCGACTTTGCAAAAAGGAGGAGGTTATGAATTCGACTGTATATTTTTTTTTTTATGTACCTCAGAACTTTTTATTGGGTGAACCGATTTTGATGATTCTTTTTTATTTGAAAGCTGGTGCTTGTCATGTGGTCCCATTTAATTCATCAAGATCTGATGAAGAACTTCGGAGAAATACATTAGAACTCTTTAATAAATGACGGTAAAACACTCGGGATAGATGCAATCGCATGTCTGTTTATTGTTTACACCATTTCATAACATAACATCACACTGGTACGCTCTAAAGGGGTACGTAGGTGTTAACAGTTCACCCTGGTATACTCTCATTGCACCGGTTTAGTTTAAGTTTCATGTTATTGGGTTCATCTATTCTGGCTTCTCTTTGGGCACTATACGCGTAGGTACCTAGCCTATAAATAGAACTGGTACATTATGTACCTCAACTAAAAAGTGAAAAATAAAAAACTTTTTTACAAAAATTACAACCGACGAAGTTATTTTTCACATTGTAGTGTTTTTGTTTGGAAGTCGGTTGTAATTTTTGTAAAAAGTTTTTTTTCTTACAGAAAGTCATAACCTAGCAGTTGCCACCAACTCTTATTTTGCTCATGTGTTCACTATCCTCATAAGTACGATTTTTATTTCAGTATGAAAGATTCTTCCAACCTGGGGCGACGTGTGTTGCGTCCTTCTATGCGCCGATACAGTTTAGTCCGTCTTCAGTACTATGTTTTAAGGTAAGGCTTAGCCTTAGCCTTAGACACTTTTGATGTGTGTATTAGCCTTATGGCTAATAAACACATCAAAAGTGTCTAGGGAACAAGTACATTTTAACTATATAAAATAGTCCAATTAATATTCACGAAATCTAGTCTTTCGGTCTGGCTTCTTACTTTAATTCCTATGTTTAATAACTTAAGGCGCAGATACCCCAGAGTAGCTGATTTTAAAATGAGAATCACGTCGAAACGACTAGTTGTAATTTTTTAGAAAAAATATAATTATGTTTCATAAGACCATTTTCTTAATAATTTGATCTAAGAAAATTTTGAGTTTTATTCTTATAACATGTTGTAATTCATTTGTAAAGTTATGTCTAAAACGGACACAAACACGACAATCGCGCCTAAACCGCTGAGCGTATTTTAATCAAATCGACACCATCTCAAAGACAATTTAATTATCTACATTTTGATCTGTAGCTTTTTTTTAAACTCATAGAATAATAAGAAAAGTACAATAAACTACAAAATTTTGGGTCGCGTGGCTGTGAAACGAGTACGCGTTTTGTTCCCTCAAGGTCGTTGGCGTTAGTCGTCGCCTTAAGCCTATATTTTGTAAAAATTGCAGTTTTTGCATACTGTGGGCAATTAACCTCAGTCACAGATATAACTAGCGTTTTTCGTCTGATTAAACCGATTATTTTTTGTACATCGTTCGCGTTCGGTTCCGTTCCGTGGCGATTGATAGATGGTGTTAGCAGCGACTTGCAAGTAAAAGGATTTTCTCGGTGCATGAATATTTTTTTCTTTAAATACAGTGAAGATTTGTTTTATTTTTGCACGGTTTTTAGTTTCTTTGCACCAAAATGTGTTACAATACAAGTTTAAACAATCGAGTGGAATGCCTCAGACATTTAAAACCGCGCCATCTATTGGCACCAATTTTAAATGACCCGTTCAAATAATCTTTGAAATATGAATTAAGAGCCTAATATTCCATAATCTCGAGCGGACGGCAAACAACCTACATGCGCAAACTGCAAGGTAGCACACGGGACGGGCAGCGACCTGGCACACACAGCGTTCAGCGAAGACTGCCAGGAACGCCAAAAGTGGGACGGCATAGCCAGATCGCGCGTATCCTATTGCTAAGGGCAACGAAAACACACCACGAAACCAACCAGTCACCCCCGAAATCGCCTCAAGACCGACAGCTAGATTGCGGTTCATCCAAGCAAATCTTCACCGCTCCAAGCTGGCCACAGAAGAACTCCACTTGGCGGCCCAGGCAAGGGGAATTTCTGTAGCACTTGTTCAAGAGCCCTACGTAGGAAGAACAGGTGTGATGAAACAAAACCCTGGCACACAAGTCATCCAGTGCAGCCTAAACCGCCAAAAGCCAGTTAAGGCAGCGATTGTTGTGTTCGGTGGCAACCTGGAGGTCATCCACGACCCCCAGCTTGTGACCGAGAACGTTGCTGCTGTCTTGCTAAAGGTGGGTCAGCTCAGCTTTGGAGTTTTATCGGTCTATTTCGAGGGTGACCAGGACATCGAACCCTACCTGTCCGAAACACAATACAAGACACACAAATTGAACACAAACAACATCGTGGTGGGAGGAGACGTAAACGCCTGGAGTCATTGGTGGGGAAGTGTTTCCGAAAACCATCGCGGGGCGGCGTACAGTTCTTTCCTCAATGAGCGGGATCTCCACATCCTAAATACGGGCCAAACACCAACGTTCGAGACATACAGAAATGACAGGTGGTGCACAAGCATCGTCGACGTGACAGCTTGCAGTTCGTCGCTACTGGGTAAGGTCGAGGAGTGGCGGGTAGAAAGAAGTCTAACAACTTCAGACCACAACGCTATAACCTTCTCGATGCGCCTAAAAAAGCCCCTGGAACCCTTGAGGCCGATTTCGACGCGCATCTACAACACCAGGAAGGCCAAGTGGTCCGACTTCAACACCCACTTTAAGACCAGCCTAGCAGACAGTGACATCACCCAAGTCAGAGTCTCAAACGCATCGAACCCAGAGGATCTGGAAACAATCATTTCAAATTATATTCAGAACATCCACCGCTCATGCGAGGAAGCGATTCCAAAACTTGGGTCGCCCAAACACAACGCCAAGCCCCCATGGTGGACCCCTTCTCTAGACCGTCTCAAAAAAGACGCCATGGCGAAGAAGAGGAGGATCCGGAACGCAGCCGCAAGCCGGAGACACTTCACCATCCATGAGTACGTGCTAGCCAAACAAACTTACACGACAGCAGCAACGGAAGCAGCCACAGCCAACTGGAAGGAGTTCTGCACGAAGCAGGACCGAGAGAGCATGTGGGACGGCATCTACAGGGTAATAAGGAAGACAGCCAGAAGACAGGACGACGCGCTCCTGAGAAACACCGCAGGTGAGACGCTCAGTCCAGAGCAATCTGCGGATCTTCTGGCAAAAACCTTCTACCCCGACGACTCAACGGATGCCGAACAGCCCTACCACACTGCGCTAAGGAGGCTAGCGGAGGAGAAGAATCCCCAAGGTCTGTCTGCAGACGATCCACCCTTTACGACCGCGGAGCTGGAAATGGTTCTCCAGAACCAAAATCCGAAAAAAGCCCCCGGTCCCGACGGATTAACAGCAGACATCTGCACAGCGGCAATAAACTGCGATAGGGAGGTGTTCTTAGCGATAGCAAACAAGTGTTTGTCGCTGTCACACTTCCCGAAGCAGTGGAAGGTCGCCCACGTTTGCATTCTCCGCAAGCCAGGAAAGGACGACTATACCAGCCCCAAGTCGTACAGGCCAATAGGTCTGCTCTCGGTCCTAGGAAAAATTTTCGAGAAACTTTTAGTGGGCCGACTACAGTGGCACTTCCTCCCAACACTACACACAAAACAATATGGCTTCATGCCACAGCGCGGAACCGAGGATGCCCTCTATGCTCTAGTGGGCCACTTACGAGCCGAAATCAAAGCCAAAAAGATCGTGCTTTTGATATCACTGGACATTGAGGGAGCATTCGACAACGCGTGGTGGCCCGCACTCAAGAAGCAGATGGTAGCCAAGAATTGTCCAGCAAATATCTACGCTCTCGTCGCCTCATACCTCGAAGACCGGAACATCAGGGTCAACTACGCCAGAGCGACTAGCGAAAAGGGAACCACGAAAGGATGCGTCCAGGGCTCAATTGCCGGACCGACGTTTTGGAACCTTATCCTAGACTCACTTCTACACAAAATGGCTAGTATGGGGGTATACTGCCAAGCCTTCGCGGACGACGTTGTTCTGGTTTTCTCTGACTTCACAGCCGGTCCCCTGGAACAATCGGCTAACAGCACGCTAGCAAAGGTATCGGAATGGGGCGTCCAAAATAAGCTACGTTTCGCCGCGCACAAGACCAATGCGATGGTGTTAACGAGAAAGCGAAAGTACGACGTTCCGGTACTTCACATGTCGGGCACGCGGCTTAGCCTGGTTGAGGAGGTGAAGCTGTTAGGTCTCACGATAGACTCCAAACTCACCTTCAATGCGCACGTGTCTGCGACCTGTAGAAAGGCCGCAGACATCTATAATCAGTTGGCATGTGCGGCGAGGGTGACTTGGGGCCTCAACGGAGATATAATCAGGACGATATACGTGTCGGTGATAGAGCCCATCGTGATGTATGCAGCGAGTGCGTGGGCCCCCGCAGCTGAGAAACTGATGACAAGGAAAAAGTTTGACTCACTGCAGAGAGGATTCGCGCAAAAAATCTGCAAAGCATACCGCACGGTGTCTCTGACATCGGCACTTATCCTGTCAGGTCAACTCCCCCTAGACCTCCGAGTAATCGAGGCGGCAACCCTTTTCAAGATCAAAAAGGGACATTCCCAAGAGTTCATACCGCTGGGCCGTGAGCTGGAGCGCAACGTGCACCATTCCAAAAATCCCCACCCAGCGCAACTCACAACAACCGATTATGAATGCCTACAGAATTTGACTCCCGAAACCCTGGCAACTCACCAAGCATTCGGCCCCCAGATATACACCGATGGCAGCAAAATAGAGGGGAAAGTCGGAGCTGCCCTAACTTGGTGGGAAAATGGGACGGAGTCAAAGTTCAGCCTTCGGCTTGGAGCCTCACAACACCGTCTTCCAATCGGAAATGTACGCTCTCTTCAGAGCTGTCAGGATGGCAAGAGAATCCAAGGCGGCCTCCGTAAGCATCTTTAGTGATTCGAAATCGTCACTGGACCTGCTGAGGAGACCGTCTGTCACTCACCACTTGGCACTACAAATCAAGAGAAGCGTCCGTGAAATCAGAGAGGAGGGCAGAGAAGTGAGGCTCTTCTGGCTTAAGGCCCATGTGGGAACTGCCGGGAATGAGAGAGCGGATGAGCTGGCCAAGGAGGCAGCCCTAACAAAACTCACATCTGACTACAGCAGGGTCCCCGTATCGTTCGTGAGGAGGAAGATACGGGAGGGGACTATAAGAAAGTGGCAAGCGCGGTACGAATCCTCGAGTACAGGATCGGTCACGAAAGTTTTCTTTCCAGACGTCCTAGCGGCAAAAAGAACACTCAGAGACGCAGTGCTCACACCGGTCCATGTACAAATCCTTACAGGACACGGAGGATTCTCAGCATATCTCCACCGCTTCCACCTCAAAGATAGTCCCTCGTGCGTCTGTGACACGAGCTGCGAAGAGACAGTCTGGCACCTGCTTTTCGAATGCCCAAGGTTTAGCCAAGACAGAATGGAGCTCGAAGTAAAATTCGAAACCCAGCTTAGCCAGTCCACACTCCATACCATCATGGGGAGACCAGCTACTAGGATTCCATTCTTGGCATTCGCGAGTAAAGTCGCCACAATCGCAGCAAGGGCCAACAAAACGGACGTAACCTTGCGAAGTCGACCACACACTCGAACACACACAACCACAATAACAACCACAACCATACAAACAATTACTACAACCACACAAACAACAACCACTAATACACAAGCAACAACAAGCACACCATTGAATGAAGCACAAGTTACACACACACACTCTAACCAACGGCCATTACCAACGGTAGCAGCAGCGGATTCAGTAACAGCCAGCCTACAACCAGTCTCTAGCATGACTACTACACAATTCCTGGCATGCGGAGAAGACGGGGTCCCTGGCATCCGACTGCGAGGCGTCGCTCTGTTCATGAACAGGGATCAGGAGAGGTTGGGCATAGGCTTCTGCATAGGCTCAAGTCGAGCTGCGGCCCGAATACACCTTTCACCGGGTATTGCCGCCCTGATTAACGGAAGCACCACCAAAACGAGCATAAAAGGCAGCAAGTATGCTGCACTACCTGAAGTGGAAGTGGCCACTCACCGATGTCGTGTAATGCGATTTAAAGGGAAAACAATCGCATTGCTAGAGTGGGGGGAGGCTACTCCATTTGGTCAGGCAAGCTCATTGCTTCAGAAGATTGGGGAGGCAGGAGACTACATGTCATCCGCGGCCCGAATCATAAGCGTGGACGCAATGGTGGTGGGAAGAGAGAGAGGAGACGTCGCAGACCGCTTTGGCTGTCTAAAGGCTTCAGAACATCATGAGGTCGTTGTCTATGAGGACAGAGGCGAAACCCTGAGTTTCCTCAAAGCCCCCAGACAACCAACAGCCAGCGCGACGAGCCCCACAACAAGCCCCACCACTCAAAGCGGATCGGAAAGGGCCCAGCAGAAGACAGCAGCCGAAAAAGCTGCAAAGGAGCAGTGCAACACCACAAACCCGGAGGACAGGGCCCGGTCGAGGAGTCGCCTGAAAGCGTTCGGCACTTTCCTCAGTGCACTGCTCCCAAGCACTAGCCACGCATCACCATCTCACAAGCAGGGGACAGCACTGGAGAGGTTCTTCAGAAAAACACCAAAGGAACCAACCCAGCAGAAGCCTAAGCCAACACGAGCCGACAAAGGGCAAGTCAGCCCGCCGACCCTTGCACTAAAGTCGGGTACCACGGACCACGTAAAGAGCGCGTTCCTCGAGTACGTAGCAATTGTAAGAGCGACCAGAGAGGTCAATCTTACGACATGCAGGAAGATCCTGCAGACCTACCAGAGAGACACAGAGGGTCTGTTAAGGGTACTGCTCGAGGAAGCAGGGGCAGCGGTGTACGACAACGTCACATGCCAAGTCATCAAAGGGGAAATGACGGGGTCGTATATGGCAGCCTACAGCGCGAGGAGTGGTTTTGTGTCCCTGGACAAGGAGGAGACGGAGCGCTCAGGCAAACTTAAGTTCAGCGTGCCAAATGACGATCCGATAGTGGTTACCGCCAAATGTACCAAAATCATGCCGGATGATAAGATCCTGGAAATGGCACAGTCCATTTCGGGAACCTCAGATGTCCCGGCATCGCAGGAAAGCTGGGCGGTACCCAATATCAGATGGATTAACGGAGTTCCGGGTTGCGGTAAGACAACCTGGCTGGTAAAGCACTTCGACGAGGACAGGGACGTGATAGCCACTACGACAACAGAAGCTGCCAAAGATCTTAGGGAAAAGCTTGCGCGCCGCTTAGGAGACCGAGCAAAGACCAAAGTGCGCACTATGGCCTCAATCCTAGCAAACGGTTTCAAGAGTCAAGACAAATGCTACCGTCTTACGGTAGACGAGGCTCTTATGAACCACTTTGGGGCCATAGTCATGGCAGTAAAGTTGTCTGGAGCAAGCGAGCTTGTCCTCGTCGGAGACGTTAACCAGCTTCCATTTTTGGACAGAGAGAACCTTTTCGAGCTTAGGTATACCCGTCCAGACCTGGTGGCTGGCATCACCCAGGAGTTTCTCTGCACACACCGCAATCCAATGGACGTGGCGTTTGTACTGAGTGAGATATACCCCGGTATATACTCCTCCAAGTCGTCGCTGTCGCGGGTCCACTCCCTGAAGGTGAAAGGTTACACAGGGGCGCTAATACCGAGCACTGCCCAAAACACCCTGTTCCTGGTTCATACGCAGGGGGAGAAAGCTTCTCTTGCGAGCCAGGGATTTGGATCCGGCGAAGGGTCGCGCCTGCTAACCATACACGAGGCTCAGGGGCTGACCTACGAAAGTGTCATCATCGTCAACACCAAATCCAGAAGGCTTCAGGTCCACGACAGCATCTCCCACGCGGTAGTGGCGGTGTCCAGACATTCAGTTAGTTGCGTCTATTACACCGACGACGCCGATGACGCCACAGGCCGCTTTGCTAAGAGGGCGATGGATGCGCCAACTAAAACGGTCGTTAACTACAATCTTAAGACGGCCATGCAGCATCGAGACGTGGTCGTCATAGAGGCCTTGCTCACGCTGGTGAAGTCCCTGGTCAGCAGACATCACCAAAACGCCACCTAACAAATTCTATCCAACAACTCTAACCCAAACACCTCCCCAAACCCAAACCATCATCCTGCCTAAATCCTGTAATGAAAATATACATGTAAAGCTGCATGGTGGAACGAGTCAGTCATACTCAGCTTAACGTCCTAACGACGGGGTTCTAAAACGGGGACCGTCGGCCGGGACTGGTCTGCTCGCACTGCCATGCATCTCCCCCGAAAGTGTACAAATAGAAATAAGTAGACAAAATAGTAAATAACATAGTACATAGCATTGTATCAATAGAAACCAGTAAACAAAATAGTTAATAATATAAAGATAAGTAGAAAATAGAAATATAAAATTGTAATGCCAGTGAGTAATAAAAAAAAAAAAAAAAAAAAAAAAAAAAGAACCCATAGTATTTAATGAAAGATGAACTCACGTAGACTTAAGTTAGTTAAGTAAGACTAGAAATAATGTCCGACGTAGGAGTCCAATAACTGAAATATTATGAAAATTTATTAAACAAATAAATACTGTAAAAAAGGGCGCGGACGTTTATGTCCGCGGTAGAATATATGAATAAAAAAAAAAAAAAAAAAAAATATTCCATAATTTTGTGCTTAGGAGTTGATTAAACAAGAACATACAATATTTATGTTATATTCCAGAAAATTTTAATTTTACACACAATTCAATAACAATCTGTGAATATCGCACCATCTAGTGAGATTTATTTGAACCAAATTTTCTTTCTTAGCGCTGGGAGGGGTGCCTCAGTTAATGTCGTCAATTAAATGGCAAAAATGAAATGAATTTTTTCGAGTGAAATTTTTATTTGTAAAGATTAAAAAAAAAAACTGTGTTTGGTTGAAATCTTCTTTGGAGCATATCCCATACATGCTCAATTGGGTTGAGGTCTGGCGATTGAGCAGGACACGGCAGAACGTTGATGCGAGCATCGGCAAGAGTGCATGTTACGACTGCATTGTCGTGTATTAGTCGAAACGAATCACCCAACCGACGTCGCAAAGGGATGATCGCGTCTGAAACAATATTCTCTCCGCAGAAATTTGAGCATTGAGGTTGCTCCTGATCCAAATGAGATCGGTTCTTCCACCGATCCAAATACCGGTCCGAACCATTATTGTTCCCCTTCCATTAAATGAACTTCCTGACAAATTTTCAAACGTTCTTGACGTCAAGAGGTCCTCCAAACTCGAGTAAGTCTTGTATCCGGCCTCATACCGAAACGAGATTCATCGGAAAAGCAAACAACGCCAGTCTTCTTCCTCCCAATTTCTGTGTTCGCGAGCCCATTGTAAACGGGCCCTACAATTGCGGGGTGCTATAGGTGGAACTCTCAGCGGCCTTCGGGAACGCAGACCCACTTCACGTAAACGATTTCGGATGGTTTGGTCGCTTATCAGCAAGCCTAAAGAGCTGTGGAGCCTCGTAGCCAACATCATGGCGGTTATGGTACGAATCCGTCGAGCAGTATTTTGGATTTACCTGTCCTGTCTCCGAGTGGTGATGCGAGATCGTCCTTCATGTCGCTCAGCTCGCCACGTTGTCTGTGATAAGATAGCGTGTCCCATCGACCACATAGCGACTAGACGCCTAATGCTTGATCTAATACATCAATACAATTCTGTCAACTAGCTGAGGTATGAGGAACGGGGCGACTGCGCTCTGATTGGTCCCTTACCAAGGTCATACGCCTCATTAAGGGTGGGACAGGTTTAAATCAAACCAGGAAGGTATCGATATTTTTATAAATAGTATTTGTACTTATTTTTTTTTAATTAATATTACTTACCGTTTTTATTATTAATTATACGGCGTTTAAACATTTTAGTAATAACATAAAATGTAACAACTGAAAAAAAAACAAAATTATAAACGTAATTTTTTTTTACGGTTTTTGTTTCTCAAATATAGTAATATTAAATATTAGTAAACAAACGTAATAAAAAAATCGTTTCACAATTAATAAACTATTCAATTTAGTGTCTTTATTTTTAAGGTTTCTAGTTCTATCGATAACAGATTTGGTCATAGGTTATAGTGCATCACTAGTTTTATTTACGAAATTAAAGAGGAGAAGGGATAGCGAAAAAAGTACTTAAAAAGAAAGAGACGCAAACATGCGGTGAGCGTTTTCACCTACAAACATGACCAGTATAATATGAACTCCGATAAATATTATCAGAAAATAAATCTAATTATGTTTATGTAACTTTTAATTTTTTTACTACTCCATAAATGTCTCTTGCTTATCAATGAAATGTTATGACATTTTTCTGGAAACTCGAAGTCTGGCTGTTGTTACCATACCAACGTATTATACAAGAGGCCATTATAATATTTTAATCATCAATTTTTTATTGACTGACGCGAGAGCGTTTACGGCTCACAGAAGTGGTCGCTACTAATTCAAAAATTTGGCGACCTGTATAACCTGTAGTCATATGTGTTGACAGACATCGCTCGCCTGTTATTAGGCATCTAGGGGCTGTGTGATCGCTGGCGTGTTCAGAATTGGCTTATGTTGCTCTGTGTAGTGCCAAGAGCGACAGCCACAGTATGTTGCCTGAAACCAGCTTGCAACATTCCGACGGCTCTCATCATCTGTTCTCGTGTCAAATGATGTCGTCGCTCCATATCTTCATACATTAAAAATGTTAAAATAATAAACCTTAATTGCGGTGATACTCTAAAACGTACTTGATCTCTTTAGACACTTTTAGACATTATAGAAACTTCTGATGTGTGTATATTTATGTTTCTACTTGTCAAAGATTTTTTTTTGATGCCGGAAAAAGCATAATCAATTTTTATGTTACAGGAGAAGAGGAACACAAAGCTACAACTACTAGCTACAGGAGTATTATTATCTTGCAATCCAGATAGGTTGATAATCAAGAGGATTGTGCTGTCTGGTCATCCATACAAAGTAATATATTTTCTACAATAATGACAGTTATCCCAATTTTGTTTGGGTTTACGCAAATCATGACTTCATCCGATTTCTTTCACCCGTTATCTTAGTATTCGGCGCCATTTTACAAGCTTTTATTTGACTTGCAATGTATGTATGTAAGTGTGTTTGAGAAGAATACGAAAAAAGCTTGTTTTAAAAAAGTTTTTTAATGAATAATTTTATTTATGTTCTGTATCATAATACCGA
This sequence comes from Orthosia gracilis, assembly GCA_947562075.1. NCBI lineage: Eukaryota > Metazoa > Arthropoda > Insecta > Lepidoptera > Noctuidae > Orthosia > Orthosia gracilis. The sequence goes on along the minus strand of OX387270.1, from coordinate 28,872,517 downwards.
TGTTGTTTTGTTTTCAGGTTAACAAGAGATCAGCAGTCATTAGGTTCATGTTCTTCAATAGAGATGACGTTCTTTACTTCAAACCTTGCAAACTCAGGACGAAGTACGGTCGCACTGGACACATAAAGGAAGCTTTAGGTTGGTTGGTTTGTTATTAAATTTATTTACTACTCCATAAATGTCTCTTGCGACTATTACCATCACTATATTAATCTACTGCTGCTGAACACGGGCCACTTTCAATCGCAAGACATCTAGAATTCTCGATCCACGGCTGTTTACAATATCTAGCGTGTGAAAATCAATCTACTGTGCATATTGACAGTTATCGGACCACTAACTAACAGCGACAGTATACTCCAAAACCCATGCTTGTTCATTAAGAGTGACCCAGAATTCTAGATTTTTATAACTGACAATTTATTATTTCTATACAGGTACTCACGGCCACATGAAGTGCGTATTCGACGGTCAGCTCAAATCTCAAGACACGATCCTTCTGCATCTGTACAAGCGTATGTTCCCCAAGTGGACCTATGAGAATTGCATCGTCACTGATAGAGATGCTAAGGACGCAGAGATGATGGATTAGGTATTTATGTTGTTAAGTTTAACTAAATATATGATACTATAATCATAATATTGTAGTTTTTATTGATTGATGTTTTTAAACATAAAGGCGCCATTTCCAACGGGCGAGAGAATCGCGGCGGTAGTTTCGTCGTATTCAATAGAAACTCTATAAAACAATATTGCCACACTGCAATAATCTGTTGGCACGGCGTGATAATCGCCACGATTCTCTCGACTAAGACACACACACTTCAAGCAGGGCATTCTCTAGATGGACTTGCCCGTAAGACTTCGCTGCTGTAGGTTGTTCTATCCGGGACGATCACACTAAACGGACGTAGGAGGACAGATCTATAGTATAGTAAACGGGGATACAAAGCCCGCGGCAACAATCCAGCAATCTATTTGAAATTTCTCCAAATTTTAATGTTATCTAGGAATATTAGTGACAGCATTCTCAAAGTGGCGTTATGTCACTCCAATGTGCGACTTTAGGTAATCCGTAATATATTGTAGAAATAAGCCAACTCACCTTTTTTGAAGCGAAACTTCAGGCGGCCAATCCGATAATTAGACGAGAGTTGAGAGTGCAATTTGAAGGATGATTCGTTACTTGAAAAAGAATAAAGATATAAATCCCTACTGTGAGATCACACATAAAATCTCTTATTTATTATTAATAGGCTCGTATTTGACCTCATATCTTACCTTAAGTACGATTTCTACCAACTAAGCCACGCAGGAGCGCAGCGCAGCGTATGCGCGAGCACGCACCAGTAACCGACTGCGTCCGCCCGTCGGCTACAATCTGCTGGAACCCGGGCGAATGAGCGCGCATGCTCGCGTATCCACTAGCATGCTCTCAGCGACTGGTGCCGCTTTTGTGTCGCAGTCAGTTTCTACCGGCGGTATTGAGGTGACCTAAGTTTTGTTAAAATAATTTTGAAACAGGATGTGGTATTGCTGGCGGATGCATTGGAAGTCTACTGTTCAACGCACAACTTGAATGATTCAACTTGCTGAACGGCGACAACAGTGGCCGAGCGGAGCCGGCCGGACGCGACAACAGCCGAGTGCCGCCGTCCACGTACGCGAGGAGCCGCGCGTAGCCGTCTGGCTGTCGGTCGCGGAATACGCGTGGATCAAACAGAGTTCTAAGCAGTGTAAATGCCATGCAAACATGAAACTTAACTATTGTATAGAAGTCCGAACTTCCTTTAGCACAGTATGAAATGCGCTCCGGCGCGCCCTGGCACGGCCCGGTTGGTTGAAATCGTCCATTGCAAAGGTCAGCAGAATTATCTTGTGATACTGCACAGTTGATCTTTCTAAGATACCTCACATCTGTAAAGGATTAGGGTGCAAATAAAATCCACGTTACGTTTCCACATCGTTTATTGATACATGAAGCGCGGAGGCCTACTCGGTGAACCTCGGGGTAGCTATCTCCTCGCCACTAGCCTAACATTAACCGTAATCTCTTATGAGGCAGTGAAATAAAGTGAAATACTGCGACACAAGTTATCGTAAGTCGACAAGTTACAACAGTCCTTAAATGTAGACTAGAAGACGTAGGGCGTTAATAAATATGCCAGTAACTTGCATAAAAATGCCGTGTCTATCGCATCATATTGTATACTTTGCTTGTATTATTAGAATAAACAGTTTAACAATTGTAGATAGGCCAATAAATAAAAGTGTACAAGTAGCTTGCATGCAATTGTGACAGTCGTCGATCGGCAGTTATAATTAATTTAATTTTTATTTATTTATCCTCGTACTGGAACGCCTACAGCTATAGAGCAGAAACTTAAAAAAAAACAACTGTAAGTTCAGGTTTCCTCACGATGTTTTGACGTGATAACGTCTTTAAAATCGTTTTAGTCGGGTGACATGTTCAGAAACTTGTGTCACACCAAAACCTCACGAGCGCGATCGCAGGTATAACGAGAGAGAGACGGACCGATCTCCCGTCTCATCTCGAGCGCTGCCAGTCATTCCGTGAAACTTGTCACGCGGAATCCTCACGAGCGGAGGCTGGCATAGCGTTCGAGTGAGTGGACCGATCTTCCGTCTCTCTCACTCTAGCGGCATACAAACGAATGGAGATTTTCTCGTGCGGTTAAGTTTTCGTTGAATGTTTAACAGTGAAACAAAATGTGAAACGTTATCACGTAAACATCTCGATCGTAAACCTACTTTACAAACAACCAATTTTTTCATTCACCGTTGTTAGCGATGTTCATGAAAATAAACACACATTGAAAAAGTTATATTGGTACTTACTCGCATTCGAACCCACAAGCTCAAGCACAACAGGCCGGTTCTCGGCCACGACGACGTAATTATGATACAATGCACACTTTTTTCGCAAGTTACAGGCACATGTATTTTCGCCCTTATCTTATACTAGTTTTCAAAAACTCAAAAAAAAAAATGCCCTTCAGTACATTTTTGGTCGAATAACTTTGAAGTATGTAGGGAGCAACTTGTTTTTATTCCTTTTTTGGGTTACATAAATTATTCGTGTGGTGGTAAAGGCTAAATATATAAAGAAAACTATGAATCTTCTTTACTAGCTAGGAACAGAACGAAAAGGAACCTTATCCGTATCCAGTTAATATTCATATGCGTATTAAACGCACAGACGTTTATAAAAAGGAATATGCGCGTTAAAACTCATACGAATAAGGTTAATTTCTCTCTAAATGAAAACAATCGCACCTAAGTTATTTTCGGCGACTCATTTTGAATGTTGTTTTGTTGGCTCCGTTTAAAGCGTAGGCTTGTTTCGGATCGTAACTGTTAATTTTTACCCTAATGCGGGTCTTTTGGACACCAATTTAAAGAAACAACCGTAATATTTTTAATAAATCTTGTTGACTTACAATAACTTATTATCAAAAAAAATGTTGCACGGAACGTCACAAAAAATATTATTTTAATAGTAGGTACAAAAAAATTAGTGAGTTATTACGACTTACGACAAAAGAAAGAACTGAATTTATTGCATTCTCTGCAATCGTGCGCACATAACACGAGCGAATTATTATAATACAATTTATTAATAACAACTATTAATAATGTATGAATGCAAACAAATTGTACTATTCGGTGTGATTAGTGATAAGTGAAAAAAAGATTACTTAACTAACGTACATAAAATTTTTTTAAAGAGTATTTTCTCGCAGTTCCTGCTGCTTTGTCAAATTGAACCTTATATTCATATCACTAAAACACGTAATGTAAAAAGAAGTTTTAATGGAAACTGGTGTTAAAATAAAGCGTTCAGATATTGATGTATTGGCGAGATTGGCTTTGATTTGTTCGGGTGAATCAACCAACCGTAAACGGTTGCTTTCAACATTCAATAGATTTTTTTATTGCTTTGTAAGAAAACGTCTTCCGTAGCCGGCTAAACAGTAAGCAATATCTGAATGCGTTATAAATCTCAAAGATATTCATCTAATCGTCAAAAGTCAATTTGTTGAAATAATGGTTATGATATTAAAGAAGACACGAAAACAGCAATATTTCTAATGACTCGAATGGTTTCAATTGACATAGGTTTAATGAATATCGGCAAGTCAAAGACAAATTAATTCAAGAAAATCAAAGATTATTTTCAACCTGCCGACTTGCATTATAACTAGAAAATCTATTTAATCGTAACTTCAAAATCTCATGTATCACAAAATCAAGCAAATTAAGAATGATAGAAACTAATGTAAACTAGCAAAGACTTTAAATTTTCTCATCAAAATCATTAATTATCTAACCTAAGTAGGTACGTCAGCGACATCTCACAAAGTTATTTAACGCTTACACAATCTATCCTTCAAGCGCCATCTTAGCCACACAATATTATTTATTTAGAAATTATTATATAGAACAGTATTTGTTTAATTTCGGTTTAATTTATATTTCTCTATTTTAAAAAGGCAAGTGTTTCACAGTTGGGTACGGCAGGCGTGACCAGCTCATGTCAAAAATGCGTTCGTTATTTGAATTGCGCGCGAAAATTCACGTCATCTATTTTGACAGCTCGGTTTGTTTTTTTTGTTTTAAAGGAGGTTTGTTGTATTTTTATGCTTTAGGTTTTTTATTGCGTCGCTTCTTGGCGTCCGCGGCTTCGGGGGGCGACTGCTTGGCGCTGGGACTGTTGGCTGACACACCGGACTTGCTGTAGAGGTTGTTGAGGAACTCCTCGAGGTTGGGATCGTGACTGTAATGATGCAATTAACGATAACTATTATATTCATCTGCTTTAATGCCCCGGTCTGGATGAGCTTGCTAAGTTTAGCGTGTGCTAAGGCGAGCGCGAAGTATCAAACATATGAAAATGGTGTTTGAAGTGACTATGGCGGACGACTAGGCGCGATATGACGGAACAGCTTCGCTTGCGAGCAATTGTCTATTGTTTTACCTTGAGGAAACGCATCTGACCTCTACTGCTCACTGTAATTGCGCCCGCAATCACCCTAGTCACCGTGCGATCAATCTGTACAAGGCCTAAAGCCGGTATTCCAGCTGTATTACTTCTTACTCAACTATAAATAGACATTTGTAATAATTTGACTTGTTTTTAGACATTATGATAATGCTCAAGTCGCATATCCTAGACACCCCAACCGTTACCGAACTCTTTTAACACAAAGCCAGTGGAAATGAGAAGTGTTAGAATGTACTTGGAAAGTTGGAACATACTCTTACTAGCTAGCTAACTTGGACTATCATTTTCATTAAATACCTACCACACATTTTGTGTAGATATAATTCAGTAAAGTCTGGGGCGTCTGGGCTCATGTTCTATTGAATATGTCAAGCTGAAAAGATATATTATACCAAACCCGCGAGTTGTTTGGCCAATTTTGTGTTTGAGTTGAGTATGAGCATCTGGTATATGGCCTAAGTGTCCGGTATTCTCATAACATGATAGTGGTTGACTTACCCGGTAGAAGGTCTCTGGTTGAGATCGGAGGCTGCAGCAGCCTTGTTCCCGAGCACGATCCGGTACTGTACCACGTGGCAGTCCGGCCTCAGTTGCTTCAGATTCTTTTTCTAATAAAAAAAAAACATATTGTAGTTACGGACTGTTAAATATTCATCGTCAAAACGTCTCATTTCTCTGTAGGAGTTAGAGGGATTGTAATATTTTTTGTTACCTGACAACTGGCCCACTGTGTGATCTGATAGACGGCACCATCCATGCAGGCGTAATACATCACGAGTAGTCCCATCATACTCGACTCTGCCCATATGTCACCCTGAAAACAACACACGTAATAAAGAGGAGGCACATGACTGTTTACCCGACTGCCGAAGGATTTTGTTGTTCCTATATGATCTAGATACCAAACGCGTTGGTTGATTTTGATGATTCTTACGTCAATCGATTCGTCTAAACCTTGCTAGTGTCACTGGTTACATTAAAACTTGGAAAATAGAAAAATGGCGGCATTTGGGTGCCACATTGTGGGGTCCCAAATTTATTGTTTCTTCCGAATTCATCGTGTGGGGTATCAATATATAGGGTTTTAAGAGGTTATTTCAAAAATATATAAAACTTATATGTTTAAATGTTCCTAATACGACAAAAAAAATGTCAACTAAAATGTTTAAATAATAGTATATTATGCAACTAGTGAATAAAGGACGGTTTTAAAGCGAGGGCCATAGATGAATCACGAACAAGTGAAGGATTCTAACGACTGAATCACGACCGTAGGGAGTGATTCATGATGATTGAATCACGAGCATAGCGAGTGATTCAAGTGTTAGAATCCTGAACGACGCGAGTGATTCATGGCCCTCGATATAAATCCGTTTTATTCAAGAGTTGCATACTATATTTTATACCATGACTTCGAGAAAAAGAAGGGTTTAAGCCAAAAGCAAAAGGAATAATAATAAATAAATAAATGGTTTATTACCTTCAAAATTTACAGAAAATGAGAAACCTTAGGGCTTCACATTTTTTGTAAATTGAAGCTGAGCCTTTGAGTTTGAGTTACCTAAACATCACCTGTGTTTCAGGGGCCAGTGACCACCTCCGTTAAGTTACATAATTATAATTAATTAAACACCAATGCAATTAATATTAGAATTACAATCCAAATAAGTATTCACTAAACATCCCAGACCAAAATAAAATCATTATCAAAATCCTAAATATAAACAAACTCAAAATTAAATCGACGAAGGAGTTTGAAATTCGAATATTCTTTGCACAATAAGTTTGTATCGAGTATTTTATGCAAGTAGATTGTATTGCATTGAGATGGAGGTCAAATATATATTGGTGTGTTCTAAATTCAAACACCAAAACAGTGATTAAAAGTGCTTTTTATTCACTGTTTTCAGTGAATAAAATAAGCTTTTAAGAAAAAGTTAATTCAAAAAAGCATTCGGGTTTTTTGATTTATGATACTGAGAAGTAAGTAAGAGACTGAGACCCTGTATTAAAAAAAAAACTTTTACACTCCAATCTCAGCCTCAATCTGTCAAAAAACTTCTAATTTCCTCACATGTTGACAAGTTTTTGACATTAACTGTCACCGAAACGATATTACGACTCGAATTTGAACGTTGAAGTAGGAAAATCGACCTTTTGGTGTTAACTGCAGCCTTATTGCGTTAGTGAATACGGCAACGCAACAACAACACAGACGGAAATCTACATCGCATCATTCATCTCGCATGTGATTGGTCAATTTGATAGCGGTCAAACCCTTCGCCTTGCCAAATTCACTTGCGCAATTTGGCTGCTAGTCACTCCCACTAGCTTTAGGAGGTCTACTAAGTGCTTTGAAATCCCAGACATCCAAGTTTTTTTGTAACCGGGATACAGATTACCGTCTAATTCGGATGCAGAAAGTCCCAAGCTATATTAAAACTGTAATCCACTTTTTAGAATGTTTGATTACATTGTTATACAAGGAGGGTAGTTACCTCTTTAGCGGAGTGTCGTATCTTGCACTGCACGCAGTAGCGCGCGGCGTAGCACGGCCGGTCCGTCAGCACGCGCTTGTGGCGCCGCCCACAGTTCGTGCATCTGATACAAGTTACAGGGCAATGTTACATGTGGGCAAACCTGTAGGAATATGGTCACTGATTAATAGATAAGGTTTAGTTATGAAACTTCAATGAAATGCCCCGTGAAATTAGTTAAGGTCTTTTGATACTGGAGTAAAGTCGTCAATGAGCCGAGAGTCTTATAGTGGTTATGGCGCATAATTTGAATCCACTTAATTAGTGCAACTGACATTGTCTATGATTTACCCAACTTTACGTGGAGTCAGTGTCAGTTTATGGAAGCCGTCAAGTGCGTTACTCGCTGTCACCGCTTTCGCATGAATTTTCTACTGTGCAACGACTCGCCTGGGGGCCCAATGTAAATTTTTATTGTATTGTTATCAGATGGTGCGTATCCAGTTTACATAAAAAACGACGTTAACTTTAACGCGATGGAGTAGATAAAAAATCGCACTAAGGTCATTAGTTTTTGTTGTTTTCACCTACACCTACTTGGATCCGTACAAAGTTTTCCACTATGTTACCTGATTGTGTTGGCCGCGAACTCCATCTTGTCGTGCAGCTGAGCCAGCAGTTGGCTCAACTCACTCCACGCGGCTTCTACGTGTCTAGATTCCAGGGCGCGACGCTCGTAGGCCTCCCGGCGCTCCTGTTGAAGAAAACTCATTGTATCTGTTGCCATACTAATATGAACCTTATGACTATCAAATAAAATCGAAAGCGGGCTGTGTGTATCTTGAATAAGCCAGTAGTAAACTTCATCAGAACAATATAAGCCTTTCGTCACTCAAAAGCACATACATATAGTATATCCGTCTACATCAAGCTGCAGAATTTATATACTTTATTAAAAAACTTTAGCTAAAGCAATGTGAACCTAACTCAGCTTCAATAAGGTGAATATTTTTTTAAGGGTAAGTTTTTCGCCTAGATCTTCATATTTCAGTAAATTTTGCCAAAGCAATATAAACTTACCTGCTCTCCCATAAGGTCGAAAGCAAGCTGCAGTATCTTAAAAGCCTGCTTAAGTACGAAGCTACTTCCAATAAGAAACTTTTGCTTAAGCTTTATGAACTTACCGACTCTCCAATAAGGTCGAAAGCGTACTGCAGTATATTAAAAGCCTACTTCGCTTCAAACTGCAGAGTTTACCTGCTTAAGTAAGAATCTTAAGCCAAAGTAATATGAACCTACCGGCTCTCCAATAAGGTCGAATGCATGCTGCAGTATCTTGAAGGCCTCTTCGGCGCCCGGCTGCTGATTCTTGTCGGGGTGGACAAGGAACGCTTGCCGTCTGTAGTATCGCTTTATTTCTTCGTCTGTACATGTCACGCTTACACCCAGTATACTGAGAAAGAAGAGTGTTTTTAAAATAAAGAACGGTATGATTGGGTTGATTTTTCATTTTTACATCCGCAAACAAGCCGACAAAAGGTTTACCTAATCGTAAATGTACTTTTATGGATCTTTAGAGAAGTGGAGACCAAATCTTGTACTGTAAAGATTTTTAAAATTCGGGTCGCAATCGAGAGATGTTTGTGATAGATTAAGACTGATATTAAAATGCGAACGATCTATTAAAACACGGGAAATGTCCCGCTGAAATACCACATATATGGCATATGCGTTGCCATCCGAAAGACAAGCTGAAATATTCCGCGTGCGTATAATTACACACGCAAGCCCCCATACTATTCAAACAGGAACACATCAATGGCGTTTGGCGGCAAAAAAGTTACGGCGGAAGTAATTCTCAGGCAAGACGTAAAATTTTGGGTTTCTAACCTAAATTATAACAAAACCAGAAAATAGTTTACAAAAGACGATGATATAGCCTTGGTTATCATAGTCTTATGCCAAACCAGTATTTTAATATCAAATACAATTATTCATTATAAATGTTTTTAAAACAAGCTTTTTTCGTATTCTTCTCAGCAAACCCTTTCATTTGATACCCATATCATGGCAGTGCACAAAAAATAACTAGTCCGCCATCTTGGGCCGTCCGTCATATTGGATTTAGAATGACGTCACTTATCATCCAAACTAAACGTTTATACAAAATTTCATTTTAATCGGTGGAGGATAACTGCTTCTAAATTGTTGCAAGATTTGATCCGAACACACTTCCATACATACATACATTGCAAGTTAAATAAAAGCTTGTAAAATGATAATGCTAATTTATTACGTCGTCACAACTAAAACTGTGCTAAAGGCTATGGCCCTGTCACTTCACTTCATTGACATGAATGATAAGGACGTCTAGTATTACTATTTATAAATGTGAAGATTTTATTAATAAAGATGTTAGCAGCACTTATCACTATTCAGTTTTATTCGTGAGTATGTTAAATAATAGCTTCGCATTTAGTATCGTTTTCTTTTCAAGCTGTGTCAATACATAGTCATATTATTTATTAACAAGCTTGTGGTTCACCACAAACGTGTCTTATTTTTTTTACATGGCTACCAATGTGTTTTAATATGAAATGTTATACTTTAGTTAAAATACAAAGGAAAAGGAATATTTTTGGTCGGAACGCAAATTTATTTTGGTATATATGACATACAGTGCGGTCAAAATTTGATTAAGAAATTTTACTAATGAGTATGAACAATATTAAGGATACGAAAACGCTAGTACTCATGCAGCTGTCGAATCTGAACGAGCCTTAGATTTTTGTCGCACAATGAAAATACTTTATTGTACACCAAAATAGTAACTCTTTTACAAAAAAACAATTCTATGAGTTCTATGGCGGTCTTATCAGCGATATCTACCAGACAAACTATGGATGGCCTGAAAGAACTTGAAATAACAAGTAAAATTAAAAAAAAACCCAGACACAAATACCTCTATAAACAACATAATTTATCTAGTACTAAACACGCTTCGATCGACAATCCATCGAGATACGTAATTATAACACGATATCTTGCGCAAATACCACAATTCCAGGTAAATGTGCATAAGTTAGCCGATTTTCATCAAACATAGTTAAAAACACTGTCGATAAAGTAACATGTCAAACAAAAACAAACTTAATCAAAAATGGTTCATCCGTTTAGGAGATATGATGCCACAGACAGATACGCAAACACACAGATACAAACGACAAACTTATAACAACCCTTTTTTCTCTTGGGGGTTTAAAAAGGGGGTAGTCTGCGGTATACTGTTACCACTATACCGAATGGTCTTATCAATAAAGGTTCCCAACTATAATTCTAAACCGTGAGTTGTTATAGATATAGTTGCTAATGTAAATAGCGACATTTAATTCACGTTCATGTAAACTACGCAGCAATCTCAGATAAAGCTAACACCACTTTGTATAGACTTTCCATACAATGAGAGGTCTGCTTATACTGGATATGTATTCTTTAATATGCCAACGTGTGAAACAAGGACGAGCGATAGTCAATAAGCACGGTTCGCCGCCCGAGCATATGACATTGGCGGTGGTTTAGCTGTTCAAGTGTTTTGTCATAAAATATGATAATAAGTGCAGAAAATTTACATTATGTACTTTTAAACAAGCCTAGGGCCATATTGTTATAAACTTATACCATTATTATTCTATTGAGAAAAAGGGTATGTGGTATAGGTCATGACGATAAATCTATGTCCCTCCTGGAAATGATGACAAGAATACTTTATTACATGGCCCCTGAATCTGCCTGAATCAGGGGGGATGACCATAAGATCTTAGAGCAAGGTTATTGTGAGTGTGCGTAAGGGACAGATGTATCTGACTTGTATACATCTGTCCCTTTTTTAGAGTCGAAATATGATAGTTTTAACACGTCGGGAGCTGATAACTTTTAGTTTGTTTCTGATGTCTGCTTTCTAAGGCAGCGCTAGCTGTTGTGATTGGAAGACCAAAATATGACATAGGTATTGTTTAAAAAATTATGGAAGCATGCACTAAATACTCTGAAATTGAAAACGCTGAAGGTTTATCGTAGTAAGGGTGAAAATGAATGGCCCATAGGGAAGAAGTCTTTGCTAGCAATGAATTTTTAAAAAAACCCAACATTGTGGATTTTTTTTCATGTACTTTGTTGCTTTTATTTACTGTTTATTGAAATGCCTTGATGATTCCAAAGACTTGTTGTAATCATTATTCAACTTATGAGACAATTAGATTACAGCTCGAATGATAACAATGATTACCTACGGTTGAATTGCATTGCTATGTCAATGAGCAAGGTAAATTACAATCAGGGCCAGCTTCATCCTCCGCGTCCGGAAATGCTGATAATTTTCCATACTTTTATAGTGTTAACGTACATACATAAACGCCCGTCTTTTCCTCTAAAGAAACTACAGAGCGGCACCTACTACAATCCTTCATCTTCGTCAGCCTTTTAATGTGCCCACTGCTGGGACATAGGCTGCCTCTCTGTGGGAATATATCCACCACGCGGGCCCAGTGCGGGTTGGTGGATGTCACATTTCTTCGAATTTTTAATTCTAGGACATGCCGTTTCCTTACGATGTTTTCCTTCACCGTTTTTAGAGCAGTGGTAATGAAATAATTTACACAAAGAAAACGCCTGCCTGCGTTCGAACCCACGGCCTAAGAAACGTAAATCGGGGTCGTTACCACTAGGCCAACACTGCACGATCGACGACGACTTACGTACTTAATATAGGGTGAATTTGCTGTTTATTTCGTTACTAACATAAATGAGTAAGTATAGCTTTACAAAACTGACCGACATTACAATATCTAAGTATAAAATCACAAACGCAATTTCGGCCAGGCTAACTAAACATTTACAGTACATGTACATGTAGGTATTGGACTAGTGGGTTCCATTAGTTCTAGTGTAATAATATTTGCAAACATTTTTCCTCTAAGGATTTTTTAAACAAAGCAAAATATGGATTTTCCAACATATTCAATTACCTATAAACAATAAAATTGTCATCTAAATGGGTATTGTCCTATAGAATGTTTGCAGGTAATATGCGACATAAGATACCGCATCTTTTGAATACGTTCAATTTTAATAGCATACCATATTTTAATCATACATAAGTCTTTCATGATAAAAGTACTTTTGATTGTTTTTTTATTACTGATTCAAAATTGAAACAACTGGGGGGGGACCATAAGCTTTTAGAGTAAGGTTATTTCGAGTGTGTGTAAGGGACAGATTTATACGACTTTTATACATCTGTCACTTACGCGATATCAAAATAACCTTACTTTATGAGCTTATGGTCACCCCCTGATCGATAATGTAAGACACATTATCGTTCAGTTACCAAACAAATAAATTATTATCGATGCAATTTTCTTTATTAGCCTATTGCCTAAATAAAACCGGTTCTTTGGACTTCTTTATCGAATTGAGATAAGATATTCTCAGTGCGATTTTATCAAGTGCTCGAAAATTATATCTCATATCGATATTCAGAGTTGCAGATATAACTCGGCAAAATGGGGTTTAACAGACTCCAATAATTTCTAATACCAAATGTAAGTGTGGAGCCCCTGCGCAGACCAAAACCCACTTATTTAAATAAGACCATGACCAGTATATGGGCGCCAGACGAACCCGTGTATTGCACCCTTGGTCAGATCAGTGGCCCCGCCGCCTACCACTTTCCGGCCGTAAGGGATAGGGAGAGCGATCAACGCTATACCGACACTCCTCCTCCCCTGCGGCCCCACGGCGACCGCCATCAGACGGGTCCAGGCCGCGGCAGGTAGGGAGAGCGGCGCACCGCTATACCGGCACTCCTCTCCCACCGCAGGCTACAACCCTCATTCGCGATGACTCCCAAACGAAATCGCGTCCAGCCTCAGTTGCGATGTCGCCCAAGCAGCACCGCAACCTACTTGTTGGCGGCTACGTCGTCAGCTTATCGGCAAAATCCCTGACGAGCGGCCCCTCCTCGGGTTACTTTTCTCTTCGCCGTGGGTGACCAAGCCACGGCTACCGAGCTCCCCCGCCTCGATAATGCGGGAACCCACCGGAGGAGTTCCCAAGTACGTCCTAGTTTATCATAATTAGTTCAGCGATTTGGATGTGAAAACGTAACAAACAGACAGACAGAGTTACTTTGATATTTATAGTGTTAGTATGAAGTATAATATAGATTATGAACTATTAACTAACCTGTAAGGATCTTTTCCTTTGCATGCTAGTAGCCTCTTCATGGCTTCCTCTCCCGTCGCTGGCAGAGGTATATTCGCATTCAGCTTCGTCGAATCATTTCCATTGTCCGTTTCTACTTCCGCTGCAATCAAATTATATTGGTTTGGATTAAGAAATTGTATGCTAATGAGAAATTTAAGGCATGAACTAACTGCAAAACATAGCTGCCTCACTGATCTTATGTAATACTTGCTGTTGCCCGCGGCTTCGCTCCCGTGGACCACCCCACTTGACCTTTTTTCGGGATTAAAAAATAGCCTATGTCACTCAGGAATAATATAGTTTTAAAAAAAGTATCCTATGTTATTTCTAATACCTCCAAGAATATATGTACAAAGTTTCATGATGATCGGTTCAGTAGTTTTTGCGTGAAAGCGTAACAAACAAACTTACATTCACATTTATAATATTAAATAAGGATTAGTATATTAGTATTAGTATAGATCACTAATGCCGCAACTGCAGTATTTTCAACAACTAAACTACGGTTGCAAGTGTATTTTCTAAATTCCACAGGACAGTGCAACATGAAAAGGAAAATTTATCTACTTAATAAAAATCTTAAATTCATCCATTCACTCACTGAAAGAGCACACAACATAAGCTGCTGGGTAAATAAATAATGATTTATTTAACAAAAATATTAACCTAGGCAACTTCAGTGTTTGTTACTACAAAAATAGGTAGGTTTTTTTATTGTAAATTAGCTGTGCCCGTGGCTTCACTCCCGTCAACTGCCTACCCTACCCTATCCTATCGTACGCTACCTATCCTACCCTACCTGCAAACCACTTTTTTTTAATTCTTCTTTCATAAGAACCTTCTACTAACAATAAAAACACAACAAAAAAAGATTTAGCAAAATCGGTCTAGCCATTCACGCGTGATGCCGTGACCAAGGGAAATAGGGATTCATTTTTATATATAGATATGTATGGATCCATAAGTCTCCCACAAACCTCCAAAGAAAAGGGAGGATCCGCCGACCAGACGGGTGTTGTGTCTGGGGGTCTATTCCTTATCTCCGTCAACGAAGTTACGAATCATCCATCCAGGAGAAGATCCATCATGATAAGGAGTAGGAAAGGCCCGTAACGAAGGCCGAAGTTACGGACTTCGGCCTGGTCCGGGCAACTGCCCGACTGTTATTGCCGGACTGTTGTATGTGAAGACTTTGCTTGCGCGATGCAGGATTTGTGACGTCATGTCATTAATTCGTAGGTTGGTTGATGGAAGTGGCGTTGATGCCGCTACAGATACAATTTTTCCCCACACTAGGAATTTCTGTTTGTATCATGGATGCGTTTACAAACACTTAAATTCACATAAACTAACACACTAACGGCCAGACCCGGGACAATCATCTGTAGACTATACAAATATACGGGAAACGAAACCACCACACGCAACACAGCAGCCAATTTCTCAATCACTGCACTAACAGTATCAATTAAATGAGTAAGAAGACAGATGAGAGGGCAGGGATTTCCTTCAAACTAAGATTTATTGAGATTTAAAGAAAGATTTTGGAGGGGTTTCAATAAACAATCCCCATGAAGGTTTGTAAAAACCTGGCACGCTGCTTGTTTTACTATGCAAATGTTATTGTAAAATAAAATTTAGTACAGCTACATTATAATAAAACTTTCCAAGCTAAGCCTAGAAAGTTATGATAATATTATAGTGTATGTATGCTAATTTTAGGTAATTAGCAATTAAAATATTTTATCTAGTGCATGACTACTATTGTTAAATATACTATAACAGTAGAAACTTAAAATTTTCTTCAAAAATAATTTAAATATCAAACAGAATTCTCCTTTTAGTTTGAGAAGTTATGGTTCAAAGGTTTGACCATAACTTCTCAAAAAAAAATCTTCGTCGTAGTAGGGACTTATTAATTCTTTATTGTACACCAAAAACAATATTCAATACAATGTGATAATAAAGTATATGTACAAAGGCGAGCTTAACTCAGTGTTGAGTTCTCTTACAGCAAACCCTAGAGAGTGACAGAGAATGAAGACAAAAGAGGGTAGGATCCAGTGTACAATTTTAAAATAACATAATTATAATCATAAAAATAAATCACAAATATATACATAAGTACATAATATATGTATATATATATTAACATTGCGTTAAAAGGAAATGCTCTTTAATTTTCCTCTTGAAGACATCGAGAGAAGGGCTATCGCGTAGGGAGTGTGGGAGAGAATTCCAGAGGTGCACTGCAGTTACAGAGAAGGAGCCATCATAACATCATAAAGCGAAGTGGCGGTGCGACAAGGTTTGCCCCTCGGGATGAGGTACTCAAACCGTTCGCGAAGGTATTGAGGAGAATTAGGATTGTGCAGGATAGTATAGAGAAGGGATAGGATATGGGTATCTCGTCGACGCCGAATCGGCAGCCACTTCAATCTGGTCCGAAATTCCGACACATGGTCGTACTTGCGGAGGCCGAAAATAAAGCGGATGCACATATTCTGCAATCGCTCTAGTTTGTTTAGGAGTACCTCCGTTGCATCCAGAAAACAGACATCCGCATAGTCTATGAGCATACTTAAAATGCCAATGCATTCCACTATCTTCCTAGACAAATCTTTCTCTGTCCTTGCCGCTCGTCTATGGAATGCATTGCCTGTGACAATTAAACGCGCGCAATCTCTACCGACCTTTAAAAGACTGGTAAAGGAACACTACCTGTCACTGTGATCTTATTCTTGTTGGAGCTGTATTGTTTTCTTGTCTGTATATTTATATGTAAGTATGTATTTATGTTTATATTTTAGTATTTTATATTTTGTGCTTCCTATGTTTTTAAATTATTATTTAATTTTAAAATTGCACCAAGTGCAACCCCATATCATGTCCAGGCTATCTCTTTCCATTCTGGGTTGCCTGGAAGAGATCGCAGAACGCGATAAGGCCGCCTGTTGTATATTTGTGTCTATTTTAAGGTTTCTGTATGTATTGTTTTTATTATCTTGGTGTACAATAAAGTATATATAAATAAATAAATAAAATAAAATGAGCGGTAGAAAAAGTGCCAGCGGACATACTAATAATAGAAAATAAAACTATAAAAAAACATTGTATGTCTGCAGAAGCCCCAATATAGGCATGATTTTTTTATATTAAGTCTATTTAAACATTAATTACCTTTCTTAAACCATTTAAGCCTCCTCCAGAAGCCAAGTCTAGTGTGTCCAAACTTTCTATCAATATATAGGAAGTATTTGTTGTCGCCGAGCTTGCTCAGCCAGTCCTTGGTGCTGCGCCATACTGCCTGGGAACTCACATATGTTTGTGTGAACACTGATGTGCATCTGTGGAAGAATAGAGTTTGTTATTATTTTTTTATGCAATAGTTTGGCAAATAAGACAGCCCATTGATGGTAAGTGATCCCAGACAGTAATATTGTAAAGATAGGGATTGTTTGTTTATATGTTCAAATAAAGGTTATCTCAGGAACCACTGAGGCAACGAGAATTCTTTCATTAACATAAAGATAAATTACTTTTAATCCTGGATAAAATAAAAAAAATCCTGTGAAAAATAGATCATACAATAAAGTGTCAGTAGTATACTATAATTGATTTCATCAAATGTGGAAGTTTATTAAGATTTTCTAATCAAATTCTAAATGATTTTAGTGCACAAATTATATCCTTATGTGCCCTAGATTAATGTGTAGAATATTTTACTTCTGGAAACTTAATGAAGTGAAATTGGGAGTGAGTGTGACTACTGGGATGGCTGGCTGCCTGTATTACAATTTTATAAGTGCAAGGTTCAGATAGCAGTTTCTTATTTTATCAATTACAGATTTTTTTAGGTGCTCGCACCTAAATGAGTTGGTTAAATGTTTTCTACATAGTCATAGTACTAAGTTAAGATTTTTTTTGATGTAAACAGGATAAAATCGATAGCTTAACTGGTTTGTGCATTAAAATTTAAGGAAAAAGCATTTATAAATAGAAATTATGCCAGTTTACATGGTATGTGAATGTGTTTCTTATGCATAATGAACAAGATATTACCTCAACCCTATTTTAAAATATTTTCCTGTCTTAGTATTAATAAGGTAAGAAGCTCCAATAAAATTACGAATTATGATGCAATATATGTATGAGTATGACTTGCAAAGTTCTTCTGAATCATTGCATTTTGAACATATTTGAAAAATAATATACAACAAATACATGTTATACAACATAATATTGACACCGGGGTCTTATCTCAATAGAGATTTATTTTGCCTATTGGTTTAAAAATACCTAGTTAAAGATTTCAAATAAAACTTACAAGTCAAAAGACAAATGGAAACTCATGCGGCATATATCTGAAAGAAGATACATGAACCACACAAGTGCCTTCCATGTAGCTCCACCCCAGTGTTCCAAATAGTTTTGAGCCAGTCCCAAGTATCCTGGTTTGTTCCTTCTGAACTTTGAAAGATTCTTCTTCTTATCCTGCACAGGCTTTGGAACTTTATGATAGTTACGACCATCCTTTTTCTTTTTAGCCTTAGTCTCGCCCTGTCCTTCCTGAATAACAAATTGTGATTGGTCATCTTCCTCATCCAGTTTAAACTCATCCTCTGTAACAGCACTCTTTTCAGAAGTCTTTGATTTATTGTCCGACTTCTTCTCTTTTTTTGATGGCTTCTCTGGATTTTCAATGAATACAAATTGACTCTCACTATCATGTGTGTAGCTTGATTCTTCTTCATTGGCTATGTCATCCAGAGATGACCATTTGCGAGAGATGTTGTTGCGTCTGTTCTTGGACTTTTTGTTTGGTTTCTGACGTTTCTCATTGTCATCAGTGTTGATGTCTCCAGACTCACTGCCTGAAGATATAGTGTTTGTGTTTTGTTTTTTCTCATTCCTGTGTTTGTTATCATCTTGTTTGATGTTAGTCGGTTTCTCTGGTTTTGAATTTGTTTTGTTATTCACTGGCTTAGTGTCAATGTTTTGTGGTCTTACTTTACGGGTATTCTCTGATGGAGGAGTGTTTTTAGTATTTTTGGCCAGCACATCCGAGTATGAGGGGCGCATTGGCTTTACTTCAGCCACTATACGCTTCTTGTTGCTTGTGTCAGCCAGAGGACTGTTTTCATTCCTTTTTGGTGAGTTATCAACTTTAATAGGCTGGTTCTTTGGAGGTTCAATAACAGGGTTATTAGTAAGTAAACTCATATTCGAAGCATCTGGATGATTCAGAGGATAATTCTGTCCAAATGGAGAATATGTGCCAGTTGAATTAGGCTCCAAATTACCCAACAAATCTTTAAGGAAATTAGATGTAGGGGCCTGATTGTTCACATTTTCTGGGTAATTTGACTGATTCATAGCTGTTGTTGGTGGCATGTGGACATTATTATTGTTCATAGCAAAGTCCTGGTTGAGTGTGAATAGGTGAGATGGTTGGGGCATCTGTAGGGGAATGTCGCGCACTCCCTGGTTATGATTGAACAGTTCATACTGACCGGACATCGGGAAGATAAGCTGTTGATTGTTTTCGTCGTAAAACACACGCACTAACTGGCCGTTGCTCAACTTCAACATAGCATTGCCATAGTTTTGGTTGGGTCGAGGAACGTTAGGCATGTTGTTGAAAGGTATCTTCTCTTCATTATTGGCGGCAGACTCACCTGTCTGCACGTTGTAAGCGTGTTTGTTCAAATAAACATCGTTGCCGAAACTCGGGTTGACGTAAATACTATTATCGTTCATGACACTCGGGTTAGGCGAGATCTGTGGTGGTTTTCTCTCATTCAAAGCACCAGGTGCACAGTTTTCAGCGGTTTCCGCATGATAGTTCCATGTATTGTGCTTCATTTCGTTGTATATCGGATCATCCTTTGGCGACCTTGCCATTTTTGGTTACTTTTCAATGAACACAATTAGCATGAATACTATTTCAATACACTTAGAACAGCGGTAAATAACTCAAGGATTTAACATTTTAATATTTTATAGATAAAATCGGAGAATATGTTATTAAAACGTGGATTATAATTTTATTGACGATTTGACGCTTTTCGCATTTTTATGCACAGACTATACATTTTTAATTTGACATTTGAGCTGGGCGGCTGGGAGTATATTCTCGTCGAACCGTCGATTACTGAGTGTCTCGAACTCGATAGTCGATTCTTTATTTTGAAATGGAAAATACTATTTAATAATGTTGTGTAAAAATATATCAATTAGAATTTGAAACAGTGATAAGACGAGTTATTTCGGTTACCAGAAAAGCCATCGTAGGTCAACGACAGTCACAATAATATTGATAACAAAAACTACGTGCGACATAGAAGAGTAGAAATTAAATGGCTGGCTAATGGGGCGCCCTAATCGCTCAGGTACGACCCAGCTGATCTTGATACTTGAATAGTATTATTTATTTATTGCTATAAATGAATAAGTATTTTAAATAAATATTTTTATTTATCAATTGCTTTCAATAAGTTCCGGGTAAATAGAGAGTTGCGGAAACAGCCCGTTGAAACTAAACTTAATTAAATAGATAGATAACTAGATAGATTTGGTATGTAGTTGTATAAAACTACAAATTTACTAAAATATAAAGTAAAATTAGTAAAATATATTACAACCTAGGGGTCTTCAAGTCAAGAGTGAATAGGTTACTTCTAGGCAAGCGTGCTTCACCTTCGACCACATCATCATTTAACATCAGGCGAGATAGTGGTCAAACGCGAGCCTACAACAAATAAAAAAAAATTAAAAAAAAATAAAAAAATCTAATAAATTAAAATCTAAATATTCTACACCTTCCATGGGATCGTTTAAAAAGTAAACTGACTAAAAACTTATCAAATTTGATTGAAAAAAGAAGATCCATACTTAAATAATGACGTCAGAGAGTGAAGATATTCAAAAGCTGGATTTGTCGAAAAAAAATCAGAGGGGTTACAATCCAATTTTCAGAAGAAGATTTTGAAGTTCTTTGGCCTATGGAAAAGCCATTCCTCAAGCTCAAGCTCGATCTCAGATCTATGTTTACTCTAATACACGAAGACTGTCAGATTTTGCTTTATCAACGACGATGTTGATGGATAAGGGCCAACTCTTGATTTTGACTTGGATGATGACGGAAATCAATATGAGCGCTCATTATTGCGCTGTTTTTTTTTATATTTATTTATTGACATTTTACGTGATTTTGTTAATTTTATGATTAATGTCAATAAATATATAACTTTTTTAAACTTGTATATGTATATTTATTTTTTGCGCAGTGGTTGAGCGATTGACTGCTGCGCTGCGTGTCGCGGGTTCGATTCCCGCACGGAACAAATATTTGTATGACCTACAGTTAGTTGTTCCGGCTCTGGGTGTTTGTGTATGTGAGTTTATATGTTTGTAAACGCACCCACGATACAGGAGAAATTTCTAGTGTGGGGCAACGTTTCTTTTTTTTTTTTAATACAAAATAATAAAATAAATACATAATTATTTATTTAAAACCATGCTTTGTTTGTTTATGGTGTTTCTGTAAGCACAGTGCGTAGAATCGTGCAACCTCCTCCTGCCTAGCCTTTTCCCGACTATATTGGGGTCAGCTTCCAGCCTTACCGGATTCAGCTGAGCACTAGTGTTTTACATGGAGCGACTGCCTATCTGACCTCCACAACCCAGTAACTGTGTAAAATCGGCGCAGAATCGTGCAACACGGCATGGGATACGGTTGGAAACAGCTTAAAGTCGGAACCACACTTACGTGTCGTGGCGTGGCGTGGCGCGGGATCAACCAATCAAACGACTCTGTTCCAGCCTACGTCGTAACGCAACGAGTTTTGTAGCCAATCAACTGCGTCGGAAGGCGCCACGACACGCCACGCCACGTAATTGTGGTTCCGTCTTCACAGAAAGGATCGTCACCCAAAGGTATTGGACGACTTCGACACATGTGCAATTCGGCCCAAACGAACATAAATGGACTACCATTATAATATTGAAATTTTTATGAGATTTTGTTAAGTTTATGATTAAGGTCAATAAATATATAACTTTTTAATAATAATACTTGTTTTTTTTTAATTACTTATTTTCTAGTCGATGGGTAGTTTTGAGTCCATTCTGAGAAAGTAAAAAAATACCAGTGTTTACAAACTTAAATTTAATTGTGAGGACTCAACCCACATTTCACTTAATATCTCGAAACCTATTGCAAATTATATCACTATTTTGATGGACAAATAAAATATAAACTATCTCCTTAATAATAACGGGAAAACATAAAAAAAAACTATATTTTTGTTGGTGAAATTACGGCTGAAACTTCAAACGCCGCTCAAAAGTGATTTATTGTGGATTGAGTCTAGCAGTCGTATTGCTTAAGTGAATACAGCAACGCAAAGAGTTTGACCGCTATCCAATCGACCAATCACACAGACGGAAATCCACATCGCGTCATTCATCTCGCATGTGATTGGTGAATACGGCTGTTGCTGTCTGCTTAACTACATCCAAATGTGCTGTTCAACAAAAGTTGTTATTCTGAATTATCTCAAATGTTTTGAGTCGTTTCTGTTATGCAACAAGAAATATTTAAGTCAGTAAACCTATATCACAGAAATAACCCAAACTGTTTGAGTCGTTTATTTATTTGATAAAATTACATTTCCAATCAAAACTGATTCTTGTATAGGATCCAAACTGTTTGAGTTTATTCTGGTTTACCGACCTTAAAATATACTCTTAGAAATGTCATTACTCAGAAACAATTCAAGCGGACTGAGTTCTTTCAGCAAATACATTTTGTATGCACTTTATACTGTGGGTTGAGTCGGGCTAGTGTGAAAAATTAGTTTCCGTGTACCTTTATAGGGTTTTCACTACATGAAAGATTCGAGCCTCAGGAGTACGATGGCATACTTAACTCAATTTTGGTCAAAGTGTGGATTGAGTCCTTTCCGCTTAACTACGTCCAATTATCAATGAGAGGCCTACCAAGTTGTGCCTAATTGTTTAATACAGTTACATGTTTATTAATGTTAATTGCGTTTTAGTTCTGAAGGTTTGTCTTGATTACACGATAACGCAGACAAGATAATACGATTGCTTATAAATCTAGATCCACCCTAAGTTAAAGACAACAAAAATATATTGATATTTGTCTTTTCTCTCTGGGCAACAAAATAAGTATAATCATACCAACTACATAAACTGTCATAGTGACTGATAGGTATATCCTTTAATCATTATTTTTCTTATTAACTATATTTTAAATATTTTATTAAAATAAATTAAAAAAGACATTTAATAATATAAAAAATGATATATATTATTAGTGTGGTAATAATAGCGGGCTACCTGAAATCTACTACGCATAACTAGCTCTACCCTCTACCACACATAATATAATACTAGCATACCTCTACCCATTGGCTGATTGCAGGCGCGGTTGTGGGATCACCACTTTGGCTCACTTTCTGGAATGTCTAAGGTGTCCCTATACCTGCATTTTATCTGAAATTGTTGGTTTACGCTCTTGGTTTTTAAAAAAGCAATGAGTTTTTTTTTTTTTTTCGTAAATTCTACCCCTAAGGGAGTAAAAAGGGGGTTGAAATTTTGTATAAAATTTCTACAGTTTGTAAGTTGGACTCCTGAACTTTTAGATTTATAATCTTGGTTGATAAAAATAATTAATGTATTTATTGGTTTTTGGTAATTCTACCCAAAAGGAGGTAAAAAGGGGGTTAGAAATTTGTGTGAAATTTCTATGCTTTGTGTGACACATGAAATTAAAAAATGTATGTATGCCTAAAGTTGATAAAAAGAATTCAAGTATTAAAAATAAATAAAAGGAAAATCTACCCCTCAGGAGGTGAAAAGGTGGAAATTTGTTGGGCTTATATATATATTTGAAACTTGACATAAATACATACCGAAGTAAATAGTAAAGATTTTCATTCCTAAAAGACGATTTAAGGGGTGTTAAAGATTTTTGAAGAATTTTACTGCACAGGGCTTTTTTTTACCCGTCTGCCGAAGGAGGGTAATGTGTTTATGAGTCAATGTATGTATGTTTGTTCCTATGTGGCGTTCTAGAGACCAAACGTGTTGGCCGATTTTGGTGATTCTTACGTCAATCGATTCGTATTAACCCTGCGAGTGTCACTGGCTAAATTAAAATTGGAAAATAGAAAAATGGCGGCTTTTGGGCGCAATATTGTGGGGGCCCAAATATATTTTTTTTCTGATCCCGTCGTGTGGACTATCAAAATAAAGGGTTTTAAGGTGATTACAAAAATATGTACCTAACACTTATATGTTTAAATGTACCTAATTCTAAAAAAGAATTAACTAAAAAGTTGTAAATTAAATAAATATTTATTTTATTTACAACTTTTTAGTTATTTACATTTAATAAAAAACCCGACTCCTTAAAAAGCGAACTAAAAAGACGTAAACAAGAAGAAAATCATGCTGTGCAGTCGGAGGATACCTAGGTACATCTGCTTTTGGTAGGCCAGCCCGTGCATATCTTTTTATGATGTAGGGGAGCACTAAGGGATTTTTGGAAATTCAAGTTTTAAGGGGGTGAAACTAAAAAGTAATCTGTAGGATGAAATACGGCTTACGCGAACAAAGTCGCGGGTGAAGTGCTAGTAGGACATAAAAACATCACTGGCGCGGGCGCAGCGATTGTGTGTTGAAAGAAGATTTTTTTTGCAGATCAAAATTTATGGTAGAATCAATTTTTATTTTATGATTTGTTACTTTTAATTCTGACGTTCAAAAGTGCCGCTTTTTGGCCCAGTTGAATAAATATATTTGACTTTGACTTTGACTTTGAAAACTTATTTACAAAACATAGACATTAGTGTTTCGATTGCCGAACCGGTTAGAATGACACACAGTAATTAATTTGATTTTAATTACCTACAACTCTACTCATTCTTCGTACTATGATCATCGCAGGGGGCAAACACTAAACTGGTATTTCACAATCCAAACCATATACCATCAACTTGTCAGGGTCATCGGTTAACTTTATCAAAAACTCCTGTGTACCTTGAATTACTGTTTCCCTTTGGGCCATTAAAACCGCAAAGTCAGCAATCGTCTCAAACAAGTCTGTACCAGCTGACTGCTGTAAAGGCGCATATATCCCTCAGTAGCTGATTTTAAAATGAGAATCACGTCTAAACAAAGTCATAATTTTTTGGAAAATATATGTTACATTAGACCATTTTCTTAATAGAAAAAAATGTTGAGTTTTATTCGTATAACATAGTGTAATTAATTTGTAAAGTTTTGTTTCTAACACGGACAAAAAAAACGAAAATCACACCATTACCGTCGCGCGTATTTTGATGAAATTTTCACTATCTCAAACACAATTGAATTATCTACATTTTGATCAAAGGCTTTTTTTAAAGTCATAGAACGTACAAAAACTACCGAATTTTAGGTTGCGCAGGTGTGAAACGAAGGCGTGTTTTGTTCCTTCAAGGTCGTTGGCGACTTGTTCATTGATAATAATGAATGAAAATTGTGTTAGTTAAATGACATCTAATTAAAAAACTTGCCTGATCAGGAAATAGATTTGCAGCCTATAGCACCTTGTTGCTCACTTAATTATCAAAATGTGAATTTATTACATTTTATTTGGTTAAGTTATACCTATTTATCTGCTAGAATAAGCAAGCAAGTAGGTAACTACTTCTATATATACATTCTATATATATAAACTACTTCTATATAGCTGTTATGGTAAAGGATGTCTCTATGGTTTGCAATTGCAGGCCCCGTTGTGGTCTATTACAGGTAGGTAATTTGATTGTCGGCCGTGTCGATGTGGTTCACTTTTTACTCAATTACTTTTGTCAAACCTTGAGAGTGATACCTATACTTATATCAAATTGATTTCGTAATGGATTTTCATTTATTCATGCGGTTAATAATTTATCTACCTAACTTGCAGGATTTTAGCGAACTTTTTTAGTAGCTTGCAGTAGCTGTCTTGCGACTTGCGAACAACTTTAGCATCAATATAGTCAATATTTTTATTCTTTTTTTAATGGCATTATGTGAAATCTGGTCGGATTTACACCCAAACTTTGCCTCAAAAAAGTAAGCCTGTCTGGATAGTCTTAGGCTCGAACTGACTAATACCCCTCCTGCCTTACATAATCTCGCCAACAAAGTTGGCGTCTATTCTGTGCAAACTCATTCATACCATACCTCTTTCATGCCTCTCGTACTTTTATTTTTCATACAAACTGTTCTTCTTGCTTACATGTTTTATGGGCATATTTATTTATTGATAAAAAAAAGTTAAAATAATACAAAAAATGCAAAAATTTATAAAAAGTGCAGTTTATCGCTAAAATGTGCAAGAAGTGCTGTTTAACACAGTCAGAATACAAAAAGAGCTATTATCACAGGGAAATCAAAGAAATATAAATTATGCCTTACAATTTAGGGATAAGAAGCACAACAGTGCTTTTCATTACACAGACAATCTGTTTTTCTTAGATACTACCCTAGTGCACCGTTTGTCATTGCAGTTTTATGCGTGCTATTTCTATGCTTTTTACAAAATATTCTCATAATACTAGTGAAGCATAGAGCCGCTTCAACATCGGTTTCGTGCGATGACTGTGGAGGCCACATTTACACAGTACACTAGGAACTTTTCCCTGTGTTGCTTAGTCATGAGCCCATGCAGGCTCTCCTTCGTCAGTCTCCTGTCCAGCTCACATTCGAGTTGGTAGCGTTCCCTGATAAATAACGGGCAATCTACAAGTATGTGCTGGACGGCTCTGCCACGCCTGGATCGCAGACGCACGATGGGCTCTCCTTACAATTGAACCGGACACTGGTCGTAGTCCGGTTTCCTCCGTAACGATAATGCTGCTTCCTTTGCTAGCTCGTCCGCTCGCTCATTCCTCGGCAGGCCCGCGTGGGCCTTGATCCAGAACAAAGACACAGCTTTACTCTGGCCCAGGCCTTGAGCCAAATAGGCACGCGCGTGAACCGCCAGGGAATGGAGAGAGCCATGGCTTGCAAGCGTCTGTAATGCTGACATTGAGTCGCTGTACAAACCATAGCTCGTCTCTTGCCGCGTGAGGATCACGTCCGTCGCTTTGCAGATGGCCAGGAGTTCCGCCTGGTATACTGTGCAGTACCTGGCTAAGCTAAGTTTGAGCTTCCGGGCTTCGCCTTCATTATCCCATATAGATAATGCGGCTCCGACCTTCCCCTTAATCTTGCTAACGTCGGTGAAAATTCGCACCACCTGCACGTTGTTGCTGTCTAGCAACTGTTGGTCTGCCAGGCACAAGAACTCCAGGGGCATTTGTGTAGCTGGATGAGGGGTTTGCTAAATATTTTGGTAGGTATAGGTATTATAGCAGGGCGGTAATCTAATCCATTCTGTGATATCGTAGCGTCAATTTCATAAGCACTATGTGCAAAAACAGCTGAACTTAACCTTACCTTCGGCAGAGACTCCAAAATCAGGAGGCCGACTGGCCCAGCATATTTTTATTGCGTTTTTTTCCATCTGTCCTCAAGTGCGAAATGAAAGCGATACCAAGCTATCGATTGCCACTGAAGTTTCATAATTAACTTAGAAATTAGAATGGAATTGCATGTTCCAATATTGCATGTTTAGGCAGCATTTAATACTTCAGTGACCTTCTAGAATCTAGTCTTATGTCACATTACCACGGGTTTCGATGATGTCAAGGCGTCAAAAAAAAGATTAAGGTTCATAGATTGGCCGCCAAATTAGCATCGGTAACACGGACAAATAAAAAAAAAAAATTGGAAGGCGTTCGAATTCGAATGCATCCGTCAAAAAAAATCCGGCCAAATGCGTACCGAATGTAAAATACTCAACTGATTTATTTATTTATTTATTAACAATATATTGATATTTATTAATCAAATATACCTACGTAATAATATGTTATCAATGATACATACATAATGTCCTTCTTTTATTATTACCAATGATATAGGTAATAATTACCAATATCATTGGTAAATTAAATTACCCTTTATCAATGAATAATTAATCATTAAGTATTACCAAATTACAAGTTCATAGGTCAATGGGAAGTTAAAAAAATCTTCGGAACAAAACTTTGTGACAGACGATGCGACGGACAGACGGATACGTGAGTTTTGACAGCAATAGGGCTTCGTTTGGGCTCTTCGGATAGGTACGGAACCCTAAAAAGACCAGACGTACAACCTGTTTTTCTCACAATACTTCACTGATACAAAGAAGCTAACATTCATTGACGCTGTTATATGCAATTAGGCGACATCTTCCTCAACTACAGAGCAATGGAAATAAAAAATGCACCAACCTAACCACTGTTTACTGAATCAATTATGTTATACCTGTTACATTTAGGCCAGAATATTGAATAATTGAACTGCATAGTATAAGAAAACCGTCGATTGCACCACTGTTTATTTCATAATCACTAGACTGTGACGGAGGTCGCAAGAAAAGTTCGCGTTTTGCAGCCAACACCTTCAATATGGTTGATAACTGTATTAGTTGGAAGACGTCAAACGATTTTTGAATTTCGAAGAATTAAGATTTAAAAAAAGGTTTGTGTAATTTGTATTTTTTTGGTTTTGAAGTGATTGAAAAAAGTGTTTGTGCGTTTTGTCCCAGGTTTGGTTTCAGTTCGGGTAAAAAAATATTTTGTGCTTGTTTCGTAAAATTAGGTTGCTATGTGTTTGTGTAGGTGTAGGGAGTAGGTATTATCAGTTTCTGTTAAGGCTCTTCCCTTAACAAGCGAGCAGTTGAGCGAGGGGTTCTGGGTTCAATCCCCGGGCTCGGTAAAGTTTCAACTACCTATTGACTTTTTTCATCAAGGATACTTGAGTGGTAGTTAAGAGTCAGGATTTGCCTCCTGTGAACTTCACCTTCGATTTCTTTATATGTATGTAATGAAGTAGGCGGTGGGTGGGTATGGAGGTTTTCAAGTAGGCGTGGATGGCCGAATCCGAATCTATGAGGAATAGCGAAAAATTCGCGCGATTTGGATGAAATCTAACACTGGATTCATTGGATTTTTGAAAAATCAATATTCCTAGCCACTAATCGAACCCAAATTCGATTAGCAAGAAATATCTGCGAAAAATATTTTCACAGCTAAACGATATTATTTGTTCAGCAGGAATATAGAATCGATTAGCATAAACTATAATATTTTTAAGCGGTGTCGTTATTTTCAACGAATAAGTTCAAGAGCGAGCGAAGCGAGTTTTGGAGCTTAGGGCACCCCACATCCTTAATGTTAGGTAGTTTAGATCATGCAGACAGAAATAGGAGCCTCGCGCAGCGGGGCTACATCAACTTGCTTGCTGTTTATCGTACTTACCTACCATACTGGTATTGAAATCAATGTTAACATTAAAATCCATATATATAAATAAAATTGGAGTGTCTGTTTGTAATATTGAAATAACCGTTTTTTACTACATGTACTCGTATATGAATATATATATGGTACATATGTTACGGCTAATACCCGAAGTGCGGCTACACCTAGTATTAGCCGGAGCTTAGGGCACCCCGACACGGACAGGTTAGGTTCGAACGAGATGACGGGAGCTGAAGTGAGCGAGCAAAGCGAGCGAACTCAGCTCCCGTCATCTCGTTCGTGTTAGGTTACTTTAGACCCTGCGGACGGAAATAGGAGCCCCGCGCAGCGGGGCTCCGTCGCGTGGCTACACCTAGTTCTAACCGGCTAAAACTAGGTGTAGCCGCACTAATACTAGGTGTAGCCGCACTTCGGGTATTAGCCGTAACACATACACCAAAATAACATTTTTTACAATTTTTCTCTGTATGTCTATTTGTTCCGGGTAATCTTCGAAACGACTAGACCGACTTTGACGGGACTTTCACTGGTAGATAGCTGATGTTATAAAGAGAAATATAGGCTACTCACAGATCCTGTGGAAAACTCAAAAAATTAAATAAAAACTTTACAAGTTTGACGCGGACGAAGTCGCGGGCAACAGCTAGTAATTTAATAAAAACACATATATTTATTACCCTACCCAATAAGTGATGGGCATTATTTAGAAAGCGCGGTCAATTTAATTAGTATAGTAAATTGTCTACTCATATTGGGCACTTGTCAAATTGTCTGGGTATTATGAATAATGCTGTATTTATCACTTAGTCTATAACATAATATACATAAAGATTGTTTGAGTTTTTCCGGCTCTGGGTGTTGTGTATGTGAGTTTATGTATTTGTAAACGCACCCACGATACAGGAAGAAATTCCTAGTGTGGGGCAACGTTTTAAATTAAAAAAAGAAGAAAAGCGAGACACGTCGCATTTCTGCCTAAGCCCTATAAGGAATACAAGAAGCGACGTGGGTTCGAACCCAGGCAGGCATTTTACTTTGTGTAATATATTTCTTCACCACTGCTCTAAAAACGGTGAAGGAAAACATCGTGAGGAAATCGGCATGTCCTAGAACCAAAAATTCAAGGATATGAGACATACTTTACACCAACACGCACTGGGCCCGTGTGGGCCGTTCCGGCCCGCGCTGGCATGAAGGCCCATTTCCCCTCTCACCGAGAGGAGGCCCGTGTACCAGCAGTGGGAACATTAAAAGGTTGATGATGATTTAACTGCATTTCTGTAGGTATGCAATGCTAAAGTGTTCGTGTCCTTGGGAACATCTTGAAAGTTTTTTGCATCCAATCCTTTTAGATCAAGTAATTGTGTTTCTTGAGTAAGATTTGTTGTTCATACGAGTCTGATCTTTATCTCATTGAGTAATTATGGCCGGTTGGTTTACAAAAAATCGGAATTTGGCTGGTTTCGGTAAATTCTTGTTTTTTAATCTAGTATAGATTATAATATATATTATAAAGCTGAAGAGTTTGTTTTTTGAACGCGCTAATCTCAGGAACTACTACTAAACTACTACTGGTTGGAATTGAAATTCTTTTTGTGTTGGATAGTCAATTTATCGAGGAATGTTTAAGGCTATATAACATCACGCTACGACCAATAGACGCGGAGCATAATATATATATAGACTAGAGACAAGAGCAAAACCATCACAAACAAAAAAAAATGTTTCACTTGGATTATAATGTTGCTGATAACTTGAAAGTATATTGTACAAATGCCTGTTAGTAAGAATATTTTTATTGTATTTTTCAGATTCCAACCAACTCGCACCGCTGGCAGCCTACTTACAGACACTGCAATGTTACTAATATTAGTACTCTAATAAAAAACAGATGAAGAATTGAATGCATCTATAAACAAAAAAAATTAAAAGATTTTTGTAAAAATGTTGCGGTTTTTGTTTGTGGTGGCTACGGCGGCAGTCACTGCAAAGGTACAAAATGATCCTGTGGGCAATCAAATCCTTCTGTTCAAAGAGAAAACTAAGGTTAGTTATGTTTTAGAAATAATTTCTTTGTTTTATTCTTCTATATCTGTCCAATGATACCACACATGATGGGGTGGGGCGTAAATGTTTTTATTTATTTATTTATTATTATTTATTATATACTTTATTGTACACCACAAAAATATGTACAGGACAAACATTCACCAAACAAGTGTACAATGGGCGGTCTTATCGCACAGGGCAATGTTTTTTTTTGACTTCGAGCCCCCTTGAGGGCGCCATGTTCAATTAATGTGACGTCACATAACCTTAACCAGCGGACAAACAAGATGCTTCCAACGACACCTGATTTGTCAAATTATGTTAAGTAGTTTAGAAGTTATGAGAGAACTGATGAACATACATACCGGTCAAAAACATAACCCTTCCTTTTGCTTCGCCGAAGTCGAGTAAAAAATGGTTAAAATATGTCCAGAAGTTTCGGAGCCTATTCGTTACAAACAAAAAAATCTTTCCTCTATAATATTATTATATATTAAATTATTATTATATATTATATTCTAATAAGTATTATTAATAGCGGCTTCACCCGCGTGAATGTCGAAAATGAGGGAAAATATTCCCGGGATAACAAGTAACTTTGTCTTATTACAGACAATAATCTATCTTTGTGCCAAATTTCATCCAGTTCCGTCCAGCCGTTTGAGCGTGAAGAAGTAACAAACATACAAACACACAACTTTTTAATATTAGTGTGATATAAAATTTATTTTATTATTGAGATATACTATGGATTTGTTGTAAGTGATTGATTGTTTGGTTGAAGACAGTAGAAGTCGCCCCCCCTTCCACATGGGGCTTGCGAAATGTGAGTGAACCTAGGTAGATACTAATATTGGTACTTATACCTCTGCTTAACCCTTCGAGGAAAACAGGCATGAAGTTATGTTTGTGTCGTGATGGCCCATTGGTTAAGACCTCGCCTCTCGTGCTTGAGGTCGTGTGTTCGAATCCGAGCAAGTACCAATGTGACTTTTTCAATTCATTTGTACTTTCTAAAGTTATCTTGGACATCGCTGACAACGGTGAAGGAAAGGAGTCTATTAAAAGATTGTGCTCCATTGGTGTAATTGCTGCAAGGTGTTTCGTGCAAGGATACACTAAACTAACTAATAATAACTAGTTACACTCGATTTTATTTATTTCAGTACCTAGGTTGATAGATATGCTCAAGTAATTTATGCCTCATTTTATTAAACAACTAATTTAATTGTCGGTGCCAACAACGCATATCTTTTCTTTAACCTTATGTAGGTTTAGTTTTAATTTATTTTTACAGCCGGCAAGCCTTTATTCTCAAGCAAATTCCAATGCAATATGTGAAAATTTATGTTAATAATCTAATGGTTCTTTTAATATATTTCAGGGCCCCATCGCAATAATGACTACCTCTGCAGGAGCACCCATCGAACACAAGGAAGCAACAGTAACATTGAACGAGAGGCTGATATTCAACGAAAACTTCATGGACAGCATGACACGTTTGGTTCGAGAGAGGATACCTGAACGACTGGTTCACGCAAAGGCTGGAGGAGCATTCGGCTATTTCGAACTCACACATGATATCTCTGATATTTGTAAAGCCAAACTCTTCAACAAAGTTGGCAAAAAGACTCCCATTGCCGCAAGATTCTCTCCAGTAGTTGTTGAGCGAGGTGGTATTGATACATCAAGAGACGCTCGAGGATTTGCCCTCAAGTTCTATACTGAAGATGGTAACTTCGATATAGTCGGTTTCAACACCCCCATGTACGTCTACAAAGACCCTCTACTCTTCCCCACTTTCGTACGAGCACAGAAAAGGAACCCAGCAACGAATGTTCTCGATCCAAACATGCTTTGGGATTTCCTAACGCTTCGTCCAGAAAGTCTGCACATGTTTTTATTGGTCTTCGGCGACCGAGGCGTCCCCGATGGTTATCGACACATGCCCGGTTTCGGAATCCACACTTTCCAAGTAGTCAATAAGCACGGAGAGAGTAACTTCATTAGATTCCACTTCAGGCCAGATGCAGGCATCAAAAACCTACGCTCCAAAGAAGCTATGAAGATTGCAGCATTTGATCCTGATTACGCAACCAGAGATTTATACAGAGCCATAGGAAATGGAGAATTTCCGAGCTGGACGGCTAGTATTCAGGTCTTAAGTGAGGATGACGTCAAAAGTGCAGGGTTTGATGTTTTTGATGTAACAAAAGTATTGCCTCTGGATAAGTATCCATTGCGACCATTTGGAAGGTTTGTATTGAATAAAAATCCTGTCAACTATTTCGCTGAAATCGAACAGTTAGCCTTCAGTCCAGCGAATTTAGTGCCGGGTATTCTTGGAGGACCGGACAAAGTGTTCGAAGCTCGAAGATTAGCCTACAGAGATGCTCAGTATTACCGTTTGGGGGCAAACTTTATCAACATACCCGTGAACTGTCCTCTGCAGAACAAGGCCTTCCCATACAACCGTGATGGACAACCTCCTGTTAAAGACAATCAAAGAGACATACCTAACTACTATCCTAACTCATTCAATGGACCAGTTCCTTACAAGGAAAAAGACAAAGTTGAGTTAATAGAGATTTATCAAGATCAACCAGATAATTTTGAACAAGCGCGTGACTTGTACGAGAATGAAATGACAACGGAAGAGAGGAAGAGATTGGTGGAGAATATTTTGTTTAGTTTGGGACCTGCGACCAAATTTTTGCAAGATCGGGCTGTAAAAATGTTTGGTCGGATACATTCAGATCTCAGTGAGAGAATATGGCAAGGCCTGCAGGTGAACAGAACCACAACACCCTTTTATTTCTGGGATGAATAAAGTGCCGTATGCATTAATGTATTAAAATTTAAGAATTAGTTATTCATAAAAGTGTTACCTACTATAACATTTAGATGATAGTAAATTGTTAAGGAAATAGTATTCAGGATACCGATTTTGAGATTTTTGACGACAGAGGGAGTAGCTACAAGAGGAACGGAATGACCGTACAAATAATTATTTAATTTTTTTTTTCTACAATAATAATGAATTATTATAAAAAAACTTTAAATAATTGTAAAACAACAATAACTAATAAAAAAACCCAAAATTAAACTTAGAAACGATCACGTAAACGATCACGTAAAAACGTTCCATTGCACGTAACTTTAAACACGTAATAAAAAAAAACTACGTGTTTGCTAGGGTAATGCCATTGTGTCATTTGAAGGTAAAACCCTATAAAAAGCAACTCCTAACAACCCCAAAAACGGAATCCTGGATGGAAGGCCAATCCAAGTGTTATTTTGTTTTTGTTACGTTTTTACACATACCGATAGATTTAGGTGAATATTAAAAATAACCAATATTTTGTTTTGTGCCTGTTAAACTTATTAAAACAGTACCTGCCAAAAGCTTTATTTATTATCTGATTGTTCCAGATTAGAAAGATGGTAATGTTTTTAAGTGTGCCTGATCTGAGTATGATTTATATTTCTTGTGCACATCCTGTAGCCTAAACTTCTTGATCGATTTTTACAAATTATACAGGGTGTTTGGAAGGGAGCTGTACATACGCCTAGGGTAGAAACTAGGGATAGTCTGCTACCTACCCCCGCCCATTATATTGACCTTGGCCTCAAGGTTTTTTTTTAATTTATTATTATTTTTTATTTGACTTTTTTATGATTTTTTGACTAAAACTACCTGTAGCTCAAAATCTATCCATGGGACCGGTCGGCTAATGGTCTTGTTTTAATCGTTAGAGTCTTAGGGTCCTGCAAAAAATTATTTTACACCAGAAAATTGTGGAGAAGAAAAGTTATGGGGCCTGAAGTACCGTAGTAAGGTAAAGAAATAATTTTAAGGGCAACTTTCTATGGGGTTTAAAAAAAAACTAACAGGGTTGGAGTTCTTCTGATTTTTTTAAAACATCCTCAGTCCATGCCCTTTCTAACGATATGCTAAAAGTGTAATTATCACTTTTAGTTTTAAAGTTATTAATTAATTTCCGCAACTAGTTTTAAAGTTATTAATTTTTTACGGAGTATTCTCTGGACTGACGAGTCCAAGTTTGACAAGGAAGGAATTGTAAATTACCACAATCTCCATCACTGGGCACCCAGAGATCAAAACCCGAGAGTCAAGAGGCACAGAGGTTTTCAACGAAGGTTCTCCGTGAACGTATGGGCAGGCGTCATCGGTAATCGGTTGATAGGGCCGCACTTTTTGCCAGACAACCTAAACGGGCAAAACTACTTAGATTTCCTCGAAAACGATTTGCCTGATTTAGCGGAAGAAGTGTTTGACGAAGATCGGCCCATAGTCTTCCAGCACGACGGCTGTCCTGCTCATTGGAGCCTAGCAGTGAGGGAGCTTCTGGACAACTGCTTTCCTAATTCTTGGATTGGTCGGGGTGGGCCAATTCCCTGGCCCCCAAGGTCGCCTGACCTTACCCCACTCGACTTCTACGTCTGGGGAAGGGCGAAAGAGTTGGTGTACGCAGAAGAAGTACCAACAAGGGAGGTTCTAATTAACAGGATCCACGCCGCATTCGATACAATGCGCGAGGAACTGCTGCTTAGAACGGTGACCGTGGAGATGAGGAAGAGGTGCCGAGCATGTTTACAGGTCAATGGTCATCAATTTGAACAAAATTTGTAATTAATTAAAATTAGTAATTAATTAAAATTTGTAATTTAATGACATTAGTCATTACCAAATTTTTTGTTTCATTTGCCATCCTTTTACGATCGAACACATTTAATTTTCATTAGTTGAAATTTTTGCTTGAAGTGCCCTAGTTGCGGAAATTAATTAATAACTTTAAAACTAAAAGTGATAATTACACTTTTAGCATATCGTTAGAAAGGGCATGGACTGAGGATGTTTTAAAAAAATCAGAAGAACTCCAACCCTGTTAGTTTTTTTTTAAACCCCATAGAAAGTTGCCCTTAAAATTATTTCTTTACCTTACTACGGTACTTCAGGCCCCATAACTTTTCTTTTCCACAATTTTCTGGTGTAAAATAATTTTTTGCAGGACCCTAAGACTCTAACGATTAAAACAAGACCATTAGCCGACCGGTCCCATGGATAGATTTTGAGCTACAGGTAGTTTTAGTCAAAAAATCATAAAAAAGTCAAATAAAAAATAATAATAAATTAAAAAAAAACCTTGAGGCCAAGGTCAATATAATGGGCGGGGGTAGGTAGCAGACTATCCCTAGTTTCTACCCTAGGCGTATGTACAGCTCCCTTCCAAACACCCTGTATACTGAGTAAATGCAGCATTCTTTGGCTTTGACGGGCAACTCTACGTCAAAATGAAAAAAAAAAAAATGAATGTTTAACCGTTTGATAAAAATTACAGTAGACGTTGTCGTTAGATTCCGTTCAAGATTCAATACAATCTCGTTTTAGATTCGAAAAATATCGTTTACTGTCAAAGTTTCACATTTGAGCTAAAGACATATACCTATCGTATCATTAGAAGCGTTCATAGCCTGAGCCATAAGT
Organism: Orthosia gracilis; assembly: GCA_947562075.1. Taxonomy (NCBI): domain Eukaryota; kingdom Metazoa; phylum Arthropoda; class Insecta; order Lepidoptera; family Noctuidae; genus Orthosia; species Orthosia gracilis. The sequence continues at coordinate 28,835,779 of OX387270.1, read as the reverse complement.
GACATTGGCTAAAAGTTTGAAATATAACCAGGTAAAGTTGCCCGTCTTTACGTGGAAGTCATACATTCGAGGTAGTTTAGTTTAATTATTAAAAGCATGAGACGTGGCATGTCGCCGGGACATGACAGCCTTTGCATAAAACATTTTGAACATTGCACTTCCCTCGGCTGTTAGCATTATTGTTTATATTCTGTTTTCGACTTTCCTACCTATCCGCTAAATTGATGAGAACGGTGATTGTACCAATATACATAGGCCTTAGTGCAAGTTTTTACTCACCCTCAATCAATCGCGTTAACGTAAACATCAATTTGATTTGAAACTGGATAAGCGCCGTCTGGGGACGTTAAGGAGAAACCTCTATTTTGTATACATTTTGACATAAGAGATCGTTTACGTTATCACGAGTATGCTAGTATTATATTATCTGTGTCACGAGTGAGTACGTTAAAAACTCGGAATAAGCCTACTGATAAATGAAACAGGTGACGCGAGTGACACACTACCGACCGATCTCACTGGCGACTTTAACGGCTAAGGTGACAGTGTGTTCAAGGGACAACAGTGTGCAGTTCGGCTTTACGGCCATATATATCGACTGAAAGGGCTTTTTTTATCCTCAAACATACTATCGACATCACACATATCATATCTACATACTATACGAAGAGAAGTATATGCATCGTTTCTAAATCTAGTTAGGTATGACATATTGTGGCCTAAGTTGCGCGAAGCTGGGTTGCCTGACGCCATAACAAATATGTTTCGGATTTGGTATGGCCACCACACTTACCAAGTTAGATGGGCCAATGACTTGTCTGATGAGTACAGGTTGGAATGCGGGGTGAGACTGGGTGGATTGACCTCGCCAGCACTTTTCAACTTGTACTTAAACCAACCGATTGTCAGACTCAGTAGCACACAGGTTGGCTGTTCTTTTGACGGTCTCTGTGTCAATAGCATTAGTTATGCACATGATATGGTGCTGCTAAGTCCGTCAATTAACGCACTCAGGAAGTTGTTGGCGGTCTGCGGAACGTATGCAGAGGCGCATGGTCTTATGTATAACGTGCATAAAAAGATAACTACTGCTAAACGATAAAAAAACGGTTATGTTAACTGGTGAGGCCCTTTAAAGAGTGCCATATTTTAAACATCTAGGGCACATAGTAACTGAAGATTTAAAAGATGATGCTGCTATGAGAAGAGAACGGAGGGCGTTGACTGTCCGATGTAACGTGTTAGCCCTCAGGTTTGCTCATTGTACACCAAAAGTGAAATAACTCTTTTTAAGGTTTTTTCCCAACCAGTGTACACACTTCAGAGTTGTTAGGGCTTCCACGTTACTGCAGCGCGTCAGGGATCTTTACCGAGACACGTGTGGATGGTTTCAACACCATCCTACAAAAAATATAGGGTAATAGGAATAGTATATAAGTAATGTGTAATAATAACAAAACTATGGACCTTGGGTCTTTATTAATTATATTCCCCCATCATTAAAGAAATCGTCATAACTTCGTAATTTTATTTATGTGGTTTCATCTTGTTATGTGACGTAGCACGTAGGTAGCTATTACGACACCTTACGCTACACTAGCGCCTCTAGCGGCGAATGCATACGCGGTAGCCTCCATGGAATGGAAGGAAGAAAGGGATGTTATTACCTTGCAGTGGGACAGAACAGGCTGAAAGTACCTATATATATAATTGCTATTCTAAACATATTTACTTCTTATTAATAAATAGGCGACAGAGCGATAGAATATAAGATGTGTAAATGAGAATGGAATCGCATCTGTGGTGTTCACTAGTATTACTATTTAGGGTTCGGGGTTTATAGTAAAACAACCAGTTTGATCAGTAAATAACAGCACTGAATGGAAACGTCTAATCCCTGCTTGGGACCACTTTATACTGAGAGACGTACATTCAAGCTATCACGTTTATTTAGAGAGGATACCACATCCAAAAGCCTCTAAAAAGCAAAAAAATAAACCTCGTACTCGCGTCGGGGAACCGCCAACATTTACAGCAGTTTATTTTATTAACTTAGCGGTTCCCCGACGCCATTACTAGGTTTATTTTTTGCTTTTTATAGGCTTTTGTGTCGGGGGTTTTTTAAATTTGGAATTTAATGAATTATTTCGTTGTTTTCCACCGCTTTTCTCTTACATTTAGTTTTACTTTTAAGAAAACCGAAGGTTTTCAAGCCGGGATCATGTTCGCGCCACCTGCAGGTGCGCTTATTGTTTAGTTACCCACATTTCTTCTAATATTTTATCTAATTATTCTTGTCAATTTTCGCTGCTTTAAACTATATGTTCTAATATGTTTAAATAATACACATGTTATTTATTGTTGATTTTTGTCACAATATTTTATTATTGTTCACAGAGAAGAATTGTGCGATTGTGGGTCCATCGGTATGCAGATTCGGAAAGCATTGATCCTCGCCTGCCGGAACCAAAGGCTGGATTTGTAAACACAGATGCCAATTCACCGTGATATAGTTGTTAGGCATATAGCTGAGCCCTTTCTCACTAATCGTTCCACGGCGATTAAACATGGCGTGACATTACAAACTGTACGGAACCACTTGCGTGCTGCTGGTGTGAAATGTCGTAGGCCAACCAAGAAAATTTTACTGACAGATATTCATAGGCAAAAACGGTTACGCTTCGCAACAGAATATATGGATTTCGATTGGTGCAATAATTTAGTTATATTTAGCGATGAAAAATGTTTTAAGCCAGACAAGGACGGTCGCAAAATTTTGTGACGAAAAGTGGTCGACGAGGTCACAGAGCCATGATCAACGTCTTTCTCTGTCTTAAAAGTAATACATTAGTAATAATAATTAATTGGCACTGTAGAACACGTGGTTCCAACAGGATAGAGCAACGGCGCTTACTGCACGAGCCACAACCGAAATTCTGAGGTCCTCGTTATATTCAGGACTCGCACTGGCCGGTAAGATCGCCTGATTTAACTGTTCCATGCTTCTTTCTGTGGGTTTTTTAAACCTTATGCCAACTTACTTATGTCAACTAGCCTCAGACTCTTGAAGCCCTCAAAGATGATTTCCACCGGAAGTTCTGGCAAGAATGATGGAAAATTATGAAGGAATTTGGTGAAGATCTGATGTAGAACTTTAGAGATATACAGTAGAACTCTTCAACAAATGACGGCAAATTCGATAAATCATCGTTGTCAAAAAACGAAGAAACAAAAACAGGAACACCGACTGCCGAAGTAGAAGTTATTTTTCACTTTATAGTGTCTTTGTTGGAAGTCGGTCGTCTTTTTTAAACCACAACGTTGTCTTATTACACCATTCCTCAATCTGTCATTCAAAGTTACACCACACATACTTCGCAAGGAAAGTATTTCTACAGTTTCTACTTTCATGTCTTTTTTGCTGCAACCTTCACTTCAGCACACTTTTGTGAACTGCGATATTTTTGTTAATTGTGTGTAATAAATTAAATCATTGTTTAAATAAACTTTTCTTGTTTGCTTTCTTTGCATAAAGTAACAAACTTTGTCGACTATATTTTCAAATGAATGTTTTCAGTTTCTTTTTCTCTCTGTAACTATAGAATGGATTTCAAATAATAATTAATTATCAGTCCAGTTCTAGGGCACTTTTTTACCCTTCAGAAATGCTATTGCATACTGCGGTACCACGGGGAAATAACGCAGTTATATGGGACTCCAACCTACTAAAACTCCACGGTGTCATCCTGTGCCGCGTATCGCGGGAACACGCGCACGGGTTAGCACTCACCGGGAATTCACCGCGGCTATCCGTCACCGGACCCTCCTCTGGGGTGTACCCACATAACCGGCTCACCAGAACGCATTGCACGCCCTGACCACCCCAGGGACCAAACAAGCACATGGGCACCAGACAACCCCGTGTATGACACCCTTAGTCCCCTGGGACGGTTAGGTAAGTGGCCCCGCCACCTTCCCCTTTTTGGTCGCAGGGATAGGGACCCCAGCTACCTATCAAATGTTTTCCATGGTTATTCTTCCGCGGAAAATCTTAACACCGCCATTCAGAAAATGACGCGAAATGCACAACACCATCTATCGAACATGGAGTTCAACAGTCCGATTATCTGAATTGCTTATGCGATATTTTACTTCTTGAACACTTTAAATTCATTTAACTTTTGATAGAGTAAACCGATTGCTATGAAACAAAACTAAGCAATACTTCAAGTGACGCACAATTTTTATGTTTGAAAGTTATCAAAATTGGTTTCGTATATTTTACGTAATACTTGCACAGACAAAATGCTGGAAGTGGGTTCTGTTGGTTCTCCTTTAACACTGACAAAGGAGAACCTTTAACACCCTGGCTATTTTTTTTGGAAATATTTTCGATGTACAAAAACGACTTCTCTACAGATTTATTATGTCTTGATGATTGATGTGAATTTCACTCCTCTCGTTACAGATCAATGAAAGGTTAAAATAAATAACTACAGGAGCATTAAGGATCCAGACTATTCGACTTGAGATTGTATAACATAATAGGCATTGTTAATTTTCCGAGCTGGACGGCCAGTATTCAAGTGTTAAGTGAGAGGGACGTCAAAAGGCAGAATGCGATACGTTTGATGTAATAAAAGTGTTACCTTTGGACAATATTCATTGAGACCATTAAGTAATTTAGTTCTGAACAAAAACTCAGTAAAGTATTACGCTAAAATGGCAGTTAGCTTACTTATAGTCCAGCAATAAAAAAAAAAGCATAAATCACAGATTACAGTGAACTGTCCTTATAAAACAAAGGCTCTTCCATACAATCGTAAGGCCAAGTACCCGCCAATGCCAATCAAAGAAACACACCAAATGTTTATCCTATTTGAAAATACCAGTTTCTTTCAAAGATAATGATAAAGTACAATTAGTCGAAATATACAAAGGTTCACGAATAATTTCACACATTGTACAATAAAATGTTCAGAGAATTGTGAGATGTTATAATACAAGGTCATAGTCGATAATAATCAATAAAACGGTGTCACTGATGAATGAGATGATAAAACTGTAGGTAAAATAATATATAGCTGAAATATTCAATTATTTGCCCAGCATAACCTGGCCTTTAAAGGGATTTGTTCCAGTCGGATCCCCCCGATTTGATCCCCGGCGCTGATTGCAAAAGGAATAACCAAACGAGTTTAAAATAAAGATCCAGTTTCTTAAGAGTACCAAGTTGTCTGTTGTCCAGAATATATTGGACGCACTGGAGCCAATAAAAAGTGTTACAGCTTTGTTAGCATACAATTTTTCAAATGTTTAGGAAATCGTTAATAATCTAGGGCAGGGGTCACCAATTGGCGGACCGCGGTTCAGATCCGTACTGCGCCGACCTCTTTTGTTGTATACCTAAACAGTAAAATGTAAAGTGAATAAATTAAATTTAGAATGTCGTGGCAATTTTCAGCAACATTTACTCTCTGTATCCTGGTGGTGAATGGGGCAATGAAGCTGCAAATGTTTTCAGGAGTAAAATACCTCTTCGGATTGAAATTAGTGATTTACAAGAAAATACAATTTTAATACAAACTTATGGAAGTCTTGTCAAGAATATTAGAAAATTTGTATGTGAATTAAAAAAAAGCCTTAAAACTTCTAACTTTAATTGGGTCAACAAAATTATATTTGTGAAGCGGCATTGTGCAAAATAAAGTAAAACATGGTGTAAAAAAATTAAACATGGTGACATAAACAATACAATTAGGAACAGCCATATGAACATTATTATTCTGATTTTTTTGAATAAATAGAATGACTGATTAACATCTCTACGATTGAATGTCAAACTTTGTACCCTGCACAAACTTTAGTCCGAGCTACGGACGGATAGTTGAAGGCAAAAAATTATATTTGTGAATAAATTTGGTAGGTACTTACTGTTTTGTTTCACAATTTTAACCAAGTAAATAAACATGACAAAAAAGGCCGCGGGAAAGTAGGCTTTAAATTTCATCATATATTTTTAAGTAACGGACCCCAAGTGAAAGTAATTGGTGTCCCCTGATCTAGGGCATACGCAAGGGCGTAATGCTTGGCTAGTGCTTATAAAACCGAAGAGTTGTAGATAATCGGTGATTGTTCGCTGCTGTTAGTGGGAATGCAGACTCTGTGTGTTTTGTTGTTTTTCTGTGTGATTGTAGTGGCGGAAGAAAATGATGATCCGGCAGTAAATCAAATTGTGTCATTCAGGGATAAAACTTCGGTGAGTTTTTGATGTTTACTTTTATATTTTCTTTTGTATTGCTCCCATGAGGCTTGTTTCGAGAGAATTTGTGTTTACTATTTTTTATTCTAAGCGAACTTTTGCGAATTATTACCTTTCGAATTGGTATATATGTTCCCTTCTTGTTTTAATTTAATAATCATATCGGTTCGTTGAGTAAACATGAACATGAGCTAAGCCGACAGATCAAACGATTATGAAATTATTGCCTTAATTAATAACGTTTGGCAAGCAAAAGGATTGGTGCTCACATACATTTAGTTAATTAGGTCAATAAACAAAGTAAAAACGTTTACAGGACGACCTTTATTAGCCCATGTTTCCGTATCGGTTGGCATCAACATAGTATAATTGAACCTTAAATAATAATGTACTACTCACTACCTATTGACAAAACACAATATCTTTTCAGGACCCAGTTGGTATAATGACAACATCACATGGCGCACCGATAAACCATGAAGATGCAAGTAGCACTTTAAATAAGCGACTTATATTCCATGAGTTTTTCATGGACTACATGACACACTTGAGCCGTGAAAGATTGCCTCCAAGACTAGTTCATGCAAAGGGTGGTGGAGCGTTTGGCTACTTTGAAGTTACTAAGGATATAAAAGATATATGTAAAGCAAAATTGTTCAGTAAAGTTGGAAAGAGGACTCCAGTAGCAGTAAGATTCTCTCCCATAGTTCAAGAAGTAGGTGGCATAGATACATCAAGAGATGTCAGAGGTTTTGCTATCAAATTCTACACTGAAGATGGCAACTTGGATATAGTCGGTTTAAACACTCCCATGTTTGTGATAAAGGATCCTCTATTTTTCCCTACCTTTGTTCATTCGCGGAAAAAGAATCCTCAAACTTTTCTGTATGACGCAAACATGTTTTGGGATTTTTTGGTGCAACGACCCGAAGGTATGCACATCCATATGCGTATATTTAGTGATTTCGGTATCCCTAATGGCTATAGACATATGCCTGGATTTGGTATTCACACTTTTCAAGTGGTAAATGAGGAGAAAGAAAAGTTCTTTATCAGATTTCATTTTATACCTGATGCAGGTGTGAAGAATTTGGGATCAATTGAAGCTCAGAAATTAGCAGCTATAGATCCAGATTATGCAAACAGAGATTTATTTAATGCCATAGGCACTGGGCACTTTCCCAGTTGGACAGTTAGTGTGCAAGTTTTGAATATCCATGACGTCAAAAATGCAGGTTTTGATGTGTTTGATGTAACCAAAATATTGCCTGAGGATAAATATCCGTTAAGACCTGTGGGACGATTTGTTTTAAATAAGAATCCTGTTAACTACTTTGCTGAAATAGAGCAGTTAGCTTTTTGTCCAGGCAATCTGGTACCAGGTGTTCTCGGAGCGCCTGATAAAATCTTCGAGGCGCGTCGCCTATCGTACAGAGATGCTGAGTACTATCGCTTGGGAGCCCACTTTCATAACATTCATGTGAATAAACCTATTCATGAAACATTCACATACAATAGAGATGGCAGAGCTCCTGTTGGACACAATGAAGGAGGCATACCGAATTACTTTCCTAATTCTTATAATGGTCCTGTACCATATTTGGAGAAAAATAAAGTTGACTTGATTGAAATATTTGAAGAAACCGCTGATAATTTTGAACAGTCACGGGAAAGATATAATGAAATGTCCTTCGACGAAAGGAGCAGGCTAATAGAGAATGTTTTGTATAGTTTAGGAGCAGTAACAGATTCATCTTTAAAAGACCGAAGTGTCAAACTTCTTAGAACAATACACCCGGAGCTTGGTAGAAGAGTTTGGGAGGGTTTACTTGGAAATAAAACAAAATATTACTGGGATGATTGAGATTTATAAATATAAGTGAGAAAATAAAGACTTAAACGCCTGTTTTTTTATTTTATTATTATTTAACTTGGGTTTGCTCTTGACTCTAGTCTAGGTCAGAGGTCACAGAGACAAAGTCGACGATGGAGTGAGCTTACCCAGAAGAAGCCTGAAAGGTAAATAATCCTATAGAACCTATTCTTGGCGCATTAAGAAACGTGACCTGTCAACCGAAAATTTAGCTAAGTTCAAAAACTATCTCCAGTGTCTTTCTTGCTCGGATATATACCTCACAGAAAATGCAAACGAAGTATTTAATCACTTTCTGGAACACTTTCGTATTCTATACGATCTGTGTTTTCTATATAGGTTAGTCACTATCAAACCAAATCGTACTATTAAATGGGTATCACGTGGTATACGAATGTGCAGTAAAACAGAGTCACCTGTTATGTAAATGCAGACGTGACCCTTCAGACAAAAATAAATTTAAAATGATTCCTTAAATTCAGGCAAATAATAAAATTAACCCAAAGCGCACTTAATAATTATATTATAAACACCTCTAGTAACAAAGCAAAAGCCTTGTTGAGTATTATAAATAAAAAACACGCAATGTCGAGCCAATATGCAAAATCAAAACCCAAGACTCCGTAATTAGTAATCCAGAAGGTATTGCTAATGCATTTAACAATTTCTTCATTGATCAGGTACAATTTAATACCTCATCAACATATGTAACTACTGGTTTAATTAGCAACACACACTCAATATTTGTTCCATATGGTGTCGGACGTAAAGAATCTCACCATCCCATATCTTCCCGTGGGTGTCGTAAAAGGCGACAAAGGGACACACAAGAGAATGGGCGTTCTCTGGGCACTTTAACAACAAACTGCGATCATCAACCCGCCTGCCAAGCGTGGCACCAAAAATAAGAAGCACAAGGGAAAAACGGCATCGCGTGCCCGGTAGCCTGTCTACCCTCGACTACAGTAGCTGTCGAGACGATGCACTATGGGAAAGCCCCAAATACAAGGCCGTCTCAAAACCGTTTTACGTGAAAGTCGTTGTTATGGAGTAAAACTAATTAATTAATTTAGTCTTATAAATAAGCTTTCTTTTCTATATTTTTTTAATTATTTTTGCTAACCATAATGTATATAAAAAGGCATCAAAGCTAACTCATGTTCAATGATGTGATTTTGGCGCAATACATTACTACAATTCAACGCCACATTACTCGAAAGTTTTGATATAAATGTATAAGTAAATGTGTACAAACGTAATACGTCTGGAAGAATTGCAGGTGGCAGACCATCGAAACCATACGAAGCATCTTCAGAAAAAACAAAGAAACGAAAATACATGGAATTAATACAAGAGTACGGATTGGACTGTGTGCTCAATGCATATGCTCAGGAGTTGCGGTCTATGGGTGAGACGGAGAAGGCCACAATTGTTAATATTATACGAACTGCGTCAAAACAATGATAAGAAAAAGTTTCTTAAATTCATAACTGAGAACCCTGAAGACGTTACATCTTTTACAAAGGAAGAAGCACCACGGAATTTTACTGACTTAGACCTTAACAAAGAACAGTATGGAAAACTTCGAATTTGTTTGGCGGACAAAAACTGCTCAGTGTTTCCTTCTTATCCAACTTTAGCCGAAGCGAAGAAGATGTGTTACCCACCAGATTCGAGCATAACCATTACTAACATAATTGCAAAAGTCAATCTGCAGGACTTATTGGATCATACTGTGGCACGTATATTACTAATTGGTTCAGTTTACAAAAACGGTTTAAGACAGTTGAAACTATTCTGCAAATGGGGTTGTGACGGATCATCAGGGCAAAGTGAATACAAGCAAGTTTTGCCCGAAGAAAGCGATTTCATATCAGATGCGAACCTTTTTATTGCTTCACTTGTACCCATTAAACTCATAGATGAGACAACTAATATTGTTATTTGGAAAAATGAAACTTGCTCATCCGTAAGATATTGCAGACCTATATTGATAGAATTTGCCAAAGAAACTCCTGAAAAACCGCGTCTGTTGTGGCTGATATCAAAAATCAAATTAAAAACCTGTCTCCTTCCGTGATAAATAAGAATGGTGAAGTAATTGAAATTACTCATAACCTTTTTTTAACCATGATTGATGGTAAAGTAGCACAAGTTTTAACTGAAACTCCTTCGAGCGCTTCTTGTACAATTTGTGGTGCTACTCCTCGGCAAATGAATAACTTAGAGGCAGTTAGGACACGAGATGTGAATGAAAGTTCATTTCAATATGGACTATCAAAACTACACGCTTGGATTAGAAGTATGGAGATGATTTTACACATTTCCTATAACTTGTCTTTCCAAAAGTGGTCAGCCACTACACCAGAAAATAAAAAAAAACAAAGACGAAAAGAAAAAACTGGTACAAAAGCGGTTTAGGGAGGAAATGGGACTGCATATCGATAAACCTCGACAAGGCACTGGAAATAGTAATGACGGAAACACAGCTCGGAGATTTTTTCAGAATTACTCTTGCTCTGCAGACATTACAGGTGTAGACGTAGAACTTATAAAACGGATGTACATTATACTACAAACTATGTCATCTGGAATGGCTATTGATTCAAAAAAGTTCGGTGAATATCCATATAGTACCGCCCAACTGTACGTAAATATTTATAATTGGTATTATATGCCTTCCTCCGTACATAAAATACTTATTCACGGAGAAAAAATCATTGAGTACTATGCTATTTTACCTATCGGACAATTGTCCGAAGCCGCTCAAGAATCCCGCAACAAGGATTACAAAAAGTTTAGTCTTCATCATTCTAGAAAGTGTTCAAGAGCGGTTACCAATACAGACGTGTTCCATACCTTATTGTACACTTCTGATCCATATATATCAAGTTTGAGAAATACCTCAGAAACAATATCGAAAGAACTTTTCGATGAAGCCAAGTCCCTTCTTGCTGTCAACGAAAATCTGTAGGAGCTTGTTGAATTTTGTACATCATTTTTTTCCCGTTAGACGCTGTTTATACAATGATATTAAATTCTATGTTACTCGTATGTAAGTAAATTACAAAAAAAAAAAAAATTTCTTATAAATGCATGTATTTTTTTAAGTTTTATTTTTTAAATAAAATAATAAACATAATTTTCAAAATTATTATTTTTTCTATTAAACCTTATACTTTCACGTATATGTGTGCAAAATTACAGATCATTTAGTTTTGAAATAACTGAGATACGGAGTTTTGAGACGAAACATACGCGATTTTCCCATAGTGCGATGGCGTGGCAAGGGGTGCAAAGAATCCCCGGAGTGGACCCGGCTACCCCAATAAACACCGACGACTGGACATGGCAACGTATAACACGCGAACACTCCAGACCGACTAGAAGACAGCCGAACTCGAGGAAAAATTGAGCAGGTTATGATGGAGTATTGTATCTGAAGTCCGAAGAGAGGGGTAGGACTCGATAATCCTCAAATCCGGTAACTTGCTCTTGTCGAGAGGGTGACCGGCAGTGCCAGGGTGGTGTCGGGATTATCGTCCACAAGTCCCCTGTGAAGAACGTGGTGAAGATCGAGAGTGTGTCGACCAGGGTGGCGTACCTTATACCCAGAATATCCTCAAGATATTCGCTGAAGGTCATACAGGTCCCCGACGACGAGATAGAGACCATGTATGAACTCACTTCACTATTGTCATGAGGGACTTCAACGCAAAACTGGGAAAACGAGACGAGCTGCAAGTGGGGCAATTTGGAGTTGGACGACGGAACCACCGGGGCTACATACTGGCCAGTTTTATGGAGAAGGAGGGTCCTCTATATGATGAACTCCTTGTTCAAAAAGCGTGAGCACAGTAAGTGGAACTGGCAAAGCCCCGATGGTGCAACTAAAAACGAGATTGACTTCATCATGTCAACTAAGAAGCAAATGTTCAATGATGTTTCTGTGATCAATTCGGTGAAATCCGGGAGCGATCACCGCATGGTGAGAGGCACATTGAACATTAATATTAAGCTTGAAAAGTCTCGCTCGGCTGATGAAGTCTACGCTTCGTCCGGCACAGATCCAGAACCAAAACCTCGAGAGCTTTCAGCTCGAATTCCAGAATCGTTTCGAGTCCCTAGGGAGCTCCGTGGACGAATATAGCGATGGGTTCATACGTTAATTACATTCGCTCGACGGTGAATCCCGCTTGCCTAGAAAAAACCTATTCACTCTTGACTAGACCCCTAGATTGTAGCTGTCGGGAAACGGACTCCGGCAGGGAATTTCACTCCTTAGCTGTACGCACAATAAAAGTGTTTCCAAAACGTTTTGTGCGTATGGGTGGGATGTCCACCATGTACCGATGGTGCATCGCCGTACGTCTGGTAGTCCGATAATGAAACAGGCTAGGTGGAATTAGATCATGTAATTCCATCGCACACTCCCCGAAATATAACCGATAAAAAACCGACAAGCTGGCAACTCGGTGACGATGTTCAAGGCCCGCTTTTCTATCGACTCTAGTGCATCAAGCTGGTATTTGGCAGATCCGTCCCAAAGATGAGAACAGTACTCCATGCATGATATTGCGCTAGATACAAGTTGAGCAGCTGTTCCGGCGTGAAGTACTACCAGAGGTGAAGCTATCGACACAGACTATCGGTCTGGATCTGTTGTCAGCAGAAGGTCCAAGCAATTGGCCGTGTGCAAGTCAACATACCAGATGTTGACCCTCGTTGCTCCCTGGACCAGCTGGGTAAGGTTTAGCACAAGCGAAACCTTACGCATCTCTCGTCCAGCATGGTCAGTGCACTGGTATGGGAAGAGTCCCTCCGTAACACTAATTGGGCGGAAGGGTACCGCTGCTGTGCCGCGTCAGCAGCCTCACTGATGTACTCTGTGAGCCTGGTTGTCTCCTGATCTCCGCTGTGCGAACGGTAGACACTGGCGTAGATAATTTTATCCAGACCTGTGTCCACTAGAGCCCACAGCGTTGAGAATCTGGAGTCCTCAAAGTTACGGAGACGCCGATAGCAATCGTCGTCACGGGCGTACATCACACACCCGCGCATTGTTTAAAATTGTGCTCCAGGGTAAACCTTGGGTAAGATAAGTACAACACGTCTGACGGACTCGCTATCTGCGTCTCCTCAAGGAAAAACAGCGCTGGTTTCTCAGCCTCTAGGTGGTAGTGGACTGTAGAGAGATTTGAGTGCATACCTCGAATGGTGGTGAGGAGCACTTTGTGGGGGCTGCACACCCTGGTGCAGCCGCTGTTTTAGTCCAATGTTCTTTTTCCTTGACATCATTGTAGTAGAGTGAATGGAGGTGAGAAGAAGGCAGTGAGACGAGGTTCCACGCTGCTAAACAACAGACACGCACTGAAAAGATGCCATCATTGGGCCGCTAGTCTGGAGACTGCGGGGACACCCGAGCCCACCTGGTCGCCAACCAGCACGATGGTGCATACCGGGCTTTTTCGACAGTTGGCGAAGCAGCCTTTCATAAGTAGCTGGCACACTACTTGGGCCCCCAACTACCTGTGGTCGGCTAGCGGCGCAACGTGCCTCGGATCCCGCTACTCACCGCGACTAGTCTCCCGAAACGTCCATAACAGCGCGCGTCAAGCTGGTCTGCCAACAGTGGAACAGCTGCCTCGACCCAACTCCTCTAGTTGCCGCCTCTACACCGAGCACCGTAACCGGAACAAGGCTATGCCGCTTGGCGGAACGTCTTTGCCCAGTGTGTGGTCGCAAGCCTTAGTTAGTGTCACCTGATTTGCACAACCCGGGGACCTAGTGTAGGGAATCAAAGGGTACACTCCTACGGACGTGGGTAACTCGCCCCCAAAAAGCTGTCCATATGGTTGGGTCTAAGTTAATTTTATTATTTGCCTGAATTTAAGGAATTATTTTAAATCTAATCTATTCTGGCGTTCTAATCTGATAATCTATTCTGGCGTTAAGGTAATTTATTAAACAACTTGCCTATACAACTAAGTATCCGTATTGCATAAAAATGGTACCTACGAAAGACACCGACTTCCAAAATAAAGTTATTTTTCACTTTGTAGTTTTCTTATTTGGAAGTTGGTAGTATTTTTTTGTAAAAAAGTTTTTTATTTTATTTGTAATAGCTACAACCTGGGCTCATCGCTTAACATCAGGTGAGATAGTGGTCAATTATCTCACCTGATGTTAAGCAATGATGTGGTCGACGATGGAGCACGCGTGCCTAAGTGAAACCTATTCACTTTTAATTTAAAGACTCCCAGGTTGTAGCTATTAGGAAATACAGACTCCGTCAGGGAATTCCACTCTTTTGCTGTACGCATAACAAAAGTATTCCCAAAAAATTTGGTGCGTGTAGCACGGGCTAGGAAAAATCAGTTCATGCAATTCCAACGCACTCTCCTCATCATTCATAAAAAACCGACAGGCTGGCAACTAGGCGTCGATGTTCAAGGCTCTGGTGCCTATACTCGACCAGTATCTCATTGCCGATTTTCCTCTTGGCCCGTTTTTCGATCGACTCAAGTGCATCCAGCTGGTATTTGGCAGAACTGCATGCATGATTGAACTTGCGCTTGGTACAAGTTGAGCAACTGTTTTGGGGCGAAATACCGTCTTACTTTCGCAAGGATCACCAACTTTTTGGCAGCTAGCTGAGCTTTTGCCTCAATGGATGGACCGAAATCTCGAATTGGTCCATCCATTGAGGCAAAAGATCGATGTGAACGTAATGCCAAGAGAACGAAGACGGTCCGATAACTGTCAGATATTATTTACTGTGCCTATAACCTATGCAAATAAACGTTTATTTTGCTTCACTCTAGCTTTAAAGAGATTCGGGTTGAATGCGTACTTAACGATACGGTAATTTCAATAGCTCTATGTAGTTCTTGAGAAATACATGTTTGAAAATATACGAGCAACAAATCTTAAGGCAACATCGCAGAGCAAATATAAATTCAGGCGATTGTAAAACTTGAGTATCATATTGAACTATAAAAAGTTCTCTCAATCAAATGGTTACATTGAGTGCCCGAAACGTGGATTTACGCGAGACACAATTTAACCGACTTCCCAAAAAGGAGGAGGTTCTATGTTCGACATTATTTTTGTTTTTTTTTTTGTTTGTTCACTGATATCTCCGTCAATTGTGGACCGATTTTGAAAATTCTTTATTTGTTTGAAAGCATATGTTCCGAAATTGGTCCCATTTTAATTTGGTAAAGATCTGATGAAGAACTTCGAAGATATACAACAGAACTCTTCCATAAATAACGGCAAATATCTTGGGATTACTGCTGTCGCATGTCTGTTTATTGTTTATACCATTTCATAACGTAACATCACGCCAGTACGCTCTTATGAGATATGCAGATCTCTCATTTCCCCGGTTATGCTCAAGTTTCATGATATTCGGGTTAGCTATTCTGGCGTTATAGGTACCTTAATAAACAACTTGCCTATTAGGTAGGTACAACTAAAAAGTGAAAATAAAAAACTTTTCACAAAAAAATACTACCGACTTCCAAATAAAAAAACTACAACGTAAAAAATAACTTTACTTTGGAAGTCGGTGTCCATAACGCAAAGAATTGGTATCTACCAAAGACACGGACTTCCAAAAATAAAGTTATTCTTCACTTTGTAGTTTTCTTATTTGGATGTCGGTAGTATTTTTTTATTTTTTTTGCAAAACAGTTTTTTTGTATAGAATTCTTCCAATACTGATTTTCTCCCAGTATACCTTCCTCTGTATTTTGTTTTTGTAACCGAATAGCTGACTTGTTTAGTTTTCAATCGGTCTCTTTCGTAGGTACCAATTTATTCCGTTATGGACACCTACTTCCAAAAATAAATTTATTTTTCACTTTGTAGTTTTTTTTATTTGGAAGTCGGTAGTATTTTTTTGTAAAAAGTTTTTTAAAATTTTTATTTAACTGGCTAAGCCAAGCTTTACTAGAACAAAATTCAAACTCCCTAAGGAAACCCAAAACCAATAAGCTCAAAAAATTCCAAACAATTGCACCTAACTCTCCAATTGCTCATTGTAATTTCTTCATGTTTTGACGCATGGAGTGTATGCGTCACAACGACCCTAACAAGACCAGTCCAGTGTGGACTGGCACACCTATCAAACTGTACACAGCGTACACAAATCGCCTACAAATAATCCCAGTGCCCCAACATGGTGTTACAAGCTGTCGCAGTATTGTTTATGCTGTGGTTGTTTATGGAGACTAGCGTTAAATGTTGGTCGAAGTAACCTGAGTAAGCTGTAAAGTGCCCTTTCAAATCGTGTCGTGGGAAAGTGCTTGAGTTGGTTGTGTTTAAAAGTGTTCCGAGGTGACTTGAGGCTGGAATGTTAGCTTATTTAACAATAGGGTTTGTTTGAAAGTTGATCATAAAAGTCTAAGACGTACGTAGACGGTATACAGAACCCTTAACAAATCATGAATATATTTTGCCCCTCCTACTATTCGCTTCGAGAGACATCGCTGGGCTGAAAATTCTTGCTAGTGCAACCAAGGGTGGGTTAGGCTAGGCTAATAAGATGTTGAGATGTCTTCAGAAAGTTATACCATCGCAGGGTAAAAGTGTGGCACACTGTGGAATTTTGCTTTAATTGCGGTTACATAATTATATTTTATCCCTTCATCCTTTAGATCCAGCAAAGGGATAAAATATAGGTGTCCGCAATTGAAGCAAAATTCCACAGTGTGTGGGTGTCATAGAAGCACACACAGTTCCTCTGGAATAGTCCACGGGAGGAAAGTCGGGGGAAAAGCTAATTACATACATGTGTACAAATACATCGTTAGCACACAGTCACACACCGATATATTATTATTAAGTGAATGCTAAGCGGCGCCGCGGCCGCTTTGAAATATTATGCAGAACCACGTTGAAGTCAGTATTCATTAGAAGAAAGGTCTTGGTACCTATGTTTACTAGAAGATCTAACAATAAACATCATTAGCCGGGTCTTTAACATCGAAGATTGTGAAGCAAATCAACCGAAACACTTGTTGATAGTACCAGCTGGGCACAGCATTACATTGTCATTGAAATCTCGTCGCTTTGCTGCAGGGTTGGCGAAACACATCCGAAACGCTTACCTAAATATTTCTCTCCTAAGTTTTCTTTGTAAAAGTTCAGTTTTCGTGTCATTTGATGCTACAAAATATATCCATTTATTTGATCATCCGTTTCCGTTGTAGAAAATCAAATTATTTTAGGTGAATGGGCAACAGCGTTCTTTCCTCTGGGTGTTACAACAAATGACGATCAATCAAGATAATGATTGGCAAATGTCGATCACCAAGCATGCTATCCAGCCAGCCGGTTCCATGTTTAGCAGTGAATTTTGATATGATGAGCGGTCGTCAATCTCCGATTGAGGATAACAACACAAAGATGATGAAAAGCTTACTTAGATTCTGGCATCTGCTTACGATACAAATAAAAGAGATAAAAGTTTTGCGAATATCTTCGTCATCCCTGTATAACCACATTAGTGATACAAATCGTAAAATCTACAAGGTATTGTTGGTTTTTGCTAACGCAGATACCACAATGTGGGCACACGGTCGGGGACCTATTCCTGCGTCAATCAGAGCGCGCGACGATATTTGATACCACGATACCACGCATTCGATACTGACTTTCACGATTGTACATCGTCTTTGCTCTGCCCCGTTGAACAGAGCACTTTTTAATTTGTGGAGATCTTTTCCCACGATATCTTTATTTAAACTTTTTGCAATGTTACATATTGGTTGGATTGGAATGTGAATTTTTGTGGGTCAGTTACATCACACTATGGTAATCTCTGAAGATTGTTTGTCCTTCTCGTTTAGGTCTTTTAAAAGCCAGACGACCTATTATCTCAATACAAAAAAAAAAAACTACAAATTCAATTCGCAATTTCGTTTCGACGGAGACGTGTCAATATTTATAGGAGATATTTCTGACAGAGAGAGAGACGGATTAAAACCTCTATTCAGCGAGAAAGTTTACATCATTTTAGTTCTCGCATTAAAATTCTTGACCGCCCTGAAGTTGGCTTGCCAATACGCAAGGCACGGCGCGGTGCTGTTTCTGTATGAGATTTACTACTGCGTAGTCATTCTAGCGAACTTCAGGGCGGCCAAGAAGTTTGGCAAGAACTATACCTATGATGTTTTTTAAGTAAGTTGTTTTTCCCATGTGGAGATTGCTTCAGGACGAACTAACAGTGACAAACAGGTTCGTATTATTTTTCGATCGCTGTATTGGATCCTAGCTGAATCGTTTAGGCGACATATATCCGAAATATATATCAACAAGTAAAATAAAAAAAAAACCCCGACACATTCGTGTTGCATGCTACATAATTTATCTAGTAGTAGACGCGCTTCAATCGACAATCTATTGAACACCTTATTATGACACGTTATCTTGCGAAAACGATCCGACTCAAATAGTAAAACGTCCATAACTTTTGAACGGCTAAACCAATTTTTATCAAACATAGCTAAGAACACTCTCGATAAACCTTTCAAATAAAAAAACAAAATCAAAATCGGTTCATCCGTTTAGGAGCTATGATGCCACAGACAGATACACAAATACACAGGTACACACATAGATATAATAAACAAGGAGATATAGATAGACGGTAGACGAAAATATATCGGAAACCTGTGTCTCCAGTTTGCCCCTACCACACGGCAACTACTACACATGCAGTTCAGTAAAGGCAATAGATACGCAGTCGCGCACACACCCGCATTTCTAAAATCAGAACGTACTACACAATAAATTATAAACCTTATCCCTTCAATCACAGCGTGTATATACCAATCATCGTACAAATTACGCACACAAAAACATCGGTCGCTATCGTTGTGCTATGCAAAAGCAATTTATTTTACATACACGCTAGTGATTGACTAAATCGGAAACTTATCGATTCACCCATTTATTATTGTACAATTTTTTTTGTTTACTTGAAAATAAATAAAAGAACGGTTTGTCCAGAAAATTTTATAGTTAAAACAAATATGCAGCTAAAAATATAAATTTTTAAGTAAATCAAAAAATTCAAACAATCAAAAATCCGGTTACTTTGGTTTAGGCTTTCATAGCGTAATGTTTAATTTATTTTTAATGTAGCAAATTTTAATTGTTTTGTGCTGCTATTATTGATATTATGTTATGAGTCTGTTTTACTTGAAATAAATAAATTGAATTGAATTGAAACAGGAGATATTGTTGAAACCTGCTAGTGCTATGGTGTTTAATCACTGACCTGTAAAGTGGAGGTATTTGTGCAGCACTTGACACTTTGATATTATTGGGGTTGCATTTTTTGTCAAAAAGTTGGTTACGCATTTCTCTACTACACTGTAAAATAATCAAAATAAGTAATACACATTATTTCGCATCGATTTTCCAACCGGTTGAAAACGGTTGACAAATTGAAAATAAAATATAATAACAATATTTCATTCGTCATCGACATTATTATCGATAGCCTACGTTAGTGGATCTGCACAAGCACATCACTAACTCGTCGCAAGGAGCAGCGGCCGTACTACGCGATGCATCCGCTCAATGATGTATCGTTTTGTGATTTTTACATTGCTTGTCCAGTCACTTAGCGACAAACTTAGGTAATGGTTAGGAAGCAATGTATTTAATGCAAAAATAGTACAGTCGCTGTGATATTTCAATACAAAAATAACATAGTAGAAGCAAGAAATATTTTACGATGTGTTGTTTTTCATGATTTTAAAGACAAATATAGTGAAATACTTGTACTCACTTATAGTAAGTGATTCTATGATTTACAAAGTTTTGGTTTAGGCTTCGCTTTTTACAAGAAACCACTGAACAACACGGCATTCTTGTAATTTTTCACGATGACGGTCGAAAGCGCACTGTTTAGCGGAGACCTGCCATTTGCCTGTGACATGCTCAGTCAGCCCACGTCGCGCGGACACCGACACGCCCCCTTGCCACTTCTCCTGTATTTCTATGGGTACACACGTTAAACTTATAACACCGGCCCCCTTTTTCTGTCGGGGGTTTAAAAGCAAATACTGTTAGTTACTTAATGATCTCTAAGTTGTGAAAACCAGCTGTATAAAAATAATTAGCTTTAGCCCACGAATAAAGCGTAGCCAGTTCCAAATAAAATTATATAAACAAAACTATATCATACTGGTATACACAAATTTCTTTAACAGCAGTTTGTATGGCCGTGGGAACGGTCGAGTATATTTCTGGTACTTGTTCCAACAAGGATACATGGCGAATTGCTAATGTGACTGCATTGAATGGCTGCTTCATTAACTGTTACATCATGGCTTCTCGATTATTATTATATGTTGATTTGACGAACGATAAACAGGTCTGTTCATAATTATTTTGTGTCTGATTGTTCGACTGTTTGCTTTTGCATACAAAGACATTCTCGTTTAATTAATATGCTTGTTCATTACATTGGGATTTGTTGCATCATTGGTGATAGGATTTGGAGGTTTGGTTTTTGGCAGGGAAGTCTTGTGTGTAGTGATTTGAATTGGTTGGGAACCCAACTGTAGTAAAAATATATTTGAATCCTAAAAGTATTTGAATCCTCAAATTAGACTGTTAACTCTGCTGCAACAAAACATGACCAATCTGGAGGGGAACATAAGTTCTTAGAGTAAGGTTATTTTGAGTGTCTTTTTTTTATTTTATTGTGACAATCCCACCGCAACTCCTGAAATTATCCCAATTCTGCTATTCCCAAACCACTGCAACTCCTGAAAGCCAGAATCAACAGTGGCGACCACCAGAAAAGCGCTGAGGCAATGAAGCTCGACGAAGTCCTGGAGAATGAATTTAACTATCTTGGATCCCGCATTGAAATTAATCAGAAAAGAATAATGGAGGAGTAGGAAAAATTCAAATTTCCACTTCCCTCCATATCAATCAGGAGATTATTTTATGTGTAAGGGACAGACGTATATGACTTGTGTACGTCTGTCCCATACGCACACTCAATATAACCTTACTCTAAGAGCTTATGGTCACCCGCCTGATAAAAGCTTAGTACTTGTCACCTATTCAATCAATTCAGCCTTACTCATTCCAAAGCTGTATTTAAGCTTTTCCAATTTGTGCCATAACTCCCAGTATACCTTACCATACCTTTTGCATCCAGTCATTCTCGACTGCTCTTTTACCCCTGAAATCTTTCCGATTTTGATCAAACTTGGTATGGTTGTTAGCTATGTACCAAAAGTCTTAGAAAACATATTTATAGAAATCACAAATAGTACGCCAGGGGTTAGGAGGTTTGAAGTTCCACTCCAAGACTCGTCTGCTTCAATAATACAAATACTACTTCATTAAAATATCCTCCGACGACCGTCCAAGCCAAGAGGCAATGCCTAGCTCACTCAGATAATAATCAATAATAAACGCAAGGAAGTGCACAAGATCGAGCTAATTCGCTAAACCGCGAAACAGCTGACAAGGCGCTATGTCCACCCAAGCAAAATAAATAGCTAACGACACGCCGGTAATGTATCGCTACCAATTAGAAACTATTACATGAATCATAGGCTCATTATAATCAATTAAATTATGGACTAATTATCACCAGCAGTCTATGAACTGAAAGGCCTATGTTGTTTTTAACCGACTTACCAAAAAGGAGGAGGTTCTATGTTCGACTTTAAGTGTGTTTTTTTTTTGTATATTTACCGATATCGCCGTCAATAGTGGACCGATTTTGAAAATTGTTTTTTGTTAGAAAGAGTATGTTCCGAAATTGGTCCCATTTTAATTTGGTGAAGATCTGATGAAGAACTTCGGAGATATACAACAGAACTCTTCAACAAATAACGGCATACTTCTTGGGATTGCTGCAATCGCTTGTCTGTTTATTGTTTATACCATTTCATAACATAACATCACGCCAGTATGCTCTAAAGGGAGCAGATGTGTACAGTTCACCTTGGTACACTCTCATTTCACCGGTTATGTTCAGTTTCATGATATTCGGGTAATCTATTCTGGGATTATAGGTACCTTATATAACTGCTTGCTTATTAGGTAGGTACAACAAAAAGTGAACAATAAAAATGAAGAATAACTTTATTTATGGAAGTCGGTGTCTTTGGTAGGTACCAATTTTTTGCGTTATGGACACCGACTTCCAAAAATAAAGTTATTCTTCACTTTGTAGTTTTCTTATTTGGAAGCTGGTAATATTTTTTGTAAAACAGTTTTTTTTTGTAGAATTCCTCCAATACTGATTTCTCCCTGTATACCTTCGTCTGTATTTTGTTTTTTTAACCGAATAGCTGACATGATTTGTTTTCAATGATATGGTTGCCGATTTAATTCAATCATCATCTTCCTACTTTTGTTACTTGGTCGGTGCAATTTTTTTTTCCATTCCAAGTTGCTAATACTGGTTAAATTTTAGCAAAAAATTCGTGAAAGTCATCCAGATTTCCATCGATTTGAGGGTGAATTTGACCTATGAGCGGTTATGAACCCGAAAGCAGTTGGTAATGCTCATTCAATATTCATTTACTTATGACATAATTGATTTCAAAACGGTTCGATTCAATTGCCTGCCACTAATTTAAGATCTAATCAGATGTATGCAAATAAGCAGTATACCTGTAACGCTGTAACGGCTTGTATCCGTTAGTAATAGCCGCAATGATATTACATGGATACCGACATACCGGTACGTAATGTCAAATGGCCTATGTTTTGGGTAACCCAGTTTTTGGAGCTTTAATCAATCAACGTAGCTTGTTACAGGTCTTTGAATGTAGGAGTTTTCATAACTATCATTAAAAGAGTGATTGGTCAGGTTGTAGGAGTAGTACCTAGTAATTAATAGATATCTTTGTAAAAGATCTCGTAAGTCTCGGTTTAGAGAATTTGTATAGAGGGATGAAAGAGTGATGAATTTAGATGTGAATGGATGCAGAAGAACAAAATATGGATCGATTGTGTGAGGATTGTGAGGAATGCGAAGAAAGAAAAGGGAATAAATGATAACGTGACGGTTGAGAGGGGCAAATGGAAGAAGATTACCAAGCAGTACGATATTTAATAGAAAGCAGAAGAAGAGTTTAATTTTTTTTTATGCACCTAGCTCTTTTAAGACTAAGCTCAAAGTATTTCTGTTAGATAGAAACTTGTACTCAATAGAAGAATTGTAATTTAATAATAATTTTGAAATTTTCTATTAAAATCAATAAATGGTAATTATTGTTATTAGTTTTTAGCTGTCCAGTTTTTTTAATATCATTGCAGCATGTAATTTTAGAATTTATATTAATATTATTAATAATGATGTTTGTAATGTAATGTTAATTTAAGAAATGTATCAAACACAATTTGAATTGTTCCTGATAAATAAATAAAGAAAATGTTGTAACCACAAACATAAATCTAACTAGATGACGCGATTGTATGTACTTCGCGATTACGACAAATAATCGTAATCTGAACTTTTCATTTAGCATTATGGGCACAGAACGAACGGAACGGAAATCTAGAAAAATGCCATTTTATGCCATATTGAGCTGTAAAGAATGTATAGAAAAAGTTGGCCGAGGTATTGGAAATGTTATCTTTCAATGGTAAGTAAATTTGTTTTTAAATGGTTTGTGAAAAAGTGGCACGCTTGTATTTCATACAGATGGAGGGACTTGTGTTATCTATTTAGATTTAAGTCTGGGGTTGTAATACTGAACCAAAGAACATGGAATAAGGTCTGAAAGATGATGATGATGAAATATTTCGTCTGGTAAAATCTGATTCACAATCATCATTTCATCCGAAATACCACTGCTGAACATAGGCCTCCCCCAAGCGCCGCAACATTGACCGGTCTCTTGCGTCTTGCATCCAGCAGAATCTGAAATCATAATTGCCAATATGCAGCACTGCTGTTTTTTTATCTATCTGTAACGCATCTGCACTCTCCTTAGTATTCATCAGGTGGGTGGGACTGGGATGCACGCCACTATGCCAAGGACAACTCCTAATAAAAAGTTTGCCAGATTCAACGACGGAAATCCCAAGCGTAAAGAGTTCTGAGGTCGTATTTTGACGTGTCAATATTATCATGATTCCGTTGAGAAAAAGGGATAGTGCTTTTGGTCATATATAACTCCGTCTATCTAAGAAAGAAAAAAAGAAGGAAAGAAAGATAGGAAGAAGAAAAGAAAGACAGAAATAATATCTCTCACAGTGTAACCATTATATTTCTAACACGAAAGCGGACTCTCAACTTGTTAACAACGGTCATAGATTAAAAGTGCCATAATATTATCAACGCTAGTTTAAAAGGTCCCATTTAAGAATGAGCTTACTATATATAGGTATTTGTAACCACTGTGTTTGTAGTTTTTGTTATAACAGCACTTGTGTTTTATCGAGTGTTAGAATCAGCGTTAACAGTCTAATAAATGTTCTAATGACCAAGGGCTAAATGTTGGAATGCTACACACGCTTACATAATTGTCTTATTATTACACAACATATGGATTTCATTACATAAATTCAAATCGACCATTTATATTATCAGCAATCACCTTTACGCTATTGTAATAAAAGCCATTTAAAACAAACATATTGCAGGTTATGTTTGGACAAAGTTATATTTACTATCGATAGTGGCGCTAGTTGCTTCCATTACTTCTTAAATTGCTTGAATAATTTCTAGTTTGGGAGTTAGCCACCTGTAAGGTTACGTTGGTAAATAGTAAGGAAGTCGATTGCTGGCAGATAGTTTAGCATTATCAAAAAATAGATCTGTAATTATTCATTGTCTAGTGCCTCGGCCGATTTTATTACGAATGTAATTACTGTAATTTAAGTAATTAGATTAAGATATCGATTTGTGATTGGTAAATACTGTGATTATTGATTTATTGGATCATTTGTCTGTATGTTCGGTATTTTGGAGAGTTTAATTACATCATCCACGTTATCTTTTAGCCTTAAGCAGTTAAAAGTAAGAGGAATGGCAATTTTGAGCAAATTACTACTCTAGATTACTTGATAGCGTTGTAAAGAATATCTGATGAGACAGATACAATTAGTCTCAACTCAACCACATACGAAGAAGTTGCCTTTCCAGTCGTGGTTTCTAATGAGGGGAAAAACTGCCTCTCCACTGTCAATTCTCATCTCGTCCAGCTATATAACATACGGAGGAGCTAGCTTGCCAGCCACAAGCTGGCCTGACCACTTATTTAACTTACCCCAACCGTCATCAAGATGGTTTGCACAAATGGACCGTATTTAGTTGTAGAAAAGTGGACTGATAAGCTCATTCAAAACTTATACATATATCGTCCATGTCCAAGTGCTCCTAATAACAATAACAAGATCATTAAGGCCTAATTTCCCTGATCATTAACAACTGCTCAACAATGGAATGCTATTGGGTGCATACGATATGATTGTATCGAGATTATATTCTACCGTCTACGACCAACGACCCGTGACGCTTGACACGATTACCATCCGTAGATACTTAATGCATAGATTTATAAAGTATACTATTTTTTTTCTCTGTAGTTAATCTTGTGATGAAGATGTAGATCAGATTACGTTGTTTTATTCTAATATTGCATCTACCACTATTTGTCTCTGCATCACCCAAAACTTGACCGGTAGAACATGCCCAAGCCATTAAATCCGCCTCTGTAAGTTCGTATGCGTAAATTATGGAATAAATAAATACATTCAAAAAACTTATGAGATGTTTAAAATAATGAAACTTAACATAAGCATTTGTTATCGCAAGCATTATGTTAAGTACAACGATTAAACTGTGGATAAATCTTCATCGTTGGTGTTCAGCTTAAGATATGAAATAGTAAGACGATACTCAAACCACGGCGTCCCGATGCTAAGAAATAAAATTTGGTTCAAATATTTTTTTTGGTTTGCATCGTTTCGTTATCGTTTTCATTTGTTATTGAATTTTGCGAAAAAATATTATTTTCTAGAATTGGTCATAAAAAAAATGTATTTTCTTTTTGGAATATTGGGCTCTTAATACATATTACAAAGATTATTTGAACGCATCATTTAAAATACATTCGAATGACATCTTTTCGAATGTATTTTAAATGATGCGTTTTAAATTTCTGAGGCATTTCGCTCGATTTTTTTACCGAGTAAACCCTTATGCATGCAAGTCACTTCTAACACCATCTATCGATTGGGACAGAACCAACCGCGTTCGATGTACTTTTAGTAAAATACTCTGTTTAGTCCCACGAAACACGCTAGTTACGTCGGCACGGTTTCTTTGTATGGAATTAGGCATCTGTATACTAGTATTATATAATCAGTGTTAAAACTAACAAAATTTTACAAAACATCAAAACATTAATCATAAACATGGGTACTAAATGAATAAACTAAACAATAATCCTCATTAAAAACACAGCATCCAAAATTCTAAATCCACAAACAGCCTAATAAAAGAACAGAAACATTGCCGAGAGTACACCATTGTGTCCCCAGTTCCCATGTCCGATGCTTTCCACACATTACGTCACAATCTAGTAAATATAACATACACCCAGAAGGTTGTATCACCTGTTAGATCGCAATTAGTGAGGCAATTACCATTCTTCCGCTCAAATCGTTGGCTGTAGCCATAACATATGGATATTGACAGATTGAAATAGTGCTAGTGCTGATTATAATTGAGGATATGGGTGCGATTGAGGAGTTATAAAATTTAGACGATGGTGGAGTGGTTTTGAATGATGTGCTGGTTGTGTGGCTGGATCTTCTAATCAACAAGCTGTTGCCCTCGACTTCGTCTGCGTAGCATTAGTATTTCGTATGTCATCTACACTGCAATCAAACTGCAAATTTGTAGTTGGAGTGCAGTTGAAATGCAGTCCGTCTGTCTAGGGCCTTACTTGTTATTGAATTATTAGTTCACCATACAAACTTCCAGCCCCCTTTCCATCCCCTTATTCTGATTTCTGGGATAAAAATTATGGGATGAAATCCTATGTCCTTCCTGGGATCTCAAACTCAAAATTTCATCTAAATCAGTTTAAGCGTGAAATTAATAGAATATAATATAAAAAAGAACAAGGGAAAGGTAACAAACAGATAGACAGACAGAATACTTTAGCATTTATAACATTGAGTATGGATATGAAATATCCTTTATATAAAACCAGAGAGATGATATAACGCCAATGACAGACACATATGGCGGCATATTATAACAGGAAATTTGATTGCCCCTCGGGGGTATAACTACCCTTCGTAAAGGGAAACACTACGCAAAGAGGAGGAGATGAGATTAGTGTTGCAGTGAGAAACGACTCGAAAAATGACAGTGTTTAGCGGATGGGCTATTTATTTTGTACTTAATTATTATAAAAATAAGAGTACTACAAATATAATCATCTGAGGTATATTAATTTAAACGTGGCCCTAATTCTTTAGCTGTATTATGCGCTCTTTATTTCAATTATGTAGCTCAAAGTAAGTGAAAAGATAATTTCGTATAATTGAAGCATGAACCAAGATAAGAATGCAAATAATTATATAAACACAACCAACACTTTCTTTCAGTTCCATTTCAATACGCATAACTTTCAAGTAAGTACAGCTGCATTAATATCCAGGGTTAAAGATAATCCAATCTTCTAGTGTTACACATATGTATTGGATGTAGCTTTCTAGTGAAAACAGATCGTTTGTGGTATGTTGTGCAACGCACCGGAAGCCTCTGCTACGGTTAGCAGAAATATCTCAGCATAGTCTTGGTGCTTACAGATAATCTAAACTTAATTTGTGAAGTTCCACAACTTTTTTTAGCAATTTATTTAATGACTAGCTTCTAGCAGCGGCGTCGTCCGCATAATAATTATCTCAAGGGAACTTACTCCTGGCTTTAAAAGTATTATGTATGTCCTTAATCCAGTCCATGACATACCCGTGTGTAAGTTTGATTAAATCCAAAGTTACTTGTATTTTGGAATTTGTAATTTTAGTATGTATGGATTGTTTTATAGAGTCGTTTTTATTTATTTGGCTTCTACAGTCGACTGTTTCATACGTATCCTATTTCAGTCTTTGGTAAGACACTCATTCCGTTTCTTTCTGAATTTAGTTTTCGTTTTGCACTCTTTTGATTTTCTTTTCAATCCAAATGTTTTTTTTTCTATTCATGCAGTTACGTTATACATTTTACATTCATCATTCATTATATACGACGTTCAAGCTCAAGGTTTCATACAAAACAAAAAAAAGTTATCTTATAAGAAGGATATGGCTATGTTTGATCCTAAAACATTTTCTGTTGCAATGTTTGACACTGTTGGAAACGGTACTAGAGTCATTCATACTTATATATCTATTTTTTACAATAATAACTGAGATATGTCGTATGAAATGTGTTGAAGGTTTTTTTTTGTTTGATATCGTTCGGAACTAGTTTTTGTTGTATTGTTTTTACTGATATGTGTTAATAAACTTCGAGATCGGTTGTTGTCCTACCTTTCATTACTACTCGTAGAGCTAACGTTAAGTGTTGTATAGTTTCTTTCAAATGATTTGGTATATGCTCAGTAGTGCAATATAACGAGTGAATTAGATAGAGATTTCTATCTTATAGATTTACAATGTAAGGAGCTTTGCTGTGAATGAGATTTTCATTTGTAGATTAATTTCATTACTCACTTGTAAGCTTGCAGTTTCTAGCTTCCGCCATGTTGAGTTTGCTGTGCGTTCGTGTAAATTAAGGCAGCAGGTACTAAACACAACAACTTTTATTCCTGCTGAAATCCATGTAGAAGTTTAGTTACAAGTATGTTTCCATTGTTTCCCATACTCACATTAAAAGGAAATGATTATCGTATACAAATGATCATCGTACACGAATAACCCTCTTTTTTCCTGACCGTAGTCGGCTAAAAACCATGTCATTTGCCGACGCTACCTTCCCAAGGCGTCCATGACCATTGTTACATTTTGACGACGGAGTCGATTTACGACGCAGCTTCCCGCCCTCTTACTTAAGCGATGAAGTGAGATACTGCCGTCATTGTTACATATAACAGCCTTATATACTGTGTAATTAAAACTTAGCAATACTTTGGACAGCCATTCACGGTAAGACGCGAGGGATTGCCGCTTCTTGGGTAGAAGCCCTTACGCGCCTGCAGTTGGTGATCAATACTGTTGTGTGAAAAAATTGTTGTTTGAAACGTGTTTACGGTACCTCTTGTCGGCAAATTTTGCATGACAATGTTAAATTTGTGAGGGTTTACCTGCGTTATGATCACAAATCTATTTAAGTAGCCCGTTATGTCCCACTACCGGGCAAAAACCAGCTTCCTCTCCCTCTTCCAACACGTCCTTTCGTTTGCCATCGTGGGACAGTTCTTCCGGTAGGAGTCAAGTTTGCTCTTCATCTTCGTCTTGGTCTGCGGCAATATCGCCCAGCATTTAATGTGCGATTTAGGTTAACGAATGATTAAGACGAAGTATTTTTAATCAAGGGTGCCTATTTATAATACACTACCTGACCCCCGCGGCTTCGCGCCCGTCAACTGACTATCTACCTACCAATACCTACCTATCTACCCTACCTACCATACCTACCCTACCTACCTACCCACCTACCTTACCTACCTACCAACCTACTCACTTGCCCTATCGATCAACCTACCTACACTAAGGACACTACCCTACATACCTACCCAATCCGATATACCCTACCCTACCTATCAATCCACCTACCCTACATACCACAATCTACCTACCAATTTGTTAAACTGTTTATTTGAATGGCAATTATAATTCTACAATACAAATGTTTTTACCGGCGGTCTAATTAAATTTTAGAAAACAAAAGCTGCTATTGTGACTAACATAGTGAGATAAATATCCTCTCGCAGACTTTATGTAGATAATAATGAGTTCTTTAATCATGTAGTAAATATTTTTTATTTAACATCAATCGTTTTCTCAGCGCACGCCAAATAATGAATTGAATAGGGAAATTTTTGCTACTTTGGGTTACATTATTGCAATTTTCATAAGGATCTCTAATTGTTTTGGCTTTTATAGCCTATGTTACTCGGGAATAATCTAAATTTCCAAAAGTTAAAGAATTTTAAAAATCGGCCCAGTAGTTTCGGAGCCTATTCGGTAAAAACAAACAAAAAAATCTTCTCTGTTTATAATATATAATATAATACATTATCTATTATTATGGCCAAGAATTATGTTTTTTTTAAAGCTCCCTTAACGTAAAAGTACGTACGTAACGAATCAAACGCATAATCGCAGAAAACGCCGAAAAATCGCACGTGAACAGTGATCTTTCCTTCACGTATCTGCTGTAGGGGCGTTTTCATAGGCGGCGACTGTAACGACACGAGTAAATCTTACTGTGAATAGACAAAGAAAGTGCATGTATTAGCTATAAGTACAATCTGTGCGTATATTTTGTTGCACATTTTGTTATCTGAGTGAGAGACCACAGAGTAGCGAGATGCCTCAGCGGCCGATGCTGGAGAAGGCATGTCAAAAGTTGCCATACAATTTAAGCATACCAGTGAGTGTCACCGAATACTCGGAAATTGACGGCCCATGGCAATGAGGATGAACTAATTGAGGCTAGTTTAAATTAGGAACGTTGACTAAGGTCCAGAAGTATAGCTGTCAAAGTTTGATACGTACCTAAAAAGGGCGTGAAATCCCAAGTTTACATTTAAATCATATTAATACCTTAAATGACTGACATTCAATGACCCATTACTCATATTTGCCTTAAATAATCTGAGGTACCGTAAAATATTCCCAACAAAAATATATATGATCTCTATCACTCAAAGGTTTGCTGGAAGAAAACTCCATTTTGGAGTTAAGCTCGCCTTTGTACATGAATATTTATTTATTTATTATTATTTATTTAATACTTCATGCACACAAGTACAGAGGCGGACTTAATATTGATTTCACTTTCTGTAAATGTATTGTTTTGGTGTACAATAAAGAATTAAGAATTAGAAAAAACCCGCCCACTCACAACACAAGCTGTGGAGTTTGACATATCGGGGACCTTATGCTACAGCAGCGCCTCTAGCGGCGAATCCATACGGGGTAGCCCTCATTCTGTCTAAGGCTATGACAGCCGAAAATTGTGCTGCGAATGTTATAATCAATGGTGCCTATAGTCGTGGAGGAGTAGTTAGCTCCTTAATAATACAAGCACGGTTCGATCCTCGAGGCCAGGTAACGCAGGCCGTGGTCGGTCTTTGGATGGATGTCCAAAGACTCATGACGTACCGATATTCTTAGATAATCGGAAAACATGTTTAGCCGTTAATCCCGGCTGTCATTTATTTGACCACTAGATCACCTGATGGTAAGCGATGATGTGGTCGACGCGCGGTAAAACACGCGTGCCTAGAAATAACCTATTATTCACTCTTGACTTAAAGACCCTAGATTGTAGCTGTCGGGAAACACAGACTACGACAGGGAATTCCACTCCTTAGCTGTACGCATAATAAAAGTGTTCCCAAAACGTCGTGTTACCCAGTCACTGGGCTGTGGAGATCAGATAGGCAGTCCATCCAAGTAAAACATTGGTACTCAGCTGCCACCATTTAGACTGGAATTCGACCCATATATAGTTTGGCCAAAGGCAGATTGAGTGACGTCTCCAGTCGCTACCGGTGCGGTCTTCCGTACTCTCTGTGTAAAATGAAAGTTCCAACTTTACCATTGTTGGACTGTCAATAGGCTTTTAATAAGTAAGTGTAAACGAGTTAACGATTTAATAAATAAATATCTTTATACCATTCCACCTCTAAAAAGCTTATTTTATTCACTGAAAACAGTGAATAAAAAGCACTTTTAATCACTGTTTTGGTGTTTGAATTTAGAACACACCAATATATATTTGATCTCCATCTCAATGCAATACAACCTACTTTGGCATAAAATACTCGATACAAACTTTTTGTGCAAAGAATATTCGAATTTCAAATTCATTCGTCGATTTCATTTTGAGTTTGTTTATATTTAGGACTTTGATAATGATTTTGATTTTGGTCTAGGATGTTTAGTGAATACTTATTCGGATTGTAATTCTAATATTAATTGCATTGGTGTTTAATTAATTATAATTATGTAACATAACGGAGGTAGTCACTGGCCCCTGACACACAGGTGCTGTTACCTAGCTCAGCTACAAAAAATGTGAAGTCCTGAGGTTTCTCATTTTTTGTAAATTTTGAAGGTCCACCATTTATTTATGTATTATTATTCCTTGTATGTATTATTATTTCTCGTAGTCATGGTATAAAATATAGTATGCAACTCTTGAATAAAACGGATTTATATCGAGGGCCATGAATCACTCGCGTCGCTCAGGGTTCTAACACTTGAATCACTCGCTATGCTCGTGATTCAATCATCATGAATCACTCCCTACGGTCGTGATTCAGTTGTTAGAATCCTTCACTTGTTCGTGATTCATCTATGGCCCTCGATTTAAAACCGTCCTTTATTCACTAGTTGCATAATATACTATTATGTTTTGTTTGTTATGCAAAATAGGGAATATTTATTTTATTACCTTGCTTTTACTATTGTTTTAACAACTTCCTAAGCTCTTTGCGTTACATTTGGGTTCTATTAAGTAGGCTCTTGTTAGTTTGAATATGGATGTGGTAATAGGTGATATAAAGTTTATAGGTCCTTCATGGGCTGTTACTGCCTATTGAAAAGATAAGTAATCAAAAGTTAATCTTATCGAAGTACTTTTGATACGGTCGTAATAGTGCCTCGTACAGTAGGTATTAGGTAGTAATCTTCATTGGTTTTTCATGATTGTGTTTGTCTAAAGAGGGTGCAACAGAAAAGTGCAATTATATTTTAAAATACTGCTTCTGCATATGAACAACATTCTCTATGGAAATCATAGCCAATTCTCAAAAAAAGAAAAGAGAGATGCCTATGCCCAACTGTGGGCGAAGTCCGGCTGCGTATGATGAAAATAGGTAAGTTTATTATAAGCTTGTGCTCGATTGGGGTAATTGCTGCAAGACCTTCCAGTGCGTGCTAGGAGAAACGAATAAATAAATGATGATATTGAATTTAGTGCACCATTAGATACCCTCAAAGTTATATCACAGTTATAATCTAATCACCTAATAAACATTAAACACCGATTCACATCGTAAAGCTCCAAGCAACGATCCTAACACCATACGAACACGGGGTCAACAATTACTGCGGCTAATTTGTTCAACCAGTAAGGAAACGTTCTGGAATAGGTTCGTGAGGATCAAACTGCAGGTGCTCGGTGCTAAGGTGAGGTGAAAGGGCCAGATGTTGACCCTGGACGCTTATTCTGAAGCGCATTAGTGTTAAATATAAATGTTATTTGTATTTTCGAGGTGCTGGATGTTTTGCTCTACCTATCTTATGTTAATTAATATGTTATAGACACCATGAACTGTTCATTAGTTATCGTTTATGCAGATACAGTTATTCATCTTTTTTATTCTATGAGTGTGGCCTGATTTTGTAACTGAAAGCGATGCAGTTCTTCCATTGGTTGAATTAAGAGTCAAAACCGTCGACTGTAATTATATTTCTCTTGTTGCTACCGAAATTAGGTTCCTACCTCTTTTTTACTTCTTCTAGTTTTTGCTAGTCTTTTAGATTTTCTTTTTGGATAGCAGCAGTTCTTTTGTCTAGTTATTCAGGTGTTTTATTTACTGAATGGCGTATCTGTCTTTTGGTTTCAGTTTACTTTGGAGAAGAATTATCTTTCAATCATAAATTATATTTAATTTATCTACGGAATATCTGAATTAATTATTTCAATTTCATTCTTCACGTTATTTTACATTCTCCAGAATAGCGTCTCGTTGAATAAAAACAGTTCGTGCGTGGTTTAATGCTTTTGTCGCTTGTGAATGATTACACGGCGAGTGGCTAGCACTACTCGTGTGGAATGTTCACTATATATTGTGCATAATATTATGCATAGCATTCAAATATATAAATATCGTTGCAGGATAGCGTTTACCAGAAGTACTCATTGGTTCAATGGTTCTGCAGTTTTAATATCATCAGTGTAGTGCCTGAATACTTGCAGTTGGGTTAAAGTCTCACAGGAACGACTGGGGACAATGTTTGGAAATTAAGGCCTATGTCCAGCCGTCTTTCAGCTGAAGTGATGATTATGATGACGAACTGCTGTTGACAACGACAGACAATGTTCCCAGACATGATGTATCATCAGGAGACAGCCGCCACGCAACCATCGATTCGACGAATCGCTTGACCTAGCGGCCAATATAAGTTGTCGGCACGTAACTTGGCAAGGTTTTGGCGTAGTGGTGGGGGTAAGTTCGCGCATAGTGCACGAACTGACTTACCACCGTATAGAATGAACGGCACGTGGATGCGACGCGATTGGTCAGTCGATCGTTGAGTCGACTGACCATAGATATAATAAACAAGGAGATATGCCCGGTAGACGAAAATATATCGGAAACCTGTGTCTCCAGTTTGCCCCTACCACACGGCAACTACTACACATGCAGTTCAGTAAAGGCAATAGATACGCAGTCGCGCACACACCCGCATTTCTTTAATCAGAACGTACTACACAATAAATTATAAACCTTATCCCTTCAAGCACAGCGTGTATATACCAATCACCGTACAAATTACGCACACAAAAACATCGGTCGCTATCGTTGTGCTATGCAAAAGCAATTTATTTTACATACACGCTAGTGATTGACTAAATCGGAAACTTATCGATTCACCCATTTATTATTGTACAATTTTTTTTGTTTACTTGAAAATAAATAAAAAAACGGTTTGTCCAGAAAATTTTATAGTTAAAACAAATTTGCAGCTAAAAATATAAATTATTAAGTAAATCAAAAAATTCAAACAATCAAAAATCCGGTTACTTTGGTTTAGGCTTTCATAGCGTAATGTTTAATTTATTTTTAATGTAGCAAATATTTAATTGTTTTGTGCTGCTATTATTGTTATTATGTTATGAGTCTGTTTTACTTGAAATAAATAAATTGAATTGAATTGAAACAGGAGGTATTGTTGAACCCTGCTAGTGCTATGGTGTTTAATCACTGACCTGTAAAGTGGAGGTATTTGTGCAGCACTTGACACTTTGATATTATTGGGGTTGCATTTTTTGTCAAAAAATTGGTTACGCATTTCTCTACTACGCTGTAAAATAATCAAAATAAGTAATACACATTATTTCGCATCGATTTTCTAACCGGGTGAAAACGGTTGACAAATTGAAAACAAAATATAATAACAATATTTCATTCGTCATCGACATTTTTATCGATAGCCTACGTTAGTGGATCTGCACAAGCACATCACTAACTCGTCGCAAGGAGCAGCGGCCGTACTACGCGTTGCATCCGCTCAATGATGTATCGTTTTGTGATTTTTACATTGCTTGTCCAGTCACTTTGCGACAAACTTAGGTAATGGTTAGGAAGCAATGTATTTTATGCAAAAATAGTACAGTCGCTGTGATATTTCAATACAAAAATAACATAGTAGAAGCAAGAAATATTTTACGATTTGTTGTTTTTCATGTTTTTAAAGACAAATATAGTGAAATACTTGTACTCACTTATTGTAAGTGATTCTATGATTTACAAAGTTTTGGTTTAGGCTTCGCTTTTTACAAGAAACCACTGAACAACACGGCATTCTTGTAATTTGTCACGATGACGGTCGAAAGCGCACTGTTTAGCGGAGACCGGCCATTTGTCTGGGACATGCTCAGTCAGACCACGTCGCGCGGACACCGACACGCCCCCTTGCCACTTCTCCTGTATTTTATATTTCTATGCGACTGACCAACCAATCGCTCGGAACGGTGCTAAACGTTCCCCGCGTCCCGCTTGGTAACCAAAGAGACCTAAAACACGACTTGTGATCATCTAACGACTCTTGGTAAGTTACATGGCCGACAACTGTATCACTCTTATTCAATATTTTAGGTGATTTCAGTAACATAATAAATGGTTACGTCAAGAGTCAAAAGTGCAGTCTCACTCCCCCAAAATTCAAATAGCTAGTAATTGTAGAAGAAGTTAAATTATCCACAACTGGTTTAATATGTTGTATAGAAATTAAACTATAGATTATACCTACTAACCGTGAAATGTTGAAATTCTTCAGCCTAAAAACAATGCGACTGTGTGTGTGTGTGACTGCACTTTTGACCCTTAATTGTACAAACTTATGAAAAACAAATCAGATGTCTTTCCACTCTGCAGTGTTATTCTGTAACTTCTAAAACACTTAAAGCTCACTTCTCCGATAAGTTTTCACGGTGAGTATTTACAGAATAGCTCTCTAGTGTGGAATGTACTCTATATGTGCAGAATAATATGTATAGCAGAGAAATATATACCACCATGAAGAATGTGTAGAAGCTTGTAAGCGATTACATGGCTGGTGGTGAGGTATGTGTATTAGTTTACTGAAGTAAACAATTGGCAATAAATTGCCGTACAATAATGAGAACAGGATTGTTTTGTTACTAAACTAGGTATGGTCGTGTGAATGTTGGTTGATTCGTGGTCTACGGTTGGCTTGATATATTTTACCCCCTCTTTCACTACGCATGCCTTCTTTATTTTTTTTTCCTCTTTCTTCTCCATTTCGCTATCATCATTGATGTCTGACCAGTCATTTGCGTGTCATAATCGAATTGCATTGTTTCTTTGTCTACTTAGCGCTTCAAAAAAAGTGACAACATTTTTTTCGGTTTTGTTCTACCACAATTAAACGGTTTTAGGTAACAAAAGTTCGTAAATAGGTTTTGTTGAATTAACCGGTTATGATGGTTTTTGTCGCATACCTTCAATGCTCCGTGCTAATGTACAAAGGCACATGCCCCGCTTAAACTGGTTAATAAGGGTTTTCAATAATGATCTGAACAAAATAAACGAAAAAACCGATAATAAAATTTAATAGCCAATTATTTTTAAACCGGTTCCATGCCTTAAAATGTATAAATTTGACAAGCGCTACCGAAATGTCGAGTGGTCATTCTCAAAAGTTTTGGACTTCGGTCTATTGCACTGATAGTATGTTACTTTGTCCGGGCCTCTAGCATCTTACACGAGACTAGGCTTTTTTACCCGACTGCCGAAGGAGGGTCATATTTTCATCCATGTGATTGCAACCAAAACTGTCCAGTGACATAAACTACCTGCGATGGACCAACTTTAACTCTTGTAGACCATGCACATGGGCTGTACCTACTAAGAGTATAATTTTTGTTATCTTAACCCGGAACACCAAATAACTATAGCCCTAAAGGTCCACGCTATTATTTGCATATCATTACATTGTGAAACATTAAAGAACCGTTCCTTTTTTAATCTTTTCAAAAGGCTTCATTATTTTCATACAATTTGCTAGATCGTTGAACAGTACATTATGAAAGCTATTCCATTCATTATAAAGATCATTTCTCTTTGCTAAATTGCGACATGTCTTCAGATTTTCATCACCGCAGGCAATATTTGTGTTTGGGTTTAAAGTAAAAACTGACGCGGATTTAGAGAGAATATTGTATTTTTTTATAAAAAAAACGCCCAGCAGCAGCTTTTTATTAAGCTTTCACTTTTTTTCATTGCAATTTGAGACTAGCAAAGTGAAACTTGATATCTATGAGGTTTTAGAAGGCTCTTATTACATCGGTATTTAGGTTCACAATGCCCTGTATTATTCCTTCTACCTTTATATCTCTGTCACCCGCTTCCGCTTCAAACTTGTACCACACATCAATTGACATGCATCGAAGTTCGACACCGGAGTGTTGCCCTTCGCTGGGTCAAGTTAAGGTTCCCACATTAGACCACCTAGAGACGGTTCACAATCACACACATTATTTTAGTCTATCACCCGCTTCAGTTTCCAACTTGCAGCATTCACCAACTGACATGCATCGAAGTTCCACACCGAAATGCTGCCCTTCGCTGGGTCAAGTTATGGTTCCCACATTAGACCACCTAGAAACGGTTCACAATCACACACATTATTTTAGTCTATCACCCGGTTCAGCTTCCAACTTGCACCACACACCAATTGACATGCATCGAAGTTCGACACCGGAATGCTGCCCTTCGCTGGGTCAAGTTGAGGGTCCCACATTAGACCACCTACAGATGGTTCCCATTCACAATCACACACATTTTACGGTTCGCACGCAAATCGATTATCGTGCAGTATTGATTGGAAGTTTCTATCATTGTATCGATCTTTTATGCAGTATGAAAAGCGTTTTGTGGGCGATTAATTTTATTGTATGTATTCTATTGTGTGAATTTAATGGTTTTCATTGCCTGTCTTTGGATGTGTTTTCTTTACTCGTTAATTTGTTGTTTCATGATCAAAACTGGATTTGGAAAAATTAAAGCAGGAAATAGGTGTTATTATTTTACTAATGTATTTTTCGAACATCCACATATGTTGTTACTTGATGTAGTATAGAGTTTCATGAAAGCTGTTTATGGAAAAATCGAATTCCATTATGTAATCAAGATTGTTTTGTTTATGCTAGGTATAGGGGTAAAGATTGTGAACACGATAAAATGCAGTGTGGTGAATGAATAGCGCCTTATCCAGTCTTACTGCTGCGGTGTCGCGTGAATATGATCATGCTGGTTGAAGATTTAGCGGTTCACTATGGCAAGACACATGTATGACTGCTAAGTTTTTCAACCAGTAAGGTTTTAGGTTCAATGCACTACAAATAAATGTTAGAACATGATTACTTTACTGATTTATCCTTGGCAAACTTATTGGTGATAGTAGTCACTAGGCTATTTAATTTTGACAATATTGAAAATATACTACAAATTGTGGTCTTCCTAACAGATAATAGCGTTAAAAACATATTTCACTTTATTTTAAACTAAAATAATATTTTTTCCAAATTACAAGAAAAACCGGCCAAGTGCGAGACGGACTCGCGCACGAAGGGTTCCGTACAACTATCGCAAAAAAACGGCACAAAAATCACGTTTGTTGTATGGGAGTACTTAAATATTTATTTTATTCTGTTTTTAGTATTTGTTCTTATAGCGGCAACAGAAATATATCATCTGTGTAAATTTCAACTGTCTTACTATCACGGTTCATGAGATACAGCCTGGTGACAGACAGACGGATCGCAGTCTTAGTAATAGGGTTCCGTTTTTACTCTTTGTGTACTGTACCCTAAAAAAACATTAATAATTTTTGAAATTTTATCTGTTACGGGAACGCCATGTGATTGGTTGCAACTCTGATGACATCACACGCAAAATTAGTCAAATAGCCTATTGATAATGCTAAAACGTTGATAATGTGATTTTCTATGCTGAGGAACCTTTCACCTTATCTTATTTATTTTGGACAAGAAAAAGATAAGTATACTTGTGAACATAAATATTCCCAAGACAACTGCGAGACGTCAATGCGACAAAGTTGTTTCGTGGACAAGCGTTGTCGATTGTCGTATTGTCAAGTCCCAAGTTATAATGTCAATTTTCACGACCTGCATAAGCTGCCACTGATTCAATGCCCCCGTATTGTGATTATTCAATACGTGACAATTGTCAATAAGCTGTCAAAACCTTCCAGCTTTTAAATGAAGCGATTGGCAGCTTTTACACTTTTGCCCGGAAAATTTCCCATATGAAAGTGCTATTGTCCATGCCGTTAGATAAGGCTTTAGTATCGCTTTTACTTTACAATTCATTTCTCCAAGGTTGTGCTTGCATATGTATGAGAGATCGCTCTCACGACTCTTGTGTCAAAGTATGGGTTTGTTTGAGAGCATTAGTCAGGTTGAGTAAAAGTATTGAAAGAGAACAAGTTGACAAGCAAGGATAGGTCCAACATACTATGTTATTATATATGTCGGAAATAGGAGGGCTATCTTCAATATACCCTCGGTCTTGTGGGCTTACTGTTGGTAAATGCATGTTAAATCACAGAATAAAGGTAATTTATGCAGTTTAGAGACAGTCCATTGTCCAATTACCAGCAGCAAGTTGACGCGCCCATTTTTAATCACTAGCCTTAAACTTTTAGACGCAACTGCACGAATAGTTCCACTTTTTACACATAATCGCGACATACGTCTCTTAAGTCAACCTGCAGTGCTTGATCCTTCCCCTCTACCGCGCATTTTCGACTCTTCTCTAAAATGGCTGTCACCATGCTCTAGGATCACAGACTACATCGAATGTCTAGGATTAATCCTTCGCCCGCATTGGACAATGGACTAATTAAGTATTGCCAATTGAATAAAATCAAATTGAAATTTGAATCAGTATTAAAATCAATATATCAAAACTAAATTCATAAGTTAACAACCGATATTTCTTTGTTCCTGATTATTAATCATCTACCTTCCTCCGATATATGTATTTTTTATAAGTAATAGGTGACATTTTAGCAATAAGATCAAATTCGATGGGTGCTTCGAAATGCAATGAAAAATGTTTAGCCGTTGTCGCAAGTGCGACTCCAGAGCAAAGTTTTGGGTTCGATTCTGGGGTTCAGCAAAGTGTATTTGGATTTTCTTGTGCTTCCACCAAGTCTTGTGCTTGCATATTATGTATGAGAGATCGGTCTCACGACTCTTGTGTCAACGTGTGGGCTTGTTTGAGAGCGATAGTGAAGTTGAGTAAAAAGTTTTGGAAGAGAATTAGTTGACAAGCAACGGTACAAGCCGTGATAACTCGGGAAAAATGTGTCGGGCATATAGGAGACTTTTATAGCAATTTAGACTTACATACTCAAACAGCCAGACCTGGAACGACTATCTGCAGGCCATACAAAATTTGTTCCGTGCGGGAATCCAAACCGCGACATCCATCGCAGCAGCTAATCGCTTAGCCAACCGTGCTGCCAATTTATATCATACAATGTGATCGATGTGATAATTTAGAAGATAGTCCTTTTTACTTATTATAAAACATTAACGCCCCATGAAAATCTTTGAGTTATTCCGGTCGGATACCCCGTATTTGATACCCTGGGGGATCAGTATTATTTTATAATATTTTCTATTCCGGTCTGATTCACCGTGCAGGGTATCACAAATAAATTTAATCATTTTATTCCGTTCGAATACACTAGTTATCTATTAACAGATTTTTGGGACAGTCAGCAACAAAATATGCATACAGGGTTTATTGAAATACATATGCTCGTAATATTTAATATTGTAATAGAAACGTGTTACATTGAGAAACAACGACTCTACATTTTCGTCTTGGCTAAGTCACCGCGCCCGGTATGTACCCTTTTTAATATTTTTTTACCTGCAAAAATATGGGTGTGTATTGTTCTACATTGTTATCGTCTCGGCTATTGTCTAATGATTCCAAAGTAGCCAATCAGTGACGAGTGAAGTTTTGTTGACTACGAGGAAAGGGTTATCAATGTGTAACAGTGTTAGTCGATATCTAAATTGTGCTCTGTGCAAGTCAAGTAAAAGTGTTATTCCGGAAAAGTAAGTATTTATTAATAATAGATAGGTATTTTATTTTTGGATGACTTTGAATGATGTTATAATTATTATTTTTTCTGCTTTTCTTACGTTAGCCAAACTAAACAATCTGTGAAACTATGAAAAGAAGACTTGGTTTAAATGTTGATAATTTTATATTTTTCTTAACACAATGGTTGTTGTTTTGTGTCACATTAAATAAGTAGATGTATTTGGTAAGATAGTTAAGAGACCGGACTTGACTGTGACACATCTTGCTAAATTCTATTTTTGATTACTTTCTAAATTCTATTTAATGCTACGTAGATATAGGCCTCATATTAGGTTTTGATTCGATCATAAACGTTTTAAAGAGTAGCAAATTTATTTTCTATTCCTCTAACCATGGCGGAAAAAACCCCAATCTGATTAAAAAAAAAACAATTTGTAAATCCGAATTCACCCTTCATAAAACTAAAAGTAGGTACTCAAGTTCTCTTATGGTAACTTATCATAATATTCATGTTAATTAGCTAGTTAAAGTGGGACATATAAATGAAAAAAAATATCTACAAAACAAATTTGAAGTGAGTAAATAACGGACTAAAGCGAACAGGAAAACAAAATGGCGTCCCGTGTAATGTTGCCAGTGAAGAAAAATA
Organism: Orthosia gracilis; assembly: GCA_947562075.1. NCBI lineage: Eukaryota > Metazoa > Arthropoda > Insecta > Lepidoptera > Noctuidae > Orthosia > Orthosia gracilis. The sequence goes on along the minus strand of OX387270.1, from coordinate 28,793,405 downwards.
TCATGAAGTGTAGGCACACAAATTCAAGTTAAATAATAATTATATATTTTCACCATGAAGGCTGTACCAGTCGCGACTTAATACGTCGAAGAACTTTTTAATCTTGATGTTTTTTATTGTTTGACAAACTTGTCAAGAGATGACAGTGTAAAAGAAAATCCCGAGATACATATTTTTCCAACGTACGTTCCTTGTTATCATTACATTCTCTCACACCGACCCTGCACTGCTAAATTTTGTAGTTATTTGAATTATCCGGACTTAACCCTAAGAGTAGGGTATAAGAATACTGTAAACCTCTAATGTAGAGACCAGAAGGTTTACAGAATTTTTCTTATAATAAATATTCACATTCTATTTCTATCCGTTCCAGAATGTATGAGGATGGTAGTAAGCCGGCATCATCCTCTCAAAATTCTGATAATTTAATATATATAAATAGAAATGGAAGCATAGTTTTACTAAGGGCTGGTTACCAGTACACAAAGAAGAAACAGTATAAAAATGGATGGAGCCTATGGCGATGTGTCAACTGGCGAAGAAAAAATTGCACCGGGTCTCTTAACATTCAAGTATTTATTACGTTTTATGTTATTTATGCAGTCTTTTAGTTATCAAGCAATGAGTGTAAAGATCTAAATACCTGTTATGTTGTTTTAGGGTAACAACATTAGTAATGAGAAACATCATCAATGCGAGCCCAATGAAGTGGATAATATAATGGCACAGAAGTTACACAATTGCCGAGAAAAAGTATTATCATCCTCTTTTTCACCAATCCCGAATATTTACAACAACTTTAAAGCGGAATTCAGTGATGCCGGCTTAGACCTAATAAAGAAGCTTCCGTCGTTTACAAACATAAAAACTGCGTTGTATGATGCTAGAAATAAACAAGCCGGTATATCGAAGATACAGTGTAAAAATGCCCAGGAAGTAGAAATTCCTTCTATTTTTGAAGATTTTGTGTTGGTCAATCATTATGACGAGACCTCTGATTTCCGAATAATAATTTTTGCAGATAAAAATGTTCTGAAAGATATACGACTCATACAATTTTATTTAAGTGATGGAACTTTTGATTGTTGCCCAACACCATTCGTTCAACTTTACACTATCCATGGGGACCTTGGGAGTGATGAAGAGCACACACGAATAGTACCTTTATTATATGCTTTATTGAATAGAAAAAATGAAGAAATCTATATAACACTATTCCAGTTATTAAAGGAATATATCCCAGAATGGAAGCCACTGAAATATATGACTGATTTCGAACAAGCAGCTATGAATGCCATTTCAACTATTTTCCCCTCAGTTGAAGTAAAAGGATGCTACTTTCATTTTTCTCATAATGTATGGAAGAGAGCTAAAGCGTTGAATTTGACAAAAAACAAGCGATTTCGCAAACACGTAGCGCTATCAGCCTTATTGCCACTGCTACCTAGAAAATATATCTCAGATGGCTGGTGCTACGTAATGGAAGACAGTCCGGAGTCTAAAGAAATACAAGCATTCAACGATTACATGGTAACACAATGGCTGGAAGATGAAAGTTTTGTCGATACTTGGTGTGCCTATAATCAACGCCATCGAACAACCAATGCTGTGGAATCCTGGCATAAAAAGCTCAACAGCAGTCTGCCAAGAAACCCAAATTTATATCAGCTTTTGAAAACTTTAAAAGAGGATGCAAAGTTGCAAATAGTGAATACTAATAGTGTTGAAATGCCAAACCTAAAACGACGGCTAGCAAAAGAAATCGTAGTCGATAAGTGGTACCAACATGTAACTGACCAACTTCTCACTGGAAAAATAACAGTTGGTCACTGTTTAGAAAAGTTAAGACTGTAAGTGATTGGTCCAAATTAAAAGACACAATTATGTTTTTTTGGTATTCGATTTATCTAGTCGAAATCTTTTATTATTTAAAAACGATTACTTTTATTTAATTTGTCATGTCATTCATTTAACTCTCAAATTTGATTAAGCTCTAGAACTTGTGTTTATGTTTTTGTTATCTATCCAAATAGAAAGACCAAAATTCTGATTGTCTGTGATGATTTTATATCGTAATTTTAAGTTCTGTTTTGTTATTTAATTAAGATGGTCAAAATCCTTTTAAATTATTAAGGTTTGTCCAAATAGAAAGACCAAATGTCTGATTATCTGTGATGATTTTAAATACTAATTTTAAGTTTTATTTTTGTTATTTAATTAAGATGGTCAAAATCTTTTATTAATATTAAGGATTGTCCAAGTAAAAATACTATTTTATATAGTAATTTTAAGTTCTGTTTTTGTTATTTAATTAATATGGTCAAATATTTTTTATAGTTAAGGTGTAGTTGTCTAAATAAAAAGACTAATTTTCTGATTGCCTGTGATGATTTTAAACAAATAAAACAAATATTATTTACATAAACATCTGTTTTCTCTTGACTGTACTTGCCTGTCAAAAAGAGTAAGGGGATCAGACCGGAATGTCAAAGTTTATAGTGGATCAGAAAGGAAATAATAAAAAAAGAACCAGCAGGGGATCAGATCGAGGGGATCCGACCGGAATAACTCAAATCTTTTCTATTTTTACCGACTTTTTTTTTTTTTTTGATTTTAGGCTTGCGCTTGACCACTATCTCACCTGATGGTAAGCGATGATGAGGTCGAGATGAAGCACGCTTGCCTAGAAGAAACCTATTCACTCTTGACTTGAAGACTCCCAGGTTGACTTCAAAAAAGAAGGTTATCAATTCGATATAATATGTATGTAATATTGTTGGAATTGCCCAATATTCACATATATTACTTTAATTCGGATTCTGCACATGTGTGCCAAATTTCATACATACACTCGTATGTATGTTTGTTTGTATGTATATATTTCACGCGTTTCTCTGAAACTATGTATCGAATAGTGAGCTTTTTATTACATTAGGTACCTATCTCTCTACTTAGGGCATACTGCAAGTTTCATCCAAACCCGTGTTGCAGTTTTCAAGATATGGAGCATACAACAGAACTCCTTAGCGACAAACAGCACGAATGTGTAAGTTGCATTGTTATGGATATTTTGTCATTCCTTTAGGTACCTTACTATAGAATTTGCTCACTTTTTAGTGATTGTGTAAAGCTAAAAAGAGAAAAAAAAAACTTTTTCACAAAAAAATAAACTGACTCCGAAGTATGATCGTAGCAGGGGGCGTTCTGTAGTTTCTGCCTACCCCCATGGGAAAAAGGCGTGAGTTTATGTATGTGTATGTATGTATAAACTGTCTTAAAAACAAAAACATTAAAAAGTACAAAATAACTTTCGTTTCGGAAGTCGGTGTCGAAAAATAGAAAAAAACAAGAGGTACTTACCAAAGACACCGACTTTCGAAACGAAAGTTATTTTGCACCTTTTTGTGTTTTGGTTTTAAAGTCGGTTGAATTTTTTGTGAAATGTTACCTATTTTTTTCTAGCTATACCTACGTTGTCAGACATTTAGACACGGAACTGTTTAGTATTGTTAAAGATTGCAGACATCGGCATGCGGGTCCATTTCTGGACCGTGCAGATTAATTATGAGATAGTGACTAACACAATGTGTGTTATATAATGCACGACACGTACTTAAGTTTGAGGCACACTGAGAGAAACCAATATTTGGTTTGTAGAGGTGAGAATATTGGGATAGGTTATAAGTTTCCCGGTTGATTGCAATAGGCTCGCCGGGCTTCCTACCATATTACGTTCGTCGATGTAATTAAAAAATTTTTTTTTTTTTTTTTTGCCTTATGTAGAACGTAATGCTTCATGCGTCAAAATGCTGTAGAAATTTGTGTTTGAAGTTTTAGACTCTATTGTAATATGCAAAAAGTCTTATCATCATCATCAAAACATATTATAATAAATCTGTAGAAAAGTCGTTTTGTACATCGAAAATATTTCCAATAAAAATAGCCAGAGTGTTAAAGGATAACCAACTGAACCCATTTCCAGCATTTTTGGCTTTTTATTGTTTGTCGGTTTGTCTGTTTATCTGTTTATTTGTGCACGCATCACGTAAAATGTACGAAACTAATGTAGATAACTTTTATACATAAAAATGTGCGTAACTTGAAGTATTACTTAGTTTTTGTTTCATCACAATCGGTTAATTTTATCAAAAGTAAAATGAATTTAAAGTAATCAAGAAGTAAAATATCACAACACACGCCATTCAGACACTCGGACAGTTGAACTCCATATTCGATAGATGGCGTTGTCCATTTGAAGTCATTTTCTGAATGGCGGTATTAAGATTCTTCGCGAAAGAATGACCATAGAACAAAAATTTGAGAAGTTAGAAATCAGGCAGGCCGTAGGAAGGTAAGTAAATAGGGTAGGGTAGGCAGTTGACGGGAGCGAAGCCGCGGGCACAGCTAGTTTTAAATATCTTTGTCAAATTGTCCTATATTAATCAAACGACTTTTTAACTATTTAGATTCGCGACTTAATATATCAATTTGACGTTTACCGATGGACACAAACCTTTCAGTGATTAAATTTGTCATTAACAGACATATAAATACCTAAAAGTTTTAAGTCAATTACTGTTGAAAGTTATTCATTCAACCAATCACAGCAAATAACGCGTACTTGACAATTTGTCATATTAATTCTGCGATAATTTTGAGCTGAGAAACTGAGGGTTAGTCGTAAAGGCCTTCCAAATGTCGTATGTTGTAGTAATGGAAAAAAGTTTTTGTGTTTCCTGAAAACAGGCTGCTTTACATACGACTTTTTGTAATGACAGTGATGTATGGGTTTTTAACATAACTTATGAAATATGGGTACTATAGGTTCCTCACATCTCTGTCTTATCCGTTGAGGAAAAAGTTCCAAATCAAATTTTAAAAACCTCCGACACATTTTTATTTCATGCTATAATACATACATCTAGTAGTAGACACACTTCGAGCGGCAATTTGCTTTGAACACGTAATTATGAGTAAAACGTCCATAACTTTTTAAAGGCTGAACCGATTTTCATCAAACCTAGCTAAGAACACTCGATAAAGGCACCATCCAAACAAAAAAAAAACCGTTCATCCGTTTAGGAGCTATAATGCCACAGAAATATACAAACACACAGGTACACAAGTTAAACTTACAAGACACCTCTTTTTTGTCGGGGGTTAAAAAGTAATGTATTTTAAGGAAAATATTCTGTGAACTTTTGGAACTCTCTTCATATGTTAATTTGAGGGGTTCCCAGAACATTATCATCATAAGCCTTTTAATGTTGTCACTGCTGGGACACAGGCAATCTCACTGTGTGGCGGGAAGGGAGGATGGTTTCCAGAATATGATAATATTATTATATCGACACCTTTCCACTTCATTTTATAAGTTTGCGGATTAGATTTCCCTTGTAATTCTTAAGGCAACTGTAATTCATCTGCTTGAACCATTCGTAAACTATTAACTGTTTGAATAATTTAGTCAACAATTCAAATCCAGAACATTGGTGTTTATCTTGTAAAGGCTTCCATGGTCTGAATTACAATCTTCAGTAGGAAAGGACGTTGACCGAAGCCAATCATTCAATCAAATCGTAATCGAATAGAAAATCAACTGAAATTAAGTTCAATACTATCACCGCATCGACGTTTATTACATTTAAATGAACAGCAAGTCGTTTGCAATATCCTTTGGCCATAAATTAATAAAGGAGTAGGCAGATGGTTTCATCGATTTTAAATAGACAATGGTCATTTGATATAACGGGTTCAAAGTAGGGTTGTAGCCTCCGTAATGCGGCACATCCTATTTATGTTTTTCGCCCCCAACACTAACAACAAGTATAGATCGTGGCAATATTTTGCAGTTTATGTTAGCCTCTTGTCTACTAATAACTCGATTTGTTCTTAGAAAAACATTTATTTATTCGTTTATCCTCACACTGGAACACCTTGTTGTAATTACACCAATGGAGCATACACAAATTTATACATACTATAAGCCCAGCAGCCTTATTGCGTAAAAAATATTGGACGCTTTCATTGGTGAAGATACTCTTTTCAAGAATATTTTTCATACTCTTTCCTGGGGTCCAACCCTTTGCCCTGCCGAATTCACTTACGCAATTAGCCTGCAGGTTTCCTAAAGATGGTTTCCTTCACCATTGTCAGCGATGTCCAAGATAAACTTAGGAAGTACATATGAACTGGAAAAAATAACACCCATCAAAAACATAACATGTAAAAAAACACAAGTCTCGCGGCGCAATTCTTCTACCGCGAATAGAAGTGAGATTGAATGTAAAACCAAGTTGGATAATTTATTCAGTAGGTAACTAATAATAAATTTGGTAATAAGGTTATAAACAAAAACATTACCCTTTTTGTGATCTTTTTAATGTTAATTACATTATGTTTTCTTAGTCACTGAATTCAGGTTTCTAACTTTATCCACATCGAAGTTACAAGGGGGCCGAAAATGTCTTGAATAGCTTCGAGAAAAGGATGGTACGGCTGTGTTTTTATTTGCTCGACTTGTTGGGGGCTGCCGTGCACCTAGATAACAAGACATCGCACTTGTATTTCCAGAAGGGGTAGGCAGAGAGTGCACTTCGCTAGTTATCTTTAAATCCCATGTAATAAGAATCGAGCCTATTACCATCCACCAGGCACAAGTCCAGACTCCGGTCTGCTTCTGCAAAATTCCAGAAAGAAGAATGCAATAAAAATTTGCGCATCCCGGATATCGAACCCAAGACTTCATGCTCACCACACCACTAGACCAACAAAAGGCAGTCGTTCTTAGAAAAAGTCATAATTAATCTTTTTTCTCATATTTATTCCACTACTGGTAACATAAAAGTAAAAAAATAAATAAAAATAGTTTATTTTCAGGCATAGATACCCTAATGTTTATAAATTGACATACCCATAAATTTACAATTACAAAACCTACCAAAATCATAAAATGACACAAGATTTTTACAAAAAATAAAAGAAATAAAACAAATATCAAAAATAATTATGAAATAAAAATGATCCAATTTATAAATAAACAATCAAATTTTAAAATAAACAAATACACTTTTAAAAATAATCATTAAATAAAACTTATCCAATTTATACATAAACAATCCACATTCAATCCACATGAGCGGAGTATAAGATCTGCTCCTTCACGTTTGAATCTGCATCAGCTAAATGGCCTGCATTACATCCCTAGATCACAGTCATGCGAATGATTGGAAAGAATTGGCCGCCCTGGTTTCTTTCATTATTATAGTTTATGATCTGCGTACTAATAGAAATGCTAGGAACACAATGTCTGGAGAACGGTAAAACAATAGATCATTTAGATTTTTTTATTAGTCCATTAATTTTAGGTGAACATTACCTATGATCTTTCTGGACTGGTGTTCGAACATGATTTATTGTTTATGAATTTATTTATGTTTCTTTTTATATATGGAAAACGATGAATTAAGTTCTTCATGAAAATAAAAACAGTTTCTATATGGTAACCCCATTATTTATCGTAACCTCAGTTTTATCCTTCATTTCATCCTTTATTCTAAGGTTTCAATAACTAGATAAATGAATGACAAAGTGATTATTTTATTTGAAAGGCAGACGTGGTGTTTGTTTAATACGCTGACAACATTCTATCTTTCAAATATTAGGTATAGTTCTTGCCAAACTTCTTGGCCGCCCTGAAGTTGGCAACAATAAGTACAGTAGTAAATCGCATACAAAATCCGTGCCGTTTCGTGCCTTGTGCATCGGAAAGCCTGCTTCAGGGCGGCCCAGAAGTTTGGCGAGAACTATACAAGTATCAATATCGAACCCAGTGTGTACCAACCTCTCTCCATTGTGAAAACAACCTCACGATCTTTGACACATCCAATCGCGGTCCCACTGTCATCAATACACTTCAAACTGTATTTGTTCAAAAAAAGTTCATTTTAATAACTGTATCGGTCGCGACGTTCAATTTGAATGAGTGATTTATTCGTGGGAACGAACTGTTATGACACGTTCACTCATAACTGATGAGAAAATGGCTAATGATTGTTGTGGACTTATGATTACGACGCTTATTGTCAGGAATGGCGAACATTTTAACGGCTTGAGTGTATAAAGGGTGAAATAAACTTCTGATAGTTCTAATTGAGTAGAGAGTTATGACAGTGATTCATTAATCGGACATTAGTGGCAATCAAGACAAAAATAACTGTCAATAATTCGGATGTGTAATGTATGGTATACTAACAGATAGTATATTATCACTTGAAATAACGCTTGCATGAAATAATTTTCATATGCTATAAAAACAAATAACCTAATTTCTTGTGATCTAATGTTATATTTAATATAACCTTCATTTGCTCTAATAACATTTAGTATAACTTTAATTTCATATAATTTTCAATTAGTATAATGCTCTTTTTATATAACGTTAATTTGATCTAATTTTCATATTAACAAATTTTCTAAGGTAACGCACCGTTACCTTAAGAATCAGTAGGTTGCAGAGATACTAATAAATAATAATCAAACTAATTATTCAACCTTTTTATTAGATTAAATCAGATAATTGTTATAAAACCATGTGCTCAAAAGGATGCAATGTGTAGTAACAAGCTTAGATCGAGGGAGTAAGAACTACAAGCAATACATAGGTATGACATTCTAACTCCTGAAAAAAACCTGGAGCTGAACGCCTACCTACCTATTTGATAACTATCGAGCCAGAATAGATTTTCTAAACATAAAGACCATCTACCACAGGTTTACAAACCCTGTCATGTGCAAATAGATGAGTTTTTTTTTCGCAATGGGTCAACTGTGGTCACGTTTGACAAGACCTCATGGCATGAGGTATCGTGTTTCATTTCATTGTTTAAATTCCATATGAAATAGAAATATATCTATTCTCAATAGAAATTGTGTTTACATGCTTTAAGTAATGACTAATATAAAGGTTGAGGTAAATTGATTGGAAAATCGGTGTGACTCAAAGAAAGCTAAAGAAAATGGTCAAGGTGATTTTAAGACCACGTAAAAGTGCCGAGTTTGTCGCCAATGATATCTGCGGCAGTCGTCATGTCATGCGCTTTTCTCGTATTTACACCACACACACACACACACACACAACATACACTCACCATAACTGTTTATTACTAACATCCCTACCTAGTCTTTCTGTGTTTATCTTTACAACTTTGGTTTTAATTTCATTTTCAAAATTTTATCATATCAAACTATTGCATATGATTGAACTGTATTTGCTGCCAGGGGTACTGGCTCCTGTAACATAGGTTAATCACCTGGTACAGGTGTTAGGGACTTCACTGAATTGTATTCTTTTTCTTATCTAAATAAATAAAGATAAATTTGTAGTTCTCAAAAGAAGTTGTCTAAGTAACTGCAGTTTCGTACATTTTCAATTTCGATATTAGCTTACGAAATTGGACTCCTCAGTTTCGAAATTTCGAAACTGAGGAGCCAAACATAATGGTAAATCAGAATAATATCTTACATATAAGATTCTCGTGTCACAATGTTAGTAACCGTACTCCTCCGAAACGGCTTAACTGATTTTTACCAAATTTTATATGCATATTCAGTAGGTCTGAGAATCGGCTACTATCTATTTTTCATACCCTTAGGGTAGGGTAGGTAGGGTAGGGTAGGGTAGGTATGGTAGGGTAGGTAGGGTATAGTAGGGTAGGTAGGGTAGGGTAGGTAGGGTAGGTAGGGTAGGTAGGGTAGGTAGGGCAGGTAGGGTAGGTAGGGTAGGTGGGGTAGGTAGGGTAGGTAGGGTAGGTAGGGTAGGTAGGGTAGGTAGGGTAGGTAGGGTAGGTAGGGTAGGTAGGGTAGGTAGGGTAGGTAGGGTAGGTAGGGTAGGTAGGGTAGGTAGGGTAGGTAGGGTAGGTAGGGTAGGTAGGGTAGGTAGGGTAGGTAGGGTAGGTAGGGTAGGTAGGGTAGGTAGGGTAGGTAGGGTAGGTAGGGTAGGTAGGGTAGGTAGGGTAGGTAGGGTAGGTAGGGTAGGTAGGGTAGGTAGGGTAGGTAGGGTAGGTAGGGTAGGTAGGGTAGGTAGGGTAGGTAGGGTAGGTAGGGTAGGTAGGGTAGGTAGGGTAGGTAGGGTAGGTAGGGTAGGTAGGGTAGGTAGGGTAGGTAGGGTAGGTAGGGTAGGTAGGGTAGGTAGGGTAGGTAGGGTAGGTAGGGTAGGTAGGGTAGGTAGGGTAGGTAGGGTAGGTAGGGTAGGTAGGGTAGGTAGGGTAGGTGGGGTAGGTAGGGTAGGTAGGGTAGGTAGGGTAGGAAGGGTAGGTAGGGTAGGTAGGCTAGGTAGGGTAGGTAGGGTAGGTAGGGTAGGTAGGGTAGGTAGGGTAGGTAGGGTAGGTAGGGTAGGTAGGGTAGGTAGGGTAGGTAGGGTAGGTAGGGTAGGTAGGGTAGGTAGGGTAGGTAGGGTAGGTAGGGTAGGTAGGGTAGGTAGGGTAGGTAGGGTAGGTAGGGTAGGTAGGGTAGGTAGGGTAGGTAGGGTAGGTGGGGTAGGTAGGGTAGGTGGGGTAGGTAGGGTAGGTAGGGTAGGTAGGGTAGGTAGGGTAGGTAGGGTAGGTAGGGTAGGTAGGGTAGGTAGGGTAGGTAGGGTAGGTAGGGTAGGTAGGGTGGGTAGGGTAGGTAGGGTAGGTAGGGTAGGTAGGGTAGGTAGGGTAGGTAGGGTAGGTAGGGTAGGTAGGGTAGGTAGGGTAGGTAGGGTAGGTAGGGTAGGTAGGGTAGGTAGGGTAGGTAGGGTAGGTAGGGTAGGTAGGGTAGTGTAGTCAGGGTAGGGTAGGTAGGGTAGGGTAGGTAGGTAAGTAGCCAATTGACGGGAGCGAAGCCCCGGGGGTCAGCTAGTATATGTATAATACTTTAACTAAACTGAAAGTGTAAAATTTGTAGTCTGGATAGGTGCGCCAAAGTCGCAATATTTTATAATTTTCAAACAAAGTGAATTTTCTTGTTTTCAAAACTTCTACTAAAAATACTCCACTGCTGGGAACACCTTCGACGATACCACCATCCAGCTTGCTGAACTCGGAGTGGCAAGAGTCGTTCGATCGGCGTGAATTCGCGAGCTAGGGTTACACATGGCGCTTCATAAAATTGAGGCGCTACCTAGGAGCAAAGAACCACCCAGCTTGTTAGTGATAATAGAAGATGCGCAAGTCCACTATCTTGGTTGAACCCTGAATGGTGGGAACCCTGAATGCTCTTCGAGCATTTCGAGCACCTGTTTCCCCGGATTAGAAGGCTTGGGTGCTTTGCATAGACTGCTGCCCAATTTCGGAAGTAAAAACAGACTGTCAGATTTCCGACGCTGCAGGAGTAAAATCAACAGCCTGCAGCGGAAAATGGCATTTTGGACAGCATACGCCCAAGGAGTTCCTTCTTAGGCCTTTGAGCTGTGGGTCTTGGTCACCAGGATAGGCCAAGACCTGCCTCTGACAGTATTAGTGAAGAATATGCCGATCCCACGCGGAGAAGAAGGTATCGTGGAGGCAACCGCCTCGACGCCTAACACGCCGAAACCCCGCCTGTATCATTTAAGGCAGGTGGAACTCTAGGGTTCAAGATGCTCAGAGTGGACTACTGAAACTACTGAGAGATACTCGGCACTTCATCATTTTAATGGGCTCGCTTTTAGTCCAAGTTTTAGAATGTGATATCTTTGATGGTTTTTTTTATCCTACATCTAGCCAAGGGTGAGAGACATTTGCCAAAACCTTTCTCTCTTCCCAGCGCTACCTTCTCATACTAATTTCCGGTAGGTACTTAATCCAATACGACTCCTTATTTTACGATGCTCATTCGTAACAGTTTTTTTAAATCATCATCTTCATCAGCTTATTTCATTTTTCCCACTGCTGCGGCACAGGCCTCTTCTCTGTGAGAGCGAATGGGCCGTAATCCACCACGCGGGCCCAGTGCCGGTTGGTAGATGTCACAAGTCTTCGAATTTTTGGTTTTAGGACAAACCGGTTTCCTCACGATGTTTTCCTGCACCGTTTTGAGAGTGGTGGTGATGAAATAATTTACACAAAGTAAAGCGCCGGTCTGGGTTCGAATTGCTCTATAAAATCATGTCTAAATCATCTAAGACAGACCAATTCTAAGCTTCGTTTGCACCTCCACCTAAGTAACCAAAAACGAAAAAGAGTAATTGATAATCGTAATTACTTAATCGTGTTACCAGCAAATATCGTGACATAACCTCGTTATCTCGTACAGATCGTATCTCAACCTCGTATTAAGTTTCATTCACATTTCCTCTCGCTGATGCAATGGCGTTCCCATACTGTTAATTGTTAGTGCTATAAAAAAAACTTTGTCTCGTGCTGTTTTCACTTTTTATTTTTAGTACTGAATAGTTTAGTTGTGATAGTTTTTATTGTTTGTGAGTTTTGTATGGTGTGAGATACTTTCAATCGGAAGTTTACTAATAGAACTATACAATTTTAAGTAGACTCAAAAATTTGTGTAGGCGCTAAAAATAAAGATATAATATTATTCCCGTTGTTTCCCGTTTGATCCCGTTGTTATTTTTTTTAAAATTATTTTTAATATTTATTTTTTTATTATTATTATTATATATTTATTTTGTTTTATGTTATTTATTTTCTCTGTTAAGCGTTCTGTGTGTACATAAATAAATAATAAATAAATGAAGTAATTTTTATCTACCTCTTGGGAGGATATTTTTGTAATATGTCTGTCTAAAATCTAAAACATATTATTCAAATATTCGTGCAGCACCTGAACGTAAGTACTTTTGCCACCCAATTCTCACAATGCCGATTCTTTCGCAGATGAAAATATACGACCGATATCAAAGAACAGACGGACTGCCAAAATGTCATCACAAACTAGGCAAGAGATCAAAAAAGAAAATAACAAGGTCGGTATGCCTGACGGATTATAACTAGGTGCCGTTACAGCCAGGCTATTATGCAAACATTTTACCGGGAAAACTTAGGTGGAGTGACTTTGAAGTAACTGTCACTGTCAGTCAATCTACCTTGATAGAATGGATTGACTCACTTCATGTTCACTTCATCTAAGTTTTCATAGTGAGATTTTTAAAAAACTGCACCATTCTTCATAAAAGATAGCTTGATCTCTGTGACAGCTGTCAGTATCAATACAGTAATAATAGCGCTTGACAGACTAACAATAACGTATACGTCAGTTTGACATATGTCGCAGAGATCAAGCTATCTTTTATGAAGTATAAACTCTGATTTTTTAGTTCGTAGACTAAACTGACATTTGGGGGGTTGTCACTTTATCGTTGCATAAAAATAGTGTCGGATCCTGAGTGAGCAACAGTTGATCCAAAATCGATGTATATTATATCATATTATGATTTAACTAATTCACGGCAAAAAATATACATTTGTAAAGAAACTTGTGGCCCTTATTTAATTTCTACTCATCCATGTCAGACTTAATTCTATCGATCGATTTATTTATTGTTGATTTCTTATTTATAACATTAAAAGTTTATGTACTATGTGTGTTAATACTGTTACATTAAAATATATGACGTTTATAATAATAAACATTTATGTACAACGTTATATTAAAAAGAAAAAAGAAATCATCATGCTCCGCGCTTACAACATTTAAAAAAAAAATGGTCATTGGCAGTTGTCAGTTTAGTCTATGAAATTAAAATTCACAAATACCATTACACCTCTAAATATTGTTGAGAATTTATTGACAGAATAATTGTTTTATTCACAAACTCCCCCGAGATGTCAAGATCTGCATTGCGTATGCGACATGTCGGTTGAGTGTAAAGAGTTCTTAAGTTTCAATGAGCCGATCGTCTCGGATTCCGCTCTCATATTCTAATGAGTGTTCATAGCTCTATTGTATATCAATCATGTCACTAGCAATAATGGAGAGTTCATCGTGATGTTGTCATCTGATTAGCACACTGAAGAACTAGTTTTTGAAAAATATATCTATAGCCTCTATAGGTTGTGTGGCGACGCTTGGGAGGCCTATGTCGCTATAACGCAGTGGACGTTTTTCGGCTGAAATTATGATGATGATGATAAATAATGTACCAAATAAAGAATGGTTAAAATTAAATGTTAGTAGTAATTTATTTCCCTCTGAAATGCGGTAATAATGTATAATAATGCTAATGTAACTTAGAACTTTCTGTACTTTTTAGGAAGGGACTAAATCTATTAGCAGATCTTCAAAAAGTTGTTGCGATTTAGCGAGAGTCACTATAATAATACTGGCAATAAGTAATATCTACTTTTATGAGGCTGTTATGTCTCAATCAATGCAAGGCAAACTTTATTGTATCTCGTTTGTTTTTTGCAATATCTGATTAATCCTTTAAGGTAACACTAGTCGATTATTCTTCCATACAAACGTAGTCTAGCGATTACTCCATTTTTTGACGATGTCCGTCCAAAATAAAAAATGGTATCAATTTGTTGTATCATTATCTAGCCCTGTATGGAAACAAAAAATAAAAAATTTGAAAGTTATGAGCGTCGAAAGTTCCACATTTCAACAGTAATTTTAACGCATCTTTGGGTGGAAATAAATACCATAATAAGAATGAAAATTGCAAAACGGCCTCCATAAAGGGAAAGATTAGTAATTCAACAATGCAAATAATTTTATTTTAAAATATACATTTAGTCGTTTTTTCATGATATCTAGACTCCCAAAGGGCCGTTTATAAAATTTCGCGCGCTCATTTTCGTCCCAAATCATCATCCATTTCGATACAAAATTGAAAAAGTGATAATTCGTACGCGAACTAGCTTCTTACTGGTCATCACAGCATCTATCTCTTTCGCACGTGTTGTCGGATGAGATAGCATGCATTTTAACCTCGCGCACAAAATAGTTCGTGACGTCGACTAGGAGAACCTTAAGGGAGCCATACACTTTTGGGACACCATTGATCCTGTTTTCAACAACTAAAATATTCACGACATCCCAAGAATTTATCGTAACACACCAACATTTTATGCAATGCCAAAGTCGTTGAGTTGTGCCAGAAGAGTTTAAGAGCTACTCGTAACCTGTGCCCTCACAGACGCAAGTACTTGGGTTCGCAATTCGCACTCAAGAGTCAAGCTGCTGCCATAGGTTCACGCATGACGAAAATAAACGACTTGTGTTCTGTTCAACGGTACAGGTTGTTACAAAACTTTTGAAAATACTTTAAAAACTGTTATCTATACTTTATATTATAAAGCTGAAGAGTTTGTCTGTTTGTTTCTTTCTTTGAACGCGCTAATCTCAGAAACTACTGGTTGGAATTGAGAAATTCTTTTTGTGTTGGATATTCCATTTATCGAGGAAGGCTATAGGCTATATAACATCACATATGCTATATTACGACCAATTGGAGCGGAGCATCAATGAAAAATGTAGCAAAAACGGGCAAATTATTCCTTCCTGAGAGCTTCCGTTGCGTGCGCTGCGTAAGCGGTTAAAGTTACGCAACAATCATGTATGTAGTGTAGGTAGGGTAGGGTAGGTAGGATAAATGGGTAGGTAGGTAGCCAGTTGACGGGAGCGAAGCCGCGTAGGACAGCTAGTTTATAATAAAGTAAAAGAAGTTATTTCCGAAGTAGGTAACAGTTTGTCCAAGCCTCGTTTTGATGTGTAGTTTATCACTCGTCATGAACAGCATTTCGGTTACTGCTGAGAAAAGTCCTCTTTTTAACCCCGACGAAAAAAAAGGGGTGTTATAAGCTTGACGTGTGTACCTGTGCGTCTGTATGTTTCTGTATGTCTGTGGCATCATAGCTCTTAAACGAATGAACTAATTTTCATTTCGTTTTTTATTTGGTTTGAAAGGTGACTTTATCGAGAATGTCCTTAGCTAAGTTTGATGAAAATCGGTTCAGCTATTCAAAAGTTATGGGCGTTTTATTGTTTGAATCGGTTTTGGTGTTTTCACAAGTACGGGTCATAATTTTACGTGTATAATAGATTGTCGATCGAAGCGTGTCACTAGATAAATTATGTAGCATAAAATAAAAATGTGTCGGGGGATTTTAAATTTTACTTGTCTTGTGCTAATCCCTATGCTCCCGTATCTGCCTCATCATGGTTATAACCGCGGTGATAACAAAGTCGTATGCCAAGCTTCTTCTTCCATTCCTTTTACGCTAATCGGTCACTGTTTTTACCTGACTGCCGAAGTAGGGTAATGTGTTTATCAGTCTATGTATGTATGTTTTTTTCTATGTGGCGTTTTAGATACCCAACGCGTAGGCCGATTTTGATGATTCTTACGACAATCGATCCGGCATAATCTTGCGAGTGTCACTAACTACATATATATATATATAAATGGTGGATATAGGGCGTTATATTGTGGGGTTTCTTCCAAACCCATCTTGTGGGGTATCAAAAAATGGTTTTAAGAGCAATGTTCTAATATGTTTAAAAGTAATTGGAAAATTTCCTTAAAACCGATTGAACTAAAAATAAGTAAACAAGAATAATATTATGCTGTGCAGTCTTTTGGTTTTGCTCAGTCAGCTCGTGATTATGTACCCTTCTACTGCACAGCATAATTTCCTTCTTGTTTACGGGCAGTCGGGTTTTTTAGTTTATTAAATTAACTTTTTTTCGCCACCAATTATCACTCCACTCAATTAATATGAATCTTTAATTTATCATCCTGGTTAGGAAGACCTTTCACATGTAAAAAATATCAAATTAAACTAACATTTACAACAGTATGATCAAAGAGTTATCATTTCTGCTATTCACGATTTATCAAACCTAAGTGTTAGAACATCATTTGGGCGTGTTTTCGTATTAGCTGGACAAGCTTTCACACATCAATGTTAAAGTGCCAGAGAGAAGATATTGAAAGCTGACCATCGCACCATCGCGTCGTAAAATCTACAGGTGTGGCATAAGTCACGGTACTTGATTGCCAATCTTCTACATCCTTCGTCGAATCTATCACTGACATTAAAGTGACAGTTAATTCAAGATGGCGACCGATATTTGGTCCTAACACATTGTTATATAACAACTAATCTATCATTCATAACATCGGAAATTGAATACAGGAGCTGATAGATCGATTGGCCTGTATTTGAACAAGATATAATTAAAATTAACTGTTGATTGGTAGTTCACGAGAAAAGGTTACATCCTTATCTAACAGAGTATTTCATAACAATATGTGAGCTTCAATGACTCTGGAATGTAGACTTCCGATTGCACTATGAAATTCTTAATTACGAAAGTCCATTTCATAATCAAAACACAATAAATCACAGCAAAACATTAGAAGCCATAAAAATATCGATTCAATTAAAACATAATAAATTTTCACCCATTCTGGTGAATAACAACGCCATTTGCGTAAAAAAAGTTGGAAAAGTAAAAGTGAATCAGTTGCGTACGCACATAGATTCGATACAGTAAATCGATCCATCGTTAGAAGTATGAATTATAATGATAGATTGATCGGATGTTCAATATGTAGATAGATAATTGGGCAGTACTTGTGTAAGTGAAAACTGTAACTACTGCTGACTTGCTGACACACCCTGATTAGGAGTGCCGCAATTGGTGGATAGGTTTTTAAGAAAGTTTTAAGCTGTTTATTGTACGAGTAGGTAGGTTGGTATGGAATAAATTGTCGAGGTCGTGTGAGATTTATAACAATGCATGTATCTGCTTGCTCATTCAATTCTAAAAACAACAAATGAGTAAATCCAAAGAGAATATAACCACTAGAGAGCTTATAGGCCGATTTCTTCGAAGCACACGACTCACTACCGCGGGCCGGGAGACGAGGAAGAACGCGCGGCTGCAATTGGTCAGTTCAAAGTAAGTTGCGTAGGTATGGCTATCGTTAGGGTTGATCAACTCGATTAAGGGAAAATTGTCGATATCGATAAAATGGATTTTAACATTATTAAAAATACTCAATTAAAATCATATAAATATTATTTAATAAAAATCAATCAATTACAAATATAAATATGTTTGTCGGGGACATAGAGAAACAAAAAGTATTTTTCCAAATCGGTCAAGCCGTCTACGAGTAATCCGGGAACATAATACATAAGAAAATTCGACGAACTGAGAACACCCTCCTTTTTTTAAGTCGGTTAAAAGTAGATAGATATTTTTTCATACATTTTTTATTAAGTTTAATTTTATTATTATCGATATCGACTTCAGCTATTAAAAGTAACAGCACAGATATTTACGATATAAATACAAAGGGAGAGAAAGAGATAGAAGCATTAGAATTGTCTAGTGAAAGAGCGAGACTTTTCCAAAAGACATCAACGCGGGACTCAAAATTGTGCTCGTTTACCCCATCCACCATTTTAACTAGATCCCTGCGGTGTCTCATAATCTGATTAAATTAAAAATAATTTTCGTACTGTTTACTTACCGATGAAAAGTTATGCCATCCTTTTTGTAACTAGATGTCTTGGCATGTTTCCCATACACCTTTACGGCGCATGAGGGCATTTTTATGCGTTATAATTGCAATAAAAAGATAAAACAATTTGTATTTATTTAGCGTGCATACAGGTCTAATAACTGGACACAACTAAAATGGTTACTAGTACCGAAGCCTTTACATAGGCGACAAAATACTAATAGTTTTCGAGCGTCGGGGCACTGTATGCGCCGTCAAGTGGTTATATCGTCGTTGAGTAAATCCCTGAAAAGATAGAATGTAAAGTTTTCTTCTAAAGTGTATTTTTTCTCCAACGAAGTTTTTTCATCATACTAATTTACTGAATGCTCGCTGCCATTCAAGATGACTGCACAACAAAGCAATTAAGGGCCCTAAACAGGACATCACCGATTACTCATCATCCTTACCAAAGTTTGATTGCAGGATATTTCCTCACCTGTCATTTCCTCTTTGTCCTACACAATACGAGGTCGTCTCTCCATCACATTCCACTCACAAAGACGTCCAAAACGAAGCTGCCGGCAGTGGCTGTGCAGTTTCTACCAATTACTGAGCCATTATCGAATTATGTTCCTCAATGTAATAGCGGGCAGAAAAAGTTATCGACGTGGAGTAAGGAGTTATACGTAGATGGGACATACCATACCATCGGATTCTAGGTTCTCTTTTTAAAGTATAGTAAAATTGTTTCTTTTTTTTATAATTATTTATTGATTTGTTTAAGTTAGCCTAAAAATTAAATGCATTTTAGAGATTTTATCATTCTAGGCAAAGGTAGGTTTGATATTGATAAATTAATCGTTTGAGCCTCAAATTATTCTGTAAGTTCAATTTTTTTCTTGTAACTTTGGACAGCAATGCAATACAGACACTACATTATAACTTTTGTTCCTACTGGGTACTCATTAAAATTTAACAATGTTTCACTGTAGCAACTTTATTGCCAAGCATACCTATTTCTATTTTTCTTCAAAAATAAATAATAATTATTTTACAAATACGAGTATATATGTACCTAGGTATGCATATGACAGTATTTTATTTGTAATATTGTATATTAATTTGCTGTGAATTTTGTATGTGTTTATTTTTTCCCCTCTACACATTATGCTTACATCTCTTTTTTCATCTCTCCTTTCGCAGGTATGCTGGAAGAAATTTCTTTAGATAGGTATCATCTGTGTACCTATTTTTCTGATCCTTTTTATTGTCTGTGTCTTATGTGTGTGCACATTATAAATAAATAAAAATAAATAAGCTCTTCAGAAGTATTATAGTGCCCCCTCTGGTTCTATCTTAGTCTTTGCATCAAGGTTGTCGACGGCATAGCGCGAATTGATTACTTATAACGAAGACAGATGACGATTGTTTATCGAATTTATGGCCCAGCGAAAGTACTACTTCAAAACTACCCACATATGGACAAGAAAAACAAAGTAAAAGTGTTTTTATATCAATCACTTGCTTCTATAGTATGTTAAGCGCTTGTTGAGTAAGATTTACGAGCTTAGGAAGGAAGTTGAGTCTGTCAGACGTTTTGAATTGATTTTTTTGAAGGCATAACTAATCTAATATTGGATCAATAAAAAGTTGAGGAGCAAAAGTTGAAACATTTCCTGGAGATAATTGAGTACTGTTTGTAGTTTGAATTACATGTGAGGCGTATGGTATTTTTTTTATGTAATTTTTGGAGCTTTAGTTTGTATACTTTTGAAGTAGATGTTATTTTATGTTTAGACGAAGTTTGAAGAAAGCATAATCCGTAATAGTGTAAGTATTTATTAATTTGGTGTTACAATTACCACTCGTCCTTACCACACAATTATTGCTCACAGAACGTAAAGCCGATGGGGCAGACAAGTTCTGGAGTGCTGACGACGAAGACGTTGCGTTGGAAGGCCTCCCACTAGGTGGACTGATTCCCGGTGAAGGTTGCGGGGATACGCTGGATACGAGACGCACGGGACCGGTCAAGGCGGTGACGCTTGGGGGAGGCCTATATCCAGCAGTGGATGTCTTTCAGCTGTTATGCGGTTGATGATGATGACCATTACCACTTGTTATCTGAATTAAGAATTTGAAGTTGAGAACTTTTAAACTCTAGTTTAGTAAGAAAACTTATCAAAGTTTAGCATTAGAGTTTGACAAGTTCTCAATTTCAAATTTTCAATTCAGATGTTAGGCTATCCTATATCACAATTTACTTATTCCAATAGCTATAAATATTTACTAAACCACTAAGCTTTCTCATGGAACTGGTATTATACAAATCTTAATTGGTGGCATAACAATCTATTCTGAAACTTTTATCAAAATCTGAAGGACATAATTATAAGTCCACTATATCTGGAAAATATATTGCGCCGACCCCAAGTACCTAACATGGGATAAGGGCAGGAAGATTATGATATTTGGAAAACGATTTCATTAAAATAGCCAAATAATCCAACTGATTTCAAGCCGTATATTTTGGGATGTAATATTCAATAAAGAATTGATACCGTCAACCCGATACAACAAACTTCCTTCGCTTCGCCAATCCCTCTTCTGACATTAACAGACCAACAAGGAAGCAAAAATCCCCGAGGAAATCTGTCCTCCATAATTATTACAGCAGTAAGAACTGATTCTTAAGTAGTGTTATTAAGTGTCGCGGTAGTACTACAGCCCGGCTGGTGTGTCCTCGGGCAAATAAAACAAACAGTTTAGTGTGCGCCTAGCTTGCTTGTGGGCTTGTCTGCACTCTCAGTTTTCATGTCTGTTTATGCGCTTTGGAATGTAAATTAGTTCTTGTGGTGGGGGTACTTCCTTCAGGTTTTTTATTGGCTTGATTCATGAGGAGAATATTTATCTATCCGTTCATCTCATAGTTACATAAAATGATCCCAACATGCCTGCCTCGTTGCTACTGAGGATAAGGTCCAGGGTTCGATTCCCGGGCCGGGCCGGTTTTATTGGGTTTTTCTATCGGACATTTCTTAGTAGCAGTCTGGAGTCCTCACTTGATGACAATAGACTTGTCCCCTATTAATTGGTACTTATACATAACTGGTGATATGTGGGTTTACTGCAGGTGCACTTCTGCCTCACCCTTCGGGAGAAGAGGCGTAATGTTATGTTATGTAGTTTTATGTAATCTAATTATATGAGGATCACGATTCATGAAGAGAGCATCTATCTGTACGTTCATCTCATAGTTACCTACAAGTATAAATTAAAAATTGAAAAAATCCTCGAGGCTTATTATTCATGCTTTTAAAACTTTATAATTTATCTAGTAGTAGCTTCGATTGACAATCCATCGAAACACGTAATTATATAACGTTAACTTGCGAAAATACCCTGCTTCAAAGAGTAAAATTCGCATAACTTTTGAACGGCTGACCCGATTTTCATCACACATAGCTATAACACTTCCGATCAAGTCACATTTCAAACAAAAAAAAAAACGAAATAAAAGTGACTTCATCCGTTTAGGAGCTACGTTGCCACAGACAGACAGACAAATACCTACATAGATACACAATAACACACGTAAAACTTATAATACCCCTCTTTTTCCGTCGGGTTTTAAAAATAATCCCAACAAGTAAGTGGTGATAAATAAAAACTTTTTCTAAATAAATTCAACGGCAAATCCGTTGAATTTATATAGAAAAAGTATATAAAAGATATATAAAAGACTACGAACTTTAAAATATCTTTTATTTTATAAGTCGGTGTTTCTAGTTGTATTTCTTCGTTTTTGACTTTGAGAATTGAGAACCACCTCCTTTTTTAAAGTCGGTTAAAAATAGCATTATCCTCGGTTGTAAAGATAGAGAAAATCTACAGCCTACAAACAATATTATCAAACTACGCTTTGACTCTCCACTAAAACAGCTATGCAGTTCCAAAAATGTAAATGAAAAAAAGGGAAAACACACTAAATTATGTACTGTAGATAATCCGACACGAATTGCAACCATGTGCATTGTTCACATACAATACTGTTTCGACACCGACCCTTCTTATGTTTCAAAGTATTTACTTTAACAGCATCTTAACAACTATGGTGAATCTTTATGGAAAGTGAAACCGAGCCAAATCTAAATTAAGAAAAACCTTCGTCGGTCGTGGGCCACGTGCCCTTTTAATTTTTCAAGGCCTTGTTTATTGCCGCTGATTTGCCGGAACGGGTGGAATAGAATTTTGATGCTGTATTAATTGTAATAGGGATGTTAACTGAAAATTAGTTTTTGTCCGTCAAGTAGATTAACAAAAAAATAATGGCCACGTATTTTTTCTTCTGACACGGAAACGTAAAGTGACGACGATATATAGCGTTGAAATATCTTGTGACATCACGCCGTTAGTACACTTTATACCGACATAGTGACGTCACAAGCAGAAAAGTTGACAGAGATAAAGTGCATCAAAGTTCATGAGTGGGGTCATGAACTTTGATGCACTTTACCTCTGTCAATTTTTATTGATTTGGTAAAGCAAAAAATACGTGTCCAATATTATTTGATAATCTCACTGATGGAGTAAATAGAATTATCATTGTTCTACCCACGAAACATCGCTGAATCGAATCATTTGCATCATTTCGCCGGGCCCCTTCAAGTCTCATTGTCTCGGCGCATTTCTGGTGGTCACCACTTTTGATTCTGGCGTTCAGGCGCTGTTCTGGTTGGGAAGTAGCTTCGTTGGTATTGTCGAATTAATAAAGTGGCAGTAACGGGCAGTTCTTCCTCGTCAAACTTAATGTGTTGCTTCTTCTGTGTTTTCACGGATATCTTATTGTTTTTATCTTTTTATTGTGCGTGGTAACTGATTCTTTTTTCGATGTATTTTGTATTGTTTATTTTGTTTTTTGTATATTTCCCTTTTGTATATTTACCTTCGGACAGAAATTCTGAAGCAAACGTTAATTTAATTTAAAGTAGGTATTATTAAAAAGGAGTGGCAGCATATTGTGGTTTGTTTAAACTACATCGAGGTCTTATTTTACCAAAGGTACACACATTTTTGCTTAAAGGTCCTGGTTTAAAAAACAAGGTAAGCTTCAGTGACACGTAAACAGAATACTAAATCGAGAATTCTAACAGAGGAATTTAAATCAGATCACTGAAACTAATTTAAAATCTTCACTGGTCTAGGCACGGATTAAAAAGCCTGCAATAAACTATTTAATACTTAATTAAACAAACAAATAAACTCAATCAAATTCCAATTTATAACAACAACAAATTGCCATCTTTCATGACACAATACACGTCATAAGATCAAACAATTGTTCTATGCAAGCGCCGCCGCGGGGCGACGCTAGCGCACGATTTAATATCGTATTTACAAGCAATGTGTTTGTGTACAGATTAGATGGCTGTAGGATAGAGGTTGTGAACCTTTTTGCGTCTAGTGCCAATATAACGAAAATAATCTACCAACTGAAAAAAAGTAAGGCAAAATAAATAAACTTACTTTTCCGAAGTCGGTGTCTTTAGAACCTATTGTATTTTGTTTTTCGGCATCGATTTCGGCAAAGAAAGTTATTTTTCGCTTTGAAGTGTTTTGTTTTGAAGTCGGTTTAATTTTTTTTTGTTAAAAGATTTAAAATTTTCTTTTTAGCTTTGGCCCTCCAAAAACTCAAATTACTATGAAAATCATTTATAGCCAAAGTAAATCTCATGACGATTCCAATTAACCCAAACACGACTAGGATACATTATTTTCGGAGTTCCAGTGCCTACACTGCATCGCGGAAATACTTACGGCTGCATCATTAGATCAGTTTGTTCGTACCATTTTCATCAGTACCATTTATTTATAGTATTTGCTATATGCCAAGTATTTGTTTCATCATAGCCGCAATATCTTATATCCGTTTCAGTGGCCATATGTGGCACATCATCATCAGTTCCACTTCACCAAATGATGGTTTTTGAGTGCAAATCATTGCATTGTTGATGAAAATACCATAACCGCTATATGTATGCCTATAATATTTGAGTAATTCCCTCGATTTCCATGGAATCCTATCATCAGATTCTGACTTGGTGACAGTGGGACCACCTCGGGAGTATACCCTTTCAAACACAAAAAAAAATCTAAATTGGTCCACAATTGACGGGGAAATCGATGAAGACAAATTAAAAACAAATATACATAGAGTCGAACAAAGAACCTCCTCCTTTTTTGGAAGTCGGTTAAAATGAATTCAGAACGCTCACTCTCAATGATATCTGAAAGTAACTCTGTCTATCTATTTCTTACTTATTCACTCTCAAACTGCTGAACCAATTTTGATATAGGATACTTTTTATTCCGAGGCTAAGTTGATATATTTCCGACTTTTAGCGGGCAAAGCCGCTGGCTAGTCCTCCAATAATTATATCTGATCTTGCCCCATGTCCCAAGTTATCTTCGTTGATTCACAAACATTTCTTTATTATTATTTATTCCTCACACAATGCATTCATTTATCTTTGTCTTGCTCTCCATCTCCTCTGAAATATTTTTTTTTTTTTCAAAGAAATTTATGTTGTAGTACCTAATAGTAATCTTATTACCTGCGCACAGCACAACGTTCAAATGAATATCATGCCCAGATCTTTCTCACTTCTTTTATTAACGAAGCCGTCATCAACAACTTGACTTCTTTCACGTTTTGCGTGGGATATAAAACAATTTTAACCATCATTTTCGTAGCATCAATCTTCACTAAACTTACCAGCAACTATGTTATTTAAAGCATCTCAAGTCACTAGTGATGTGCCGTAGGTAACCATTGGTTTACAAACCCTGACGTAGGATTCAGTTTGGTAATCGTATTGATATTGTTATGAGGAAGGTATTCTGTTAGCAAAGTGTGCCAGATGTCAACACAGAATTGACTATTCCTGTTGATTTGAAAATTACATTATGTAGCCAGATTACTTCTAACATATAGTTCCTTAGGTTGCATTCCAGTACAGAAGCTTTGCAACAGCAAATCTCCAATTGATTACTATAAAACTCATACAGTAACAACAGACTTCAGGTACTGCTTTCGCTCGTATCTCGTATTTATGTATGTTTGTATGTAATATTCTTTATTACCTCATATCTAGCAAGCCACTGGACGGATTTATATAATTGAGACATCGTCAGATACGTCTTCACCGCCGGAGTGATAAGTGACGTTAAAAAAAAACAAAGATGGCGGGTTTTGGGTGCCATATTGTGGGGGTCTCAATTTTTTTTCTAAACCCATCGAGTTCTAAATCAAAATGAAGGGTTTTAAGAGGTGGTTACAAAAATGTATACCACTTATATGTTTAAAATTTATTCGAAAAATAAATTCATATATCAGCCAGCTCGCGAATATGTATCCTCCGACTGCACAGAATGATTTTCTACTTGTTTCAGTCTTTTTAGTTCGCTTCTTAAGTAGTCGGGTTTTTGATTTTTAAATTACCTTTTTTTTGTAGGTTCATGTTTACCGAAACATGGTGGACATTTCACCAATGCGCAAAAAAACGTTTTACGAATACTTTCATTGTGCAAGCAGATAAGGAGTGGAATTCTCTGCTGGAGTTGTTGTTTTAAGGCTCCATGTAGCATTAAACTAGGGGTCATCATCCTCAAGTCGAGAGTGAATAGGTTACTTCTAGTCAAGCACGCTCTATCTTCATAACAACATATCTTAGTAGCTACCAATATTGGGGCACCAATTCTCACTTATCTCAAACCCTTTGCCTTGCTAAATTGTCTTACGCAATTAGGCTGGTATGACATATACTATTGATTTTTGTTTAAATAAAAAAAACTAAAGAACCAAACTATCAAAACTAAATAATGACACCACAGTAACTTACATTACATAACAACATACCAATAGTATTTAAATAAACTCGTATTAAATACATTATTGTAGTACATAAAGTTAATTATGTTTCAGCTCTCGATAATCTCCGTTATGTCATAGCGTACGCCCAATATTTTGTGCTTGTGTTAGTTTAAATGGGTTTTTGGCATGTATTGTAAGTGTAAAGTCACGGATTTCCGGACCTAATCAAAATAGCACAAGCCTGTAATCGGTTAATGAGTAAGCTGAAATTAAAGCGAATAGTTATTGCCTAGATAAAGTTATTAAATAAATTCCGAAGGTGAGTTTTGTATGTCAAGAGGATAAAGTAGTTTAGACATTTTTAAGTGTCTTCAATAAGAAGGAGTTTCTCAATTTGATTGTTTTTTTTTTGTGGTTGTATTAAGAACTTTGTATTAGTTCAACGAAGATGATTCTTTTCATTTGAAAGCTGGTGCTTATTCTGTGGTCCCATTTAAATTCGATCTCTCGGGATTGCTACAATCGCATGTCTATTTATTGTTTACACCATTTAGGCTTTAAAGGGGTATGCAGATGTGTACAGTTCACCCTGGTACACTCTAATTTCACCGGTTGTGTTCAAGATTCATGTTATTCGGGTAATCTATTAATGCCCGCAGTTATTGCGGGCATTATAGATATGAACCATAACTAAAAAGTGAAAGATAACAACTTTTATTACAAAAAAATACAACCTACTTCCGAAGTTGAAGTAATTTTTGTCTTTGTAGTGTTTTTATATTTTAGCACTCATCGTCAGCTTATTGCAGTCTATAGGTTTACTTTATTGGTGCACTAGTGCACTGGTGGTGGTCGCCCTATGGCCTATCACACACAAACCATGTACTTAACAGGATCAAAGGCAGTCTATGACACTGAACAATACTGTAGCCTCAGATTAGAGAACACTAAACTGTAGCATTGATCAGAGACAGAATTTTCGTAACTGGATAAGTAGGTACTTCTGCCGGAGATCACCTTTTAAAAAAACATTCAAACAAACAAATTCACCTCTTTATGATACTAGTTTAGATTATGTGTTTATAGAGAACCAACGTTACCGACATAGCACGAAGAATTGCCAAACTTCAGGGCACAATGGTCGCAGAACGGATGGTCGTTGGGACCCAAACGTTCTGGAGTGGCGACCGCGTACTGGAAGATGCAGCGTTGGAAGGCCTCCCTCTAGGTGGAGTGACTACCTGGTCAAGGCTGCGGGAGTCCGGTGGATGCGAGACACACAGGCGACGTTTGAGGGAGGCCTATGTTCAGCAGTGGACGTCTTTCGGCTGAAATGATGATGATGTGTTTATCATTTGCTTCAATTAGTAATCATCAGCCTGCTCTAAGATACAGAAGGCTTGGACGGCACTCCAGACAACCAACTGCATATCAGTAGTAGCAAGAATTTGATATTGATCGTAGCAATAAGGGTGAAATTCCCTGTGTCGACCGTATCTACAATTACACGAGTGGGTTATTTCTTTTCATTGCTCATAGCTGAAAACTTTGTTGAAAATGAGAGGGAAATTGAGGGTGACATCAAGGCAGAAGTAATTTTAGACGTGATCTAAGGTTATGTAATATTACGAATGTTTTGACTTTGTTTACTGCGTAAGAAGAGTAGAAATAAAGTTTTTTAACTTTGCAAGAATGGGGGAAAATGTTAAGAATCAAGTTTCGATCATTACTTAGGGAAGAAGCAAGGGATTTTCCGAACAAAGTATAGAAAGATGCAGAAAGTTTTATATAACTAGATGAAAACTGATATTATATATTTTTTTATTGGAATGCCACAGAAGCTTGTGTCAGTCAAATATTTCTGAATAAATCTTTTTATTTTTTAGGAAAAAGTTTAAATTTCTTCTTTTTAGTTTTAGTAACCCTACCACAAAAAATTGAGCAAGTTCTATAAAGGCACATATAGGATTCACAAAATACCCTTATAGCTTAATATTCTTGCTGTTTGTTGCTAAGGAGTTCGGTTGTATGTTTCATATCTTGAAATTCGCTGAACCGATTTTGATGAAACTTGCACTGGTCCCTACGTTGAGAAATACTTAAGCTTATAAAAAAGTAATGATCACGATCCAATAAGTGTTTTTGGCGAAACGCGTGGACAATCATACATACATACAAACATACATACATATACTTATGAAATTTGGCACACCTATTTAGAAGCCCATTCAGAGGTATTAGAGTTAGGATTCCAACATATGTGAATATTTTGCAATTACAACAATATTACATACATAAAAGTCGAATAGATTAGCTCCTTTATTTGAAGTCGGTAAAACTAATTTTAAACTAAGTGCGCAAAGCATTTTCTGCCTTAGTAATAAATATTTTCTATTTTTCCTATAGTAATGGAATCTTTATAAAAATATACAAATATATAAACAAGTAATAATTCCATGCGGGTGGCAGATAGTCTGACATAACCCACAATCAAACCACGGAGTAATAAAAACCGCACTTAATTCGCAAATCCGGCTGTAAAGAATCCGCTTAATTTCAGTTTTAATAACATGACTCAAAAATAGTTCTCATAAACTACTTTTTGACTCTTTACATAATCTATTGAAGGCATCTAGTTTAAAGTACACAAAAAAGGCGGGCGACAGTATTGGTAGGTTAACGGTGGTTACTGACTAGTATTTGTTATTCATTAGTAATGAGCGTAGCTATCTAAGAGTATGAATGGGAGATATAGAGCGTTGATGTGTGCTCGTTCTCCCTGGATCAAGCTAAGCAAAGAAAAGTAACGTAGCGTTGAATAGGACGGGGCTGGATTCAGATGGTTCACTGCAATTTCCTAAAAGATATAAAAAAAAACCTTTTTTTACAAAAAAATACTACCGACTTCCAAATAAAAAAACTACGAAGTGAAAAATAACTTTCTTTTTGGATGTCGGTGTCTTTGGTAGGTACCAATATTTTGCGTTACAGACACCGACATTCAAAAAGAAAGTTTTTTTTCACTTTCTTTTTGGTATAAACAATAAACAGACATGCGATTGCAGCATTCCCGAGAGATTTGGATATATATTGAAGAGTTTGTTGTATATCGCCGAAGTTCTTCATCAGATCTTCACCAAATTAAAATTAGACCAATTTCGGAACATACTCTTTCTAATAATTTTCAAAATCGGTCCACACCTGACTGAGAAATCGGTGAACATACACAAAAAAAAATCTTAAAAAAGGTATTCGAACATAGAACATCCTTCTTTTTGGAAATTCGGTTAATAAACCGCCGCTCATTTCATTTAGATACAGAAGATTTTTTTTATATTTTTATTTGTGATAGGTTCGCGTTTAAACACTATCTCCCCTGATGTAAGTGATGATGTGGTCGACAGTGAAGCACGTTTGCCTAGAAGTAATCTTTTCAGTCTTGACTTAAAGATCCCTAGGTTGTAGCTACCAGGAAACAAAGACTCCGGCAGGGAATACCACTCTTTAGTTGTACGCACAATGAAAGTGTTTATAAAACGCTTTGTGCGTATGAGTGGGATGTCCAAAATTTACCGATGGCGCATTGCCGTACGTCTTGTAGTCCAAATCAAATTGTGCAATTCCATCGCACAAAATGTAACCGATAAAAAACCGACAGGCTGGCAACTCGGCGTCGATTTTTGAGGCTTTGGAGCTTTGTTTTGATCAGCGCATCGTTGCCCACGGACACAGACCACTTGGCAGACCGAAGGAAGGAAGCTTACCAAAAAGGCTCTTGTGCCAGACCCTGTCGAAAGCCTTCGATATGTCATGGGAGACAGCAACCGCTTCCCCGTGCCTCTTGATGGCCTCACTCCAGATGTGAATGGTATACGCTAGAAGATCCCCAGTTGACCGATTTTGGCGGAAGCCGTATTGGCGGTCACTAAGAATGTCGTTACCTTCAGGTATGCCAGGAGCTTAGTATTCAGTACACGTTCCATACTCTTACAGATTTTAGACGTTACTGCGATGGGTCTATAGTTGGCCGGGTCAGCTCGACTACCCTTCTTGGGCACGGGCTGAACGTTAGCTTGCTTCCAAGCCTTCGGCACTTTTCGAGTCACTATCGAAAGGCGATATAGGCGTGTCAAGGTCGGAGACAATTAGTCTGCCTAGCCTTTTTCCAACTATATGCTCAATTATACTGGAGTCAGCTTCCGCAGTTAAACTGGATGCAGCTCTAATATTTTACATGGGGCGACAGCCAATGTCATCTCAGTAACTGGGTAACAGATTACCTCTTGGTCAGTCGTCAGATTTTATGAATTCAGTTCTCACTACTCATACGTGAGGTTATGATTAGAGAAAATAATATGAGCAAAGCGCAGAAGGAAGATCGTGATGCTGATCGGTACTGACATTATTAATATTTCCAAGCTAGCACGACACTTTGTCTTAATCAGACTCTAACACCTAAAACCTTAGAAGGCATATAATATCTAACCGCAGTGAGTGAGTAAAACCAACTCAAAGGCACATAATAGCAGGCAATTTGTACGAAGGCGGGTACCAATATGTTACCCAAACATTTTAATTAAATTAAAATAGATGAATACATTAAGAAGACAAGTAGAAATTCAATGAGGAAAGACAAATACTTCAAGTGCGTTTTATGTAACACGTTCAGTCTAGAAATTGTGTTTCGTAAGAATTTGATCGAGGTCTGTGGTAGTTTATTTGCGTTAGGAAATCTGTTAAAGGCTATAAGCTGAAGGTAATCAATGTTACTGTATATTATGTATATTATGCATCAGTATTGTGATAAGTTTGTTTAAAATAGCAGCTTACGAAATTGTCATATTGATAATGTGTCTCCGAATGATCTATAAAATGAGTGGCCAGTAATAAGGTACTATTATCTAAGGATACAACGTTGCTAGACTAAACTACTGTAGCGTGTCTTTCCACCAGCTATGTGCTATGCAGCTATGCTGCGAGGATGTGAAAGCTAAGCTACGAAACTATGTGACCGTTTCCGCTGATGCTAAGCTATGTAGTGGGCTAGTAAGATGAGGTATGAAGATGCGCCGCCGCGAGGTAGCTGTGCGAGGAAGATACGCAGCTCGAGCTTTGCGATGTATCGAGAGTAGGGAAGGCAGTGAGGGGAGAGGCGACCAGCCAGAGCACGCACCCAGATGATGCATCCATCCATATAAAAAACAAAAGCTTAGCAGAACCCGTTTCCATCAGTGCTATGCTATATGCACCAATGAATATGATTGGTGGATAACAAACGCATCCATTGCAACGTAGCATAGCATATCTCTGGTGGAATGGCACCCAAATCGCTTGCGCAGCGCTGCGCTCAACGCTGTAGCCTTAGAGAATAGCACTACAGGTGATCACGGAGGAAATAATTGTGAGAGCAATAACGTCTTAGGACCTAGTCAAAGCAATATTTTGGCATCATAATATTTAGACCATACACGAGCATGATATGGAACTTCTAGAAAAACGATGCTAAGAATCGGAAGAAGTTGGAAGGCTTTTACTTAGGAATGCATCAGAATACAAACATAGACAGATACATTCGAATCACCGCCAGAATTCCCACAATAACCAACCCAATATTGCTGAAATAATACCTTTCAACACAATAATAAAACGTTTTACTAAGGTCACTTAGGTTAATATCTCAGAACCTTTGCCATTTCCTAGGTAAACGCTGTAACCTATCATAAACTTCCCAGTAATCTGATTTCGCTTCATTTGATACAGAAAATGTAAAATCAGATCCGTTTCAATTGATATATCAACTTCTTGCTTTTGCCCGCGGTTTGGCCCTAAGGATGTCGGAAATTTTACTTCTTCATCATTCTGCAGTCTTATTGCGTAGCCTGCTGGTCGCCTGCTAGTTTGTGAGTCTTTAACGCTCATGATTTCAGCCTATCTCCGAGCTCATGGTTCCTCCCCCGTCTCCTGTAAGCTGCAGCTGTATATAGCTGGATAAAAAGTATGTATATTATTCAATTCAGGTTATAAACCATCTAAGTGCCAAATTTCATCGAAAACCGTTTTGCCGTTTTTGCGTGTTTAAGTAACTAACGTACAAACTTTCAAATTTATAAAATTTTGTTGGATAAAATAAATGCTAGATCTTTTGAGAGGATTCTTGAGATTCTGGCATTTGTGTTATCAAGGACGAAGGATGGGTTAAAAATTGTTTGATTTGTAGAACATCATTGATGACCTATGGCTAATCTATAAGTTCGGTTTCTGCATCTGATTTGTTTTTGTAAAGGTCTTCATTATTAAAGGAATGGTTTTACAACTTGTCAGTACTTATTGACCTTCAATGTGGGAACCAAATGAAACGAAATGTTTTGTCTTGAGGAACATTATTCTATATTTAATGAGTCTCAGTTTTACTACGTAGACGATGTGTTTTGTAGAAAATTAGAGGTCTTTATCAAACCTGCAGCTTTTTCTTACCTTCTTGATTCTAGTTGTTTTGCAAGTTTTAATTATAAAATACCGGCTTATTTAAGTCTGAACTTATTTAATTTAACATTGCACATGTGAATAGTTCATTTCGATAGCTTTCTTCATACACGTTTGATTGTAATATTAAATCACATTGTCTGTTCATCACACCACTGTATAATATATCAGGATGTCAAAGGCCGCAGTGTGAGAAAATGCGAAAACAAATAGATAAAAAATGAAAGTGCGGTCACAATGGTGTGTGCGAAGCTTTGACATAACTCTGACACCCACAGCGGTCGGCGGTCGATTGTAATAACTGTAATAATCTTATCTACTTATGACAAATAAGAAGTTCTGCGATTGTTTAAGCAGAAGTGCTGTCTTGTTACAGGTTTCGTAATAAGGTGAAAATACAGCTGCTGAATATCGATAAGACAACGTTAGATGACGTCTACTCAGCGTTTGTGGTGTTAAGGGACAAGAAAGCTTCAACAAAGGTGATTTTGAACTGTTCGACAATCGTCACTTATTATTTATTTTATTTATTTATTAAAGTACAAGTTCACAAAACCTTAACTTAAGACTGTCTAGACTTTAAAGAGCGTCTAAGAAGACCGATGACAAGAAATGAGCAGACGTGGTTCATTTGTCTATTATCTTTGAAGCAGATTAGCACAACATAAGGAAGACATAAAAAGGGAGGCAGTGACAGGAAAAAGACCATAGATGATGTTAATGACGGACACTAATCTTAAGCATAGGGTCCACCTTTGTACCTTTATGTTGCATAAAGTTTTAATAAATAAATCTCCCTAAGGTTCTAAGATCTGAGTCAAAAGTTGGCCGTATTTTTTTCTATTGTAAGGCAAAAGCGAAGATATAAAACCAAGTATATCCATTTATGTACCTATATGTATCGCTATACAAAATAACCCGTCAGTCACGGCAATATCCTTCCTATACCGTTTATTGTACGAGTACCATTGGATGCGGGTGGCCCGTTTAGCAGTGCCCTTATAGAGGCAGCACGATGGCACGTGATATCACATACGAATATTAGATAATCCATAGAAATAATACAAAACAACGGGACTAGAACATATTGGGAAGGTTTTACCGTAAAGTTGGACGTTCCTATTATAGTGCAAACCTAGTCCCGACTAACTATTGAATGGTAACTATTCTAGTGATGTTGCGAATTCATAGTACCACAAGGCAATGCATGGATGTCAGCTTGCATAGTCTATTTTGTGCTACGCAAAATTACGGGACATACCAATTTTCGTGACGACTTTGTTATCTCTTATAAATGGATCTTTCATTTGTTTTTGTTATTCGGAGAGTGCTAGAGATCGTTCCTGAATTCTGTAGACATCACTCTAGGTTAAAGATCGTACTTTTGAACCTAAAGTTAAGGTTTCTCAGCTTCAGTAAGTTGGAACTAAGACAAGCGCTAATCAAAGATACAATTTAATAGCCCTTGAAATACTTAAATTCAAACTAATATATTTTAGACTATGCCACAGGAAACGAGCAGGCAGTACTGTTATTTAGAGTAAGCTCTTCCTCTTGTATTAGCTTCGTTCCCGTTATATAATTAATAAGATATTCAGACACTGAAATAATCTATAAAGATGTTTCTTCTTGAAGACAGAAATAAACTACAGATTAAAATTTGAACAAATTCTCCACGAGCAGCCTTCGCCTTAAATAAAACAAATATCAATCACCTATGTCGGTAATATGTAGATAAATAGTAATGGCCATTTATCGGGCACTCGTCATTAATAGAGAACGCTTTCAATACGTTCTGAACGGCGGTTACGTCGCCATATTTGTCATAGCACGGATAAGATTATATGCTTGATTGATTATAGTAGAGTTCGCATAATGAAGGGAGGGGTTGCGTAAAACTGTTTTATATAATTTGGGTTGGCTAACAATTATCTTAAGCCTATCGTTGTTAATGACATAGTAGGTAGGTTTAGGCCTCTCATATCCTATTAGTGTAATTCTTAATATGGGTTTGCCAAAGCTGCAATATTAATTTTATTTGTGCGGACGAGGAGGAAGTCGAATTAATGTTGATATATCTCGCATATCACAATTTACGAAACGAAAGTTACGAAACGTTTAACTGATTTCAGGAGTTAAGTTATGCCAAAAAGGCTTGCATGATTAAGCTGCACATCCTGGCTTTGACACTAAAAGAAGAAAAAGAGTCTGTTGATCAACACTTTGTCGTTCAATGAACATAAAGAAGATACTTCCGAACTAACTATGGAAAAAAGTATATGAGGGAAAAATTTGTGAAGGTGCATGGGGGAGAACGTTCGGCAATCAAGAAAGATTAGAACAAGATGATAAATACATAAAGTTTAGAACTGTAAATTAATTACAAAATACAGTGTGAACAGATTGTCATAGTAACATAGACGGCCAATTACAGGCAACGATCGTTTACAGCCTTACATGAAGATGATTAACCATAACTATCCGCACTGTTAGATACAAAATTAACGATGAAACATTACACCGAAGCTTCTCTATATAAAGCCATATTTATCATTAATTTCATAAGTCAAGAGACGCCATACAACTTCATACAAGTAAGTTGCATGTCAGTTAATCAGTTAATGCCTTATACGTATAATGATATATTGAGTATAGGCAAGTAATATTGAGATAGACGTGTGTAAACTGTCTTCTGCGAAGATTATGGAACCGTGCGTCTCAATTTACCTTTTGCGAGTTTAATGTTAAGATGGATTGGTGTTTCATATGATTCAATATGTTATGTTGGTTTATCTAAAGTTATAAGGAGGTTCATACTCGTATGTTTGCGTGTTTGTAAAAAGTGATCTTTGTAAGTATTGATCTTATTACGACAGCCACACTATCCCTGAATGTCATCATCATCTTCCTGTCCTTATCCCATGGTACTTTGGGTCAGTGCAATATGTTCCCTTCTTGCATTCTCCTCTGATAGTCATTAATTGCCTGGACGCAATTATTGCACGGGGCCTGTTCAATAATCCAGAATATTGTATTGTACTTTTAAATAAAATCCTCGTTTAGTCTGTATATTAAATGGAATAACATGTGCAGGATGAAAAAATTAAACCCCCTCGGTGGGTGCCCGCATTGTCGAGGCGGAGGGGCTCAGTAGCCGTGGCTTGGTCAACCACGGTGAAGCGAAGAGGAACCCGAGGAGGGCCGCTCGTCAGGGCTTTTGCCGATTAAGCCGACGACTTAGCGGCCAACGGGTGGGTTGCAGTGCCGCTTGGTAACAGAGGCGACATCGCAACAGAGGCGGGCCGCGATATCGTACGGAACATCCCAGGTCCCATACGATATCGCGGCTGAGGGTTGGAGGTCGCGGCGGGAAAGGTATAGCGGTGCGCCGCTCTCCCTACCTTCCGCGGCCTGGACGGGGTCGCCACCGTCTGATGGTAGACGGGGTGGGGCCGGGGGAGGTCCCTATCCCCTGAGGCCTAAAAGTGGTAGTTGGCGGAGCCACTAACTAGACCCGTCACAGGGGGACCAAGGGTGCCATACACGGGGTCGTCTGGCATCCATATGCTGGTTTGGTCCCTAAGGCGGTCACGGCGTGCAATGTGTTCTGGTGCGCCGGTGATCCCCAGAGAAGGGTCCGGTGACGGACAGCCGCGGCAGGTTCGCGGTGAGTGCTAACGCGTGCCCGTGTTTCCGCTATAAGCGGCACAGGAGGACACCGTGGAGTTTTAGTGGGTTCGAGTCCCACATAACTGGTCCCCGTGATAGCGCAGTATGCATGAGCATTCTTCCAAGCTAAAAAAAAAGCAAAATTAAAACGAGCGAATAAATATGATTTCTTGTGCAAATAGACAAATCTTATTTAAATTTCTTCGAGGGTTGATCATAGATAAGGGTGGCAATGGAGCGTCCGAATTGGCAAAAAAAAGTAAAGCCAAAGCAATGGGCGATATATGTCAGGCTGTGGATAATGATGTTGGAAATGGAGGGGTGGAGTAGCATCCTCTTGCAGTAATCAAAGAGGTCAGGAACATGTTAAGTATTGAGCATTTCATAGACATGATCAATCATTGATTATGATCAGATCCAAGTGAAAAGTCACCCAAAGGGCAATCGAGAGAGCTATGCTCGCCGTTTCCTTGCGTGATCGAATCAGAAATGAAGACATCCGCAAGAGAACCGAGGTTACCGACATAGTCCGAAGAATTGTTAAACTTAAGTGGCAGAGGGCAGGGCACATTACTTGCAGACTAGATGACCGTTGGGGACGAAAAGTTTTTGAGTGGCGACCGCGTACCGAAAAACGCAGCGTTGCAAGGCCTCCCTCTAGGTGGAGCAACGACCTGATCAAGGCTGCAGGACCCCGGTGGATGCGAAACGCACAGGACCGATCAGTGCAGCGAAGCTTGGGGGAGGCCTATATCCAGCAGTGGAAGTCTTTCGGCTGAAATGATGATGATTATAAGATCCAAGTGGCAGATTCTAGGCCGCTCTTCCGTAGGACAAAATCCGTCGATCCGATCCGTCGTTAAGTTTTACCTTAATCTAAGAGTAAAAGAGGAAACCTTTAACTTTATGTTTATTTATGACCATTAAGAATAATTCTCAGTAAACTTTCAAATACCAACTTTATAAAGTTCAGATCAATAAATGAGCTAAACGGATACTATTACTTCACAAATCCATCTTGTTTGTAAGATATCCTATTAACTCTAAATAATCCGGTCACAACAACAATGTTGTAGCGAAAGGCATATCGCAACCATTTGTCAAATGTCAGGCTGTAAAAAACAACCAGTTTTTGTTGACCTGTCACTCATTGTTCGAATACCCTTCTTCTGTTCTTTATGCGGATTTGTAAACGAGGAAGGGAAGATCTTGACAAGGTGGTGATATGGATTAGAAGTTATTGATAGGGTGTCAATAGGATGTCATAACGTAAGTGAGTATTTAAGTTGCTTAATCCGATTATCAGTGGTAACCAATCAGTAAGTAGATAAAGCTACTTAAACAGCTATTTTTGGTAAACAAGATGACGAGTGTTTTTTGAAGAGATCTTCTGTGATTGACCTACATATTACCTATCTATCGGATGACCACAGTTCACATGGTAAAACTCTGGATTACTGTACCCTTAACAAAGGACTCGTATTCGGAACGAGAGCTGAAGAGTTAGAGTACTTATCTTAAATTCACTTCAAGGTTAGCTGCAATGGGTTAAAAGCACGTCATATTTTCAATGTTATAAATATTTGCATCCTAGCATAAAATAGATTGGTTTATTTGATGATGCGATGTTTTCCTGTAAATTTGGTCGCTTGCCAATTCAATCACTTAACCGATCTAGCCTAGATTTCCTATTAGGTCAGGGACATAAATACTAATAAAAGTTGTTGAAAGGTTCTCTAGTAAAAGTAACCAAATAAATCGACACAGCAAAAACGGTTTTAGGAAACTGTTGGGACTCCCACGTTTCTGTAGTGCATTGGGGTTGTTTGCAGAAGTAAAAACAGGCAGTTTTCAGGCGATAATGTGGAAGACAACAGCATCCCTGATGCACAGGATGCGTGGGAGCGCAAACGGTATCCTAAAGGTTATTGCGGATAAACCACTGCCCTTTCCTGGGGTACTGGATCCACTAGCACAGCGGCGGCTTCAGTGCGACCGAATTGTATTGATTATTTGTTATTTATTTTTATTGTGTCGGTGGATTATTTTAATAGGATTTCTATTATTATTATGATGAGAATATTAAATTATGTAAATTTACTAACACAGTCTTATGTTGTATTACCAACAAGTTATGGATCTTGCTTCGAAATAAATGATTGATTGAAAAATAAACTTTTGCTGTTTTACGAACATGCCTAAAATAGAAAAAGTTTATTGACTAGTGTAGCTTCCCTGAAAATAATACTAAATGCTGTCAAATAAATTTTATTCTTTTGACTCTTTATTAAAACTTCTTATTTACGTAGAACGCTCTGCCCTATCGTTGTGAGAATAGGACATTTTGAAACGTAATATTTTTTCTTCCTAAACGAGATGATTGCAGTTATCAACCTTTGATCTGCCACAACAGCCAAAAGACTACAGACTCTCTTGCTTACCTTGGCAGTTAGGGTACCTTGAAGTGTGTGATAGATGATGTCAAGAGATCCCATAGCCACCAACATCCGCCCATGCATGACATAATAACAAAACTGTGCCTTCCATCCGTTTCTACAACAGCTCTTCACGTTAAGAGCGACGGCGTTTAAACATGTAGGTGATTTAATATCTCTTACTTCATATTTGCTTCTTCCACCGGCTTCACGTGCATAAAAAATATCCCATGCGAACATAATTACGTTCAGACAGGTAAGAGCAGTAGAGTAGATCGTGTTTCAAACCCAGATAGACGCTTCACTTTGTGTAAATTATTTCATCACCACTGCTCTCAAAACGGTGAAGGAAACATCGTGAGGAAACCGACATGTCCTAGAACCAAACTTTCGAAGACATGTGACATCCACCATCCCGCACTACGCCCGCGAGGTGTTTTAAGGCCCATTCCTTCTCACAGAGAGGAGACCTGTGTCCCAGCAGTGGGAACATTAAAAGGCTGATGATGATGAGGTCCCGGGATATAAAAGTATCTTAAGTCCTAATTCAGGACATGGTCTACCCGTGTGCTAAGTTTCATCCAAACGTTCAGCCGTAACGGTAATAAACAGACAGATAGAGAGATTTACTTCACTTGCCAGTGGCTTCGCTCGCGTGTGCATGGGCAGTTATCTCAAGGGAGCGCGGTCCTGATACAAAAAGCAACCTGCCCTTCTCCGAGGACCTCCAATCTATCTCTATACCAAAATTAATCTAAATTGGTTACGCGGTTTAGGCGTGAAATCGTAACAGATTACATTCGCATTTCTATTATTAGTAGTATTATGGATGTATGGATATAGTATCTGTTACTTCATATTATCTAACAGGAAATGTCTTATTAGCCTGTCTCAGCGGTCTGCATGCATAATGTTAAAAGTATCAATTACTCGTAGTGGATAAATATTACACATTGATTGATGAGCGCCCCTCGAATGAAAGGTTATGATTAATTGTATTTGTTTATATGTTAGGTGTTTTATTTGGCTGTAAATTTACAAGTTAGGGCCAGTGAGTTTGCTTGAATGTCTTTAACAGCAAGGTATTATGAGTATGCATTTGATGGTGGCTTTTTTGAAGCAACATTTGGTAAGGAAGCGAATCGAATGAATGAGTAGAATCTTTCAAACATTTTTAAAATCTCTTTTAGAGCATTAGCTCATCTTATTCTTAATTCCCGCTTTATTATAGATATTTTTCAATTAAATATTAGAGCATTAGCTCATCT
Source organism: Orthosia gracilis (assembly GCA_947562075.1). Taxonomy (NCBI): domain Eukaryota; kingdom Metazoa; phylum Arthropoda; class Insecta; order Lepidoptera; family Noctuidae; genus Orthosia; species Orthosia gracilis. The sequence continues at coordinate 28,753,259 of OX387270.1, read as the reverse complement.
CTTCAAACATCTTAGGTACATTCGTTTCCTTTCAAGCCTATAATATAATGCCCGTCAAAAATAAGTATCACATAGGAGAAGGCTATTATAAACTTATATGATAGGTAATATAATAACAGAACATAACCAATTAAGCTAACAGGCTAAGTGAAAATTAATAGTTAGTTACCCAATCTAAGTTGGACATATGACCTGGGATAAACTAAATTACATTATAATAGTTACAACATCGGTTGACTTTTATTTAACTAGTTATCATGTCATAGATTGGCACCACTCTTAATTGGATGGGTTAAATGACGGTTAAATGTTATTCGGTCAGGATATATATATATATATATATGTTACTGTAAAAGCCCGAACTACGGTAAATCCTAGCATTTACCGGTAGAACCTAGGATTTACCAAGTCATATTGGTAAATGCCGAAATGATCTATGATAATTGCTAATTGCCGGCTTTTACAAGGAATCACACGGTAAATCTTAGGATTTTTGTCAGAGACTTGTGAATGTTTGACAAACTATGATACGAAAGAATGAGAACAATTAACTGCCTGACTGAGCGTACGTATGGATATTTTTTCGTCAAATTCGAATAAATGTAGCATTACATTATAGACATTACAATTTTTCTACCTTACAAGCCTTTGAGGTAAATCCTAACATTTACCGTGCGATTGCAGGTAAAAGCTCGAAATTAGCGATTATCATATAATATTTCGAGCTTTTACCATTAAGACTTGGTAAATCCTAGGATTTATCGGCTTTCACGGTAACATATAAATAATACTAGTGACCCGCCTCGGCTTCACACGGGACAAATTATAAACTTGTTATAACATTCCTCGTTTAGTGATGACAGAGGCAGACAGCGAATTTATATTTTATACTATTTATAGATTAGAGATAGAGATGAATTATTGGCATCAACCATAGCAATATTGGTATTTCAACACGGGTGCACTTCAATGCTGATATTAAAAGTACGAACGTCTAATAACCTGGTTACACCGTCCAACTAGACGAGAAAGTCCAATGAATATAATTTAAATTGACTAATTAACTATTTTGTTAGGTTTGTGGAGAGAGATATCTAAAGGTAACCTATCCTAACGAGTTTCTGAATCCAACCCCCAGTTTCCCACCCCAAAATTATCGCAGAATTAATGTGACAAATTGTCAAGCACACGTTATCTGCTGTGATTGGTTGAATGAATTTTCAACAGCCAATCACAGCAGATAACGCGTGCTTGACAATTTGTCACATTGATTCTGCGATAATTATGAGCTGGGCAACTCGGGGTTAGTTAACGTAAAAAAAAAGAATGTTCAAATGAGCTCCGCATGAAAAGTAGATAAATATTTACAATTGCATGTATACGGAATTACGATGTTAATTTGTTTACATAATTATTGGGACAGGTCGTTAATCTCTCCACAAACATTTAAAGTACCTACATATAAAAATAAATATTTACAATACTTAAGTACAGCAGGTACATTTATGCTCACATACATTTCGCAAGTTTTTTGTAGTAATATTAATATTATGATGAAATGCACACTCACGTTCGATAATATGAGGTTTTCTTAATTTATGTTTTTACGAATTCGTGTAAGGATCGATATTCTGTGCTGCGTGTTGGGAAAGTGCAATAAAATTGCTTGTTTACATGCTTACCTACATTTTAAAGCACGCGACATACAATAAACGCAGGGTTTGGTGGTTAAAAATTATTCGATCAGTTATTTCGACATTGTAGAAATGCAAAATTTTGTATGCATGTGCACGATGCGTGGGGATTGTTAAAAGTACAAAATCGTATGATGGCAGCAGAAAACCAAGATCGTTAGTTCGATTCGCAGCCGTAATTCAACTTAATATCAAGGGTACTAGTAGACTCATCTCTGAAACCAGCGTTCACATTATTTTAGAGGACAAAACTGTAATGATATTTAGAAAAGTTTTCACTTATATGTCTATTAAGTTTCTCCTCAATCAAGATCGAATACTGGCATCGAATACAAGGAGTAAATAGCTGATGAGCGCGGCCGTGAGTTCGATTCGCAGTTGTTACACGATTTGCTGATATAGGACGTGTTGGTCCAATGCCTGAAATATGTTTTTTTCTTAAAATCAGGGGTAATTAAATGCAGGTAATTAACACTGCTGTTTAGAAAAGACTATAAGAACAGAAGTCTGGCCCACAAATAGGCAGATACTGCGGTGCTAGCGAAACGAAGAATAATTAATAGAAATTACTGTAAAACTAATATATACACTAATACGGTCCGTTCCCTCTTACAGAGCGGAGGCCTATGTCCCAGCAGTGGGATCATTAAAAGGCTGATGATGGTTATGATGACTGTAAAACGATGAAGTAGATGATATTAAATAAAGTTCTAAATATACGTATTCAAAGAAAAGGGGAAACACGGTAAATGAATAACGAGGAACTGTTTATAGAAATAGTAAGTAAGAATTTATTACTGCTATTCATGGCTACTAATTAGTAGCTAATGGGATTTCCTGTGAGGTTATATATTGCCCTGCCCTGTGTTTTACTTGTATGGAGATATTTTTGTTAGCATCAACCATAATGTAAATTTTGTAATTTGAAATCTATTATTTACAATAATACCATGAATTTGTTTGTATAAACCCTAGCTTTCTTGTTTTGTTGAAACCGGTGTATTTCCATCGTCGACTCTGTCTCTGTCACCTCTGACCTAGACTAGAGTCAAGAGCAAACCCATCTCAAATAAAAAAAAAACATCTCAAATATGTGGTTTTCAGGACAGTTTACGGGAAACTGCGGGAGCCTTCAATTGGCACGATTTACAGTAGAAAACAAGGCTCAAAAATCAACGGTAGGGATTTTTTTACGCTGATATTATACGTATTTTTTCATAATATATCTAACTTTTACAAAAGTTGAGGAACTAACAGCTTTTTAATTCCACTACTCGCCGCTAGATGGTGTTGTTCTGAACTCGCAACACCTCTGTAATTGGCACTCCTTTTATAGCAACCAACAGATTCGTCGTAAAGAGTTACAAACATGATAACTCGTGATAACCCATCAATTAACCTCCATGTTATGTGATATAATGACACGCCGGTGTATGTCCGTCTGGTGAAAAATGTCCCGCGATAAAACTCTTAATTCCCAACCGCTGCCGGCGATTTAGTGCGGTAATTTAACTTTCTGATGATTGTATGTAATTTCTTTAAATTTATTCGTTTAATTTCTGCTGGAGAGGGAAAAGTTTTGATGCGGAGACGTTTGGATGAGCATGATTATGAGGCATGGTGCGTGCTACTTTGAGCCTTGCAAAGGGCAAAGTGACAACTTACTTGAAATTATAATTTACTTTAGATCCACTTTAAATCCTTTAGGCTGAATAGAAAGTAGGAGAAATATCAAAAATTCACTCATACGAAATAGTTCTCATCTTGTATAAAATCTATACAATATTCAAAGCTTCATAGTGTAAAGATTTGTTGGTGCATTCTCTGTTAATGAATGTATGAATTCAAAATATTTTTTAAGTAATTTATTTCACCATTTACGCACCAAATAATGGAACAGAAAAAACACGAGTCAGCATTTTCACGTCTCTTGTAATTGGCAGAGTTGTCTCCAAGCTCGATAGATGGCGTTGGGATCGAAATAGATGGCGCTATTGTTTCGTTGCAGATGGTTGCATATATTAGCCAACTTTCATTACATCGCTCACTGGAACAATCTAGGAATGTGAGTGCCATACCTGGTTTCTTCCAGAGCTAAAACGAGAGAATATTCATTAATGTTACCTCTTTAACCGACCTCAAAAAGGAGAAGGTTCGCAACTGGGTTGTTGAAATAATAAAAAATGACGAGTTTTTTTTTATGTAGGTATTTTGATACTTTACATCACACGGGCTCGGGATCAAAAAAGTATTTTCAAATTGATATTGCTTTGTACGTATAGCGAAAAAAAAAACGAATAATAGTTTTATACGAAAACTTATACATGATCTTTCCATTGATTACAAAAAAAGTTGGTTCTACAAACCAATTCGACTGTATTTTTTTTAAGTTTGTTGCCTCTAAACTTTTTACTAGATGAATCGATTTTGATGATTCTTTTTTTATTTGAAAGCTGATGCGTCTCGTGTGGTCCCATACAATTGATTAAGAACCTCGGCGATATATACCATAGAACTCTGTAATCGCACGTCTGTTTATTGTTTACGCCATAGATATATTTCTATAGTTTACGCCATTACATAACATAACATCACGCCGGTACCTTCTAAAGAGGTACGCAGATATGTACAGTTCACCCTGGTACACTCTCATTCCACCGATTATGTTGGTTTTGTTATTGGAATTCGGTTGTATCTTTTTTTGTAAAAAGTTTTTATATATAAGTTCAATTCAGCGATAAAAATACTTGGAATTCTTTTTTTTTAATTTGTTAGTACGATTGTGGTCCTTGTATATTATCATGGATCGATTTACTATATACTCTATAACTGTCTGCCTTAACAGAATGCTAATTAATGATCCCGTCCACTTAGGTACCTAAATTTATCCAATAACAAATTAATACTGTCCAGTTAACATCACACTATCCTATCATTTCACTGTATTTCACTTAACCTATAGTGAAGTCTTTATTGTTTTGATTAAAAGCTTCATTCACACCCCTGCGGCTTTCTTATTCAACTCTTAAATCTAATACAAAGTTACATTTACCATCGAAAAAGGACCCTTGAACCTCAAAATCTGACTTCGTACTTTGTAATACGATGATGTTTAAAATTGAATATACTTCTTCGATGGTAAAGTTATCTTTGTCATTGATAGATATAATAAAACATATTAGTTTTGCGCGTGCTCAAGCATTCGGCGTCATTCATCATCATAATGGTGGTCATTTGAAGTTATGTCATTGGTCGAGCCGTTTTGGCAAATATTTTTAAGTACAAGACAAATCGTTTTGTATGTTAATGTCCATTACGTTAGCTGTTATGTGGTACATAGTGCGTAAAATCGTTTTGTCATGTGAATTCTCGTTTATTTTTTAGTCTTGAGAGAAAGGCTTATGTGACCTACAGCGGCATATATTTGTTTGAAATATTACTCTAGGAAGCTCTTCACTGGGAGCACTTTTTTGCATAATCTTTAGTAGTTATATTTTATTTGTTCTACTTTTTCGTATTTTTGATGTCCTACTCCTTATCTCCGTCAACAAACTTACAGGCCCCGTCCGAGAGTACGTGAAAAAAAAACAAGTGTTAGGTCCTATTTTTCGGTCAGGTAAAAACACATCGGGAGTAGGTATAACTGTCAAATTGTGTTGTCATTTATTTTTACTTCGGGCCTCGAACGAATCATCCTTCCGTAAGTATTGCGGAGTAGGAAACGCCCGTACCGAAGGCCGAAACTACGGATTTTTGGGTTAGGGAGTAGACCCCAAGGACTCTTCACTAGGAAGCCATGTAATTAAAGCAAGACAATGTTGTGGTAGTTGGCATGCTCTTGCCATCATCATAAATTTTTTTTCTTTAACTTATGTTATATCAGATCAGATGATGAGAGCGATAAATATTGTTGAAATTAGTAAGTCGATGTGATCCAAATGACCATAACCGTAAAGTCATAGTTTAGTTGAAGTAAAGGAGGGCTTTGGCCTGAAGGGCATCGTACTACACCTTACGCATCAGCTGGCCGGCATACTCACTAACTTGTTTCGTAGTACAACATTAAAATTCGTAGAAGGCTTTTAACCGGTAAGTATTGTTTGCTATGTTTTAACCTTAACGGTCATTGAGGAATGGGGATCCATGAATGGGACAGTTGTCAACAAGTCTGACCAGATCTGAGGCATTTCTGGGATGTGGGCTTCTTTGTTTTCTTAACATCGTTTCTTATTAAAACGAGAATTTATTCTATACGGGTGTACAGTTCGTCGCATTGAGGTCATTTTTCAGAAAATTATTGAGACCATGCTCTACCTGTTTTCTATATATTTTTCAAAACATTGGTCAAAATTGAAATGGTTCCTCTATTCTCCATCATTGATTGATTTCCATGTTGATTGATTCCCCTGTTGTACCCATCCGTATTATATTGTTAATATTATCTCAGTAAAAAAGTTTAGCTTTATCTACTGCATTAGGTTAATTTATTCCACCAGTCCAACTTAATGTTTATAAAACCAGAATCATCAAACTTAATATTATGATGTAGCTTATAGTTCTCTCGAATACCACTTTCTTTCACACTAGCATAAACGACATCATGTGCATAGTATATCTTAGGAAAGTACATGTACATTAAGCACGTGTCGATCTATTCTCCCTGTACTCCATTTTCCATAACCAACTTCCACTTTCACGGGAACACAAACATTGACCAACTTAACCATCTCACCTAGAACACCTTAGAAACCAACTACCTTCGAAACGAAGCAAAAAAACTGGAAGCAGCTCGAAGACTGATTGACTCGTCCCCCAAGTTCCACTAAACTGGTACCCAAGCTGCACCAGGCAATAAATCTCACATTCAAAGAAAGCCTTATAATCAATACGTTATCTTTACCTTATCGAGGACCAGTTGCATGGTTTATTTTTAAATGGTTTTCTAAATGAGGCATCGAAAGCATTGGTTTAATAAGCGGTTGCTTTGGTGCAACATGTGCTGGACCGATACATAAGGGCAGTGTGTTTGCGAGTGGCACGACCCACTAAACCTGTTGGGCTGCGTGTGACGTGGGTGACTATGACTTTGTTTACGATTTTAAAAAGAATCCGTGGATTTTCATTGCTTGGTATCATATATGGAGCATGTAATATTCAGCTGTTAAATTTCTCGAACATAACTGCATGGGTAGTATGAAATATACATATTTTTAATATACACCAAAAAACAACATAAATATATACAAAAGGACAATCTATATATAAAGGCGAGCTTACCGCATCATTGGGTTATCTAACAACAAACATCAGTGTTACAGAGAGATTTAAAAATTAGGGCAGTTAACTAAAGCGTACAACAAAAACTTAAACATCGCAGATAGATGATCTAGACATAAGACAAACAGATCAGGACAATGATTATGATTAATTTATTATTAAGAATTCTGCCTTGCTTATGTCGAATGCACCTTACATTTGGCAAGCCATGCCAAGATATTCAATCAGTATTTGGAGTAACTTTGGCCAGTCGTATTGCATTGTTTTAGCAGGTGACTATTGAACTAACTATTGGAAAGTAGGGACGGAGAGTATTCAGAGATCCTCCGTACATATTTAAACTACTGACGTGTCCAAACTGTCGTGCTTCCTCTGTAAAAAAGTGCTATTTGTCTTGTATTACTGTTAATACAAGACAAATAGCACTATCCCTACTATGAGAGTTTTGACAAGTCATGGTAAGGCCCCAGTACTAAAATACTGTCAAACACTTTACAAGCTAAAAGCTCACATTCTTAACCTCCGTACGAACTGGTGATGATAATAGCATAATTGCTACGCTTCTCAGGTAGATCGGTGATCTCACTATGATATCATTGGGTCCTGATGCCTAACGCCCATCAATCCTGTTTGCCGAGTGATTTAACCGCCTTTTCGGACCACCTCGACACGGACCTCGTATATACAGACAATGAACTGTGAGATGTGTTTAACTTACCGATGACTCAATAAAATGGCACTAGTTATTGCCTTAAACAGAATGCATTTTATGTGTAAGAATGACAAAAATTTACATTCATATTATCCTTGAAAATTTAAATGTATAATATTTTTAAAACAGGTTTCTGATTTAAACGAAGCTTTTATCCTTTTGCTGATTACACGGAAAATTTCATTTATTGGAGCCAAGAACTCAAGCAAGCATTGTGTCCCTAAAATCAGCCTAACTATCGTAAATGTATATCCGAAAACAACCATAATAATATTTAACTAAGGTATTTCCTATCAGCCATAATCCATATCCACCCTACAATGGAACAAGTGCAGGCGGTTCGCCTTGCGCGGACGTTTCACTGCTCAGGCGCACATATGCGTAAGACTCACGCACACATATAACCAAACCTGTGCGCACACGCCGCCCGGTAGATTTGCAACTTATATCCGATTGATATTGATTTCTCTCCATAATCAATATTGGATATTTCTACATTTATGATAACTGTTGTTAATTTGCATAAACTGGTAGGTTTTTTTTAATGAGCTTGTTTCTAGTGAATAAACAAGTGAGAATGGATTAGTATTAATCATCATTATAATCATCATTATCCCATTTTACTTGGGATCGGCGCAACACGTTTTCTTCTTCCATTAAGTCCTGTCAACCGTCATGCTATCACTGACTCCATTTTATTTCACATTATCTTTTACACAATCAACATGGATAGTCAATATAAAAATGTCACCCTTCATTTTAGCGCGAAGCTTTTTAAATACTTGCATATTAAAATCTTTATGCAAAACTTACTAGTAAACAAATTAATAAAATATGAGCTCCTTATCCTTGAAAGTAAGTAAGAGTTAGAGATATACGTCACGATTTAGATCTGAAATGATAGACACTAGACTATCTACATGAATCGTTCGTGATTGCAGTAATTTTGTATTTAGTTTTATTTAGAGTAATAAATTATATTGACTACTTGTCAGTTCAAAAGTAATCATGTGAAACAATCTAGTCAGAGAATGTGGTTGCTAAGGTTATGTTAAATAAGGAATGGTTTTATAGGGATATAGTAAATGTCGTACGAGGACACATTTATTTATTTATTTATATATACTTTATTGTACACCAAGATAATAAAAACAATACATACAGAAACCTTAAAATAGACACAAACATACAACAGGCGGCCTTATCGCGTTCTGCGATCTCTTCCAGGCAACCCAGAATGGAAATAGATAGCCTGGACATGATATGGGGTTGCACTTGGTGCAATTTTAAAATTAAATAATAATTTAAAAACAGGAAGCACAAAATATAAAATACTAAAATATATACATAAATACATACATACATATAAATATACAGACAAGAAAACAATACAGCTCCAACAAGAATAAGATCACAGTGACAGGTAGTGTTCCTTTACTAGTGTTTACAAGGTCGGTAGTGATTGCGCGCGTTTAATTGTCACAGGCAATGCATTCCATAGACGAGCGGCCAGGACAGAGAAAGATTTGTCTAGGAAGATAGAGGAATGCATTGGCATCTTAAGTTTCATGTTATCCGATGACCTAAGAACTTTCGTGTGGGAGTCACATAAGAACTGAAATCGGCTTTTGAGGTAAAGAGGCGTAGACGGGAAAAATAGTATTTTATACAGGACGGAAAGAATATGAGCATTCCGGCGAAGGCGAATTGGCAACCACTTGAGTTTCTTGCGGAATTCAGAAACATGGTCATATTTGCGCAAACCGAATATGAACCTTATACAAAAATTTTGAAGTCGCTCAAGTTTATCAAGTTGTACTTCAGTGAGGTCAAGATAGCTGGCATCAGCATAATCAAGGATGGGTAGAAGGAGAGATTGTGCAAGCGCAATCTTAGTAGCAGTCGGCAGAAAATTACGCAGTCTTCTCAGAGATCCAGCAGATGCGAATAGCTTGCGGCTAACTTCCTGTAGCTGGGCAGTCCAAGAGAAGTTCCTGTCAATGAAAATCCCCAAGTTCTTCACCTTCTCGCTAACGGGTACAACAGAGTTGTCAAAACAAACTTGGGGGAGAGCCGTCCAGTCGATCCTTGAGACCAACCTTGAACTACCCACCACCAAAACTTGCGTTTTTATAGGATTCACCGTAAGTCCATGCCTCTTGCTCCAGTCGCATATACGAGCCAGATCACTATTTATCGTCAAGATAGCCTCAGATAGATTACCAAGAGGAGATCGCGTGTAAATTTGAAGATCATCTGCATAAAGGTGGTAGGAAGAAATTAATTCGTTAGATATTGAGTTTATAAAAACTGCGAAAAGTAAGGGGGATAGAACGCCGCCCTGAGGTACCCCGGCAGAAGTACTACACCAGGAAGATAAGGTCTCCCCGATGCAAATACGTTGTCGGCGACCAAACAGGTAACTACGAAACCAGTCAACAACAGATGGAGATATGTTAAGAGAGCAAAGGACGCCGAGTAAAACATCGAAATCTACGGTATTGAAGGCATTACTGAAATCCAGTAGAGCCAAAACCGTAAGATTGCCCATCTCCATGGCAGACCTAATATCGTCCGTAATATTCAGAAGCGCCGTAGTTGTGCTATGACCAGGGCGGAAGCCGGACTGGAAGGGGTTAAGGAGATTATTTTTGGAGAGAAAGGTGCTTATTTGGTTGTGGATTAACCGTTCAAGGACTTTGGATAGGAATGGCAAGACGGATATTGGACGATACTCAGAGAAGGATGTGGGATTGGGCTTTTTAGGTAAAGGAATTACTTGAGCATCTTTCCATAAGCTTGGAAAGACACTGCTAGATGCAGAGAAATTGAGGATATGGCAAATGACGGGAAGGATAATGTCCAGCACCGGGAGTAGCATTTTACGGCTGATACAGTCGCTTCCTACTGCATTTGACGAAATCGATAGTATGCTCTTCTTAACATCACATGCAGAAAATTGACCAAAAACAAATGGAGAATAACTGGGAGTCGGGAGAGATGAAAGATGATTCAATGTATTTAATTTAGTTGTCCTATCAAAATTGGACGAAGCAGTAAAATGATTATTCATTGCGTCAATATTTACATCTTTAGGGATAGTTTCTTGACGGGCTTTACCGACTCCCAATGACCTAAGAAATTTCCAAACTTTGGAAGCGTCCCCATTTAGGACAGAATTATGAATATGTTGGCGATTGGCATTCCTACACACCTTATTGCAGTGTTTACGAATTGAGACATATCTTTCCCTATTAGCGTCAGTAGGCCGACGCTTAAATTTGGCTTTTGCTGTAGCTTTTTTGTACATTAGACTTTTAATTTCCTCTGTCAGCCAGGGCGCTGGCAAATGCCTTACTTTAACTGCCCGAACAGGAGCGTGATGGTCGTAAAGCTCAACAAGTTTGGTCGTGAAGATAAGAACTTGCTCATCGACTGAAGTAGAGGAAAATAGAGAAGACCAATCTATGTTGCTGGCATCCAGGCAAAGACTGTCAACGTCCATACCGCCAAAATTGCGCTGCATGAGAGTTTTGGCTTTAGCCTTGGGTGGACGAATTTTATATGAAAGAAAAATCAGATCATGATAAGAAAAGGCATCGGCTGAGCATTGGCCATGCTTAGCGACGCGGTCAGAGGTCACATTGTGTCCCTAGTAGTCGTTATAAAAGGTTTTGTTAATAGGAAGGCTAAATATATTTAGAAAACTACTAGATTCATTAATAGGTCTAACTAGAAAAGAAGAACGATATATTAGCACTGATTATAGTATTAAAGGGCAAGCTAATATGAGTAATACTATTATATTCAAACTCGTCAATATCAACTATGATGATGTTCGTAGTATCATATCAAATAACGATATTACATTTAATAAAACTCCAGAATCCTTTATGAAAGTCTTTATATCGCCTGACTTTATTACTAAAATACACTGAGAAGGTCCAAATAAGGCGAAAAACAATAACAATGAATTAGACGCCTACTCCTGGGCGGTAAACATTACAGAAACAACACGGTGTTACAAGTATTTTGCAATAGGCCATGGGCTGAGGATTTATATCGAAATGTAAGGCATGGCCGCGCGATATCGCTTGTTATAATAAGAACAAAGATTATGAATATTTATAAGGAATTCGTTGAAAGAGTTCCTGTGAATGGAAGAGTTTTACGAGAATTGCATTCATTTAGTGCCATGTATAGGAAGGAATTCATGAACGATACTAAAAGCTCCGTACGACTCACAACTTAACAATATAAACTCAAGACATCGATAGTGTGCACATAAAGTACCCAGAAACCACGACAATTATCAATGATTCCTTATTAAATCAAAAGGGTAATACAGTAGGTAGACTCGCAAAACACCTTCTATAAATAGTCAACCAAGTTATTATAGTCCGCCAACTTAATTGTTCTGTAAATAGCTTATTGATGAGGTATTTTATTACATTAGACTATATTAACATGGGCACAGAAAGGAAAGTACCTAGGTATTATTTTCATCAAGAAAAGCCGAGGCCTCAAACAAGAACGAAAGTTTGGAAAACCGGAGAAATCACGTCATCCCGCTTCGCCCTAGAAGGCATAAAGTTGGGCGTTGAGTCACCCGTCACGAATGAATCACAAAAACTTCACTCCTCATGAGAATCTGACTCAGAACCAGACAGTCTCGGAATATTAACACATTTTGAATTTAGACGTGTTACTAATAAAATAAATGAATTTGTGGAACGTGATTTGTGTCGCAGAATCTTAATTTGAAATAAATGAATCGGATTTCTTTCTTAGTAAAATAGTGGATCATTAGATTTGATGATATTAATATTTGAATTGCTCATCGATGCAGGTATTTGTCAAAGCTAAGACGCCTACCAAAAGTTTCTTTTTTCGTGTTTTTGGTAATCCATATATTGTGAAATAATTCATTATCCTTAAAAAAAAACTATTACAATTTTAGTCGTTCATTGCATATTTTTATCCTATGAAGACACCTTATTCTGGCCTATCTTTTCTTGTGTCAATCTCTAATTTCCTGTACCAGACTCATCCAGAATCGACCCGCGATGGCTGCTGAATTTCTGCTTTCCTTGAAATGTTTGTCATATTCGTTATTTTTCATCTTCCACTTCAACTGTATATCTACATTTATATCCTTCTCAAAATCTCAAGCAAAAACCTGACAAACGCAACACAATCCAGCTCTACGTTAGTCATAATCCGTCCGACATATCCCTTGTTTTACAAGCAGTCTGCTATCTGCATGCTGCTCTATGGCGGTTGACAAAGGTCAGCGCAGTACCGTCACGACTTGAACCTAGTCGACAGAGTATGGGAACAGGACCCCGGCGACCATACCATTTGTCTGGTCATTATTAGCTTTTATAGGTGAGATGTTAATGCAACTGTGGTTTTCATTGTTGTGTAAAGGAAAAGGTGGTCAAAAGTAAACGTGATTCGACATAGAACTATCTCAGTTTTCTGCTATACTTAGATTTTGATCGGCGATATCTATATAAAAGGTAATCCCTAACTGCTGGAAGATGAGTCGATGTAGAAGCTTTCACTTGGAACTCAGTTCCAAGTTATAATGCTTGCGGTTTGTAAGCTAGCTTCTTCAAGATTTGATGACAATAAATCAGAACTGAGGTCTTGCGTCAATGACCATACTATTTTGTCTAGTGATTATTTTATATATGCGGTCATAATGTGCGGTTCAGTAATTGTTTGCTACTTAATATTAGATCAAACATAGGCATGAAATTATACGCATAAATGACCGTACCATTTGACTGTTCATTATGAACGCATTTTTACTTTGTCAGGTGACAACCAATATTGTAATTAGGCAATAAATAGGGATTTTCTGGTTTTTGTTAACATTAGAAAATTTTCAAATTCATTGGAAACATTTTTGTAAACTACACAATTACACATGGTTGCAACAAAGAGGCTAGTAGGTGAAGCTCATGAATACGAACTTCTTATAAAATATGTTGATTAAGATGCTTATTAAAGTAAACATTTTACACGACAGCACAGTAACAAAATAAACAAAACAATTGCAGCAAAAATAAATCACAATTACTTCAGATACATCAGTATAACTGACTGATTCAAGCAACCCAGTTGTCCTTGTTACCCATTCCTTACACATTAATATTACATTATCTTATCGTGTGTTTTCAGTGAAAATGCACCGATGGTAGGGAGTACCTCAGGGAGCGAGGCGCGGCGCCGTCCAGCCACTCAAGATAACTGCCTTACTAATGTACCAGATACTATTGAATTATGACGACTACCAACGATATTGTTCCACGTGAAATTTAGTGAAAGTTTGTATATCGCGGTCTGTTTGTTTGATGTGTTTATTTGTGGCTGATATCCTGGTATTGCGGGCATGGTGGTCTGGAGTGAGACATTCTTTATGAGATGCATGGACGAAGGCTGTATAGACGTCGAAGTTATCTAAAGTTCCTTTCGTAATATATAGAGCCTAACTGAAGGATGAATGAGGATTGGTTTGCACTGTATAATACTATAGATCCCAAAATAATATTATAAATGCGTCAGTTACTCTTTCAGACAAAAACCATTGACGTTTGTTTCACAATACAAAATGTTTAGCTTTAAAATAAATTGAATGAACTATTAAAATAATTATTTCCTCAATTACTAATATTGCTACGTAACGGTTAGGGAATTCGATAATTTTCGCCAACGAATTAGACCAAGAGCGAGCGAAGCGAGCTCGGGAGCTTAGGGCCCCCCGACACAGATAGGTCAAGTTTGGAGGAAGATCGCTCGCTTTGCTCGCTCACTTCAACTCCCGTCACTTCTTCTTGTTTAGGTTACTTAAGACCAAGACAGAAATAGCAGACCCGCGCAGCTGTTCCCCGTCGACGTTGTTGCTTAAATAGTAATCGTACTTACCTATTCTGACATTTTAAGGAGCAGATACCCTTGAGTAGCTGATTTTGAAATGAGGATCACGTCTAAACGGCTAGTCGCATATTTTTAGAAAAATATATGTTACATTAGACAGTTTTCTTGTAATTTGATCTCAGAAAATGTTAAAATTTATTCGTCTAACATAGTGTAATTAATTTATAAAGTTATGTCTCACACGAACAAAAACACGACAATTGCACCAAAACCGCCGGGCGTATTTTCATGAATATACACCATCTCAAAGACAATTTAACTATCTACATTTTGATCTAAAACTTTTTTTTAAGTCATAGATATACGGTAAATTTTGGGTCGCGCGGGTGTGAAACGAGTGCGCGTTTTATTCCCTCAAGGTCTTTGGCGACCGTCGTCCTCTTAATGTGCGTTCAGAAAGTAACTAGTTACAGAGTTTTTTTTTTTTTCAAGTAACGTTGCCCCACACTAGGAATTTCTTCTTGTATGTGTGCGTTTACAAACATATAAACTCACATACACAACACCCAGAGCCGGAACAACTATCTGTAGGTCGTATAAATATTTGTTCCGAGCGGGAATCGAACCCGCGACACGCAGCGCAGCAGTCAATCGCTCAACCACTGCGCCCACCGTGCGCCCAAGTTGGTTTAAGACAGTTGGTTTATGAAATTATTACTTCATAGTGTATATTTATTTTGTAAATTTGGTTCATGTTTATTAAAGTGATTATATTAAATTATAGATGTATTATCGTTTTAAAGTGCTTAAAATGATAATACATATATACATACATCCCATTATTTACTGTATAGAACTGTACTATACATCAGAATTACACATAGGTTATAATTTATTTATTTATCCATTTATATCAGGCATCAAGGCCCATATCAACATATACAATACTATATTCATATAAACAACTTAAATACTTATAATTTATAAAGATATTGGAGGAAATACTAATACCACGAGGGCGGTTCCCATTAAATAAAAAAAAATGGCTAAATCAGATTAGGGAGAGATGATACATTAGTTCTGACTCATTTATTCTACTCTAACATAGTATGACTGCGCTAAGACTTTGGAAATCCCTGTTCTTCAGGCTTCTTTATCTTCCCTAAGTATCATGGGAACAACAGAGTTCAACATTCAATTAACTACAATTTAGTTGTCAATGTTGTTAATTAACCTATTGATTAAATCAACATTAACAGTGCAGTACACTTACCTGCAAATTAATTCACATTAAATTTCAACCTAGCTTAAAGTTTCTCAGGTCAGTGGGAAAATTCAGCTCGGAATTGCCATTTCAAATGTTATTCACGCAAATCCAACGTGCCTCAAACATAAACCTTTTGTTATCGGAAGTAAAAACAATAAGAGATTTCAATTCTTCGCGGTAACAAGAATTTTAAGACAAAACGTGCAATGTGTGAATGATTTTGTCCCAAATACTTGTGTGCGTGCGCAAGCTGGCTGTTTCGTTACGGTCGCGTTTGGCATAATCTGTTGTTGCTGCTACCGAGTGATGACCGATTTCCTAAGTTCTTTGGTTGCGAATGTTTTATAATATGAATATTTTGTTTTGACTAGTTAGTAAAATGAAGAATCTTGCTCTCAATTTCACGCTTGACTTATGGTACTATGCTTGAAATAAATGAGATGTTTAATTTTGAGTTAAGGATTAGTCTTCATTTAATTCAGTAACATCTGCTAACCCGGAGCTAATATAGGGTCAATCGAAGTTCAATTAGTTAAGCCCCTCCATATTATTTCTTTGGGCTCTCTGTTAAGTATCGTATTTAGTGGTTTTTCATATTAGGGACAAGTCAGTCACAATATTCCCAACCACTGCAACTCCAGAAAGGGAGAATCAACAGCGGCGACTGAAGCTCTAAAAGTCCCGGAAAAACAATTCCACTATATTTGAAGGTCTGTGAGAATACTTTTGCCTAGCAAAACAAGACTAGGTACTAATGATACTATGTAGTCCATAAGTATATCACAACAAAGATAATAATGCCCGCATTCCTGACCCACTCTCTCCAAGTCTCAACAAACCCGGAAGATAGGCGAAGATCCCACTTATACACTAAATATAAATCAAAAAGATAAAACAATTACATAACGAGAAAGACACCGTGCGTCGTGTCCGACACCAGCAAATTAGATCGAATCGTGCGCAGATCATCCAGCACATTTTCCTATTGCTGTCGTTAACACAATAAGGAACCTCTTCTAATTGCCGGATAACCTCGGGGCAATTAGGTTGTTCTTAAACTTTGTGACATACTGGTAGATAGAGTTGCTAGCAGCAGTGTTTTAAATATGATAATGTTCAATGTGTTACTTATTTAGATGTTTTTGAGTATGGAGCATATTAGCATCTGTAAGCAGAATACTGAAAGATAAAACATCACAAATAAGACACAGGTACGTCTGACACCAGCGAATTAGATCGAGTGGTGCGCAGATCATGCGGCACATTTTCCTATTGCTATCGTTAACAAAATGAGGAACCTCTTCTAATTGCCGGATAACCTAGAGGCAATTAGGTTGTTCTTACAGTTTGTGACATACTGGTATATAGAGTAGCAAGCAGCTAGTATTTTAACTGAGATTTTTTTCAACATGATACTATTTTGAAGATCCCACATAAACACTAAATATAAATCAAAAATAATTACATAACGAGTAGAGAGAGAGAGAGTAGAGTTGCTATCAGTGTTATAATCACGATCATTTTCGACATGATACGTTTTATATTAATTGTTGCTGGCTGAGTGCAATTTTAAACAGTCATTCGTATTTAGAATGGATTAATTGTCAACAATTGTCAGGGCTCTAGGGTGCGCAAGGCCCGAATGATTTTATAATTAATGTAAATGAACACCTCAGTAAACACCATGTTTCTAGCCAATAAATATTCTATTCTATAATAATTTTAGTAATTGGATATGAATGAATCCTAGTTATATCGCAATAACGTGTTTTATTTAGTACCTAGATAGCCTCCCAGGCAAACTGCAATAATATTTTGAAGGGTTTTTTAAGGGTTTGATTTAGCGAAAGTTCACCTTATATGTCTTCTATGTATTTGTAAGGTTTTTATAGTGCTCTTGTTTAAAATTATCATTATCCTTAGGTATATTGAGTTCTATACGGCCGTTGCAGCTTCGCGTATAGCTTGAGGTCGGTTAAGATTAGTTCAAATCACAGATTTATAATCAATTATGAAATCTCATTTTGCTTAACTACGTGCTTTCTGATCTTTACGCTCGTATGTCACAAAGAATGCTTTCAACAATTAACACACTGGCGCGATTGTCTGGGAACGCAGAACCGACGAACAATCGTTTGGCAACCAAACTTTACGGATGCGTTGTTTTGCCGTGCGTGTGTTTCGCAACTGCGCTCGACGCACTTCGCTCCCGTGTGTATGTAGCAAGGTAATAAGCGGAACGAAAAGAACACATATCTTGCAGTTTTTTTTTTGTTATTTGCTCGCTCTTGACCACTTTCTTTAAATAGTTATTGTTGTTTAATAAAAATACTTGTCAAAAGACAATACTGGTTAGCTAAGAATTTTGTGGAGAAGTTTCTAACATTCATTCACTTCAAGTTTTGTATGTTTTTTAGTTTAATTGCTAATTGACAGTTTTGTTATTGATGGGCTATAAAATGACAATGCTTTGCAGATCATTAAATAGCCAAAAAAGCTTTTAAATTAATCCATAATTTGCATGACAGATAAGCTCAGTAAACGGGACTCCAGAACATATTTTCATTTTTACTTACCCATTGCCTCATAAAAACTCATAGGTAGGTTATATTGACCTCTTAGTTATACTAACCTCGTAGTTAGGTATAACATAAAACGTTATTGATGTGACCCAGTTCTAGATTTGTAGGTTTATGAGGCTGGATGAAAAATGCGGCATACTGCAGGAAAACTTAAGATGGCAGAGATGGATGAACCTCTATACTCGTTCGTTTATTACGAAAAAGAAAACAAGTAATATTTTTCGTGTGAAAATATTTTCAGTGGATTTATGGAACAAGCTTTGGTAACGAAGAAAGGTGTTAGAATCAAAAACTGCACTGGTAAACAGCATGACATGGCACAAGGCAAAAATTTTGGATATTTGGAATTGCTGTGTGACAGGTGAGACTCGAAGAAAATGGCTTGGGTGTCAAAGATGTTGGACAGTGTAGTGTCAGCTGCACAAAGACAATATGAAATGAAATGCAACAGAAATATATTATGACACACGTTGTATTATTAAGTACTACAAAGTTAAAAATAGAGAAAACTGGAAAACATTAACAACATCGTTGGACGCAGAAATGAACATGAAGGTAAGTTATAAGTTACTATAGTTTACGCTAATTACGCTACTTATATTGTAATTAGGACTCCATTAACCAAGCTTGCTGATTAAGAGTATGACAGAGTTAGTTGAGATTTTATTTCAAAACTGTATTCAAATATATAAAGTGCCAATATCAACCACAATTGTCCTCCTCTCCTTTCCGGCAACATCCTATTGGCACTTCATCACACAAGATCAGAACTAGTGCGAAGGTAATAACCCACTAGCCGTTCGCCATATAATCTCGTCTGTAAGTAGGTGCTACTTAAGATAACCTTGCTGCGGTCGCGGCCCACTTGTTCGCCGGCTTTCCTATCAACCAAGTGGAGTATTGTTGGCAGGTGGAGTGTTTCGAGATGAAATGGGCCTGAATGGAGATGAGCAAATGTGGCAAAAGATGTTAATGGACAATGGTGTACAAGACAATTGTGGTGAAGGCAAATTCTGGTTTGTGGTGACTGGGATGGTGATGATGAAAAGTATGAATGAATTATCTCTATATTTGCTAGTGTATAGGTCGTAATTGGAAGGAAGTAAAAATATGCGAAATATTGCCTGAATCCATGAGACATAATGGTGAAATTTTATTGGTTAAACACTATCATAGTAAAAATGGTTGCACCCTAGCAGACAACCAAAAATGTAATTAATATATTTATATTTTTTTATTATATATACCTTTTTCGTGTTATTCAAATTTGTCCAAATTATATTGCTCTTTACTGTTAGAATCGTCGAAGGTTAATTTATAATGGTCAATTTAACAAGTTATGGTGTAGTTTATACACATACAGTAAGCACGATGAACTTTAGAAATCAGATGGCAAGGATTGATGACTCATTCAGGTTCCACTTAGCAATACTTAAAGTGGTATGCAGCATAAACGCATCAATAGATCTCAATCTCAATTCTTATTTAACCTAATTTCTTCAATTGGTATTCAATTTGGGTTGAATTGATTTATCCATTAAGGGAATCACATACATCTGTGCAAAGAAGAACTATTAAAGATACCTCAAAGATGCTGGTCTTTTTACGCATAGGATCTATATTTTTAGACCAATATATATTTTCTTAACTTTTTTAGGTCTTCTTTTTCGCATTGGCACAACTTTTATTAGATTGGCTCATAGTTATCCAGAGATGAAACCATTGCTATAACTTTGTAACATCAAACACGTTTCATTCTTCTGCAGTAACCGTGAATATGCTGTGTTGTCCATTGACACCCACATTGGAAAAACCATCCCGCTTGACTGGGTAACAAAAAAGCAAAATTTCGTTTTAAAATTGAATACCAAAAGTGCGGTTACTGTTTTCCTCTCATGAATTATACCGTCAAACAATTCTGTAATCTGCTAATTTATATTGTTTTGTATATCACCCTAATTATGCGAATTTGCAGAGAAGGGACCGTGTGAATACCGAACTGGGACATTTCGTCACGGCAACTCGGAATGGGCCCGCAGTGGCTAAGTGAAGGGGGCCACTTTGCTGTGCTTTAACTTTTTTGTTTAAAAAACTATCACTTTATTTGTTTGGTCATTAAATTAGGCACACTTTGCATGACTAACAGAGTTATAATGAAGACTGTAAGTACAATAGAATATGATTTAATCATATATTGATAAGCGATTTGATGAAAGGCTTTTTCAATTGAAATTATAGTTCTTTTTAACAACAAATTATTAAGTGTCAAGTGATTTTGAGGTCATTTTTGATGTCTATCTTTTATATTGATAACAGTAACAAAACTGTGCTTCCTGTCTGACACGTGCCGTGTTTGATTTATTGGATTACTGATAGAACTTTTGTCAATAGTAATTGCAACACGGGTCTTATTATGAGTGCCATTAAGTATTTGATTGAGCTTTTGTGTACTTAAAAAGCGGTAGACTTTGAAGTTAAATCAATGCTTTACTAACTGCAATTTATTGCAATTCATATAACAGGATACATTGAGCAAGATTTTTATTAGGATTATGAGTTGTCATAATTTTCATCAGCTTCTTTTCAGCAACTTCTTCTTAAAGATTACTTTATCAAAACGAAAACGTGCTATACAAAGAATACGTGGTAGAGATTTAGTATTCCAAATTTAAATTTGCGAAACTTGCATAACGTGTACCCTAAAATAAATACAGAAATTAATATCAGCACAAGAACATTTGATAATAACACATTCAGCGAAGAAGCAGAGCATGAAGTTAAGCAAAATGATAGATAAGCAAATTGAAGGAGATTGATTCATAAATCCTGCAACTAAACTACAAAGTAACAAGCCTCCTTAGTTTAGCAATACATAAGTATAAACTTTAGCTTAAGGGTTAACAGCAACAACGGAGTGTCCGCTTGAACCAATATCCAGTAAATGTTAAAATAAATCAGACTAAAGCCCAGCCCACAATATCAATATGAAATTCCTGTTTATTTTATTATTCATAGGTTACCTAGGTTTAATTTGGAGCGTGGGATAGTAGAAACATTTTGTGGGTATAATGTAACAGATGTTTTGTATAGTCACGCCTTTACTGTCGCCCGGTAAGGGAACCTATTATGTTTTAAATGTTTTCCTTGTGCGAATTTCTTACGCAAATAATGTAGGCTATGTAGGTGGACGTATGTTTTCGGTTTATGTTTGGGTAATGGGTTTGTGACGTCTAAATGTAGGTTGGTTGCAGAATATTGTGTTCGATGTCCAGTACTAGTAGCCTACTTGCAACTTAATGTCCTGTGCGTAACAGCATTTGTTGGGCATATTGAAGTCTTTGAATTGTTATCTACTTCGATTGGCTATTTGTATATGAATGGTCTTATACAGCCATTGTGTTTCTTTGGCTATTCACTATTGAGTAGGTGAAGGACGCTATGATATCTTGGTTGGCAGTAGCGATTAAAGAAAGATAAATATTCAAATGAAAAGTTTTCAAAGATTGGCTAAAGGAAAAAATTGTAGCAGATGAATGAGACTGGAATGAAATAAGCAGACAGCAAGCAACATGCGCCATCAACCAAACGGTAGAACAATGACGATACAGACAGACAAAAGCTTTCCATGAAGATAAAATAAATAAGGCTTCATTAATGAGTTATAAATAAAAGATCCAGCACAAACATATAATACAAGTGTCTATTTATAAACCAAAAGTGAGGAAGTCTACTTGGTTAATTATATATCACCATAAATGAGTGTAATACTAATTAGTACTATAAGAACGGCATAGGACAAGCTGTTACCTTGTGAATTATAAGCAATATTGATTAGCTAAAGTCAACAATTATGATCTACTCTCATTATTCATCTAGCCGGAAGACGTCCATTGCTGGACATAGGTCTCTCCTATTCTCATACTTAATGAATCTGGGTAGGTCGTAATCTAATACTCTCGATTTTACAAGCTGTTTATTAGCATAATCAAATCCGCTATTTATATGTTCCAGTGGGTGTAACATGACTGCCGACCTTGCAGGTCTTTGTTTCAATTTAGGGTCGGTAAAATCGAATATCTAGTTAGTACCTATTTAGGTTGGGATTAAAATTTTGGGCATTATGTTTTGGTCACTTTGGAACTACGTGTTTTCAAAGGATTGATGATATACTTTATATTTATACTGGAATATATATGAAAATCTTGGTAAACTTGATTACAAAGTGATCAGCGTATCATAGTTTAGTCACCAACCGTTAATGTATCAATTAATTAACAAAATTACTTACCCACTCAACGATATATTAAGCCATCGATAGTTTAAATTAAAACACACTAATGAAAACATGTGCAAAGTTCAGCGGCCGGCGAGCCTAATGCATCTTTACGACGCAGCCCAGAGGGACCTGCCAGCCAGACGGTACGAACAAAAAGCCAATTTCATAAAACTATGCACCCGACTGCGGCCCATAACAATAAATGAGCAAACCTCCAGAACCTGATACCTCGCCCGGATATACTTTTCACATGTCCTGTGTCAACGCACACGGACAATTTATCTTCCATCTCCAGAACTCCTAATTATAGAGTTTAGGAATGCCCACTGAAGCAGCAATGGATAAACTTTAAAACCAACGAACGCATCGCTTGAGTACAGTGGTAGAGGAATCTGCAAGTCTACCGCACACACAAGCAGCCGTGTAGTGACGAGGAGGCTTCGACTGCACACCGCTGTAGCTTAATAGCTTTACATCGCGCGCCAGTCTGCACCGTGCCACCGTCCGCGACGCTCATGTCGTGAGGCGCGACGACGCCGAACTCCGACATCGCGAAAAAAGTTTTCGTCCGACACACGAAACTTTCCTAGACTTTCCTTTCAACCCGAACATTGTTGAATTGGAACAGTCAGTTTTGAACCCGGCGAACGCGAAAAGTGACCTTCTCAAACCGGAATTCGGTATCCTCCGGAACGGGTTTAGTCTCGGACCCCGCCGTGCCAGGACTTTCGTGAAGTGCTAACTTGATTTTCATAGTGGTGTGTTCAGTGTGAGTGACTGGATTCTACGCTTAACACGGAAGGCCGGACGTTATCCCAACAATTTAAGGTCGGCTTCCAAGTAAAAGTGCTGTTAAAAATTTCAGTAAGTATCGTTTTATGTTGCAGATCAAAGACCTCGTAACTGATAACTATAAAACAAAACTCGATGCAGAACATGCGTAATGGGCAAAAAATTGCAAATTGGAGCATAATGGAATTATAAAACATAATTTTGTAATCGTCCTTGCCCTTGTCAAAACAAAAAGTGGACTAATATTTCAATCAGACGACTTAATTCGACCCGAAGAGACAGCAAAAAATAAGTCGGTCACAGAATAAACAATAGTCTTTTATCTATTTGAAGTAATCAGCAAATTCATTGATTGTCGACACAGCTGTAATCTTGGGTTGACAATAAAGCAAATTACGAAAGGCGCTTAATACATTCAAACTGCAATTAATTTTAATACTTTCCGAATTGTTAGTCGCTGCGGGTTTAATATTGCATTCGGAAACAAATAAAGATTTCAAATTATAAGTAATTGGAATAGGAGAAAAACGTTTCGAGTCAGTGCACCTTTACCGGATCTGTAATTTGTTCAATTTGTGAGGCTTTTTTTTGTATTTTTACATATTGAGAAGACTCACTCGACCTCAGACTGTTTTGCATCAATCGAAAGTGCCATGTGTCTGTTAGTCTATTTCGGACTGAACAGATGTGCAAAAACTGAACCAAAAAACGACTATTGAGCGCTTTGTGGTGTAAAAAAAGGCATTGCAGCGTTAACTTTATTACTTTTTACTTCGATACCAAATTCGCTCTCAGTACTGCGTTAGTAATGTGCTCTTATTCTATTTTTGATCTCAGTGAAATTATTTTTGGCATCTTGATATGCTTTATATATTTTGAACTTTGAAAGACCTTTGACTTGGTAAAACGCCGTTTTAGATTTCTAATGCAAAATTCATTTCATCAGAATCAAGATTAGTTAAGAAATATTAATACAAATACATTTTAGCGTTTCAGAAGGTTACATTTTCTCAGGTCATAATGCCAAGGCCGAACCTAGCTGCGGATAACTTTAGAAATTCTGCGGCACCTATTACAGTAGCTTGCTAGTTGGTTACTTGACTGTTAATTGAAATTTTGCAACGGTATCCAATTACTTTTAGGTTAGTTGATTGAGAAATGGACTATCTTTCTTTATTGTAGGCTTTAATTTATATTCTAATGTGATATTATAATTAAATAGAGCCGTACCAATGTAAACTACTACAGCTATGCTATTTTATTTTTAGTTGCTTTTTCTCGATTGTAATCCCGCGATTGCTGACATTTTTATTACTTAGATTAACAGATAATATAATACTAGCATACTTAGATCACAGAGATCACTGATCACTTAGTTGTTTGAATTATTTTTACTGACAAAGAACTGCCGAATGAGACCAGTTTTTCCAAGTATTTGCTTTTTTCAACCTATTCAGTCCTATTAACAAACAATATTCACTTTGTATTACGTGATTCGAAAAAAAATAGTGACCGTAGGCCGAATCAGTCGTGCGTTTTTTGTGCTCAGGAGGATGAATTACAGCAAATAAAAAATAATTCCTTATTTATTTTAGCTATACAATCAAAGCTTGCAATAGTTATTTCGTCTTCTTTATCTCTATAATCTTTTTCTTTTACGTGTTCTATAGAACCAATCACTTGATGTAATAGGTTGTTATCGATTTTAGAACTTAAAGCCATCGCTATTTGCGGCTTTTTCTACTAACTGGAGGCTTAGTGCAGCGAGCTAGACTTTTTATCGGCTTTTAGTCACATTGGACTAGACTAACAATCTGGGATCTTTATTTTTCACTATTTTCAATTCATTCACGTATTCTTTATGAACATCAGTTCATGGTTCTGGAATGAGATAATTTATTATTTGAACGTATTTGTTCTATAATATGAAACACAAACATTTAGGGATAAAGTCCCGAGAGTCATCCAGACACTCACATACGTGTGCATCAAAAACATTGAACCCACCGCTCGTACAGCAAATATTGACATTTAAGATGAGTGTTGGAAGCAAATCGAAAAAATAAACAATCATTTCGTCTTTTTACATGATGTATTGATTGAATATTGACCTCAAATGTTTAAACTTCAATTTTAGAAACACTTTCACAGCGTGTCGATAGAGAGATCGTTTGCATAAGTTCATTGACAATGTATTCTGCGGTCTTATCAATACAATGTAGATAGTTACTAGTTATTCGCTTAGTACTAGAACTGTTCCTGCAAACTTTCTATTGATAATCTTGATATGAATTGGATCAGTCTCGATATCCGTTATGTGGGCAAAAACCGATAAAAGACCACAATGGCCGTAGGCTATGAACCTATCAGTTTTGTATATTCATTCATTTTGAACTCGAGTTTTTCTGAGCATTGAAAATGGTGCCGCGATGTAATTTGCTTGAGCCGTCTATGAATATTTCTTGCTTATCATGTGACAAGTTCCTATTGTGTTTTTTTTTGCTGTTGCTTATTCATTTTCAATATTCTGCCAGCAGGCCTTAATTTCTAACCAATATCTAAGGTTTAGATCTGGCATGTCTTTTTGTTCTTAATTATTATTTATAACGCCAAGAGTAGTGAGATACGGTTTATTTAAAAGTCCATCAAACCTTTATCATCAATTCTTAGATCATGTAATAGTGAGTTTATCTTTAATTCTTAGATCATCTCCGAATGCAGGAAAAATAAGTTTGTTTGTCAAACCTAGCTTCCTGGTGACGATGGTTGTATTTGTATTTCCATGTCAATATGTTTATTCATTAGTTAGTATCACTGAAGGCCATCCATATTGTCGGCTTGTTACACTAAACGTGATTGGACTGTGAAACTAGATACATACTTTGTAACATTAATCCGTTACGTTTTTTTACACATGTGCTGCTTTTAGGAGGCAAAAAGTATGACTTTGAAGGAGGCTGTGTCTAAGTTGAGTTAAGATTTTGAGGTATCAAGTTTTACGTTGCTGTGTGGTCTTCTGAGAAATGACCAAGACTATCAACCGAAAGCATCTATGTTCAAGAACTATAGACTCATTGGTATATATGCAACTTATGGTGGAAGTTGTTGCAATGTTCTAAAGGATTCTTTAAGCATTTTTAGAAAAAAATAATAGATTGAACCTATGGTTCTACGGTATGGTATGAATATTGGTATATTTAATCCTTGGTTACAATGACGGTAAGATAAAGAAAGATGTTTATGAAATTATATATAGCCAAAGTTATGTCCAATCATAACACAGTAGTAGAATCAATTCCAAACGTTTTTACCACAGCCATTTTTTTTTGAAGATTCAAATCTGGTTTTGCTAGCAGTTGTACTTGTGAATGACTAAATCTGCGGTCAGTGGCCTTAATATTCACAATAACATATAATAGTATATAACAAAAAACCTCGGCGTGTTATCTTCTTGGCAATTACTGACCATAACCCGTGTTTAAGGTGCTCTATGGCGTTAAAGTCACGTCATTGTAATGACAATTTAGAACGTGAAAATTATGCATAAGTCAACGGTATTTTTGACCCAAACGTTAGCGGTGACGCCATGATAGTTGACAGATAGGTATGGCGTGAGATAATAAACTCACTTTGATAATATTGTCTAAAATGTGATTTTCAAAAATAACGTGGTATAAGAATGGCACTGAAATCATTTAAAGTATTTGAGTAAATTCGGTCTGTCTTTTCAATAATCTGACAGAAGTAACATAATATCTCCGTCAGAGATTTATCACTCACGTTCACATTGATTATAATAACACGTGGAGAGTTTAATACATTTCTATCCACTGCCTCACATTTTAAGTAAATTGAAACACTCACACATATTAAAACTTCCCCATTGATTATGATCACACTCATACATCAACACACAAGCACATCTCAAATATATATACCACTGAAAGGTAATTTTAATTTACATTTACATTTTTTTTTTAATTAATTTCTTAAATATATATGTATAATATAAGCAGTTGCTGTACATTTTATTTCGAGATAGCTATCGTCTTGTATGTCACTCTGACAAGATTATCTAGTGATGCAACGATAGCGTTTGGAACAGGTGTCTAGATCTATCGATAAATTCGTACTCTTGCTACTTGAACGTGAAATTTTACAGCTTGTTTTCCATAATGAAGTTGGATTCAATTAGCTTTGCAATACCTACCGATGGTGTTAACACCATCGGTAGGTATTGCAAAGCTTTTTTTGCTACTTTTGTATTGCAAAGCTAATTTCTATTATGTTTGAAGTACTTATGACAGCTAGGCAGGAGTAAGATATTGCAAAAGTTTTGTAAAATCAAAAGAAAGACCAAAATTAAAATATGTTTATTTCAACTAAACCATTTTATGATCAAAAATTAAAACTGACATATATGAAACTTAATGTAGCTGGAGGTCACAACATCATGAGTGTGCAACCTGTCGACCATTGCTTTTTTAAGTCAATGCATTATCGTGACCTGTGGCTAGCGATACATACCTCTCACCATATCTCACGAGTAATATCAATACCTCTCAAGATATCACGATACAATTCAAGTTTCTTTTTTATCCAAACACCGTTACGTACTCATCAACTACAGACACAAGTTAGGAACAGGTCATGGACATGGGAATAGCAAACAATGCTTATGTTACAGATGTAACCATTTTCGGCATATCAGCTCTTAAATATTACAAAATCAATGTCGTAATTTGACAAATCGCTTGTTTAATAAACGATTATTAAGACGGGATCAAACAACACACAGCCTTGAGCTTAGACCTGCCTATATGTTGTGAAACACGCGTTGTCAACTTTATTACTGCTTATTACTTCGTCACAGAGATCATGTATCGTCAAATTGTTCATAACACCTTGACACATAGGTATGTAAAAACCTTCAGAACTAGCGTGTGCTTTGCCATAAATTACAAATCATTCTTTATCATTAATAACTGCCAATCGCGCTCTAACTGATAATTCATCGTGTTCTCATAATAATTTAGTTCGTGTTATAACTTCATCGCCGTCGGTAAACACACAAAAATTGGCGATTTTGAAATTGAATGCAAGTAATAAATCATTGGGTTTAAAATCATGTTGAATGCAAGGTCCGTGTGGATTAATAGGTCTTTATATTAGGCGTACATTCATTACAGAGAGTTTAGCATTAAGCTTCTATTCAGCATGTGTGGCCTTCGCTGCATCGTTTGTGGTCCTATTTGAATGGCTAGTAAATATTGACCGACAGACATCTGTTTACAGACGATTGAAGTGGATTGAGTATTATTACGATTTTGAAGAATTATGTCGAGGTCTCCATTGTACAAGGTGATCGATGATCCCGTTGGTAGCTGGATTGACTGATTGTGCATGTCTTTTATTTTCTATGTAAGCGCCAATCGGTGAAAGTGTTAGATCGATTCATTTTCTGTTTATTATTTGTGTATAAGTTGCTGTATATTGGGAAGCTTAAATATTTTGCTTATTCTCCTATTAAACCAAGTAAACGACACAAAATTTGTTGCTTAAACAAAACTATCTAACTATATGTCTAACTATTACTTCGTTTGTTTGTATCTTCGCTTAATTAACCTGTTTTCAAACGGAGTGTTGCATTAATGTCAATGATATCAAACAATTACTAGTTGACCTATACCAGGTTAATCGATAGAATCTCACACCTTTTCATTCAATTAAGATCACGGTAATGATAATGATTTGCAGGCCTTAATTAAAGGCCCCTGCAGCCGCTAATTGTGAATGCACTTCTGTGCCATTGTTCCAATTGTGTGGAGGTACAATTATTCTGATTTCCGTTCTTTAGCACCTCCCTGACCGAGATCTGAGAATAAGGTCGTGTAAGGGCCGCCCTAATTCTTAATGTAAACACTTAGACAAGTTTTTGTTTTTTAAAGGTAACTTGGAATAGAAATAAAAGAACGAAATTAATATGTTCGCGCTTTTTCACACAGGTGCAAGCATGTGGTAGTGAAGTGTAAATTTCTATTGTTTGCAATGCTGCAATAACGTATTTGGAATATTAACGATCAAGTGCTTCTAAGACGTCTTTGATGTCCCAAGATTATCTTTCAATTAGCTATTTCTAATCTGAAGTGTGAGAGTTGTGAGAAACGAAAGAAAACGATAATGTTTATAACACGTAGGCGATCATCTATCACTAATGATACATAATTACAAGCTTTTAATCCAACACTTTGTTTGAAAGTTGCTTGAAGCAATAAAAAGAAAACCATATTTCATATCGGACTTACAAGTTCAAGGAAAAAGAAATGGTTTCGCTTAAAAGTGGACGCTAATGATAGTCTTAGAGGAAATTATATTTGGACAACTGTAATTATGGTGACGACGGGTTACCAAATTCGTAAAATCTAGGCAAGTAGAGCAAAAGAATTGTATGAAACCAGATATGGAAGATTTTATGTAGTTTTAATGTTTTATACAAAAGGAGATGAGTTCTAAGAATGGAGCTTTATTTTTTCTATTTACAGACAAGAATGAACTTTTGGTTAGGTTATTTATGACATGAGGAATTTATTGGAATTGAAACAAAAAACGAAAGCTTTTATAGGAGTTAACAAAATAAATCTTATATATTTTAAGATAAGAGTCGAAAAGAAAACGAAATAAGCACCAATCACGTCCAACCTTCAGCAACAGTACAAGGAGCGTGTTTTAATTACAAATTACAATATCGTTACGTAGCTTTGAAAATTGACCTAATAAGGCCCCTAAGTCAATGAGCTAACAAGGTCACAAGAATGAAAGCTAGTGCATTCAGCACAATGGTTATTGTTTTCACTGCGTTTGCAGGTACTCCTAACAATGCCACTCATCTAACAGATGTTGTTAGGCCATCGTTAAATTAATGTGATTCTGATTCATTATTCTCTTGTATCTTTGATCTTATATCATGTCGGGACCTTGACGTGATTGTGACAAAGGTCTAAGGCTGTGGTTAGTAATTATATGTGACAATACTATTTTTAGTAATGAATCTGATAAAGTTGATAATTTGTTGATCATTTATTTCTTTGTTAAGAAACTACATATTCTTAGAAACACGGATCATTACCTACACGAGAGTCAAAAATACATTTATTACAAAGATTAAAAGAGATAAAGACAAACAGAGATCTATTACTGACATTGAGGTTAAAACTGCATTACGGAAGTGTTGAAAAAATATTCGATTACTAATTGGACATGTGGTTTATACACAGATTCAATTAGAAGTTCACTGTGTTGATGCATTTCCTCTACGTCTGCATCCATTCGGACTATTTATATCGCACCACTTGGAAGAAGTTTTCTAAGCTCAATGCACACATTTGGTAGCTGCACTTACTATTTATAGGTTACCCAAACACACTTAGTTTCAAACAAAATTGTTTACAACTGGTACTTTAGACAGTGAACCACAAAGTTTGCTTTAATCCGATGATTCGATTACCCGTAGCGATACTGCTGTACAAAGAATTAAATCGATTATGATATCAAAACGTAGGCACACAATTGAAACGATGCCTTTTGTTCTTAACTTTATAAAATCATTAATATTATTGTTATGAGCTATCTCTTTCGTAATGTCTGAAATAAAAATCTATGAAGTAGAAAATCGTTTTATTTAGACGAAACTCGATTACTTTGAAGTAAAATGCCTCAGTCGGAATTAGATGGTATTAGTTAAGTCATCAGAGACGTAACTGTTAAAAGAGAAAACAAATCTGCTTCACTTTCATTTTTGGCTTGTCGCGTTTTCAATATCAAGGTCGTTGCATGGTTAGCATCGTGGCTGGTGTCAGATGCAGCGCTCGCTGCGTGGTTATTGTTTATTTGAGTATTTGCATCTCCATCGCCATACACTTGCAAATTTGCATTTCATGCTTTCAACTCTTCGTTTTGTTTGCTTTAAGCTTGCTCATAATTATCGACTTTAACAAGATTACTGATATGTTTTGCTTCTGTAATATTTATAGCGTAGGTAGTTGAGTATTGTTTTCTATGTAGTTAAAATAACTCATAAATCTCGTACGTAACTACTCATAAAATATGAGAAGAGAAAACGTGTCATTACGTCTAATGGTTATTAATCTCATTGTTTATAAATAGGTGCATGAGAATATGGGAGATTAAGTTTGTTATTTAGAAACAATGAAATCTTTACGTGATTTCTAGAAAAAGCGGAGCTGACATAACTCGACGGAAGAGGTATAAAGCAAATTACTTTACTAATTATTTCTAATTAAATTAATTGTCCATTGAGTCATAGATATCTGAAACCGATAGGTATATTTCCTCAGCGCACAACGGTAGAAACATTTAATTTTGTTCCTGCTGTCCTAAAACAATATCTCTACCATCAAGAACATATAGCTGTCTCAATAAGTTATGTTCTGATTAAATCTCTCGGAGCAATAACGACGCATTGTATCGAAATATCACTATTAGTTCCGCTCGGATTTGCTGCGGGCGACACTACCAATGCCCTTTCCCTTTCTCCGATTGTTAACACTTCTCGAATTTCCATTGCTTCTTTTACACGTTCTCCTGTATCTACATCTTCATCAACATCGTAATGTACTTCAAATGATCGATCGTATCTACTTAGATCTTGAGTATCTGGTGCGTCATTATGACCTGTCATTAGAGGGCAGAGCAG
Organism: Orthosia gracilis; assembly: GCA_947562075.1. Lineage (NCBI taxonomy): Eukaryota > Metazoa > Arthropoda > Insecta > Lepidoptera > Noctuidae > Orthosia > Orthosia gracilis. Next base: position 28,721,061 of record OX387270.1, on the reverse strand, counting down.
TGTATAGTCGTAGTTGAATGTTGCGGATCTGTAGTAGAAAAGTATGCACTTTCGATTATCAAGTTGTTCTGTTTTTGCATTCGGTCTGTTTATCTAAGAACCAGTTGTGAATAAGCATTTGTTAGTTCTATCTATTATTACATCACGGTGTTTATGTGAAGGTTGTGATTTCGTATCATGGAATCGCAGAGAAATGTTGATTGAGCCATTGATAGTGGCTACTTGTGTTCCGTTTAGATTCTCGTTGAGGAATGGTTTATGTGTTCAAGTATTTGTGGTTGATTTTCACGATACTAAACGTGTAAAATATGTTACTTTATCTTCTTTGACATCATAATTTTATAAATGTTTGAGGGGCATATTTTATTTATCAATAAGTTTCTCTTTTGACCGCACCTATAGTATTGATAATACATCGTAGTTAAAAATCGACCAGCCGCGAATTATGGTGTCATAATATTTATTTTCCTTTATCTATTTCTTCATTAAGGTCTTTGCTAAATTGAATATGGTCTGATATATCTAATTGTAGTATTTAAAATGTATGCATCAAAATATGTATCATCACCCTATTTGGAACAGGTTACTTTTTCATAAACATTACCAGACTTGCGATAAGCAATATCTATCTATACAATACTATATAATGTGATGCTGATGACAAAAAGATTCACAGTTCCAAATCTACGCTCAATTTAACCAAAGCTTTTGTTCCAGATAATTATTTTGCGTGCCTTTGTTCCAACTTTTTTTGTAATTACTCTTTAGTCAAGTTTGTGAGGGTTGAAAATTCAAATTTGCATACAGAGGGTGGTATATTAAAGTCCTTGCATATTTTATGAGAAGTTATGGGCAGGTGGGTATTAGTCTTGTTATGTGTTGAATGTTTGTTATAATTGTTTCGTTGTTTGACTATTAATTTGTGTAAAATGGTTTCGTTGTTTTCTTACAAGAAGATGAAAATATTGATTTTGAGATACTTTTTCTTGCTATGTTTGTTAGTTTTGTTTGGTATAGGTGAAGAACAAAGTACTATCTAAGTGGATTTTGACGATATTTTTTTACTTCTCTATATCTAGGAATACATTTTTTCTATGGAGTTTAAGTGAAGGGTCAAGAAATTTAGCCATAGAACCATTTCAGTCTCTATCGTTCAAAGTGTTTTTAGCTGCAAGCAGTCACATACAAACCGACCCAGATCATACTTGGTACTAAATACCCAATTTGGCGGTGACCTTTCGGCTCTTAAGGACCATAAAAGAACTCTTGTCCCTAATAAGGGTTGACTCTTCCGAATGTTTTGTGACGAAAATATCTTAATAGCACTCGTTTATGCGTCTACCTTGTTGGTATGGTATAAGCATCTAGTAAGAGTTAGACCTACCTACCTTATATTTAGCTTTAGAGAGATATTTAGATGCTTCACGACGTTTTTTTGTTTTATAATCAATCTAAATTTAGGGTTATCTAAAGGATTTGTTTGATCAACGCTCGACTGTATACTTTTGTTTCTTTAAAAGCTCTTTTATTTTATCTGTATAGTGTCAGTAAATGCTGAGTTGGTAATCCTTTCAGTATGGCTACGATTAACCACAATTTTTTCGTCTCTTATACTTTGAAATTCTTGATGTTATATATGTGTCACATATTTTTTTTTTTTCTATTTTATTATAATCTATTATGGCGTGGTTTAATATAAATATTGCAACTGCTGTCTTTAGTTTTCCACCAGCAAACTTTAAGAAGCCTCCTCTTCTCTCCCTCTTCAACAACTCCTACCCACTACAAAGATCTCAAGGAATTTCAGTTCCCAACCCCCATTACTGAAATCTCCTTAAACCTGACACTCACCTTAAACGACATTCAGTCCACAGCTCACAGAAATAAAATGAAAGTGTTCTCGGCATAAAATGGCGGACCCATTCGTCTTGCTGTGTGTCGGAAATTAAACTATTGACGGACAGCTTGCGACTGAGCAGTCTAATTGGTTTATCTGACGCTTTTTTGGCTGCTGTTTAAGTAAGGAGAATTGGAAGAAAGTCTGGTTGGATTGTTGTATGGTGTTTATTTATTTTTAGGCTGTGGTAATGGAAACTAAGGTAGCTTATGTTTCGCTTACGTAGCGATGCGAGGTGCACTGGAATGTTCGATAGAAGTGGCGATACTTTGAGTGCGCCTTTGTAGACGTCTTTCAGATGCAATGTTGATGCTGATGATTATGTTGTACGTACTACTAGATGTTGGTGATGTGGTCAGATCCTACCACCTCATAGTCGTCTTCTGGATTAGCAGTGGCTTCATGAATAATGTTGTCATAGTCATTGATCTTTGCAGATGGAGTATTCTGGTGATCGAGTTTTTTATTAGATGTTAGAGGCAGCTGGTTTTCCTTAGATTAGATATGTCTTTTTCATCACCCAGAAATGTTTTCTAGGTTAGAGTTAGATATATCAGCTCAATTGTTTCTGGCTTCTATTTGTCTATTGTAGGTTTCTGGTTTTACCCAAACTACAGGGTCATAGATAAAATTGATAAAATTACTTGAAGAGCTGATCAAGAATTCAAGATAGATGTTGTTATGATATATAATAGACGCGGAAATGGCTTATTAGAACCGTATCTGATATTTAACTGCACAATTTGTATGTGGCTATTGAAGAGAGTGAATAAGCAAGCATTGAATTTTTACATTTACTAAAGAACTGTTGGTCTAGGTCAGTTCACGAAAGTATACTACTATACACAGCCGCTTCCAAAGATGGCTTAGCGTTCCTAGATTTCTTGGTTTCTTAGCAAAAATCACTAACAGATATTTAAAATTTTATCGAGGTAGTTAAGATACTATAAACATTATTTTAAGACTACTTCTATTTAACAAAACTATGGATGACGAATATAAAAAGAACAAAACATAACGAAGTCAGTATTCAAGATTTTGATAAATATTTCAAGATTATCGATAACCCTACTGCTTTTATAATTACAGTAATTTCATTAATAAAAACCTAGATAAAACTAATTAAGTCCAATCAGATACCAACACAGCTCACTCGGTCAAGACTACCTACAAAGTACTAAGCTGACACATCTAAGTACTAAAAAGATAGCATATCAAATCAACACTTTCTTAATACAATTCTAGATAAGGAGTTATCAGAAACTCGTAACAAGACCTCAATAATAACATTTACTGTTGCGTTTATAGTTACTTGATATGTTTGTTAGTGGTGAGGAATTTTGTCGCCAGCCACACTGCAGTGTGGTCTGGGAAAGGCGCCATGTTACAAGAGAATTTGTCAAATTGCAAAATATTACATAACTCATCCTGAATTCCCCGAAGTGTAAATCAGAGTTGTACGTAAGTATGTCAAATTTAGGTACTCATGTTAAAGTCCCATGTAATATATGAGGCGAATTCGTTGCCATCAGCTGGGAACAAATCAAGGCTTCGGGATGCTATGGCGAAATTTGAAATGGATAATCCCACCAATAGATCTTTTCCCTATCCGGGAACGAACGAACCGACGACCTCAAACACAACTGCGGCGCCTGCGCAAGTCCACTATAGACAAACGAGGCAGTCGAGTTGCAAAATATACATGTTGGAAGTAAAATTTTCCTTTACATGGATAGTGTTTGCTTTGTTTAATTACTGTTTTATTTTTATGATATATGTTAACCTAGACAAGTGACATTCTATCATCGAAAACGTGGCGATAGCGATTGTCAAAAAGGCAAAATTGTGTGGGATTGACAAGCGATATCGAAAAATCACGTGATCAATGCCTTAAATTTTGATATTTCGACTATCGCCTTCTCTGATATCGAATGCCACTTATATAGTCTAGTCCTCTGAGCCACCTATTTGGTGTTTAAATATACTTACTGGTGCCACAAATAAATATATATGTATATCGTATTTTTGTCTGTGTGTGCCGCTCATGTCTGTTTGTATAATATTTTACTACAGCAAAAAAAATGTTTGTACATAAACGTAGCTAAAGGAGCAATAATATTGTCGACTGTTGAGACATTTGGCTGAATTAAAGGCTCCTTACAGAAACTCACAACTGAATGCAATATGACGGGTACAAAACTTGACAGCAGATAGTATCCCTACCAATATCTCATTCTCTTTAGCTCCCTAAGGACATCATCAACAAGATTCGATACAGGCGGAGTCGTGGTGCCAGCTGACTATCCATAACCGCCAGAGTTTATAGACGCAGCGCGCACGGGCGCCAGCTTTCGCTCCTTGTATGCGCTTATCCGTTTGTAAGGGCGATTTGTTTCCCGATTGCAGCTCAGATTAGTATCTAATTGAAGAGTTATATTACTTAACTTGTTATGTCCCGTGGCTTGTTGTGTTTACCTTTTTATTATTAGAAATAAGCTTGCTAAAAAAGCTTTCAGGGCTCCAATCCAAGCAGACTTTAATAAATATGAAGGCATTTTCTAAGTTTATTTTGGAGATCACTGACATCGTGAGGTTATTAAAATCAACTTAAAAAATATAAGTAAGACGTTATAGGGACCATCTCTGTAACTATTGTTTTACTATCGCTGAATTAAAACCTGCCAAGTGCGAGTCGGAAATCGTACATTTAGGATACCAAATATAGAACGAGCCAGTTCATGCCAAATAACATCAAAGTTGCTTACTATATAAGCAATTGTGATGTTCGTTTCTCGGTTAATTTCTCTATTATAGAAGATCTATGAAATCTGCTAAAAGCACTGTGTGGTTCATTTTCGCATTTAATCCGTAAGGATTTATGTAATTTAAAATTGTTACACTTATGTAATATTTGAGCACGTGTAAGCAATAGCGGAACGAAAGGTGCTCTTTGAAAACCGTGGCTAATGTATGTAATTGTTTCCAAGGCTGCTGATAGGCGGTGAAAAAATGTTTTATGTGATAATTATTTTAACGAACTTTTTTCCATGCTGGTAACTACCTAATGTACTTATGTGCTTTAGGCAGTGTTTGGAAAATTACCACTTGGTACAAAATAGGTACCTACTGCAGCATTATCACGCTGCCTATTGATTCGGCTGAATAAAAACTATTCCGTTCGTGTAAGTCGACCTCATTTCTAATTTTTTCTTATTTCGGTTCAAACTTAGAAGTTTGATCATTCCATTGGATGACAGAGAAAATTTTTCTTGAAAATTGGCGACGTATCTACTTGGAAGTAACACGTTTAGTATTTTTTTTTTAAGAAAATTTCAAGTGCAAATCGTTGGATTTATATCGCATTACGTCCATGCAAACCAATATGTTGCATTTAGTTCTGCAGCATTATTGGACATTTCTTTCTGAGAGTGTCAATTGTTCACCAGGAATTTAATTTGTTTCCGAGTTACCGGCGCATAAGGCCGTCTGTTCCAAAGAACCGATTCGCTCAGAATCGGTTCTTGGAATATATAACAAGCTGTGGACTGATGTTCCGAGTTATTTCAACACCGACTGAGTTCGGGAAGCGTGTGCTTGCGGGGGTGACTCCATAATATACGAGTGAAGACCCGGGGAGGACGTCGTGACATCGCTCCGCGTCAAGTCGGCGGGGGTGACTCCATAATATACGAGTGAAGACCCGGGGAGGACGTCGTGACATCGCTCCGCGTCAAGTGATCCCAAAATTTTGTTCCTATTCACTTTTTATAATTTGTAGCAATAGCGAAGTATTTATTGAATAGTTTTTTATATGTATCACCTATTCGTGTCAAAAGGTCGTGAAATGAACCGTTTTTAATTTTACATTTATGCACGGTTATATTTTAATCGCGCCTAGGGCCGGATAGCGGTTGCAACCCCTTCTCTCCTATAGGCATTATTTTCCAAAATTACAAATTTTATTCTAGACAATCCATTTCCCAACTTTACCGATAGTCTTCCTTTACGTCGCCATTCCTTTTTTCTTTGTATATTTTTTATGTTGAACAATGTTTGTTTTTATTTTATCTTTTATTCGTCAAAATTAAACGTGACACATGTAGTGACAATTTTTTTTTTTTTTACGCTACACTACATATTAATGATCCGAGGCATAGACGCGTGTGTGGTTAATATCTTAGTTATTTGGGTACATATATCTTAGTATTTACGTCTATTGTATTAGGTATCGTTAAGTAAGATCAATGCACCTTAACGCCCTACACGTACGCCAAACTATTGAAAACAACTGCACGTCAAAAAAAGCACTTAGAACTATTGCCTTTACTTCAAATCAAGTTTTATTTATACACATACAATTATCACGCCTGTATTTCTCGAAGAAATAAGCAGGGGTGTACCTAAATATGGTACCGGCAGACACAGCGTTGGAAGATCTCCCTCTAGGTGGAGCGACGACCTGGTCAAGGCTGCGGGAGTCCGGTGGATGAGAAACGCACAGGACCGATCAGAGTGGCGACGCTTGGGGGAGTCCTATGCCCAGCAGTGGACGTCTTTCGGCTGATATGATGATGTACTTGTAACACACCTATGTATCACCAGTTATGTTTAAGCCCTATGCTATGGAAGACGAACCTTTTACTATCAACCGGACACAAATGCATGGAGGATTCTCCATGCAGCTACTAAGAAAAAATCCAACTACAACGCCTAACCCCGGGAATCGAAGCGAGGACCTCGTGCTAAGCATGTTACAGGACGAAATACTGGGCTACTACTGACAAATTCCACATGAAAACAGGGGTTTTAATTTGGAATTACATACCTAACACTTGCTTGAGAGCAGTAGTGACCAAGTGGTTACAACCCCGACTTAAGAGTTGTAGCTCGTGGGTTCGAACCAGAGCAGGCACTTTATGTAATTTATTTCATTGCCACTGCTCTCAAAACGGTGACGGAAAATATCGTGGGGAAACCGGCATGTCCTAGAACAAAAAATTCAAAGACATGTGACATCTACCAGTCCGCACTGGGTCCACGTGGTGGATTGTAGCCTCGATGAGAGGAGGTCTGTGTCCCAGTAGTGGGAACATTAAGAGGTTGATGATGGTGGTTGATTAGTCTGTAAGCCTTCTTTAAAATAAAATAAATAAATAAATAATGACCTAACAATTTATCAGACTCGGGAATTGATACTGTGTTGATACCAAGACTTCATGCTCCGCATTGCTTAGTAACACTACACCTCTCAATAATCTTACAAGCCGTCATTCACCGTGGTGACAATATTAAGCAAGCTTGACCGGTCTCGCCTCTCGCGAAACAATATTGCCCAATGCCGTAAAATTACACATTGCCAACATAATTTCTTAGTACCAACCTAAGTGAATAAGTGTCAACTTGAAGTACGGCTGTGCAAATATTAAATTCAAAAACAATATGTACAAAAGAGACTCCTTGTAATTGCAAGGTTTGTCAAACAAATAATAGGTTTGTAGAAGATGGTATATAAATGGTTTTGTAATACAAATCAGGTGTGCAAACAAAAACAATGGTTAACAAAGAAAATCAGCTGTGATGAACAAATGATACGACTGTTTTGTTTTGAAGGATACAAGGGTTTATTATTGGATTATTGTATAAAATATTTATTTATAGAACCTTACTGGATACAGAAGAAAATTACCTTATTAAAATTACTTAACAAAACATTATACCCTAATTTCTGAATAAATAATTTCAAGTTGAGTATTTGTCCAACTTTACTTTTGCCTGAAAAACTGTCAAATTTTGACATTATTAGGGTTTGACACGTTCTTGAATCTAAAAATTGGCCCTACGAAGGAAAGAAATTAACTCGTGTTGGTACTTAAATGATTTTCCTTCATCAGAAAGTTTTAAACGAGAAAGTAAGCAATTCCCATCACGTCGTCACATATAATCAGTTTTTATTGGCAACAGGTACTGCATTCAAACAATAAGCGACAACACACATCCAATTTGCTAACCATTCTACACCCACTTAAGTGTCCCTTACCGCCCATTGTCCAAAATATTCCCAAACACAACACAAATGGTATTCAATCTCTTTGCATAGCAGTTCTCACGAGATTCAACTTAATAACGATAGAGTCGATGGTGAAAAACGAAGGCTGTTTACGAATTCCACTCACATACACAATATCTTAACTGGAATGGGCCTCTTGGCTTTCCTCTGGTACGCAGTCTTGCTAGGGAAACGAAGCTTTGAACGATACGGTACAAATCATAAGCGGTGGCGAGTTAATTTGCATGTCAAATATCTCCTGTAATTATAGTAGAAAACCGAAAATTTGTGTTGTATTTTTGTGTGGAAAAAAGCCATAAGGGATTTAAGATTTATTGAGTTTCCTAACACATGGTAAAACTGCAATGCTATGGTATTTTTAGGCCACAGTATACTGAATGTTCTTAGGAGAGTGAGTAATACTATGTCCTTATAGTAGGTACTAATGTTTGGTATAGAAATAAAGGTCGAATAGAAAAAAATGCCATTAAATCTTAATCTATTGTTTTTGCAATGAATAACACATTATAATGAATAATGTGACACCGCGCACAAGTTAAAGCCTTTTTATGATAATTAAATTTCTTGTAGATAAATCATAATCAATACAATAACTTATCTACACAAGTGGCGTAAGAGCAAATAAAAACTTATGCAATAAATATGTTTGAATGAGATACATTTTTAATTTATGTAATGTAATATAACACTTACAAGTGCTGTGAATAAAGTAATTAATTACGTAAGTAAGTATCTGATTTAGGTAGATACATATATATTTCACTAAAGAGTTCTCAAGATTCAATCACAACAGATGATATTACATTACTTTAAATGTTGTATGACTAAGTTTGACAGTTGTTATAATTATTTGTGACAGATGTAGAAAGTAAATGCTACTCCATTTACAACGAACATCGATTAAATTATTGACCCACTAATTTCATATTGGTCAAATTACATATTTTACATAACTTTTATTAATTTTCACCGCAATAGCTACAACCTACTATATCTAAATTAGCATAACAAAGCAATAAGTGTATTTCTTCTGAGATTACTCAACTAGAAAACACCGAATCGACCTCATCAATCATCTGGTTTAAATTAATATCGATAAAAAGTGTTATTTTAATAAATCTCTAATTAAAGATATCACTTTTCATTTAACTAAAGTCTTAATAATTCAGATTTCACATCATTCCTGTAAAACTTTTCTTCTTACGTAATTCTCATCCTTCTTTAACTTACACCAAGCCCTAAGCCCTAGACTCAGTTGATGTGGTGTCCTCTCACTTTCACCACTTGCCCGGTATCACTCAAATCTGCCATCTCATTAGAATAACCCTTGGAGGGACAGCTACGTGGTGTTTTAATCTGTTCCGATATTATCCAATGGTTTATGGAACAAATATTAGCTTTTAATAGGGAAACCAATATACCGGATACTTCAACGGGTAACTTTCTCAGGCTTAACGATAATGGGGTATTCTAGAATGTTCTTTAGATGACATTTCATTAGTTTAGTAAAGCTTGAGTATAATTGGCGGTTGGAACAAAAATCAAAAGAGGTTTAGTTACTTAGACAGTGTTTTATTTTTAATGCCATGCATTTTTGGGACTGTCCAACAACTGTATTTTTATTTTAAATCCTAAAAAAGATCTGTCTTTTATAGGATTTTAAATATAATATACTAAAGCCGTGTTTCGTGTGTGACATCAATTTTTGGCCAGTATTTTTGAGGTTCTGAATTTAAAAGCTTGAATTGGAATTTTCGTGGGATGATTTTTGTTTCTGGCTGCATTTCATTGTCCTTTTTCTCAGTAACTAATTTCGGTTTGGGCTTGAAAAGCATATTTTGCTAACACAGCTTTGTTCCCTTGGCTGGATAGTATAATTTTACTACTACTACTAACAGAGATTATCTATAGCAAACAAAGAATTCACCTCTTCAGAAGAGGTGTCAGTTTTTGTACTACGAGTATTTGCTACAGTACCCTACCGTAAGGGCGTGACCAGATCAACCGCAATGTCAGTCTTTGATGCCTTGATGACAGCGAGCGGGACCTGTATTGCCGTATCGCTTTCCAAACATTAAAGTAATGGGATATCGTCCGTCCATTGTCAATGTGGGGACTGAAATATATGGAAAACGATACTCGGGTCAACTCTAGTGTAATCTTGTGACAAGCAGATACGTGGTATAGCATTAGTGTAAGTTTAAAGTCACGGTTTTAGACGCAAAAAGATAATGATGATTGTCGGTGATGTAATGGTTCAGTGGCATCTAAAGAGGCATCTTTTAAGACAAAATTCAAGTGTAGAAAGGAAAGCAACAAATCAAGTGCTCGCAAGCAGGTTTGGAAAGAGTGTTATTCGGGTTTTCCATCTTTAATTTCTTCATAGCCTAGATAATGCTAATACATCGGATTTAGACATAACGGCCATATGTGGATGAATAATAGGAATACCTCGGCCTAAACCTTCGGGTTCTGATTTTATGTCATTTTATGTAATGAATACTTCATAGTATAGAACAAAAGTGAAGCTGTTTACCTCAACATCGTTAAGCTACCGTTCCAACGTTTATTTAATAAAACATTTAAAGTAAACCTACCAAACTTCTTGAAACCTTGACAAAACCAATTAGCAGTGTCAACCTTCTAATCTTTCTATGACAAGCCGCTGACGGCCGAAACTATTACGTCTATGTCGACATCACTCTGATGAATATCTCGTTATGGACGTAAAGAGGCGTCGTACGGTGGAACAAGGGCCATCACGGCTTTGACAATACTGTCACGATTTGACGAGGCCTTTATTAAGGTTTTTTGACGTAAAATGTTATGCAAAAAAAATGTTGTTTAACAATAATTTTAGATTAGCCGCTGAAGATAAAAAATGACATCATGTCTTTAGCTGAAAGACATTCACTGCTAAACAAGCCTCTTCAAGTAGCGTCATATCGAACGGTCCAGAGCGTCTCGCATCCAGCAATAATATGACATAGACAGAAGATATATTCCTTAGACGGTGTAGAGGTGCAACAATCACGAATTTTCTTTAGTTCTCCGCAAGGGTCTGAATTTTGATTGCATAGTGCTGCTGCTTGTCAATTGGCGTATCTTTTGTTTTACATATCTTCAATTTGAGTTAAGTTTTGGTTATTCCGATTTCTATTACCTATGAGGTTGAACAATAGACGAATATTTAGAGTTAACTACCTTTTGCCAGCGGCTTCACCCGCGTGAAAAGTGTTTTTTTTTATCCCAAGGGAACATTATACAGGATTTATAATTAGTAAGAAGTAAGATTAGCGTTTTGTTACAGAGTGAATTGTGAATCATTTTTTGCAGTAACAATATTATGCATAACTATAATTATCACCGAGGTAAAAACGTTTTGAAATTATTTATCCTCGTATTTTGCTATATTTAACATAACCTGGATTTCACATAGAAAAAGAGGTAATTTATTTGCTATAATTTGTTTGTATTTTCTATGGAATTAAACGACGAAAACCTAAAAATTATGATTTAAAACAGAATATTTTAAGGAAATGTTTATTGAGATATTTTCCATCTTTGTTAAGATAAGATAAGATAAGATTTATTTATTTCTGAGTATATGGTACATACAAGATCTTAATATTAAACAGTTTCACATACACTACCGTTGCCGGTGTAGAAATATTAAAATTAACCTACAAAATCAAACTGTCCAAGTTCTAGGCCGCAACACTAAAATTGTATTAAACAGTTTGTCATCGAAACGCTAAGTACAAGATAATATATATATAAGCAGACACAATAGACACACACAGCAATAGCCTACGCATACATGGTGTGCGCGCGACGCTTGAGACGTACAATATTATAAATCAGTTTTAAATATGAAAATAAAATGAAAATAAAATAAAATGAAATGTTCTTGACGCTGATTACAATTTTATTATAATATATAATTAAATGAAGTTTTTACACCCAGAGATGACATGTATTTTCGTTTGTCATTATAAGGTCGAGTCAGCAATTTGCTAAACTAGCAGTAAATATAAATTTTGGAACCAGGATGTATTGTCTAAAATGTCTACTATTAGAATGCGGAAATTATCAAAAACCACCAAATAGTAATTTGTTTTTTGTGTAAAAAATGTGATTTACGCTGTCGTATTTCCTAACTTTATAATGGTTAATAGATATCTTGTTACATAATACATAATTTTACACTATTGCAAGCAATTGAATCCCACAAGAGTTACTGAATCAAAACAAAAAAATATACGAGGAATATAAATTAAGTGTGAGTTATTCAACATTTACTATACATAAAAATTTAAAGTTTAGTGCTAAAAAAAATCTCATAAATTTTAAACAAACCCAAGCTAAAAGAATTACAGAACCAATCAGAAGGTAACAAAGCCATATTAAAACAAATCTCTAAATAAAATAATTACCTCTAACCAGGCCTTAGGTATACACTAGATACTTGACACCAAAGGGTTTGACAAGACCTTGTCATTGACGTCATGACTACTTATGACAGTGTCACTTCACGCATGTCAGTCAGTGTTTTTGTAATTCTTAATTCAACCTTGGTAAGATAAACTATTAATTTATTTACGTTTCTGTAAAGATGAATGACAAATTGATTGGTTAAGCAGTACTTGTAATGTTAAGTGTACTCTTATGTACTTATTTATGTATTTAGTTTTGTATAAGGTCATGTTTTCTTTTGTATGTTTGTTGGTTTAATTCATTTTCAAGGAGGTGATTTGTAAATCTTATGTCAGTTTTCAAAGTTTATGTTTGCATTTATATAGTTTATCTTGGGAATATCATCATGTTGAAATTACATCAATTGCAGAAGGTCCTATAGTTCTTTATTAATGTTGAAACATGAAGAACTTTATATGTATAGGCACAGTTGTGGCTTCTTTGATAGCTAAAAAGACAATAAAACAAAATATCTAAAGGAGTCAGGTTCGTTAAGTAACTAAGGTCTCAGCATAAATGCATATCTATAAAACTAAATTACTTCGTTAAAAGTAACTAGGATCAAGTATAAATGGCCATATTTTATAACCATGTTATTGCCTAGATACCTAAGCATATAAATCTTATATCTCAGAACCACCCAAGTTAAAACGCCCTGCAAATAAATTACTCTCTTAGAATAACCTCATTAAGCAATTCTTGTCGATGTTTATTTATTTATTTATATATACTTTATTGTACACTAAGATAAACAAATGTTTTAATCTTGGTGTAAATACGGAAACCTTAAAATAAACACAAACATACAACAGGCGGCCTTATCGCATTCTGCGATCTCTTCCAGGCAACCCAGAATGTTGTGTTTGGATGGGCCATGACACATGTGGTGTTCACTTGTAACATTAGTTAGGGTTTGGGTGTTAGAATAAAACAACCAGATTTATCAATAAGTAGACAGCACTGAATGGGACGTCCAGCCACCACTAGGTGCAATCTAATAATGAATAGACGTAAGCATTAAATTGCTGGCTACGATAAGAGGATAGCACATGACCTGGCCTTGGCCATTTCATCCTGAGACTCCTCCGTGGCCTCGGAAAGCACGTTAAGCCGCTGATCCCGGTTGTCATTTGAAGATCTTTGACAATCGTTTCGATAGTCAGAAACCTTACAATATGAAACCAGACTTGCCAAGTCGTGTTACCTAGTTACTAGGTATAGAGGGTTAGATAAGCAGTAGTAGCAGGTAAAAATCTGGTATTTAGCTGCATCCAGTTGAACTGGAAGTTGACCTGAAGTTGGGAAAAGGCTAGGCAGTCGGTACAGAACATCTAATTTTACTACGAGATCGGTAACTAGTACGGTCGACCTTGACAGCAGACTCCCTTGGCGTGTCGACAACCCCATAGTACGCGCCGTGGGATTACTCCACCATGCTTTTTAGAGCACACGATTTTGATACGATTTGATTTCGATGCGAGTTTCTTATATCATATAAAATACTTAAAATACTCGTAACTATGATGAGTATTTTTTTGGGCTATTTTAAGAAAGTATGATGCCGATTTTTTTTCTAGAAAATTCAAAAATAATGGTAGGTAATTTTAGTGTATTTCAGCTACAAGTAAAACTTTGTTTATGTTAACAGGATTGGTTACTGTTATTAGATTTTTTCATTCTATAATACAGAAAGAACACAGCACAAAAAATAAAAACACAGTTACTCTATTTATCATGTGACTCAGTTATCGGTCCCACGAATATTATTGGCAGTGACAACAAACTATAATACATACTACACATAGCAAGTATATAGGTAGGAATGTAATGTGACATTGACATTAAGTTTACAAAATGGTTTCGGAATTAGGTAATAAACGGACTTGCTAGTCACGTGCAAGCGTGCGTGACTAAGAAACACTATTTTAATATTTACAGACAAGACATGTCTTTTAAGACAGCCTATACTTAATTGTGGCTTTCCTAACTGGCTGGCAACCGATAAATAAAGATTTATTATTTTTGTCTAAAGCATCGAACTTAAAATAAGTCCGCCATTTTGTTTGTTGATGTTCTTTTTTCAAAATTTCGATTGAATCTCGAAGGGCCGTTTTCCAGAACGATACTTGTGGCCAGTTTTTTATCCGTAGTTAACCCAACCAATGGTTAAATATACTAACCAATAGTTTATAATTTCGGTAAAACACGTTTATTATTCAATTGTTGGCGTCACAAATGATCAAATACGATTGTAAGACTTAGACTAACAATTGATGAATAAAGCGTTTCACCGAAATTTTAAACCATTGGTTTGGTTAGGTTTTAACCATTGGTTGAGCCTAAGGGGTGATAACGATTATCGTAAAGGCAAAATTTGAGGAATTGACCTCGTGAAATTACGTTTTGAATTTTTTAAAGTCGCTAGCGCTGACAGAATATCACTTCGTCTAAAGTCTTAGGTTTGAATTTTGGAAATATCAAATTTGAAAACTTTCATAACATTCTATTCAAATCTAGTAGTAGTTTTCATCGAGGTTCATGATCATCACGATCTTATAGGTAAATAATTAGAGCATTATTCAAAATTCGATTGGACAACCCGACTTTTTTGCGCTTCTAATCAAGTAAAACGTTCTACGTTTAAAATCTATAAATACCGATTGATTGACAGGTGTTTTGAAGAAAAAACTAAATTGGGCGACAGAACTGGTTATTGGTTATTTAGAATTTTAGAGTACGAGATCGAATGAGACTAGGTATTTTGTATTTACTCGATTTACTTTTTAAGAATATAAAAAATAATTAAACTCCCTGGGGTATTATGCAAAATACACACAGTGAGTCAGTGACCAGTTCATTAAAATCAATCTGCACAATCCTTGCCCAACAATCTCAACTATATTGGAATTGGCTGCCAGTATAACTGGATCAGCTGAATACTAGTTTTGATACCTAATCATACCAGTGCTAAAAAATAACTAGTCTGCCATCTTGGGCCGTCCGCCATATTGGATTTAGATTGACGTCACCTATCTAACCATGGATTGTCACCTAAACTAAACGTGTAAATAAATGCCATATATGTCTTCCAACTCCAATTAAACCAATACTATTATGCCATAATCGTATAATCGCGCAGTATAAAGCGCGCCTCAGACGGTCGACGGGGAGGCGACCAGACGCGCGGGATGCGATCGATACGCCCGTCTGCAACCCCCGCACTGCGGCCTGACCTTGCACCCGGCTTACTATCGCACTTTTGGTCTGCGTAAACTGCAGTTACCCGGCGTACGGCAAGTCTGAGTGTGGTTTGGACTTTAGGGGGAAGTAAAAGTATTTAGTGATTTTTTGTAAAAAGAATGTTGTGTTGTGACGTCTTTTTAAGAATAGCTTTTAATAGATAGATATAGGTACTAGCTTTTGCCAGCGGCTTCGCCCGCGTGAAAGTCGAAAATATACCCGGATTTATCCCGGTTGATTTTAGAGAGGTAGAAACATATAGAGGAGGCCTTTATCCAGTGGGCCAAAATAAGCAAAACAAAAAGGATTTTACGAGAACTTTTAAGGTTAGCTGGACTTAACTGTTATTCCAGAATATTCAGTAAATATTCCACCTGTTATTTTTGTTTAAAATACACAGTGGTAACTGTTCGAGTTTTGGCGTAAACATGGTGTATTTGCGGCAAAGGATACACCACAACTCACAAAGCAGCTGAAACCACATTTGGCACAAACACTAGGCAAGATAAATGCTGATTAAGTGTCTCTTTGTGGTCTCATGGTCTGCTGCCCATCTATTCAACGGTATTAGGAACATACTATGGTTTTGACACATATTTTCTAAGCCAAAACCAAGTATAAGGTCTAGGCATAATATATGCATACTTCCACACATTAAATGCGAAAATTACGTTTGTCTGTTACGTTTTCACGCCTAAACGGCTGAACCCATTTTGGTTAGATCTTAGAGAAGAACAGGATACTTTATATAAAAGGTAAAATTGCTAGCAGAAGTTACTTATGAATAGGATTCAAGATTATGTGACCTAATACACGTAGGCGATTTTAAAACGCTACCTTTTTATCAACCATATCGGTTAACTACCTATAATCTTGACAGTTCAAGAACAAACTCCAACAGACAAATAAGTACAAGAGATGGCTAAAAGCCGTGTCTCCTAAAACCAGTCGCTTATTTGCCACGAACTTTCGAGCTCGACACACTTAGCATGCCATCTGTGTACCATCGCGGACACCGTAAAACTAATTACCATGGGAAATCTAACGAATTATACACCACTGCCATTTGCAAGGCAGAAATAGGTCAAGATATCTCTTTTTGTAAGTGCCGAAGAAATGGCGGAATTTTTATGAGTGTGTATAAATGGGAAAATTTTGAAACTAAGGATAAGTTACTATCTTCAATATCGTGGTCTTGGATATACTATTTTCTGCTTATGTTAAGATAACCTACAAAAGTGTTCTCGCCAAACTTCTTGGCCACCCTGAAGTTGGCTACAATTGCTTCGCAATAATAAATCTCTTACAAAAACAGCACCGCACCGTGCCTTGCGCAACGGAAAGCCAACTTCAAGCGGCTCAGAAGTTTGGCGAGAACTATACTTCTAAGATAACACATACCTACACGCAATTAGAATGGCGTTTTACATAGTGTTCAAGCTTTTGTAGTTGAACATCAAAGAAAGAACTACCAAGAAGAAGTCGATTTTCTCCGTAAATTGTGAATACAGAGATCTACTTCTCACATTCAATGTGTAGATTTAAGAGAATTTTGCTGCATTCTGCAGCATTCTTCAATGAATGGATACCTAAGTTGAGTTAAAAATCTTATAACTTTTATGTCAACGGTTAATTAACTCCAAAGCGGCCGTATCTCCTTTAATTATACCTTGATTTCGCAAGCTCCAACATTAAGCATTCTGGAGAATAGAAAAATGGAGTAAAAAACAGCGATTGTCCTGTTAAAACAATGGCTGGTCGCGCGTCGGTGAGTCATGTCGCGCGACTTTTTGTCGTGAAATTGACGCTGGTGTCGATTTACTTTAAAAGTATATTTTTTTTGTTTTGCTTGAATGTACTTGTATTTCCATTCTTGTTTAGGAATTAGTGAAAATTGTGTGTACTTATTTGATTGATTATACGTATCACAAGTAAATTTACTTTCTACAGAACTCTGCCTGTTTGTTGTCGTATAAAATATTACACACGGGTGGCCTATGACCTGGATTAGCTCAAAGGGTACTTTTTGGCATCACAGGTAATAAAATTAGGACAAATAATAAAGTTATTAATTAAAAAATCTTTTTTAAGCGTTTTGCACGCGGGAACAGAGTAGCATACATTTTTATGAATTTTTAATGATGACAGTTAAGTTATTAGGATATTGGAAATCCAAGTTTAATTTGCTGACGCTACGTCTAATGGGCGCACGAGTAGTTTTAAGGGCCTTCCACCGCTTTAGCGCCGTAAAACGAATACATTTAAAGCATACTCCTTAGTATGGGCTAGGTTAAAAGGTTTGAAAAAAATATACATTTATTATTGTTTCATGTAGATTATGTGTATGTTTTGTGTTTTAAGACCGCCCATTGTACACTTATATATGTGAACGTTTGTCCTGGATGTTTTTTTTTTGTAGTGTACAATAAAGTATATAATAAATAAATAATTATTTGTGAATGATGTTTTTTCGTGTAATTGATAGCTTACTTAAAAAAAAAACATTTTTTCGGTACTTTCAGATACTCCTCCATATCGATTTGGAAGTTTAAAAATATTTTTAAACAGAAAAAATGACGGCCAGAATTTTTTTCATTACTCACATACTTAGCATATTATGTAAATCAAAGAATATTTTGCAAACATAACTGTGCAAAAAGAGGTTCAATACTAATATTCTAGCTCCGAGCGGGCGCATGATCAGTACTAGGTTAACATCGGGGAAAATATACGCCTTAAGCAAAGCGTACCTTAACTTGGCACGGAGCCGGGGAAAGGTGAAGATGAAAAGTGACTTATTTTGTATTGTAAATTAAAGTAAGAAGATCTTTTACCCAGATACATAACTAGCTTTTCCCGAAGCTTCGCTACCGGAGCTCATCCCACATAAAAAAACGTTAATACTCATTGATTGGGTTTTTTGGATGTAAATTTGCTTGTTGACAGTGAAAGAATTTTCGCAACCAATCAGTTGGTTCTTCGACATCATTATTAACAAAAGACAAATAAAAAAAAAAACTTTTTATTGATAATGATTCAGACTGAGTAATATTCAATCTAAATACAATATGTTATTTTAATTCTAAAGATATTATATCGATATAATTCAGACCGATTTAAGCAATCGGACAGCTTTCTTAAAATTCTTCGTAAATATTTGCCATCACAAATATTGCGAGATCATAAACCCTTTCTTCTCGATACATTTATTCCCAACACATTTATGTTGTAAACTATGGCATTTAGATTAGATGTATTGTATTTGAAATGATCTGTTCACAATATATCGAAAGTATTATGATCCCGCAAGATACGGTGTTTGCAAAAATTAACAGAAGACAGACAAACAGACAGATGAACATATTAATTTTACCTTGCCTATCTTGTTGAAAAAGCTCTTTTTTGTAATGAGGCTTTCTTTCAAACCGTTTCTATTCAGTTGGTATTCGTATCCAGACAGTCTGTGGATTTTAATCGAATTTACATTCATTTCTCGTTGATTCAAATCGTTAATGAGTTTGGAAGTATTTTAATCACCCATTGTTATTTATGTATTTTTTCTACAGCTGTGAGTTTTGAGTGTGTTTTCCAATGTCAATGGTTGAATAGATTACGATATTCACAGACACAGACCTACATAAATAGCCTCAAATATCGCCCTTTTTAGTTTCATCCACGAGTTTTGGCACACCCTGTATATACTCTATTGTACACGAGAATATACAGGAATAAAATAAACTTAAAACTAAAAAATATCTAACGGGTGGTCTTCTCGCATTCCGCGATCTCTTCCAGGTAACCTGGAATGGACAGTAATTGTCTGTTAATTTTTGTACAGAAGCTTTTGGCATTATTTATATACATTACAAATGAATGAATTTGGTAAAAGGCCTTTGGAAGATTAGTAATTTTCTATAGCTCTGTTAATATATTGTTTGATATTTAAACATAACACAAGAGTTTAAAATTAACTGCTTATAACTTGTTAAGTAATATTTTGACGATGTCCTTTCAACATTACTGTTATAGCAATTTAAAACCACATTGTTTAAGTTTACATTGCTTCACAAAATTCTATAGTCCGTTAATATTTTATTACCGTTTCGACATCCATCTTGTGTAAATTCCAATAAAATAAACATAGACTTGTGTTAGCAAATGTTTAAAGGTTAAACTAAAGTTACTTGAAGTTAATTATCCTTTTCATAATAAATTGTTAATTAGTGATTTATCCTAAATTGTCGTTATACAGCAGTTATACATAAATAACATGATGTGTTTGCACAAAGCGATTAATTTAATGATAGAAAAAAAACTGGATTGAATTCTAAGTAAACCTTTGCAATAGCCAAACATACAGTATAACTATTTTCTTAATGTCCCTCGGCAAACTTCGTCTTTTGTCAGTCGTCGGATTTCTATCAGATTTCCAAGTTGATTGAGAGCGTCCGGTCTGCCCCAAGTGCAAAGGGCAACTGATAGAAAGCCGACGATTGACGAAACACGAAGTTTGCCGAGGGACATTAAGAAAATAGTTGTAATGTACCCCCCTTTGAAACGCACGTACCTATGTGTATGTACATACCTACGTGCATTTCAAAAGAGGAACGATTAATAACTATAGAATACCTAACTTTTTTTTTACTTTTTTATTAGTTAACTCTTTTAAAAGCTCATTTAGCAGGTTTCGTCAAGCGAGGTCAAGGTCAAGATTAGGACCATTCAAACATAATAAAACTTCACAAACACAGTGGACTTTACTGGCAATATAACAATCTTAATCGTCCTCTTTGCACACTAAAAACAAAAGAATGTCGGATAAGTATCTGCAAGATTATCACTGCAAATAAAATATGTTTTTAATTATTCTTGTCACAGAGACAATTAAGGTACTTTACATTCGACTTTGAATAATACCAGTCGTTATGATCTACAGAATATACAATCATCATAATGCAAATAAAGGCTTCGACAGACAGGCACGACGAAAATGCGACATCCATTTTTCATTTAACTTACGGATACCTAATAAGAGTTGTCGAACCGTCGCGTGGCGCCTGTATGCGTTAACCATAACAGTCATACAATCAACTTTTAATTTCTTCAATTTATTGCCTAAAGATGCAACCAAACGCAATTGTTAACTAAGAAAAAATCGTAAAATTTATCATGTAGAAAAATTTCTTAATAAAAGAGTTGTCAAATCTTTGTCGTTTCTTGGCGCCGCACTTGTCAGCGGGAACCCTTACACTTATCAACTTTTAATTCCCCTTTATTGTCTTCCACAAAGCAATAAAGATACATCAAAACGCATTTGTTAACCAAGAAAAATATTAAAATCTCAATCCTCGCCAAGATCTAACTAGTCTATTTAATCCGTCAAGTTACATGCCAAGTGCAGACGTATATTAGGCTATAAACTTAGTCCTTTTATTAAGTTAGTACGCCATGAAATGTTCTCCGTTGCCAAGTTAAATTGCTACCATGTCAGTTTGACTCTTTATTACAGTTTTTTATTTTTTATTTGTGTGGTAGTCTGGTAGACGATAGCGTAGTATGAACGAGAGTCGAGGCAGAATGATGGATGTCGATGGGACATACTAGATAGCGGGTTTCATTCATTTGAACTTAATGTTCCTTTTTGTTAATTGGATGCGATTTGATTTGATGGACTAGTTTGTCTGGAGATACATGTAGAGCATCTGTTTCTTGGAAACAAAAATTGCTAACTGAAAAATGATGATTGTGATTTTTATTGAGCTTTGAGCAATGTTGTCAGGTTGAAAACAGAAACCACTCCTTTTTCATTTTATTTTTAAGTAAGACACCGGATGCAGCTGAGCTATCAATATTTTATATGGAGCTACTGCCTATGTGACGTCACAACCCAGTAACTGGATAGCACGAACTTGGCAAGACTTGCGTCAGATTTTATAGCTTTTGACTAACTTAAGTCTATAACCTTGAAATGACAGTCGGAACCAACGTCTTAATGTGTCATCCCAGTGACAGAAAACCCCTCATTGTAAATAAAGAAAAATACATCAAAACTTCTTCTATAAGTATCAAACTTTACACTTATAACAAAATTCGTCGTCAAAATCAAACGTAGCATACAGTCAACCAATCAGCAAGTCAACGAACTCCTGAAAATTTCGACCATAAACATTTGAGTGGAAGTAAAAACTTCCGCGGCGGGGTGTACGCCGATTATTAAATTCCTTGCTGTCATGTCCTATGCAAGGGGGAGCTTCGCCTGAACAGTAGTGTGAATACTTTGCATTTGGAAACTACTGTTTTTATATTATTCATTTTTGTTATTCGACTTTCATTCATGCTTTGAATATAGGGTTTTGTCTCGTGTTTGTCTAGACGATGTTAGGTTTTGCATCTTCAATGAAAGCTCTATAAAAAGAGAGTACCTCCATATTTAAACTTGTAAATTTGAAGTTAAAATAAGTCTATGATATCACAATGATACGCAAAGTGACCCCATCACAGTGTTCTATGTTTTCATTTTTATCAATTTTATTCAACGAGGACAAAACATTTTTTTTTTTTAATAATCCATTCAAATTTAACAGCTATATGGTCATTTAAGGCCCTATTTTCGCATATCGCAAATCCGAGCTAAATTTTAAATATGCAAGTGCATAAAATGTTGCACAAACAAATGCATAGATCATCTCCTTTCTGCGTTAGTTCTTGGCGTCGTTCAACGTTCAATAAATCTAGCTATAAAATGAGACGAAAGTTATGTAGCGTTATAAAACTTTCATGATTAAAGTTACGAGAAAACATTAAGTTTTCAGTAGTCTAGTTGTTAAGTTTGGTGTTATTATTGAAAATCTTTCTTCATAAGATTTGGAAACATTCGGAAGTAACTTTTTCCGAGGGTTCACTCCCGTAACCCACGGAGCCACAGAGAACTTGAATTTTCCTGAGTAAAATGTGCCCTACGCGTGGACCCTTCGTTTAGAGTTATACACCGCAGAGTGTGTAACACTAAACGGTGTATAGTTTTCTATCAAAGAAGTGAAAGAGTGTAAGAGTTTTTGAATTAATCGGATCAAAAGAAAGAAAGATTTTAAAATAAAAAAATCGAATCAAGAGTTCCATAGATACAATTTCCTACATAACTACAATTAAACAAATAATTTAATTGTATTATAAAATATATAAGTCATAAAAAAGGAATATAAACTGCCCGTAAATTCAACTTGGAAAAGACTAAAAGGAAAACGATTACATCAATTCTAACATCAATCGGTTGGATTTAATATGATTGGATTAGACTAGGTTATAAACACATAGGTATCATGCAAGTTGTTAAACAGGTAAAAGTAGGCAATATAATAATCTAAAAGCCACATCATCATTTATTGCAAATATTGCCATTCACTTCATAGCAGTATATTAATAAGATGTTTATATTAATCCATACAAGTCTATTCATACTAATATTATAAATGCAGTAGCTCCGTCTGCCTGTTTGTTTATTACGTTTCCACGCCTAAACCGTGGTATAGACACAGATAATATAATACTAGAATACATACCATACAAAGAAACCGTGCTGATGTAACTAGCGTTTTTCTTCTGATTATCCGATTATTTTTTGTACATCCATCATGTTCGGTTCCGTTCCACGGCGATAGATAGATGGTGTTAGCAGCTATTTGCAAGTAAGAGGTTTTACTCGGTTTGTGAATATATTTTTCTTTAAATACAGTGACGATTTGTTTCATAGTATTTTTTTGCACGATTTTACAGTTTAATTGCTCCAAAATGTGTTACAATACAAATTTAAACAATCGAGTGGAATGCCTTTGAAATTTAAAACCGCGTCATCTATTGGCATCAATTTTAAATGATCCGTTCAAATAATCTTTGAAATTTGAATTAAGAGCCCAATATTACATAATTTTGTGCTTAGTAGATTTGATTAAACAAGAAAATACAATTTTTATCTTCAATTCCAGAAAATGTTAATTTTACACAAAATTAAATAACAAATCGTTGCATATCGCGCCATCGAGTGAGAGGAACCCCGTGGTATACAGATAGATTGGACATTGCAGTAAGACATAGGATACTTTTACGCAGACGAAGCCGCTGACAGAAACTAGTATTCTCATAAATAGAAACGATGTATATGAAGAAATTTTTAATCTTAATCGTGAGACTTATCTTGCGATTTAAGCTCATTATGATTTTAATTTGATTTTTAAATAGAAAATTGATGTTTATCTCGGTATTCTACGAGTTAATCAGAATTTAATATAAATTAACACCACAGAATTAATCGCTCACGATAGGAAAAAATAAGCAATGCATTGAAAGATCAGATGTAAGCCATTAAAATTTATTGCAAATGTATAAAACTTGTCAGAAATTATTTAGAAAAGCACTTACCCATGGTTTCAAAGTTCAGAATTTTGGTACTTGTCTACCTCTACTTTGGCGTTGAATTAAAATATTACAAGTTCTCAATTCAGAAGAAGAGAATATGCTGCTCCGACCTTCATAAATAGGGAAAAGGTAAGAGAATGATTCTCTGAGTTCTCAATTCAGAAACTGGAGATAAGACTCATACATCTTAATTCAACGATTGATCATTATTATTTTCAGCTATAACTAAATAGAACGATCAAAATGATGCCAATGTCAATTGACAATCAGATGAGATCGCACGCGCTTGTTTTTGTCGAATTCATTCCTTATCAATATCTTCGACTTTCACTGTCGTATTAGGTGATATGATAATATTGATAACGTCAGATACGCCTTGTGATAAAATGATTATTTAAGTCTATTCTTAACAGATTCTTAACAGTAAAATGAAAATAATAAAATATCTTCTCAAGTTTTGGTACATGCCACTGATTTCTAAATTAAGTAGTATAGTTTAGTAATTTTCAAGTTCTGCTTATGAGTGAAATCCTGTATTTCTTTTTGCAATTAATTAGAGTTAGCCACATTCTTATCTCCTAACACTCCTATAGCGTCCTTACATTGGAATTATTTTCTAAGAATTTAATAATGTCTTTGTTTAGCAAGTAACATCTAAAGCACGCATGAATATACGATAATAAGACGCATAATATGCATTTCTTTATTTCATTTCAATATGAACGTGCGAACAAGCAAATCTAGTTATCAAATAAAACTATTTGTGTCAACTCTCATTTACATACCTATTATTGAAAATGCTTGTGGATAATAGTTACTCCACTCATACTTAAGCATCATTATCATTGCACTCGAAAGACGTTTACTGCTGGACATAAACCTCCCAAAGTGCCACCAAATCGACCGGTCTTGTGTTTTTTCCCTCTTTTTGACCAATTCATCGAACTACCTACGTTGTGGGAACATTGTTCCTGCGTTCTCATACATGATATTATCATCACAAAAATTCAAAATCTGTTACCAAAACAATGCTTGGTCTAAATTGTAACCCAGCAAAGTTTACTGACCATGAAAAGAAATCACTGTTTACTCAACGGCACTTTCAATCGATACAAACCCGTTTACAAAACAGGTATTACGAACTTTTTCTAATAATTAATTAAAATATTCACACAGCCAGTGCAGTAGTAGATCAAGTCCTTGCTTTTGGCATTGACATTCAAAGCGCCACCGCGGTCGGAAGCATGTATAGCGGTGGTGTGTCCGGTTGCGCAGACGACGACAAACGCACACACCACACAAACTCATTTTCAACCGCACACACTCATATAGAGGTGTGCATTTTATGTATTTTTGCCTTATTTGGATCACAGTGTTGTGTGAGGAGTAGCAGGTGATGGGGCAGGAAGAGGTCTACGTCCTGTAATGGTCTAAGTTCATAAACGTGAAATATAGTATTGAAGTCTTTTGTATTTGCATTGGACGATTTTTTTGCGAATATATAATTTAATTGGCTATACCTACTAGAAGTCAGCGTAGGGAGAGGACAATTGTTTAGCATTATTGGTTTATGAACAGCAAAATGTCAATCTCATTACTATGTAACTATGTAATTAAAAAGACATTTGAAATCTGGAAATGTTATCGAGATGTCAAAACCTCTGAGAAGGTTATACTTAACGTCATTTTCTGTCAAACTGAAGCAGAAGGACAAATGAGCTCATTAATATGAAAGTACTAGCTGTGCCCGCGGCTTCGCTCTCGTCAACTGCCTACCCTACCCTACCTTACCAACCCTTCCCTACCTATCTACCCTACTTACCTACCTACCTAGCTACCTATCCAACCTTCATACCATTTTTTTTAAATGTGCTTTCACAAGAACCTTCTCCTAACAGTAACAAACACAACAAAAAAAGATTTAGTGTAATCGGTCCAACCGTTCACGCGTGATGCCATGACCAAATGAAATAGGGATTCATTTATATATATATAGATTATTCTAGCCAAGTTACAAACGTTTCGTAACGAATCTCTTTCTACAATCGTTAACGCCTTCTATTTGTATGGTCTGACCACATGACTTAACGTTCAGATGTGTCATTCCTATACATTGATTCGTTTTTTACTAGCGTTATCGATTGTAGATTGTCAACTTGGCTACAGGGGGGATGACAAGGGGTAACGTGTTACGCAGTAGTCGGACGGTGTGGGTCACATATGCAATCACTCCATGTTATTCGGACAGGCCTCAAGCTGACGTCAACACAGCTGGTCAAAAGCTACGTAGATGATCAGTAAATAAGAGGCGTAAAAGTTATTTTTTTAATTAGCAATGAGAATTCTCGCACACAAACTCACACAGACTCACCTTCGCAATATATTTACTACGTTAGGATATTAATGTGTCTAACGGTATTCTGTAGTCTGAATTAAGTACAGATTAGTATTCTAGACTTAAGCTGGTGCTCGTTTAATATCCGTTTATTAGTAACTCAGGTGAATACGTAAGGTTGAAACTTAGTATGGAGACGTGAAGTGAATGCTTCATTTTGAAAATGTATGTATTTTTTATTATTATTTGGCCTACATTAATAGACTACTGTGCAAACAAGATTTAGGTTAGGCAGACGTTAGACTGTGTTTTGTAATTAAATGGAAATGTGGGATTATGCATGTTTTTTTATGGTAAAAGTGTTTTTGAAAATATTTCTACATAATGATCATTGTTTTGTTATGTTTACCAGCAGTAACATGTTTTGGTGATGAATTAAGTAAACAAAACTCTCCGTAATAATTTAAAAAAAGCTCCACATGTCTCACCTCATTTTTGCGTTTTCACTGACTCATACAGTTAACTTACTTCTTACAATCAATGAAATTATTATTAAGAACATGACCTTAGACTTACACAACTTAAGAATTACAAATATGACAACCGTTATTTTCATACAAAACATGAACATCTTTTACATCAATATCTATAAATGATGACTTTCATATTACAAAGCAATTTTTTTACAATACTTTTGCCCAAAATTGTACTCATCGTTTCCACATGAACTTGACCATTTCTCACATATAACTTATACTGTAACATAGGCCTTAGAAAACTGGTTGGTCTTTTTAATGCAAAAAACATTGCCACTAGAATTTGGGCCTCCCTTACATAAAACTTACACTCAAACAGAGATTTTACAATACTGGTTGTCATTACAGTAAGGTGTGCAAAAGAAAAAGCTTGGTAGACAAATTATTGGTAGCGAATACAGTAAATTGACACGATTATATTCTTTCTTTATGAATGGCTACACCTACGGAGTTCATTCACATACTGATGGACTTGTGGGCTATTAAGGCGTGTGCACATGGTTGGGTACGATACGGTTTTTACACTTTCACTCTTGATATCGGATCAGCTGATTATTTGTGAAGTAATGATGTTGGAAGTACCTGTGCGTGTGTTGCCTCTATTGTACCCACAGATTTATGATAGCCGAATGCTGAGTACAAAACTGCTTGATTCGGGATCCCAATATGTTATTAAGATTACCAATTGATACCTAAAACTAAGTTTTTTTTGGGGATTTGGGATAAGTACCTAGAAAATAAACAAAAACAATAGATCTATAACTAGAATAAAGAATTTATTAATTAAATTACAGACTTTCCGGAAAATGTTTGTGAAATAATATGTATAGCGTATCATTTACTAAAAAAAAATCATTTCCCTTCTTTCCTTCCTTTTAAATAGATATGAGGGCAGTGTTTCCTTCTTTAGGTACTAGTATAATGGAAACCCACATCTGCTGGTACTTAATAAACGGAACGATATCTGTCGCCCACGACACCTCTGATTTACCGCTGTCTCTGATCTAGTTGAAAATGATTCTACTATACCGGTCACACTACTCATGTTGCAGTTATTTATATGTGTGTTTGTATGTGGGTTAGTTCTATCACTTCGTAGAATAGGTAGACCAAAAATGTCATGTTGAACTGCTACTTTGTTTTTTTCTTCTTCAGTGAACATCTTTATTGACATAGTGAGTTGATCTTTTGATGCATGTACTACCTTCATGATTTTAGTTATTTCCTGCTTTTGCAACTACAAAAGCAAGATAAATATTATGAAAATAATTACGCAATTTTCTCAAAATTTTCAGATGAAGTTTTTCATTTCATGTCTGCAACTGGGCATTTTTAATCAAAATGGAGAAAAAGACATTTTAATATTTAGCTTATATTGTGCTCAGATAAAAATAAAAGTCCTAACTAATTCAACTATAAAAATAGTAGCACCTTATATTAGGCCTGAGAATAATGCCTGTGACAGACACGCTGACACTATTGCTCTAGTTAAAAACGAACTGTAACCAGCCACACAAGTAGTTGTTATTGTACACGTCTTCGCAGAATCCTAGCGAGTATCATTTACATCTCGCAACTCGAGATTTTGTACCACTTTCAAGTAAAGGTCAAAGTATTTCGGTGGGAAAATATTCTTTGGTCAACGCCATCTATGTGTAAAGATGTAGATGGTAGACAAAAGTTTTGATAAGGCTGCTATTTGACAGAAAACAAGGTTTGTTTAAAACGGCACCAGTGTTTTATTCGACATTGCTGGCAAAGTAGATAAACTATCATGATGTCAGAAAAGTATTTTGGTAGCTTCTTGATTATGGCGTTTCATATTTTTCACACGGATACATTAAAGTAAGTAGTTAAGTACCCGTGAAAGTGTTCCAAGTGGTATAAATAGAGTCAATATCCAACCAGGTAGGTTACTGTTCCAATACAGTGAAAAATTAATAGTATATTGTTTTAATAAGAAATAGCACTGGTCAAATCATAGCTCCAGAGCCTTGAACATCGTCGCAGAGTTTCCAGCTTGTCGGTTTTTTATCAGTTACATTTCGGGGAGTGTGCGATGGAATTGCATGATTTAGTTCCGCCCAGCCCGTTCCATCATTGGAAAACCAGATGCACGGCGATGCATCATCGGTACATGGTGGACATCCCATCCATACGCACAAAACACACTTTTATTATGCGTACAGCTAAGGAGTGGTATTCTCTGCCGGAGTCTGTGTTTTCCGATAGCTACAATCTAGGGGTCTTTAAGTCAAGAGTGAATAGGTTTCTTCTAGACAAGTGTGCTTCACCGTCGACCACATCATCGCTTACCATCAGGTGAGACAGTGGTCAAGTGCGAGCCTATTGACATTAAAAAAAAGCATAATAACATTCACGTTTGGTCATCCTCCATAATTATGTAGTTTATTTTTGCTTGCTGATATTTTCCTTCAGCGTATTATTGTGACGTCTGTGATATAAGAACATTATTAGGTTTAAGCCCGCATTTTTGCCACTACGATAATATTTTTAATAATATTATTTGTATGTCAGCAAGATTTTATTTGCACACGCAGTAGTAGTACTTGATTCTATCATTTGACACCAGTAACCCATGTGGGTTGTGGGTTGACAACCAGCTGACAACACAACATTCTAGTTGCATTCCCACGTACAACCGTAAGTCAGTAGTAATACTTGAATTACGAAAACAATCCTTATCGTTATGAAATTAAGGTTCTGTCAAAGACAAACTGTTAAATAAAATATCGCCGTTATTTTCTCATCGATTATAACAGCGAATAATTTCCATACATAACATGCTGAAGAGGTAAACTTTAAATACAACGTATGGTCTTTAAAACATAGGTAGGTAGTTGATATGACAATACGGGTAGGTTAATGACTTAACTATCTTTTAGTACCTTTTCAGAAAGCCTTGATCAATATGAACGATCCTAAATAAAGACACTATTCCTATCTAACAAGTATTTCTGAATTTCTGCATTGATTTGGTTGCGAACAATTCCATAAAATCATTTGAATTGTGACCATTATTATAACTTATTATCAAGCTGTCAAGTTATTCATTAAATATTAGATACTTAATACAACAAAACAGTTTCACGATTGACCGTCACTCAGTCGTGAAACTGTTTCGAGAAAATTGCACAGCCAATGCTGGGACCAAAAACTTTTGGAGTGGCGACCGCGAACCAGAAGACGTTGCGGTGGAGGGCCTCCCACTGTTTATTAGGCGGAGCGATGTCCTGGTCAAGGCTGCGGAAGTCCGATGGATGCGAGACGCAGAGGACCGATCAGTGTGCAGACGACGCTTGGGCTCCCCAACACACTGTCTCCACGGCTGGACATAAGTCCTGCTGTGGAAGTCTTTTAGCTGAAATGATAATGAGTACTGAAATCATGAAAGAATGCAATATGGAAGATATTTTCCCTTATGGATCAAACAGTTTTCTGATCTGTTATTCAAGGCGGATTTTACACAGGAGCTAAAAGTTGCAGACAACAGCTACTAAAAACATAAAGGCACTAACTCTTTACGGCAGAAGAAAACACTAAAAATTTAAATACAACATTTCGACTCCGGCATCATATGGAGATGAAAGCGCATAGAGCATAATATTTTATGGTGTAAGAGTAATAACAGCGAACATATCCATGGTGAAAGTTATCCGAACGAAAGCAGAAGATTTATGGGTGGATGGCTATGTTCAATGGAGGACAGAACTGGAGTGACGTATTGGGATCGTGTGGGATAGATGGACTGAGTCGGAAGTAGTGAGTTGTGCAGTCAAAACATGTTATGGTGAATTAATCTGCTGACTTATGGTTCAAGTTGATTCAGTTCAATTGCTTCTGATGAAACAAGCATACGAGTATAAATCATGGTGTAGTACGGAAACAGATTCTTGGTTTTTCAGCTTAGAAAGTTAGTTCTAATGTTGGTTGTGGGCCAAGAGATGACTTAGTACTATAATAAGGTACTACCTCATTACCTCTGAATCCTCTGAGGTTCGACCTCTTGACCTCTACCTCTTTCAAAGCTGGCAATAGATAAGTACTTGGTTTGGAAGATGATCATATTTGGAATGCTAAGAATACTTGAAGATATTTTTGTTTCGTTTTGCACGGGATTTCTGTAAAAGCCACCATTGGGTGAAGACTTTCTGAAAATATGAATAAGTAAAAGGAATTTTCCTCTTTAATTGTCCTCCTGAAGCTACGTCCCTCATAGTACAAAGATAATTTGCGGTTTACACAACATTTTGAAAACTTATTTAAGCTAAACTTACAAATCTTAGCTTTTGGACATCTCTTCTGATGCCCAAATATCGGAACTGTTTCTATTACCAATTTTCAAGGTCTAATTATTAGGATAAAGTCATTAAAATGTTTATTTAATCTAAAAACCCCAACTCCTTTGACAGGCAAAAAATTATGTATGTAGGTTTCTACTAAGTAGCACTACAAGAGCCACTTTGGCAACCAGCGCAATTAAATCAGCAATCACGTCTCATTTTAGAGTGTCATCATGTCAAATAAAAAATACATCATAATAAATTATAAATAAGACATCAAATCATCTTGTCATGCGTATGTACTACTGACATTGTGACACTTATTGAATTCAGAGAAATTACATTCTACTTCTTTTCGAGGAAGCTTATCTTTGATGTGGCAACACAATTTGTGATGTGTGTCATGTATTAATGTGTAACGCAGCGATGGATATTGGTCTTTACTCTCGTCTGCGATTACAGGGGCATATTCATCCAAGTGGTGTTTCGCGGGAAACGTTTTCCGGATACTTTCGTTGTGCGTGTGCGTATTGCTAGGGACTAAAAATCCTTGCTGGTGTCTGTGTATCCTGATAGCTTCCATTTAAGCAATTGAGCTCCATCGAAGGCCAAATCATCGCTTACCATCAGATACCTTGTGGTTAACCGCGTTAAATTCAAACCCATTCCCACAAGGTTGAATTTAAAATCTTACTTAGGTTATCTTGAGGTTCCATTGATTTCTTGGAGAAGAACCTTGAAAGGAAAAGTGCTTTGACAGTTTCGGAGAGAGACGATTAAGTGTTAGTTTGCTTTTTATAATATTATTGATCGATCTATTCAATATAGGAAAACTAAATACACCCTGAAATTTAATTGGTTGTTTTCCCGCGGCAGAACGACTTGCCTTAAGGAGTACTTTCGAAGTATAGAGTTAAAGTAAATAAATAATGATGTTTCTGTTTTAAAATAATTAAAAAAATATTCATCAACTCGAAAAAGTGAGTAAAATAGTAACTCTAGACGTAACTTGTAGGTACTAGGTACTACTCGTGTCACCACCTACAAAGAAAACCGATGCACAAAATAATGTCAAACCCAAATAAGCTCTCGCACGTGGTGATACGGCATAAAAGTTTGCACGCAAAACAAACGAGCGAGCCACAAGCCGACAAAGCAAAGCCCGATTTATTAAATGTTTAAAGTAAAATAAGCTCTCGCGTGTAATTATACGGCATAATCTAGCCCGCGCGTAACATGATCAAACGGAGCCGCCTTCGAACCTAATCCTTTCGACGGTGACCTAGCACCCGGGTCAACGGCCTGCTGTCGTTCGGTCGTAGATATCGGGAGGTATACTATTGGTTCGTGATCGCTTTCGAGTTTAGTTTTTCACAATGTTAAATATGCCAGTTTTTGTTTCTAATATTTTATATAACTACGAAACGATTGTATTACATAGACAAAACCATTTCGCTGCGGGAAAACAACCATTTAAATTTCACGGTGTATAGTGAGGTCTTTAAACGATGTTACCTTTTATAGATAAAAGTAGTTTAACCGCCAGCTGTGAGGAAAATCGTGCAATTTTTCACAGTCCTATCGTTTCTTGTATACTTCCTGTATTTGGTGTTGCAAAACAGACTGAGTTGGTTCGTTAGCGGGAAGTGCTGATACAATTACAACATAATTCTAATATTTCATATTTCTATAAGGGTTTTATATAACCCTATTACGGACGTCCGAATATCCTTTTTGTTTCAAAGTGTTTGTCCTCCATCAATCGGCCAATCACATAGACGGAAATCCACATCGCGTCTTTCATCTCGCATGTGATTGGTCAATTGATGGCGGCCAAACCCTTTGCCTTGCCGAGTTCACTTACACAATCAGGCTGCAGATTTTATCCAAATCCTTTTAGACGTGAAGGGTGAAAGCGTAACAAACAAATGAAGTCACATTTGCATTTAACAATATTGTATAGTTAGGATATCTCAATGGTCACTAGAGCCTAACTAACAGCTCAAAAACAATAAAAAAATCACAAAACACAATAACTTCTTTTACTCCACAAAAAATACGAAGACGATCTAACCGATGACGTAAAATTACATTCGTAACAAAAGTCAGTTACACAACAGCGAAATTGGCGCTGATGCCGTTATAATGGCGCCAATCGACAGTGTGGCACGGCCTTAATATTCAAAATGGAGTGAGCGCGATTCGTTCGTTGCGATGCCGACACGCGATCGTTTGGAGGAAATGGATATTTTGGTGTTAAATGTTTTAGAAGTGGTAATCCACAACATTGAGGATTTTGCCCAGAAGTGCAAAAGAATATGCTAGCTAAAAAAGCTAATAAAAAAGTTAATTCAAAAAATCTAAAAAGCCGGCTGCTTAAAAAGCGAACTAAAAATACTTAAACAAGAAAAAAATCATGCTGTACAGTGTGTACATCTGGTTTTGGTCAGCCAGATCGCAAATATGTATCCTCCGACTGCACAGCATGATTTTTTCTTGTTAAAGTCTTTTTAGTTCGCTTTTTAAGCAGTCGGATTTTTATTGCAGGGTTAAGACGAATCGATTGACGTAAGAATCATCAAAATCGGCAAACGCTTTTGGTCTGTAGAACGCCACATAAGAACAAACATACATACATAGACTGATAAACACATTACCGTCCTTCGGCAGTCGAGTAAAAAGAAGATAACGCCATCATCACTCTTTTACCATTGTTAATACCACAATATAGGATTAAAGCTAAAAAAAGATAGAAGGAGAGAGAAAGATTGACAACAAAGTGGGGTTGGAAGTAGGAATATAGCCAGACATCAATGAAATCGTATATTAAAGATAGAAATACAGGAAGAGAGAGTGAAAACGGTGATCTCAGAAATCATTAGGGTAGGCCTCAGAGATAGAGAGTCAGTGAGGAAAGTAGATGACATCTTACAAAACATATAGGCACGTCTCTGTTGCCAGCTCATAAGTGAGGCACTAGAAAGGTGATTAAGATTGATTTATTTATTAACATTTGCTTGCTGTATGGACAGCTTGCACCAAAGCAACAATTCTGCAATATAACACTTTGAACCAAACAACTTTATACCAACATTTAACATTGATTGACGCTAATTTCCTAAGCAATTAGGGCACTCAGCAGATTGAGCGCCTGGGCTGTCGAGCTGTAAAGGTAAGCAAAAGTGGAGCCGCGAACAGGCACTGCGGGGCACAGGCATGCGACACTCGCATCCGGTCCAGAACGAACAGTGAACAGCGAGCTAGCGAAGATGTGATATCTAGAGGAGAGCAACAGAGTCCACTTTAGTTGACAAGCTTGAAGAATGGCTAATCTAATGACTAACCTAGGACTAACCTTTGGTACCACTATGTTGGGACAAACAAACACACAAACAAAAAAATGTTTCCTCATTATAATATTGGTATAGATAAAGCATAACCTAGCAAAGCAATAGATCAAGCATAGCCAAGCATAGCAACAGACCTAGCATACAAATATATGTGTGAACTTACTGACACAGTGTCCAAGTATATAGCCTTTTTCAGTAGACTTTGATGATGTAATAAGCAACCTGCAAACCAACTTGAATAATAAAGCAACGCAATGCGTTTCCTGCAACAAATTCCATTTATAGCTTTATAAGCAGATTGGCCATTATCTCAAGATACGAATACAACTCCAACTATAAAACGACAATGGATTGAAGTGTTTCTATCAAATAGAGTACACAGGAACCAATAAACAGCTCATATTTTCAGGAAATTGAACAACTTTTCTGTTATTTATGTCTCAAGAATGAATTCTACGTAGTTTACAGCGAATCAACTAAAAACACTTAAATTATATCTCTGCCCGACGTGCTAAATCATTTCCATAATATGATGTAAACGTATTGTACTTGTTTGAGAGTTTATCATACACTTAACTTTATACCAATATAAACAGACCTCTAAAACAAACGAACATAACCTGTAATTCAATCTAATAAGATTCAATATAATTGCAAATGTGTTTGCCAGCAACTGGATGGATATGGTAATGCTTTCGCTAAAAGCTGTTAGTTTAGAAGTTGAGAATTGCTTCGCTTATATAATTACTCCAGTTCTAGTTAAGTGACAATTCCAGGGCATAACTCAATGGATAAGTTAATAATATTTCATATTAAATACATAATTTCTATTTACGATTTACTGAAAGATATTTATTGCTAGGTTTACCTATTTATCTTTAGTATTCATAAACTGGTTGAATTAACAGAAAATCTGTGTAGAATATCTTTCCAACTATCAATCAACGAAGTTGCGTTGATTGATAGTTCATTTATTCTAATAATAAAAGTTTTCAATAGTATCGCTAGACTAAATATTTTTTAATGCTATTGCTAAGCAGACCTCGGTTTGATGTGATATTGAATTTCTTTATCCGGAATTTTTCAGTAGTGTTGGAAATATTTACTTTTATGCCGATAGATGGCGTTGTTAGGTTAGCCGCATTTTCTGAATCGCGGTGTTAAGATTCTCCGTGATTTGACTAGGTTCACGATGATTGTAATCAAAAAAATGCAACGTAAATGTAAATAAATGATAACAGGCTCGTCCCTCTCCCTCGTCCTTACATCAAAATTCGCGAATTTCGGCGTACATCGATCCGCTACCTAATTACCGCCGGCCGCTACCTAAGTTATATTATTAATTAAATTAATTTCACTGTCAGAAGTGTAAATCACATCTGATTACATAACCTCCTTCATAAAACAACAACAAAACTAGAAAGCTCTAACCAAAGCAAAGCTTGCAACAGTCTTTGTATCCACAATAGTACGTTAGCACAAACTAGGCGGCTGATTGGTCAAAAGGTCAAGGATTATTTGTTGAACTGGTGAACTACTAACTAGCTTGTTGTATGAGCTAGAAAGGTGACTAACTATAAATACAGGTTTTAAACTTATTGAAATCTGTGTTTTTTAACGAGAGAGCTCCAACCAGCTAGTCTAATTTTGTAAATAAAACCTGTAATTTTAACGATGTAGGTACAATCGGCAATATTGAAAGCTGACCCACCATAAGTTAATTCTTCTACAGACATTGGTCACCCTTCAATATTGTTGATTATACAGAATAGACAGTCTCTTAGATTTAGTGATGTATTAGCTAGGTAGTCCAATTTTGAGAAGATAGAAATTTTTGTTTCCAAAGCCTCTTTCATCAAGGTTCCTCTTTCTTAATATCATCGGCATTTATTCAGCCGTTTTGGCAGGATGGATAAATAAACATATTTAGCCTTGGCTTTTACAATATAAACTCAAATAAAGTGAGTAAAGACAAACATACAATATTTGAATTGATAAATTGGCCAGTGCAATGTAAATATAGAATCGTCAGAATCTAAATAAGACAAAAAGGCGGAACCCATTTAAAAAAATATTAAAATTGGCCGCACTCGTAAAATAAAACAGAAACTGAATCGTTGATTATTCCGTAAAATTTCTTTCTTTTCATCATATTAGCAAATAGCAAAAATATATTGAATAATATTCACAAACTTTGTTTTCAAGAACACATTACCACAAAATTTTAATCTGAAATTACAGGTTTTATTCTAATTTTATTTTATTCACTGATCTTTTGCGCAAAAACTCATTCGTAACATTTATCCGATACCCTATTACGTATTCGCTATAAAGCAACCGCAAACGCTATTTAAAGGACATTGTAAACAATACCTAATGTCACCTCGTTCTCAAACTGCCATGTCAAGGGTCTCACACTCCGGCAACTCTGATGAGTTCTAGTACTTCTACTGTATACTTCTAGTGTATTCTTTTCAGGGTATTGTTTCATTAAAACTTTTAGATACGCTGGTTTAAAAGACAAATAAGAAGGATTTAGAGGACGTTTGCTACAGGTTCAATTATCTGTTGCTTTATTAATTTTGGTAGCTTAATATGGCGGTCTTAATTTTCGACATTGATCTGTCTTGTATCAATATCCATTTGGCATTAGACGTAATCTCTCCGAATTTATTTCGGGGCCTCAGATAATCCTGTGTCATTTTATCTAAAATTTGATCGACTGCCGGGATTTTCAATGTCAATAGCATATTATCAATTTTGAAATCTATTGCGTAGAATAAACTGTCTATTTGACATTGACGTCATACGTAATATATGATGTTTTTGTTTTTAAAACTTTTTTTTTGGATATCAAAGAGGTTGTGTTACACATTAGTTTCTTAGAACTTTTTGTTTGGTATTGCAAGACAATGGATGAGACAGTCCTTAGATGTCCAAATTAGTATAACGAAACGATTGGGCCAAACATAAAACAAACAATTTTAGGACGTAAAGCGGTGGTGGGTCTGTAAGCGGAAATGCGGTATAAAATATATTTTAGTAGATGCAAGTTAAAAACCTTAAACATAGCAATTTGGTGGTAAGATAAAATTATTACTGAATAATATTATATCTTGCTGGATTTTAGTAGTTTTGCAGGCAATTGAATGAAGATTTTTTGCTCAAAAGTAGGTATTGATCTTTAACCCGTCTTTAAATGGTTATAACAGTGAGATCTTTGTCAAAGTCAAAGTCAAATTTTGACCTATGAAGAAGCGGTCATAAGATAACGGTTAACAATGTATATTTAACAAGTGCATTTAGCTGAACAAACTGCATATAACGCTAGGTAGGAACTGTGATTGACCTATTTTCTCTAATAGGACTTCTGACTGTCTTAGGCTATTTGTAACACCCACTTCCATATCTACCATAGACAAAAGCTATAACCTATTGTTCTCTTCCCTCCACAGAGCATGCCACCGCCCGTGTAAGGCATGAGCGGTCGCGGAGCGGGGGGGCAGCGCTGTCAGCTTATCCTGCAGCGTTGCCTCGCGATCCAACTCACCAAGCCCGGCAACGCGCCCGATGACTTCTGGATGTATGAGTCTGGATATCTGCTCTTTCAGGTATGTACTATTTAGTTAAAGTCATTTTGCAAAGGCGAAATATCCTTGACTAATTTAATTACTCGTGTTGTGTACGGTACGGATATCAGAAACCTGCGAATTCAAAAGTTGGACTCTTTTTATAGACTCAATGTATGAAATAAGTGTTTGGACATCATCCTGTTTTAGCCTAAAAGAAGAGTGTTGACATGAGCCTTCCTCGATTCATACTACTATTCAATGCGCAGAAGACTACTTGTCATATTTCTCGCTAACACCACAGCCCCACAACACCCTAACACCAACAATCCATGTTTACGTTTCGATCGTTGCCCAGCTGATGCGACGCGAGCCGCCATAACTCATGCACCGTCCGCCATCGATGGCTTACAAATGGCTGCCATGGTTTACCGACCGGATTTAATCTGTGGTACGTGCCTTTGGAGCTGAGGCGTTTGTTTTGGTCCTAAAATATGGTTGGGATTAAGATTTTCAAGTAAATGGTGAATAAAGGAGTTGTTTCATGGTTGAACAGCGATTTTTGACCTAAGTTAAGATATTAAGGATAATTACTAATGTTACTGAAACAACAATATAGCAAATGATGACACAGTTGGAAGGCCGTAAAGATTTAATGAACATTCTTAGTAAGTAAAACATAAAAGAACGGTAAAAGGCTGGAATCCTGAATAATTCACTAAAATCTTAAGTCTAATAAAACACCGATTTTCACGACTGCAACTTTACTGATAGCCTGAAACTAACACAAATAAAACTACCATAAAAACCACACGTACACTAACAAAAATACTATAAAATTATAACCACAAACATAAAATTCACAGAGGCAAGTTAAGGACTAATAAACAACGGTTAATGGCATACATAGTGGTCTGATCGCTTCCTTATCTATGGTTATATTACCCGAGTCTATGGTGATCAAAGCATAGACTAAAATACCGGACCATATTAGGGCAGAGAGTAGTCTGACAGTCAGACATTAATACAGTTCGAGTGAACTAAATAACTAATTCAGCTACTCTACTTTGATGTCAAGTTACGAGCAGACGCGAGTCCTTGAACAAAGAGCAATTTATGGCGCCATTTTAAAATGGCCGCCTGCGGATACAGGCCAATGGCCGGCGCTCGATTCATCTTATTACTAGTCCTTATTTGGATATTGGAGTCAAAGCTTTGTTTATGCGTGTATACGGAATTGAATTAGTTGCACTGACATTAAGTTTAATTTTATTCATGTCTTATTTATTTGAAACTGTAATTATAATGCACCAACTTACTCATAATATTATCGATAAGTAGACGTCTTTAAGCTGAAGGATATAATATTTGTCTATCATAACTCATGAGATTACTCTTTGCTGTGTATTAAGCACAAAATATAGGAGAACGACATAAACTTTTCAAAAAAATCCCTGTTCAATGATACCACACGTGATGGGTTCGGGCGATTTTTTATTGTTCTTGGCTTTGTACCCCATAGAGGCAACCATGTACCATATAATTTGACGTCACATAGACTATAAACAGCGGACAAACAAGACGCTTCCAACGACACCTCATTTTTCAAACGATGATAAGTAGTTTAGAAGTTATCAGGGAATAGATGAACATACATACATATATACTTATACACATACCGGTCAAAAACATAACCCTCTTTTTTCTTCGCCGTAGTCGGGTAAAAAGTCGGTCGTAATTTTTTATTATCGTATCGTTATTTAAGTAACCTAAAACTAAACGAACCCTTCAATCCATTTTCAACGTTTTAAAGTATCTAATAATAGCAAGTTAGCAACCATCTTCGACGAATCGCTGCCACTACCGCCCATGCCTTAAAACTCATGTAATCGAATGCAAAGCTGTAATGCGATACTGACCGGTCAGCTGCGACAAAGTTCACACAGTCACACTTACCGTGCTAATTTATGCCATAAAACTATGTCAATTAAGTCCAGTTTCCAGTGTGTTACGGTAGCCAGACTATGATATCAAGTGATAGGATTACTAGCCTACATTCAGTGATAGTTTACTGACCCTGTGTTCAAGTTTTGTTTTCTTTGTCATCATTTTTCTTGACGAATAGAATGGAGTACTCATGTTTTTCGCTGAACAGTTAGGGGTTAGTTTCACATTAATCCTTACAAATATTATAAATGTGAATGTAAGTTTGTTTTTTTACGCTTTCACGCAAAAACTACTGAACCGATCATCATGAAACTTTTACATATATTATTGGAGGTATTAGAAGTAACATAAGATACTTTTAATAAAATAAAAAAATAATAATAATGGCTTCACTGCGAGCGAAGCCGCGGTTAAAAGCT
Source organism: Orthosia gracilis (assembly GCA_947562075.1). Taxonomy (NCBI): domain Eukaryota; kingdom Metazoa; phylum Arthropoda; class Insecta; order Lepidoptera; family Noctuidae; genus Orthosia; species Orthosia gracilis. The sequence goes on along the minus strand of OX387270.1, from coordinate 28,680,509 downwards.
AGTATTATATAGGCGAAAGTTTGTGAGTGTGTTTGTACTTCTTCACGCTCATACGGCTGGACGAATCTGGATGAAATTTGGAACAGAGTTAGATTATAGTTTGGAATAGTACATAGGATACTTTTATCTCGGGAATATGTTCCCTTGGTATAATTTTCGACATTCACGCGGGCAAAGCGGGAAAGGGCAGACGCTGGTATTTTAAAATATTTTAAGGATTAACTAAATTCGTTTGATTGTGATAATATGTTCGTATGGTAGAAGAAAACGGAGGCCTTTTCCCAACAGCCGGTAATTACTGACCGAAATAATGATAATGGCGTTTGAGTTGAAATTGCTGCACGAATCTTAAAATAATAATTAAACAACTAAAAAACAAGCTTTAATAGAAATCCAACCTAAAAAGTAGAAAATAGTTTTCAATACATTAAAATTAAGAATAGTGTGATTAACCAAAAATATTATTTTATTGTAAAAAAGCGTGGGCTGATGATGATGTCAATTGTTACAATATTTTATTGATACAATACAATATTTTAATATATATTGGTTAAAAAAGAGTAATTTTGAAAATATCTTAAAAAGTACCCCACGGTTTTTTTTTTAAATAAAATATATATTTTTAAATAGACTGAAAATAAATTTGTACTTTTTAGGTTGGTTTTCTATTAAAGCGTGTTTTTTAGTTTTTTTTAACTATTATTTACTTTTTACTCTTTAATTCAATCGCTTATCTTGAAGATCCTAGTAAGGATAATAGGACAGCAAACAGCTTCTGAGATTCTAACGATATTATTGGGAGAATTGACAACGCGATATATGTCTGTCTATTGGGAAAATTTAACCAAGTTTATTGAATGCCCACACAAATCGACCACAAATTAATAAACCAAGAAAACCGCAATTATTTGTAGAGAGTCCAATAACTGACAGATTTAGCAAGAATATGATTGTATGACATGAAGATCTACAAAGAAAGCACCTATCAAACACGCGTAGGTCGTACACAGTTTCACATACACCCACACGGCCATACATCTGATAGATAAGCATCACACGGCAGTAGTTTTAATTTTACCCATAACTCATGGGCAAATACATCATGACCTCACGTCGGTAGCTACCTCATAGAAAGTTCATCCTACGGTGCGGGTCAGAGGCGGTCTCTTTGTGAGTCATCTCACGGCAGATAAGAAGTTTAGCTTTGTTTTAAGTAGACTTTACTGAGTACCATTGTGAGGAAAGATGATTTGTGAAATTTTATTTATGATAGTTTTTTTTGCCCTTAGTATTGGATTACGGGATTGTAGGGGTAATATTGAGTAGTATAAATACAGATACTTGCAGGCACAGTTTGCTGCCGTTCTTCTCCACGTAGGCTTTTTCCGAACGGATGGTAGAATCACTTTATTAAGATTCAGCCTTAGTTGTCCCCCCAGCGACGCCCTGAGCCGAGGTTCGACCCCACAGGGGGTAGCCCTCAGCGTTGTCGCTTAGGTTTAGTATTTTTGTGCCTGGCTGGAGGCTATATAGCTTTGTCTCCACCCGGTTAAGCAGTAGACGGTCACTTTGGATCGAACTGCGAGACGCCCCGTACAAAAAAAAAAGACAGTTTGCTTGCAAGACGGCTAACTGAATTAGAATGACTGAAACTGGACAGCTGGACTTGGTCAGCAGTCTACAATTAGGGAAGTTTATGTTCAGCGATGGATTTCTTGATTAGGGCATAATAAAATCATAAACAGCATGTAATGGAGGACGCGCGGAGAATGAGCGGTGCCACAAACTTTCAAGCGTCTCATGTAAATCTGTTGCATTCTCCCTTGCACTTATGTTAACCGGATCCTCAATCCGTTGTAGTTTGTCAAGCGTGCTGATAAGGCCTTGTTTCTCACGATCTTCGCGGTCACTCAAGCGGTCAGTTGGAAGGCCGATGTGCCGCACTGCGTTTATGCAAATAAAAGTAACTGGGTTGCTCAAATTACAGCTTATTCTATGGAGTTAAAATCTAGAAAGTATAAATTTAAAGGGTTGTTAATTAAAGAGTCGTCTTTTGAAACTATGACGTTGAAGTAACGAAGTTGAATTTTGATTAGGTTTATATAACTAGGGTCTGCCAATGGCTTCGCCCGCGTGAAAGCGGGAAATGAGTTCCCTAGGTAATTAGGCGAAGAAGCTATGGCCTGATCCAGAACATGGTCTACCCGTGTGCCCAGTTACATCAAAATCCGTTCAGCTGTCAGGGTGTGTAAAAGGTAACAATCAGAAAGACAGATCTAGACTGTGAACTATCGGTGAATTTGTTTTCAGTACTGTCAGTGTATTCCTAGGTCAGCACGAAAACGGCTATATTGTAATAGGTTGCTAAAGTACACGGTAACATAGTATTTGGATTTCGTCCAGAACTTCCAAAATCCATTTCGATAGCTGACATAAGCCTCAATATTGAGCCAACTCTTTTTCATTACGTAACAAATATCTATCCAGAGTTTATTCTCCAACTACATTTGTAACCGGCTTCGCCCGCGAGTAAGTCAGTAATTATCTTAAGGGAACTTACTCCCGGCATCTCATAAGCTTATCCACATTGTCTACCTGTTTCGTATCTAATTACTTCTCATCCTCATCAGCCTGTTAATGTTCCCACTGCTGGGACCCAGGCCTCCTCTCTGTGAGAGAGTCACATGTCTTCTAATTTTTGGTTCAAGGATATGCAGGTTTCCTCACGATGTTTTCCTTCACCCTTTATTTACTTCGACATCGGATAAAACTCAGCAGTTTTTCCAAATCTAGGTAACAAACAGACAGTCAGACAGAGTTACGCATTTACAATAATAATATTTTGTTCTAAGTAAGACTTCTGCAGTAATCCCTTGTATGATTACAATGTTGTTTATTATGCACATTTTCCATATCTAAGACGCTGTGCTGTCTACTTATGTAAGAAATGGTCACGGAAAATGAATACTTAGACTGTCATACATTTCAACGTACATTTTATGGTACAATGATGGATATGTATAAGAATCAAATGAAGTGAGGAATGTTAACTATGTAAGGTACTAGTAGATAGTTGATAGTACCATCTTTTAAAGTGAGGAAAATGCGAGCATCCCAAACTTTTCGTACAAGGGATTGAATTTTACCGTCGGTCTAGGCACTACGTAAAGGTGGACACTAACTGATACCTGTCCATTGGGTAATTATCGTTGGTGTCTACTTTAATTGTTTCATTACTATTAACTATAGGATTCAGTAACGAAAATCTTAACTATAGGATTCAGTAACGAAAATCTATCTCTATCTGTCAGAACTTTTTTCGTGAGTTTAAGGCGCTGATACCCCTGATTTTAAAATGAGAATCACGTCTAAACCGCTAGTAGAAATTTTCTGAAAAATATATGTTACATTAGACCAGAATAGAATGTTTTTAATAATATGAACTATAAAAAAAATAAGTTTTATTCGAATATCACAGTATATTTAATTTGTAAAGTTGTATCTAACACCGACAAAAAAAACGGCAATCGCACTAAAACCGCCGTATTTTAATGAAATTTTCAACATCTCAAAGACAATTGAACTGTCTACACTTTGATCTAAGGCTTTTTTAAAGTCATAGAATAATAAGGTAAGTACAGAAATGTATTGAATTATGAGTCGCGCGGGTGTGAAACAAGGGCGTGTTTTGTTCCTTAAAGGTATTTATCGACTGTCGTCGCCTTAAATAAAATATTCTCACCTTTGGGTAGTTCCGACCATTGTCTGGTGAAGTCTGTATCCGTTCACTCCCCACCCGATCCCAGCCCAAGAGGCGCTCGGCGGGTATCTGGGTAGCTAAGGTATCTTCACCTTTGGGTAGTTCCGACCATTGTCTGGTGAAGTCTGTATCCGTTCACTCCCCACCCGATCCCAGCCCAAGAGGCGCTCGGCGGGTTTGGCGGTACAAGTCAGCAGATTGGGATGGGATGCGTTCTTTTTTCGCATCTTATCCTTGGCAGCCTACTTGCTTCTTTTCGGCTGATCCTTCGTCGTGCGCGGACGCCGTGTCGGATGTGTTGCGTCAGGGAATGGAGTACTACATTCCGTTCTCTGACGTAGCAATGTCTAGCGTTGACCGGCCAACACGCTTAAACACGAGGCGTACCTGGCATGGGTCGACAGTCGGGCACGCAAAGCAAGCGGCATGGGTCAGCGGAAGAGCGCCTACAATAGGGCTGCCAAGTCCTGCAAAAAGGTGATGCGACGATCTCGGTTTGACCACATAAGCCGTATTGGGACCAAACTTGCTTCATACCCAGCGGGTAGTAAAGCGTTTTGGTCCCTGGCTAAGTCGGTTGAATCGAACTTCTGCCGTCCCTCACTGCCACCACTGCTGAGGCCCGACGGGTCACTGGCCCACTCCGCTGAGGAGAAAGCTAACTTGTTTGCCTCTCTTTTTGCGGAATCTTCACGTCTGGATTCTGGTGACGCGCGGCCCCCTCCTCCTCCTGATGGATGCGAGACGAGTATGTCGGACATTCGCATCCATCAAAAGGACGTTCGTAGGGTGCTGCGCAACCTTGACGTGAACAAAGCTAGTGGCCCCGACGGGATTCCGGCAATTGTTCTCAGAACCTGTGCGCCTGAACTGTCTCCGATCCTGACACGCCTCTTTCGCCTTTCGTATGAGACGGGAAAAGTGCCGAATGCTTGGAAGCAAGCTAACGTTCAGCCTGTGCCCAAGAAGGGCAGTCGGGCTGACCCGGCCAACTACAGACCCATATCAATAACGTCCATCCTCTGCAAGAGTATGGAACGAGTGCTCAACTCCAAGCTCCTGGCATACCTAGAAGCTAACGACATCCTCAGTGACCGCCAATATGGCTTCCGCCAAAATCGGTCAACTGGCGATCTTCTAGCGTATGCCATACACATCTGGAGTGAGGCCATCGAGAAGCACGGGGAAGCGCTTGCCGTCTCCCTCGACATCTCGAAGGCTTTTGATAGGGTCTGGCATGAAAGCCTTATTGGTAAGCTTCCATCATTCGGTCTGCCCGGTGGTCTGTGCGATTGGATTGCAGACTTCCTGAGGGACCGGTCCATTCAAGTGGTTATTGATGGCCGCTCTTCTGACCTACTGGGTATTAATGCCGGGGTCCCTCAGGGGTCCGTACTCTCAGCAACATTGTTCTTGCTGCACATAAATGACTTGCTAAAACCCGGCACCTTTGGGTACGCGGACGATAGCACTGTTGCTGAGAGATACGTGTCCGACGCGCGCGCTACTGGACCTCAGATCCGGTCTCTTCGAGAGGCCATGGTCGGGCGCTTGAATCTGTCCTTGAAGGCAGTCTCCGAATGGGGCGATGCCAATCTGGTCAGATTCAATGCTGCTAAGACCCAGGCGTGCCTTTTTTCCGCTAAAAGGAGCCAATTCCACCCGGCTCCTTCTTTCCGAGGTGTGACCGTGCCGATTACTGACCATCTTGAGATTCTTGGCATTACGTTGACATCGACGCTCAATTTTGGTCCGTTCATTGAGGCAAAAGCTCAGCTGGCTGCCAAAAAATTGGGGATCCTCGCGAAGGTGAGACGGTACTTCACGCCAGAACAGTTGCTAAACTTGTATCAAGCGCAAGTTCGATCATGCATGGAGTACTGCTCTCATCTCTGGGACGGATCTGCCAGGTACCAGCTGGATGCACTTGAGTCGATCGAAAGACGGGCCAAGAGGCTCATCGGCAACGAAGTACTGGTCGAATCTAGGCTCCAGAACCTCGAACATCGGCGCCGAGTCGCCAGCCTGTCGGTTTTTTATCGGTTACATTTCGGGGAGTGTGCGTTGGAATTGCATGAACTAATTCCTCCTAGCCCGTTCCATCATAGGACTACGAGACGTACGGCGATGCGTCATCGGTACATGGTGGACATCCCACCCATACGCACCAAACGTTTTGGGAATACTTTCATTATGCGTACAGCAAAGGAGTGGAATTCCCTGCCGGAGTCTGTATTTCCTGATAGCTACAACCTGGGAGTCTTCAAGTCAAGAGTGAATAGGTTTCTTCTAGGCAAGCGTGCTTCATCGTCGACCACATCATCGCTTACCATCAGGTGAGATAGTGGTCAAGCGCAAGCCTATAATCAATAAAAAAAAAAAAAAAAAAAAAAAAAAAAAAATTCTCACTCTATCCCTACGCTCTTGCCTAACTCTCGCTAAATAATTGAAACCAAATCACCAACCCTGTAATCTAATTGCCAATCAAAACCTTATCAGTTTGCACCTAGAAAACTCCTTAAAAATCCTCCTACAAATCTTCTCCTTAACAAGTGACACAATAGAAATAAATCTAGAACCTACCCCTTTGTTGTGGATAATCTCATCGGCCCCTGGGGTGGTAATTTCCGTAGCAGACACCGAGGATGGGAGAAAATAAAGTGATAAAGTCGTTTCATATGATCTGAACGAGATTGATGTCTGGTTGTGAGAACTGAAGAATATTTTGGACTGTTTTAGAATAATGTGGTTCATATGTTTTAATACAGTTTACTTGAGTTTTTTATGTTTCGTTTTTTTGTTTGTTTGAAAGGTGACTTTTTCAAGAGTGTTCATAGCTATGTTTGATGAAAATCGGTTCAGCTGTTCTAAAGTTATGGGCGTTTTACTGTTTCTATCGGGGTGTTTTCGCAAGATATCATGTCATAATTACGTGTTCAATAGATTGTCGATTGAAACGTATCTACTACTAGATAAATTATGTAGCATGAAATAAAAATGTGTCGGGGCCCGAGGTTTTTTTTTAAATTTTAATAAAATAAGAAATAAAAATAAAATTCGTTTATTTCAGATCAGGCATTGTCCATACTTTGTTAGTAAACAATTATCTTAAGACTAAGTTAGTAGCAAAATAATAAAAAAAAAGTACAACATTAAAACAGATATTTATAATAGATTAAAAAGAATTAACTTGAACTAAATGGAATTAAATTAAATTGAACGGACTTAATTGAATTAAATTGAATTGAATTAAACTAAATTGCATTAAATTGTAATTAAATTAAATGATAATGTCAATATAAAAACATTAAAAAAAATGTTAATGTGCAAACCAATCTTTGTAAGCAATCTTTACTTTAACAACTTTTTTCCTTATGATGCCACTGCGACCTTTTAAAATTGCCAAATATTTTGGACCACCTTGGCAATATCCCCCTTTGTGTAATCCAAGATCACACGTTTCTTTACCAAATTTAAGAGACACTTTCCGCTTCCAAGGACTAGGTAGGAAACATTTTTAATGAAAATGATTAATTTTCCGATTAATAATAATTAAATCATTGTACGTTAATGAGAACATTGTTTACGCTAATTTAATAAAATTTCGACATTATCCGTGGGATATCCAGTCGGCATTGACATTGGTGAAACGAAGTGAAAATAGTAATTAATTATTCTTTAATCGATTTAATTTGATACAACTGTGAAGGCAATTAGTTAGGAATTAATTGAGCTTGGAGCCTGCTAGTAGTTTGTTCATAACTTTGGTCCGATTTATTCAAATAAAAAAAACTTTTTACAAAAAATACTACCGAATTCCAAATAAAAATCGTCGGTGTCTTTCATAAGTACCAATTTATTGCGTTATGGACACCGTAGTATTTTTTTGTAAATAGTTTATTTTATTTTTCACTTTTTAGTCGTACCTGCCTAATAGGCAAGTTGTTTAGTAAGGTACCTATAACGCCAGAATAGATTACCCGAATATCATGAAACATGAACATAACCGGTGAAATGAGAGACCTGCGTACCCCTTAAGACCGTACTGGCGTGATGTTATGTTATGAAATGGTATAAACAATAAACATGCGATTGCAGGAATCCCGAGAGATTTGCCGTTATTTATCGAAGAGTTCTGTTGTATATCTTCGAAATTCTTCATCAGATCTTCACTAAATTAAAATGGGACCAATATCGGAACATACTCTTTCAAACTAAAAAATAATTTTTAAAATCGGTCCACAATTGACTCATCCTTTTTGGGAAGTCGGTTAAAAAGAAACCAACAAACTAAGATATTCTTACTGCTTAGAACTTGATGGGATGATTATTATGAAGGGAAACACTGAGAACCTCACCTGTCTTACCAAGGGGTATCGTGTAACCCAGTTACTGGGTTTTGGAAATCATTTAGGTAGTCTCTAAATGGTAAGTATTGTTATTCAGCTACATTCGTTTATAATGGAAGTCGAGCTCAACTTATTTATGAAAAGCGCAGATAATGATGTCTCCATCAAGTAACTACCCAGTTGTCGTACGGATTGTAAGGCCAGAAAAATTATACAAAAGGCTCAAATTATGTCATCGGTTACGAAAAGACCATAACCTCTTTCACTATTATTCAAGCAAAGATATCATCTCATACAGCCTATGATTTAACCGATAACGATAATTCTATAGTTCAGTGTATTGAATCATCTTTAATCGTCTCTAAACAAAGATTTAAAAAAAAAAACCTGATAAAGATCTTGATCAAAGGTTAACGTAAAGTTATTGTAAAAGAAGTTAACGTCGATTTGTCATAGTTTCAGTTAAATTAACCGTGGTTAATGAGGTATTGTGTGATCGTGTGTCTTTGTATAAGTTACTGGCACTTTCCAATGTTTTATGCGTGAGAATAACTGCGTATTTCTGAAGAGGTTGACAACTCTATTAGTGCTGTTTGACAGCGATATAATGCGTTAAGTGATGTGTCAGATTTCGATTTCTGATATGAGTACCGGTATTTGTAAAGGTTTGGTTTATCGACTTATAGGCAGCTTGTTAGTGGCAGAACTGCTAGGGTCCCAATTAAAATAATAAATATCCTGAGTATTGGCTGGCTCAAACGTTATGCTTAGAAATGGACAGGTAACTCGGTCAAGATCATTGTCACAGATAAACAAAACTTACAAAAAAAAATAAGAATTATGATGAATATCAATTTCATTATGATGAAGTTGAATGTATAGCGAAGCCTCAACTTATTATGGCGAAGAAAATTCCTTTCTATTCACTGAAAAGAAAAAAGATTTCTACGAAAAAAACTCGCATGTAAGTACCTACAGCTAAAAATAAATAAGTAGTCGAAGTGTGAACTATGAGAACAGAATCCCAACAAACACGTATCAGTAATCCAATGTATTTTAAAATAATTTTAATGGCCATACCATCGACGATTTAAAGAGGTGTCCGCTTTTACCGTACGCCGTAAACGGCTGGTATGTAGGCAAAGATAAGCCACATACAGCCTTAGCAAATAGTTTATGGTTGGTCACACTGTAATTGATTTAAAATATCGTCGGCGTCGACGGTTTTACTTTCATTATTTATTTACTTTCGATATTAATAGTAATAAAATCTTAAGAGGTTGTATTTAAAATTATGCAATTATTATCAATACAGTTTTAATCGATTTGATTCAAATCGATCATTTCTCGCCCTAAGTGCTCATACCGGGGTTGTTAAGGGCATTTCATTAGTAGTTATGAGATGTTATCGATTTTACTGTCATTACCTACTTATTTACTTTCGATATGTTTTATTGTTATGTTTATTGTCTATAGGCTCGCGCTTGTACACTATCTCACCTGATGGTCAGCAATGATGTGGTCGACGGTGGAGCAAGCTTGCCTAGAAGTAACCTATTCACTCTTGACTTAAAGATCCCTGGATTGTTACTATCGGGAAACACAGACTACGGCAGGGAATTCCACTCCTTAGCTGTACGCATAATAAAAGTGTTCCCAAAACGTTTTGTGCGTATGGGTGGGATGTCCACCATGTACGGATGACGCATCTCCGTACGTCTGGTAATCCGATGATGGAACAGGCTGGGCGGAATCAGATCATGTAATTCCATCGCATATACCCCGAAATGTAACCGATAAAAAACCGGCAAGCTGGCAACTCGCCGACGATGTTCAAGTCTCTGGAGCTTTGATTTGACCAGTGCCTCATCGCCGATGAGTTTCTTGGCCCGCTTTTCGATCGACACTAGTGCATCATGCTGGTATTTGGCTGATCTGTCCCAGAGATATTGATAGTAATAAAATCTTAAGAGGTTGTATTTAAAATTATGCAACGATTAATACAGATCGAGTCCGTTTAAATCGATTAAGTCTCGCCTTAAGCACTCATACCGGAGTTGTTAAGGGCATTTCATTAGTAGTTATAAAATGTTATCGATTATTACATTTATTACGTACACTCATCTTCCGGCGATGCTCGCTAGTTATTACCAACTTTCTTTGCTATTAGTAAACGATTATGCTATTCAAATTTGTATCTTATTCCCTTGTGTTAAAGATTAGGAGATATCTTCTCGATTTTCGTGTATTTTCTCGAGACCCGCGAAAACCTTTCGTCGCAATCAATTGGTTTTGAATTACGCATTTAACTTTTAGTATCATTTCGTGTGTTGGACAATAGAAATAACTGGAAATTATATAAGCAGCCTTTTCTAATAAAATAACTCGTTTGGCAATATTCTTTGGGTTTCTGGGCACTGTAGCAGCTTTCATTGAAGAAGATTGAATGTGTCATTTCCAATTAAAATGGCGAGCGACGCGTATGTAGGTACGGATAGATTCAAACTTAATTCCGGCTCGTTTAATGGAATTCGCTGCGCAGTAGCAAACATATGTGACAGTTTGAGTGAGACGTGAGGTTTTGCGCAGTGAAAAGCGAACTTCACAGCCGCCTTTAAGTTTGAATCAACCTGTATCTCCGATTGCGAGCGCTTTCCTTCCTTTTCGAGTAAATTAAAGAAAATACGACTTTTCACTTCTGTTCGACTGTTGATTGGTCTGAACTTGTTTTATTATTGCTCGGAAAGGAAGCTGTGTATGTGATTTTGTTATTTATATATTTGTGCACGACAAGTATTTGCTCTCTTATCCAGGCTTTCTGTCTGGATAATTGCACGTAATTTATTTCAGTGGTATACTTCGGTATTTCTTTTAATTTAAGAAAAAATCTTTCATACCATTCAGCGTCCATAAACACGGCGCTTTCTATTAAATAAGGTCTCCTGAACGACGATCTAATTAACTAATAATAACAAAGCAGTAAAATTGTTTACAATTATGTTTTTATGTTTGCAACTGACCCCTGATGTAGATCAACTACTGATCCACATCAGGGGTCACCAAATGGCCGACCCCGGTCCGGATCCGGACCGCCGAACTATTTTGTGCGGACCTCTCCAGGATAGGTTCCATCATCACCATTTCAGCCAAAAGACGTCATCTGCTGGACATAGGCCTCCCCCAACTGTCACCACATTGACCGGTCCCGTGCGTCTCGCATCCAGATAGTTTCCAAGATGAACTGTCTGATAAATATCTGCCAGATTTAATGACAAAAGCCGATACCAACTTTAGTTACTCTAAACTTCGGACGGAAAGTTCAAGGCAAAACATTTTTCATGTTAATATTAAAAAAAAGTCAAATATAAACGTTTTTTTTTTTATTAAAATATTTATAAGGCCGGTGGGAGGGGTAGTTTGCCTTATGGACCGCGACAGGCATATAATTTTTAAGAAACGGACTCCAAATAAAAGTCATTGCTTGTCTACATACTAGTCGTAAGTGCTACTGATTGGCGTGAGGTTCTGGGTTCGATTCCTGGGTCGGGGAAAGTGTTTTCCATCTGGAATTTCTCAATTGCTGCTCGTAGTCTGGACTTGTGTCCTAATTTAGTCTATGAATCATTAAACTGAACGACCAACGCCTAATTAACATAAAAAGCATGCAACAAGACACCCACATTATTGTTAGATATGGTTGTCCTTAAGCCAACATCAGAAGCGGAACCATTTACATCCTATCCCGATTCGGCGACGATGGCAACCACGTGGAATACTAATGTGCCATTTAAATCCCACTGCGCACTCTATAACAACAGTATTAAAGCTTCTGAATCGTTAAACTGAACGAATAATGTATAATTATATTAACAATCTTAAAAACAGATACACACATAGTCGTTAAATATGGTTGTCCTTAAGCCAACATCAGAAGCGAAACCATTTACATCCTATCCCGATTTGGTTACGATGGCAACCACGTGGTATATATACTAATGTTCCATTTTAGTCACACTGCGCGCTCTATAATCACAGTGCTATCCTAAATGTGCCATTTAAGTCACACTGCGCAGTTGGAAAAACAATGTGTTATGTTTTTCATTAGGCATGCTCGATACCAATCTATAAAGCGATAACGTGTAGCGTGAGATTAACAGTGTGTACTCAACCTTAATGACCTACTTCTCGCCCCTATGGCCTACCTACTTTTGTAAAATATGGTGATGGAAGAATTGGGTTAATGAGAAAATATTAATGAGAGACGTAGGAAAAACTACTTTTTTTCTTGATTGAAAAATGCTAAACGAAAATGCCTTTATGCATTTTTGTACTTATTATAAAAAAATATAAATCAAATAATTACTTTAATGCTAAGAAACTGTTATTAGGTAAGTTCAAAGTTACTTCCGCTGCTAGTTATTAAATAATTTCGTTGAATGATATCCATAACAGCGGTCAGGTCCCAGAGTATCGTTTCTCCGGGACGACTCTTCAAACTTCATTGCGTTAGCACTGTTGATACTGGCTATCAAGAGTTGCAGAAGTTGAGAATAGTGTAGCAGTCTATTTCAAAAATGACATGCAAATTAAAATACTGTTGAGTCCAATAAAGGAAAGATATTTAAACAAATATCTAGAAATCTCTTTCACCTTTCCACAGAATCTCTTCGTAACATTTCTTTACAAAAATATTAAATTCTAACATTAGAATATTAATAACAATCGACTTGTTGAACCGTAAAATTAAAATGCGCGCCGACAGCCGGAAGACAAGTCGTTAATAATTACGGGAATTGATAGGGTTGCCTCTTCTCAATTTCAATAAACTATTTAGAAAATAAAGTGCAGCAGGAGTTTTAAAAACTTTAAGTATATTTAGCGAAACCAACGCTTGTTTTATAGACTTTCTTGGTTGGAAGAGATGTAATTTTTTTCTATAATAAGAATATGAATAAAACGGGGTCATAGTAGATTATACACCAAGGGGATAAAGCTGTGGCTTACGTCACGGGCGGCATCGAGGGCGTTATGTAGAGTCCTGAGTAAAGCGAGGGGTTCAAGCTGCCCAAGACGAAGACAAGTTTTATCCCAGAGGAGCATACTCTACTTTTCACACCTTCTTACTCTACTTTTTTTTTGAGTTCTCTTTTTGTGGTGGCCAGTTCGATTTTCGAACGAACCTCTTTACAATGCCATATGGACATTTTTTTACATAACGGTTGTAACGTTACGTTTAGCTCAGATGAGCTAAACGTAAGTCACGCTATTAAAATAAAAGATAAAAAATAAGTAAAGTTAAAAATAAGAAAAAGGTTGACATGATGCGGTGGGACGGCTGATGGAGTGCGATGTGGACGCTGGAAGAGCGCTACCGCGACTCGTGGGCGTTCCTCTTCAGCGTGCGCAACCTGCGCGCACCGCTGGCGGGCGCGCTGTAGCTGCGGCTCTTGCACCACGTCGGGTAGGTAGGTAGTAAGGCAGGCAACCAGGAGAGATGAGGGCGCTCGCGCAAAACGACGCGCCGTTAAGGACCTGTCTGCAGCAGCTCATGCCAATTCCACATGCCAGTCTGGCACGTCCCATTGTAAAAACAGTAAAAGTTCACTTCAGAGTATAGATTGTTATTTAATAGAAGTCTCCAGGGATGTATAACACTCATTCACGAACTGAATTCAATACATTTTAAATGTACATAGTGGATAAGTATAAACTTTGTAATTTAAGGCTTAAATATGTTTCCAATTTCGCAGTCAAAACCAAACTGAAATCCGACGCCCGTTTTTCTTTCGTTCTGTGTCATCTGTTCCGAATTTCAAATTCAAAATATCAATTATATGATCAGAACGAATAAAAACGGTTTACAGAGGTGGCAGTCTACGCTGCCCTTATTATAATGTACAACTAGCTTAAGGAAGGTCTAGTCCATGGTATATTATGTCTATGGCTTAAGAAAAATAAATTGGAGAGACAGATGTCAATTAAGATAAACATGTCAGAGTATAAAAAATTACAAGATTTTAGAAATTAGCGATATAAATAAGTTATGGAATATTAAAACAATCAGAGATAACTAAAAGTATGCTTTTCAGATGTTAACAGTAACAAAGAATACATAAAAATGAGACATGAGTTGATACAAAATCAAAAGATATAAAGGTATGTTTTGTAAAGTATTTATTAAAATGTAAATAGACTTAAAAACGTGTAGGTCTGCTCAGCAGAACACCACACGGTCTCCACGAGTCTCCACACGAATTTGGCGTTCCAAGTTCAAATCACTTTACTCCCTCGGGAGTTTCAAACAACTTTACCTCCAATGCTTTACTTTACGTTGAGGTTGCATTATAAAATTATGTTATTGGAAAATGTCGAGCAGGTGGTGTGAAAACACTATTACATTTACATTAATTAATAAAAATAAAGCCAGTCTCATCAAAAAGAAGACTATCTGCTGGTGAAGTGTAGGAGCAATACATCTCATAACCTCAAATATTCTGGCACATCTAAATAGCCTAATTCTATTCCGTTTATTTATTCCTTCTTTCTAATGCTATCTATAGTATATCCAAAGGGCTCATTTCATTCCGTTACGCAGCAGCCCATTCTTTCCTTCTTCTTGCCAACCCTACACTAATGTCTTCTTATCTATCTCCCAAAGACAATTACAAACGTTTACTATCGTAATTAACAAAGTTAAATAACAAATGCATAACCGACCCGTATTTATGCTCAATTACGCCGGGATTGAATAGAAAGCACCCGCCGCTCACGAAATGGTCGTATTAACTATTAAACTAATAGAAGTGGTCGTATTAACTAATATACTAATAGTTAATAACATTCATGTAGTAAAATGGTAGTTAGCGAGTGTGGGATTTGATTTTGTTTAATCATTTTTGTGGTAGGTAAATAGGTAATTTTTGGGTGGTTCTTAGTCACGATAAAATAATACTATCATTACTTTTCTCACGTTTTAAAAGTAGTGATTTTGTAATACATCGGAAATTATCTAACCTTGTCCAAACTCTCTCAAAAGATCTACCTCAATTTTAGCTTAAGTCTGTCTTCAGACCTAAAACTTCATTTTAAACGTCATCGCTTTTAAATATGTACTCAAAATTCCAAGGAGTTTTTAGTAGATCTAAAGAGCTAAGCAGCCCTGAAGTTCTACTAAAAATTCCTAAAGTATAAATCCCCAAAATTAGTTGAAATACTTAAGAAAAATGTTGAATGCTGAATGATGAGTCGCTGACAAAGATTTGACAGATCTTTTTGACATTCATTGTTAGGCGCCATATTGAAAATCGTTTATTCAAATCTAAGAAGCAAGTGACATTAATCTTCTCCAAATTAATTGATTATACACCTTGTATTACGCTACCACGTCTTTTTGTTAACAAAGTCCATACATTTACGGTATAACTACCTTTAGGTACCATAACCACATAACTGGCAGTAATTGAGATTGGATACGGGTGACGTTTTGACCACTGAGTCAAATGTCAGATGGAGCCGATACCAATCGTACTTTGGGTTATGTAATCTGTGGTTTGTGAATTTGATAGTTATAGGAAATGTCTTTGTGAAACGCAGTACGAAAATGTATTTTGTGATTATGCGGAACGCTTTTTGATCCAGAATTTTAAGATAAGGTACATTTTATGTTAACACCTTTCTTTAGATACATTAAGCAGATAAAAATTACAGGTAGGCAAAGTACACAAAAAAACTTATATTACGTGCATTAAAGAAATCCTAGACCACACTAGGATACCCTGTATCGTGGGATCTAGATTGAAAGAAAAGAGAATTGAATGGTGGTGTAAAGGGTTGTCTGGGGACAATGGTATAAGAAAAAGTGTCTTTGTGTAATATGGGATACTTCTACTTCTGATCCAGAAACGGATATTTTTTTAAATGATATACGCTAAAATTAAACACATACATAAAGCAAGAAACATGGACAAGAATCGCTTATATAAGAGAATTAGAACTAAACAAACCTATAGAAGTCATTAAATATTATGCTACTTTATATCAATTCTTTACTACACACTACACGAAAAATCCTGTATCTCCTACATCCTAATTCCCTGGCCCACACACACATAGGTACATATTTCACTAAACCTTGTCATTAATACATGTCACCGTTCATTCATGGCTCCCCACCGCTCATTGGCACGAGTCTAATAAAAAAGAACCAAGAACCACAGATAATAAAAAAGAACCAAGAACCAAAGATATTAATCATCATCGTTTAAGAGCCGATCACTTTCTTGTGAAAGGAGTTATGCAAGAATGTTTGTTTGTCAGTAATGATAGCGAGGTTTTCAATTTGTGGTCATAGGTCAGTTACTTGGTTCTTTTTTGTATTGTTTTTGTTGGTATTTTGAGTAATGTTGTAATAAATCTTCTGGTTTTTGGGCGGTTTATACAAAGAGGTAGCGGAATTTAATGAGTGTAATCGATATCTTGGTAAGTGGCCCGTAATCCCAGTTTTTTGATCCGTAGTTAACTTAACTAATGGTTAAATATGCTAACCAATGGTTTCAAATTCTGTGAGAATCCGTTTTTCATCAATGGTTAAAAAAATGGAGAGTTAATTATTTGACCATTTTTTTGTCAAAAATATTATGAACAGACGCGTTCTGCCGCCGCTACGACAAATTAGCAATAGTTTACATCTACGATGAGTAGGCAACAATACAATTTCACGATCTGATGTCCTAGCTAGGTTACTTAGTAGCATGTATTAAGGACAATCAGCCCTCATTTCCCGAACATTGGCATTGCATTTTATAGGATTGCTGAAATTTGCAACGCATGCAACCTCCTTATTAAGCTGGACAATGCAACACATTGTTACCGTGTGAATCAGGCATAGCATGCTACATTCAGTTATGTCTGTTACGCTAGCAAACGGAATGTCCACGGCAATAAGAGATAAGCTTAGTTTTAGTTAATGTTTGCAATGTTCTAGTGCGGTTTAATTGACTGGAATAAGATGGATTGTTATTAAATTAAAGTTATTGTAATAATAAGTGATGAATGTGACAATACAGCTAATTAAAGGATATCAGATCTACGCATTAGCCTATATCTAGCTGGCTATACTTCTAAGGGCCGATGTCACCAATGAAACTAATCGCGATTAGTTCAACTAAACTCAGTTTATGCAAATACAGCGTTCTGATTGGTAGTTTCTCAGCGTTCTCAACCAATAAAATCGCTGTATTTGCATAAACTGAGTTTAGTTGAACTAATCGCGATTGGTTTCATTGGTGAAATCGGCTTAAAGGCTATTATTGAAGAACCTCCTTCTGTAATATTATATGATCTGTGTCCGAAAAAAGTACACAACAAATCTGTCCGAAAAAAGTACAAAAAAGTACAGACAGAAAAAAGAATCAAAATCCAGTATCGTTTTGCTTATTGCAATACTATTGGCTTATATTTTCATTAAAATTATCAGATATGTTCGTACTCTTTGGTAAAACGGTGAAAACTGTTACATAATTTCAAAAAACGAACTTTATAGTCACACATAGACTCCGTAATCGCACCGTTTATAAAATTATTACATTACAATTACAAACTGTAATAAGTAAGTACCTTCATATTTTTAAATCTTTACATTTATATCAAAGTTACTCATACTTACATAACTATTTAAAGAAACATCGTTTAATTGACAACCGCGTCCGTCTAAAAACTGAAACATAACCTTTGCACTTTTTGATACAATAAATAAATAATATTAGTTTAACAGTAAATACTTTTTAATGATGGCCACCACCTGAGGCGACTCCGGTCAGTCGAGAATGAGGAAGTTTCTAAAAACATATTTTTAGATATCTATTTTAGTTTATTTTTCAGTTCAGATAAAAGAAAGGAATTTTGGTTTGCATTCGTGAAAAGAATTGAGGAACAATCGGTGTCAAATACAATAATAGAATAGGACTCCTATTTGAGAATATTTATTTAAGGCCCCTATATGATTATCGTCATTTCGGCAAAAACATCCTCTACTGGACATAGGCCTTCCCCAAGCGTAGCCAAATCGAACGGTCCTGTTTTTTTCACACCCAGCGGAATCCCAGGATCGCCGCCACGGTGTGCTAACATCGCTAGTTCATTAGGACCCTCCATCGGTCATAAGTTCTGCGATTAATGCGCTCTACCCAATCTGTAAAAATAGTATTTCAAATATTAATTAATCTATTCCAGGGATTTAGTTGCAACTGAAAGTGGACCTAAGTAATTATATAAATTATTACGTCGATAACACCGATAACTGAAATGAATTCCCACAATTATGAACGACAGCCATTTTTATGTGAAAAGGGAAAGTTAAAAGAACTACAATACCTCCTTAGCCAAGGGCGACAGTTAGTTATTTTTATAATTACCTAATAAGGATTAAAAGATTACCTTTAACATTTAAAACGCTCAAAGAAATTGCTGTTAAATAATCGGAGATACATGTCACTAATCAAAACATTTTGTATTTCTGATTTTGAATTGAAATTCGAATGTTGGAAGGAATGATCGGTTTTTTTGTGTATGAAAGAACGGATTATGATTGATGGCGTGTTGATGTATGAACTATGGAACCTCACCCGCTCATTGGAATGGTCAGTTGCAAAAAATTGCTTGTCATTTCTATGTGAGATCGTTTAGGAAGCAAGAATAGTTTTCAATTATTGATTCGGACAGGATCTTTGAATGGTATGATTTATGAGCCTTCCTTTTATGAATAATACAACTGTTAGTTTTGTCACATTTTAATATAGAGATACCTAGATGTAACTTTTTTCAGGCAGTCGCGTACCTAGGTATAATCTTTAAGACGAAATAAACGTGTGTAATATACTCGCACACGACTTTTTTTAATTTAAGCAAGT
This sequence comes from Orthosia gracilis, assembly GCA_947562075.1. Classification (NCBI taxonomy): domain Eukaryota; kingdom Metazoa; phylum Arthropoda; class Insecta; order Lepidoptera; family Noctuidae; genus Orthosia; species Orthosia gracilis. The sequence continues at coordinate 28,661,493 of OX387270.1, read as the reverse complement.
CGCTTTTGCCTCTCATGACCTTTCTGCCACTGCCCGATTTCATACTCTTTGGTGTTTGCCCATAACTCTTGCATATTCGCTTCGAGTCCGATGTACAACACTAATCTTTTTATAAGGAAAAGCCAGATGGATTTCCCTTTCGATAAATTCCTCAAGTCCTAACTTATTCTCGGTTACACTATAACACCAATTTAACTAACAGTAAGTTACAACAAGCAGCAAACTAGATATTGTGCAGTGTTCCAAGTTAACTGAAATGGAGTGAGTGGTTTGGGGTTGCTAAGTTTGGGCTAAGTTTTGCCTATGTTGGGCCTGCGCCTGTAATCTAAGTTTGGCTGTGGATGAAATTGTGATGGGAATTTGATTTCGTGAGGATAACGTCAATACCGTTAGATCCGCGGTTAGGATGATCAAATTTGGGATTGGGTTCCGGCTGTCATTTGAAGATCTTTAACAGTCTTTACGGGTAATCAGAAGCTTGAGATCTGACACCAGTCTTGCCAAGGTGTACCGTGTTACCCAGTTACTGGGTTGTGGAGGTCAGATAGGCAGTCGCTCCACGTAAAACACTAATGCTCAGATGAATCCGGTAAGACTGGAAGCCGACCCCAATATAGTTGGGAAAAGGCTAGGCAGATTGATTGTTAACCTCTTTAAAGCTCAAGCGCTTTACTTCAAAGTTACCTTCCTAATAATAAGTAGGTATTTATTAAACTGTGAATAAACTTAATGCATAATTAAAAACTGCATAATTTGCACAACGTTCCTAAAGTTCCTAGTAACAATGGCGTATCTTTTCAAGCAATCTCATCCCAACTCTTCCACTATAATTACCTTTATTTATTAATGATTCCATGTGAAACAGTATTTGTTTGTGCATTATCAAAGTGCATTAAGTGAACGATATATTGCCCACATTTACAGTTTCCTTATTGATCATTCTCATGTTAATCTTGACATTTGAGCGCAAGAAATAACGTTGTTTCCGTGGGTTTGAGGAACTGGATGTCGGGATCTTGTTTTATTGTTGTTATTGAGTCGTCAACAATACCCAAAACAAAGGAGTACAGGTTCAACGGAAAAAGTAACTAGGTAAAGGCATGGAAAATATTGTTAAAGAATATTTAACCAATACGCTTGGCAAAATACCTGAAGATCACAGTAAATTCCTGAAGATCACAGAACAGTATAATATTTGCAAAATTAGGGTCAATCAATAACGTAGATATTATCATTGATGTGTTTCTATTTTCTCACAAAAATTTCATGATAAATCAAAACTCTAATATAAAACTGAAAATAGAAAACTAAATCACTCCCGTACCTCTCATTTTTGTCTACTAACTTTTTCCAAAATATCGTTTATTTTTTTTATCGGTATTTTCCTTCATTATTTACTGTTTCTGTAGTCATGTAGGTACACTTGCCTGTTTGTAAGCTCCCCCGTGACCCAAATCGAATGAAGTTTCATGCGCTAATTAAATGAAATAATTAAATCCTTAATACTTTTGTAACTAGTGTAATCGTCGTTATAGTTCGTGTCGAACTATGATCGTATATTTTTATTAGTACACTTAGGCCAGTTTTTTGATCCGTAGGTTGAGTTAATGGTTTACGACTATAACTAATGCTGGTTGAGTTAACTATGAGCAAAAAAAAACTTTTTACAAAAAAATACTACCGACTTCCACATAAAAAACTAAAAAGTGAAAATAACTTTTTTTATTTTTCTCTTTTTAGTTGTACTTACCTAATAGGCAAGTTGTTTAGTAAGGTACCTATAACGCCAGAATAGATTAGCCGAACATCATGAAACATAAACATAACCGGTGATATGAGAGATCTGCGTACCCCTTAAGAGCGTACTGGCGTGATGTTATGTTATGAATTGGTATAAACAATAAACAAACATGCGATTGCAACAATCCCGAGAGATTTGCCGTTATTTATTGAAGGGTTCTGTTGTATATCTTCGAAGTTCTTCATCAGACTTTCATCAAAGTAAAATGGGACCAATTTTGGAACGTACTCTTACAAACAAAAAAGAATTTTCAAAATCGGTTCACAATTGACGAAGATATCGGTGAACGTACATTTACTAACACACTAACCATCTATGGACTATGTAATGGGTCTGAAATAAAGATATTTTTTTTTGTTTTTTTTTTTTTTTTTAATGACGAACATAGAACCTCCTCCTTTTTGGGAAGTCGGTTAAAACTGGGCCTTTGTAGCAAATCTTTTGCCCCCTACATGGGTTTATGAATAGACCTCTGCCCAACCGTTAGGGAATACAAGCCGTGATATTTGTATTACATTAGATGCTAACATTTTGTAAGACCATTTTTCCAGAACTAACACCCGTCTACACGTCCGTCTGGGTTCAGGAACGTTTCTATCAATCTACGTCGAGTGTTGCCAAGATCTATTGCAGACGTTGTTACGTTTCCCTCTGAAACGTTTTCAGGAAATATTAGCCCATTCCTACAACATCCTATGCCGACTTATGTTTGTTCTACAGATACCATATTTTTGTTTTGTTAACTTAATAAAGCCGCTTTATAACCTGTTCTACTTCACAAAGATACATAGTACGAGTATATGAGCAAACAACAAATGATGCCTTGGTAAAACATATAAATATTTCCCATTTAACATATAGAAGCTAGGCTCACTGCCTAGGGTGTTTCAGGCTTACGTGTATTTCATAATTTTCAATCTATTACGTATGATACGTTTAATTTATCTTACAACATTTTATGATTCCTGTCGAAACAAAACAATAATAATATAATTTGTTTAGTGAAGAAGTAAGCCAGCATATAACTTAGACGATTACTTAAGGCGTATATAAGCCCCGTTGTTAACGCGTTACTGGCCGTGCGCCCGCTCGCTGCCAGAACATAAATATTGGACCTTCCTTTGGACAGTTTTGTTAGAAGATATATTTTTATTTATATAATCTATGTAGGTTAAGAAGAAATTCTAACATTTTTTTCTATATAAAATATTTTTAAACATCCAAGTCGTATGCGAAAAAAAATATCGTGGTCGTTATCTTAAATTATTTTGTTTAAGCAAAAGATTTTTTTTCAATCCGTTAAACCTAGCCGTTGCTAAGAAAGCTGCTTGCTTTAGAAAGTATCTGTTTATCGGCACCATAGCGGAATAAAGGCCTTAATAAAGTTATAAACGTTAACACCTCGAAGCAGCAGGAATAATAAAATCATACTACTTCTATCTAAATGTTCGATCTACCCACAACCAATTACATTGGTTGCATCTAGAATTAATATGATTACAACACAAGCAATTTAAATCATCAGTAGTTGACTACTTATTAATAGGATGTGCGAGTATGTAACCTCATTGAACTGAGCAATAAATAAGAAAAAGGTGTGAATAGTCTTCTTGTAATTATAGTTTTATTTTAATGGCAATTATTGTATTGCCAAGTCATTGTTACGTGTCGATAAATATTTCGTAATTGGAAGACTTTGATGAGCTGCTAATCTCTCATCATAATTTTAGCCGAAAGACGTCCACTACTGGACATTGTATCTCTCCCAAGCATCACAACATTCACAACACCGACCAGCGGAATCTATGCTTCTCACATGTAGCGGACTCCTGTGGCCTATGCCAGGTTATCGGTCCGTTTTGTAAGCAACCTTTCAACAACTCGTCTTCCACTACACGTTCGTCACTCCAGAAACTTTCAGCTCTTAGTTTTTGAGGTCTAGCCATCTCGCTATGCTTATTATTTCAGACAAAAACTCAAAAGAGCAAGCTTTCTTCGATCGAAGTTTCAAGCTTTCTTCCAACGAAATAAACTCTGTTAACTATTTTTACCCGACTGCGGGCGGTTAATGTTTTTCGAGCGTATGTATGTCCATTTCTATAACCTGCTCTACAGCCCAAACGGCATGACGGATTATGACATATGATGTTCCGTTAGATTTGTCTCAATTGTGGGAGTGACATAGGCTATATAATTTTTAAATATGGCGTTTCGCCTCAAAAAAGGGGGTGATACAATTGTATCGTAACACTTTTAAATGCTACTATTTTGACACAAATTCAAGATAAGCAAAATAAATAGTATTTTAACACATAACTAATTTGGAGAACTCGTTCATTAATAAAACTAAAAATTCTGAAATAAAACAAATAATTTTTAATTATGCTAAACACTACAGTTATTATTATAACCATAACTGTAATAGTGAGCTATGTACTTTTAATATACGTATTTTAGAACGTCTCACATATTATCACAGATCATGAAACCACTCAAATGCAAAATCGTAATACTACCTTTTAAGAATCGACTTTAGAGATAGTGATAACTGGTTGAGTATCGTCAATTTTCTACGTAAAGCTTTAAATCTGCACCTGAATCCAAACAACTTGCCGATCTCTGCTTTAAATAAATAAACATTCTCCCTCCCATATAATATCCAGATACTAATTGACTATCAACAGTAGTATCAAGTAATCCGTACTTGAGGAACGATGTTGGGCTCCTATAACCCAAGATGTACCTAAGTAGTGTTGTACCGAAGGCCGATTTTTGGCCGAAGCCGAAGATTAACAAGTTGCCAAATGAACTTAGTGGTTATTACAACTGCAACTTTTTAAATGCTTTTATTTAGTTTCACCTGCCCTGGTATCCGTCAAATCTTGTAAGTTAAATTTGATCCACTTTCCACTGTCCGATTGAGCTGAAATTTTGCACTCACGTTTGTTACTCGTGAGAATGCATCTTACTTCTTACTAATATTATCTTATCTTACTTAAAATATTACAAATGCGAAAGTTTGGATGGATGTATGTTTGTTACTCAATCACGCCAGAACTGGTGAACGGATTTGGATGAAATGTGACAGAGATAGATTATAGAAAGGAATAGCATATAAATGATACTTTTTATCCCGAGAAATCGTTCGCTCGGGATAATTTTCGACTTTCATCCGGGCGAATTCGCTGGCAGAAGCTAGTATTTTAAAATAAAAGCTTAAAAAATTAAGTACTTGTTTATTTTGTTTTTGATGTGGCTCATTTCTGGCGATGGTAATTGGCTGGTACAACGGAATATGACCCCTGAGGTTCTAGACAAGTAATTAAAGCGTTGCGGAAAAATGTTATAAATGTATGGGACTGTCAAACGCGTGTTTCTTGTCCGTTTTTTTGTCGAGTTTCTTGTCCGTTCTTGTCCATAACAAGCTACATTTCCGAATGGACAGTAGAATCAATTACTATTACTTTAAAATTTTTGACTTTCAAAATTTTAATTCGCTTAATGGCCTAATTGAATAAATAAATTTTGGTTTTTTGATTTTTGAACGCTATCGAAATGTCACGTGGTCAATTCCTAACATTTTTACATTTCAACCATTGCCATCGCTGTCATCGAGAGGCACTTGTCGCCTCTACTCACCATCCGTTACCTTTACCATAGATTATAATATTTCCTTCTGTTATCACGTTCTCGGCCGTTCGTAAGTTCGTTCAATTTCGGCACTTGCTAGAAACCTTCGGTTTCGGCGAAAACTTCGACCCATTTTGGCTGAAGCCGAAGTTGATGTCGGACTCTAGATGTGAGCAAAACTAGTTTAATTTCAATGCATAATTAGGTGTGTTGTAAAGGGTTAATATGGTAAATAGAAAGACCAGGCACCTGACGATTTATGCAATGAGATTTAATGCAAGAGGGACGCTTATTGCATTAATCCGCCTACCAATTTACCATCCAGCGCACCTTGCTAATATTTATATCACGGATTGCACTTTTGAAGAATAAGAACTTTTGATTAATTTCGGTGCGGGATACAAAACGTTGAATCAGGCGGTTTTCTTGTGGCCGCCACTGTGCGGGTTTGTCCCAAAAAAAAATGTGTCCAAAAAGTTCCATACCGAAACTGTGTGAAAACAGACATCCAACCAAGAAACCAAGAAGGCATTTGAAGCTTGTAAAACTAATAAGGAATTTATGTTTTTTTATTGAGTTATATGGGTTTAGATTGGATACTTCGCGATTTCAACGTGTGTCCTATAACAACATTTCTTTGTTAATTATATTCTTGAATACTTTTACCCCTTTAAATATTGCATTTCATATCAATTAAAAGTCATAATGTATAAGTGATATTTTCAAAGATGAGTTTTTATATCAAAGTGAGATCTTTCCACCAGTAGCTCTCCATTTTTATCTCGTTTCGATACATAATCATGTACTGCACAATATAATTACACGTGATTATATAACGCCATATAAACACAACAGCAGTTCCTTCCGTTCTGCACAGAAGGTCAGCACAGAATAGATTCATTACCATAAGTATTAATCATAGTGCACTGGACTGAGGTCAGATAGCTGACTCATAGTCGGACAGTGGCCGGGCAAGTCTACGGGGACGTTTGAATGGGGCATCATTTGTTTAGCCATTGTTTTGGTATTAATGATTGTGGCGCCGATTCTGTCTGGCAAGGACTAACCTTTACTTTTCAAACATAACCATGAAAAGACAGAAGAAAATAATGATATAAATTTATTTAAAACTCCATGCGCACACAACGGTACAATAGCGGACTTAATGCCTTAGGCGTTCTGTACCAGACCACCAAGCAATGAATATAAGAATAGAAATAATTTTATTGACACAAACACCAGCATCAGCAACAATCACAATGTAAAAGAGGAACGGCTTAAAAAGGTTACAAATAAGAGGGGAAGACCAAAGAAATGAAGAACGGGCTGTGTGAAAGATCGTATGGTTGGAAAGGATCGCGGTTTCACTCGCGTAGTTCTCGATCCCGTGACAATACAGGGATAAAAAGTAGCCTATGCCATCCGGGGATAGTGTAGCTTCCCAACGGTGAAAGAATTTTTGAAATCGGTCCATGAAAGAAGTTTGAGTAGGTCTTAAGTTTATTCGTTACATACAAAAATACGAATTTTTTCTCTTTATAATATTAGTGTAGAAGTATATAATTAGCTAGCTGTTCCCCGCGGCTTCGCTCCCATGGACGACCCCACAGGACCCGTTTTCGGAATTAAAAAATATCCTATGTCACTCAGGAATAGTAAATTTCAATTCATCAAAGAATTTTTTAAATCGGTCCAGTAGTTTCGGAGCCTATTCGGTACAAGCAAACATAAAAATCTTTCCTCTTTATAATAGAGGTATAGATTACGGTAGAAGGAGACATGTTGCGCCGATCCCAAATAAATTGGATGATCACTAATGATGATGAGGTTTAATAAACCTTCAAATTTTATTCATATGAATAAAAAATGTGGAAGTCTATCTATCTGTCTGCGTGGCAGTGGAAAATTATCCCAAAGGAAACAGTCTCAGTCCTTTTCGTCCCATGTAGTTTTAGATGTGAAAACGTAACAAACAGTTAGATAGATAGACAGAGTAACTTTTGCATTTATAAAATTAGTATGGATTAGATAAGCATGGCTATAACTTTTAAATTCAGGCTAAAGTTGCCAACGTGATTAGAATGAAAACGGTCTCAGATTATCAAAATTCATGCTAAACGTGCCATCGCCAAAATTATTCATAACATGCGATTGTATGCTTATCATACTTAATATGCTCGAATGATTTGGCACGAAACGATACCATATCGGTGTTCTTGCATTTTGCATATTCAATTAATGTTTGGTTCGGCCTTCAAGATTCCATTCATTCATTGGAAGCTAGCTTTTACCCGCGGTTTTGCTCTCGTCATTCTACAAAAATCGTGCCTTTTCCTGATAAAAAGCCAATGTCTTTCAGCTCCAGCAATAGTGTAAGTTTCTACCAGTGTAAGAGTTTTTTTGTAATCGAATAAGTACTTTCAGAGAATAGCACTTCATCATAATCATCTACACCCTGAATTCGCTCACTGCTGAGTATAGACCTCTTAATTCTTATGACAATCCCCAGACCTCATCCCACCAGCCCCCTACTATCATCGAAAATCTAGACGCACTGCACGTTACCATCCTTACCTGGTTGCCATTCCACCAATTCATACCAAGCGCTTCCAAACATCCTTGATAATGCGCACAGCGAAAGAGTGTAACTCACTACCTGCGTCTGTTTCCGAACATATTCAACCCTAATCTCTTCAAAGTTAGAGTGAATTCCTTCTGGGTAAGTTCACACCATTGTCGACTTTGTCTCTGTCACCTCTGACCTAGAGTCAAGAGCAAACCAATTAAAAAAAAAAGTACCTACCAGTAGTACCACTCTTATCCAGGTTCTACCTACTATGTAGGTATATAATAATGTCTCCAACTATCATCAAACAAACATATAAAGAAAGGAGGATCTTACCCAGATAAGCCTGATCATCACAAAGATCAGAATATAAAGGAACTTAAAATTAGACGTATAATTTTTACCGTAATGTTAATTATAATATCACTTTAAACTAAGATTACTCATAACTCCAATTATAATGTATTTACCTAAACGTCTGTAATACTTCCTTGGTTTGGTTTAACGGTAGTTTAACGTAATAATTTTAATTAACAAGTTAATTTACTTAATTGTTTTTGGAGTTCAATAGCATTGATATTTTAATTATATAGTTTAAAGATTAGGACAAGCTTGTGGCTAAGTACAGCCATATGGGTTGATCTTCAACGGGTCGGCCCGTGGACGGTTGACCATCCATTGGTGCCGGCTGTCGTTTGAAGATCTTTGACAGCCTTTACGGTAGTCAGCAGTGGTGAGAGTGGTGAGAGCAGTGGTGGCCCATTGGTAACAGCCCCGACTACGTGTCGTAGGTCGTCAGTTCTAACCGAGGCAGGAGCTTTACTTTGTGTAAATCATTTCATCACCGCTGCCCTTAAAACGGTGAAGGAAAACATCGTGTGGAAATCGACATGTCTTAGAACCAAAAATTCGTGTATTAAGGCCCATTACCTCTCTCACAGAGACGATGCCTGTGTCCCAGCAATGGGAGCATTATAAGGCTGATGATGACGGTAGTCAGAAGAAAGAAATTTGGTACTGGGTTGTGGAAATCAGATAGTCAGTTGCTCCTTGTAAAATACTTGTAATAATGAGATGCATCCCGTTATACTTGAAGCCGACTCCAATAAGATTATCTCGTTTTAAACGAGACAAAAACAGACAGTACGATTCGAAACTGCATCGCTCCATGAATATTCATAAAAAAATATGAAATCGAGTAAAAACGGTATCATGAAGATATTACAGCGGATGACGTAATTGTATATTTTTTTCTTTTTTATTAATCTTCTTTGTTATTATACCGACTATGTTTATTGTTTATTCTTTATAGCTTTGTTTTTACAGTCTAGATACGTTAGAGAAAAAGTGTAGATTACTTTTTTAATTACTTTACGGCTTTCTCACGGGTCAAAGAGTAGATAGTGGACATAAGTTTTATTTTTCTGGATGTTTCTAATACATATTTAATACTATAGCTTATAAAGCTTTTTTCTGTTTTAATTTTTTGAAAATTATCTAATAAAGAACATAACATTTTGATGTTTTAATCGAGTGGCCACAAAGAGGAAACAAAAGAAGTAAACCAAACATTTGATTAAGACATTCGCGTCCTATTCGCACGTCCCGACGTTAATGTATGATGTAACAAGAACCGTGAAAAACAACACCTTTCTAGGTCACTCAATATACTAATTGAATATTACCAAACTGTGCGAAATTGTGACGTAAGCGTTCCCACGCAAAAAGGCAGTCTATTGGGATTATCTGATAGAACCTTTTTAATTACGATAATACTTAGGTTAAAATTAATTAATAATTTGACCTGCCATAGACCATAGAAATGCCAAACTTAGGGCGGGGCACATTGTTCGCAAAACGGATGGAGATGAGGCTGAAAAGTTTTGAAGTGGCAACCCCGTACCAGAAGACGACGCGAATCTGGTGAAGGCCGCGTACACAGGGCCGGTAGACATACCGATGCTTGAGGAGGTTAATATCAAAAGTTGAAATGATTTATAGGTATAGTAAGTACAGTCAAGGGTAAAAAATGTCTCACTCTCCCAAAAGTACCGTCTCACCTCCCAAAAGTGCAGTCTTACTCTCCCATAATTAAAATCGCTAGTTTTTGTAGAAGAAGTAAAATTTTCCACAACTGGTTTAATATGCTGTATTTGTTTAGTTTCTATAGTAAGTAAGAATTTAAATGTTGAGTATGCTGTCCTCATTTAATAAAAAATCTCTATGACACTGAGGTTTGCTGTAAGAGAACCCAATTATGGGTTAAGCTCGCCTTTGTACATAAGCTGTCCTACTGTATTTGTAAATGTTTGTTTTGTGTACAATAAAGAATAAAGAAGAAAAGAAATTAAAGTATAGAATATATATTTACTAACCGTGAAATGTTGAAATCAATCAGCCTAAAAAAAATTGGCGCTGCTGTTTTGATAGACTGTGACTCCACTTTTGACCCTTAACTGTACGTCTGATGCTCTCTGGGCTATCGACCGCGCTTCAACCTTACTGTCTGGGTAATCTTATTACCCTGAGATAAACTTTCTTATAAGTAAGCACGTGCCAAAATGGTTCCTATTAAACAATGTTTATGATAAGTTAAGTAAAGATTAACAATTTAAAGAGAAGCTTAGAACTAATCAATCTATCTTTCCGATAATTGCTCGTAAATGTATCAGTGAAAATGTGGTAGTCGTTAGTGTAGCAGTCTTTAATTAATCATTTACCCAGGGGTTGCGAAGAATCATCCATCCTGATAAAATCATTAAGAGCCACTACGATCTCCGCAGAGGCTGGGGTTACTTTCAACAGGGTAGGGGTCTTGTTCGACCGTGGAAAGCTGGTCGATAGCAGATATTAAAATTAGCAAAGTCAATAAAGAACTACCGGTTTTTAATCTTGGTTTAAATGAGTTTATAAATAGGTATGATGGTTGTAACCTTCTTCGTCATGGCTAAGATAATGTGATTTGGGAAAGACCTACTCAAGCTTCCAATAGACTACCAGTAGACTGGTTAAATGGACTATGATCCTATTAAATTTCTTATGCTAAAGTAGATTTTGACTGTGAATTCTCCTTTGAAAAACCGTCTGATACTGTTCTAGATAGGACTAAAACCTACAAAAACATAACATATTAGCAGTAAAGACCACGGCCAAAGGTTAATTGAAGTTAAATTCTGACAAGAACTGGTTATTTTCTCTGTTATCTTACTTACCCATCGCGTTTTAAAAACATCACCTACAATAAAAAATAATTACGATTTATCACGCAATATCAATAATAATACATAAATACTGGCAAAATTGCAATTTCTCAAAACAATAATATACAGACAAGTAAAAATAACGGTTTTAATACGTAAGTAAAGTTAGCAGAAATTGCAAGAACCGGCTCCAATGTGCAGACACCGTTAACTTTTGAGTCAACAATATGTTGTACCATCTTTATGCAGACGATCTGCAAATTTATTCGCGAGCTCCTCTCGGAAATCTGTCTGAGGCTATCGTTGCCATCAATCGTGATCTGGCTCGCATTTGTGATTGGAGCAAGCGGTACGGGCTTATGGTCAACCCTATCAAGACGCAGGTTATAGTAGTGGGCAGTGCGAGAATGGTTTCAAGGATCGACTGGACGTCTCTTCCCCAAGTTCTTTTTGACAATTCAGTTATTCCCTTCAGTGAGAAAGTTAAGAACTTGGGGATATTCTTCGACAAGAACTTCTCTTGGACTGCCCAACTGCAGGAGGTAAGCCGCAAGTTATTTGCATCTGCTGCAACTTTAAGGAGACTGCGGAATTTTCTTCCGACTGCCACCAAGATTGCGCTTGCACAATCTCTTCTTCTTCCCATCCTTGATTATGCTGATGCCAGCTATCTTGACCTTACTCAAGAACAACTCGATAAACTTGAGCGGCTTCAAAATGTTTGTATAAGGTTCATATTCGGTTTGCGCAAATATGACCATGTTTCCGATTTCCGTGTGAAGCTCAAGTGGTTGCCAATTCGCCTTCGCCGGAATGCTCATATTCTTTCTCTTCTATATAATGTGCTCTTTACTCCTTCCACCCCTCGTTACCTCAAGGATCGTTTTCAGTTTATCTGCGATTCCCACACGAAATCACTTAGGTCATCGGATAACTTGCGACTTAAAATGCCAATGCATTCCACCTCTTTCTTGGATAAATCTTTTACTGTCCAAGCTGCTCGTCTGTGGAATGCATTGCCCGACCCAATAAAACGCGCCCAGTCATTGCCTGTATTTAAAAGACTCGTAAAAGACCATTACCTGTCACTGTGATTGTCGTTGGTCAACATTTACTTACATTGCCTATATATATTGAATATGTATGTATTTATGTATATATTATACAACATATGTATGTATTTGTGTATCTGTAATAATATTATTGTATAATTATTAAAGTAAATATTCGTAATTTTGTGTGTTACACCAATGGCAACCCCATTTCATGTCCAGGCTATCACTATCCATTCCAGGTTGCCTGGAAGAGATCGCGGTAAGCGATAAGGCCGCCCATTGTATGTATTTTATTTTTAAGTTTCCTTTTCTATGTCTTAACTTGGTGTACCTACAATAAAGAATATATATATAAATAAATATGTTGATGTAAAGGTCTGTCAGACTGCACGACGTTTACGCACATCAAATGGATGTTTCCAAATATTGCAGCAATCGATGGAATCAATTTGCTAATGGGGGTAGTTTAATGTGGTTACTGTGTCGTATAGTCCATTTATTAAACATTCCACGAGGCCTAACAGATTATTTGCCACAGCAGTTTATTGATTACTAGCTTCTGTGTGTCGCGTAAAAAGTGTTTTATCATCCCAAGGGAATACAAACTATCCTATACCCTTCCCAGGGTCTCAATCTATCTCCTTACCAAATTTCATCTAAATCGGTTCAGTAGACCCGGAGATTACACCCTACAACCACACAAACTCACAAATTTTACCTGTTTATAATATTTTTTATTTATTTAATATTGGCTTGCCCTTGACCACTATCTCATCTGATGGTAAGCGATGATGTGGTCGAGGGTGAAGCACGCTTGCCTAGAAGTAACCTGTTCACTCTTGACTTAAAGACCCCAAGATTGTAGCTATCGGGAAACAGATACTCCGGCAGGGAATTCCACTCCTTAGCTGTACGCGTAATAAAAATATTCTCAAAACGTTTAGTGCGTATGGGTTGGATATCTACCATGTACCGATGGCGCATCGCCGTACGTCTGGAAGGCCAATGATGAAAAGGGCTGGGCGGAATTAGATCATGCAATTCCATCGCACACTCCCCGAAATATAACCGATGAAAAGCCTACAAATTGGCAACTCGGCGGCGATGTTCAAGGCTCTGGATCTTTGACTTAACCAGTGCCTCATCGCCGACGAGCCTTTTGGGCTGCTTTTCGATCAACTCTAGTGCATCAAGCTGGTAATTGGCAGATCCGTCCCAGAGATGGGAACAGTACTCCATGCATGATCGAACTTGCGATTGATACAAGCTGAGCAGCTATTCTGGCGTGAAGTTTAGTATAGATTCATAAAGGCTAACAAACTGTATATCATTTGTGGCTTTTTAAAAAATAAGCGTAAGTTCAACTTAGAAAACATTTACTTTTATCTATCTGTATCTTCCCTGTTAAAGGATTGAAGTCATATCACATCAAAGTATGGGAAGGCCCCATCTTGAGTCAACGTTTTGGCGTCTATGGCCTGTTTAATACATAATCTTGTATCCATACCATGTTTCTTCTTTAGTCCGTGTTCTGACTAACAATGCATACTAATGTAACATTAACGTTACTTGTTATTATATCTAAACAGTCGAGATCGTGATATGATTTCCATTTAACTAAAACTAGACATGTTCAGCTTATTATTTAGCACTAGCTGTGCCACCCAGCCACGCTCTTACTCACTTCGTTTTTAGGTTTTCTGCCTATTTTTTCCTTCTCAGCTTAGGCAGGCCTCCTTCACTCGATCGTACTTACAGCCGTTAATGTCTACAGTTTCGCGCGGTCCCGGCACCGCTTCGACAGTCGGTTGTCACCGCTCGCGCGTACGTTGGCAGTGCGTGGTTGGTGGTCGCGGGCGTGTAAGTTCGAGCATCCTCGCAAGAAACGAGCCGTCAAGGATCAACCCAACCTTCACGGATATTGTGCTCAAAATTGTGTACTTGATCTCGGAGAGTGAAATATCTGTTACGTAGTAACTTCTCTAATCTGTGCCTTATGGCCGTAGCAAAAGTTATAATCTTCCTTAAAAATTGGACCACCATATGCAAAAAGTCTTTTGGCTAGAGATTAGCGCGTTCAAACACAAAACAAACTCTTCACTACAGATCTTTTAGATTAGATATATATTAGCATAGATTAGGTAAACATAACAGTTTAGTCTATTACTTAGTATAATGTTTCTAATTTAGCAGTATTGTAGGTGAGTGAGGCCTGAGGCAAATATTTAGGCCTTTATTATGTCCTATTACGTTATTTGAACGCAAATTAGGTCGATAGTGGGTGGTTTACGAGTATTTTGTTAGTGTTGTTTTGTTATTTTAACCGTATTTGCAATAGACGACTTGTTGTCTGTGAGAATGCACTGTGGAATTTGTAAAACTTTGAGTTAATATTATTAATATTTGGTATCCAAAATAAACTTCGTAGACCCAGTGTTCAAGTCTCAATAACCAAACATGGTTCTTGAACCAACACATTCAATAGTCTTTGGGTAATTGAGAATCTTTTAAGACTGTTTCAAAGAGCAGTTCGTAAAGCATGTATTTTTGGCCATACTTTTATTTTAATTCTATAATATCGAGAAGTTTGGGACAAGACTACCATTTAGAAATTTGTGCCTTAAGTCTTTCGAAGTAACGATATGTGGATGTGTGTAAAATCTTCAATACTTCAGTTTATACTACCCAAAATAAAACACACACAAATCAGTAAAAACTTTAAACCAGGGACCGAAAACCTTTATAAATTACGGTACAGGTATCGAGGAATTTTGGTTACCTATACGATTAAGGTAACCGCTATCTGGGTAACCCAAGAAGAAGAAACATGTTACCTTTATTTAAGTTAACGTTTTAATCGGCGTTCGCCTGGTTCGCCGGCGCGCGTGGGTTGTCTCGACTCTTTGACACACACACAGGCGATGCGCGCCCTTTGACAGTTTGACTAATACCGACGGACGGCACGTATAAGATATTGGTAATTTTTATTTCGGTAACCGGTAATAATAAAGGTTGTATTCAATATTTAAAAATTAAGGTAACCTTTTAAAATACCTGTAACTAACCGAAAAATACCGGTATTGGTCGTACCGGTTTCGGTCATTGCTTTAAACAAACATCTTATACCAACAGTAAATCACAGGCTCGTCTGTAGCCACCTTAAGGACTACTTGACTTTGAGATCATTACGATAATTCGCATGTTACTCACATTACGTGTTACGGCACATTACGGCATAATTGTGCCTTTCATACGCTGCCTAAAGGTCATCACTCAATAATCTTCCTGGTGAGATGTTCGAGAGGTAATGACTTAATTTGGAGTGGTTTGGAGCCGTTTAGAGTGAGGTTTGGAGGCGGATCTGTATTGATATTGTTTGGAGAATGTTAAATTGTTATAGTTGTTGCGTCAGTGATATAATGGTTGTTGTTGGCGCTTTTAAACATTTCATAAGGCACCGAATAACATCCCATTATTAAATTTGTAGTATTTGTTTTTTTTTACCGGAAGTGAACAGTATTTTTGTAGAGCATGTGTTTAAATGCTGACAAGGCGGTACCCAGTCTTAGCCTTGTTTTTTTTCGTAGATTAACAAAACCCTTACCTTATATTATAAATAGATAGGCCAACATGTTCAGAGCGTTAATAATGTTTTCACACCACCTGCTCGACAATGTCTTATTACATATCATGCAATCTCAACGTAAAGTAAAGGAGTACCTCTTAAGGGAGGTAAAGTTGTATGAAACTCCCAAGGGAGTAAATGGATTTGAATTTGGAATTCGTCAAATTCGTGTGGAAACTCGTGACAAACTCTGAGTAAAAAAAATCCATATTTTTGTTCGAATATCGAACTAGCCACCAGAAACAGAACTCAAAAAAAGAACAAAGGCGCGTTTTCAATAAATCAAGTTTCTACACCTTTGAGTACTGAAATAAACTCCACCACAAATGCCATAAGTGTTCCGAATAACAATGTTACTCTTGCCATCCATAACTGAGCAAATGTGTCCAACATCATTATTATCTTTTGATTCATATTAATTACAAAATAAATACTTAATTTATGGAGCTCTAGTTTTTTTTGTCTCTCAAAAAGTGTGAAAAGTAGAGTATGCTCCTCAGGCATAAAGCCTGTCTCCTTCTTGGGCAACTTTAACCCCTTGCTTCACCCAGGACTCTACATATCTCTCTTGCTTCGCTCGAGAGTAACTCTACCTCTAGACGCCCTCGTTACACTAAGAGTCCTAAGTTTGATTTTATCTTGGAATATGCAAGATACCTGTGTTAAAGACCACGGAAACGAAGTCGTGAGTAAAGCTGCCACAGCATGTATAACTTTATTTCCTTCAGGCTTACAAAGTCGCTAACATTGCCGTAACTTGGTTGGTAATAAAAACAAATGAAGTTGAATGAACTGCCAGCAATAAACGTTATAATTCTAAAGATCCTGTTTGAGATAAGCAACGTGCGCTTATATAATTTAGCTGTAAAAAGTAACACCTGAAACTTTATTATTTCCTATTAGCTATAATCGCGGGTCCGAGAAAAGTTTATTAACTTGGTTGAAAAGAACTTTGACTTTTCTGGGTACCAAGCTTAATCTTTACCAAAACTTGTTAGTCATTGAACCTGAGTTGTGACTACACTCGTCAATAAATACTTCTTCTCTGGTATCTGTAAAAATTCTTAAGGTCCTTACTCCGCTTTAGGGCCGTAAAGCGGTTACTTTCCCAAGCATTCTCCTTAGTAACGGCTAGAAAAAAAGGAGTGTTAAATTTTTTATTAGCTATACGATATTTTTCGCTTCTTTTACATAATCCTTCAAAACGACTTGGATATTTAAAATATTTTTACACAGAAAAACCTACATAGGATATAGTAAACCAAAAAATGTTTTGCAAACAAAAATGCCCAAAAGGAGGTCCAATATTGATATTCTGGCACCGAACGTGTGCACGGCCAGTAGCGCGTTAACATTGCGGAATATAATAATATACGCCTTAAGAAATAATCATGGCGTGATTTATAAGAAACAGTCAGTCATGGATTGCAACCAAAAGTGAAAACTTACAATACGTCGTGCATGTCGTTGAAGCGAATCCATAGATTTTGCCCCTGCCAAAAATCGCTCAATGCGGTTAAGAAATTTTCACTTCAAAACTTGCCAGTCAGCAGAAGACATGATTGTGTACTGGCACTAATTTTACTAATAGCATGCTTATTATTATGCCTCTTTGCATATTAATTTAATCACGCACTTAAATATTTTATTCGCTCATTAAATATATTATGTTCATAACTAGTTAATGCAAATATTAATAAGGCTTAGCCTACTTATTTTGACATCTTATAAACTGCACAGAACATGATTACTTTGAAGGTAACTTAGTTACTTCATAATATATTGCTTCAACTCCTATATTACTATGATACATATTGCATAGTTTATTATCACGGGCCATCGTGATAATAACGAACCTTGGGAGTATATTGTCTTGTCAAGTGTCAACTTATCTGTTCTGCTTGCATCTAAAAATAGTTTCGGTTTCGTTTATTTTGTTGATCTATTTATAGTTGTGTTAGTTAGTGGTAATTAGTTTTATCGATCAAATTGTAGGTTGTACAAGTTAAACAGTTTAATATGCTGAATTTAACTTTGTAGGAGGGCATTATTGCGGCGTCTTACTAATACTAATATACTTTTACTTATACTAATATTAATACTAATTTTATACTAATACTAATTCTAATACTGATACTGATACTAATACTTATATACTAATACTAAAATAATATAATAAATGCGAAAGTTTGGATGGATGTATGTTTATTACTCAATCAAGCTAGCACGGCTAAACGGATCTAGATGAAATTTGGCACAGGAGTGAATTATAGTCTGGAATAGCATAAAGGTTACTTTTTATCCCGGTATAATATTCCCTTGGGATGATAAAACACTTTTCACACGAGCGAAGTAGCTGGCAGAAGCTCGTACGTTTATATGCTGTAAGAAAAGCTTCTACACATAGGCCAACGTGGATTTTGTCTTGCTGACTCCAGATAGACAAAAGAACCTTTTGACCCGACTACGGCGAAGCCAAAAGGAAGGGTTATGATTTTAGTCAGTCGGGTCAGTCTATGTATGTATTTACGTATGTTCCTCAGTAGCGCTTAAACTATTTATCCGATTTTGATGAATAATGTGTCAATCGATTTGTTATTATGGCCCGGGTAACAAAAGCTAAATAAACCGTAGTTGGGTAACAGTTTTTAAACTTTTTGCTTGTTGACAGTGTTTGATAGTAACAAATCGATTTTGAGGTTACTTAATATATGAGGATACTGTAGACGCCTGAATAGGATGTGAAGTCAATTAACGAGAATGTACTGCGTAATGATATGGTCCAATATGATCACTGTTGATCAAGCTAAATATATCACACCTAACATGACCGGGCAGTATCTAGACGAGTACCCAACTTATCTCTTAATTAACACAACAAACTATCTTAGCGAAACGGCATTTACATATACTTAATAAATAGCAAGAATCTGAAATCATTACCTGAGGTGCTTCAATACTAATTAAAACCACTTATATACCCGCACTGTGGACGTTGAGATAGTTACAGTATGTAAATACTGATTATATGGTAGATAACTTGACCTGTATGCTAATATTTCTATACTTGTTTGATTCAGAGCTAAAATCCATTCCTGATAATCCTTGTCAGGAATGGATTTTTCTTTGGGATATACTCTCCTGTGAGACAGATAGGTTTTTCAGGAAATAATGAATAATAATAAATAATATAATATATATTTTTTCATGTTTGGTCAGTGGTCATAAGAATATCCGGATATATATATATATTTATATTTCCGGTACGGCTTGTCGGCTTCCTGTTCTTATCCGTTATTATACACCTTTAAATTTTGGTCGTTTGAATCCCGTGGAGGGTCAATCCGGAAATAGTAACGATTTGTGCAGATAAAATAAAAAAAGCAAAAGACTAAAAAGTGCAAAATTAACTTTCGTTTCGGATGTCGGTGTCTTTGATACCACTTGTTTTATCATTCTGCAACACCGACTTCCGAAACGAAAGTTATTTTTGTGTGTTGCATGTACCGGATCGACCCTCCACGGCGTGTAAACGCAGTACTTGACGTGCGCACGCTCGATGCCAAAATATCAATATTGAACCTCCTTTAGAACAATTTTGTTTGCAAAATATTATTTGATTTGCATATGCTATTTCAGCTATGAAGAAATTTCAGCCATCAATTTTTCTGTGTAAAAATATTTTTAAACATCCAAGTCGTTTTGGGAGAGTATCCAAAAGTTGCGAAAAAATATCGAGTTGTTTTTTTTTCAAACCTTTTAACCTAACCATTACTAAGGAGTATGCTTTAGAAATTAACCATTTTACGGCAGTAAAGCGGTGGAAGGCCCTTAACGGTGTATATTACGGGTTTACTGGCACGGCATGTCTTCTTCCTGCCAGCGTTATCAGCTTTCAGCATTCATTTACATACCTAATTGTAGGTGACTGCAGAAATAAATACCCACCAACTAGTAGGCAAGCACTTATAGGACTGCGAAACATAAAAAAAGAAAATGCCCTTTATTCCACTACTTACAATTTTTACACTTAACTAAATATTGAAACACTGTTTAAAATATTGAAAATAGTTTTAAAAGAAATTCTTCTTCTCAATCTCAATCTGTTACCTCCTTATTTACTTAATTTTATGAGCGTTTCCCATCGCTAATCGTAGCGGTCGCCTCCTCTAAATACCTCCACACGTTTATCTCGCGCGCCTTCTGCATCCAGTCTGGTCCACAACGTTGGGTAAATATATCTCACCATCTCTTTCTTTGACTTCCTTGCTTTCTTTTACCTTCTAGTGGCATCCATTCGGTAAACCTCTTCGTCCACCTATTACTTTCCAGTCTACAGGACTGTGTATAACGTATCATCAAACCTGCCCAATCATCTTCCTCCTTCCCTTCATCATCAGCTTTATAATGTCCCCACTGCTGGGACACAGACATCCTCTCTGTGAGATAGGTTATAGGCCTTAATCCACCACGCGGGCCCAGTGCGGGTTGGTGAATGTCACACGTCTTCGAATTGTTGGTTCTAATGTTTGGTTTGGTTTTTGGTTCTCCTTCCTCTATCCCAATATATTTAAGGTCCGCTATCGAAACAAACCTGCACTGTTTCTTTGGTCTTCGTCTTCTCTTACAACCATCCAAAGTAGACGCCAAAGACTGCCCAATCTGTACCATAAAGACGGTACTTATTTACATATCTCTGTTATAACATTCGACGTCTTGTCTTAATTCATACTCTGCAGTTCTCACATTAACTGTGAGAAAAGAATCGAGAATCGTTTTGCTCATTTAATCGTGATTAAGTACCTTGGAACAAGTGCAGTTTTAAACTGCAATAATGATCCACGTGATTTTATCGGCAATATATTATGCAGGTCGTTAATACATAAGCCGGTGTCGATATCGAACTCATGTGAACTGGAGCACTTGAAGATATTATGTGTGTGACATGATTTTATTGTTAAAATATTGCATTCATTTTTGTAATTAAGACTTTCAAGTGAAATTGAAACCGAAATGTCAATTCCGTAAAGTATTCTTTAATCGTATGAATTTTAAGTAAAATATCTTAATAAGCATTTTATATTTTTGTTGCAGGTACTAATTTGAACGTTTAACGAACTGACATTATCAAGATTCGAATATGTAAATCGTAAGTACAAAAACTTAACTGTACAACAGTTGCATTTACGAATGCACGAAAAGGGTTAACAAATAGGAAAACATTTTCAAAACATAGTCGAAGTACGTGCAGGTACAAAATAAAACTTACCTATTCATAATTCACAGAATACATCAACAACAAACCAACAAAATCCTTACTATGAAAACTTCAACGTCCAAAATGCATTGCAGTGGTATTCGCTGTAAGCTTTTTGGTAACTATAATATTTTTACACACCACTTCACGTTTCCATAAGTCACAGAACACCACCACAACAAACGCGATTAAAAACCCTATTTCAAAATCCACAAAGACCAAAATGCTTTGCGATGATGGTCGATTTGCGCTTATTGGTAACCAAAAGACACCACCGACCCGATTGTGCCGCTTAAGCACGCAAATTCAGAAAGTCTGATTGATGAGCCTACTAGCCGTAGATTGCAGTATTACGTGGAGGAAATCATGTGGGCGGTAAGGTCTTCTAAACAACAGACTATTAAACTTTTACTTTAGAAGCAAAAAGCTTGATGGACATTTTAGACTTTCTTTTGAGGTCCGGAAGTTAGGTCGACTTAAGTTTTTACTAGCTTCATTTTTACTATGTGAAGATGAGTTTTTGTATCGTCTGATGGTTTTAGTTCCCTAACATTTATAGTCCGTCAGTATAGTAGCAAGATTGATCAGCCATCTTCTAGGCTCACTCATCCCATCACAGACCTCATCTATTAAAGACCAAATGCTATAATTGCATCAGTTGAAATCGAGTTCAAGACCAGGCTTATCACAAAAAAAAGAACTTGTTTAAATATAAGGTGTGAAGTCCGTGTTTATTTTCTTTGTCCTTTTAATGTAAACTTTTCATATTATTCTTGCGATATACATATACCGGCAAGTTTGAAAGCGCGAATTGCGTGTTTGCAACTTTGCTTAGCGCAAATCAGATGGTGCCGTCAACTTGCTCAATCAAACTTGCGAGCCAACAAAATGCCCTGTTTAGTAGGGAAGTACGGTACGAACTTTCCGATTCAAAAATTAAATTACAAACTTTTGCCATGCCATGGCTGCATTGCCAGAATAAAAAGTATACTTAGCGATGGTGTAGTTTTCTGTTAGTTAAAGATTTACGAGTATGGAGTAGTTTTGAAACCCTACTCCATATTCGTAAAACTTACCATAAATAGATACATACACTCTGACCTTTATCCCATAGAGGTAAGCTGAAACTATAGAGTGCCACCTGCTTCGACCCTTATGTACCTACTCCGCAAACCGGCTGCAATTACTACACACTTTTCTGAAGAACATTGCCAAGGCTGAGGTCCATGTCTTATAACATGGCACCTTTAAAACGAATGTGATCTAATTGAAAATGCCTGTAATTTCTGATGTTGCTTTAAACTAAACTTGGATTGGAAAGCCTACTCCAAAACCCTGGAATAAAAAACACAAAAACATTCTGTACATCGATCACTTTTCTATTTAGTCAATACTATAGTCGTGACAATCTATGAAGTCAGATTTGACAGCTATAAAAATACTTAATAATAATGAAACTTAATGCTTATGAATGACACTCGTAACATAGTAGGATTATGAAATTGGATTTTTCAATTTCTTTCGCGGCATGTAAAATGAGAAACGGCATCGGTCTTCTTAGATTGACACGATTATAGATACACAGTCAAAACTTTTTTGAAGACTTCTAGTCTTACTCTTTGCCACAAATTGCATTTTTTGAGTTATGTCACTTTCGTTCTATGGATGGGACATCTAAATTCCGATTTAAACTCATAATTTCAATATCAATTCACCGTTATCCACATTCAAAGCGCACCATATAAGCATGACGCAAGCGCCCTCTATGGTCCTGTTACGCACACAATGGTTCCCACGGGGTTAGGCGGCATGCAGACGGCCAGGTATTCCCAGCCGGAACAATGAAATTGTTTTATACACGTCTGCGGCGATCCTTATCTGTTTGAGGTAACATTATGTATGTTCCTTATTTATCTTCTTGGTGTTTATTTTCTTTAATTGTGTGTTTTTGACATCTTTTCTTTGTTATAAGGATCTATCATTTTCCGGAGTCGTGCGTTGTTTCCGTGACTTCCATAGGAATTAGGTGAACGTGAACGTGCCGTCTCGAACCCTTATGGTACGCATCCAAATCATCTCGCCACCTCTTTCTGGGCCCGCCTCGATGGGGTCTTCCATTCAGCGCCAGCCCAGGGATACAGCAGGAGGAGCAATCTAGGCGCGAGATGGCAAGGGGCGTCGCGGATAAATGAAAAATCAATTATTATTTTTAACGTGAACGTTGTGGGATGTTAAGTAGCCTAAGGTACTCAGTAATAGTGTGGCTTTCTCTTAGTAAATGATTTTAAGTACTCGAAGTAATAATAATGAAAGTTCCGGAAAATGGCAATATCACATGGTACTGGATAGATCCATCATCACTAACAGGACTATTGTAGCCAATAAGCTTGATATTGTGGTGGTGACTGGTGGACCGAATCGATAGGCGTGCTATGATAGTTGGCATAACTGTCCGACATGATGGTAACCTCTTGAAAGCCGAGAAAGATAAGCAAATCAAGTATCTTAACTTGGCTCGCGAGTTTATCGACAAGTGGGATGTGGACTCAGCGATCGTTGTACCGATAGTCGTGTCAGCCAATGGCTTAATAGCCACGAGCCTCGACCAACACCTTAGGAGGCTCTCGTTATGCGGCTGGGTCAAGGACTTGATCCAGGAAACAGCACTTCTGGACACGGGTCGTATTGTTAGGAGGTTCCTCTCTCTGGAGCCCTGATCGGTAGCTTGGTCCCTGTTCTCGATACCGGTGGGCGTCTGTTATTTATATTTTTAAATGTTTGTTTTTTGTTAAATATATTTAAAAATGTACAAAATAAGAAAGTGTTAAATAAAGTAATGAATATCAGTGCAGTACTCTCAGAGATCTCCTTAAATTAATTAATTTTTATCTTTTTATAATAAACGTTTAAGACATATATTTTTTTTTAGTAAATTATCTATAAAAATATCTAGTTTGTCTCAAGTAAGAGCACAGCGTAATACTTGAATTCAATTAATAAGTTTGTCAAATGTTTTATTAAGTAGATATCCGTTAGTTAATTGAATACTTATTGGTTATTTCGGCTACAAAAAATCTAATAATGTTGAATTTTTATGAGGCTAATGCAATTAACAACTTAATTTGGTAAATTAATCAAACAGTCAATGTCTTAATGGAACGACTTTTTTATTGATCCTTTTCCTTTTAGTTTTTTTACCCAACTTAATTCCCTACTATCTTGAATAGTTTGTGTGTTAATTTCAAAGCATATAACAAAAAAATGACATATACTAACTTGCGAAACTACAGATAAACCAACAAATTAATCATCAACACTCATTTGTTAATTTAAGGATAAACCGAAGAAATAATTATTATTTTGAACAGCCATTAATCTTCTGTCGTCCAGTTGTTGCTTTCTATATCCTGTTAGTCCAATTGATATAGCGTAGTAAGTTAGTGTTAGTCTAATATTAATTAGTGGACTTGCACCGTCGTTTGTCATTCATCAAGTTGTAATTATAGTAACTAGATTTTTATGATGGATTTGTAACTCGATTTTCATGCTGTAAGAAAAGATTAATACTTTAATTAGGATTTATTTTATTTAATGAAATTTTTACGTGACCAGCCTATCAAAAGAATTTTGGTCTGAAAAAGGAGACCATCTTCAATCGATGTTCAAAAATTTTAGCTGTTATTACCACCCATGAAAAGTAGATTTTTCATTATCTGTAAGCTAAAAAAAACCTAAATACCACATGTATCATTAGATTTATTGGAATGTCTTGCGAGATATCAATGCTAATGTAGTTATTATTACATTTTCCTTATACTTTAAAGGTTTGTCTCGAGGGAAATCCCTTTAACTTTAAACTGAGGTAAGGTTATTCAACAAATAATTTTGCCATCATAAATATTTTTAGGATGTCTTGGTTGATCTGCCAGACTGAATGTATGTTATTGATCCGTCGATTCCGACTATCCGGCTCGAAGGATCATACTTTAGTATCAAATTTAGAACCTGCATACAATTAATCCGTTATTCTGTCTAAAATTGAATCACAATAAAATAATAACAGAACGGAAACAGCGTCGGTAAATCATAGACAGTTGGCTATCTTTCCTTTAAATAAATTTACAATATCAATAAACCACTTATCTAGTATGATTTACTGCTATACCTTCGCGATTTGCTAATAATATTTGTTGTTTTCACGATGATACCTGAAAAAAAACAACCATTTTATTTAAATAAAAATGCAAGAATTACTTATCATTTCTTAATACTTTAAAGTTCATAAGCATTTCCCATTTGGATTGACATTCGCTACCGAAGTTTCACGTAGTCAATTCTAAACATTTTTGATATTTTCCACATTGTATAAATATTCTATCGTAAGAATTCTCTACATAGATTCGCAACCTAGTATCAATCCTTTGCATGTTTTGAGCTAACTTCTACCCACTCACACATTTCTATTTCCGTATGTATGTGTCACTGCATTATCATTTTATCAATCAACGATTCAGTTATCATCGCTGTACTAAAATGCACCACTGTAGGGCTTTCAATCAAAGTTTGTGTTGCTCAAACAAGTCTCGTGCTTCCGAAGCCGGCAGCATGCTTAATCAGCACGCGATGGGCATAAGTCTAGACTCTAGACGAGGTTATTCAGATATGCATTATGTAGATATTGAAATTATTGAATTTATTTTCGTCTGTAGCTGTCGTTGATCTGTTAAGAATATTTACTTATCCATTTGGAAAACATATATTTTTGTAGCAGGTCTTCAATAAGTTCATTTTAGGTTTTATACTTACTTTGATTGAAGGCTTGTGAAGGCTAATTTTACCGCTATCTGGTAAGCGATAATGCCGTCGATGATGATGCATATTTGCCATAAAAGTAACTTACTTTCAATTAAGTACTGTGCCTTTTGTTATCTTAGAAACACCTACCTTCAATTCACGTTAAATAATTGAGGTGATATAATGACATTCTTAACTATAAATAAATAATTAATGTTTTTTTTTATATTGTATATTCAAAAAAAGGTTACAAATAGTGTTCACATTATAAGTATACAGCATATTGTAGGCATTACATTTTTAACCATTGGTTAATGAACCCTGCCTTTCAAACTAGGGCAACCTGTAGATATATTCAGAGACAGAGTTTACAAAATAAATCTAATTTATTTGTTTGCTAATTATTTTCTTAATATCACTGGCTACGTAGGCACTTATATGTAGCAAGTCACTAATTACACTTTATCAACTTTTAATACTTACAATTGTTTTGTTGTTCCCATGTTCTAAAGACCAATTAAAACAAAACAGAATCAATCCAATCTTCACTAAGCCCTTATCCGAACAATCTTTGGTTATTCGTCGTAATGAGTCCGCACCTACAATATCACCTATTATAATAGCATTAGATCTGTCAATCACTGCAGTGTAACATTATTTTATTGAGAACGTTTAGTTACTATTACGTGTTTTATTTATTAGTAATTATATTACGTGTATGTGTAATAGAGTATTAAATGTTTGTTATTGTATTATTGTTAAACAATTGAGTGGTACTCGTAGTTAGTTGTTGGTTTATTTTTATTATGTAAGATGGATGGTTGTACTTATGTCTTATTTTCTTTGATAGAAGTACTCTTGAATGTATTCAAAATCGTATTTTATTGCTAGGTTATTCCGTGGCATCGCTCCCGTGGCATATCCTACAAGATTAATATATCTATATGATTTAGAAAAAATGTGGCTAGCTTATTACAGCAATAGTGTGGCTTTCCTTCCGAGAAAAAAAATTCTTAGTTACTTTAGTGCTTCTAGGTATTTTACAAACAAACAATTTTACATCTCCGTATTATTTTACATCCCAGTATTAGTTTTCACATAATAACCAAATGTAGTCAACGTAATCTTATACGCACCACATTCACACCAGTGCAGTAGGTAATACAAAAGTCGGAAGTTCATAATCGCCTACGTATGACTTTCCCCTTACCTTATCATAATACCTACTTATTAACTAACATGTTACAGCTTCACTAAAAGCACCACGTAATCCGCAACTCACCCGGAAAAATTACCCCGTGAAGTTCGGCAAAAATTTATAATTTTCGCCATTTTGGTTCGGCACATGGTCACTGACCCACCGCTGCAGGTATTCAAGGACGAGCCTTTCTACATATCGTTACGGTACATAGTGGAAAAGCACTTTTATACCTGTCTTGCGGTATTTTCGATTAAAATCTCGCGGAAGTTTTTGGTAAAAGTCCATGTTGTGGGCGTTAAGTGTGATGTCTTTTATGCAGGTGGAGAATGTTCTGGTTCTACATAAAGACGGACCTTTTTTTATTTAACTGCAGGAGTTCTTGGCGAAATTAAGGGTTAATTTGATGCTGATGATATGACTTCGACCTCTCGTTACTTTGTTAAAATTATGCACGATATGACATCTCTCACTTCGTATGAAAAACTCTAGCTAATTGCGTGGATAGCCCTCTCACTCAGAGACTGTGACCTAGTGAAAGGTCGCCAAAATCCTCTGGCTGGATGGATGTGGAAAGCCATAACCGGAAGCTGTGGCTATGCTTGAGCCGGTCTATACTCAGCAGAGTACATCTTTCGGCTAAGATGATCAATCAGTTTAGAACCTGCGATACTTGAAGTGGTCTGCGATACTTCTGCCAATGTCCTTATTTCACTTAGTTTTATCTCTCTGACAAAAATTTAAATATGACGAACATACTGATCGCAATATTTCTCAAACTACCCGAGTATAAAACAACTTTTTAATATTAAACGTTACTTGCAATCCGTCTATTTCGCTCAGCTGCTCATGGCATAATGGTTCACACCAAATTATTAAACATATTTATATCGTTTATAACAAAATAACATGTATCTATTTATCTGTATATTTAACACCGTAAAAACTGATTCATATCCGTACACTTCAACGTAAGGTTCAGTTGAAAAACAGCGTCAGGCAAATCCCAGGTGTCTGCCATTTTGCTGAACTGGACCTTTTTGGAGCAGCCGCGAGGCACACTATGTATGTAATTGTTTTAAAATTAAGTTCCTTTTTATTTGAACCTCCATTGTGTGTATCTCTGTGTGCCAAATCAATTAGTTTTCTTTCTTTCTTCTTTCTTCCTTAAAGGAACTTCGCTTCGATAGCTGTGTTTAATGCTTCATTGGAAGAACAACTAAGCAAAGGTGTTGCATGTTTTTGTTGTTCTTGCAGCCTAGATTTAAAAGTAAAGCCAATAAATAACAAAAACAGCTAAACGTATGCCCGTTATGGACCGTGAATCCGGTTGGAGCAATACATTTACATAATACATTATCAAGAATTCTTTGTGTGTATATATGTTTGTGACTACTGTTAGGTAAGATTAGTGTCCAACTTTCAGAGGTCACACATAGTGAAGCTTGTGCCGAATATTTGTATTGTAGCTTAGAGATAAATAAGATTTAAGAAAAGATTATTCGTATCATAAACCCAAATGAATTTTATCTACCAAAAGACGGTAAAGAGTAGGATACTTCAGCCTTGTATTTAGTCAAACAAAAATTGAAGACATCTGCCGGAAAAGTAGGCGATGAATAAAATTTGTATTTGAAGACAAATAAAGAAGAACCAGCTGAAAGCTCTGACTAGAAGGAGATTCCCTTAAATGTGGTCGAAAGGAACCTTTTAAAATAATATAGTGTGGTAAAGTTTACTTATGAAAAAAGGAAACATAACCAAATTAAATGTAGCGACATCTGAAGCCAATAATAATACATTTCTTTAATAAAGAAAAACTTTCCAAAATAATTTATACTCACCATCTGTAGCCAAGTTGACAATCTACAATCGATAACGCTAATAGGAAACGAATCAAATGTCTGGATGGAATGACACATCAACGTAAAGTCACGTGGTCAAACCATACAAAAAGAAGGTGTTAACGAATGTAGAAAGAGATTGGATACGAAACGTTTGTAACTTGGCTAAGGGGGCAGGACTGAATCTATAAGTACCTTAGCCCTGACACACGCTAAAAAGAGACTCTAAACAAGTTACGTCACCTGTCCCGCCCTGTCAGTCCAACTGTATAGAACTATGGACTGAAGTTGATGAATGACATCAGTTATTCATGAACAAGCCCTCTGAATGGCTTGATCAATCTAATTGAGTTTATAATCTGTTCAGAGCCCTTACCATGAGAAAGAAGAAAGAAAAAGTATTTAATTGTCACAAAACGACATACAATATAAATATATGCTTATGCTAAACCCTTAACAGTAGTATTAGTAGTACTTAAAGTAAGTTAGTAAAGATGAGAAATAAATAAAATAATAATACCATTTACTACAGGACCTACATATTGAATAAAACAGAAAAGAAATAGGTTGAAAAAGATGCCAGGCAGATGCATGTCGTGATTGTGGCAAAAAGGCTTCCCTCAGCATAATGCTGTGCCGTGGGGGATCCACAGCACGGCGCTGATTTTCAGTGGTCGCCTAGGAAGTGACGTACGGAAACCAAATTTGTTGTGTATGTAAAAGTAGATACAAAGAACATAAAATAAATACAGTAAGAAATAAATACAGTATGATAAAAATAAACCACCCAAAATTATGATGTGACCAAAACCAAAAGCGGGAGTATCTTAAATTCTTATCAAAAACATAAAACTAATACCCGCAAAACACAGGCACACTCCATGTTTTGTCTCGCTTCCACACCGCACTCGCGTGGCGCTGTTTATTGTATAGCCTTAGAGAATGTTATTTCCATTGTGCGTAAGGGACAGGTGAAAAAAAACATACAAAGTTGTCAGCTGACCAAAATTTGCATGGGAGGTACAATTTTTTTTTGAGAATTGCCTGGCTTCCTTGGAGAAATTTGTTCATATAAGTAGGTAATGCATGAACAGAAGCAGTTTTTTTTTAAGTGACTCGCTCCTTTCCGTTACTTCTGTACAGAAGTCATGTATATTATGTCCCTTAAGCACAATGGAAATAACATTGTTCTAAGAGCTCATGGTACGGGTGCTGAACCTGTAGGTTAGGCGCTTTAGAAGTCGTGATTGGAAAATTACGTGTGCTGGGAACATTATGAACTTATGGGTGGTAGAACGTATATTTATGAGGTCAATGTGTGTAGCCAGCCGGTGCTAAAGACATTAAAACCTTGATCGAAGGTTAATTTAAATGTTAGGGCCCATATTTCTGACTTCTAAGATACAGGCATCCGCCTAGTTTGGAGGTCAGGGTTCCCTCATTTGTATTTCGCCTTATTGTGTATTTCTTATTTGTAATCAATTTTTTTGTATGAATAAATTATTATTAAAAATATATTATTATTATTAAAAAAATATCATTAAAGGCCGACGTCGTCAATATTTAATCACGATATAAAGATTATAAAAAAATACACACATGACTATCTTTGATGGTAGGTAATCTGGATAATAAAAGGGTTAATACTATATTCACCGCTCACCTTGTATTTTGAAGGTTCAAAAACCTGGCGAATTTTGCGATTTAAATGTATATTTTATTTCTACAAAGGTTTCATTTGAAAAATGAAGAATAAAGCAATGTAGTATATAGTTATGATTTACGAAACACAGTCTTTTTCATTTAGATTTTGTACATAGATGCTGTCGTGGTGCAAAAAACTTCTAAGTATGAATTTCTCCATAGAAGTTAACCGCGATCAGCTCATATAAATGTTTAAGACGTGCCAGCCTATTCTGTTAAAATCTCACCGTGAAAACTTAAGGGCCTTCCACTGCCGCTTCAGTGCCGTAAAACGGTAACTTTCTAAAGCTTATTCCTTAGTAACGGCTAGGTTAAAAGGTTTGAAAAAAAAAATTGATTCATGTACATTATTTGTGAAACATGTTTTTTTTCATATAACTAATAGTTTTGCTCTAAAAAATAATTAACAACACGATATTTTTTCGCTACTTTTGGATACTCCTCCAAAACGACTTGGATGTTTAAAAATATTTTTACACAGAACAATTGATGGCTAGAATTACTTCGTAACAGAAATAGCATAATACGTTAATCAAAGAATAATTACAAACAAAACTGTCTAAAAGGAGGTTTAATGTTGACATTCTGGCACGGAGCGGATGTACGGCCAGTACTGCGTAAACATTGGGAAACTGGTCATGAAATGAGCTGTTAATAAATCCAAACAAGGTAGAATTAAAGTTCACTCAAAGCTAACTCCACTTAAATTTTCACGGTGATATGTTTGCAGATAGACCGGCTGTCTAGTTACGAACAAATGAAAGTCACCATAGATAGTTTTCTTTTGTATCAATTGTCATACATGAAAACTTTTCTTACATTTGAAATAATGTTCTCTTCATAGGAAGCATTTTTTAATTCTGCCTTATTTCCCCAACCTTATCTAAACTAACAACCTACATTCGTTTTACTGTGTGACTTTACACTGGAGTTAAATTAAATTCTCCACAAGCACTATCCGCATTACGTATGCGTACCGTGTAGTTGAAACACAAAATGTAATTCAAACGTTTTCCACGTAACACTTCCCTGAGAAAACCTATCCTAATTAACAGCGAAAATGTTAATCTAAAAACATATTACTGCGGACACGCTGACACAATTTTTACGTAACGAAAATGAGAACTCAAAATTACCCGCATAATGTTAAAGTTTAAACCATAATGCCCTGTGATAGAAAGCCCGAGTCACGACGCACCACGGCAAAATCGCACGAATAATGCACAATGCACACTGCGCTGTGCATAAATTGCACAGTTTACATAATTGCACACAATCGGGCAAAACTGTGACATCATTCATGTTGGACGCGCTGGCATGATTTTAGTGGCCGAATGTGTATTTTAGGTGAAAATGCGTTAGGAGTTCAAAGTCCAGTAGGATGACCATAACCTCTTATAGTAAGGTTATTTTGAGTTTACGTAAAGGGCAGATGTATGCAAGACATATAGCCAGGTGATATTTGAGACTTTAGACCTTGTTCACATATAAGTCCCTAAGACGACAATAGTCACCAACGATCTTGAGGGAACAAAACGCGCACTCGTTTCACACCCGCGCGACCTAAAATTTAGTAGTTTTTTGTGCTTTCCTTATTATTCTATGACTTTTAAAAAAGCCTCAAATCAAAATGTAGATAGTTAAATTGTCTCTGAGATAATGGAAATTTTAATAAAATACGCCCGGCGGTTTTGATGCGATTGGCGTTTATTTGGCCATGTTACACATAACTTTACAAATTAATTATACTATGTTATACGAATAAAACTCAAAATGTTTATAGATCAAATTATTTAAAAAATGGTCTAATCTATACATATAATAAATCTGTAGAAAAGTCATTTTTGTACATTGAAGAAATTGAAACAAAAAATAGCCAGCGTGTGAAAAGATAAGTAACAGAACCCATTTCCATCATTTTTGAAATTTTTGTCTGTTTGTCTGTTTGTCTGTTTGTCTGTTTGTTTGTGCGCACATCACGTAAAATCTACGAATTCAATGCTGACAATGTTTATATACAAAAATTATACGCAACTTGAGGTTTAACTTAGTTTTTGTTTCATCGAAATCGGTTCACTCTATCAAAAGATATGATTAATTTAGTGAGTTCAAGAAGTAAAATATTACGTTACGCAATTAAGTATAGTACTTGCAACGACATCTTAAGACTAAAAATAGAACTAATGTTGATAGTTGAAATCTAAATCCGATAGATGGCGTTGTGCAAATGACGTCATTTTCTGAATCGCGGTGTTAAGATTTTCCGCGCGAGGATGACGTCCACCGTGTTTACTAGGCAAATTGGGTTTCGTTAGGTGTCTTAAAAGTTCTTGCGTGTGTCGTAAAAGTTCTTTGGTTGCTTGGTTTATCGATTTTCTAAATTGGTCGAAAAAAAAGTATTTGCTTATCTTATTGGTTTCGTTTGGTCAACTTTGGTCATTGGTTTGAAGTACGAAGTTAAGATTGTATTTGATTTACTTCGTAGTTTGAATCCAATAGTGCCAATCGTTATACAGTAAGTTAGTGTTGCCAATTCGTTGAGTCACGACCACGAACAGACGATACGTTGTCACACTAGACTGTTCGACGCACCGTTCTTTTAAGTTTGTAGGCTATTCAGTCATAAGTGTTGTTAGTTTTGTTTATTGCTTTAATTTTCCTTGAAAATGCCTCAAAGAAAAAAAACTAACCTTTCGCTGCGTAGCCGAAATGCGAAAAGGATGAGACTTTGTAGGTCTCAGGAATCGGAAGAAGATCGTGAAGCACGGTTATCTGCTAACCGAGAGCACATCGCTCTTTCACGTGAATCGGAAACGTTCACCGAAAGGGAGTCACGTTTAAGTTCACAAAGAACACGGACCGCGACTTTGCGGTCTCAAGAGAGTATCCAGGAACGCGAAGACCGGCTGTCTGCTGATCGGGAGCGCCACTCTCTCTCACGTGAGTCAGAGACATTCACAGAAAGGGAGTCGCGCTTAAGTTCGCAAAGAACTCGGACCGCGACTTTGCGTTCTCAAGAGAATATCCAGGAACGCGAAGTTCGGCTGTCTGCTGATCGGGAGCGCCACTCTCTCTCACGTGAGTCAGAGACATTCACAGAAAGGGAGTCGCGCTTAAGTTCGCAAAGAACTCGGACCGCGACTTTGCGTTCTCAAGAGAATATCCAGGAACGCGAAGTTCGGCTGTCTGCTGATCGGGAGCGCCAGTCTCTCTCACGCGAGTCAGAGACTTTCACAGAAAGGGAGTCGCGCTTAAGTTCGCAAAGAACTCGGACCGCGACTTTGCGTTCTCAAGAGAGTATCGAGGAACGCCAAGCACGTCTGTCATCTGACCGAGAGCGACACGCTCTCTCGCGCGAGTCTGAATCTCTCTCCCAAAGAGAAGAACGATTAGAAATAGCTAGACATAACTATGTAGGTGTACAAAGAAACAATGAAAGTTATCTTGCATCTGAAAGGGAAAGAATAGATGAACTAAGACGAGCAGAAACAGCAGAACAACGTCAATCTCGCCTAGAAATAGAACGAGCTCGATACCATATGAATAGAGAAACAAATAGCGGAGCTGATGAGTCCATGGAAAATGACGATGCAAATATTTTATTACCTTGGGACAATAGGGAAAAATCAGGGTTCACATATTCGTCTAGAATTAATTATGCTGGCTTTACTTTCGTGGGTGACATGAGAGAAATTTGTAATTTTTGTCATGCTTTGAAATGGAGGAAAGAGACAGATGGAATGTGCTGCTCAAATGGAAAAATTGTTCTTCCAAATTTCCAAGATCCACCACACTTACTTATAAGTCTCCTGAATGGCGATCATCCCCAGTCGAACCGTTTTTTGGATAATATTCGTTTATATAACAGTGCTTTCCAAATGACTTCCTTTGGGGCAAAACAAATAACGGAAGGACCGTTCATGCCAACCTTCAAAGTACAAGGTCAAGTTTATCACCTTATTGGATCTTTGCTGCCAGAAAATGAACCCAAATTTCTCCAAATTTATTTTGTATCCGATTACACGCAACAGCTCAATGTTAGAAATCACAATTTTCCCCAGCTCAATGCTGAGCTTTTGGGTCAACTTCAAGAATTGCTGCATCGCGTTAACCAGTACGTTCGTGAATTCAAAGCTGCATTGGAGTCAATTCCACAAGGCAGCAATGATTTCAAAATTGTTATAAGTGCCGATAGACGTCCTGTGGGTGAACACCGTGGAAGACACAATGCACCCGTCGCAGATGAAGTTGCAGTTGTTTTAGTCGACCAGGAGTGTGAGAGACGTGATATCGTGTTGCGTACACGCGACGATCGCCTTCAACGCATTTTGGAAACCCACCGAGCTTACGACGCCCTGCAATATCCACTAATCTATTGTCATGGTGAAGATGGGTACAATTTTGGGCTGTACCAAGTGAACCCTACTACGAGAGTCACTAATTATCAAAAAAAAATATCTGCTCAACAATACTATTCCTACCTTTTACAAATAAGGCAAAACAGTTTCGTATATTTGCAACGATTTCGTGGTTTGTTCAGCCAATTTATTGTGGACATGTACGCAAAAATAGAAACTGAACGTTTAGTGTATATTCGCACTAACCAGCGACGGTTACGCGCTGAAGAATACGTGCACTTGCGGGACGCCATGCAATCAGATAATAACGTCGAAAACTTGGGTCGATTGGTTATTTTGCCATCCAGTTTCACAGGCGGTCCGCGGTATATGCACGAACGAACGCAAGATGCTTTTTGTTACGTCCGTAAATACGGCCGGCCGGACCTTTTTATAACATTTACAACAAATCCAAAGTGGACGGAGATTTGCCAGGCACTTCTCACAGGACAGGCGTCATACGACAGACATGACATTATTGCTAGGATTTTTCATTTAAAACTCAAAGTCTTGATTAATCTACTTACAAAGGAGAAAGTTTTCGGTTCAACTCTTTGTTTTATGTATAGCGTCGAGTGGCAAAAGCGTGGTTTACCCCACGCGCACATTCTTCTGTGGCTGGAAGAAAAAATTCGTCCCGATGCTATAGACAGTGTCATAAGTGCAGAATTTCCGGACTATAATGCAGATCCGATTTTGCATGACATAGTAAAAACACATATGGTTCACGGGCCATGTGGCCTCTTAAACAGGGAATCACCGTGCATGAAAGATGGTCAATGCTCAAAAAAATACCCCAGAGCACTGAAAGAACTAACTATGGCTGGGGAAAATGGGTATCCGCAATACCGGCGAAGATCACCGTCACAAGGTGGTTTCACAGCTACTGTCAGATTCCGTGGACAAGAAATAATTCTAAATAATAGTTGGGTGGTACCGTATTCTCCAGTTTTGTCAAACGCTTTTCAAGCACACATTAATGTTGAAATTTGTAATAGCGTCGAATCTATAAAATATATATGTAAATATGTTAATAAAGGTAGTGATCAAGCCATGATAGCACTAAGAAATAACAACCAATTTGATGAAGTGACAAGGTATCAATCTGGCCGATACATAAGCTCTTCGGAGGCAGTTTGGCGCATTTTGAGTTTCCCTATTCATGAAAGGTATCCGCCAGTCATCCATCTTGACGTGCACCTGGAAGGCGGGCAGCGAGTTTACTTTCAGCCAGAAAATGTGGCAGAAAGAATGAACAACCCAAGACAAACCACCTTGCTCGCATTCTTTCGCCTTTGCGAAAGAGACAATTTCGCTAAGTCTCTGTTGTACAATGAAGTGCCACATTATTATACTTATAACAAGCAGCAAGGTGTTTTTAATCGCAGGAGACGTGGAACTGCTGTAGAAGGCGAGTCCGGCATTTTTAAAGAACACGTGATTGGAAGAGTATACACGGTGCACCCAAATAATGCAGAGTGTTATTATTTACGCCTTCTTCTTC
Source organism: Orthosia gracilis (assembly GCA_947562075.1). Taxonomy (NCBI): domain Eukaryota; kingdom Metazoa; phylum Arthropoda; class Insecta; order Lepidoptera; family Noctuidae; genus Orthosia; species Orthosia gracilis. The sequence continues at coordinate 28,624,918 of OX387270.1, read as the reverse complement.
ACACAGTGCGAGGACCTACTTCTTTTGCTGAGCTCCGCAAAGTGGACGATATAGAATATCCCACATTTCAAGCTGCTTGCCGCGCACGGCATTTATTAGATGGCGATCAGCATTGGGATGATGCTTTAGCCGAAGCATGCGTCAGTGATAGTCCACATCGTTTGCGCCATTTATTTGCCATTTTGTTGACATTTTGTGGCCTATCGGACGCTGGGCAGTTGTGGCAAAAATATAAAGACGCGTTTGCCGAAGATTTTTTGAGACAGCAAAATATAAATAGTGAAACTTCTGACCAAGTACGTGAAAGCTGCCATAATAGGGCTTTGCTGGCTATACAAGATATAGTTACAAGTATAGGAGGGAACCCCCTCAGTCAATACGGCTTGCCGACACCGACAGTTGGTGGGGAACGAATTAATAGGGAGTATACATCTGAAATAAATTACAACCCCGAAGAGTTAGCAGAAATATTGCGAAATGGCTGTTCAAATTTGACGTCAGAACAACGTCAAATCTTTGATAGAGTATGCTGTAGTGTAGAACATTCATTAGGAGAAATGCTGTTTTTAGATGCACCTGGTGGAACAGGTAAAACTTTCCTCACTAAAGTTATCTTGGCTCAAATAAGGAGCCAAAACAAAATTGCCCTTGCCGTCGCTTCCTCAGGAATAGCTGCCACTTTATTACCAGGAGGAAAAACTGCACATACAACATTTAAAATACCAATCGACTTGGACCGCACAGAAAACCCTGTTTGCAACGTGTCTCGCAATAGTGATAAAGCAAGGGTTTTACGCGATTGCGCCCTTATCGTTTGGGACGAGTGTACGATGGCAAATCGTAAAGCTGTGGAAGCTGTAGATAGAACGTTGCGAGATATAAGACAAAATGACCGACCGATGGGAGGCTTAACGGTGCTATTCTGTGGAGACTTCAGGCAGACACTCCCTATAATACCCAGAGGAACGAGGGCCGATGAAATAGGTGCCTGTTTAAAGAGCTCTATTTTATGGCGTAGTGTCATATTAACTAATTTGAGCTTTAATATGCGAGCATATTTGGGAGGTGACGCAAACGCGCAGGTTTTCTCAAATTTACTACTTCAAATTGGTAACGGCACATACCCGACTCAAGAAGGAGGTAAAGTAACTTTAGTCGAAAGCCTGTGTTCTTCTGTTGCCTCACAGCAGGAACTCATTTCCTCTGTATACGGAGATCCATCAGAGATCTCGAACCATGACGCTGCTTGGCTATGCCAACGAGCTATTTTGGCACCTCGCAACGACCAAGCAGCAGCAATAAATTCTCAAATATTGGTACATGTTTCTGGAGAAAGTAGGGAATATTTATCTATTAACACGGTTTTAGAAGAAGGAGATGCCACCCACTATCCAGTAGAGTTTTTAGACTCTCTAAATACACCAGGTCTTCCAGCACACAAAATTTATTTAAAAGTCGGAGTACCAATCATTCTACTCAGAAATTTAAGCCCACCAAAACTATGCAATGGAACTCGGTTGAGAGTAACAAATCTCCAACGAAATGTCATCGAAGCCGAAATCTTAACAGGTTGCGGCTCCGGTGATGTTGTTTTCATTCCCAGGATACCCATTATCCCCAATAATTTTCCGTTTACTTTCAAACGTGTGCAATTTCCTGTAAGCCTCTGTTACGCTATGACTATTAATAAAGCCCAAGGCCAGACGTTATCCGTTGCGGGTGTAGACCTTACTTTTGATTGTTTTTCACACGGCCAACTCTATGTTTCTCTATCACGTGTTAGCAACCCAAACAACCTTTTTGTATATGCTCCGGGTAATTCCACCGCTAACATAGTATATAGAGAAGCATTAACGTAATCAACTATACCAAAGTCAGGACTCTTATCTAAATCATCAAAAAGGTGATATACTCTTATCTAAACGACGTTGTTTTGCTCTCGACAACCACGCGAACGAAGTCGCGGGCACAGCTAGTGTAACATATATTTTTTCCAACATATTACGACTAGCCGTTTAGACGTGATTGTCATTTTAAAATCAACTACTGAGAGGTATCAGCGCCTTAATAATCAGCAGTGAAGATTGTGTGACATTCGATGCTGATGGATTTCGATGAAAGTAATAAAACATTAATTTTTGGGACGAAATCTGTTCCCAATTTTCTAAGTTGCCCTTGAAATGTGAAAATGTTTGTCAAAATTATCTTATTAATACGCTTATTTGACCAAATGTATAATGGAAATGGCGTCAATGACTATGTAGGTCAATTTAACTTTTTTACCGGTTCTTCAAAAGCGTATGAATGAATCAATGAATGGAAATAAATGCCTGCCAAAAACGGCTCTTTTGATATACCAAATGAAATACGATAAACTGCAGAGAAAGAGGAAGCAACATTCCTTTCAATAATTCATTCGATACGATATATCAAAAACATTTTAGTTTTATTTCGAATTGTTCAATAATGAAGCTACTTTATACACTGCTGTAATAAATATAAAACTTCAATACATACACTAAACATTCGGCAGCTCTTATCTTCAGTTGCGTGTTGGAGAAAAATCGTGGATATAATGTAACACGTTTTTATTGCAATGCGTATTCTTACAAAATAAAATGAACAGAAGATTGATTTGGTTTCAATGCACGGAAGTGTAGTCACGCATTCGGGCGTGACATGAAACAAAAACAGCACTAAAAGAGAAATAGGTACTATTGAACTTGCATCCGTGCTTTCAGCTGTCAAAGAAATCTGTTTTGAGTGCGGATACACTCCACAAAACATACATCACACTTCACACTAATATTATGAAGGCGAAAGTTTGTGAGTTTGTATGTTTGTTACTTCTTCACGCTCAAACGGCTGGACGGATCTGGATGAAATTTGGCACAGAGATAGATTATAGTCAGGAATAGCTCATAGGGTACATTTATTCCGGGAATGTGTTCTCTCGGCATAATTTTCGACTTTCACGCGGGCGAAGCTGCTGGCAGAAGCTACTCGTAGTAGTGCTATAAAAGTGATCTCGAAAGTGACTTAAGCAAAATTTCTGCGCTCAGTTTAATGCATTATCTGCCTGCCCTAATTTCATATTATTTTGTTTCGTCGAAACCCGTTTTCTTCTTCTAAATGTGATGGATCATGGGGGAGACCCGTAAACTGTAACGTTTTCATTCACTCCCTTTTCTTTTTGCCATTCCCTATTGAATCATACATTCCACGCTCAGTTCAATACGATTTAAATTTCAGAAAACGAATATTTGGGATTAGGACCAATACGGTAGTAGACAGGAGTTAGCAAATCTTTATTAGTTTGAAAAAGAACTTTGTAAAAAACTTTGTAGTTTTTATATACCGTGGTTTTGTTGCATTGCGTATAGTTGTTGTCATTGTAAATGTAAGTCAAAGAAACTCATTAACGGCGACCTCTGTGAGGGAATTATTTCAGCCGTAAGGAAGTTTTGTTATGGCCGGAAAAGTAGAATGTAATCTATAATTTTGAGATGTTTCCGGATATATTTTTGACAGCAAAAAGTTATCTGTACTGCCGTCTTATGTCTAGTAATGGAATGTTTATTTAGATAATATTAATGTGATTGGATTAACATACCATGAATCCAGAAATGGAATACGGATTTCAGATGCGAACAAATCTGTGTTTATATCTTGTTTCCTAGGAGAGAAAATCTAAACACAGATTATGTTATTGAAACTAGCTAACTAATTGACAAGCAGATAGCTTAAAATCTAGGCCAAGGACCGCAGGTTTATAAATAAATTAGCATTTAATTCATTGCATTAGTTTTACCTGCTCATAAATCTTCACATAATTTCAAGATTGATATCTTTTTAACATTACGGTCTGGAATGCAATGTCAAGATTCAATAAACTTTTTCAAATTACATTGTGTGAACTTAAATGTTTTAATGATATTACTATCTAATTCTGTAATTATGTACCTACCCAATATTCTAAACAATATTAATTGTTTGTGAATAAATAAATGTAATGTATAATTGTAATCTATATAAGTTGTGTTGCGGTAACCTAAACTCCATTTGAAATAACATTAGACATGTTTCCAAATCTTTTTACAGTCCGTTCAACCGATTTTGAGTTCTATCCCGTAAACATAAGGATGACATAAAAAGCATAAACCTGTTACCAAAACCTACTGTTTACTACAGCTACCATCTGTCGTATCACCAAAGCAATAGAAGTCAAAATCGGTTGAACGGCAGTAAAATGGGCTAATTTAAACGTCTCATTAGACGTTTAAATTTAAAATTATCGCAAATGGAGTATAGATATAATAAGTTGAGATTTAAAACTATTCGGTGTGTCTGTTAATTGCCTTTATTTATTTTATTAGCATCAAATTATAACATTTGCATGCTTCTTGGTAAAATATGGCCAAACCTACTTTTTATCTGTTTATCGCCATGTACTGTACCTATATTTGCAAAATTACTTACTTACTCATCACGACAACTCAGTAACTGAGGTAGGCAGCAGCATATTTCATAGTTCAGCTAATTGACCAGTGTTAAAGAAATATAAGGGTAAGTTTTTATTTCAAAAATAACCTACTAAATAGGTAGACCTACGTTCCTAGGGCTTTTATAAAATCTCATACCTTTTCATACTATATAGGGGTCATTTAAGGCCTTGACACTGTTACCTTCCGAGGTCAGAGGGTCGTAATGACCCATTACTATCTAATGACGTCACATGCTGTTTCAAAGACGTATTTGGTCCCTTTGTTTTATCTCTTGGTCTAATTAGTCATTACTCGTCTGTTTCTACACAGTAATGATGTGTTTATGGGTCATTAGTTTGAGGTAGGACTGAGTTTCTTACAACATTATTTTGTTATGTTGCAATAGAAGGTATACCAAACACAATCATTACTTATCACACTTAATCACACTGATATTATAAAAGTTTGTGAGTGTGTTTGTTACTTCTTCACGCTCAAACGGCTTTACGGATCTGTATGAAATTTGGTACAGAGATAGATTATAGTTAGGAATAGCACATACTTTCTATCCCGGGAATATGTTCCCTCGGGATGATTTACGACTTTCACGCGGGCGAAGCCGCTGGCAGAGGCTAGTATTTAATAACGGTGTTTTCCGTCGACACGCTACTAAGGCCCAATTTCACTAATGAAACTTATCTCGATAAGTTCAATCAAACTCAGTTTAAGCAAATACAGCGTTCTGATTGGTTGAGGCCGCTGAGAAACTACCAATCAGAACGCTGTATTTGCATAAACTGAGTTTAGTTGAACTAATCGCGATTAGGTGAAATCGGCCCTAAGAAGAAGAATAAAAAATATTATAATGCAAAATTATATTGGTTATTTGTTAAGTTAGCCGTTTGTTAAGGCACATAATTAAACATCAACTATAATTTTATGAAAACACAATGTATTTTTTTTTATTTAGTTGTATTTTTTTTGCTTTTGTCACACTTACGACTGACAGGACGTTTCTTTCGCAACGTGTAGTAATACGTGTTAGTAATACGCTATTTCAGTTACAATAATATTATTGTCGTTTAAATTGTAAGAGATTATAATATAGGCAATTCGTTTATTGTAAATTGTAGTAAATGAGGAAAGTAATAAATACATCTATAAGATGTTCAATAAAACGTGTTTAGCATCTACAACTTAATAGATACAATCATCTTCCTTGACTTACATCAGATTCTCAGTAACCACGTTTGCTGTCGCAAAACAAGAAAACCGTGTAATCTACCTATTACAGAAGACAAGAGAACAAATCTTCCATATTAATTAGACATCTGTCCACTACTTAAAACACTGTAATATTACGCGGTCAAACTTAATTATGTGTAAGATCGGAATACATAGCAAAATGTCGTATCTCGTACCGACTTAGGCGCAGGCCACACTGGGAATAAGAGTAAGCGAGCTGAGTTCGTATAGCTTCGCTAAATGACACATGAGAGATAAGCGAGCTAAACATTGTGCGTTAGAACCGAAAACTAAGGTATAACGAATGATGCACATAGTTTGTAGCTGTAGTTTAAATTTGTAATTTGTCAAATCTACTCACTACCTACGTCTGTGTTTCCGAACGCATTCAACCCGAATCTTTTCAAAGTTAGAGTGAACAGATTCCTTCTGGGTAAGCTTACTCCATCATGGACTTTGTCTCTGTCAAAACTGACCTTAGACTAGAGTCAAGAGCAAACCCACCAAAAATGAAATAAAAACATGTCTCTCAAATTTTTATTGGATCATTATACATGTCATACAGGTAGACCCTGTTAGGTAGAAGACAGGAAGAGTGTTACAAAAATATCTATTCTTTCTTATATATTTCAATTATTTACTGTCTATCGGTTTTCTTTTTATTTACGGTATGAACCGAAGTATAAAAAGTCCTACTCGTACATGGAAAGCTAAACGAATTTAGCTTCGTTTCGCTTCGTTCCAGTGAGGCCTGCGCTTTAATTAATGTTAAAAAGAGCTTGTAAAATGATGTATCTCTTACAAAGTCGTCACCTGAATAGTCATTTCTAAGCAAGAGACATTGCGTAAAACTTTTGTAATTGTTTCATCATAAAACTGACTGATATCATTTAAAATGTAGGTGACACCTGTCGTGCAGACATAATCTTTTGAGTGCATTTGCATTAATTTATTTGTAAGAATCATATTAAGCGTTTAAAGTCGGTAATCGTCCCTGTTTATGCTAAAACCTGAAGCAATTAGCAATTACTGAATCAAAATTATTGCTTGCAATAAATGCCTTGATATTAATTTCTTGCTTGTTCTAGTTACAGCTTCATTTTGTCATTATAAGAATAAAATTTAAGGCTTCGACAGCAGACGTGATGCGTCTGTGCGACAACTATACGTCGAACATTTTTATATAAATTATTCTACGGATATACCCGATTATTACCCGTATAAAGGAACCGGGATTTATGTTGAATATACCTGTGATAAATGAAATTTTTGTTGTTTATAAGTTAAAAATAACACTTTTACTTGTCAATATTTTTTGTCATTTTAAACTCGCTCCTTTGTTGCTTCGGTTCCTCGGACCTCGCCTTTCGTCTAAAAATTGATCACCCTGATCCTACTAATATTATAAAGGCGAAAGTTTGTGAGTTTATAGGTTTGTCACTCGCGCAAAAACTACTGAACGGATCTGGATGAAATTTGGCACGGAGATAGATTTATGGTCTGGAATAGCGCATATGACACTTTTTATCCCGTGATTATGTTTCCTTGGGATAATTTTCGATATTCACGCAGGCGAAGCCGCTGGCGGAAGCTAGTAGAGACATAAATCAACACAACTCTCCAACTTTTCATCTAATTAAATCTCCCTTCTGATTCGATAAGCAATTCAAGCCTAGCTTTCTTAATTTCCTTTTAAAAACAAATGTCCTCAGCTCATTTAAATGTGTGAATGTCGATGGTAAGATGGCTGATAGCTAGTCGTACTCGTAATGATTGACTGCGGGTCGACACGCGATTCTTAAGTGCCTTCATTGCAGGCTTATAAAACACTTTGCTTTACCCGTACCCGTGTGATTAAGGGAGAACTTAGTAGATAATGTGAATGGTATAATGAAGTGTTTGGTGGATTAAATGCTGTAGGTATTATTAGTTGTGGAGTTAATTTCATGGTTTTGAACTGTGAATCTACAAAACAAAAAGTTATCGCAAAACAAGTTTTTTCCAACATGGCGGATATGTACAGGCATATAAATACTAAATGCTTATATCTATGTGAACCTACAAGAGTAAACTTTTTAAATTCTGAGTTGAGCTGCACGGTTATTGACAAATGCATGCACTAACTGGACAGATCCATTCAATCTGGCTGGTTCTTTCCTCAAAAGACCATTTCAGTCTACATGTTCTTCACATGATCTAACCAAGATTTTGTCTGGACTTTAAAAGATACTGTGACCTCTGAGTTTGTTTCGGCCTTTCTTCTCAGAGTAGTCAGATAGGAAACGCCGACCTCATCTAGTTTTAAAAAATATGATCGTCATGTAAAAGTGTTTGTACAAACCAACTTACAGAAATAAAATCACTTATCAAGCTGAATCTAAAAAAATGTGGTAAGTTCGGCTCATGATTCACAACTATTTGATTTAAGAATTTGTTTTAATTCAAATAATGCCGCATTGGAAAAGTAAGTAGTTTTTACGAATTTAATCAAACATCAAACTTCGGAAACCATTGAAAAAGGTACTGCCAATAAAGAAAGCTTTTATTGTTTGAAATTATAAAATAATATTTAGTAACAAGATTGGCAATCAAATAATTTTATTAATGCAATAGCCTGCATTCGAGGTGCCAACCAGGCTCTAAAACAATCATAATACGACTATTTTCTCTTACAATAACACTAAATTGAACATTTCTAAGTAGGATAACTGGCACTTCGATAATATTCGATAACTGTTCGTTTTCCTAGCAGATGTTTGGTTAGAAAGTGACATGAATGGGTGCTAGGTAAGTCTGAGAATATCTTTAAGATAAACGGATGACGCTAAACGCTGGTAAAATAAATTTATATTAAGTTTTCCTGTTTAGAACTGTTACCTAAACAGCCAGTTTAGTTCTACAGTGGATGGGAAACAAGACCTGCTCCAACGGGAACTCTATTTTGTTTCTCTTGGCCATTTGAGCAGCCATATACTTCCAATTCTGAAAGTTCTCTATTTGAATCTTCTTAACTTTTTATATATTTTTACTTTATTTTAATTCGGATAATTTTTTAGAAAGAAAATTATTAGCTTTTTATTTTTATACATAAAAACTATGAGAATATAGCAACGGTAAAATTCAAAGACCACTTAAGTGACTTATATTTTAGCGGCACCAGCACAATTAATTCAGTAGTTACGCACAACTAATTCATTATAATATTTAAAAAAACGCCATTGTTTTTGTCGGCTACTACACAGAAGTTGGCAGAGTATGACGATATATTGCACCATTAATGGCATAATGGCTCCATACAGTTTTATAACTGCAAACGCGGTGTTCGTTGCGAAAACCATTTTGTTTTACCTTTAATTGTGGGAATTGCCGCAAAATGTTAGTAAAAGGATAACAGTGTTTTGATTTGTGGGTATGTGGAGATTAATTTCGTTGATAAAGGAATTGTTTTCAGAATGGCTGTCGATACAAAAAGCTCCGCAGGCATGATGCGAAATTTTCATAGAAATTCTTCTGTGACTATTAACCGCAGAAAAAATCTATACAAATTCTTGTCGCATCTTAGACACATTGTCGCATCGCACCCATCTGCGGCAGCCTTATGGTACTAATTTAGACACAGACAAAGCGTTACTTATTCAGACAAAAATCTATGGCGCACGCAAGTTGACCATTTTTACGGTGACACACTCATGTGACATCTCGGTAACGACAAAAAAAAAGCCGGCTAACTGCTTGTCAGATTTTGCACATTTAGGGTCCCGTATCACGAAGCAAAATCAAGTTAAGTAATAGGAAAAACGAGGGAATTTAAAAATATCTGATTAACCAATACATTGGTATGTGTTAGTAAAATATACATAATAATAAACATTATCACTAAATTTCAAGTTCAAGATCAATGGGAGGTTAAATTATTCTACGGAACAAAATTTTGAAAAAAAAAGCTGACTTTGGTGGCTTATCATTCCTTTGTCTTCCATTTTTTTTTAATACAATATTTATCTATTCGACGAACTTTAAACAATTATACCCGATAAATATACCGATAACTGTATGGGAGACCCTCTTAAAAACATTTAAAAATAGCTTTGGATCAAGAAGATGCTTATGCTGTGAAAATTTGAAGACTCCAACCGTTTGCCTGTAAAACCTGTGTGACAGCCGACAGACAGATGGATACGTGAATGATAGCAATAGGGCTCCGTTTGGACCCTTCTAATGCGGAACCCTAAAAATAAAGCGAAGAAAACTAGAAAACATAAGACATTATCAAACAATACAACAATAATTTACACCACTAATATCCTAAGTCATTAGAAAACAATGTGCTAAACATCGTTACTACAACAGTTTTAAAGACACGGCGATTCATCATCGGAACTTGGTACTTGCCCGGAACTGAGATATACCTTACACGTATGACAGGACGGAACTTTCATCGTTAACCTTTACTCTGCTGGCCCCTGGGCGTCGCCGTAATGATATGGCACACGCAACAGTAACTTAGATTGTGACCAGTGTAACTTGGTACGTGGTGGTAAGAGGAACTACAGACAAAGTTACTAAATGAATGAAAGTAAATCACAAAATTGTAATAAGACTAAAAAATATATTTTGGTATCTCCGTATTGATCACATTTTTATTTCAACATTTAAATAATAAACTGAAACAGTTCCTTTGAGACATACTAAAACTAGACACCAACTACAATATAATTCAGATTTTCTCTATTATTAATAATACAATTTAAATTCTCCTTTCTGAAACAATCTCTTTTACTATCTGTAAAACCTAAGCAGTTATGCCCTGTGTTGCCACTTCTCTGCCTACGCCACCACACGAAAGAACAAAAGCTCTATGAAGACCAGTGCTATCTACTGAATTTTGCACATATCGCTAATAATTGCTTTTCCAAGTAGCGCCACCGAGATGGCTCAATTTAAACTAGTCTGCTCCGTACAGCTTTAAGAAATTAGACGTAACTTTATCACAGTGAAGTGAAAAAGTAACAGTTGTAAAAGTATTTTCTGGCAGTTTGAAATGTGAGATTATAGCGTTATGTAATAATTTCTGCCGTTGAAATTAAATAATGTGAAATAATGTTTGCGGAATAATATAAGGAGCTTTTATAATCGTTTAGATCGCCTCAAGCGTTTTAACTAAATCTCCATTTCAGCCACGGTGCAAATCTTCGTAAAGTCATAGTGTTGTACTTGGCGCAGTCCTGACAGCTGTGCAGCTGATATAAGCTTCCTGCAAGCCCCTCCATCAACCGGTCCTGTACTTCTCTCGCATATTTAGAGAATTGCCGCGATCATCAGTAGGTTCCACTAAATGCTATCACTGAAAACGAAAGGCGTTTTGAATTCATGCCACACTGAGATGATATCACGAGACGTCTCCTACAAACTCGTATTCCATAATTGAACAGTTAAACTTACGTTTGGTGAGCAAAGGTATAACTACAGAATTTACAAGCCAAGGCGTTTTCTGTTTTAATAAAAAAACTTTATAAAAAATTCTACCGACTTCCAAATAAAAAACTACAAAGTGAAAAATAACTTTATTTTTGGATGTCGGTGTCTTTCATAGGTACCAATTTATTGCGTTATTGACACCGACTTCCAAAAATAATGTTATTTTTCACTATGCAGTTTTTTATTTGGAAGTCGGTAGTATTTTTTTTGTAAAAAGTTTTTTATTTTTCACTTTTTAGTTGTACCTGCTTATTAGGCAAGTTGTATAGTAAGGTACCTATAACGCCAGAATAGATTACCCGAATATCATGAAACATGAACATAACCGGTGAAATGAGAGATCTGCGTACACCTTAAGAGCGTACTGGCGTGATATTATGAAATGGTATAAACAATAAACGGACATGCGATTGTAGTAATCCCGAGAGATTTGCCGTTATTTATTGAAGATTTCTGTTGTATATCTTCGAAGTTCTCCATCAGATCTTCTGCAAATTACAATGGGACCAATTTCGGAACATACTCTTTCAAACAAAAAAAAGAATTTTCAAAATCGGTCCACAATTGCCGGAGATATCGGTGAACATACATAAAAAAACACACATAATGTCGATCATAGATCCTCCTTTTTGGGAAATCGGTTAAAAATTACAAGAGCTACGCTTCTATTCACGGCGCACTTTCCCTGTCACTCGCAGCACGATAGAAATGGCTACTACCTTGGCTCCTTGACACAATTTACTAAGCTATGGATAATGGGGCTTCCATTACATTCTTTAAATCGGACAAAGGCTCGCCCAGATACGCCTAAACGAAGATGCGAGGACGCGTTTTCATAGAAATTGAAAAAATAAAAACTTAGATCTAGGGGCCTTTAAGACAAGAGTGAATACGTTATTTCTAGGCAAGCGCGCTTCACCGTCGACCACATCATCACTTACCATCAGTTAAGATTGTAGTCTAGCGCGAGCCAATAGAAAAAAAAGTTCTTAATTTGATATTGCTCTTGCCAGTCGGTACCTATCGTTTTACCCAGTTACTGGGTTGTCGCGGTCAGACAGACAGTCGCTCCTTGTAAAATACACAGCTGCATCCAGTTATACTGGAAGTCGACCTAAACATAGTTTAAAAAAAACGCTAGTCAGATTGATCGTTCTAAAATTGCGGAATCTGGGGGAAGTTTTTATTCTTTTTGGAAGATTCATAGCCGAAACCCGTTTTTATTTTACAATTCTCAATTTTCAGCGAATAAACTTTACGTAAACTAGAGATGACCGCAATGTAACTTAACCGGAGCGCAGCGTGTCAAGCGGAGCGACATTCACGCGTTAAGTAATTAACGACGTCGCTCAAGTGTCTGTCAAATTAACGCCCTTTGTTTTGCGCCGCGAGCCATGAGCGGACAGCGGGGAAGAAAGTGCTAAGTGATTGATAAGTTTTAATTTATTAGCTAGTCAACTTGCTTGCTTGATTTATGGTCATGTAGCTAAATTAAATGATTACGGTAGATTCAAATGGTTTAGTTGATTTGATTCAATTCTGATTTTATAACCTCTACATTTCTGAGAGGAAGTTAACGACGCATCACAAAGTAATCGTCATCTGATTCGATTGTCAGTTGAAAATGAATTCCACCATTTACATTACAGCACCTAATGCGAAAAGTCACATTAATTTTGCCTTAATATTCTTTTTAGGGTTCCGTAGTCAAGGGGTAAAAACGGGACCCTATTACTAAGACTCCGCGATCCGTCTGTCTGTCTGTCCGTCTGTCACCAGGCTGTATCTCATGAACCGTGATAGCTATACAGGTGAAATTTTCACAGATGATGTATTTCTGTTGCCGCTATAACAACAAAATAAAATACATATTTAAGTGGGGCTCCCATACAAAAAACAACGTTTTTATGCCGTTTTTTTACGATTATGGTACGGAACCCTTCAAGCGCGAGTCCGACCCGCACGTGGCCGGTTTTTTAAATTTGTACATTAGTCACGAAGAAAAATAGTTCAGTAATTTAATTGTGAGTTCACGTTCAAAGTTTAATTATTTCCAACATCCGTCAGACCTGCCATTTCTCACTCTTCAACGATTGGGCTAATGCCAAATATGCTACACTAAAAATAATGAAGTATATTTTCCAGTTTTAACGTATATCGTCAGTGTTATAAATCAGACTCATTATCCCGTAACGATGCAAACTGACCCGTGGTTAGTGCATCAGTTGATAAATTGCACTGCTAGTTAAGCGAGGTGGTTATGTATCTCACTGTAGGTATTATGTATCTCATGTTAAATGGTGACATCGCATTTAATGTCATGCATATACATATAGTACGGGTATTAAATCACCTAACTTGTAATTTAGACATACTAAATCCAGTTGGTAGAGTCTACTTTTTCAATTATAGGTATATGCATTTAAACAGAAGACGCAAGAACATTATGAAATATATTTCATTGGATAGAGTAAAGTAATAATTTTCTCTCTAAATTAAATGGTATAAAAATTAAAATGTCAAGTTTTTGCGAAGGTTTCGGAAGATAAAAGTTGCTGTCTTGAACTTAAAAAAGGCACAGACAAGGGTAAACGTAGTTAATTCTAGTTAAAACACTGCTAAGTGCAGAAAAAGATATTCATCTATGGCAAAAATTTGTACAACCCTAAACCTCCTCTACCTTTTCCCACACTAAAATCCTTAGAACCCCTCCCCTTAACAAAATGCATAATGGCCGGCTGACTTGTCAAATTTTATAATAATTGCTCTCAAGCCCTAGGGTAAATGCCCTGCATCTTTACCGAGGGCCTGTTTGGGGGCTGCAGCCGACGGATTTATTGGAACCCACTCTATTGGAAAAACGCGAGAAACTACCAGTATTTACCTCTATTTGTTAAGATTAGTTGAGTGAAAAAACTTTTTTAGTAAAGAGATTTAGGAACTCGTTAAATTGGTTTTGAAAATGTAAGTCAAATTATGTGTGCCCTTGTTACCAAAAAAAAGTTTTTATTAAAAAAGTTAAAAACTATTTATCTTATCCAGTATTTGTACAACATAATAATTAAAAAATGAAATAATTAAACTCCCCAATTTTAAACCAGCAAACGACACCAATTTTCATAAGAAAAATAACTGATTCCCACTTCAAAAAGTTCAACTTCTCAACCAAAAAGGGCAGCCAAACCCGTTTCTCTTCCATTGTCATCGACTGTAAACATTGCCATTTCTCCTATGTTCACAAAAATGCGATTGAAACGTTGCCAACTACCGCTATACCGCCTTGAGACGTAGAATGTCAACAACTAAGACTTCGCCTTCATAAAAATACAGGAGCATCTTGAATTATCGTCGGACAAGTGACAGCTGTGACCAGAGACAATTTAGAAGCTTTTGAATCTGAGAACTGTCAAGAAGCTGAAAAATTACACTTTGAGGTAATAAAAACAAGAGTATGGTTTGAAAACTGGAAGTGTAATATAGTGTTTTAGTTGTCGTAAGATGCATGCATGAAAATTTCTGGATTGACGCGGCTTTAAAACAAATTAATCCTCCAAATACTGAGAAAACATCGAGGAGTCATAAGACGCTTCACAAATTAATCTCTAGTCAAGTAATGTGATTAGCTATTGCATTCATTCAATCAATTTAACTAAAGCGCGTTTGACTCAGAAGAGTAAACTCGTTTAGAAACTATGTGTTAACAAAGTGCGTAAGTGCAAATTGTCGTCTGTTTTAATAAATGTTACTTCCCCATAGTTCTTGTGTAACAGTTTACCCCCTGACCTCCGCACTACACACTGCAAATTGCTACTTACAGGGCATTCATAATTTGCTACTTGTTTACCACTGAGCCTCCATAATTAATCGAGTTATATTACAAAAGAACCTACTTCAAACTTAAGCAGTTTTCATTTAACTTTTCAGATATAGTTTCTATTATCTAAGAACCGAAAGCTTTTCTTAAGAATACTTTATTTTGTACACAATTGGGTGACACAATGGACGAATTTCCGATAAAAGTGATCTGTTTAAGGCAACCTTCGAATAGATTTAAAAGGGAGAAGCAAAGGTTTTAGGTGCACTATAAATTTTTATCATCTGCCTGTCCTTGTCCCGTGTTAATTATGGTCGACGCAGTGTATGATAATAATATAATATTACGATGTCTTCTTCTTCTTCCGGCCTCTTTCTCAATTTGTTTGAGGTCGGGCCTCCTTGTTCGTCTACACCAAGATGGTCTATCCCGGGTTGTCGATGGTGGTAAATTTTGATCTTTGAGGTCTCTCTCGACTTTAATCCAATATATGATGTGATTTGATAAATAAAATGGAGCAATAAGTAATAGATAAATCCTTATAGTAGGTAATGGTCTTACTCGCTGTCACTCCCGCTGTCGCTAGTACGCCATCGCTTCCTTACCCAACATCATACAGCAGCAGTAAAAGATGTTTGTCTCAAGTTTTAAAATGTTATTGCTTCGGCCTGGTCGCGTCTTGCATTTAATACAATTTATTGCCCCCAGTTGGCTTGTGCTGCGGTTGTTATAACACTTAATGTGTTTATATGGTGATTCTGATCTCAAATGGTGTTTCCTTTGATACTTTATAGATCCATGTTATCTATGTTTTAATGATCCATGTTTATTTTGGAGGTTGTTATAAAAATATGGTAGTTTGTTTAGTAGTTTTAGGGTTTTAACTCCTAACGTCCGCACCTTGTAAATAGTAGTTTGTATGACTTTGAACTTTAATGAGGTCAGGCAGCATCCTTGATTTTGAACTTAAACTATTCTTGAGTTTAACTCATATTTTACTCCATTTTTTGGAAAGAAAAAATGGAGTAAAGTTACGATCAATGATCTTAATCTGAGCTTTCATTTAACATTATCGGCTCCGGAAATCAACCGAAATCTAGAAAAATTCCTTGTTATGCCATATTAAGCTGTACAAAATGTATAGGAAAAGTTGCCTGAGGCATTGGCAATGTTTTCTTTGATTGGTAAGTAAATTTGATTTTAAATAGTTTGTGAAAAAGTGGCCCGCTTGGTTTTCATACAGATGGAGGGACTTGCATTATCTAGTTAGATTTATGTCTGTAGTTTCTTTCATTATCTGTGTATAATCTCTTAAAACTAAATTCCAAAATGATGTTACTAGAACTGTATAAACAAACCTTCAACAAGCCGTTAAACAACTAACTACCTATTTACGAAATTGACAAGCAACTTGAAACTACTGGATTCAGCAGACGATACCATAAAACAGATTTATCTCCCACTAAGTTATGTGGTAGCAACTTAGTAGGCAGACTTGCCTCCTTACATCACAGACTCACAGTGTTTAATATAGAAAACACATCAGTTCCTTACATAAGACATGTTTGCTTAGGGAAGCGTGTTATCAATAAACAAGAACTTCTGTCGAACTAAACAACAGTCTGTGGTTTATTTGAGATACCTACTCGTATTCTTCCTACGTGTGGACACTGGACAGGGACTCGATTAAGTTAAACTTTGAAATGTTTCAGCATTTACAAAATTATATCGGCAGTAAAAAGTTTTCGTTCTGTACATATTTGTCAACCACAATTGCTGATAAAACCATAAAAGTAATAGATCTGACAGAAGCAATACAACATTCATTTGCAACGCACTACGATAATAGCAGCAATCATGTTGATCAAAATCAAATTGTTTTATTTATACTTAATGACTTTCTCGACTCGACTCTTCACCTCAAAACAATATTTAATGTAGCTAATGATTTATTTTAGACTGCAACTTTTAAAATAACTTTTATAAATTCCAGAGATTAGTATTCAAATAAAATTATCATCCTCAAATTTTTGGTCTCGGTGTATCTATCCTGTAGCGAACTGTCCATGGACTTGACAAATCTATCTTATTTAGCTATTTCTCTATGTCTTATGGCCTGAATAACAACCGCAGCTTCGGATCATATCGTGATCACAAAGGCTTCCTTCTTCGTTTCCCGGTCGGTACAGACATTATCATACTTGCGTATAACCACAATTGCGATTAGTCACACGTTTGTGGACGTGAACTCTATATTAGCTTTGTTTGCCGTTAATTTAGTTATCTTTATTTATTTTGGTTTGAGGATGATTTACCAAAGTTTATTTTTTTATGTTGTAAAATAATTTAGAGAGAATGAGATTCATAATTTCTTAGTGTTTTTAAATGCGTTTCAAGGTAGCAGGGCGCATGCAGAACTGTGTCGCAAACTATACTCCGCCTCTTATCCTGCCTTTCGTCCCGGTATATATAGCCAAAACCAAAGCTACCTCTGCTCTGCAGCCCACGTCGTGGAAGTTGGCGAATTTTTGTACTAGTAAAGTTTGATATACTGAAGTTCAAGCAAAACGAAGAAGAAGACACAGAGACAGAAACAATTAAAAGGCTTGACCACACTTTCGAAGCGTCCTAAACTTTTTATAAAGAAGTTTTAGAGACATTTAACGTTCCTTATCTGCTCACAACCGTGTGTAGAAAAGCCCCACTACAAACGCACTATTCTGACTAATATTTATACAAAGAAAGTAAAACCCGATTTACTCGTATTTGCATAAGAGTAAGACCACATCTCACCTGTGCCAGTAGGTAGCTGACATTGTACTTAATCTCGTACACTTGCGCCCAAGTAAAAGTACCCAAATAAGGTCATAATATTTATTAACGTGTTTGAATAAATTAAATTCAACCTTCGAATTAAATGTTTATAGGCTTGTGTTTTATATTTTTATGATAAGAATAATGTTTGCTTCTAAAGGGTTTTAATTATCATCTCACTTCCTACTGCCTTGTGTGTTATTTATTGACTCAATAAATGGCAAGCCAGTGATTGTTGTCGGTATAAAATCGAACTATGCGATTCTAATTACATAAATATTCGATATTAACGAGGCTTGTTTGTAGCATTTACTGAGTGTAATTAGAAAATAATAATTTATAGGTATGTATTTATGCTCAGCAACTATTATTTCTATAAATAAACACTAATTAACAAAGTGCAGTTCGTGTAAATACAGTAGTTTGAGAATACACTGAAATGGTTTTTGTTATGAGTACTTAACTTAAGTACCAATAAACTAAACTTGTCTTTAGTTGACTAAGTACTTAAACAAAAGTGAAAATAATATTAGGTTTCAAGTTTTGTTAAAAATAAAATTACTTTTTTTGCTTGTTTTTGGTAATCTCCGGAAGTACTGATCCAATTTTGAAAATTATTTAGCCCACAGAAAGCTTTGTGATCCAGGAAAATGCACGGCCACGAGAGCGAAGCCGCAATACAAAGTTAGTTTAGTATAAAACTAATAAGGAGTGGAATTCCCTGCCGGAGTCTGTGTTGCCAGATAGCTACAACCCCGAGGGCTTTAAGTCAAGAGTGAATAGGTTACTTCTAGGCAAGCGTGTTACACCCTCGACCACATCATCGCTTACCATCAGGTGAGATAGTGGTCAAGCGCGAGACTACCAAGAATAAAAAAATAATCTAAAATATAGGGCGGCTAACTAATTGCTCCTCAAGTGTAAACGCTTCTGACTTGTTCTGACAGCCCTCACGTCGGTAAATGACAGGTGCCAACCGGTTTCACTGAACTGTTACCAAATTATTTTTACCGTTGCTTTATAATTAAACTTTCCATTTTCTACCTTGTTTATTAGAAGATAAGATTGCTAAATAACTAGTTTTCATTTTTAAAACCGCATCTTTGTTGGTTTTTTAAATGCATTTGGTGCGCGAAATTAATTTCTTAGCTTCGTTAATATTTTTGAAAGGTAGTGTACCTCAGGTCGTGCGTGTGTCAGAGGTTGATTTTCGTAATTGCTATTAATTAATACTTACTTACCTATTTAATTATTCATGGCTTTTTTAACAGACAGCCACTCTATGTTACTAAGATTCACGAATTTGCTACTAAAAAGTAGTTTTTAATTAGTTATTACGTCAATTTAATCATCGCACTATCTGCGTCAGTTTGTTGCTTTTAAATCTTTCTTTATTGCGTTTCATCAACATTAAAAAAATAACTATTTATTTTTTCATATTTAGTACAACAATATAGATTTATCGTAGTAGTTAGGATCTCATTATATTTAAAAATATTATATAAGAAAGGTAACTTAAATGATCCATATTTAAGCAAGTCATTAAATTCTCTATTAAGAAGAGCAATTACGTTCTCTGCAAAATAATCGTGACTGACAAAACTAAAAGAGAAAGCCTAAAATATATGCCTAAAAGCCGGTAATACCTCATTGAAACACCCTGAATGCTTAGGAAATACTTCATATTGTTCTCCCCCGAATTTAGGAATCGATCGATACTAATCTCAAGCATTACCTATACAGGAGACAAAAACCGACAGAATGGAGGGTTCCATATATCAGTCACTTAGAAACTTCTGTTGTTGACAGATAGGGTGCACCCCTAATTGACATGACCGGAAAAGTTAGACCTCTCTCTTTACTTGAGAATCTCCTATTTGTTCTAATTTTTCTTTTAGAGATCGAGGGTAGGAAGGTCTAAGTGAGTTGGTCGTTGAGCTGTCCTGAAGTAGAGGTGACGTTAGAAATATTTGATGAGGCGTTTATTTTAAATCGGGGTTGCAGATTCAGACTGGCTTTGTTTGATCAATTATTCGGGTAATCGAAATTCATTTGAGTGTACTTTATGAAAAGCAGACTTTTTGGATTGAATGACGTTTTTAATTTGAGTTGAGGGTTGGTTTTGAAATCGGTTCACGTGCAATATTAACTGGATTTTTTAAACGAATTTAAAAAAAGGACGAGGTAATATGTTTGACTTTATGTATTTTTACAACATCAAACAAACATTATACAAGGAACTCTATCGCCAATAAGTTATATGTTAATTTGGCCTCTAGCTAGCTAAATAAAGGTACAGTCTATCAGAGATAGTAATTGTTGAAAGTCAAAATGTCTGGGATTGACCTCGTGATATTTTGGTAGTGTATATAAATCCCATACATTTTTTTAAATTTTTGACAATCTTCATCGTTGATCTTGAAAGCTACTGCTAACGCTGCAATAAAGGTGGCCCAAACAGTTTAATTAAATGTACCGCCGAAACGTAATAAGAAGAATCGTTGAAGAATGTCACATTTTCTAGCTCGAGGCTCTTGCCTTGTTAAAGTTTCACACTTCCTTTTGCATCGTTCTAAAAATATTTCAAAGACCATATCCACAGTATTCCTCACGCACAGAGCTGCACTATCTCGTATGAGGGTAGTGTAATAAAATTAGGTGCTCCTGTGGACAGCCCTGACTTATGTTATTAGCTCGACGGTCCAATCAATACTGGTGAAGATGGAACACTGCTTTATCTCTGAGAATTGTGAACAGATTTTTCTTATTGGTAGTCTATAGAGCCCTCCTATGCTAGCTAGCTTCTAGATATTTGTTATAGTCTGTGCAGAACTGCAGATCATAATTTTAATGTTCAAGTCTAAAGTTTAATACTTAAATGTTGCTGCAAGGTCTTACTCTTAGGACTTAATTATCCAATAGTAGTCTGTCTTTCTGTTTGTCACCTTTTGATGACTGAACAGATTTGGATATTCGCGGTGGTTAGGACTACGAAGTAGTTTGCATTATGGAAGTTTCTTTACATACCTAAGTGATGCGTAAATTCAATCATATTTTGCACTTGGTATAAAAACACAGCCAAAAGAGATCTCTCTGGCATTATAAAAGAAACTACCTTGCTTTAAAGTTTCGACAAGATAAGACAGTCAACATAGTTTACTTGTCTGGGTTCTCACTTATTCCCCTTTAAAATTGCCGAAGTCCAGCACACGGTCTTAAGGTTCTATCCATAAAAGTCAACGATGTCTACAAGGTGTTGTAAACAAGAAAGTTCAACAAATTCACATTACCAAATGGTTTTAAACTTCAATGAATTGGAATTTAAAGTTTTTAGTGGAAAAGGTTTTGAGAATTGCAGCAAAGTTTGAGGTGAAACTTGTAAGTACTTACGTAAATCAGTCACCATTTACCTGCTGATGCAGAATTGCATGAAAATGTGGTCAGTCACAAATAAAGGCCCTTTATGAAGCCTATTTCAAAATGCAGCGGTTCACTGCAGTAGGTCAAATATTTACGCAAGTTATCACAATCTACTATTACACTAAGACCTCGTTTTGGTGGCATCATAACTCCAGAAATCGGAACCACTAACCGGAACTAGGCCTGCTTGTTACGCCCTACTCCATCACACCGAGAAGAGTTTGGCTTGGCTGGAAACATTATTATTTGATAATGCAATATCACAGATATTTTTTCCATCATAGACCTTAGAGAAACCTAGCAAACAATCCAGATTGAAAGGCATCAAAACTAGCTAAGTGCATTGGCTTGTGTACCAATAACACGTTATCGAGCAATCGACGGCCGTTCCGGATGATTGGAGCTACTATTGCAACTCGACGGTGACGATAAGAGTGGTGATAGCATTGTTGTGGTAGCTTTCCTGGGAGGCTGGAAGGTTAATAGTGTGATTAGAGGAGAAGTACATAATGCAAATGAAATGTGGACGATTATGAATAACATGACCTCCCGCGTACCTATAGACTGTAGAACAGGTCCCAACAATGGAGACAATATTTTATACTTAATATTTATAATTTATACGGAATAATTTAGTTACTAATGCTTATCTTCTAGAAACCAGAGAAGTGTAAGGCAAAGTAGATATAAATTATGAACAATCTACAAAATTCTGGCAATGCAGTCTTATAGCTACAAAAGCACAGTCATAAAATCTGCCTTTATACTTCCAATAGCCAGAGATTTCATTGAATCCGTCGCCAACTTACTCACCAACCCATTCGATACCAAACTTCTGTGCAAAGACGTATTTTTGCGCCAGATTAGACCAATTGCTGAACTCGTAAAGCCCGTCTCCATCGATTTCCCGTAGTAATTTATCGGCAATAGACGAACCAATTGCCTTTTCGCCCACAGATACAGTTGGATCCGAATTGGAGGATTTATTGGCAGAACTATCTGGTGTTTACATGACTCGTATCAATTTGAGAAGAACGTGTGCTGTTTTTGCTAGTGTAAAATGATTATTGTTTGTTTCATGAGGTTCCGTTGTATCAGTTCTAGCTTTTGTTACTGCATTAAGTTCAGATACAATATCATTATCTATAGCCATTTTTGTCTTTTTTTTTTGTTATTCATATCTGAGTTTTTTGGATTTAATACTATTAAATTATTTATTCCCAGTTTAATTATTAGACCAGTATCAAATACTTTGTCAAAAACAGATTACCTTGAGTATAACCACTAGAATTAAAACTAAATGTTCATACTTGTTACAGAAACGTGTGCTAGATAGAGAATTTAGAACAATTCTGCAGCATTTGCTCCTGCAATCAGCGCTCTGGATTGCAGCTGGCTACAATTGAAACTGTCTCCTATGTGCTAGTTCAATTAAGGGTTGGCAATTTATGACTACGAATATCAAACAGAATAGGAGTATGATTTTTAGTTTTAAAATATGGCGAGAAAAATTTGCTTCTTCATAAAAATATTGGGCATTATTTAAAAAAAAAGCTTGATGGTGTGCAAATGATTAAAATATTTAAATTTAATTTTTTTATTAAATATCTGCTACTCAGTTGCTAAACAGCGTCGAGATTTTTATAAATAAGAGTGATTGTATTAGTACTACGTATAAATATATATAACCTAGTAACCAAAAATCTGTTTAAGTAGAACCATCAAAATCGCTGTCAGTAGATATCTAATGTGTACTACAAAGGTTGTCCCTGGTAATGAAAAAGGCCTGGTACTGTATACGGTACGAGGTTCGAATTCTCAAATTAAGAACCAACCCTACCTACCCATACTTTATAACAATCTGAAGATACAATAGAATGTAACTCACTCATTGGGTAGTGTCCCACTTCTTAGAATTAAGCTTTATTGACCACAAGTAAGTATTTACTGACACAATTGTGTCATTGTTCGAAACCTAGAATCAGATTTCAATATAAGCAAAATTAAACAAAATTAATTTGAAACTGTTTTTCGAATGTACAAAAACGACATGATGATGATGGCACAATAGACCTACCTCTCTCACAGAGAGGATGCCTGTGTCCCAGTAGTGGGAATATTATAAGGCCGATGATGATGATGATGGCAAAAATTCACGAAAATGTAAGTCATTTAATCCCAATTAGTCAGCGTATAGCTAATTTGATTTCTATAATTCCCACATTTAATTGCAACTCAAATAAATGGTCACAAATTTCTCACACAATCACCTCACTTACAATAACTAAGTTTCCAACCAATCTAAAAATTGACAATAATACATAAAGAAAGCAATAAGACAAATAAAGAGTAACGCAACTTATCGAGAACACGATCAATATTGCTCACTATAATATAAATTGAGTTATCAAATCGTTTTCGATTAGTGTTCACACTTATGTTTTAATGCTTGAACAAACCTCATTTATTTGCAATTCTTTCATTTATCTACGAACAGAGAGATTGTGGAACATGATTACAACAGTGAATTGATTATTATAATTAAAATCTTCATTAATACTGAATCTGTATCGCAAATATCAAGTCATCTTGAGTAAGTTGTCAGTCATCCTGCAATGAATCTAAAACAAATAACAAATGCAACAAACTAGGCTAATGAACTAAAACCTAATGTTTCAGATGATAGCAATAATCATTTTGATTATATCATTAACATTTGAACCATTATCCATGTAACATCCAATCACAATGGAGTCAAAACCAAACATGGTGTCATTAAATCTGTCCTAGAATCCGTATACTCTAATAACAATTCATCATCCTCAATCTAAAATATTTCAAGACGTAACAAAAGGCGAGAAAAAATGAGGTTATATATAATTTTGTTCGACCGGTCGATCACTTTCGTAAGTCCGTTGTTCTAACAAGCCGTGTGTATCAAGAATAATCCACATTACATCAATTTGCTTACATAAAGTGACCTCTGAACCTGTCTGGGACCCCAGGTATCAATTATGATGGTACCTACTTTCATTGTGATCTTATTACGTCGATTTTAGATCGATATGTAGATAATGTAGATGTTTGTTCTTTTTCATGGCTTTTGACCCGGTTTTGTGGGTATATAGAGATGTTTAGATAATGATATGGTCAGTTCACTTTTGTGTTGTGTCTTAGTTTTGATGTGTGGTCATCGATGTTTTTTTTTTGTTGGATTTGACGGCATTTTCATTTTCGCTTGTGGACAGTAGTTTTGAATTTTTGAGCAATGGTACTAAGTGTGATTGTTATCAGACTTATACAATCTTTGTTAGCTATGCACAAGAGTACATACATATTTACTTCTATAAATTATCTTTTTTTACTCGTGATAATAAAAAACACTTATAATTTAATTCTTCCATTCCACTTTCAACTTAGATTCCCCGTTATCTCGTGGGAACTGAACGCGTTCCTTTGTTAGAAAGATATCTAACTTTTCAGACAAATCCATTATTACTTTAGCCAGTTCAAGCAAAAAGATTGTGCGATTTGCATTTTGTAAATCCATCTTGATACCTTAAAGGCTAATGCCATCATAATGTTTAATCCCATCTGCCTCAGAATAAAATGACAAGATTAATGATAATAAACTACCAAACAATTCTTAATCGAATGGGAACTATTTTTAACCGACTTACCAAAAAGGAGGAGGTACTATGTTCAACTGTACGTATTTTTTTGCTCTACATGCATATATGAGCAAAAGGGTTCTCACTTGCAGTGGGAAACTGGTTGTTGTAATCAAATCGAAAACATCTATATTTATAAAGGCACTACAGTTAATAAACGACCGTGAAATAAAAAAGATAATAATAAAATATAAACAAAACAAGATCAATCAAAATGTACAACACTTCAACTTTGCAATAATTTAGTTTCAAATCAGATCGAAAGTGTTGACCATGAACGTTTAGCGTTTAAAGTCAAAAATGATAAAATCAAAATGATTTTTAGTACAATGTCTAATAGCAATAATATTGTTACTGATTAAACAATCAGGTATCAAGGCTGATTTAGAAATCCTTTTTATGTTTTGTTCTGAAAATAATTGAATTATGTTAAAGGTT
Organism: Orthosia gracilis; assembly: GCA_947562075.1. NCBI lineage: Eukaryota > Metazoa > Arthropoda > Insecta > Lepidoptera > Noctuidae > Orthosia > Orthosia gracilis. Next base: position 28,599,554 of record OX387270.1, on the reverse strand, counting down.
TAATGCTACATTTAAAGGTAAAGGTAAAGGTTTAAAGGTAAAGGTTTTAATATAACTCACAACTTGTAGACTAAACTTTAGTAACATGGTTTATTTTTCTTTAGATCTAAAGTTTGTGTTGGAGAGTTACAATTCCGCTACGTCTAGTTATTGAAATTTCTAACTAGTTACCTAAATCAACACAAGCTATTTAAATATTTGCGTTCAAGGAAAGACTAGGATTGTGTTTCTCATTTCCTTCTTTTGATTCTTGGGATAGGTTTACCTCCTAGTTCTATATTGTCTTTAGGTACAGTCTCCTTTCTTCTGCTTTTTTGTATCTCTATTAAAACTAATAAACGAAATAGGAGCGTTATAATTGTACTTATTACCATCTTCAACATTCTCATATTTTATGAACTCATCGTATTTTATTCTTCTATTCCTATAACTTCTGCTATATTATCTTCCTTGTTAAAAGCTTTCATTGTATTGCCAACATTTTTTGCCTATGCCCTACCCACCCCATTTAAACAGAGCCCAGCGAAAGTAAACCGCAGCAAATTCACCCGGAACACGATATCTGACAGATAGAACAGTCCAGTTATCGTTTTCAAGTAGACCACTTGACCTAGCCATATAAGTGGAGAAAACAATATTTACTTTGAACCACGATTGCAGGAATGTGGCCCTTATAACACTTATAGAACTATGGTGTTGTTCCCCTGTCCAGTTTCTGTTCATTCATACTCCATTGATAGATTTCATTGATTTATATTTGCTTTCTCTTCATTGATAAGTTTTACGTTGTTAAGCCCTTATTCAGGTGTTAATTTGAAGTAAAAGTGGACAGTTTGAACGGGAAAGTGTCAATAACTGTGTTGTTATAAGTTTTATTCTGTTCAGTTATCGACTCATTCATCGGAGAAATAACCGATAAGTTTGTTTCCTTTGTCAGATTTTCTTTCTTAGTTATATTAATATTTAGAGTCATTTGTGTCAGTTCTTAATCGGTGACATGTAAAGCTGGGAACAAATTATCGGACGCGTCTGACGGACGCGATTTACAGCTGCGACTGATATGTTGTATGCACAGTCGTTTGGGACTCGGCTTGCGGACGCGTCCGAGCGCTTATTCAATAGACAATATAGCTTATTCAACGAAGATTATGTTTACGTAGAAACATGTCGAGTAGTGTAAGTGAGGACGCAATTCTGTGCTGCGAACACACTCCATAAGTTTTCTTCCATTTTTATTTGTAACCTTGCACGCACGTGCGAGATATCGCGAAGTCTGAGTTGTTCTGACGACGGGTCGCGTGATCGCGTCCCGCACTCCGTCCGCGGTCGTTTTCGGCTGACACAAACATCCAGCGAGCCAGATCTCTATCGGACGTCCGAACGCCCAAGGGCACGTCCGCGACTTACTTCCGATAGTTTGCACAATGTAATTCATTACCCAGACACACTATATTATGTCGCGGCTGTCAGTCGCGTCCGTCAGCCGCGTCCGATAATTTGTTTCCAGCTTCACAGTTCAAAATCTCTAATCCCTTTGACAACCACAGCTGTGAAAGTAACATTATAAATAGCTCAACGATCACATTTAGCAATATAAACGTCCACTTTAACAACCGAAGCCAGGTCAAGTAAGGTTAACTCGTTAAGCCAACAATAACCAAATTATGTTGCGGCACAAATCTAATAAGAAGACAATAAATCATTCAATCAAGGGTCATGTTTACTGACATAACTAATAACTATAAAGTTTATTTGGAGGCAGGCAAATTTAATAGTAGCGTGTGTCGCAAGTCTCGTAAGTGTGTGTGCAGAGTGAACGCGCGGTAACTAAGGAGGGAGCGACAGCGGGGGCGGCAAGAGGCTCTAGAGCTCACTGTCATTCTATTGGCGATGGTGATGGTCGAAATGCAAAAATGACAAAAATGTATAGAAATGTCAAACGCTGTTGAAATGGCACGTGGTCAATCCCTATTTTAACATTTCTATCATCGCCATCGCTGACATGGAATGACGCTTGTCTAAAACCTTTGGTGACCACAGTGTACAGCATGGCAGCAGGAGTTGGAGGCGTTCGTCCATTGTGTGTCAAGAGTTTACAAACAATGGACAAAGATTTGTTGATTAGAGACGGCTCCTCTAAATAGAATCGATACAGGAACATTTGAAATTACTGTTTGCACTGACGCTTGGCCCTCAGGAATCAGAAAAGGCGGAGCGACGATCATTGCTGGATGGCTGAGAGTAGCTGGATGAGAACTGCCGAAAATCAAGACAAATAGTGTGCGATTGGAGAGGCCTGTATCCAGCAGTGAACTGCTATATGATGATGATGAATGACGCTTGGCCACCGCTCGCCACGCCCGCCAGTATAGTCAGAAGTTGCGGTTTCTTTGATATTTCCGCGCCCGCTCCCGCCACTGCGCTAACTTCCACTCTGTTTGAGGCCTAATCATACTTGAAGTCGCGTCGTAACTTGATAGCGTAATGCATAAATCTCAATCAGAAGTATTGTAAAGCGCTGGACCGCTGCATTTTATTGTCGCGTTTAACAAGCGTATGATGTAAGTGCTGTTTTATTGGATTGAATGCATTTGGCCCAATTGTGAAGTATTATCTAATAAAATTATTACTGTCGAGATTGTCGCTTTGAGTTTAGGTGTGTTTGTTTTATTGTCGTTCTCACGCATTGATTAGAATTTTAAACAATACAGAATGTAACGGTAAGCTGTGATCATATTTTAAAAACTGCTCGAAAACAATTTTTTGAGAATTCACTATGAATTTCTTGGAGCATGTTATTCATTAAATGAACAGAAGCAGTTTTTAAAATATGATCGCACCTTTTCTATACAACCTGTATAATAAAATTCAAATAAAGAAAAGTTCCGTTACACTTTTGGTCGAAATTAGTGACCTGCTTTTTTGACTATTGTTTCTTTTTAATTTAGGGTTTCAAGCACTAAAATGAATTCTAATATTAGAACTATAATTTTCAATTCAACTAAGGTACATATTGTATTTCCCATTTTCGTGTTACATGTCAAAATTTAACTACAGCCAGACGCGAACATTGCTGGCTGTCTGAACTACATACCGAAATGGCTGCCATAAAAGGACTAATAATTATAAAAGTTAACGAGAAAATAAATCATGGTGTTTCGTTTTTATGATATGCATAGCATTACAGGTAAATAGTTTGATACCTAGATGGGAACCTAGCATGCTGAAGCATTTTCGTTTGTTTTTCTGTTTGATGCAATCGTTGATTAAATTCAATCAAAGTTTTGTTAAACATTCTTTATTGTTAGTAAGTATAGTATTTAGTATTATATAGCCTTTTTATCAAATCTCTCATGCGTATCAAAGGACCATGATTTACAGTTGCTTGAAACTTTTTCATTTCTTTCTGTAGTTGTACCATTAATGCCTTTACTGTTTTCCCCGTCAATTTCTGGATTTCATTGATTTTGAAAAATTGAGCTGAATAAAACCTTTTATTGGACCGACAAAATTATTTCCAAGTATCAAATCTCACACCCCTGCTTGGTCAATACGAAACGTACAGTCGACAATTAGATTTATAAAGACATTTACAACTTCCTCCACGTTTCGCGACTACCCGCCTATGTACCAAGTTTAATATTAACATAAACATTGAATTCGATTTGTGATCGAATTTATGAAACATTCATGATTATAAACAGTTCGATATTTGAATAACAGCATCTTGATTGTGTTGACAATTTTAGTGTGATTTTATACTAAGTTTAGTATTGGTGTTATGTCGGATATTCAAGGAAATAACGCTTGCATACCTTAATAAAAATAATAATAATGCACATTTTCGCCATGCCACCACGCATCTGTGCAGTTTCGCATTCGTACCAAACTGCAAACTTAAACTTTTGCTTTTCTTAAACTTTTTTACTATAAAGTCGAGGTTTACGGCATAAATCTTATAACAAGCATAAGCATCCTCTAATATTAATGGAAACATCTAGCGGATCATAAACAAATAATTATACTTACGTCATCTCATATTCTTTCATTAGGTAACTACCTTATTAGGTGTGATTCCGTCTACTCGACCATGATAAGTAAATCTTTTACAGTCTTTTGATATAGGAAACGCACTTAAAACACAGAATTACATGTCAATAAACATAAACAAAGCGGAAAAACCAAAGTATTTGATTCCTTTAGAACATTTCCTGTTTTTGACATTCTTTTAATTTGACAGAAAAGGAAACGCATGTCGTTAATCCAAATAAGAGCTATCAAAGATCGTGGCACGCAGTGTAATTTCGAAGAAATTAAAAATAGACTTTCGTCTACAGGAGATTGCTTTTTAGCGCCGAGTGGCGCAATCGAGAATAGTTTTTGGAACTGGCTGGACGCGGGCATTCTTTCGCCAATTATAGAATTGTTTTTTGTTTATTGACTGCGGGATTCTTTTCCTAATTTGAATTTAGGGCGCGTAAGTAGTTTGCAACTTCAGTAACATACCAAATGTATTTTCAAGCAGTAAAAGCAAAGCATTTTAACTTAAACCTGACACTTTTCAATCGTAAAATAACTTTACATATCACTCACAAATTACAATGTCTAGACGGCAAAAATCTAACAAAGGCAAATTGAATTCCTGTTTATTAAACCATAAAAATGCAGGAAACACTTTTTACAACTTCTCATAGGTATTATTTTGCAAAAAAATTGCACATAAATGTTTAATGGAATGGTTAAGAAGGCCTCACACGGGAATAGGCAGCGGACCATAACACAATGTACATTATCTGCACACCGATCCAAGATGGCGATAGCGACAGCAATTTCTCAGTTTTCTCACACGTAACATTGTCCCAAAGTCTGCCAATGTTTGTCCAACGTTTGTGAGCTTGTCGCATGAAAGTGAGATGAGAAACACGGTCTTTTAAAGCAGCATAAATTTTAAAATCTCTAGATCTTCCGACAAAATGAAGGTCTTTAGAACAGGGTAACTTTTAACTCATTGGACATCTGTTAAGGGGTGAAAATATTCACTAATATAAGCAGCTTTTAATAACATAGTAGGTTTATGTTCGTATTATCTGGACTAAATGCTAGGAACAGCTAATTTTTATCACTACTTCAGGCTGGTCCCATATCATAAATTTGTTTATATTGCAATTATACGACCAAATATGAATTCAAGAAATACCAACAAACTAGCATACTGCTTCTAAAGCTTCTGTTTGCATCAGACCTTTCGCCACAATTCTCACCGATGTTTGCCCCAACACATTGACTCCAACATGTGAAGACATTGCTTTGCTTCCGACTATACACGCTTAATTAGACAGTTCGCATTGTTATTAGATAAGTATGGAAACTTTTTGCAACATGTTTTTGTTATGTATTTATGGTTCGCAAAGACAATGTTCATTATCTGGGAATTAATGATAAACGTTAATCGCGTATTTCGCTGTATTTACGGCTAGTTAATGTTTAGTAATTGAAATGATTAATTGACACAGATCGTCTTATGCCAATTTGAATGCGTTTGTAATATAAATATTGCTAGCATTATTCGGGCTGATAAAAGTCTTCGATTCCAATTTTGTGAGGCTAATCCGATGTAACGTAATGGACTTTAGTTACATTACATTGGTAATTTGACAGCTTAACTAATAGATAGATACTAATTGCCTGAGTTCCTTTTATTCTTATTAAAATTCCATATTTATCTTAGATTTAAAGTTTGAAAGTGGCGCCAGTGACAGAAAAGTTGAAAGCCGTTGTCCTACCGTTTGTACCTGGTATGGTCATGTGATGAGAAGGGATGAAACGCATGTTACTAAAAGAGTTATGAATATAAATGTGGATGGACTGTATGAGATATGAAAAAAAAAAAGAAAGAGTGATAGCATGACCATACCTTCCTGTCCCCCGACAGGAAGGTATGGAAGAAGAAAACGTGTTGCGCCGACCCCAAGTAACATGGAACAAGGGTAGGAAGATGATGATTTATCTTAGTTTTACAAGTTAAGTCGATTTTAATATGGGTACTTAGGTTATTCAACGCATCCAGAATATGGGATTCCGGCCATTACCTACGAATACCTATCTGATTTAAATCTCCAATCATATATGTCCGTTTATTTTAACATTGACTACGATGACATCATGTAAAGGTCAACATACCTACTCAGAGGTGTCAAACTGTGGTTTGAACATGACAGGCGTGACTGAACAAACGGATCTACTGACTCGTTTAAATACGTGCGTTTAAATAATCATAAAATATGAAAACAAACCAAATTTTTTTTTAAGTTTTTTAAGCTTTGTGTACAAGAGTATTAATCAATCGCCGATGTAAAAATATTGTAAAATGATACCTATACCTACCTACCAAAAATATTTTTTTCAATTTTTTAAAGACGTTTTTCTCCTTTCCTATCTTTTAGGTACAAACTAATACAAGAAGGAGTAAAACTGTTTGTATGATTTCAAAAAGGTATGTCAATGATATAAAACTACAATGGCTAAAGGGCTACTATCAATACATATAATAAATCTGTAGGAAAGTCATTTTTGTACATCAAAAATATATCCAAAAAAAAAATTACCAGTGTGTATAACCAACAGAACCGATTGCCAGCATTTTTGGAATTTTTTGTCTGTTTGTTTATCTCTTTATTTGTGCACGCATCACGTAAAATTTACGAACCCAATGTAGATAACTTTTATAAATAAAAATTGTTTGTAACTTGAAGTATTACTATTCTTATTTTCATTGCAATCGGTTCATTCTATCAAAAGTTAGATGAATTAAATGAAAAATGAAAAATGTTTATTTACTCAAAAAGTGTTACAATATTAGTTGGGGCCCTAGATCCCACACTAGGATTCCCTGTGTTGTGGGATCTAGGCTCTGTGTACCGTGTACAGAATATTAACTTATAATATAGGTAACCAACATAGTATGACACACTAACATATGCATTTTATTTTTATTCCTAATAGAAAAGATAATTGGACAGTATAACTATTATCAAAGAAAGTGGGTATTCAACAAAATGGTTACTCTGAGTTATGTTTATATTATGTTGTGTAATGCCTTAGTGTTTCATCTCATGTGTTAGTGAGTGGGGGGTGTATGTGTGTGTGTGTGTGGAGTGTATGAGTGTATGGGGGGGTGTGTATATGTGTGTGTGCCGGGGGTGTATGGGAGGGGTACGTGTGTGGAGAGGGGTGGTGGGGGGGAGGCAGATAGCGAGAGTCGAGAAAACAATGCGTGCGAGTGTGAGCATTATATGTGAATGGTATAGAAATGTCTGATCCAAGTGTGTGATGTGTATACAAAGTGTATCCAAGTCAAGCAGGTTCCATACTTGTTCCTAATTTGTATGAAATTATCTTCGGTACTAGTTTTTGTGTAAATATTATTGGATAATTTTTAGAAAGTCTTCTGTCATGTTGTAATTTAGTTTAAGGAGCCAGTTTGAAACTATTTTTTTAAATTTATTTTTTGTCACTTTTAGTATTCTGTGAAGATTATTTATTTTTTCATAAATAAACGGTCCCATATAATCCAATTAAAAGTGTTCATGAAGTAAAATATCACAACACACGCAATTCAGATACTCGAACAGTTGAACTCCATATTCAAGAGATGGCGTTGTGCATTTGACGTCATTTTCTGAATGGCGGTGTTATGATTCTCTGCGGAAGAATTGAAACCAGAAAAAAGAAATTGGTAGGTAGGGTTGGTTGCTAACAAGGCCCGGGTAGCCAGGCAGGGTAGGGTAGGTAGATAGGTACTAGGTAAGGTAGGTTAAGTAGGTAACTTGGGTATGGTAGGCAGTTAACTAGAGGAAAGCCACGGGCACAGCTAAATAATATTTAGTTTTTTTTCTGTGATATCACAAAAAACTGGCCTTCTGTGGCCACGATAACGACACCTCGGGAAAAAGCTAGCAATTTCTAAACACACTTGGCAGCATCAATCAAAATCAACTACGCGTTGATACACTGACTTACAATCACACAATTAACCAACTTAATAAAGACAAATATCTATCTCAAGCCTCAGGCAACCCAATCTATTTCACCACAGCCGGCGCCATAATTATAATCCTAAAACAATCTAAGATAATTCACTCACATGAAAGTTATTGTAACTTAATAAATTCTCATTTGCCAGCGATAAAATTTTATGAGACAGTATAATAAGAATATAATCACAGTGTGCTTGCTTATAATGTATCCGAGATACCTAGTGTCTCTACTTTCTCGGAGTACTTATTTAATTCACACCAAGGAAAATTGTAATCTACATAAAGATAGGGTGGGTTCACATGGGTTTGTTAGGATACCTAGACTAATTTTTCTTCTTGTTCTCGAGTCGATGGAAAACTCTCATTTTGTGGCCAGAAGGTGGCCACGCCGATTGCGTGGTCAGTGGCAAGCATAAAGTCTTCGAAAGCGTAGGTGTATGGGCACTTTGGACACTCCAGCATGTGTGCCATATTCTGCAAAGCAGCACCGCAGTCACACTGGGTATCCGCCGTGTCTATCACCTTGACTACTGAACTGGAATATATTATATACTGTTTGAAAAATTTATAAAGTTATCTGTGAATTAATTTAACATTTCTCAATTAATAAAGCTTAGATTAAGTTGCGGTTTCGTATGTTTCAGATCGCGGGTTTTTTAAATGACGTCAGTTCTGGGTTTTCTGTATAACCTTTTTATTGAGAATTGTGCTACCTTTCACACTTTTATAAAGTTGTGTAAGTAACTACCTACCTAATAAATTATTTTGTCACAGTTGCAATAAATATAAAGTAATTTAATTTCAAATATCTACTTATATCTAAGTTGGTGCCAAGTTAGAAATCGCCAACCCACCTAGACCAAACGGAGATTTTTCCTAACGGAGACGAAGATAGCAACCCCGTCGGACGTGGCGTACCGTTCAACTACCCGGGTTACTGCCATATGGCTACTTGTGGACACTGGCGTGGAGAAGTCTCTCTACGTCGGCGTCTACAGATCGCACGCCGGTGACCAGGAGACGACAGCGCTCTTTAATTGCCTCGTGGAGTCTGCTGACCTGGCCCAGCAACGGTATCCAACAGCAAAGTTTAATTTTCTGGGGGACTTTAACGCCCATCATAAGGAGTGGTTGTACCCGTACCGGAAAACTGACCATGCTGGGTTGGAGGCGCGCAAGTTTTCTCTATCGCTGGATCTAACCCAGCTGGTGAATGTGGCAACGCGTGTACCGGATGTTGACGGCCATACACCCAATTGCTTAGACCTTCTGCTGACAACTGATCCGGACAGTCATTCGGTATCGGTCTCAGCCCCGCTGGGAACCTCTGACCACTGTCTGGTGAAATCCGTGTCGACTTGCACTCCTCCAGATGAGAGTCCTAGAGGCACGAGGCGAGTATGGCGATACGAGTCAGCAGACTGGGACGAGACGCGGCACTTTTTTGCGTCTTATCCTTGGCGGCATGTGTGCTTCTCCTCGGGTGACCCCTCGAGCTGTGCGGACGCGGTTGCGGATGTGATTCGGCAGGGAATGGAGTATTTCATCCCATTCTCCGGCATTCCGCTCGGTCACAAAGCCCGACCTTGGTATAATGCAGAATGCGCCCACGCTGAGGCCCGTAAAGAGTCTGCCTACTAAGCCTGGGTCAGAGCCCGCGACTGCAAAGTTAGAGCGCGTAGGGTTCGCGTGAGGAAAAGAGCCGTTAATTCTGCCGCCAAGTTCTGCAAGCGGGTTTTGCGTCGGGCACGTTTTGACCATATTGGACGTATTGGGGCCAAGCTGGCATCGCACCCTCCGGGTAGTAAACAGTTTTGGTCCCTGTCTAAAGCGGTTGAATTGAATTTCTGTCGTCCGACTTTACCTCCAATGCTGAAACCTGATGGGTCGCTGGCTCACTCTGCGAGTGAGAAAGCAAATTTATTTTCAACTCTCTTTGCTAGCAATTCACGTCTGGACGCTGGCTCCAAGCAACCACCTACTGTACCTCATTGTGACTCTTCGATGCCGAAGATCGCTGTGCACACTAAAGAGGTCTGGAGAGTATTGTGCAGGCTGGACGTGAACAAGGCCAGCGGGCCTGACGGCATTCCAGCGAGAGTGCTGAGGCTGTGTGCGCCTGAACTGTCTCCTGTGTTGACACGCTTGTTCCGCCTCTCTCTTGTAAAAAGAACGGTGCCGAAGTCCTGGAGGCTGGCAAATGTGCAACCAGTGCCCAAAAAAGGCAACCGTGCAGACCTTGCCAATTACCGACCGATCGCCATTACCTCCATTCTGTGCAAAGTTATGGAAAGGGTACTGAACAGTAAGCTGCTGACCTACCTTGAAGACAATAATCTCCTCAGTGACCGTCAATATGGCTTTCGCCGCGGACGGTCAACTGGCGATCTTCTTGTGTATGTCACGCACTGCTAGGGCGAGGCCATCGAGAGATACGGCGAAGCACTTGCTGTATCGCTTGATATCTCGAAGGCTTTTGACAGGGTCTGGCACGCAAGTCTACTCAGTAAGCTTCCTGCTTATGGCATCCCCGCTGGTTTTTGTAGCTGGATATCGGACTTCCTTAGCTAGCGGTCGATCCGAATAGTCATTGATGGCTGCTCCTCTGACCTTATGGCTATTGATGCCGGAGTTCCTCAGGGGTCTGTTCTCTCTGCAACTCTTTTCCTGCTGCACATCAATGACCTACTTCAGCCCGGTATTGTTGGGTACGCAGATGACAGTACTGTGTCAGAGAGATACTTGTCCAGCGCAAAATCCAGCGTGGAAGAAGTTCGTTCCTTGAGAGAGGCTATGGTGGAGCGGACAGATTTGATCTTAAGCTTTGTCTCCCAGTGGGGTGATGACAATCTGGTCTCCTTTAACGCCACCAAAACACAGGCGTGTCTTTTTACCGCTAAAAGGAGTATTTTCGAACAAACGCCTACTTTTCGGGGTGCGTCTGTTCCTGTGACTGATCGGCTCGAGCTCCTAGGCATGGAGTTGACATCCAGTCTCAACTTCGGCACCTCCATTGAGTACAAAGCCCAAATTGCGGCCAAAAAACTGGGCATCCTTAATAGAGTGAAGCGATACTTTACGCCTGGATAGCTTTTTACCCTATACAAACCGCAAGTCCGATCCTGCATGGAGTATTGCAGCCACCTTTGGGATGGCTCAGCTAAGTATCAGCTTGCCGCGCTTGACTCGGTGGAACGCAGAGCCAAGAGGCTCATCGGCGACGTTAAACTGGTAAATGCCAAGCTTCACAGCTTGGCTCATCGCCGCAAGGTTGCCTGCTTGTCGGTCTTCTACAGACTGTACTTCGGTGAGTGTGCTCAAGAACTCCACGATCTTATCCCACCAGCCCCCTTCTACCATCGGACATCTAGACGCACTGCAAGATACCATCCTTACCTTGTTGCCATTCCACCAATTCGCACCAAGCGCTTCCAAACATCCGTTATAATGCGCACAGCGAATGAATGGAACTCACTACCTGCGTCAGTGTTTCCGAACGCAATAACCCGAATCTCTTCAAAGTTAGAGTGAACAGGCTTCTTCTGGGTAAGCTCACTCCATCGTCGACTCTGTCTCTGTCATTGACCTAGACTAGAGTCAAGAGCAAACCCATCAAAATTAAAAAAAAAAAAAAACCAAGCATTGATCTATGCTCGTATCTTCTCTATATGAGAAGAGGCCCCTGCTCTGCAGTAACACAATTACAGGCTGGTATTATTATTATTTATTGCAAGTATCACTACAGTTTTGAAACCTCTCAAGTTCCTCCAATTATAGCATCAGATTCCTACTAAATTTGATCCTACAAATAGTTCTAGTATTCCATCAGTGAACACTAGGTCTAATATCATTATTGAAGCCAGCAATTTACTCTTTATACTTAAGACAAGTTTTCTCTTTTGACACAATCCGTAGGGCAGCTAATAAAACGTACTGTCTATCAAAACATTTAAACAGTTGTTTCTATTTTCTATGGCAAAGTGATGACATAAAGGAATCGATTCTTCTTTTACGCCTTTTTTAATGTAACATTTTCTTGAAAGTACACTACAAAATAATATAGTCTTAATATCCCTCAGCAAACTTCGTATTTTTCAGTCGTTGGCTTTCTATCAGTTTTCCTATGCACATATACAGACCGGACGCTCTAAATAAACTTAGAAGTGTATAGAGTTGTTAATCCTCTTTAAACATAACGTTATTTATTTTAAAAATGGAAGGAAAGCTATTAAAGCAGCATTTTTACTGCTCTATATATTTCACAAGGAAATCAAAACAATACAACAATATAGTACTTACTCGTAGTTCAGAATTCAAATTATTATACTCGATAAATCTAATAAATTATGGACATGGAAATTAGCATTCGTTTGTATTCGGAAATGCGATGATTGCCGAGGGACATTAAGAAAATAGTTGTACTGAGTATTGGTTGTCAGAATTAATTAAATGTGACACCAGTCTTGCTAAGCGATATGGCCTGCTATAGGTTCACTCCTTGGACTAGGCAAGGAAGTGTGAAGGGTGGATCAATCCGGGATGCGATGTAGTGTTCAACGCACTTAGCCTCTGCTCCACAGGAGAGTAATCGGCTCCTAGTACACTGCTACTGCTGTGACTGTTTATCGTCATGTTTAAGCCTGGAAATGCGGAAAAAATACGCGTGTTACCTTGGTGCTGGGTTGTGGAGATCAGATAGGCAATCCTCCATGTACATACTGGAACTCAGCTGAATCCGATTTGACTGGAAGCCGCTACCAACATAGTTAGGAAAAGCATAGGCATATTGATTAATTTACTTATTATTAAAATTGTAACTTCCCTAGAATTTAGCGACCGTAATGATAGCTCGACGCGATTCGACTTACATCTCACCGATGAGCAGTTTTTTCTAAGCAAAATTTGCAAGGACAGTGCGTGCCACGAAAGATAAGACGTGACGAAATCGCTTATCGGTGTGATATAAATAGAGTCGCGACGCGCCATCAGTTAAGGGCACTTGAAATTTTCTTAGAAAATGACATCGCCTAACGGCACCATACGGTCGGATAGACAGTATCTTAATGACATCAATGTCATCAAGATACTGTAGTATCTATGTTAAATCAATTTGGCGGCTTTATAAAAAGTTAGGTACTTATAACAATCTTGTTAGAAATTGATTCAAGTGTATCAAGTAGGCAATTTCTCGTCGATTATAATCTTTATATTATTTTTTATTACTTAATTTGTTGAACTGATCTATTATCTATAGGGGAAAGTGAAAATGTAATAACTTCAGTTATTATGTTTTATAATACTTAATAGTATAAAGAGTTTTATCTTTGAGGCAAAAATTCGTTTTTTGATAGATATGTAAATAATAATTTACTAGGAAACAATATCTACATTATACAAAAACATGCTATTAGGTACCAACATAAATCCAGGCGTAGACATTGTTATGATTAATAAAAAATAAACTATCTTATATGATCCCACTGCTGGGATACAGGCTTCCTCTTTGTGAGAGGGGATCGGCCATAATCCAGCACGCGGGCCCAGCGCGGGTTGGTTGGTGGATGTCACAAGTCTTTGAATTTTTGGTTCTAGGACATGCCGGTTTCCTCACGATGTTTTCCTTCACCGTTTTTGAGAGAAGCGGTGATGAAAATAATTTACACAAAGTAAAGGGCCTGCCTCGGTTCGAACCCACGACCTACAACTTGTAAGTCGCGGCCAATACCACTGAGCCACTACTGCTCACCGAATATACTAACCCTAATTAATGTATTAAGAAGTAAAAGTATGTGTGTTTGTCTGTTTATACGTTTGAATACGATAATCTTTGAAAATGCTAACATAACTCTTTTACGAAAATTATTTGACTGTGTAACTTTCTACACTGTCGCTTCTGTCCCTGAAACTTGCACAGTTGCTGCGAGATAGCCCACAGGGAGAAAATCACGAAAAAAGGCTATTGGAAATAAAATATATAAAAAGTAATCGAATTAAATAGCATCCAACCTCTTAACAAACAAATCCTTCACACCGATTGACGTCACTACCAACTTCACAACAAGTTCATTCATTCAACAAGTTAATTTCAATTCAGTTAATTCGCTGCATTCCATATAAATTAAAAAATGGAACATTAACAGGGCGGTTCGGTACAGATAACCTTATCCACATTTCACAAGATCGATGTGGTGCAGGATCCAAAGAGCGTCGGTTGGGCAACCCACGAAATGCCAGCACTTAAGTAGTAAGTACTGGTCAAGGACTTCGGATGACGGAATCGTATCGAGAGTAAACCCGAGAGGATCTATTTGTCTCTCAATTTGAACGGAGTACTTTCATTTTGGTAATAGGTCTTCAGACAAATTGAATTAGAGCTAAATGTTTTAATCTTAATGTCTAATCTGGGGACTGAAGTTTTAATCTTGAAGAGGAAATTGGAAGGCGTTACTTTGTTATAAATGGTTTTTAGTTGATTGAAGTGTAGCATTCCTTTACATCTGTATTTATTTGATGTAATTTTTATTGATCCTTATCAAGACTGTCTTTAAGTCCACCTCCACCACATACACCTTTACTGACAACTTTCGTTTGTTTTTTCTTTGGATTCGAAATTTTAAAGGAATATTATTCTATAGACCGGAGACTCTAGATAAGTTTCATTCTGTCAACGAAAGCGTCGCCATGGCTATCGAAAAAAATGAAAAATAGTTAAAATTCGTCAACCCGAATACGGTATATTTAGTTGGGCCATAATAACGAATCGATTCACGAGTCAAAATTAATTGCAAAACCACACTTCTTACATTCTATCTTTCTTTGTTTCAGAGCTTTCTATCAGCGAACGCAAAATGTTGGTGGGCTGGTGCTCTGGCAGCAGCCACGGCGGAGCTGCGATACGCCGGCTACGTATGCCCAGGGGTACTCCTGGTAGCAGGGGCTCCCAGGGCCCTGGAGACGGTCCGGGGGGCCTATGCCCGGTCCGTGCTCAAACCGCCGCCGACTTACCTCATCTGTGGGCTTGGTGAGTAGATAGATTTTTAAGTTTTTTAAAGTTAAGTATTTTTAAGTTGAAGATTTATGTCTGCAGTATCAACATGTGATTAGTACAGGTTTCTGCAGACAGATGTGATTTGACAATGCGACAAACATGAGACGTTGCGTTTTCATTGTTCTGAAATTGCTCTGGGGTCGTATGGATTAATGATGAATAAGCATCGTAGCATTGTAGTCGCCGAATCGTACCTGTTTGTGGGATGCTTATAAGTTATAAGCATCCCACGAAGAAACACTACTCACCATTCACTCCCGTCTACAGAATTTTGAGCGGTCTAAAATTTTAGGTATTGCACCGCGACTTCGTGATCTTTTAATGCACTAACCCGCAATGGATCCGATGACCTTTGATACTAATAATTAAAACATTCACAATGCAATACCTTTCAGTGAAACTGACATAATAGTGTTTCTGTAATACGGAAATTAAACTGAACGAAACTTTTGATGCTCTCGTTTGCTGACGGTATTCCGTCGCGCTTTATAAAGTGCTTTAATTTAAAGCACTGGATGGCTAATTTGAATAATGTCATTTGATCATGGAGGCTGCAAAATGTTATAGGCTATATGAATTATATTTTTATTAAAAGTTGCTATATGAATGAACAAACAGTGCGGTTTGTAAGTACAAATTAAAAATTTAAAATAAATAAAAAAAAGTTGGAAAAAAGTATAAAGTTAAAAAGTAAGTAGGAAGTATAAAGTTGGAAAGTTTCACTTCATTCTCTTCACTCATTCCATTTTATTAGGGGTCGGTGAATAATTTCATCATCATCTTTTAACAACTGTATTTCTGGTCATAATTCGTACACGTGGAACTATGTTAGAAGAGTCACGTAATTATACCTGTTAAAATACAAATCTTTATTTCTTAACCAAAAAGTTTCACATTAGTCGTATGACTGGAGCCTCCTTTTAAGCAAGTAATGCCTGTGTTAGGAGGTTCCACTCTTTCACAGCAATATACTATTCATTCAGTACCTTAGATATAACCAGTATGTTTTCGTGTGTGTGTCAGTGTGCGTATGTGTATTGTGTGTGTATGGGTGTTTGTGTGTGTGTGCGTGCATGTACGTATTTTATTTTTTATTTGTGTGTTACTCTATCATGGACTAGCTGCTATAAAACACTGTCCAAGATGTCTTTTAAAAACCGGTTCATATTTATGCAAAATCGCAACAGAATCAAGAGTAAGACAGAATATTTATAGTTTCTTAGAAGTTTTGTTAAGTCCATTAAAATGATGTCATGACTAAAAGTTGCGTCAAATATGAGACATCTAGCTGCAGGATACCTGGCGGCCATTGTGATAATAATAGGAAGGATAGGAACACAGATGGTATTGTAATAAGATGACATAATCTTCACTTGTCTAGAATAAGTTGCAATAGTGAATTTTAAGGTGCAATTTGTATTCAATTAGGAATACTGATGAATACTAATGATCTAGTTGAATATTTAATTACTTGAAGCTAAAATTAAATAAAAAGAGAAAGTCTAAAAATCTCATCATGATACATTTATTTATTTAACATCAAACTCAGGAGCAATTTTAAGATTGTGTTAAATTATATGACCTGCGCTCCACCTAGACTTCATGTGTTGCGAGACCGATGAGCCTACTGTGCATGGGTAGACGGTGTATCTAGTTTCTTCTTTTATTTTATTTTTTAGGGTTCCGTAGTCTACAAGGAACCCTTATTAATTAATAACATTAGGTATAAAATTCTTGTTACTAACAACCTTGCCTTGCCTATGGACTTTTTTGTCTGAAATAAATGAGTTTTATTTATTTTTATCCCATTTTTTAATGTTTCGTAGTACTACGAAACAAAACGGGAATAAATGATTGCCTTTACTAAGTTTCGGCCAAGCTTCATAAAATAGATGTACATAATATAAGAATAATATTTTGTCTATATCTTTTTTGTGTATATGCGTCTTGAATTTATTATCTCAAACACAGATCCTGCGAAATATTTAGATTGTACTATTCAAACCAGTAAACAAGACAATAATCTTAGACACCGGACTGCGCCAAATGTGAGTCAAATCTGTCTTATCTCAACATTGATCAGTCACAGCCTTGCAATAAGTCTGAGTCAGTCGCAGAAACCTTTACAGACTTCCTACTTCTCAGCCTTATACATAAATCAGCTAAAATATAAGCCGGCAAGAATAATGTCGTCAACTGTCGATAGTTTTGTCATTTTGTGTCGACAAAGAGCCGTCGAAAATATGATGGAACTATTATGACTGAATTGATGAGTGAGTGGTTAAAAAGTTATTGTCGACGAATATTGTCAGAAAGCCTTTATATTCGGATAGAATAAAAAATAAATCAATCTAAGTTTTGCCAAGAAGTGCACAAGAATGAAATGATAACAGACTTTAATAGCGAAAAAACTGATGGAGGCCGTCATTTTTTTTTCATTAATTACTAGCTTCTATCCGCGGCTTCGCCCGCGTTCAAAGTTCAAAAAAAAAAATCGTTCGCCACCAAACTTTATAGGATTATCCGCTGGTAAAATTTCATTAAAATCGGTCGAGCCATTTCGGAGTCTATGAGGAACATACATACATACATACTTTCTCTTATATATATATATAAGATAAAGCTATAAGTATACATATATATAGCTATATATATATGTAGCTATATTCCTTGCTTAAACATGTTCATTATTGGAAAATTCTCTTTGTGAGACAACAAGCCATATTAAGCAATTGGACAGCAGACCATCTATCTACATTATGTAGGTTTCCCCAGTTTCACATTTATTCTCTCGCCTCTTGCTTCAACTTTTGTAATCTTAATATTTTAATTTTATTTCACGGTAACAACAAGTTACATCCCTAATCAATCTAATTTTAAATGTGTCTCGTCAATGCACCTTGCATCCTTTTCCCACGATTAGCGCACAACAAAGGCGAAATTACGAGCATTCGCGCGCAGGCGGGCGGCGCGTTGCATGTTGACGCATTACAGTTACTTACAAAAGATCTTATCTGAACAAGAAAAAAATTGAAACGCGATTTTTAGATAAATCGGTTCTAAAGGTAACCTTATAAGGCCCAGTTTTTAGATCCGTCATTAACTCAAATAATAGTTAAATGTGCTAGCCAATGGTTTCATATTTCGGTAATACGCGGTTTTTTCATCAATTGTTAGCCTCACACTCATCTGTTGCTACTTCAGTAATAAAACATAAATTATTTTTAACGGTTATTTTTGTTAACTAAAACTACCGATAACGTGAAATTCCTTTTACCTTTCAAAATCGTCCAAAGCTGTACGATTTTCTTTCTCAATATTATATTAATTCTGATTGAATTTGACAGCCTTTATCAATCGAGCAAATCTCTAAATTAACATAAGCCTAGGCCTCAGCAATAACTTATTTCATAATTTAAATAATATGTTGTTTATAAGCTGCCAGTACTAGACAACCTTCTACAGTAATCTGTTCATTGGCAGCCTGCGCCCGCGCAGCCCACTCGCGGCCTTGCAAGGACGCCGCGCTGCTTATATAATGACTTACAGCGCGTTGCTAAATGTCAAACGGTTCGTTTTTGTTACCGTCCGTAACGTAGCGTTATGTCATACGAGGCGTTATTTGTAGAGAGGGTACTTGTAAATAGATATTTGATTATTTTTTGTTTTGTTTTTGTAGCTAATGAGCAGAAGTACAAAACAAACAAAAAAAAACAAAGGTAAGCGAATAAAGTTCGTTGCTAATGAGTTTGGTATATCTTTCTAATGAGTTTTTAGCAGCTGATTTGGTAGTTGTTATACAAAAGTTTATTTTTATTTTTACTTTTTTTATATGATGTTCTTCCATCAATCATTCTCTATCCTTCTTTTTGCTAACTGAATGCAGCTGAATACCTGAATATACTTCATAACGATTTTAAGACGGAGTGACTACCTTTCTGACTTCTTCAACCAAGTTAGGGCTGTTACGCACTACATGCGATACGTGTCCGTGAAATTTCGGTTTCGAAGTAACCGTAGTAGGTACTTCTTGCAGGGAGCTTAAGCACTACATCCGAACTCTATCCGTCATAATCTGTCATAATTCAGAACATTTTGAACTCTGAACTCGAATCACGGACATGGACGTGTAGTGCGTAACCGCCCTTAATTGGCAACACGATTTGATCATCATTCTTTAAACAGTAATCAATCAAAATCGCTATCTACTTTTGTCTGCTTCTCCGCTTACTTCTTCTGAACCATGGTATTGTTATAAGATAACAGACGTATTGACAGGAATAATAATAATAGGTACTCCAGGCTGAATTTCGGAACGGCGGCCAATCTCCGTGGAAACTAGCCATCGGCGATCGATACGATATATTTTCACTAAAAGAAAGAACGATTAACGAGGAAGGTTTGTGTACATAAATTGCCCTGTGCGAAGCCGAGTCGGGTCGCTAGTTTGGTATAAAGAAGAAAACTCTTGCTACATAACTTAAGGCATTTGTCCACCACGAGCTTGAAGAAAGCCGGAGCGCTATGGACATAAGTTCATTTCCCGCATAAATCTCTCTAATAGCTATAAAAGAACCTTATATTTAATACTTGTAATGTAACTTTTTGAAGAAAAAGACCACACGCACGTTGATGTTATTATGATAAAGATATTACGGTACATAGTTCATATGTATGGAGTCTTCAGATGTTATTAACCTAAAAGAGACTTTATGCTCAATTAACGGTGTTATTTTCATCCTATAGTGGACACTTGGGCAGTCCATTAAAGGTTTGATTTGCTTAGAGCTTGAAACTCACCTTGAAACTTGATTTATATGGAAAAGTTTTATAAAGTAATATATTTCCAACCAGTTGGTGTTGGGTTTTGTATACAGAAAAATTCAAAACACCTAGGCTTTTGAAAGAAAGAAAGAAAGAAAAATTGTTTATTTGCGCCAGGCATGACGCATACCATAAAAAGAACAAAAATTCTTAAATACAATCATTACAAAGTATGCGTCACTACTACGCAAAACGGTCATCGCTTAGTGCTGGGACTCGTGTGCGAGACAGTGCCACAGCTTGGCCACAGCGCTGGTTTTCAGCGATAGCCGGTGTTGACTTTTGTTTTTCCGTCATCAACATCATCATCAGCCATTTAATGTTTCCGTGCTGGAACACAAGCCTCCTCTCTGTGAGAGGAAATGGGCCATAATCCACATATTAAGCTGGATGTCACATGTCTTAGAATTTTTGGTAGTCACGATGTTTTCCTTCACCGTTACTGGGTTTTAAAAACGCACCGAGTTGATGACAATATCATAGTCACCACTAGCCTTGTCAAACTTGGCAGGTTTGCTTAATTTTGGGGTACGAAGTTCCGAAGAAAACCTCTTCAGGCAATACCTACATTGGATACTACTACCTACGTATAATTTTCTTGGTAACAATAAAGCAATATTAATAATGCAGTACCACCATGAAAAAACACATTTTACAGCCCAAAAGGCCGTGAAAACTACACATAATTTTTTGTACCAACAAACCAACTATTTACTTACCATATATAAATAAACAACCTTAACATAGGTACGAACGTGACGTTGTCTCACAAGGGCGTCCGTAACGATGCATGTCAGCAATTTAGTTCAAGAATCCTGCTAGTTGTAACGGCTTTCCTAATTACCAGTGTCATTACTGGAAAATTATACGTTGAGTAATTAATTAAGAGACAGTTGGGAGTAGTTCAATACTATTCGGTGTTAGTTTTGATCTTGAAGGGAAAAATCCTGGAGCCCAGCATTTTTAACCGACTTCGCAAAAAGGAGGAGCTCATCAATACGACTGTATCTTTTTTTAAATTTTTGTTACCTCAGAACTTTTTATTGGGTAAACCGATGTTGATGATTCTTTTTTTATTTCAAAGCTGGTGCTTGTCATGTGGTTCTATTTATTTTTCATCAAGATCTGATGAAGAACTTCGGAGAAATACATCAGAACTCTTCAATAAATGACGGCAAATCACTCGGGATAGATGCAATCGCATGTCTGTTTATTGTTTACACCATTTCATAACGTAACATCACACTGGTACGCTCTAAAGGGGTACACAGGTGTGAACAGTTCACCCTGGTATATTCTCATTGCACCGGTTTTGTTTAAGTTTCTTGTTATTGGGTTAATCTATTCTGGCTTCACTTTGGGCTCTATACGCGTAGGTACCTAGCCTATAGAACTGGTCCATTATGTACCACAACTAAAAAGTGAAAAATAAAAATCTTTTTTACAAAAATTACAACCGACTTCCAAACAAAATTACTACAACACCGACTTCCGAAATTGAAGCTATTTTTCACTTCGTAGGTGTTTTTGTTTGGAAGTCGGTTGTAATTTTTGTAAAAAAGTTTTTTGTTTCAATCGTATAGTGTCCCAAAATTGAAACGAGTATCGGTGTGAAGAATACGCCACCATTTCAGTTCCAAATCACCAACTGCTTGTCCACCCGTTTTATCTGCCATGCTGTCCCCGTTCAGGTGTTTCCCGCCACTTTGGCTATATTGACAACAATATGTTTAAAACAAATTCAGTTGTATTGCGCCATCCTTTTAATGACTTTACTTTAGACCGCTTCTTTCTCACTTTTGATAATGCACCACCAAGTGTACTAGCCGTAAAAGATGACTATAAGGAACTACTTATCACTAAAAATTTCGGCCGTCAATCGAAACCGACCATTGTCTTCAAGTTCGCCTATTCACTAGGAAGACTTCTAATCTTCGTCGGCGATTTACAATAAAATCATTTGAAGATACACTTCCTACCCTATTCAAACTATCTAGATGGGACCAGCTACAAAAGGTATACGACCTACTAAGGTATATCTACATACATAATGAGTTAGTCAGTCGGTACTTTAAGATCTTCCAGTTGCGAAGGCTAGCCATAGAATATTATGCAAAATATGCCCACTATATGTATGTTAATTTGTTTAGATATTACCACGCATTGTTAGAAGTACGTGACTTCGATAATTAAACTGATGTACAGTAATTTGACATTGAGTTCAAAAAGGACATATGTGCCGAATAATTGGGTTCTTTTGTTGACGTTTTTGTAATTTTACTGTTAGACTTTTTAGGGCATGTCCTTCTTAATTTGAATACATTATTTTCATAATGATGACTGTAATTGGTTATGCCTTAAAGGTGATTTACTTATGTAGATAGAACCTCTGAGGTTCTTTTTGAAGCTGGTCCAATCTAGATAGGCTGATTTGAGTGGTAGGAGGTGAATCTTCAAATAACATTGTTATTTGCCGACTTCTTGAGCCGACTTCCACTCCATACTTCTTCCGTTGACTTCCTTTTCCCTAATTTATGAAATAACAGGTACCTAGATACTAGGTACCTACACTATGTTATGCTGTAGCTAAATAAATATTCCGCTTTCACGTCCAATCTCTCTATAAACTGAATAAACTAAGATACATTGGATTGTTTTGTCTAAAAGGAAAGGAACTAGGAACTTATTCTTTTAGTTTCCTTACAAATACTAGGCATGCATAGACGTATAACAATTCGAACGATTGCATAATTTTCTTGAACGCAAAGTTACTGAGATTTGAATGGTAGGCTGCCATTATGACAATTAAACAGGAAATGTTGGAAAGGAAATGATATTTGAAACTGGAGAAAATAAATTCTTGAGTTAACGAAAGGGAAACTTCGACTATAAAATCTTAAACATGATAATTAAATTAATGTTTTGAATAACATTATAATTTCACCATTTCTGGAAAAGTTCAGGTTAACATTCAAAGTATCTGGTAAATTAACTTCACCACCTCCGTAATAGTTCAGATTACATCAGTATCTGCTAGATAAATTCATACAAACTCGCTTCCATTTTTTAGGCCATAGAGCAGCAAAAAAGCTGGCGGCACATCTGATGGTCTAACGTCACATATTTGCTACACCAGGGGATACCATAGATGCGTTGACTACCATTTTAACAAGTTTTATTTATCTTGCAATGTCGTATTTATGTTTGTATGTATGTAAATATGTTCGGGTCAAATCTTGCAACTCAATTTTAAAGCAGTTGTCCTCCACCGATTAAGATGAAATTTTGCATACATTTTCAGTTTGGATGATGGTTAGCTAAGTGACGTCATTCTAAATGCAATATGGTGGACGGCCCAAGATGGTGGACTAGTTATTTATTGTGCACTGCCATGGTATGGGTATCGAATGAAAGGGTTTGCTGAGAAAAACACGAAAAAAACTTGTTTTAAAAATCATTTTTTAAAACAAGTTTTAAATAACAATAACTTATTCAAGTAGTAGCTCCGCGGAAAGAACTCAGAATTATGTGCATGTTCAAAAATAAATCAGCTACCAGGCACGGCCAAAGGACGACATTAAAAATAACCTTTCCAAAATAAATGTGTTTATGATTGCCTTAAAAAAACCCGATTTACTATGTAATTTCGACATGGAAGTGCTCTGCATAAAATTTTAATGGTACGCAAAGCTTTTGCACCAAAATTATTGGTCCCACGCTTACTCCACGTTATCAGGAATGTTATCTGAATAATTTAAACAATCGTTAACTTTAATCTTACTTTAAAATGTGAAGGAACAGTTTTTTAGCGTGTGATTTTGACCACACACGTTGAACTTACAGTTGGAAAGGTAGTTAAAATATTTTAGAATTTTTATGTAAAAAATAAGCCGAGTTCATGGTTAGGTACTTAAGGTGCTATTGTAGGTAAATAATAATTTGCATTTACTGTAGATGTGGATTAACTTATAACCTACTATCACCATCATTTGAACTGAAAAACTTCCAGTGCTGGACATAACCCCGCCCATTTCCTTCATAGTTTGGACTTCTTCGGGCTATGTAACGGTAATCTTAGGTAACTTGCAGATCTCTTCATCACAAAAGGAAGCTCTTTCCATTTCCCTTTGGGCGACTTTCAGCCTTATACTTACTAAGTGAATTTATTTATTTGTATTGAAATACAAAACAACACCACGACGAGACGAGCACTGCAAAATGAAGTATTGTGTGAAACGTTTGGCTTTTCCGCAGTGTGTTGTCTGCATTATATTCGAATATAATTCCTTACAATCTCGATTTACACTTGACCGGTCTTAAATTGAACTTAAAAGTAAACCAAAATGATTACTTTTACTTTCTTCCGATACAGTGGCGAAATACTGTACAAGTTGATACGGTTAATGTGATCAAGTGATATTTAACTCAATTCTTACCACCTAAATGTACCACAAAATGGTTCAGTTTTTAATGCTAAAAGGTTATTATGAATTTCGTAAAAGTGTTTTTTAAATTCTCAACAAATTGCCGTTGGTGTTGCCAAATAATTAACTCTGTATCGATATCTGTACACGGTCATACGGAATAATTGGAATGCAATTATTGTGTTGGTAAAATATTAAAATTGAATCGATTAAATTCAGATTACTGTTAATTATATTTATTAAAAAAAAGATGTTATGATTTACCAGCTAAAATTATCCCCTTACTGTCAGCTGTAGACGACGTATCTGCGATATATTCAAACCCTTCAGACGTCATAAAACGAAATAGAAGATTTTAATCTCAAACGAAGTTGTAGAAATCTCATGTCAAAATATAGACGTTCCAATAACATTTATATAATAACTTCTATCGCTATCTTAATATGTTTCCGTGAAGAATAGAGGTCTAGATTTTCAGTAGGTTAAACCTCACTTTCAGATACGCATTGTACTCAATTATGTTTGCCTTCTAAATAAAAGTGACAAGGTAATCGATTCTTACAAGTGTTGCACTACTTGCACTCATATAACAATGAACCAAAGCGAAAGTAACACAGTAAAAAATTAAACCTAAAGTTTACATTCATAGGCTTTGACGCTATCGAATAAGGGAATTTTATTCGATTGTCGAATCGAATAAAATTCCCTTATTCGATTACACAGCTGTCAGATGATGAATTAAAATGAAATCCCAACTCTAAGCTGAAGGACGCAAAAAATAGGCGCCAAACTGAAAAACTAATTGAAAATAGACGATTTCGGCGCAAAAATAAATTGGTTTTACGTCTGATGTAGGTATTCTGTAGGTAAAGAATTCACTTCACGCAGTAGGAAGCCTATTTTGTAATATAATAGGTGTTAAAAATAACAGTAAAGTTGACAGTTATTGTATTGTTCGTAATCAGTATGCAAGCTCTCAGCGGGGTAGTGTTGCCATTATTTAAAATTATGCTGGTGTTGCAAGTCGAGCGTCTGGGAAGTTTTAAAGTCTATGCAGTTGGAGTAGAGCAAAAACTGCCAAATTGCTGATTGCTTGTCGTAGACACAAGAGTTGTTTTAATGCTTCATAGTCTGTTTTCAGTTAACTTTTAAAATTCAATTTAAATGCTGATTCTAGTAGGAACATTGCAAATATAAATGCAAGTAAACATATTATTGAGCTATATTTTATTGACTAAAAAAGAGCCAATTTTTCAGAGACACGACATATCTATGTAAGTTATTAATCAAAAGGAACCCAAATATTACAGAACAATGTACTAAGATAAAAACTTCTTACACAATACGTCCAATTCTGAAAAGGACACAATAGTTACATAAATCACAGTATAGCATGAATAATATTCATTACAAAATGCAAGACTTTCTAGTTTCTAGACATATGGTTATGACAAGTTACAATTGATTGTTTGCTGATCATCATTCCGATAACTTTAATCAATAAACTGTGATGACTGTAAACACGACGTATCATTTATTGATCGCATTTTGTTTCTAGTTCATCAAGTTTGTGTCTGCTTGATCAAATTTGTGTCTAGTTGATATTTGTGTCTGATTAATCATATTTTGTCTATTGTTTGAGCAAATTGCCGATGGCATTATAAAATTGCATGTATTTGTTTGAACAGGACTGTTATCAAAGCTATCATCTAAATTGTAGTTTAATTTGAATTGTACTTATTCTGCATGTCGTAGCTTTTTGAATGATAGTTCCGGGTACTGACAGTGTTGCCAATAGATGTTGTCAAAATAATTTGTCTTATTAATTAAAACTATATTTTATTGTATCGTTAATTTGCTCCATTGTAGAACGTGAAATCACAATGTACAGAGAAACAAGAAAAACATTACTCATTCGTTTTGATGTTGGACATAGATTATAAATATTTTTCCAAAAAATCAAAATCAAACTCCCTCATAATTATCGCATAGATAATAGAAATCCGACTCCATTTTATCAATTTCTATTAGCACAACAGGCCAAAAATCAGCTGCGTCCGAAACAAAAACAAATCTGACTACCAGATGCTCACTACACTATCAATTGGCCCCCGGGCTGCCTGAAAATTCCATTTTCACCGGACAGAAGCGCTCGCTTTGAGAGATTATTGATATAATCAACGGGATGCCAGGTGGATTGCTGGATGATAGGGAAAATCCGTTTATTTGTTGAAGTTTAATGTTTTTCAAAGGATCGACAAGGGATAAGGAGGGTGGATTAAGGCTTATTACCTCTCTTATAGGATGCAATGGATACATTATAAGGTTGTTGATGAAACACAAGTTTATGAAACGTAAGCGAGCTATTTTGCGAGACATAAACATTGTAAATAATGTTATTGTAATCACTCCATTCTATGAAAGCAAACCAAATTCAATTAAATCCCTATCAAATAACCGTTGGACGTAAAATAATTTCCAGCCATACATCATTCATACTTGTCAATATGTGACAAAGGAATTCCGCATTCAGCCTCATGCCAAAGTGAAGGCTTTATGTAATGCCATAAGGATCATGTCTGCGTAATTGTGGTCATGTAATATTGTAGAATGGCGGATCAGCGGCTACCTAACTGTATCCGCTGCGGATGTGTTTGCTATTTCAGTGAAACTATTGATAATATGTTGGTATTGTTTGTGGTTATCGTGAGTGAATTGTGGTTTTATGAGCTGGCTGGCTGTACTACGGAGTGGAATTCTTTGCTGGAGTTCTCCAGATAGCTGTAACCTGGAGGTATTCAAGTTAATATACACATCATCGATTACCATTAGTTGAGACAGCGGTCCAACGCGAGCCTTATTGTAATAAAAATAACTTATTTCCAATTAAAAACTTAGTAAATCTTTTTAGCTAATTGTGCATTGTCTTCCACATCAAACGTGTATGCAAAGCTTTTTTGCATCTTAATCGATTGAGGATAACTGCTTCAAAATTCAGTTGCAAGATATGACCCGAACATACATACATTGCAAGTTTATAAAATACTTGTAATAAGAAATATCGTACCTTTTTCAAAAAGGTGACATATCTTTTCATTCTTTCGATCGAAAGAAAAGTTGTGTCCTCTTTTGAACTATAATTTTCATGCATAACGTTGGCAGTATCTACCTATTCGGAAAATTAATAAGTCCCGAAACGCACGTTGCAAGTGAAAATTGACTTAAAGATGCATTACCATATGTCATTGTTCGCTTGCTCAATAACGCAGTCAGTAAATAGTATTGAAACGCTGATATTTTAATAGGAGCTTTACCCAGTACAGTTACTCACTAGACCAATAATAACTAATAAGTAAAGTAATATTACAAGCAATGCTATAAATACAACAGTTATGCCAACTGAAAAAGACTCTTCCTTCTTCTATATTTTACGGTTAGTATTAGCTCCACTGATTCATAACACATAAAAATTATGTTAACTACATAACCGTGCAAGTTCTCACGTCACTTTCCTTTAGTGTCAACTTCCTAATTACTGGTTCGTTTATTATAAACTGTGAGAGTGAATTATGGGAAGCTAAAACTGTTTTTATAGCTTTTGCAAAAGAAATTATCGTATAAATATTTTTAATGGCGTCGTGTTTTCTCTTGTCTTTTGTGCGTAAATGTATCTTAACTCTGTGTGAGTTTTAGTCGATGTTTATGTTTTGAAAAAACACTGAAAATATTAGATACATTTTCCGTAAAAATCAATTCAGTCATAAAATTACTTGTTTTGATGTGGAGTTTTAAACTCATCATAAGCACGTTGACAAAAAAAGAAAAAGAAATTTGTTTGCTAATTTACAATCCTGTAATACCTATTTCAAATCTAATATCTATAAAAACAATTCACTCCACATAAAATAAATAGATACTTAAGCTGAACTGTAATAAACTTATCATATATGTAACTTATTTTGCTGCTTAAGGTTCATACACATAGCACTAATTTTCTCGCATTTCAGGAACGCAAAAGCCGCTGAAATTTTAACAAAACTCTTTTCTAAATCACATTCTTCCTAGACGTCCACCGCTGTACATAGGCCTCCCCCAAGCATCGCCACATTGATCGATCTCGCATCCAGCGGATCTCCGCAACCTTCACCAGGTCATCGGTCCACCTGGTGGGAGGCCATCCAAAGCAACGTATTGCGGTTCGCGCTCGCCACTCCAGAAAATTTTTGTCCCATCTGCTATCCGTTCTGCGAGCAATGTGCCCTGCCCACTTAAGCTGCGGATCTCTACATTTCTGATTCGATCACGCAAGGAAACTTCGAGCATATTAGCCCTCTCCATTGCCGACGCTTATAATATGCTGTAATATGTTGAAAGAATTTTTCATAATCGGATTTCATCGCTCTCTTCGATATAGTTACTTCAATAGTGTTCCATATATAAAATTAATGTGGGTAAGTCTTTAGGCGACATTAAGTAAATTATCCACTGCACTTGAAGCTATTAGTATTAATTTATTGACAGATTTATTTATATAGCTAGCTTTCCAGTATATATTCGTTTGGCTAGTTAGTCGCGCTTTTCTGCGTAGGATTGTTTATGGTATGGCTAATTTTGCCGGGATAATAAAGCCGTACGCACACAACCGGTTAGAGCCGCGAGAAGTGATACGTTTTCATTTGTTTTCTTGGCATTTGCCCACCGCAGAAAAAGACTAATAAATAGAACTAAAGTTTAGAGCAATTCTTTATACATTTTCATGTACTTTTGATGATATTTTTTCAGAATAACAAACATAAATAAGTTCGCTTTAGCTGAATATTTTTTATCTATCTCAGTGTTTGGCAATGTTAACCAGCAACATTAATCTTTCGAATAAAATAGCTCTATTTTACTTAAAATTATTCTAAAAGTCTGCACTACTTTTGCGGTTTCAGACGGAAAAACGCAGCAATGGATGTAGTATTTTTGTAGACATAAAAGGAAGCATTTACCGCTAGTGTGGTTTAGGCAAAAGGAGATTTTAGTCAGAAAAACGTTCTTATTTTAAAATCTGCTCCAGCCCATGGAAAAAACCTTCTTCAAGTAAGCCATGATGTAAAACGTGGCCAAGAAGCAGTGATTAAAATATGACTACCCATTTTCATTACATCCCATATAAGTAGGTACTCAATCTTATTTCAGGTCTCAGGGATATTGCATAACAAACAAACCTACACTTTTGACTGAACAATACTCCTTATTATTCGTTTGTGTCTAAATAGTCAATAAGTACAAAATATCGTCTAATTGAAGCCGCCATAACCACGTAAACAGACTGAGCGATTCAGACAGTCAAAAGTGTTTAAGCTTCATTGTGTTTTGTTATAAATTATCTATTTATGTTCTCGTTTTATTGGTCTCGTAATGAGTTTCGTTAAATACACGTAAATCATCGATTGTTATTTATTAGTGATGTAGAAACTATGCGAAGTCCTGAAATTAGCGATCGCGCAACGGACGCGTGGGAAACGCGCGTGACGCAAATCGTATTTGCACTTTGAAAAGGAAGTAAACTTTCAGTATTCATTGAAGTAAGCATTTGAAGAGTACTTGTACAAGATGGGTGAATCAGGGCAAAAGTTTTAGTCGAGGATGGCTAAAGAAAGGATCAATTGTTCTTGTGAAAGATGTTAAGGATAGAAAGTTGCGGGAGTAAATCTGCATATACTCCATTTGAGATAACATTAGACATTTAAATAATCCCATTTTGACTTATATTGCGTTGGTGATATGACAAAAGGCAGCTGTAGAAAACAACTAGTTTTGGTAACAAGTTTATGCTTTTCATACTATCCTTATATTTACGGGTTAGCACTCAAAATCCTTGGAATGGACTGTGAAAAGGGTTGTAGAAATTTCTAATGTTACTTCAAATGGAGTAGAAGTTAAGGCAGTTTTAAAATTACGACTCTCAGTGATGAAGAAAATAAAACTGCACTGACCCCATATAAAATGAGATAAGGACAGTTGGGTGATGACAAAAACGAAGTTCACAGTCATTCAAATAGTCCCACAGCCTTAACAAACAATAATTAACCTCAGATTCTAAATTTACCGAATGACTCATTTATGTTTACTTGCAAGTACACATAATTACACACATTAAACAAATGAGGGCATTTATTTAAGAGCCGCTCACCTATACCTGGGCCTGCGACCTTCACGGCCCTCGCACACGACTCTTAGCGCGCACCCGACAATGAGTTGACATCTCGGTGACGATAAGACGGGTGACACACGGGCGATTTAAAAGTACGCTGTAGTCGACTGTCAAGATGACAGCACACTTTGTAATCGTGACAGTTTTGGCAGAGCGGTCATGATTGAGCGTAGTAATTTCTGTAACTTCGTATCACTTCTCACTAATAATCCTGATTGACTCATGCAAGGAATCGCCAATAGCAGACTTAATTTGGTTGGTCCTTCGAATGGGCGATCTAAATCGCCTTCTGATGGTACTCGGTGGAGTCACTCCAAACATCAGACTACCATCTACTGTTTGAAAATCTAAACAGCTGTCAAAGCTCATGTCAAACTATTAATGATTTGTTGTGATTAAATTGGTCAATCTGTCAAAATGGCTTTTGTTATTTGACTGATCAGTGACTCGAAGAATATGAAAACCCGTGAATTTAGCTTAACCAGTGCCTACGTCGTCACTCACATTGCGGCAAACGATCATAGTGTATGTGACCGGCGGCGCTGTTAAATCTTTTTATTACCCGACTGCAGGGATATTCTTTATTACTATTTCATATCTTCCGAACCGCTTGACGGATTTATATTAAGAC
Source organism: Orthosia gracilis (assembly GCA_947562075.1). Classification (NCBI taxonomy): domain Eukaryota; kingdom Metazoa; phylum Arthropoda; class Insecta; order Lepidoptera; family Noctuidae; genus Orthosia; species Orthosia gracilis. The sequence goes on along the minus strand of OX387270.1, from coordinate 28,568,392 downwards.
ATCATTAGATTCGTCTTGACCGCCCAAGTGTTCTTAGAGACGAGAAGCGAAAAATATATCATAAAACTAACATAATGGTTTAGGTCAGCCAGCTCGCCAATATCAATCCTACGACTGCATAGCATGATTTTCTTTTTGTTTACATCTTTTTAGTTCGCTTCTTAAGCAGTTGGTTTTTGTATTTTTTTTTTTAAGTTTTTGTCGTGTGTGTGCTACCATCCTAATACTACGAGGTACATGCGTAATGTTACGTAATTGTCGGACACTTGCGAAAATTGTTGTCTACATGTTTTTTATTAGCGGATTTTATATTCTTTACACAAAATATTTGTATAGAGCACGTGAGATGTAATTGCGATGTTTTGTGTGAGTAACTGGTGATTAAATAAGTACCTACTTGAGTGACTGACAAACATCCTTTATTGAACTGAATCATAAACTGTTTTTGTAAAGCTAAATTCGTAATGTTGATGAGATAACAAGTAATCTTAAGGTTTCAATCAATAGATTATATAAATTAAATTAGCTATTTATTTTGTTTGTACTTAAACGTCGGGCAATTCATTTTACTTTTTTGAAAATTGAAATATTGCTTTCCATTGAAAAGTTTTCACCCATGGTCTATGGCAAAAAGGTATATCAACCATTTCTCTGAGATTATTTGCACCTGGCTACCTACCAAATACAATGGCAGAAGACCACCATGCCCAATACTGCAATATTAAAAACTTATATCGCAGCCATTGATAATATAAAAGAGGCAGGTGCGCCGAAAAGTTATTGAACTAATAATAGCGTGTGTGGACACGTATATTTGAATGTCTGACACCCTCTGTGATGTCAGACACTGCGGCCACAATGTCCGATACTCCCCCACAGTGCCCACTGTGTCCGAAGCTCGCCGCAACGTCCGGTGTTCGATCGTGTGTGTCTGGAGAAAGATTCATAACTCCCCATTATTCATAAATGGGGGATATTTCATTTAGATAGCCTGTGGTGTTGGTGAATGAAACTGCTTCGTTTTATCGAATACTAGCTATTCCCCGCGGCTTCGCTCCCGTGGACCACTCAACAGGGCCCGTTTTCGGGATAAAAAAATAGCCTATGTCACTCAGGAATAATGTAGCTTTCTATTGATGAAAGATTTTTTTAAATCGGTCCAGTAGTTTCGGAGCCTATTCGGTACAAACAAACAAAAAATTCTTTCCACTTTATAGTATATATAAATATATATATAGTATAGATTATTTTCATTGTAATGGATGCTTAGATATTATTTCTTCGTGGATATCAAGTCCATCTACAAATTTACTGTTACTGAACATGAAGCTTAAATAAATACATAATTAATGTAGAGCGATTCTTTGGAAAGTCAACTCTAGATACGACATGTTCAACATCTTGGATGATCATGACGGTAATACTTAGGTACCATTCGCGAAAAATAGCAACACTATCTCTAATGTTGCATTTAAATTTAAAATGTTTGTTCATTTTCCGCTTTCTCTATATACAATTACAACACCAAAGGGAAAATGTCGTCTGACTTGCTAGCTCGGACACAACTAACACGAGTGTTCTCTTATTATTTTCCGATGGGAAAACACACAATTACAACCGAGGATTGGAGTCAAATTATACCGCAGCCATCGCGACAAACTCGCTGGAACAAGACCTTAATATCTTCATGACGTCGAGAACTATTTCCTATTGTAAAGTAAATCAAATAACGACATGTCATTAGTTCAGTGGTCGCAAGCGTTGTTGTTGAACATGTGGTCCCGGGTTCGATGCCCCGGGTCAGGCTAATTAATGGATAAATTGTAGTAATAAATAACCTGCAGCAGTCCGGTGTCTGGAGTTGTGCCCGGGTAATGGCAATAGGTTCGGCCCCAAATAAATGAGACTTAAAACATAAGTGGCAAAATAGTATAGTGCACCACTACCTAACCCTTCGAGGAATGTAGCCGTAATATTATGAGAGTATTGGTAATTAAATATTACATTACATAAACATAGGTAATAGTGTACGACCGAAAGTTCGGTTTAGTTTCGGTTTCGGCGGCAAACCTGCCGAAACTACGACTGAAACCGAAACTGCATTCGGGGGTTCTCGCGCTGTAATCGGTCATGTTCGGCTTGTTAAATTCTATCGAAGCTAGTACTTGTATATATGAGTATATACTATAAACTTATATGCTATAAGTATAAACACTAATCAAATGTATGATTAAATACATTCAAACGGACGCTAATCGATACACAGAGGAAGCATCAAATAAAATCGATTCCGGCTAGTATCGATTAATTTACATGATTGGGCTACGACTCTGTAATCGAGTGATTTGAATATATTGGACATGCTGTCGAGTAGACGGATCGTGTGAAAGATTAATGGGTTTGTATTTTGTGATAGTTTGATTATTAGTAAAGAAATTAAATATAGCAAACAATTTATTGCAAGACCGAAACATGTTGGAAGGTGGCTGGGATGTTTTATTGAATAATTACAAATAAGAACAACGACATTTAAAATTTATTGCTAAGAGCAGGAATAGACCAAGAACTATATATATGCAGGCAAAGCGACAAAAGGATGGCAGGTTCATTGACAGTATTGTAGACCTGATGATAACAGATTCACCTAATATTCAAACCTTCTACATCCCTTCGAAACACACGAACAACATAATAAAGTTGTTTAGAAAACATCAACTGCAGTTCTAAGAACGCCTTCAACGATAAATGATGGCTCATCAACCCAAGCCATAGTTAATAGCTATAGAAAGTGCCATAATGCGACGCTATTACCGTTTTTATTTGCATATAGTAATGTCAAAATGATATTGTTCGCACGCACTGAGAAAGCAAAGCTATTGTAATTTATATTAGAAGAGCTTTCGAGCTATAAAATTTAAGTTTCCGACACTTATGATCCTGTGTTGTATGGGTGTTTCATTTAGATCGTTGTGCAAATTGTTGACTGTTGACTTTTGCTTGTTGCTTTAATGTTTCTTTTCGATTTTGATGACTATTGCAAAGGACTTTGGTCACATGTTATGTCACGCTTGCAATAGAGTCTACCGGTTTTTAACTTTAGCCATTAAACATGTCTAACCAAGATTTAACCTGAGTACTCACAATTTTCGATCAGAGATCTTTTCTGCTTTATTTCTCTTTTTTTTTTTAAAACTTTGCCCCACACAGCAGGCAGGGGAGTACAAGGATGTTATAAGTTTGTCTGCAAATCTTTAAGTAAACATAGAAATTCCAAATCTTTTTTCAGTTCATTACTTTATTTGTTGAGCTGATGATTTTATTAAAAATATTCTCGTTTACTCTTTGTTTTGACCATTGAGTGTAGAATCTCCCTTTATTCTTATTAAGGTCCCTCGTTGCACATTACCGTCCACAGTTCTCTATATTGCCTGAACTATTATAGTTCCAGGTATCAATTTTAGTTCAGTAGGTTCTATTATCGAAACATTGTTCATAGCACTACCATCATCAACATCAGCCTTTTAATGTTCCCACTGCTGGGACAAAGGCCCCCTCTCTGTGAGAGGGAATGGGCCGTAATCCACCACGCGAGCCCAATGCGGGTTGGTGGATGTCACATGTCTTCGAATTTTGGTTCTAGGACATGCCGGTTTCCTCACAATGTTGCATAGCACCGTAATTCGACAAATCAGCAATAATTTCAACACACAGACACCAGAGGTCTATTTAAACATTCCCAGAAGGGAGACTAGGCCTGTCACGATACGTCCTTCTGATAACTCGGCTCTGTGTGAAAAGGCATGCGGTAACGGCCTTGTCGACCAGTTACAATGGAACCGGTCCATTTCTTACTTTCTTATATACCTTTATAGTATGTAACAACTTCGTTAATGCATCGGACGAAGCTTTTTTGCTCCCTTTGTTAGTTTTATCAAGATTTTTGCATACGTTACTGGTTTATTGGCATATCTTGGTAATGGTATGCGGGAATGTGGGTTTTGTTTTGGATATATATATGGTTGATTTCGATTAGTTTTAATCAGCAACCGAATTCATATATCATATCTGTCTACAATACTTTGACTACCTTTATTATCTGTGAAAGTTTCTGCCGTATAATAACTTGGATTGTTTTTTTTTTGTAGACATTACTTTTAATGAATGGAATCCTGACATTTAATTTTGATTTTATATCTCTTGCGGGACGTTTCATTTCATTTACGGGTAGTTTACTCGAGACTTTTAGCAATTTAATCCTTTTTGTGAAAACAGACAGAACACCACAGTTTTACAGAATTTTATAAATGGAAATGCATCTGACTATTAATTAAGTTAAGCACTTTTATTTTCTCTATAACACCTTTTTAGTTTTAGGACATACATACATGGTATGGCTAAAAATATAAAGAAATGCCAACCAAATCTTGATCAACCCAAAAAAGCTCCGTTACTTAACAAGCACCATATTAGCAATAGATCAGCCTCTTACAAAAGACTAGTAAGACAATATGCCCCTTTCACCAGGCCCTATAAGGCACGGGGCTCCGCGTGAACAAATATGGGGAAATGGTCTAAACAGAGAAAGCATACCTATGGTAAATGTATCGATAGCACTTTGTACTATGATGGCTTATATTTGTTAAGTGTGTACTAATCTGTGTGCTAATAAATATACTATTTTATGAAAACAATTCAATTCGGCTTGTTGAGATTTCGTATCTGTTATTGGAAATTTGCATTGGATCCCTGAGAATGACGATGATTTTTTAGGACTACGTACATCCTTGTTTGTGTGCACCAGGTATATAATTTTTTTTGCTGTATTGGATGTTGATGTATCTACATCATTTTTAACTAATACGTACGACATACGTTGATTATAAGGTTAGAATCGCTTATAAATCAAAGTATGTAAATAAATAGGTAAAACCAAATGAACTGACATCTCATTATGCATTCAAAAATAGTAGGCGTAATTGAATTCTTACGTCGATGCTTCCATTATTAATATAATGACAAAACTCTAAGACAATCCATAATAATAGTCTCATGCTGATCACCTTTCACCTTTGAGTTAACAGATCATATATTATAATGACACCTTACATTTAGCTGGGCTTTTCCTAACACAAGAAGATATATGTTTCTTAATGTAACAATCAATCAAAATAACTAAACAACTGCAAATAATTTAAAAGATGGTCACGGAGATGTCAACAAATAACTAAAATGTGTCTTCATAAACAATCCTGTAATGATACATAATTCAGATGATATTATATCAGAAAATTTCAAATAGATGATTTAGAAGGTATTTAAATTTTACAAAAAAAATGTTGTGTTGTAAGGAGCTTCGAATTTCCCATACGTAGGATATATTCAACGCGAAATCGTTTTGAGCCAATCAATGTGTTGGCGCATGTATTATTTAATAGTACTAAAAGGTATATAACACAACGAGAACAAAATTAAATCTATACTTCTATACTAATATTATAAAGAGGAAAGATTTGATTGTTTGGTTGTTTGTTTGCATTGAATAGGCTCCGAAACTACTCAACCGATTTGAAAAATTCTTTCACTGTTGGGAAGCTAAACTATCTCCGGGTGACATAGGCTATATTACATTTTCAAAAAAATTAGGGAACCTTACTAAAACTACAATAATATAACCCAAGGTGTAAAAAAATTACCTAAAATATTCTTAAAATCGCGTGTGCTGCGAAAACTATTGATGATAGAATAAAAATAATGTACTATGACTTTGCAGAACACATCATTATTTACAAAAAGTGTCGCGACAGCATATGTCTAACTAATACAGTTATGCCACAATAAGTGTCCTTATATTTTAAAATTTTAAATGAAATGTCGTCGCTAGAAAAGGCTCTTTATTTGTATCTTGGTATTAATCCTTATCAAAATAAATTACTTCATATTCAAGACTGCTTCAATATCTTTATAATTTACGCATTTATGGTTTTTGAAATTTCTAACTCTAAAGGGATAAAAAAGGGTTGAAAGTTTGTATGATTTTTTTTATAGTTTGTAAATAGGACACATGAAATTTTTGATTTAAGCTCTTGATTGATGAAAAGAATTCATGTGTTTATTGGGTTTTGGAAATTCTACCCCTAAGGGGATAAAATAGGGGTTGAAACTTTATGTGAAATTTCTTCGGTTTGGATGGCAAAACATATGAAATTGTTATTTTACGCTCAAGTTAATAAAACAACAATGCGTTTTTTTTCGGAGGTTCCACCCTTAAGGGAGTAAAAAGTGGGTTGAAAGTTTTTGTGAAACTTCTACACTTTAAAGTGTGACACGTCAAATTAAAGAATCAGGCTTTTGGTTGGTAGAAAGAATTCATGTATTTATTGGTTTTTGGCAATTCTACCACTAAGGAGGTGAAAAGGTGGAAATTTGTTGGAATTTATTTGAAACTTGGTATAAATACTAACCCAAGTAAATAGTAAAGGTTTTCATTATTAGTTTTTCAAAACTACTCCTAAAAGACGATTTGTGTACAGGGCTTCTTTTTATAATGTAGGAGAGCATTAAGAAGGGATTTTTGGAAATTCATACTTTAAGGGGGTGAAACTAAAAAGTCATCTATAGGATAAAACACGGATCACGCGAACGAAGTCGCGGGCGAAGTGCTAGTATGTCATAACTTCAGCCCCGTCCCTCGATAAACTTTTCAAAAAGAAAATCAAACTAACATAACAAATCAAACTAATAAATAATTTAGAAGTTGTCAACAAACCATAATAAGTAACTTCATATAATTTATATTCCTATAATAGTACACGATTCAGAAATAATATTCTATGTATCACCACACATAACAGAATGTCAAATCAATGAAATAGTAGCAAATAAAATAGCTAAAAGCAATATCTTTGAGGAAGACGCTTTTGAAATTTATTGAAACATGAATCAAGATGAAGATGATTGGACGTTATGTGCTATTTGAACGTATTATTCGATTAATATAATGACGGTGACAATTTATGATTATGATGTTTGACTTTTGCAAGAAACCATAGAATTTGCAGAAAGGAACATTAATCTTAATGATGTAGCGCAACTGAAGGCGAATATAAAGATTTTCTTGAGTATAAACTTTTTATGATGTAAGTCGTGATATTGTCGTTAAGATTTGCGTGAACTACGTGAGGTATGAACTAGGAGGACTAAATTCACTATTGACATAACTGTGGGGGCACTTACTTTTTGCGAGTTTTAAAAAATACTTCAAGTTACCAAGAAAGCCCAATTGAGACGTGTTCCTATTGAACTGTTATTACTACACAAATGCTACGCACATCATGTAATTTTTCACTACATGATGTGAAATTGTCAAAACACGGGCATTTATTTTCTGTACAATAAAGATAAAGTTTAAATTCGTCTAGCAAACAAATTACATACCGAAAAGCACAAATGTACATCACTTGTCGTCATTTGTATTGCAAACTCATCGATCAACATCGACACTTACATACAGTCCTGCTAAATTACTTCTGCTGTCACTACACACGAAACTGCTTTCTAATACAAATGCATAGGGTTCAAGTCTTGCGTCAGACTTGATTGTATCTTTGTTTTAAGAATCAATGCAGTAGATGATTGGACGTCAAATCTTACTAAGATAATATCGTGTCGTGACTTCTGTGCGATTACAGCTTTGATCTTCGGAGTCCGACTGTCGATGTTAATGCTGTGCCACGGTTATTAAGAAAAAAATGTAGTTTCGATCCAACAAGTTTGTTGAACTCGGAACTACGTTTTACTTCTTGGTAATATGTTGTTCTGAGTAATTGGTTTGATTTTACAGACGTCAGAAATCTTGTTTTGCGTATGTAACAAGATTCCATATTTGCAAAACTTCCTTCACTCTCGTGCTGTCATTATAAATAGTTTTACGCAACTCATTCATCAATCCGCGTTCTGACTTCGAATATCTTGTTCACTCGGAGACCAGAGTACTCGAATATGTGTGGGAAACGTTCAATTGGTTCCTTCCTTTGCATCTTGTCATTCCGCAATCAATCAATGAACTTGGCAATATTGAAAATCGATATTAGTTTTGCAAGTTTCGAAATATTAATTTGGGTACAGGAAATTACGCTTGAATGAATCCACTTCATGTGAACTGGTTTCCCAATCAGAGTTAGATCTTAGATACAGAGATAGATGGCGGTAATGATAAAAGAACGAGTAAAGCACGTCACGAGAACAGCGAAAGTATACTTAATGAGTTACACCTCAGGCTATCGACGGCATACACCAGCCTCAAACAGCAAATTGACTCTCATTTGACACACTCTTCCTACTAAAAGAAGCTACATTCTAAAAGATAAAGAAAAATAAAACGTATCATAACCAATCACGGTACGAATTTGATTGCTACTAATTTATCAGTTGGAAATGACGAAGAAGACACTCCGATTGAAACACAAGTTAAATTATATTGTAATACTGCTGAATAAGGTCTTAATTACATTGGAAGCAAAAGAGCTTATTGTTTGGCGAGCGACGCAAGATCAATGTTGATTATTTTGTAATGACAAGCAAATTAGCTGATGCCTTTGTCTCGTTTAGACGTATTAGCTGTGATAGGTGATTGAAAGAGTCCAGATAAGGGTACCGGGCGCGGTGTTCAATTAATCAGTTCATTTAATACTATATGAATGGAATTACATAGGCGATATGACCAGACTGTTACCCAATATGAGTTAACTAGTGAAACTTTCTTTAATCGACTGTGCATTGTTATATACGAAGCTTTGCTTTACGGTCACTTTCACATCAGCGTAAGGTACAAAACAAATAAAGGTCACACTCGACTAATTACGCATTATCAACGATAATTAACTAATTTTCATTTGCTTTATAACCTAGGCTTTTGTTAATGATAATGATAATACACTTCACTGGTTTATTATATGTGATACATTATAGAAAGTAAGTAATCATGTTTGTTTCTATTTCTCTTTCTAATTTAATGGAAGTATTGTGCAGTTGTGCTTCATTTTGGCAATTAATTATTTTTCTAGACATCCTCTTACTTTAATTTGCTCGACGATTAAATCAATTAGTGCTTCAATTCTAACAACACTTTGTCTGAGAACGTTTCAATAACAATACAATTCGCAGCCTCCTTCACAATTTAAATTCTCAGTTGAATCGTTAAAAGCCGGTAAAGCATTGTGTATGCATTTAGCCTGAATTCCAGCGATAGCTGTAAACAATAACCCACTCTAAGGCCCATAAATGTAAAAGACCGTCACGACATGATCACATATGACCCTGGCTTTTACTTAAGCACCATTGAAAGCGATCCCTGCACACTAGAAAGTTACAGTAATTGTATGGAATTCACTTACACCTATATTAAGATGCGAGGAATCTGATAATTGTGTGAAAATGTCAACAGTGTAGACTTTAAATGAGTTCTTTTGTTTTAGACTGTGCACTGAGAATTTTTAATTACTTCGCTTTATGATCGGAGAACCGGAAACTTTAATTTTGGACTGGCTCATATCAAAAGCCGCCGAACAAGTGCACTGGTTACTTGAATTGAATGTTCCTTTATAGAACGCTTTCCCTCGATCTCATAGGCTTTTCCTGTCTCGCGGCTTGTGGGTATTTAAATGTTGTGGATGCAAATCGAGAAAACATGTTCTCATAGATTTTCACCAGTCAACGATTGTCACGACAACTAGACAGTGTTGTGACAGAACGGACATAAGCAGACACGTGTGTCGCGTCCGACAAACTTACAAATTGCAGACATAATTGTAACTTTGATGAATAGGAACCTTATCACAATGGAATACAATACAACATGCCACAACACAATCAGTCCTAACTGTCTAGTCATTATTTTTGTTGTGGTTGACGAGCGTCTAAATGATCTTGATGTTTATCAAGACGTAGAGTAAGTTGTGATCGATATTGACGAAAGTGAATGTGAAATTTGAGAAGCAGCCCAAAAGAAAGCAAGAGTGTACAATCAAGGTGATTAACATGCACATCTGATATTAGTGGAGAGACTTGACAAAGGCAATTTGTTTCCTCTATCTGTAACATTATGTCTGGACGTCAGTAAAAAGTTGTCAATCATGGCAACTATCTCAGTTTCGGCGTCGCATTGTCGTTTGACATTATCTAAATGATTTGTATTGCCACTGAAGTCAAAATGTCAGTAGCTAGCGTAAGTTCTAGGAATTTCTTAGTTGTAATAAACAGTAACATATTATTATCCAGGTTTGTCATCAGAGCGTATTTTATTGTCCTAGCGGCAGTTCGCCATTCTCAAACTTGTTTCTCGCGGTTGACATCCGTGCACCGTTAGCTGGCTGAATCGTTGACCCATGCCTTTCTTTGTCTTACATACGTGAGGTTCAATTAGCTGTGACATTTCATATATATAACTGAATTGAAATTCTGTGCAGACATTTTATCAATTTATTCCTGTCTCTGAATGATGTAATTAAAGTGTAGTGTGTTAGTCGACGTAAAATTAAATTGCGGGTCTCATAACCAGATGATGGTGATGGATTAACAGTTATTGTAGGTTACGTCGACAAATTGTTGGTAGTTGAGCATCTAGTTTAGCAGTTAGACCGACACGTTTCGTAACTAATGGGAATCTCGTTGGTGTGTGAACTATATAAGTGCTCGGAAATTAAATCTGTTTATTTGCATTAAATTATACGATGATTCGAAACTGTCTGCGGCACATGAAGTAGATTAATAGCTTATTTCATTTATGTGTATGGATGTAATAAGAGTAATGTTTTATGCATAGGAAATGTGGTTTGATTTAGGTCCTGTTTAACTTCAATTTAGTACCTTTTGACATAAACCCTCGCAACTTTACATACTTCGCTGACCATACTTTAAGATTTCCCTCGATTCTCAGCTAGAATTAGCCAAGCATTCATACAATCTCAATGCATACAGAGTATCTATTTCAAACCGTTATTATCGTACGCAACCGTATCCATTTCCTTACAATACATAGACCCATCATTCCTTTGTTATAGATCACAATAGTTTTCTACGTTTTTACACCGGATAACTACTGGACGTATTGTGATATCAAAACCTTGGCAATGAATACATTCGTCATACATACCCAGTTCCCAAGTAATTTTGTGAGACGGTATATTTAATTGAGCAAAACCGTTGCATTTCTTTTCTACATTATGTTTAATTAGTGCTTTCGGATGTGTACAAGCCTCATCAGACTAGATACTTGCAGCAAATTGCTTATTTATTGAGTCTGCAGGTGGTCTAGATCTATATAAACGACATTGTTATCAGGTTTGATCAAATTATTTTATTCTCATATATGAAATTGATTTAGGGATCTTATTTCTCTTTAGATAGGTGGTTTGCATTGATATTATTGATGTTTAAAAAAATTATCTAACTAATTTCATCGCCAAGGGACTACATTAGCAATGACAGCCATTTGCTACTATACTCACTTTTTCACACGTGTTTTCAGCAGTCCTAGATATTTTCGTCTGGTTTATCGTAACTGTTCATACAATATCAATCTAGCAAAACCATGCCAAACACGAAATTGCAAATAATAAAAAGACGTTGTTCCACATAACAATAGCGTTGTGGTCAATAACAATCAAGAGCAATGAATTACTCAAATAAACCAAATTACCTATCTTTTCTACCTCTTTCATTTCTTATTATCGAAACTACCTTCGGCGACTCGACCTACAATAGTGGTATCATTGAATTTAGTCTCATTGATGCGATGATATTGCTCCGCATAGAAAGTAATAGCAATGCGGTAAAAAATAGGAAGTTTCTATTAAGCTGAAAGAGTGATAACGAACCTCTCGCCACCAACAATGGCTTCGACCATCTTGTTCCAGTTCCCAGTGACAGTGATAGTTTCTAATCCTAAACCGTAATGAGCGAACCATATTCACACGTCTCATGTACACAGACACTCGATGAAAAAACTCACGTTTCCTATTCCACGGTGCTCTCTTCAATCTCATTCTATACGCCAGTGACTTTAATTTCGGCGTATTCTTTTGTTCTGCGATGTACTGATACAGCAACGGTCCGCCTGACCTTGTTGATGAAAGTAAAGCTATTGTCCTAGCCGACCTGGGTCAAAGATCTGTCGCGGCCATATTTCAGTTCCCCAAACCGGAGAAGGCTCGTCACGAAACTCCATCACGATACAATTTCACGATGTTAACGTCACGCCGTGATTTTTGCTATAGATATTGTCGCCGAGAATCGCATTCAAATCCGTTTGAATTATTAAATACGCTGGGCTTGCACCGTTCGTTCGAACAATGCAAAGGTCATCAAGATTCAAGGACCTTATTCTATTGGGATGTGCAATCGTTTCGCGGAAGCATTCACTTATGTAATATGAATTTCACTTTCGGAAACGGTCGCTGTCACCTTTATAATTAGGTGCACCAAAGGTTAAACTGTATTATGTTTTATGGTTTAATGTGTTAACAAGTCTAATATGAATCAATTTCTCTACCTAAGGCAATGTAACGCTTTTTGAACATTATTGTTTAATAGTCATCGACACTTTCTCAGGCTTTGGCACAAATATCCACTGCTGCGGGCGTTGTGATGTCCATAACAGTATTAAGAATACAGAACATGGTAAAAGTGCCTTTCCCTTTATGTGAGTTACGTTAATAATGAGTTTTTTATAGTTTTTCTATAGTATTTGACATTTTCAATCCAATGGCACTTCTGCCTTCTTTGCCTCTAATATCCTTATATAACTTTAATTAATTTTCTATTAAGCTTACGAACAACAAACCCTTGTATGCAACATCGTCAGACCAGGTCCAAACATGGTTTGTTTAGCAACATTTGTCACCTCTGACCTGCCTGTTACCCACTCAACAAAACAATGCAATGACGCTCCATTGTCCTAGCCGCTACAATACTTTGTACTGACTGCGAAACTAATAAGTGTGCAGTCAATGAAACTTTGACTACTATTCATTTATTCTAAGAAGCGTATAGACTTTTCCACAAATTATCATGTGTCAGCTGTCGAACAACTTCAATCACTTCATATGCAAGATTTTTGTAGAATTTGCTGATATGACATTATATCCATATAAAGTTATTTTGAGTTAAATCAATATTCAGTCTATCATATTCATTTAATTACCTTTGAATGCATATGCCACGTACATAGTGACATATCGAGTCCTCGATAGATTTGGTCTTGGTGTGCTTTAAATTGTATGGCGTTATCTGCAAAATGGTACTGTCAGTCTGCCCGAAGTGCAAAGAGTCTGTATCTAACCTGGGTACCAAGTTCTTCTGTCGACTGTACTTTATTAACTGCCTATGTAATAGTTAATAAGGCTTAGAGGTTAGAGGATGAGGGTAATTTCAGTGATTGCGTACTTTAGCTGATTGCTGCTTATTCAATATTTTGTGTTATTAATAGCCTCTATTGTGTGGGGAGGCAATAAGAATATTGTTTGATTACGGCTGAGGTTTGTAGGTCTTAAGCGTCTTAGCGTCTTTAGCCATCCGTGTCTCCGAGATGATGAATGTAAAAGTACGTTTGTCTGTCAGTTTGCTACATTTTCTTTGCAAATATATGCTATTGTATTATTGGATTGGTGTCCGCCCCCCCCCCCCCCCCCCTCACGTCCAATCGCGTTATTTTGCGTACCAGCCGGACAAAAAAAATAACGATGATTTATGAGATGGGGAGGACATCATACACGGAGACAATAGTGTGTCCAGTTTTGCATTTACGGAAGGCTTTTTCAAAATTGCAAGGAATTATGGAAATTAACTTGTTTGTTAGGTATAGTACGAATGTTTGCCTTTTATTATTTAAGTTAGGGTTGACATAAATATTCAAAGCCTGCAGAATAGTACTAAAACCGGTTACTGTCAGCCTCTAACATCCTACTTCTGGAAAAAGACTGTGCTCATTGCCTTCGCTCAGTTTCGGTCCAAGCTAGTGTGATACATAATTTTGAAATGTCTAGGGGTCTTTAAGTCAAGAATGAATGGGTTACTTCTAGGCAAGAGTCGACCACATCATCGCTTACCATCAGGTGAGATAGTGGTCAAGCGCGAACCTATTGATATTAAAAAGAAAAAGGTATGTGTCAGGGCTCCACATAGTGGCTATTTTACTATACCATCGGGCTACTCTAACAGGCTGCCATAAAACCAAGCCTACTAAAACCACAGCTAACAAAAACACTTACTATACACATATAATATATTTATACTAGATATGTTACCTCGTACGTAAGCACTATAAAGTCCACTAGAGCTGACAGGGTTTTTGAGCATGCATATTCAGCGTTAAGAATTGACAGCTGAGTAGGTGCGGTTTTAGAATATATTTGAAAAGTATTAAAGCCATTTGGTCAGCTAGGGATCTACTTTCACATATGTTAAGTTAACACTTAACGTGCAGGGACGAGGGATCGGTGTGACTTGACGCAAAATGACATAAATAGGCAAATCTGACGGAAAAATTGTGGGCTTTCTCTAAATCAACGAAATCAAAATTTTCAAAGTTAACTTTTCGCCCTGAATATGTTTGCTCAGTAAACTTGCCAGCTTCCCCTCTACAAGCACTATGTATAAAGCCTACATAATGTTTCCCCACAAACAGGCAGCGCCGCGGGCAATTGAAGTGATTTGCGTGCAGCTATTTTTTCACAGAGGGCTAGTGGGCTAATAGTGAGCGGTCATACTCTGTGGTACTGTGAGAACTCGATGCAATGCGCGATTGTTGGGGCAAATTGGTTAATATGGGGGAATTTACTGACACTAATATATTTTCCTAGACAGGGATACCTATATTTTCCTAGATGTATTTAAGAAGTTTGAAAAAAAACGAATTTGTATAACGTTTTTCTATAGGTTTCCTTTATGTATTGTTTTATTATTGTTGTACCGTAAAGTACCTATATAAAAATCATTATTAAATACATACCTATTATTTTTATTCCCTTATGATTCCGAGTGTCAACGTGCTTGCTAGGTGTACCGTACGGGTTACTTTTTTCAGCTTGATCTAAGTAACATTATCATTTTACTTTTTTTTTAACTTTCAGCATAGCATTTTACTTTTGAAACAATTTAATGATTATTAAAAGAGAGCAGATGAAAATCTTTCTCAAAATTTTCTGCGCTCGTAAAAGAAAATTTTATGACTGACGTAATATTTTTTTTTTAATTACAATCTCCCCTCATTCTCACAAGCTAACATCACCTAAACATACATATATGCCTGTACCTAACATGTGTATGATAAATAATATAAGGTTATATCAACATCAGTAGTGCAGAGTAGACGCGCAATCTATTTATTTCCTTTTCTTTCTAGCTTGTGACGTCACCGAGGAAGTCCGCTGAACCTTTCGCACAATTAGCTTAATAGAATTAATTTGTATTACTGTATGTTTTAATAAAGTCTTGAAGTTATAAAATATGAGTAATGGGGAAGCGATAATGAGGAGAAAATAATGTGATTATCTCGGTGTCCACCTAGAGAACACCGATGATCTGGTTAAAATGGTGCACAGGACCGGCCAATGTGGCGTCAGTATTTTCACCAGTTCAATAGTCCACGTTTTTCGGCTGAAATGATGAGGCGGTGAAATACTAGTCTGAAACTAACTTAGACTTAAAATACGGTGTTTCCTAAACCCTATTGTTAGTTGTTAAAGATTGTTCAGCACCCAATTATAAACTCAAAAATTCGTCATAACGAAATGTGTGACAGATGGACACGTGAGTGACATTTTATCTAGTCAGATCAGTCAGACATATTGAATGATACCCTGTTTAATAACACTGTCTTATTTCAGAAATACAAATAGTTAGTTGCGTTCAAATGTAATAATATAACAAAAAAAGTCAAAAAAAGCCACTAGCCAAAAGCAAAAAAAAACGATCAATGTTTGCTCAAACAAATACTACCTATGAGCTAAACAAATATTAGCAATGTTTACCGCATTCACGTTAATACTAAACGAACGTGAATAGTGTTTATTTGAACACAAATAAGCAGATTTGGCACCGAATCGGGAAAATTCCCGTGAAATTATATTATTTCCCGCATTGAGTGAGTTCATTGGTTTGGAACTAACTCAATTTCGGAGATAAAAGACATGGGAAAAGTTAATATCTTGTTGCGTGGTGATTATTTTCATGGTCATAACTATTCTGGATCACTGTTATGAAAGGTGTAAATGAAGAGCAGTGGTGGCCCGACTTACACGTTGTAGGTCGTAGGTTCGAACCCAGGCAGGCACTTTACTTTCTATACATTATTTCATCACCACTGTTCTCAAAACGGTGAAGATTCTTGAGGAAACCGACATGTCCTAGAACCAAAACTTCGAAGACATGTGACATTTACCAACTCGCTTTGGGCCCGCTTGGTGGATTACGGCCCATTCCCTCTCACAGAGAGGAGGCCTGTGTCCCAGCAGTGGGAACATTTAAAGGCTGATGATTACGTTATGAAAGGTAACATCAGATACTCTTTGAGCAATCCTGCATATTACAGAAAATTATCTGCTTTATTAACATATATACAATTAAATATTCTAAAATAAAAACAAACCTATATACGAATACAAAAGGGAGACGAAAAAAAGATGCAGGATTAAATTAAAGGAGCTAATTATAGGGGACAATCAGCTTCAAAGCCTTACAGCAATATGGGTCAAATACACATTCTCGTTGTTTTTCATAATAGGTTTTAAAATAATCTTTAATAAAAGTCGATTATTTTAATTCTCAAAATAGACACAGGTACTTACTTAAGAACAACGTTTACCTTATGCTTAACTAATTGTAACATCACGATACTGATGCTTTTCATCAATTACAAGTTCAAATAATGCCTCTACCAACATTGCAAGCTGGCAAATCTTTTACCCGTGACACGTCGTTAATCTATTGTGTCTACTAATTAGACGCGCGATGGGTAGCAAAACACTAGCTTCTCTCCCCTAGCTCGTGTCCTAAGATATAAATAGATCTTAGTCAACAACGGCAATTCTACAAATCTCCATCAAAGACGATTCGAAAAAATAACCGTATCGATTCAGAATTCAATCCAGTTCGAATACCGTTTATGAATATTGATTTTACCTTAACTTAAACTATTATGCATTCCTCCGCGTAAATTTCTTTTTGGGTAAAAACTTGACAAAAGATATTCAACGACGCAGCCGTTATATCTCTACAGGTTTGTGACCACAGATATCGAAATAAACACAGAATCGGTATACCTAAAGATGAGACTTGTGTGGTACAATAAAACTCATTTCCGAAATATTCTTCATCCCTTTACCATGGTTGATGCCAATCTCACTTCATATTTGTTACTATATAAGCCTTCTGCTTAGTTACAGGAAAACATTTTAGTTATTTAATAAAAACCGTTTAAAACTTCCTATAACTAAATAATTTGTAGGAGTACCTACCAATTGCATATTCTGGTTTTATTGAAAGTTTTGGACATATAATTAGCAGAATAATTTAGGTAAGAACTTGCAATTTTGATCCATGATGGAAAACATGAGACAGTCGAACAGTCTTTCTCTGGTGAATGTCCCTTCTATATATCTTTGTTCTGTGTTCATAACACGGAATCTCTATGGAAACCTAAAAATAAGCATTCTATAGAATTATTCACGCCCACCGCGGGGTGAAACCAGCATGGTGAAAAAACATAGTTACGTGACCATACAAAAATGATTTCATTTAGAGAGAAGTTATCTTCATGGCCCAGTTATATGACAAACGTTTTAACTTACCGCAGATCTTTTCCTCGTGGATAGTAAGTACCTACTTATCAAAGTATATAAAAACGGCAATAACTTCTTCTTCATCATCGGTACACTCTTGGCAGAGCGGTCGTGGTCACCATTTTGGAGTGAGACTTCGGGCTACCATAATTCGCCTCAAGATACAACGCTATTCCGTACATCGTCATCACAACGTCAATTACTTACAAGAACAAAAATCTATAGTTTTAGTTAATCGGTTCTGGCAGTGTTTTCTGAAGTACATTTTACAACTTTAACTCGGGAATTTAACTTTCTGTGTTTATTACAAAACATGTTGAGTTTTGCTATGTCTGAATGAAGCTTAGTTTTGTTATTAAACTAGCTTCTGCCAGGCGGCATCGCCCGCGTGAAAATTCATCCAGATCCGTTCAGCCGTTTGAGCGTGAAGAAGTAACAAACTTACACTCTCAGAAGCTTTCGCTTTTACAATATTAGTGTGATGGAGCATGGAAAAAAAGAAATGAAGCTCATTTCCGGATTCAATCTTTAACTTTACAATTTACAAAAACAATATTATTTCATTGCAATGTCATCACTCATTCACGTATAGCGAAAGCTTACTCCAAAAATGTGACATAAAAAGGAGCTATCACTCAATGTCTTCAACAGAAATTACGTTTCAAGTTGAACGCACGACTCACAACGATTTTTAAGTAGTGACGTGACAGCTTACGCGAATTGGGTGGGATATGAAGAGTCTAGGCAGGATTTTTAGAACAAACATCAATATCGTCCTTTCAGTTGAAAGACATCCTTTACTAAAGGATATAGACTCCCCAACCGTCACCACATCGACCAGACCTGTGTTTCCCTTCAAAATAGAAAAAGCACAGGACATAAATTAACAACGTAGTACTGAAATTAAGTATATAAATGGATAAATACACGCCTTAACCAATCAAATATTCACCAATTTTATCAATCGGAAGCTTTTTTACTTCATTTTAAGTAAAAAAAACAATTTTGCCAATTATATGTCACACATAGAACTCAGAACACCATAATTGTAACATGCAAACTGACTGTTCTATTATTGCTGTCTTCTTTGATACCTACTACCCAAACTGCAACATCCTTTCCAGGACTTACCAAACAAAATCACCGCCAACTAAACTTTAGAGCGTCAAGCACTCTTCGACAAACGTTTTCCCCTCCCGTACACCCTTCCCCTCGTAAGCAAACAGCCCAACTCTCAAGCTGGCAGTTTTCCGTTACAAATGGATTCCTGCTCGCAGTTAGTATTGGCACAGTGGTATCCTCTACTGAAGATCACTTAGAAGTTCCTATTGAGTTGGAAAGAATGGAGTTTACGAGTAAAAGAACATAGTTTGGAGAATTTTCTGTTTATTTAAAGAGAAAATTAGGCTTGTTTTTGGTAATATAATGTTTAAGTTTTAAAATTCTGCAATTTACCTATGAAATATTTGTTACTGACTTAATACTTACTTTTTTTATTATCAATAGGCTCGCATTTGACCACTATCTCACCTAATGTTAAGCGATGATGTGGTCGACGGTGAAGCACGCTTGCCTAGAAGTTACCTATTCACTCTTGACTTAAAGACTCAGAGACTGTATCTATCGGGAAACACAGATTCCGGCAGGGAATTCCACTCCTTAGCTGTACACATAATAAAAGTGTCCTCAAAACGTTTTGTAGGTATGGGTGTGATGTCCACCATGTACCGCCGTGCGTCTGGTTGTCCGATAATGGAACGGGTTGGGCGGAATTAAAGCATGCAATTCCATCGCACACTCCCCGCAATGTAACCGATAAAAAACCGGTAAAATACTTAAATATACTTAGCTACCATGGAATTATTTTATGGCAATTGAGATGGTTTCAACTATTCTGCCGGAACGTCCAAAGAGTATCAAATCAGATGAAAGGCATATTTAACTTCGTTAAATGAAACTGGTTTGAATGCTACCCCTTTTTACTGAAGAAATAAATATCTATGCAGTTAATGTCAAAACGAACTCCCAAGTCGCAGCGGTAGCTTATAAGCAAACTACGATTATATCGCGTGATAGCCGCAGTAGAAATGTTAACATGTTTTATTAGTCTAGACTGAAACTCGAATCTAACTACCTAGGTAATTAATAATAGAACACGAAATGTTTGTTTTGGAGATAGGTAACAGCTGACAGGTGAAAAGGTTAGCAAATAAAAGAATATGCTGCCAAAAGAGCTCCATTGAATTGAAAACCCTCTTTCGGATGTTTGGAAAGACGTAGATGGTTTTCAAAATAGATCCAAATTCAATGGAAGGCCCATTGAATTTGCATTTTTTTTAACTTTCGGACCATAGATACTATTAGGTTAAAAACTTATAAATGAATTCTTAATTCAAATTTCTTTTTAAGTATTTAAATTTAGAATTTGCAAATCAGTGTTTAACCTAATCATAATTATGGCTAGCGAGTTTCTTTAACGTAACAGTCATGAGGACGATGCTTTGTCGCAGTAGTAAGTTTTTAAGAAATATATCTGATTTTGCAGGATTAATTAAGAACAGGATTTAAAATCGTGAGCTTATTATCAAACAACAACAACGAAATGCATAGAGGTTAGCGACCTATGACATGTAATTCAAAAGGTGTTAACAGGTAGGTAGTGCAAATACAAATTAACACTAATTGACAATAACATTAGTTCCATAACCCACTGGTTATTAGAAGCACACATAATAACGTATTTGCGTATAAATTACATAATATTTGCCGACTAACACTAGATACATGACCGGCCACTGCAGTAACCATTACTTGTCCCGTCAGTTATTCACACAATTTAATCAGTAGATTATGTAACTTAGTATTTATTACTTATAAACTATTTCTATGACTAACCCTTTGTCTAATGATAGCCAGCGCTACTGTTGAACTTGAGGTCCTGGGTTCGATTCCCAGTTAGGGCAAAATTTCTCAGTTGCAGCATGGAATCTCAAATTATGACCGGTTGCAATAAAAAGGCTTGCCACCTAATACATGGGACGGAACACAGAACAGTAAAAAGAGATTAGAAGGGCCTTGCAGGCGCGCCGAACTTATGAGCAAATGCTCATATGTCAACCGAAATTAGCTACACCGGCCAGCAGTCGCGCTCTTAATGTGACAAAGTACGAAATTCCGCGAAAAAAAGAACTCTTTTACTCCTCTTTTAGATGATCTGACTGTGACGGAACATGACTGGTGAAATGTATGTGTGCTAAGGCCATTTTTTTTATCCGTAGTTAACTTAACCAATGGTTAAATATTCTACCCGATGGTTAAGCTATGTTAACCAATGGTCAAATATGGTGGTTGCAAATTGCGGTGAAAAATCATTTCTCTACAGGTGTTAGCCTCTCTAGTGTGTCTAGGTTAAATGATCAAATATGTTGAAGAGTTAATTATTTGATTATTTTTTAGACTAGCAATTGACGAATAAACGCGTTTGACTGAAATTTTAAACCATTGGTCAGCATACTAACCATTGGTTGAGTTAACTACAGATAAAAAATTAGACCTAAGGGTGCACCGCTGCTTAACCTTCCGATGAATACAGGCATGATCTTATTACGTAATTATTTATCTGTTTTAAGATATGTTTATTTGCTATCTATGCTAGTTTACGTTAACTTTAATTCAATGGTTTATTGCCTCTTCAATCATGTTACGTGGGCTATTAGAAGTATTGCTTGTTGCCGGTAGTTTAAGTTTTAAGAGCTTTTTGACGACTGTGTCAAATTTGTAGACCTACTTATATTATAAATTCGAGTAACTCTGTCTGTTTGTAAAGTTTTAAAGCCTAAATCATCCTAAAGAACTTTAGTTTGGAGATAGATTGGATTTTAAGATGCTTTTTATTAGGAGTAACAATCCTTTAGAATTTTCCCCGAAATTTACGGGTGAAGTGTGTAAGAGTATCAAGTCTATCAATGCTATGCGATTATAACAAGCGTCTTCATTAACTTGTTAACTTAACCCTTCAATTTTAGTAGTCAAATCATAAAATCTAACTGCAATCGATTGCCCATTCATAAAGCACTAGAGGTCAATCAAAGCTATAAATAATCCATCGATAGATCGTCCAATTGCTCCCATTATCTCTTTAACAATTTCACCGTTTGATTGATCGATCAAGTATAAAGAGTTATTTAGTAATCGCATCAGATTACAAAAATCTACAACTGACTTCAAACCTTCTGACAATCATGAAGAAAATATTCCTAAATTAGAGTTTAGAAAGAAACTACCAGAGGGAAGAGTTAGAGATGAAGAAGGGAAAGAAGAAAGAGAAAGAGTAAGAGATAATTTTCTGCACCCTGAGTGTACATATCAGAATGATAATAACTTCAGCCTGGAATCGTCCACCTCTGGTCCTCCTTCTGCTATGCACCCTCAATGAGGTCGAAATCGCGGGTAACACCTAAATGATGAGGGTAGGGACCCTAGCCAAAGGTCCTTATCTAGGTGTTTCCTGTACTAGATTATTATAATTATATAATCTATGGAATACATTTAAACGAGAAATTTTTGTATATATATAATCTGAATCTCGGAAACGGCTCCAACGATTTTCATTAAATTTAATATGCCGGGGGTTTCAGGGGCGGTTAATCGATTAAGTTTTCATTTTAAGAAAACGTCGTTTTCTCTATTTTCACCCGAGCAGAGCTCGGTCGCCCTGGTACTAAATATTATTAAACAAAGTCCTCCGCCGCATTTGTCTGTCTGTTCGCGATAAACTGCGAAACTACTGAACAGATTTCCATAGGGTTTTCACTAGAGCAGTGATTCATGAGGAAGATTTAAATGAATAATTTGTTAAGTTTTTGTGTAAATTGGTTGATATATCACGATAATTGTTGGAAATGTCGGAAAAAATCAAGCCGCCTGAGAGCTTTCATCGAAAACACTGCTTTAATCTCTTTGATATTTAGTAAAATTTCAAGCTAGTGCGAGCCTACGACTGAAAAAACATGTCGCTATAATATGTTCTACTACTCATGCGAACCTGGGTCGCTAGTCGTCAATATATTGCGCTTCTGGAACT
The DNA here is from genome assembly GCA_947562075.1 of Orthosia gracilis. NCBI lineage: Eukaryota > Metazoa > Arthropoda > Insecta > Lepidoptera > Noctuidae > Orthosia > Orthosia gracilis. The sequence goes on along the minus strand of OX387270.1, from coordinate 28,545,475 downwards.
ATCATAACCCAGCTGAAAAATTGTCATTCCAATTATTCCGCGCTTACTCTATTTTGCGAGAACAGCCATTCTATAACTTAAATAATGACTTCGCGAACAAAACTAGTCTGCGAATAGGAATGCAGATTAAATATAAGTTCTAACTTTATTACGTTGAACAGTTGGCGTGCATGTCGTACCAACTTAACAGCGTTGCACATTTATAAGTTGGCTGACGTCTTTATAATCCTGATACTAATTAACTGTAAATTATTTTTGAAAGTTGGTATCGTTACGGTTCTGAAGTTATGGAGTATTTTCTTGGACGTGGGTTTTAACTGGCTATCATTATTTGTGAGGTTTATACGTGTCAAATAATCGAACTGTTTTAGTTCCTTTGAGCCTGAATATATATTTCATGCCAGCCTGATTACATATATGTCGAAGTATCTTTATCCATATCCTGAACAGACAAATTGTTATCAAACTAGATATATATCCTCTTTCTTCTTTTCAAATCGATTGAAAACTCTTTAAATATTTTGGGCGCAGTAGTTAGCAAAATTAAGGCGTATATATTCCCCAATGTCAACGCAGTACTGGCCGTGCGCACGCTTGGAGCCAGAATGTCAATATTGAACCTCGTTTTGGACAGTTTTGTTTGCAAAATATTCTTTGATTTACATTTGCTATTTCAGTTATTCTAGCCATAATATTTCTGTGTAAAATATTTTTAAACAAACAGGTCCTTTTGGAGGAGTATCCAAAAATAGCGAAAAAATATCGTGTTGTAAATTATTTTTTAAAGCAAAACTATTAGTTACATGTACATTATTTGTAAAACATGTTTTACAAATAATATACCTACATGAATCAATTATAAAAATATTTTTATTTCAAACCTTTTAACGTAGCCGTTATTAAAGAGTATGCTTTAGAAAGTGACCGTTTTACGGCACTAAAGCGGTGGAAGGCTCTTTGCAACATAAGTGACGTTCATTAGGTCCTCTAAAGTGCATATACATACTTGGGGCACTTTAGATTGTGTGTCAAATTCTGCACAAACTGCAAAACCCCATTTTGGCAAATTGTTTGCAGCGGCATGGGTACTTCGAGTATACAATATTTCTCCTCAAAATGAGGCAGTCTATTTTCGTAGTATAACGCAAACTAAAATGAGTAAAAACGCCTTAAAAATCAGTCCCCTTAAAAACGCCTTAAAAATCTTGCAAATTAATGCAAGACTTCACTTTTTACCCTTCGATATATGGCTATGGCTGTCGTTATAGGCAATTTTGGGATTCAACGATGTGAATGGATGTAATCACGTGGAAATTGATAACGTTTTAAGGGAAAGTTTGAAGGGGAGAGAAGAATCGCTTCGTGTAAAAGCAAATTTCAGTGTTGGTTTCGTGATATTTGACACAATATCGTCGTATAAACAAAATCGATGTTTTAAAAAAAAAAAAAAAAAAAAAAGGTACGTATTCGTGTGATCTTGGATCTCACTTATTTGTTTAGACAGGCATTTGACGCCAAAGATCATCTAACATCATTATTATTATTTGTGCTGCCACCAATTTTGTTGGGGTCGACGCAAAATTTCTTCTTCTTCCTTACATCTCCATAATCGTCATCTCAGCAGTCATACAGTAATCATACATACAGGCGGAGTTTTACCGTTTTAGGCATCGGTGTGGTTGCCTCCCCGACGCTTTCTTCTCCGAGTAGGATCGGCCCTCTCACGATCTCGCTCGGCGGCCTCCTTCTCAACCATCACGGTCTCACAGAAGGAGGCCATTTCTCTCCAGTTTTCTGTCTCTGCCAGCATGGCCCTCACCACTGCTGGCTAACGTCCTAAGTACCTACTGCTAAAATTACGAAACCCCCAAACAAAGATTCACACGAAACGTCTTCAATTCATAATTAACCGCCATACTTTATCATTATCATTTGTCTGTCAATAAAACATAAATATTCAAAACAATTTCTAGTCTCACACCCACGGGGGAACACCATAATATCATGGTAATATACCTGACGCCACGGTATATGGGTGCTCAAGTGCTAAACACCGCTTTACACAATTTTAATTACTCAGGTGCTAACACTTCATTATGGTTAGTCGTACTTAGGAACTTTTAGTTAAAGTAGTTACCTACTTTTTTGGGGCTAAAGTGTTTGATAGATTAGGTCAGGGAGTTTGGAAAGTCGAAGGGGGTTAGTAAGTAGTTCTTTTAAAATTTGCGTGGGTTGATATTAATTCTTAAATAAAATGTGTGGGTTGCTACAGCAAATGGGCTAAACCTAATAACGAACACGTTTAGATACTGAGATTTTGGAAGTAAACGGAAAATATGCTGAGAAAAATGACAAGATGATGAAAAACAAATTGTTTTCTTAATCTACGCTTGCCTGAAATACCTAAAAATGTCTCACAAGCAAGAACAAGAACAATAGCTGCTATTTAATCTCTACACCACTCTTGGTTGACTGGTTGAGCATTCATTCTGGAATTTCTGTTCTTCTTTTTTATGGAAAAACGTAAAAATAAATTAAATTGCCATGGTACTGTCTCTGTTAAAAGTTATTCATATGCCATTAGAGCTTAAACATGATTTCTGGAACATGGGCGCCACCGCTGGCTCGAATGAAGCGAAATCGGGATGTCCAATTTACATACATATTAAATGAATAAATAAATAAACTAGGTACGTAATCATTAACCGACATGGTCTTAGTTGCATAAATATTATATCAAGGTTCGATTAGCTACTTTGTTAAATCTACAATAAAGCTAAACATAAAATCACTTAAATTATTACAGATCATAAAATGCGCTATCAAAATGTAAGATCACGATGGACCGTAATAATTTAATGATCTTGCGACATAATTATAATAATATTCTAGTCCATGCAAGAATAAGCGTAATATATATTTCAGCTTTTGAACAAAAAGGCATTAATATGCAAATAATTATACCATCCTTGTGTTACGAAAAGAGCATTACCAAATAGAAGCTTTCAATCAATTTCAGTGGGTATACCAATACAAATGATTCTGTGTTACTATTAAAATGAATGATCATTGGAGCATCTCAACATTTGGTATAGAATTAATCATTACGAATTGCTAAACAAATCACTTTTGGTTTCTACAAACGTTTGTTCGTACCGCCTTTGATTTTAGATGTTCATTTGTTTTTAGACAGGTTCATCATCATCAGCCTTTTAATGTGCCCACTGCTGGGACTCAGGCCTTTTCTCTGTGAAAGGGAATGGACCGTAATCCACCATGCGGGCCCAGTGCGGTTTGGTGGATGACACATGTCTTCGAATTTTTGGTACTGAACATGCTGAACAAGCCGGTTTCCTCACGATGTTTTCCTTCGCCGTTTTGGGAGTAGTGGTGATGAAATATTTTACACAAGCAAAATCCCCTGTCTGCATTCGCACCAACGACATACTAATTGTAACTTGCGGCCATTATCACTGGGCCATCACTGCTCTTACAGTTTACGACAGGTTGCGATATTTTAAGAAAATAAATCTATCTAGCCTTTTCTAAACTATGTTCCATTTTCCAGTCTAACCGGGTTCAGCTGAGAATCAGTACGTTACATGGAATGACTGCCTATCTGACCTCCACAACCCAGTAACTGGGTAACACGATACCCCTTGGCTAAACTGGTGTCAGATTTTATGACTACCATAACATCTCTTCGAGTTTGTATAAATAATAAACAAATATAGATTTCAAAGTGCAGGACTTACTCAATATAATCTCAAATAACGACCTATTTTTGATCCAAAACCTAAATACACAGGCGATAGATTAAAAAGGCGCAAAAGTTTTATTTTTCTTGTTTTATGATGAATGTTCCAGACTGTCGACCAATTCCAGCTTAAAGAGAGCTTCCTAATTTTAGAAGGGGAAGGATTTGTTACTATATTTAGTTTAATAGAGCCTAATCTAAGCATTAACAAGACAGATCTGTGGGTCTCATAAACACCCTTGATATGTCAACAGCTTCAATCCTTGCAATAATAAGAATGCAATTGCGTTAATAATATAATAATAATGAATCATTGTATCATTAACGTGGCACAAGCCAACCTTGGCCGGACTTGGGCATTTCTTTATTTCGTCTTGTAATGACATACATAAGACGTTGAATGGAACAAGATTAATTTTTAATGACTGGCAAATTGTAGGTGTCACTCTGCAGAGGAGGTTGGTAAAGATGGTTTGTCATTTTGAGAGGGATATACGCCGAGAGTAATTATTGATTGGCTCTCTTATTGGCAGGCTACATGATCCGTGAGATTTTATAGCCCATGTTTGAGATTGAATGGATACAGCACAAGGTCTTTTAGTTCATTCAATTGGTGTGGCGCTTCAAATTGGTATGTTAAGGAGAATTAAATTTTTGTTTTCGTCGGTTTAAAAGCTCTGAAAGAGATTGACCCGGTACGCAGAAGATGAAGATAGTGTTTTTTATTTTTTATTTACTTATTGTAGGCTCGCGCTTGACCACTATCTCACCTGATGGTAAGCGATGATGTGGTCGACGGTGGAGCACGCTTGCCTAGAAGTAATCAAAGGTCTGCGTACCCAAAGGTTTTAGCAGATCGTTAATGTTCAGCAAGAATAAAGTTGCTGAGAGTACCGACCCATGAAGGACCCTGGCATTAATATCCAATTGGTCTGTCGAGCAGCCATCGCTAACCACTCGAATGGACCGATCTCTCAGGAAGTCTGCAATAAAATTACACAGACCACCGGGCAGACCGAATGAAGAAAGCTTACCAATAAGGCTTTTGTGCCAGACCCTATTAAAAGCCTTCGAGATGTCGAGGGAGACGGCAAGCGCTTCCCCGTGCCTCTCGATGGTCTCACTCCAGATGTGAATGGCATACGCTAGAAAATCCCCAGTAGACCGATTTCGGCGGCAACCATATTGGCGGTCATTAAGGATATCGGTTGCTTCTAGATATGCCAGGAGTTATATTGAGAGTACAGAGTATTACAGAGTATGGAGGTTACAAATATGGTTCTGTAGTTGGCCGGGTCAGCTCGACTGCCCTTCTTTGGCACGGGCTGTACGTTAGCTTGCTGCCAAGCATTCGGCATTTTTTCAAGATCGTAGACAGTTCAGGCGCACAAGTTCTAAGAACAATTGCGGGTATTCCGTCAGGGCCGCCAGCCTTGTTCACGTCGAGGTTGCGCAACGTCCTACGGAAGTTTTATAGAATGTACAATGGCTTATTAGCCCCAACTTCTTCGTCTTTCTGCTCTTTTCTTGAAGTCGTACTTACAGCGCAACACATTTTCTTGTTCTATTGCGGCCTGTCAACCGTCATTTTATCACTGGTTCTCTTATCTTTCATATTATTCCTCACACAATTCATACAATTATTGGCCTACTTCTACACCCATCCAATATGTAATAAATCTATAAATAAAATAAAAAACTCAGAAGTCGTTAAAAAGACCGAACCGTATAAAATTAGAAACACTAAACTTCAACTCCATCTCAGTAATCACACGCAGTAACCAATTGTAATACCTACGCACTAAAAGGCACAAGGCATAAGCATTCCACTGGCGGCCACAGAAAGAGGCACAATTACATTTTTTTATATTTTTTTCGCAACGAGGCCTCCGATAAAATGTGGTATTTACGAGGCATCGAAGACTACCCACGTGGCGGGAACGGGTTGAGAGCGGTGTAAATGCCGAAGTTCCGTAGTATTGGCTATAATAATTGACAGGTTAGGTGAAGTTAAAATATTGGTAATGCACTAGGAAAAACTACCTACTTTCGGCATGCTTGTGAGTTAAATCGTTTTAAAACTGTATTTGGAAAACTAAAAGTTGGACGTCAGCTAAAATAATAAGTAAGACCATTTCTTGACTTTTACCATGACTTTAAAAAACCCTAAAACTGCAGCTTATGTTTATAAATTAAGCTTTACTCGGGGATCAAAGCCCTGAAAGTTATACCCAGAATAGTGATATCGTAATAACCAATCACAATTTTCGAAAACCACTTTTGATAAATGATGCCTTAAGTACTGTACACGAAACTGTATTAAAGAGGAACAAAAAGGTTTAAAGGTATTCGCTTGATAATCAATTATGCGGGAAGGGAATGCAAGATAAGGATCGGTAATTACGACAAAAATCTTACAGGTTTAAGACCATTTCAGTAATTTATAAACGCATTTCTCAGTATTTGAGAAAACTTCAGACTAAACCCACTCAATGTTATTATTTGTACTAAGCCTTATTTGTAGAAAATAATTCCATAACACACACAAAACAGCCGCATTTTAGTTTTTTTAAGCTATGAAATTAAACTACACATTTTAAATTAAAGAAAGAAAGAAAAAGTGATTATTGTCACATACACTGATATGCCAATACATGTATAAGCTTAATATCATAATAAAGCTTGATTTTCAAAAAGAACGAATAACTTTCTGCTTCTAATAAACAGTTATTCCTGGTACGGAATCCTAAAATTGGATACAACGCATAATACTGAGATTGATGATGATACCAAGTTACTTCACTGACAGATATCTTCTGTCTCTATAAACCCTGTTAATACTTCTTCGTTTTTGCAACACCTTGGCTGGTTTTTACTTAACGTTGCAATTCATCGCCTAAAAATTCTATTTAATTTTAATTCTAATTTAATGTGACATATTTATTAATATTGATCGATGATCATAAATTGCAAACAATCCTATAATTTATTAATACAAGTTTCCACACATAACAATTTTGCAGCGTAAATAACACAAGAGTGAAAATCTCTCACTTTGCCTACTAGGTCGAGATTGGCTCTAAAAAAGAAATTAATTCGCACTATTTTAAGTAGTATCGATCAATGGTAAGTAATTTATCTTAGTATTTCAGGTAAGCTCAACTATTAATCGGCAAAACCCTTCTTACGTACTAGTCTGACTAACCAAAAACCCTAGGACTTAACCTTGAACACAAAAAAAACTTCTTGAGTCAAAACAAAGCCGTTGTAATGCACTTCTCAACCTTGGCCCCTACCCACGAGCTATAGAATATGTAACTGATGGTATTCGACACAACACCTACTTATGACCATCTTTATCAATGTATTCGCAAATTGTTGGTACTTGCTGTTAATTTGAACGCATGTGTATTTGTTTGTGGGCAGACGGTAAACAAATAATTAGGAGTAGGTATTTTCTTGATTTGCCAAATGATGGTAACAGAATTAGAATTCCGTAGTTTTTGGAATTCAGGAACTGAAAAGCTTCGAGTTACTAGAAGTATACTGATGTTACGGTCGGCGTAGTCACTTAAGCGGTTGAGCGATAAACTACTGCGTTGCGTGTCGCGGGTTCAATTCCCGCACGGAACAAATACTATTTGTATGGCTTTACGTTGATCCAGCAGCCTTATTGTGTAATGAATTCGGCAAGGCAAATGGCAAAGAGTATGAACAATCGACCAATCACTTAGACGGAAATCCACATCACGTCTTTCATCTCGCACTGTGGTTGGTCGATTGAATATACTCTTTGCCCTTTGCCTTGGCGAATTCATTACGCAATAAGGCTGCGGGTCTGGCTGTAAACGCACCCACAATACTGGAGAAATTTCATGTGGGGCAATATGTAATAAAAATACTGGAAGCCAGAAGACAAAGTATGTCAAAAGCTGATAAAAAAACCACAATGACGTTATTTTTGTGTAAAAACCTCTTTCATCCTTCCAAAGGAAATATTTACTCTAAACCAAATTTAATCACATAAGGCAATATCATTTAACCACCAGGGTGTCCCACTTGACATAATTCCGCGCGGACAGCCGTGTCCTCGTATAAGCAGAATTTAGGTTACCCTAGTGCTCTCAAGGCTTTTGTTTTTCGTGTTACGTGCAAACTGACTGCGATGGCGTAACTGGCCGTGTGAGGCGAAAGAAATAACGAGGGGAAGAGAGATTGTAAAGAAATGTGCCGTGTGGTCTGAAGAATGGGTCACCCATTTTTTTGCTGTGGGTTGTTAGAAGATGCAGGATTAACTCAATGATGTTTGACCCTAAGAGAAAGACCCAATAAATGTAGCGTAAGATCTAAAACGGCTTAATTGTAAAACTATCTGCAATCACAAAAAACTGTCACAGGGTGCTCCGGATAAGAAGGATTTATGAGACTTTCACAGAACCCCATCAATGTTGATTTTAAAATACAACCAACTAACCAACTAAGAAAGTTCTTCAGTCAACTGAACTTAGCGCAATCCTGACGCACTCTGAACCAAAAATCACTTGACCGAAGAACGCTCGCCAGAATGATCTATAAACTGTTATATATACTGACTATCCGATCTGAATACCACGTGAAATGGCTAGAAATTACCTGTGGTCATAGGGCTAAATATGTTCGTGGCTAAAGAAGCATTTTGTTACAAAACTGGTGGTGATTGCAAACTAATATCACATAACAAGACGTAGGTACAGCACGGAACATTGCCAGTCATACATCCGTTTCCATCTCCTAGTATACACCTGTATTTACTAAACAAGTAAACAATGCATTAACATACCACTTACTCAGACGATACGTAAACAATTAGCAAGATTGATGGTACAAGTAATTGTAGAGGGATAGGTATTCAAATAAATATTTGTATTGTTGATGATGCTACTTAGTTAGTTCCAAGAATAGTTTGAGAATATAGACTTGCCACTTAAAATAGACGATGAAAGAGGAAAGGATATAAATAAACTTAAAGCTAATGATAAAAATGAATATTCTGACTACAATTTGTTGATGAATAAATTTCTAACGAATAAAAAAATCAACAGGAAACCAGCTTGTTTTAGAATCAGAAATTCGAAGACATGTGCGCCATCCACTTACCCGCACTGCGCCCTCGAGAGATAAGACTAGCGAATAGAAAAATCCTTTGAAAGTATAAACACAAAACAGATTTAGTCAAGCATTATTTTTTTTTGCAAAAAGCAATAATAAAGGATTCTTTATAAAAATATTATCATTGCAGCCAAGCATAATAACAATTTTGCCAATTCCGCTTACGGCAGCTCAGAATTTGGCACATTTACAGAGCGAGTAAATATGCCAATTTCGAAAAAAGCGTGTAGTATTCCAAACTACGAAAAGTTAAACTGCTGTACGTGCATAACAAGCATGCTGTCAGCTCCATTTTATTATAAATTGTCATTTCACGCCTTTGTGATCCGAATAACGTCATTATTTCGATGTTCAATCCGTGGATTGTTCGCCAAATGTATCGATTATGGGTATCTATATATATCTTTATAGATACCCTTGATGATCATTAATTGTGATGTGTGGAAGCTCATGTTAAGCTATTGTAATTCATATTTATGGGCCTGTAACTAACATCAGTACAGGCCGATGGTTTTGGTATTATTAATATAACAATATTGAAATGATACAAGCCTAGATATTGTGTTTCTCTTATTCGTGAAAGATCTTCATAGTATTATAACATCATCATTATCTTTTTGCTCTTATCCTATTTTTTTTGGTTTTCGCGCTGTATGTCTGTTTTTGAAGTGAACATGCATGTGCATGTGTGTGTGTGTGTGTGTGCATGTGTTTGAGTGAGTATGTGTGATGAGTGTTGTCTTAGCTTGTATTTGAAGTGATCTCCATAGGCGTTTTATAACAATCAACAATTACACGTGTTGGTTCCATGTTTAATCACAAAATTAAGACAAGAAAAATATAGGGACAGTCACCAAGTTCCTTTGATGTTCTTTTCCTTGTCATAAAAAGGACTCTATTGAAACTAGACGCGTAAGTTAATGTCTGTTAATTCCTACATCACCGTAAATAGTGGCGCTATTAATTTTAACTGCAAACAAAACGAACTCTTCTACAATATGATAGCCTGGTACCTCCCAACCAGCACTATTGTTTCACAGCTATGCGGCCGAGCGCAGTCTGTGAGCAGAGAGATAAGCGCTTCAATCCGCTGAATACAATTGTGACTCTTGAAGCTCAGCGCCGTAAAATTTTGTTTAAAATCACAATTCTATAACTCTTCAACGACTCTGTTAGCCTGGTGTTGTTTCACGTTTTCTATTGGAATCTTGAGGCTTATAGACCTCTCTCGTGTCTTTCTCTCTAGTTTTTAGTAAAAATCTAAACGACCCGTATACTTCTTTTGCTGAAAATTTCATGCAATGATTTTTAAATTATATTCTTCTACATTGATGACTTACAGTATGATAAGAAAACAGACGATGGCAATAGTTTTAGGTATATTTTTACAATTTCTTCTTAGATTTTATGGACATAAAAGGAATAACAGATGTAAAGCCCATTATTTACTGCTAAATTCTCCAGAAAGCTTGCATAAGACGTATTCCATCGTAAACCAACATTTTATCCAAGTAGGCCAAATCTTTTACAAAAGCGAATTTTAACACAACATCCAGAATAACTCCAGCATAAAATATATCCTTCCTGACACAAAACAGGGACATTTCGTCTCACAATTTGTCGCCTTCACAACATTATGTCACCCAGAACTGTCTGTCTATTGTAGCCCTGGTTTTAGCCAAATGTGACGTTTAAATATCATCGCGGATATAACCGCTGGTCGCGTTCCGTATACTGCAGACATTTTTAGTATCCATGTCCGTTTGGCGCATTTTGTTTTAGCACAAGAGATGTATTTTTAACGACGTTTTGAGGGTAGTTAGTCTAGATACAATGAAAGATAAAGCGGTTTTTAGTGATGGGGATTTTGTTTTCCTCGGACGAAAATAAGCCTGAGTTTCAATTTATAACTATCCTTACGGTTTAAGATGAAATGATCAGACTGACCTAAAATGTGTGTAGATTTTACGTCAATGATCATGATGGGATCTAACGTTATAGAAATAGGGCCCAGTAGCTTCATACCAAATCACTTCTATTCCACATGAATTAAAGGTAAGTATAATTAACAAAATAATCTAAAATAATAATCTAAAGATACTTATTAGCGTGGGGATGACTACAAGACTAGTTGGTGGCGCTGAGGTCGAACAGTTGTCAACTATAAATGTAGCTAGATTAGTCGTCTTCCCAACTAGTCAGCTCAGCTCTAGTACCTACTTATCATTTCAACGTAACCTAGCCTACATAAACCGTTCAAAATTGACCGCTACCAATAAAAGTACACCCTTGATCACAAACAAAGATCACCAATCCATAAACTCTGAAAACGCAGGCATAAACATTCGAATATCCCCGCTATCCTCTCACGACTCGAGCTATTTGGCCCGGGGCCAACAAACGTGCCACGGGGACATCCCCCACTTCCCCTGTGCAGTGGCGACTGGATTTATGGACTTGCATTGTATACCATGCTTTAATTGTGTAATCGTATGTTGCAGTGTGTTTGTTAGTTATTTAGATGTTTTTGTAAGCTAATGTGCTGCCGGATTGGGTAAAACTGGTGTAAAAATACGTGTTAGTAGGGCTTTTTTAAGAATGTTTACTTTGTTTGCAATTTTTTACTTTCGGCTGAACATTTTGCATTTGTTCACCTATATCTTTTTATCAAAAAAAATCCTAATCACTAATACAGATAATATAATACTAGTATACTACTATTAACAAATGAATTGCTGGTCAATACCATGACCGGATAATAGATTTTTTCAGAACTTTCTGTTAACTTCTTTCAAAGTTTTCTGATTTTGTTTTAAATGAATAAATAGATCTAGACAAGACATTGTTAGTAATCTAACTTTTGATAGTAATCTCACGTAACTTTCAACTTTTTGATTTTCGCCATATTTTGTGAAAAAGTCACCACAATTTTCTATCTATATTAAAAAATTATGTGGCGATAATATTCATCCCCATCCATTCTTACCACACATAATTAATCCTTATCTATCTATTGTTATCAGGTGACATCGAGGACTGCATAGTAACGCCGGCTTACCAAGGACAGTTCACACCTTTGCCGGAAGCGTTGTGCGACTGCATCATGGACCTAACGTCGCAGGTATGAACCAGAACTAAGCTATTGTGTTCTAGTATCCTGCTTGATGCACTAGAGTCGATCGAAAAACAGGCCAAGCGGCTCATCAGCAATGAGGCACTGCAGCCGTATTGCGTAAGTGCGCAAAGAGTTTAAACTCTATCCAACCGACCAAATCGGCCAATCAAAAACGGAAAATCCACATCGTGTCATTCATCTCTCAAGTACTACTTGGTAGGGACGTTTGAGGACGATTTAGCGTTATGTTTGTGTTGGATGAAATACTGTGTGCATGTCTGTTATACAGAACTGAGACAAGAATGACCGTACCATCCCTCAAACATAAACAAAAACAAGTAGAATACCATGAAGCTGATGAACCTTATTAGAGTTGGTTGGAACGAAAATCATCGCAAAATTTATGTGGCATTTCAAACGTTCGGTAACTGCTGTGATTGGATGAATGTGTTTTCAAAAGTCAGTCGCATCAATTGACTTACATGTAATTTGTGGCATTTCGATTATTTGTTTCCAGAAACTAAGGGTTGGCTTGATTTGCCTCATTGCCCTTTACCTTAAAAAATAAATAAAAGCATAATTGAGAGCGGTCAAGCTACCGTTGGTCAAGGGTTCTAGTGAAAGGAATCTCCTAACAATACGTGCCGTGTTCAGGAGTATCACTTTTGTATCAAGCCCTTGATCCAATTTTATGCAATGTCCTTTCATTGCATCATTATTACGTACTTGATACCCATATTTTCAAAAGTTATAAATTATAATTTATTGATTTGCCCACAAAGTTTCAATTTAAGTATAACTTTATTACCGAAACACGATGATAAAATTTTTACTGCCCATAAACTTTGACCGGTTCTTTGATGAAATCCAAATAATTTGATCAAAGTATCGTCACTGTTATAAATCGTGACATTTCTAAAATATTTTATTGGAAACGGCAAGAAAATATTTAGTTAAAAACATCGCGAAAGTGCAATGATTTGGCAAAATATTTGTAGCTTTATCTGAATATTCTAGGGTTGCCAATACAAATAAAAATTATAGCCGCACTAATATACGAGTACATTAATGAAATATAAATCTAAAGGCAACGGCAAGGCAAAAGTAAAACTGCCAATATGTAACATATTTACGAAGTACAGACAAAGTTTGGCAAAAAGCTTGCTTGAAAGCTAGTTCATTAGTAGCTTACACTAGTGACTATCTCTAAAATAAGTTATAACAAAGAAAACTAAACAAAGAACAACCCTACATCATCAAAATGACTGTCATAATTACCGCTCTACATATCACGGTGGCCGTGATAGCCAAAAATATTTTGTATTAAAAACAGCAGAGTTCGAAACAATGGGCTCTGCGAATCGGAACAAAGTCAGAATGAAATTGATTCTGAATTAGTTTAATTACAGTTTGTTCTCCGACTGCTTTCACTGGAACATCGGTTTGTGGAACACCTTCGCTTGTTTTTGATATTCTTTTGTTTTTTCGGGCTTTGTTTTTGGTGAAATGGACACAAGGTATCCATTATGAAAAAATCTTCTATTGAAAGGTATATATGTAGAGAACTCTTTGTGCCATCAAGTCCGACGTAACACTAAACTAAAATCAATCAATATATAATTGAACCCTATTGAGCATTGCGAATTGTTCATGCGATTGTAACTATTGAAAAACCTTTAAACAACCTCTTATTTGGCTATATTTGTTGTTAGATATGTTTAAGACTTTGTACGTTTTTCAAGTCTTTCATGGTCTTGATTTAAAAATCAAAATGACGGCAATTTTGTAGAAATTTGTAAATTAAGTCCTTCAAAAATGTTAACCGTATCGGGGTGCTTTAGTAAATTCAATGCGTACCAAACGGCTTTACCTCATCAATATACTATACTACAGCTGTCAGAAGTTAGAGGTAGATTATAAAAGCTCTCAATCAAGCATGCCATATAAATATCGTACAGTTATAGAAATAAATAAATTATTTTAAACATATTCAAATTCTCTTTAATTTGCATGTGATATCGGACGGAACGTATAGATCGATGGAACTCGGCCGTGAAATGTTGCCAAAATAAAAATATAATACTGGTTTAGGAATATAAACCTGTTTCGGTGAGTTTGTCTTCATGTGTGGTGTAAGTGGTTATTTAAATATATGGTTTTAGTTGTGTTTAATTGATGTTTGGTTTTCACCTTGGCCTTGACCGGCCCTTGATTTACGTTTGTAATTTACAACCGATTGATTTCATTAAATAAATAGTGAAGACAACTTTATTTACACTGCACTGCACTTTAAAGTATTCAGATATTAAAATCACAAATGCATTAGGTGCTATGACCAAAGGAGTGAACTCAGGACGGTATGAAAGAAGAGAACGTGTTGCACCGAACATGATGAGGTGCGTTAAACAAAGATAACAACTAGAGATGGTTTGTCTACTGAGACTGTTATAATGAACCTAAACCAGTAGGTAAGCCATATTTATCTACATTCATAACCAAGTAGGTAACACAGATAAGAAAAGCACCCAGTAAAACCCGATAAAGGAATAAGTTTGCAACACCACACTTTAAACTATTTCACAACGAAATTAGCTTTATCAAAAGCTTCGAAACCGTTTGACTGACCACAAACTCGCTTGCGTTCAAAACTTGCACCACAACAGTCCAGTCATCCGAGGTTGGAAGGAATTTTTGCCATCATGGTCTTTTTGCCGATACACTCCTAAAAATAACTGCGCCATGAGCTCATTGCGCCGTAATCGCCATATTAAATCACCATCAATTCGAATTTCTGAATTAATTATCCAATTTAACGATTAATTAAAATGTAATTGAAAATAGTATTTAAACCTTTTTTTAATGGACACCTTTCTTTGGTTCATATGGGTTGGACCTTTAAACATTTTTAAATTCTTGAAGCGGTCGTAAGGCAAGAAAGAGTTATGTAAATTGTATTAGAAATGAATTATTATCTCAGCAAATAAACAGTATCACAATCACTCCTTATCAAATTAATCACTCTAAAATCAGATAGAAGGAAATTTATTGCTTTTTCATTAATTATAACTCTACCAGGTTATAAACCTTAGCTTGAAACTACAGGTACGTAAATAAAGTGGAGTTTTGCAATTAATTTGTCACATTACGCAATTATTGGCCCAATTCCGCAAGTTATTGGACAAGGAATGTCGCACTAGACAGGTCTGAGACAATGCCACTTGGAATTTCAATCAGGATTGCATTAACAAAGTAATATAATGTCTAGAGTAGGCTTTAGTTCAGGTAGCTGAGCAAACGTGGCTCAACTAGGATTTGTATTGGACTGTCCAATACCCAACTCCTAGTGTCCGTTCTGAGAGCTTGTTTCCGATCGGTATTATGATTTCCTAGGGGCTTAGAATGCTTTATTAGATCTTGATTTCAGTTTAGGCAATACCTCCGTGTAAAGGAATTTAGCTACTGACGCTGGTATCAGAAATTAAGCTTAATTTATTGAAGGATAGATTCGAAGGATTTCTAATACACTGCTCGATAATTTGTTTACAATTAATATTAAACTTTACCAGTTCCGCTTTTGACTTTAAAGGATATTTTATAGCCATCAATCATCTCGATGTTTTTGCTTGAATCTTGTCTATAATTATTTGATTGCTTTATTGATTTCTAATACCTCTTCAAAACTAGTTTCTTAAACGCATTTCTAAAGTTCATAGGTCAATTAATTTAATTCTTGAATCTAGGTCTTTGTCCGTCAACGTGACAAATAATACACACATTCCTGACTCTAAAGCGTTTACGACTCCAGTTTAAGCTTAAGGCAATAGACACAAACATGTAAATGTTATACACGAAGGAAACTTCAGTAACACATTTACCTTCCACTCAATTCGCACCATATATCACGTGGCAGACCAGTGTGTGTTGCCAGTGATCACCTATGGGACCGAGACATGGTCGCTCACAATGGGCCTTATCAGAAAGCTTAAAGTCACCCAAAGGGCAATGGAGAGGGCTATGCTCGGAATTTCCTTGCGTGATCACGTCAGAAATGATGATATCCGCAGGAGAACTAAAGTTACCGACATAGCCCGGAGAATTGCTAAACTTAAGTGGCAGTGGGCAGGGCACATTGCTCGCAGAACGGATGGCCGATGGGGCCGAAAAGTTCTGGAATGGCGACCGCGAACCGGAAGACGACACGTTGGAAGGCCTCCCACTAGGTGGACCGATGACCTGGTTAAGGTTGCGGGAAGGCGCTGGATGCGAGACGCACGGGATCGGTCAATGTGGCGACGCCTGGGGGAGGCCTATGTCCAGCAGTGGGCGTCTTTCGGCTGAAATGACGATGATGATGATGATCACGTGGCATCTCATTGAAACACTGACCTCACTCAAGGCATGAAAATAATCAAATGAACCTCCCATTCATCGACCTTTTAATGGAAGAACAAAACGCGATATCACTCATTCATCTCAATCCAATTTATATGAGACATTACAACATATCTTTAGAACAGATGACATGTCACAATTGTCTCATACAAAGCATTCTTTGGACCACGCCCGTACCAAATCGCATAATATAAAGGTCTTAGATATCGTAACTCGCATTACAGCTCAAACAGGTTCCATATATCACAACTTGTCTGACTTAAGCCCCAATTATTCAAGTTTCGACTAACAGACTCGCAAATGTGTCAATTGCTTTAATTATTGTCGTGGAAAACGGTAAACGTAAGAAGAAATGCAAGAATATAAAAGGAAATAACTTAATTAAAAGTGCGAGTTTTCATTTCTGAAATTTCTCCCTGAGGTTATGCTTAATGCGACTGCGTTGGCAGCAATTTAATTACTAGGACGAGGAATGGCGGTCATTTCATACATGTTTTAAATGCTGGGGAAAAAGAATGTGAAGATATGTTAGAAAAGTTAAACTTTAATGATGACAAAACACTCACAGAATTTAAATTGCGATATTTATATCGCATTTAAATTATGTTGTTCTGTGTGTTTCATGGTACTCGGTTTTCGACCGAGTACTATGAAATTACGGGAAATATCAAGGCAGAAATTCTTGTAGAATCTAACTTTATATCAGTTACAAAAGCAGATTTACCGCAGCAATAAATGAATAATCGAAAAGCAATTATTTAAATCAATGTACGCTTAATCAAATGGCAATAAACAGCAACTTAGTTACAGTATATTTAAAATATATTTTACGCACATTTCACAATAGATGCTCATTAATAACTGCCACATTCTGCGTCCCGAAGGCTAGCTTACCCAACATTATATATATTCCCAGCTGATAATTGAACAAGATCAAATTTGCTTTGATACAATTGATTTATTGCTTGTAAAGCAATAAGAAGACTTAGGAGCAGGTGGATTCTTGAAGCACCTAGATAACGCGTGGGTTATACAGATGGCTATTAATGATACCAAACCAGTCATAGCAGAGAGTTATTAAAAAGTCAATGAAGGCAATATTGAGATTGATGAAATATAAATTATAAATATACGAATGATTGATACTGATAAAGAATCTAGATTTTAGATTAAAACTATGTATGTCTCAATCCAGACGTGAACATAACTATGTCACAGCAAGGCATATCACAGCTAAGCCTGAGGCAGGTAAGGCAATAAATAAAGCTGGGTTCAAAGACCTCAATAATGCAGTAGCAGTGACAAGTTGCTGGCTTATCGCTTACGTACTGGATTTACTTTGGCTGGGTCCGAAATTTACTTGATACGATATGCAGTTGGTGCAGAAAATTTATTTGTAATGTTACATATATGTAAAGACGTGTTAGAAAAGATCAATGATAGTTTCAAAAAAAATGTTAGTTTCTGTTTCTTTAAATGGTTTGGCTCAAGCATTTAATGTTATGCTATGATTATATTATCGTGGTTTTAGAACAGTTCTTCAGTTTGATTCTTTAGGATTAAAAAAAGATCGCAACTTAAAATGACGAATCAGAAAAATGCAAATTCATATAATTTTATGACTCAACAATGACCAAAAGCTATATATGGAGGTGAAGCGTAGATTTAACTTTAGATGACCTGGTGTATGTAAACTGAATAGACGATATTCCTATTGAAATAAACAGGTCAAGTCTACCACACTCACAATAAGATTCCGAAACCAACAATAGCAATGGCATTAACCGTATGCCTATACTTGCAACTGGTTATAACGATACTTATCTTGACCAAATATGAGATTCAATGCCAAATGTCCAAACAGCGAAGGTCAGTTGGAATGAAGACATCCTGCCTAGTGAAGCAGATCTAGATAGTAATTGATTGATGGTCGAAGTTCGGGCACTCTGCGCTTGAGTAATCATTGTTTAGATTGATCGATCACATCGCCATTGTACTGTGGATTCCGATGCAATTGATTTAGGCATCTAATTCATTACGGTATCGCAAATGAGAAACTAAATTAGAATGATTTAGAATTTTGATTTTATGATGACAGTAGATGAAAAAAAGCTTCGACAAACATTTCAAGAAACTGAGAAACGAATTTTAAGGACGGTTGCATACAAAGCAAATGTTTGTTAATATGTTTGCTTCCCGTAACGTGGTTGTCTTGGCGAAGATAGCCAAAATAGCCAACCACGCACTATCAAAATCTTTATTAAACAACCAACCTTCCTATAATTTTATACTAGTGCTCGGAAATGCTTTTCGAGCATAGTTCAAGTTGCAGCGTTTCGAATGTAGTCTGACCATTTATTAACCTACGCTGAGTATGTATTTTATATCTTATCTCAACTTTAATACATAATGCACTTTTCTTTGCAGGGGCAATCAGCAACGCTGGAAAGTATAAGGACGTCGTTGTCCGCAAAGTTCCCATCAATGCAGACGCCGTCGCAGGAAGTGGTCTACGACACGCTAGCCCAGCTCATGCAGGAGAGGAAAATATACCAAACGTCACGGGGCTTCTTCATAGTCACGCCCGAGTAAGTTTTTATTGCCTATGTTCGAATTTGTATTTTTATTACCTATGTTCGAATTTGTGAGTTTATTGCAAAATTCATTGCGGTTTTCGACAATGGAGGCGAGTTGTCTGTTGTAGAAATAGAATAAACTTATCTGCTACTTGAAACTTTGGAATTTAAAATTCAACTGACTAGACAAAATGTATTTTGTTATAAAGATATTTAAGCAGTAAAATTACGGAATAGAACAATTATCAATGTAAACAAACTGGGTCGAATTGATTTAGAAAATATTTGACAAAGGAAATCTAATTTGCATGTTTACATAAAAAGGTGCCGAAGAACTTGATTATCATGGTTAATGACGAGCTTTTTTCATCTGGTTCCAGGGAAATTGCGACGTCAGACCAACACTAAATTATTGACAGGTCAAATGATCTTGCTAATTCCATCAGCCGTTATGAATATAAAATAAAAGGTTGACGTCAAAAACAACAAACAGCCTACACCCAAAAGCGAGCACAACATGACTTAAATATTTATAAAATCTTAAATAACATGAGTCACACATCGCCATTTTTAGTATGTCGGTGATCCCAAGCGGACATGCTGTACAAAATTGAACGCGCAATGCGTTCAGAGAACCAACTTTGGCGCCAACTTGACATGCATTCAAAATGGCGCCAGGTCAATTTAGGAGCTAAATAATTACGTGAATAATCTGATCTGTATTCTGATAAACTCAAAGTACTTTGAAATGGATTTAGTATTGTTGAATCTGTATGGATTTCGATATGCACTAAATGGATTGTTAAATAATGCATTGGGTATGCTCCTTGTATTCACCATATAGGTGGGAGATTTCATAAATTGTATGGCAGTATAGCAAAATATATGATGTGTAAAAAAGAAGCACAATAAACTTATAATCTAATTGAAATAAACGCGGCACTGTAGCAAATTATATGAGATGTGGAGGATTTGATTTTGCGGTCTTCATCATTGTTTCAAATCATCGTACTAATATGTAGCATTCATTATTTGCGTTAATGTCTCACTTATTTTAAATGTAGGCGGTTCTGTATGAAGACCTGACCTGACATTATTACCTCCGTTCGTCCTTCCAATGCCACAAAAAGCAATAATTCTTCCATTCGCTTATTAAGACCACAACGTAGGTGTCGTTGCATAATGTGTGAGGTCGATACATTATTATTTCACGAAGGTGATTGCTTATTATCTCTACCATTCATACATTAACTGAAGTGTGTGAATTTTTAAAGAAAACGAGGCTGAGAAACATCATTTTTAGATTTTTAGGAGCTTTAACCTTGGCCTATTTTGCTGGATTGCAATATTGCTAATGGCTATACGATAAGGTACTGATTCATTATTCATTGCCAATATTTCATTATTCGTGCAACGCTTTATCTGAGTGTTGAAAGAACTTGAAAACAATGCTTGCAAACTAAACAATATTTTTGTGCGGAGACTTCATATAAAACAAGATTTCAGTTGAAATCTTATAATAAACCTCTGGATACATAACTTTTGCAAACTAGATTTTGTTATCTTTAAATTCATTATGCAAAATGCCAGTAGTATCTGCCTACCCAGTTTTTTATGATGAAATAGATATCTATAAAGCAAACAATTTTACCTACTTTAAAACTTCGTTATTTAATAACGCCCACCGATTCTGTAGATTTTAAAACTAATCTCCAATGTGCTAAAAATGTCATTGGTTACGCGATTTGTATTGCCATTGCAACTTGGTACTACTTATTTGTCAATGGACTTGTATAGTGCACAGATCTGGGTAATCCTGCGTTGGCGCTATCTCTGCTGAGTATTATAAAAGACTAATTGCACTCAGACGCAGAAATGGACGTAATTCTACAAGATTCACCTACCGACCCACACGATCCCATAATATACGTTGGGCGTTTTAGGCATGTATCATAAATCAGCGTTGACAGTAAGCTATAGATCTATCTATTGCAGAATTTGTAATGAACATCAAAAAACCTAAAATCACTAGTCAATTAATTAATTAAGTGACGACATTCATTTGTCAATTGCCAAATCGAAATGACAGCAGCAAAATGTGTCCGTTAACTGTCAAATTGATACAACAAAAACACCATGATGCTTTAATGAAGGCAAAAACTATTGCCAATGATTTAATGTTGGCAGAATCCGGGTAACGAAGACCATAGATACTCAAATTAATTTTAACCTTAATACAACTAGACAAGGTTCGAAGCTAAATACAGGAAGAGTCATAAAAAATTGATTAGGTAACATAAATTATATACAGCCAATCATTAAAATAAATAGTGTGTCTTATTAGTGGTTTTTAAATAATGGCAAATTGCTAAAAAAAAACTTGCTGGTAGAGTTTATGTTTATAAAATATATTAAATATAATACAAATTGGTTTACGAATAAATTAAGTGTCAGTGGGAAGCCATGCTAAAAGATATAGATGACATCCCAAATGATTTCCTGTAATATCTAGTTTAATTATTTATCTAACGAATTTCTATTATATCTTCATCTGCATATGTCATCACCATCTCAGCCCTTGCATTACCCTCAACAATAATTTCTAAGTCTAATGAAGCATTGTCAATTCGTCTTTCATCGATTGCATTTAGACATAAAATCCATCTAAACATGGATCTTATCTAAAACTAGTTGCGACTGCGATCGACATCAACTAGTTCTTGTTATCAAAATGAGGCCAAACTTGTACATATCTTGAATAACTTAAACCAGATCCTGGCTAAGTTTACAGCAAAAAGTCTAAAGCTTACTTCGGTTTAATTAGATTCATTTACATTCTCATGTCTTTGCTATTTCTCTTGGGTCACATTTACATTTTATTCAACTGAGAAGTACGTTTCGTCTTTATCATCTATCATCGTTTTATATTCGTGTTTATTGCATCCTTTATATAATTTGTTATCTTTTATGCTTCCATCATCATAATCTATTGATTGCCCTTCCCATTGAATCTAGGCCCCCATTGCCTCCCACAATAGTTCTAGGTCAGTCCCATTCAACGCCACTTCGATAGCTATTTGGAAGCATTTTGCCATTTAAGGGTATTCTTGTTTAGCAGTAGTATTCTTGTTAAAGTGGCCGACATTTGTTGCGGAAATAACGGAAACAATTTTTAGTGAGTTTTCATGTTTCTTCTTAAGTGATAGTTCTTGTTCTTGTTGTTAAGTTTGACACAGTTTTCTTGGCCAAAGTTACTGTCCAGCTAAAAAGTTATCCAGAGTTTAATTATTTTCATACAAATCTTTACATCCGATAGTAACATAAACAGCATTGTGTTATGTCCATAATGGTGCTCCTTCAACTTATATTCAATTTGTAATCTGAAATCACCAACCACCTCTTTCAGACGCCGTCGATCCCGATCGAGGTCTTCGTCCCGCCACCATGCGAACAGTATCGAGGATGACTGCCCATCGCCCCGGACTATCCTCATGTCTGACCAAGAGGCGTTGCACCAGCTCTACGGGGAGATCACGACCCTGAGAGATGGGGCGGTGACGCACCAGTGTGTGCAGACTAACCTGGCTGATGTCATATGTGGTGGTAAGTGGACATTTTTATAGTTTTAGGATCTTGTTGAAACGAAAAATATGTTCCGTTAGGAGTAGGTGCTGCATTAACTACTTTTATAGTCAATGAAGCTATGCATTGCTAAGGGATAACGCCCTCAGTGACAGACATTTCAATCATATCAAAGCCCTAGTTATCCTTGAATTAATTAGATACTCAGCCCAAACAGATAGTCGGATTAGCCAAACATTAATCCACTTTGTACTTAAGAGCACGTTTAAACATTCCGCAAGTTCCACATTACGCCATTATACCCGTTTTGTTGGAACAACATGTCAATTAATCACGCAAACATTTCACGACTATGTTCCCAGAAAATTGCTACATTTGCCAACTTATGCACATAACATTTTAGTTCCATAAAATTATATTGTACTGGTTAGTTCAATAAACCCATATAGGTTAGTAAGGTCAAACGAATAAGTTGCCACGAAGTGACTGGCTTGGAAAATCCCAGGGTAGCCACTGCATGGAATATTCTTTTGGATGGCGAAGACTTATATGGATTTAAAGGCTAAATTCGCGTAATGAACGCTGAAAAACAAAGCGTAGTGAAATGTGGGGCAGCCTGCAATGCCCTGAATCTACACTGCATTGTTAGTTCGTTACTATAAAATTTCGCGTTGATTATACATTCCTGGTACATATGCGGTATATTGCATCGGAATTGCAGTAACTGGTTCTGACATCGAAATAGTCGGATGCAAATTCGGTTTTGCATTTTTAGAACAATTTCTTGGAACCATGTTTGGTACCGTTATCTTGACTTGTGTTGTGCCAAATATGTAATGGCTTTTCATATTTTGTGGGCATTTTCTAACGGCCAAAATTGCCTTTTCTTTTTGATTTACCTACGTTGCAACTTAAATGGTTGGTCTTTGATCGAATTTCTTATTATGAAAATTAATTCTATGCATAAGATTTTTCGAAAACCCATAGATAAAAACTGGCCTCTGGTTATGCTTTATTCCGTGCCCGACTATTCTTAGTTTCAAAGGAACGCTGGAATGAGCTATTAAGCGCTATACAGCTGAAAATAGCCTCAATATAGACTTTGATGCATTCACGGCCGTTACAGAGAAGAAAGATTCTTCGATTTCGTTATAATTTTGTAGATGGAAGTAGTAGATAATGTTCAAGATTTAAGATATATAGTTTACTAGCTTTTACCCGCGGCTTCGCTCGCGGTGAAGCCATTGAATTTTTTTTTTAATAAAAGATATCCTATGTTACTTCTGATATCTCCAAGAATATATGTACAAAGTTTCATGATTTTCGGTTCAGTAGTTTTTGCGTCAAAGCGTTACATTCACATTTATAATATTATGTATAGATTCATTAGATACTTAAAGAAAGTATAGCCACACCATGTACAAAACACTTATGCTTCCAAAAATCTGGTTAGCTAAATCATTATCTCATGATAATTCAGACGTACCTTGAAAGATTATTCTTAAAATCTATACGCAACATTTAACAAGAACTCACATTATTTTAATAAGACTAATGGAATATTAAATCTGATAGGAAATACGGAAATCCTTAATCTGTTATTAGATCGTGAAAAACGTTCGTGCTTGCTCTAGTCTGAACTTATTTAATTGTTTATTTAAATTTTAGTTTTCTGCATTCAAACAACTAATTCGCATTCTTTTTGCATATTTCGGGTAGGTAACCACTAAGGTCACAGCAGTCACACGATATTCCGTGAGCTCGCCAATTTGTTTTAGGCATAACAGTAAAATATGAATACGTCCGTCCGTCTTTCACGGACCAAATTTTATTACAGTAACACTGCCATTGTTTGAAATACAGTTCTCAAAGAAATGCTGACCGATTGGTCATGATCGATTGGGCGTAATCGATTACAATTTTACTCGAATGATAAATCGAATCGATGTTAATACAAGCCGTTTTGTGAATATTCACACGTTTTTTGTGGATGTAGAAACATTTTTATTTAGAGTACAATGCATTGGTAAATGATTTCAGGCCGACTTGCCATGTTTTCGGTTAATCGGTTTGCGGTTAAAAAGGTGATAGAGAGGTGCCTCATTTATTTTACAACGGTTTTGCTAATAGAGGTCGCGGATGTTCGATCAATTTGACATTTTTGACACTTGCCTTAATAAATTCGTCGATAATTTGACATGTTTGACACTTGGTTCAATAAATTCATTATCTATATTTTACTGTACATATTATAAGTAACTTTGTTTTAATTTAAAGTAATATATTATATGTTTCAATGTCGCGAGCAATGCAATGTGAACGAGTATTACTTAGAACTTGCATGTGAGTAATGAGAACGGTGGAAAGTCAAATCCGCAAAAGCACAGGAAGCCGCTTGCATCAATCTTACACTTTGTTTTAAGGGTGCTTCAGATTGACGTTCCAATCGGTAGTATTGGTTCATTTCTATAGATATGTGCACTGGGTTATTTTGGAATGTCTGCAATTACGTATAATATATCTATCTACAGCCCTGTTGGGACAGCCTAAAATAAAATAACCTAAAATAACGTGCCCACTGCTGGGGCAGTGTGAACGTTATTTGAGGGTGATTGTGATTATGCTATTGAGCTTTTAGAAGGTGTTGTGCTGTACCATGATATCATTTATGTAGATCTATTTCATCATTTTTTTTAGTAACCTCAAAAGTTCCTAATAGTAGGTAGGTAATGCAATGAGGGTATTCTGAAATCATGTACACTAGGTGGCATCACTGAGACGTGAGGTCCAAGCTGCTGTCAAATGCTTATGTTTTTTGACATTAGTCAAATTGACGTCAAGCAAGTTGATGTCATAAGTTAAATTTTCCAAGTAAAAGACCTCTCACCAATGTGGCGCCAACTAGTGGCGTGAATTTTCTTAAAAACCCTCATTTCAAATACATCCCTTTCTCTTTTCATAGATATTCTAATAACTTTGCGAAGCGACAAAATGCTTCAAAAAATCGCACTTATATCTAAAGCAACGTCTGTTGCTGCCTTAACTTCATCGACTGTCAATCTAAATTAACTTTTACGTCAAACACACAAAGGTTCCGTATCGAATGCTCTGAACCCAACTATATAACGTCAGATAAGGCAAAGGTCAGCAAAAAGTCCGGTAAATCGATGCAAGAATCTTTCGACGAAGATGGTGGATGGATAAGTTTTTAACCTTTCTTCTTTAGAACTAATGAAGTATTCCAAATGACCAGGAAATTGAAGAAAAAGATACTTAGGATGTGAATACTGCGATGTTTATTTAGCACAAGTTTTTAGAAACGAGTGTGGGAAGTACGTCTGGTGGTCTTGTGACGGATGTCAGTATTAGTTTTGTTAATGGCTATGTTCCTAAAAATAAATAAAATATTTTAAAAGCAGGTAAGATAACTGTTCTTAGAATTTTTTGCTTGTTATTTTACAAAATATCAAACGTTAAGTTTGCTATATACTCGTACGTATGTTACTTTAAACGCCCGAACTACGCCAAATCTTAGTATTTACCAAGTCATACGGTAAAAGCCCTTTGTCTTTTTATCTGCAATCGCACGGTAGTTCGACTTTTACAATAACATACATATATACGTAAAAAATGGATAAATGACTACACATTCTGTAGGTACATTGGTTCCGATTCCTATCCGACTATTCTGAGAAAAATCACCGAAACAAACTCAGAGATCACTGTCTCTTATAAAAAAGATAAAAACGAAACCCCTATTATAATTTTCATGCAAATATATGGACAAACCAATTACATAACGCACCCTTAATAATATAAGGGCTCAAGTCAAAATTTTTGTAATGTTTGATTTTGAATGCTAAGGGCACAAAACGAAATTATCTACCGGCTACCGCTGACAGAGAGAGAAAAAGAACATTAACGACTCGGTAACTATATTTGTGTCTCTCTCACACGCATTTTATTAGAAAAATAAGCTGGAATGTAACAATTCAGAATCTTTAAACACGTATTCCCAAAAAACTACATTTTTGGTTTAAGCCTTTATATTACTAAGGGTGCGATAATGTCAGATGATGATGTATGATGATGTTTTTTATTCATAAATAAAACTGTTCGCTCCGTTACTTGCCACTAAGGTTTCATTGGTTCGGAGTCACCCATTCAACACCGGCTATCGCTGAAAACCAGCGCTGTGGCTCTGTCTCGCACACGAGTCCCGCATTATGCTGAGCGATGACCGTTTTGCGTAGTTGTGAAGCATACTTTGTAATAATTGTATTTAATTTTTTTTGTTCTTTTTATGTAGGCGTCGTACCTGGCGCAAATAAACAATTTTTCTTTATTTTTCTTTCTTTCTTTAGACATAGTACTGTGACACCTAAGATCGCATGAGGTAACTCCAGTCGCTCATTGATCATACGTAAGACATTAACAAACAAGAAAATAAACTCTAGTAGTGCACAAACAAAAATCAGCTAACCTTTCTTCTTACTTTAAAATCCCACAAACTGGTATCATTAGAAAAGATTCAATATCGATTCACCAAGGAAAGCGAGATTGCACTACCCGTTAATGATCAGTCATTACTGTCAAATTAAACGTGTCAGTCCATGGAAAGTGTCATCCGAGGTGTTTTCTCGTAAAATAAATACTTTCCACTCAGGCAGGAAAAGCTTTAGCGTAGTCTAGGAGACCGTAACCTGAGAAAGTAAATCATCTAGTAAAAGACACTTTTATAGCCTTCAATTAAAAGTTTTAATAAAGATGTATTCCAATGAATAAATAAAGTCTTAAAGTGTTAAGAAGTCATATCAGATAGTTATACTATAATTTTTAACATCCTAAAGAACTGTAAAAGTCGCGATAACGGTACGGTTGAAGATCCATGTACAACAGCGAAGAATGGACGTTTAATGTTTACAGTTCAAGACTACTCCTTTACAAATAAACACATTTTTTACTTATAAACATAATGGTATTTTAGGCAAAACCGAATAAAAAAGCGTCGGGGAAACAAAGCGGGCATCAAAAAAAATACTGCATCGCTATCAATAGCAAAAGTGCCTAAAAAGCAAGCAACTAATTCTTTAAGGTCCTTTACAAATTAAAAATATCTAACTTTGACCGTTACGAAAACTCATAAAAATAATCTGGTCTGTTAACATTTTATAAGATCCGAAACTCATTCAAGTTTTTAATATCAAGGTTGCAGCGGGCATTTGTTTATGACTCAACTCGCATAAAGGTCAAATGTAACAAAAAAAATATAAATTTTAATGGGGTGAAAATTAAAGTACCATGACGTAGCTGAGTTTGTAAAAAGGTTAAGCAGAGGTGTAAGGTCGGACACCTTTGGACGTTCAATGGGTGGTAGGATATTAAAAGGTGACATCAGCTTCCATTAAAATGGAAGGTGTATCTACTGCGATAAAAAATATCGCATGTTAAATGCTTGGAATGACATTCCAAAGGACTGATCTAATCAAGGTACATATTATTTAAATTATTTCAAAAGTTGCCATAAATTTACCCTGAGACTTTATTCAAGGTCAAACTATCAGTTTACGGACTTATTAATGTAACTTGTCAAAATTATTAAGTTTAATAAATCAGTCATGTAAAACCTTGAACACAGAATAAATAAGTCATATATATCAAGATATAACATACCTTTTTGCTGCCAGCAAAAAAAAAACAAAAGAATACGCAACTTGTCAAACGCGAACCATGTCTTGTCTGTTACTTACTTTTTTAAATATTATGTTATGGAACACCAATACCGATGTGCTCCGACTTCCGGTACCTAGGGTCGCTTATCCAAGGGGATGGCGAAGTAGACCGAGACGTAACGCACCGGATCAACTCGGGATGGATGAAATGGCGACAGGTCACTGGAACAACTTGCGACCCACGGATGCCCCTAAAGTTAAAGGGAAAAATCTACAAGTCCGTGATTAGACCTGTCGTACTGTATGGATCAGAATGTTGGGCTGTGAAAAAGATGGATGAAAAGAGATTGCATGTAGCAGAGATGAGAATGTTGAGATGGATGTGTGGAGTGACGAGAATGGATAAAGTGAGAAATGAGTATATTAGAGGAAGTTTGAAAGTGGCGCCAGTGGCAGAAAAGTTGAAAGGAAACCGTTTGTCCTGGTATGGTCATCTAATGAGGAGGGATGAAACGCATGTTACTAAAAGAGTTATGAATATAAATGTGGATGGATGGAGAGGGAGGGGACGGCCAAAGAAAAGATGGATGGACTGTGTGAGGAGTGATATGAAAGAAAAGGGAGTAAGTGATAGCGTGACGGGGGACAGGACGGTGTGGAAGAAGAAAACGTGTTGCGCCGACCCCAAGTAACATGGGATAAGGGCAGGAAGAAGAAGATGTTTCTACTAAAAAAAAATTGTTCAATTGTATAGAGATTTCTTTACTTTAAACACCTTAATATTGGCGTGCCAACTTATGGTGAAATATGCCATTCATTGTGCTAACAATATGTATACCAACATTCGTACCGCATTTAACGCAAATAAAAATCTAACTTTGAAAAAAAAAAACTCCGTCAAATTAGCTAATCTATAAATTAATCCAATAGCATATTTAACTGCCCTAGTTACTCTAGAAACAGACTCTTCATAAATCAAGTACTAGTGAAACTAAAACATGGTGATGAATTCCAATATGACTATCTCCCGGCCTAATGGCTACCGGTTCTGTAGTAGTTCAGAGTAAGCGTAGACTCTGCTCTACTTCGCTTTAATCACAGTATTCCTTGCTGATGAGGTGTTAATTCACTTTCCTATTTATTATGACTATGAAGTGCAATTTATCTTGAGTTTTATGTCTGGGGAAACTGAAGTAACGTTGTTCGAGTAGAAACACTTTTACCGGTAAGTTTACTAAAGTTTAAAAGGTCAGTTTGGTGGGAAAAGTTATGCTAGATAGAAAATTAGACTTTGCATAGTTTAATGCTGTTGACGAAACTATAAAATCCAGCCTGCACATTTTATAAGTTCAGGTTCATTCAACTGGTTCAATTATTGCATACGCACGTGGTTTTTATACCTGTTATGATTGTTACCAATGCGTTTTTTTATAATAGGCGTTCCTGTTGTACCAATCCGACTTGCCATTAGTGTGGATAAGTTTTGTCACTCATTCAATCAATGTTGGAATTCCTAAGAACCGTTCTACACTCAACATTGTAGTAACCCGACTAACCCTATTACAACGAAAAACAAGCCACATTAAATAAAACTACACTTAAAAACTGTAAACATGTAAATGAACCATATTAAAAGTGAATCTATATGCAACAGCTATCTTAAAGGCAGTTGATAGGATCTCTTCACGGTAACGGTAATGCTAGGTTCGCTCTGATCGTGGTCAGATACGAGCCAACCATTTCCTATCTTGATTACTCGTATCAATCTGAACGAGCAAGGTTTTTCTTCAATTATCACGGCATATATTAATAAAGTTAAGTTTGAAAATGTTAAAAGTTGTGATTGTTGGTTTATTTATACAGATGATTATGGGATTAACTTGATCCTATTTAAGTAGCTGTATTCATCTTCATAAATCTTATTATATTTTGAAGTCGGTGCAGCATTTCTTATAGTGATAAATGAAATGAGTTGACATCAATGTTCACTCCCTCCTTAGTTACATCGTTCACACAGTCCACTTAGTTTTTCTTTGGTCTGCCTTTGTCCTCATATCCATCCTCAATTAAATCATACTTAGGACTTTTCTTGTCACACACTGGTTATTTTACTGCTTCAAAAGTTATTGCTTGCTAATATGGTGATCTACAAAGTATAGCTACCTGAATAACTGTAGCATTGTCATCTCCCTGCCTTACAACCCTGATTTACTTGAAGAAGGCCCCTTCTTTTTTATACATACTCATATCTATCAGCCAACGCATCGCAATAATTTTATTTTTTCACACAATCCGTTTCTTAGCCTTCCTATGTCCCTACAACCGATACTAGTTATTAATCCAAAATGTTGTTATTCATGTCTGACATTATTGGAAGTGATAGACCAATAGGTAAGTGGAAAAACTACCTACTTTAATTTAGATGCTATTACAGTCGGCTTTGCAGTCGGCATATGAGTCGATCATGTTTAGAACTTTGTCATATTAAAAATGCACAAAACGTGATAGAACAGCTAAAGCAATTGCCGATAGAGGTTAATGTGACAAAGTCGTAAAGTGATTCCATGGTTTTTTATGCTAGTTCATGCTTAATAGTTTAATAACGATGCTAACGAATAAAATATCGATACTTACTCTATTCCATATCCCTAGGCTAGTATGATGGCATAGGTCAACGAAGGTTCCAATTTCTCACTTAAGCTTTGATATTAATCGCATAAGCTTTAACGAAGCAATTAATATCCAATATGGTCGCCACAGTTTAAGACCCTTACTCCGCTTTAGTGCCGTAAAACTGTTACTTTCTAAAGTATACTCCTTAATAACGGCTAGGTTAAAAGCTTTGAAAAAAAAAATTTATTATTAAATTCATGTACTTTACTTTTTAAACATGGTTTTTTCGTATGTCTATTACTTTTGCATTAAAAAAATAACTTACAACTCTATATTTTTTCGCTTCTTTTGCATACTCCTCCAAAACGACTTGGATATTTAATAATGTTGACAGATAAATCCATGGCTGGAATTTCTTCATAACTGAAATAGCATATGTAAATCAAATAATATTTTGAAAACAAAACTGTTCAAAAGGAGGTTCAGTATTGATATTTTTGATCCGAGCGGGCGCACGGCCAGTACTGCGTTAACATTGGGGCGTCTATATCGCCTTAAAATTGGGGAATATATACGCCATAGGAGAAAGGTCTTTTTAATAAGATTATATATTACCTTTAAAAGCAAAAAATGCTCAAAATTGCGCTGTCGACAGAGGCCTTGTGTTCGAATTTGTCAACTATAAATGAAAAAAGAAAAACATAGAAGCACAGCATATATCTTTTTAAATTGGAGAAGAAGTAGGCGAGAGCCGAGAGCCAAATCTCGAATTATGACTTTTTACTAAGGAAATTCAATCGGAGCTCTCTGCCCGCTTTGCCTCTTAAAGACAGAATGACGCTGTATTTTTAACGGCTGAATTGCAATATCAGTGTGAAGTAAGTGTAGTTAAAGTTAGGCTTAATGACTTGGTTAACATAAACTTAATTACGTAGATATGATGTAATAACTGCCGCAGTGACACATTTGTGTGTATGACAACTCTCACCTCATTTTGCAAGTGGTACTTACAAATTAGAATGAATACTTCAATAAGCTCTTGTCCGCCACATTAATTACATACACAGCCAAAGTGTGGCAAAGTCTGCCAGCATCTGTGTTTCCTTCCACTTACAACCGGTCAGCCCTTAAAGCAAGAGTGAACAGGCATCTTCTAGTATTTTTAGTTCTTTCGAATACCTCATCCATCGCGTTCCAACAAGCGAGATCGAGGTGAAAAGTTGGCTCATTCCGAAATAAAATAAAATATTTAAAAACTTTAACAAGAAAAATTAATCATAACAATGGGAAATTTATTCCGGTTGAATCATCGATAAAATTTTAACAATTTGTGGTCTATTGAATCAATTTATCAACATTACAAACGGTAGAGTAGAAGCCTCTTTATTAGAGGCGGTGAACCGCAAGCTTCGCTTGACTTTAGACTTTGTTGCTTTGGTTTTTTTTTTTTTTTTTTTTTTTTTTCTTAATAATACTAATCCCACCAACGTAGTCGGTGCCTATTCTCTGCAAACTCAGTCATTCTACTTCCTTCTTTTATGCCTCTCGTACATTCACTCTTCATACTGATTCTTTCTTTCATTCATCATCTTACATTCTGTGGGTAGGACTCCCACTTTGGTTTATCTATTCTATGGGCATTATTTATTTACAGATTGGGCAATAATTAAAAATTGGTGCTGTTATTTTATTTAAAATTTTCTTGTATTACACATATCTAATATATATACAATTAGCTTAGGTACTATTTTAATCTACTGCTGTTATATAATTTTGTTCTGTTTTGTCTGTGCTTCTCATTAAATATTCTTATAATATTAATGAAGTACAGTGTTTTTCAACTTTTATTTCTACAGATAACTATGTTGGCCAAATTTACACAGTACATCAAAAATTTTTCCCTTGCTTTTTTAGACATGAACCCATGCAGGCTCTCCCTCGTCAGTCTCCTGTCCAGCTCACATTCAAGTTGGTAGCGCTCCCTGATAAATAGCGGGCATTCTACAATTATGTGCTGGACAGTCTCTGCCACGCTTGGGTCACAGACGCACGCTGGGTTCTCCTTACACTTGAAGCGATTCAAGTATTCAGAGAACCCACCGTGCCCCGTTAGAACCTGCGTGAGAACACCCGTTGGCCGCACCTGCTGTACAATACGGAAAGCCGCAATGGCGTTGTTGCTTTGGTTAGAGTTAAGTAATTGGGGTAGACAAGTTTTGGGACAACGTGGCTCTTTCAAATTAATTAAAATTTAATAGCATTATATGTGAAAGTACAGTAGAGACTCGATTATTTGTTTTTTTTTTTTATATATCGAATAATCTTATCATTCAAATAATTGAAAAGCCGGATATATGAAGAAAAACTATTTTTGAACTATAGAATATTCGCGAATCCGTATGACCGACCTCTGTGTAATCGATTATGCCTGTATCATAGCTTGAATTTGTATGCACAACCTGTAGGTCCTCAAGACACAAATTACCAGTGTAGCCTATTGTCAATTGCATTATTACTTTGATTCAGATGTCGGTGGTCAATAAAACCTTAGCTACCGCTGAAACTTTAAGTTCAACCCAAGTATCGCTAGTAAATTCGCCCGCTACCTTAGCAGATTACTTCATTATTCTTATCATTAATTTGATTGACCATCACAAATCAAAATCTTACCTAATCTTACCCCACAACCTAATCTTAATCCACGCCTACAAGCAAAAACTGATCTCATTTATGTAGGGCACAATTCACTTACAAAAGTAGTTATCATCTAGGCTAATCATATTCAGGTTCTGCCGTGTATATTACGTCACTTGCTCGTCGCGTGATCGGAACGATTTCGCACAAGTGTATAGTGTACTTAAACTAGTAGCCCAGTTTCGGTAATTTTGTGAGGTACCAGTTTTTTTTTGGTTAATATTGTAATTTTGAGATGGTATGCAGTTTGTATAAGGCTGAAAGATGGGCAGACTGCTGTCAGAAGGGATTCTTGAATGAATCCCAATAACCATTCAATTACCAGTCATGATTGAATTTCATACGATACATATAAAGTCTTTTCAAGCCTATTGTCATCAATCGGACGTAGATCCTGACTCCGGGCAGTACTAGATGAAAAAACCAGATATAAGCAATATTGCCATAATATAACCAATTTGTGTCGCCAGTGATTACTTACGGGGGAGAGACGTGGTCGCTCATAATGGGCCTCATCTTAAAGTCACCCAAAGGGCAATGGCTCCCCATTGCCCTCTGGCTATGCTCGGTGTTTCCTTGCGTGATGGAATCAGAAATAAAGACATCCGCTAGAAAACCAAGTTTACCGACAATGCCCGAAGAATTGCCTAACTTAAGTGGCAGTGGGCAAGGCACATTGTTCGCAGAATGGATGGCCATTGGGGCCGGAAAGTTCTATAGTGACGATCACTTACACGTTGAAAGGTCTCCCTCTAGGTGGAGCGACGACCTGTTCAAGGCTGCGGGCGTCCGGTGGATGCGAAACGCACAGGACCGATCAGTGGAGCGACGCTTGGGGGAGGCCTATATCCAGCAGTGGACGTCTTTCGGCTGATATGATGATGATAAAGTAATATTGCACTTTACCTGACCCGAGCATCGTACCCAGAATATCATACATAGCAGTAGCACTAACAACCACAAGAACAACGAGGCAGACTAAGATTGTTATAAGACCTTGTACTATGTATAATCACGCGTCTGAACGCTAAGAAAGAAAAATTGGCTCAAATAAATATCACTAGATGGCGCGATAAGCACCGATTTATTATTAAATTGTGTGTAAAATTAAGATTTTATGGAATTAAACATAAAAATTGTATATTCTTGTTTAATCAACTCTCATAAGCACAAAATTATGGAATATTGGGCTCTTAATTCACATTGCAAAGATTATTTGAACGGATCATTTAAAATTGTTCCCAATAGATGGCGCGGTTTTAAATTTCTGAGGCATTCCACTTGATTGTTTAAATTTTTATTGTAACACATTTCGGTGCAATGAAACTGTGAAAACGTGCAAAAAAATATTATAAAACAAAATATCGTCACTGTATATAAAGAAAAAAATATCCACGAACCGAGTTAACCCTTTTACTTGCAAGTCGCTGCTAACACCATATAGCTATCGCCGTGGAACAAAACCGAACGCGATCGATGTACAAATAATCATTTTAATCAGACGAAAAACGCTAGTTACGACGGCACGGTTACTTTGTATGGGATGAGGCATCTGTATGCTAGTATTAAATTATCTGTGATATAATAGATTCGTTATTGTTAATTGTTATCCATAATAAAGGTTATAAACAATAATTTACTAATCTAGCTCGTTCAAAGTAGACGCATAAAGTTTTAATAGCAGGCATTAAACCCATAACAGAGTCGGCTATGAAATTGTAAATAACTAGTTCCTTGTAAATGTTAACGTGTCTCACTAAATAACAAAGTAATTATTCTAAAAACACAGGCAACAATTAATTTGTATACGAAAATTGTCCTAAGACCCATTTCAAAACTGTAGCTTAGTAAAGAGAGAACGTTTTGAAGTTTAAGTGTTACCAAGTGGTTCATAAAATCAACCTAAAATGTTGCCACTGCCAGAATACATGCATTCTATCTGTTAGAGGAATCTGTAAGAGGGAGTGGAATGTAAACATGCGCGCTCAGTACGGTAGGTGCCCGATGGTCCTAGACCACGTCGGTATCCTTCACCGTTTTGAAAGCATTGGTGCTGGAATAAATTACATAGTTAAAGTGCCTGCCCGAGTTATACTATATGCCACGACAAATATTAATTATAACTTATAAACCGGAGCCGTTACCACTGCTCATATTTCGAACATTTTAAGTGGTTCAATATTGCTTATCCAGTCAGATAAACACAACAATTGGCATAAGTTTTGATAGCATAAGTGTTGACTATCAGAAACGGCCTCTTTTTAACATTAATTTGGTAGTCCATCTTCAGCAGATCAACATGATTATCATCATTTTAGCCGACAGACGTCCACTGCTGGACATCTCCAGCAGATATTTATAGCTAAATATATATGCAATTTTAAACATGTTTGTCTCATTCTTCATCTTTATAAACGTCACTAAAGAACAGGCGCCGCAATAAACAATTGTAATCCGCAAAGGTCATCTGTGAATACGTTGGAGCTCGCCTTTTTTTTCCACAAACGTACGTGGTACTTGGAAATTAATGCGACAGCTTGCGATAAGAGCTCCACCTAGAGTCATGAAGAAGAAAGTTAGAAAAAGGTTCAACTTATAGGATAGTTAATTTACAAATTAAGCTGATAGCCTAGTAAAAGTGACATACTATCAGTACTAACGATTAATGGCCCAAAAGTAAAAAATGTCCTGGTATAGTCATGTGATGAGGAGGGACGAAACGCATGTTACTAAAAGAGTTATGAATATAAATGTGAATGGATTGGGAGGGAGGGGACGGCCAAAGAAAAGAAGGATGGAGTGTGTGAGGAGTAATATGAAAGAAAAGGGAGTCAGTGATAGCGTGACGGAGGACAGGACGATATGGAGGAAGAAAACGTGTTGCGCCGAACACAAATAACATGGGACAAGGACAGGAAGATGATGATGGTCCAAAAGTAAAAAAAAGGCACTGACAGTCGTCAAAGGAATAACGAAACATAATCGTCTACGCTAAAAGTCGATTACTATGTGGTCTAAGTAAAAATTTGCCTACCAGAGATTAGTAGACTTTTCATGCTCATATTCAAATAGATTGTCAACTTGGCTTCTCTGATAAACAGCATGTATTAATTTTCCTATATGTATCTAGCGCATTTAATGATATATGCATTTTTGAGGTAGTATATGACCAATATATTTCTGCAATGAACTTTTTTTTTTAGTAGACCTTCTGCATCTCTTTCAATATATTTCGCTAGTGCCCACAGCTTATAAGGCCTAAATGGCTAACCGTCCACCGAGACCGTTGACATTTACATGACCTACATCACAGACAAACCTAGTTCTTTTTTTATAGCCGAGGGAAGAGGGCCTCGTCATCATAAGTATATTCTATTTATAAGAAACTTACTTTGGCTTATCGTTTATATGCTAAAAATGGAATTGTGTTTGCATTTCCTTTTTGTTTGAATTTGGAATTAAAAAAATCTTACCTATTTTAATAACTGGCTGATCATAAAGGGTATTTTAAATAAAATCTTTGAGCTGCTTCTTAGCAACTGATTACCAGACTGATTCTTTATTCAAATTCTCTATAGGAAACTTGAATATAGAATGTGCTAGCAATGTCTAGTGTTTTACAAATAGGGTGTAAATAATTGACAATATAATAGCTTATTCCTTATTAAGGAAAAGTAACATGGCAGTCATTTGTTTTTATTTTGTTGTTGTTCTTTCTCATTGGGTTCACCATGAAAATGGGACCTGCCACAATAAATCAGCCACATAAAAAACTGGTTCTCATAAATCACCATACACGATTTCACAGATTCTCACTTCTCACGCTAACCAAACTCGTTCAAGATATTTAGCCAACATCTCTCACCCCATATAAATACACGACAACGCCATGTTTATCAAACATTTAAATGCAAATACTTTGCACAAATCACCTGACACAACTATCAAATTCTTGCAAATAATTTGTCATCGTTATCTCCAAATCTTTTTGTAAAATAGGAGCAAATCTTTCTCTAAAAGAATTCACAATAAACTTCCGGCAACCTAAAGACGTCCAAATGTGAGGAAAGTGAAAGAAATCGAAAACAACATTATTATTTTATAATTTGTTACAATGACTTGATGTTTCTTGTATGTGGTCGACCAATTTTAGGTTTAAGCCATAGAAAAATCAATCTTATGAAGAAAGACTTTAAATGAAGAATCAGTTGAGGTGTTACAATTGATATAACACAATTTATTGGAGTGTGTCTCATTGGATAGTTAATCTAGCGTTCCAATTGTGGATGTTGGTATGTGAGTAGATGACAGTAAAATTATTTGAGGAAGTCATTAAATTAAGCGGATAAAGCCATAATAATACACTATTTAGAGTCACGGTATACAAAAAGCTCTTACAGTATCTATTCCACAAACAAAAATAAAAACTGTTTCAAAAGGATGTCATGGGAGATTATGAAATGATGTTTTTTTTTAACAAATGTAATCATTTGAAATATGATCCAAAGTGTTAATGCTGTTTAAATTAAAATGCTTACTATATAGATAAAAAAGCAATCACAGGAAATAAATCAACGCATTTTTTGTCAAGCATATCTTCAGTCGACAATTTGCTATTTCCACCGTTCATTGCCGCATATTTCGACGACTCAAACCTCCGATGTCATAATAAGCCAGCCAAGGACGTCAGTCAATTTCACACATGACCGGTACTATAAGTAGTTAGTAGCCAAATTGTTCAGTCAAAGTGTTGATTGACGATTTTTTGTGACCAACAATTATTTATCAAACGAATTGATGATTCACTGTGAAGTTTTAGATAAAAACGGTGTTTGAGACAAAACGGTGTTTCCTTTGCTTAATTTTGTTCCTGGTTCATTAGAATGGGTTGATAGAAGATATTTGTTAACACGCCATGATTGAAATGTAGCAACGAAAAACATTGTTTTGGATATGGGCACGTTAAAATGGGTTGACAGAAGTGCTATTATTCAAAAACCAAAAAAAGAAACAAAACGAAAACACCCAATCATGAATGGTTATGTAATCGGTTATATGGTTCTAACGGTTCTAAAATAATATGCCATTTGCACACTTTACAGAGGCTATCCAAGTGTAAATACATTTAAATAAAAAAATAACGACCTAAATCTTATTTCCCTTCATAAAACTCTTTTTCCCTATTTATACATTACGGAAGTCTGAAGCTGTCCGATTTATGACGTGACAAAAATTCAGGGAAGAAGATTACGTTTCGTAATAACTCAACTGCATCACTAAAACGTAATGACATGATTACATGACAGATAATCAATCATCATGATTACGTCACCAAGGTTTTTCACAGATTAACGATATTTTTCTAAAAACCGCAAGTGCTCATCAAACTCCAGGAAGCTTGAAAGGCCAAGCAAAAACAATAAAATTCAAAGATAATCACAGTTCGTGTTACTAAACTGGGAATGTCATTATTTGCATACTCGTACTTTTGATGTGAATAATCTCGATGATATTTT
Source organism: Orthosia gracilis (assembly GCA_947562075.1). NCBI lineage: Eukaryota > Metazoa > Arthropoda > Insecta > Lepidoptera > Noctuidae > Orthosia > Orthosia gracilis. The sequence goes on along the minus strand of OX387270.1, from coordinate 28,506,410 downwards.
ACAACTTCCATTTTTGGGTAAAATTGTAGCATTTTAAATGACTTTGGCTATACCATATACTGCAGAATTTACTGATATGGCTTCCAAATAGGGTATCTATCTAGTCTGGTTCATTAAAAATAAATAATATATATTTAATTTGGACCAGTTTACAAATGTGTTTGTCATCATATTAACTACGTAACTATAAACTAAATAAAGAATCTTTGAAGATGCTTATGCCATCTGTCATCTCATCAAACAGATTTGCTACTCAACCATATCTAAGCAAATAAATACAAGCATAGTTGAGCAAATTGTAGGTAGGTCAAGCAGTAGTAGTCTTACTTAAGTGGTGATCAAAATGGTTTCAAGTGAGTGAATTTCACCATCATTGGTAATCTTTAAGCTGTAAACATTACTAATGGGCACTGCCGGTCGATTCTGTAAAAAAAACTCACCGTGAATATTTAGGTGAGTGAGGTCGAAGTAGGCCGAAAGACGTTGCGTTGGAAGGCCTCCCAACAGGTGGACCGATGAACTGGTGAAGGTTGCGGGAATCCGCTGGATGCGAGACGCACGGGACAAATCAATGTGGCGACGCTTGGGGGAGGCCTATCTCCAGCAGTGGACGTCTTTCGGCTGATATGATGATAATGATGATGATGAGGTCGAAGTGAGTTATGAACTCAATTGATGCTAAGGATTGATAGCTCACTTCACCTTAACACAGATAAGAGCTTTATATTCCACAATTTTGCACTTAGGAGAGTTGATTAAACAAGAACATAAAAATTGTATGATGAATTCAAGAAAATGTTAATTTTACACACAATTCAGTAACAAATCGATGCATATCGCGCCATCTAGTGACATTTAATTGAACCAAATTTTCTTTCTTCGCGTCGGGTGGTGGTAATTATGGTGATGTTGTTTCAGAATATACTTCTAGCGAAGATGACCTTTCGAAATGTAGTCGTTTGGTAGAATAGGTAGATGATGTAGTTCAATTTGATTATTGGCATAAATATATACTTACTGTAACATATTTGACGTGAAGCACCAAGTAGGTAGAATAGAATATACTTTTATACTCTTTTACAAATAAATATGAACTCTATGGGTACAATGGCGGTCTTATCGCTGATTGCGGTATCTACCAGACAACCTTTGTATGGACTGAAAGAATTTAAAATAAAAAGGGAGTCGTTTGCGGTGTACTGCTACCTCTAAATCTTTTAAACATGACATGATTGACTTGTCTCTCAGAAAAACAAAAAATGAAACTAATGGTGATGTTAGCAAGTACCTTTTTATTGTTAGGAAAAGATCAAAGCACAGGAACACTTAAATTCGATTTCCTTCATAATGTTCACATCCCATTATTATACTCAAGAATCACAAACAATATAATAACAGTCCATAAAACTGGCTCTGACTTTTATAGTTTTACCATAAGGTCGAATTTGGCTCAACTATTCAATAGGTAACTGTAATAAATCTTTGTTGATCTGACACTAATTGATACCGACATTTGTTTTATAATAGTTTCGTAAATCAGGAAGCACGCGTGCTATACTTTTCGATTAAATCTGATATTTCCTTTCCTTAATTCTTATTTATTTGGATAATTAAACGAATTGCATATCCGGATGCGATATTATTGGATTTTATTTAATGGCCTCAAACTAATTTAGTTTTTCGATTGAATTAATAGCGGTACGAAATAAAATGGGGGTTATAAATATGCAAATGAGTTATAAAGAACTTGGCACGTGCTATTTCAACGTAAAATCGATAATACTTCATCAAAATAGCACTTCAAACGGACATATTAACACTATCAAACAATAATAAAAAAAAACAATTGACACAACGTAACTGACATCATCGATAAAAAAGATTTCAACATTCAAAATTAGAACGGGACTAATTACCGCGCGAGTGAAAGAAATATGGCGTCAAAATATGCTCGCGGGCACTAAATTGGAACTCCCTCTAATGCGTTTCGTCGCACCATGTATCCTGTTCTGCATTCCATTTTAAATCAGACGTATTAAAAAGAGGACCATTTTTATTTATTTATTTAAAGACAGGTAGATTTTATCAAAAATGCTGGTTTAAATTATTTTAGATCCAAGTTAAGGATCCCAGACAGACGCGACGTGACAATGCGACCACGATGCAATAACGAGTTTTCATAGAAGTTTTTCTTCGGATGTAAACCAAAAGAACTTTTACAAAAGGGGATGAAGAATCGTTGTGGCACTGTCAGTTTGCACCTATCTGCGGTTACCTTTAAACCTCAATGTTTTTATCGCAGTTTAGTGTCGCGACGCTGGTTAATAAAATCGTGTAAATACGCCCAAATTAGGCACATTGATCTGAGATTTCGAATGAAATATGATAGTATCCCACACAGTTGTAAATTATAAGAAAAAGTTGCAAGATGACCATCGTAGGCGAAAAGTAAACCTACTTAATCCAATTCTGCGATGTGATATATAAACTTTCGAATATTGCACAAGATTAAGTTGATAGCCGTTATTTATTTAAGACATTTAACATAACCAGTGCTGTTTTCTTTGTTTATTAAAGTTATCTCAATTATCTAAAGGAGTGAAGAAAAGATTAACAATAACGTGTAACAAAGATTAATACTACTAAAAATAATGCATAAAATTTAAAAACTATGTTTGCCGTCGACACGCAGAAGAAGAAGGTTAACTAAATTCACCGCCAGATAACAAAAAAATAAAAGTCGTTAACACCTCTCTACCAATGTATTCCAATATTTCAAAACGATACGAAAAAAATGAAAAGTCAGTGTCGCTAAAACGATCAAAACAAACGTATCGCGTTAAGGGGCGTCCTTGACCCTTTCACTTGGCGAGAGTTACAAACGTTTTGGTCAAAACCATGTTCAGTCGTATTTATTTAGTTAGGTACATATTAGTACAATGGAATTCATATACCAAATTAAAACCTTTATTTGACAATTATTTTCAGTAATGAGTTAATGTCTCATAACGCGTGGAGCAATTTATATAATTTAAATGGATGAAAATTATTCTACGCCTATACCTTTCATTCGAAACCAAAATTATCAAAATATCTCCTTAAACAAAAAACATGCATTCAAGTTACGAAATGATAAAAAATTATACTTTTTGGTACAAGTCGGATCAATGACTTTATTTTTTTTTATCTTTCGGAGACTTTAGGGAGCTCTACAGACCGTATTAAAAGTTAATATGCTCCAGTAGATAACTATGTAATTTTCTGGGATCAAAACCGACCCTTGACCTTTTCGAGAGATCAAGATAAGTCCTGTAATACTCCATTTATTAATCCCACTTCAGTTGCAGGAGGAAGTGATTAAAGGATTAATCATATGTCAGTCGACTCGAATGTTCAATATTCATTCTCAATTCGAAGCAGCATTTGATTCCAGCTTCATAAATATAGTCTTGTTTTTCTAGATACAATATAATCTTACTCAACGGTCAAAGACAACCAGTTCCATCAAAGAATATACTAAAGACAAGATGAATGATGAGAATGATGATAAGACTAGCTAAATGCTAGCATTATAATTTTGAAAAAATTCTAGTCCTCCCTATGAACGACGAATTGTTGCCTTTAACGTTTTAAAAGCTGGGATTCAAATCTCCTGTCGATGTGAGATGGCTCCAAGGCTCATAGGCAGGAGATTGGTTGGACAATTGTATGATGAACTTGGAACAATTTCAGAGAAGCGTTGATCGATTTTAAGTATAGCTTAAGAATTATTTGAATCCAATGATAACATTTAGATGCAAATAAATTCTTCTACTTCTAATACTTAATACACAAATACATATATTTTACGAATGCCGCAGTGTGGGTGCTCTACAATACATTATAATATTATCTAAATTCGACACCGCACATCGAACGCCTGGATTCCTGAGCCATGACGTGTCTTCCTGAACTCGTATGCATTTTCTCATGACACGTTGAGCGGAATTTTTAGCAGTTCATTCAACCGTTTTGGGGCTTGGTTTTTCTAATTTATGCAGATTTTTGATTCATAGTTTCAACAAGCTTTAAATATGTTAATAATAATTTAAGGATGAATTTTGTTGTCAAGGGAATGTTTGATCATTTGCAGATTTTATTATTTGCGACTGCAGTATTTATTATACCTATATATAATAAAGGACGATTTTGAAGTATTCACAAGTATGTTAGGGTTGGCTGCCTATTTGACCTGCACAACCCAGTAAGTGGGAATGCTGGCTTGATCAATTAATGTTTTGGGCATATTGGCTTGATTTTATGTATCTGATCTCAATTACCCAGTAACTAGCTAAGATGATACCCCTTGACATAGTCATATGCAGCAGTCGCTCGACTGGTCTCAGGTTATATGACTTCTGATTGCCCCAATAAATGTCAAAGATCTTCAAGTGCTAGATGCCTCATTAATACACTGGTTTTTCCGAGTCTCTTAAGGTACCTAAACTGATTAAGCCTTCTTCGTTACAAATTCAATATGATCATTGAGGAAACTCGTAGTGTCCTCATTATGCACACTTCATAAAGAACAACAACGCTTACCTAACCAATAAAAATGGCAATTAAAAATAACATCAACGACATAAAGATACAGTTAAACGCAATTCCAAAATACCTACTTACAAAGTTTATAACAGAAGTGAGGTAGCAGGTTTACATTAAGTAAACCAAAGTGTTCCACAGCTTCGAAACGACATTAATGCAATCATGCAATGTAAACTTGAAAGTTAAAACCCAATAAAACCGCAACGGTACGCACATTATTACGAGCAACGGTTATTACAATAAAAGCTCTAAACATGCAGATAAGCTCCTCGTTGCCTCGTTAACACAGTTATTTCAACGTTTTCCTTGATATTCATGTTATTTGCCATTTATACTATGTGTCAAATAAAATCTTGTAACAAATTGTTCGGATTTACATTTCTATGACGCATTTGGTCTTCATTTGTTTTTGCATAAATGAGATGAGAAACTCTAGGTATAGTGACATTCAATAGAACGATATCGATCGAACGGTAACGATTGTCGATAAAATATGTAAGAGATTGACCACGTGATACTACAGTAGCGCATATCAATCCTATAAGCACTATCCGGGCGCAGAAAGTTTGCCGATGGCGGCATGACGGTACTCTGTCGTTCGTCTCTCGCTATTGATGCACTAAGCTATTGTTATTAATAGTCTATATATTTTGTCAAATGTATCAGCATCCATAGAAGCAATTCCCGTAATTTTACCCGACTGCCGAAGAAGGGTAATGTGTTTATCAGTCTATGTATGTACGTATGTTTGTTCCTATGTGGCATTCTAGAGACCAAACGCGTTGGCCGATTTTGATGATTCTTACGTCAATCCATTCGTCTTAACCCTGCGAGTGTCACTGGCTGCATTAAGATTGGATAATAGAAAAATGGCGGATTTTGGGCGCCATATTGTGGGGGACCAAATTCTTTTTTTCATCCAAACCTATCGTGTGGTAGGCAAAATAAAGTGTTTTAAGAGGTGATTTCAAAAATATAAAACGCTTATATGTTTAAATGTAACTAATTCTAAAAAAAAAGAACTAAACGTTGTAGATTTTTTGAATTAACCTTTTTTGGTTAATTCAAAAAATCTTAAAACCCGACTACTTAAAAAGCGAACTGAAAAGACGTAAACAAGATGAAAGTCTTGCTGTGCAGTCGGAGGATACATCTGGCTTTGGTCAGCCAGATCGCGAATATGTATCCTCCAACTGCACAACATGATTTGAACTTTCGCAATCACATCAAGTAGTAGTCTGTCAAAACACTTCTAATTTCTCTACATTATGACAAATTGCACTGCGATTGTTTCATAAAAATTACGCCAACATTATCGAAACACAGGAAAAATATAAAATATCCGTATAATACAGAAAATGGAAATTTTTCCTAAGACGTCCAATTAACTGGAAGTGTTAAAATATTACGTGATCAAATTAGATGAAAACTCTCAGCATCATTTCCCAACATAGGTTTTTGCACTTAAATATCCAACATTGTTCAGAGACTTCGTTAAGTGGTTGCTAAACTATTTCAAAAGGTAAATAATGAGAGTAATTGAATCTGTAATGAAAGTTTATTAGAGCACTTCTTGCTGTTGAATAAATTATGCTCTAATTCTGTGGCAACAATCAGATAATGATGTGGAAATACTAGAAATGGAAACAAATTGAATTCAAATGTTGCTCATTACATTTGCATCTAGGATAAAAGTATTCTAAAATGAAGCAGATCTTTGCGACGTCGGCATCGCCTGTAGTCAAGTTGACAATCTACAATCGACAACGCTAGTAAAAAACGAATTAATGTAAGGGCATGACACATCTGAACGTTAAGTCACGTGGTCAGACCATACAAATAGAAGGCGTTAACGATTGTAGAAAGAGATTCGAAACGTTTGTTACTTGGCTAGGGAGGGCAGAAATTAGCGGCCGGTTTCTGGAAAGAAATTTTCACCGTGAGTCCAGTCAAATGATGCGATTGTCTGATGAAAATTAATTCTTAACCTATCATAGAAGCAATAGCAATCGCGCGTTTGAAAATTCGTCACATAAATTTTTCGATAATATTCGTTCAAAAACCTTATTATACTGATCTACCTCATTTACACTGTTTTTCCTCACAAAAACAAATATATAGTTCCGTCCGTCTATCTTGGCTACAAATACGAGCCATTTCCTATTGACACATATCCGAGATCCGACGCTAACCCAATTTTATTTTCAATCTCGAGTCGACATCGGAACTAGCTCTATTTATGCCTGAACTCGTCCGTCATTCATGTTTACGGAAGTGAACCGATGATGAAAAGGAACTACCTATACCTCCAACCATTGGAAAAGCTTCTAATTTCTATGGTTCTCAATGTAACAAACTAAGACTGACTATGATATGATAAATATGTAATTTTTTACCATTTTATTTATATTTATTAAAATACAAAGTTTATAAAATCTTAACATAAGAACTATGCCCCGCAAAACCGTTGACACGATTTGTCTGTGGGAACGGAACACAGTATTAAAAAATAAGGTTTAATAGTGCGGACACTTAATTTTCACTTATGGTATTTATAAAGTAACTGACAGTAACATCTTATGGCAAGTGAATAAAGATAATATCTTATCTTATCTCACTAGACTTAAATTTTAAAAAACTACTTAATTACTTATTTGCAATCCCTCAACATTCTGCAAACCATTTTTCTAAGAACATAATTTACAAACTCTTGGTATGATGAGCTTTGGTTTTGACAGAAATGTGTCTGATATTATACCCTAAAAACTAGGCATAAGAGTGAAAAATGGTTGGAGATAGAAGTCAAAAAGATATCGCTCCATGTAAGATACTGGTATTCAGCTATGTCTGGTTATATTGGAAACCGACAACAACATAGTTGATAAGTACAAGACTAGACAACATGATGACTGTCAAATTAGACAAAATCGGGAATTACGGACAGTATGAATACCAAGATGCAATAAATTTACATACATATACAAATCAATATACAAAATCACGACACACGGATTTAACTCCGAACCACAGCATTTACGCGAAACCCGATCCAAACACACCATTAATTTAATTTAAACCAAATCTGAAATCACAGCCGTAAACTGATTTATGCCCGTATCAAATATCCGTTCAATAATCAAAACTAATAATAGACGAATCAAACTACCGATTGCAACACGAGCCAATCCATTCATAATTAATGTAAGTGTCATAGCCATATCGTAGAATTGGCCATTTCATGATGTGACCTGCCATATCATTTACCATCATTTATAAAAAAAAATCTTTGTACTCTTACAGATTCTTAATTCAGATTGACTAAATAAGTCTGAATTCAGAAACAATGCAAAGGTTTTACAATTTTTTCATCGGGCGACGTTTGGTCGTATCATTAGAGCCTCCAAAAAAACTGGCAAATATATTTTTAAATTGTATTAATTTTTCTCAGTTTTTTATCGTAGCAAAATTTCACTGCACTTTTTTCGTCAATTATCTTATTATTAAAGCAAGAGAATTCTCAACCGCTGCCATGATGTGTCGCTTAAAACCAACGCGTCTCAATATTTCAACTACGGACTATACTATATATATTATACCAGCGACACAAGACTAATTATTATATTTTATGTTAAATTACGAGTACTAATTTATAGTTTGAATAAAGAGTAATTTATCTTTTATTTTATTCAGTGAGAATACCAATCAAATCATGAAAAGATCAATTGAACGAACTGTCTACGACATAGGTATGTCTAATGAACTCCAGTTTATTTTTAATGATACGGATGTGACTGGAGCCTATGTAGGTCGGGCCTGGTATGCAGATGACTGCATCGCTGCAGCAGCGAGATTTATTGATATCCAGACTTTTATATTCATTAGTGAATCGCATTGGGAGGATGCAGTTGAATTGCAGATTGATGTCTCACTTGAGATGTTTGGAAATAGTTTGAAGTTTGTAATTGGGATGCATTTCAAGCCATAATGAAAGAGTTCGTAATAGGAAGAGATATCATCATAACCTATTTTTGCCGCTAGTTCAATTCCGGTTTAAAAGGTGAGTGAAGAATGAAACTGTGAGTGCTGGTAAAATTAAAGACAAAATATGAAGTCTCAGATGCCTATTAATTTACTGGCAATTGGAAACAAATGACCGTGACAAGCATATTACAGTTCCAACTTCAGCAAACTTCGTGTGAACATATTATGGTATGAACACAGAGATTAACAGTCACTATGAAGATTTTGTACCCACTTTTCATCAAAAACAGTTGATTCGATTCCCAATCTATAAAAATGTAGGCTCCTATTCGTAGCAAACTGGGAAATGTCTGTCTTAAAAAAACTGTCGACTTTGTATTAATATATTTTGTTTTGTTGCACTATTTTTTCTTTGCTACATTTAGTATCAATTGTTATTATTATATAGTTAAGTTACAGTGTCAATTAAAATTACATGTTCGTTTTCGAGTCGTTCGGCCAATAGATACGTGACTGCATCCGATATTGTTACTGCGATCGACCGTCCATCAAGATCACTCAGTTTGAAGGAGGCTTCCGGCGACTGGGACCGCAATTAACTAGGACCGCGGTCCCAGTCGCCGGATCCGTAAAAAATAAATATTTTTCTTCCGGCGACTGGGACCACTCATAGATAACTTAAAAAAATCTATAATTCAAGCCAAAATCGGTACAGTCAAACGAAAAAAATTCTAAATTATTTATATGAATATCATTGGACTCGTTCTAGACATGATTTTATCCTATGCGCTTAGTAATAGATTAAGCTAGCCCGTTTTAACATAATTCACACATGCAGGTTAAACACACACAAAGGGCATAGCATTGTATAATACTATGACTATCACTCTCTAACTCGAGTCCGTTTTGCCTGTCGATTTCAAGGTCAGGTAGCCCTTTTGTTATAAACGAGAAATTTTGCATTGCCCGATGACTGGCTCGGCCAATCACGAACAAGAAGCTGGCTCGGCCAATCACGTACAAGAAGCTTATCAGTTTAAGAAAGTCAAGTTTTGCATCAGACAGTGTCATATTAGATCATTGTAAGATACTGCGCTGAATATTTGTTGCAAATTGTGTGATGTAAGTGGTGGTGTATAGTGACTTCATTTAATACTCTTCAGGTATGTAAAACAATTTTTAGTAACTTATTTATAAACAAAACAAGCTAATAAGGGGGTTAAACGACGTGGTTACAAATATTTTTACTTTAGATTGCTTCTCATCTTTGATGCGACTTTTTAATATCATAAAAAAAAATGTCATTTGTTATGATTATCTGATAGTTATTTTTTTTTCGATTTTAGAATTATCAAAATGGATGAAAAAAGTCCTTCAACTTCACGTGGTGAACAGTCGTTTTATATTGATGTCACACAAAGAGGACGTGAACTTTTGCGAAGAGCTGGCTATGAATATATTCTTAAAAGAATAAACAAAGATGGCTCAAAACTATGGCGATGTGCAAGAAAAAATGTTTGCAACGCGACAGTAAAAATCAGAGTCGATGCGATGACTATTTTGAACGAAACTGCTCATTGTCATGAACCTATTGATCTCGCGAAAGATAAAGTGAACCGCCAAATGCAAAAATGTGTAGAAGATGTTCAAAAGGATATAAATATCCCTGTTGCACAAGTGTTTGAAAATAATATGGAAGTTCTTAAAGACGAGGGATTACAGCATGTTACACAATTACCACATTTTCACAACATAGAAAAGCGACTCTACAAAAAAAGAAACGATGGTATTGGAGCAAAAAAAGTCACTTTTCACAGAGCTGCCGACGTCGAAGTACCAAAAAAGTACCAAAAATTGTTGCTTGCTGACTATAGAGGGCAAAAAAAGCGCGTAATTGTGTTTGCAAGTGAAGAAATTAAAAAATATTTTAAACTGTGCAAACATTTCTATATTGATGGCTCATTTAAAATTTGTATTAAGTCATTTTATCTACTCTATACTATACATGCAGATGTTGGAAGTAATGAAGACTACGTAAATGTTGTTCCAGTAGCTTACGCACTTCTACCTGATAAGAAGAAGTCTACGTATAAGTTGCTTTTTGAACTCATAAAAAGCCAGATACCCGAATGGGAGCCGGCTGTAATGACCATGGACTTCGAAGTTTCATCAATACAAGCGGTCAAACATTTTTTCCCTGGTGTGAAAATAGTAGGTTGCATTTATCACTTCAAAAAAAGTTTGTGGCGTAAAGCGAAGGAATTGGGCGTCGACAAAACTCAACCAGGAAAAGACCATGTTCAGCTATGTTCGGCGCTTTCTCATCTCCCACTAGATATGGTCGACGATGGCTGGTTGTATGTCATGGAAGAGTCGCCAATTAGTGCAGAAATTACAAACTTTAATGACTACTTTGTACAAACATGGCTAGAAAATTCAACACTCGCAGGTACATTTACTACTTATGGGGAATTAAACAAAACAAATAATGCTGTCGAGCAATGGAATAGCCACATTAGAAAGTACATCAAACCAAAGCCAAACATTGCCCAGTTGCTGGAAGGCCTCATAAAAGATATGAAATACTATTCTGGAGCATTAAAAAATCCTAACGGTATCCAAATATCGAAGAGGAAGCATTCTTCGATTGCAAAGATGAAAAAAATATATAATTCTGTTACTGACTTACTTAATTGTAAAATAAGTATCGGCCATTTTTTGGAGAGATTACGATAAACATTGACTCCGGATATGGGTATAATTGATCTATATGTAGGTTTTAAGTTATTATATCATTTGACTGATTCTGTGAAGCCATGACGGCCATTTTAAACTAATTGTGATTTATGTTTTTTTTATTTATTTTATTTACGGTACTACTTAAAGACTGATTTTGTGATAAATAATTACTTACTGATTGTTAATTGTTTGAAAATTGTTGATTATTATTATAAGCATGACTTATGTGTATCTTTTTGTTAAGTATATTTTAAATAACAGAACAGTGGTCAAAGGGTGTTTTAAATGTATAACATTATTTTTATATTTTAACAGAGTTAAGGCTGATTTCGTGATAATTATTTACTTGACTGATTTTGGGTGAAGCCATAACGGCCATTTTAAACTAATTGTGATTGACATAGATAGTACCTACGTTTATAATTTTTATTGTGATTTATGTTATTTTTTTATTATATTTACGGTACCACTTAAAGGCTGATTTTGTGATAAATAATTACTTTCTGATTCTTAATTGTTTAAAAATTGTTGATTATTATTATAAGCACGATTTATGTTATTTTTTTATTACTATTATTAGCATGATTTATGTGTATGTTTTTATTATGAAAGTTTTAAATAACAGAACTGTAGTCAGAGGCTGTTTTTTTTATATCAATAAATGATGTTTTTAAATCAAAAAGGATTTTTCTTCAATTATTACATCTAAAAAATTTTCGTTTGACTGTACATTTTTTTATTTCAGTTATCATTTATGAGTGGTCCCAGTCGCCGGAAGAAAAATATTCATTTTTTATGGATCCGGCGACTGGGACCGCGGTCCTAGTTAATTGCGGTCCCAGTCGCCGGAAGCCTCGTTTGAAGGAGGGGACGTTGTACAATTTATCTTTGTTTGGTAAATAAATTTCTTTACAATGTGCAATGTATTTTAGATACATTACTATTTTGGTTGATCAATGACTTTTGTTGTTTTTGAAACTGCTACCCTTTTTTCGTATTTTATTTATTTGAGTCAATTACCTACTGACACAAAAACTTTTATCAAAATTCTGTGGCAAGTTGCAACGAATGCGAATTTCTGTAACGTTAGTTCCGAATAAAAACTAGTATACCTAAGTAGTTCTATGAGAATTTAACAAAGGCAATGAAAATGCATTATGAATAATAGATACAGTATAGTGTACAGTAGATACAATAATTACCACAGACTAGACTAAACCCATTAAACCTATATAATGATGATACGACACATACCAAAACAAACGCGAGATAAACGCGCCATTAATCATACCAACACACACTCCCAAGGGATCAAACTCCTACATCTAACTCATCGAGGTGCGCGTGCGCATACCGCTCGCATTACCGACGCCGTTAACAAGTCGCACGTGTTATGAGGATCGAGACGACGCCGATAAAATGGCAGCTATGAAATGCAACCGATATAGTTTAGGCTAGGAGCTCGGCGGCATCTTGTTGGTATGTAAAATTATTATGATTGAATATGGTTATGAACTTATGTTGTTGTGGAACATCTATCTACCACATCATAAATAATTATCAGATCAAATATTGTGAACTGTAGGTAATTATAGGCGTAGATTGGATGCCGCTACGAATAGCATTAAAGTTTTTTTATCTAAACAAGATGTAAAACCTCCTGGGGGGTAACCATTAGCTCTTAGAGTAAGGTTATTTTGAGTGTGTGGAAGGGACAGATGTATATGACTTGTATACAACTGTCACTTACGCGATCTCAATAACCAAATAAACTTGTTTAGATAAAAAAAAAAACTTGAATGCTATTCATAGCGCCATCCAATCTACGCCTATATATTACCTACAGTTCACAATATTTGATCTGATAATTATTTATGATGAAGACTACGTTGGTGTTATATAATTTCACCATGTTGAACAATTTTTTTTCTATTTTATTCACTACATAATCATAATTTTAGATAAAACAAAAAGCTTCTTTTGATTCGATGTCGAAATGTCATCCATAATTTAAATAAAAAAGGTAGTCGAATTGAACATTTTTGACCTGGAGAAGAATGCTCCTTTCCACAGTTATGAAGTACCTACTTTGGAAAAATTGGTACGCATGACTAAACCAAACCAAATCATGAAAATTATTTCCTCCTTACTAAGCTCTCCAGCTATTATGCATGTCGTGAAAGTAGTTACACTTTGTGATCCAATCGTGTACCGTAACTGTGGAATGCGCAGGATTCTCTAAGAACAAGGAAGGAAGACATTATCTACCTATTAGCATGGAACCTTTATATGGTGATAGTGGCATTTTCTTTCCGTAATTATGTTTTTAATTTTGATTGATGGCGCAAAGTGATATTTAGTAATCTTTTAAACCGGAAATAATGTTGCTTGATCTTTTAGGAAGTGTAAATACTCTACGGAAATAACCTCCAACAAAATCGGTGCTATAGGAATAATATCAAAAATAACAATGGTTAAAAAACCAAAAACAAAGTTAACGTAATAGATAACAGTTTGAACAATGTAACAAAAGACTTTTTCACTTTTAATTTGGTTAGTTCTGCAACGATAACAATGCCGTCGGCAAAAATGAAAGCCGAAGCAATTACATGACATATAAAATGGGTACAGATTAAAAATATATTCGCGACAAAAAACACCAAGATTTAAGTGAAAACAGTTTTGTTATCAGGAATCAAGTGTGGAATAATAACAACACGCGTGCCTAACCTAACCTAACCGAAGGAATTTGCTTACATAATACAGTCCTATCATTAAATTAAATCACGCTTTACATAATTTACACACGATAAAATCAACCTTAGTTTTTGATGGTAGGGTTTTAAATCCTGTGGCAGCTGTAACGAATAGCTGCAACAATAATACTGCAGATGGGGTACATTCAGAATACATAGGCGGTACATTTGGTGGTATGCAAATGTGTACATTCCTCTCAACATAGTAGTCGGCCATCGCCGTCGGCTCGTGACTGCTTTTCTTTGGCAGGACGTGTATTTTAGTTTAAGATAAGAATGCACTTAGGAGATACGACGTCCAGAGTTATTATTAGAATACAGATTAAGATTGCAGGATCGTGAGGTATATCATAAAGCTGAGTGCACATGTTATGCAAAATGCTTCGCAATTCATTTTTATGAGAATAGCTCAAACAGTTGTTAAAGTATTTGTGAGGTAGCCAATTTAGTAGCAGGGCTGTCTGCTAAGGGAGTATTGAACTATTTTAATTGGTTTACTAATGATAAGCATGAAATATATTCCCATAATTTACATTGGCATAACGAAATTCAGCATAATGATCATTATGCATAATTTTATTAAGCAAAATGTTAAAAACGCATAATGTTCTTTGGAATAAAACAAACATGTTCGCGGCTCCAGGGTGGCCAAGGGCGACCCCCGCCGCACATTAACCCAATCCAATTGAGTCCCTATATCAAATATATTAATTTAATTTAATAAATAAAAAGTCTAAATATTGAAGTTCACACAGTATCGGCATTTCAATCTTAGGTATAACAATTTTTGATATTTCGATACAATTGAGATTTAAATTTTCGATGTTTTGGACACTGAAATTTACCCGTAGGTATTTTAATTTCAAAGTTCAAATATGTGCTCATAAAATTATTATGTCGAATAAATATTATGCCTTAAATATTTATTCAACTCCAAATTAATGCATAACAAATAAGGCCAAATGACAGTTATGCTAACCTTTGCAATATGCCAAAGAATTATTATGCCACAGTATGCTAATAAAAATTATACGAAAGCGTTATGCCAAACAATATAATGTCTAAAAAATTTATGCCAAGAGGGGTATTCCCATTTTAATGATATCATTGTATAGATTCAAGTTCTTCTAATACAGATAGTAGATATGGTGCCGGGGAGATTCTTTCCGAAATTAAATGTTTTAGTATCAATGCAGAGCAAAATGTTGTCTGATTTTCAATCATCTTATCTGTATGTATTAGTGTTCTCTCGTTTGTTGCACTAGATCCGTACCAGCAGCCCTAAAAATCGTCCTCATCTAAAATTAGTTACACTGAATCTCGCAAGATTGTGAAGCTTAATATTTCATAGAGCATTTAATGCCATCAATAAAATGTATAACCTAATAGTTCATTAAACCCCTTATTTAGTGCTGTTTTGAGATTTAAATTATAGGAAACTAGTTTTTACTCATGGTTTCGCTCGCATTCATATAGATTTTGTCAATCAATTTCGCTTGTTGATTTACTTCTTCATGATTCTAATCTCCTCGTAATTTAAGAGACTTTAACACTCATGATTCCAGACCCAGTTTTTATTACCTCATGATTCTGGTCTCCTCGTACTTTGTAAATAGCATATTGGACGACATTTTAAGAAGTTTCATATGGACCCCCCACACCTCATTTCTCTAACTTCCAGTTTTGAGGAAAAGTAGCATATAGCTGATATCCGTCTATCTCTGTGCCAAATTACATCTAAATCAGTTCAGCCGTTTAGTCGTGAAAAGGTAACAAACAGTGTTACTTTCGCATTTTCTATATTAGTTAGGATTATATTAGCTGTAATGCCTGCAAGTCTTAAAAGTTGACAAAATTATTGTGATATACATATAAGGAATTTATAACTGAATATAAAGTTAGGTAGTTAGTAATTAAATTCTGTAAATTATTATCGCGATCCCAGCTTCTTGTAATAAATCTTTTGTGATATACAGCTCTCTTTATTCCCTGAAGAGAAACCTGAGGCTCGACAAAATTAGAAAACTACCGTAGTACAGATACAAATAAGATATTATTTCTACTGGATAAAACACGGATATGACTCCTGCATCCAGCGGATTACCGCAGCCGTACTCAGATGAAATCAGATCGTCGGTCCACCTAGTGGAATGTCTAGTAACCGTCGATGCCACGGCGACACTTGGGAGTGGCCTATTTTCAGTAGTAGACGTGTTTCGTCTGAAATGTTGATGATGAATGATATAATTATTTCTCCTTCATATACCAATACATATAACGGAATAAACTAAGATTGTAATAAGAAACAACTTAATAAAATCCGCACAGCAGTTTCTAAGATTGATCTGACCAAACTGACAGACACGTCGGCAGTTACGAAAAGTACCTATGCAGTTTACAGCTACTTTTTAGAATTCAAATTTAGCAAGATAATCTGTATCAGACAAAGGCACGAAGTGAAAATTTACGTGTTTTCTCTTCTCGTAATTTTACTATCTTGTTCTTAAGAGAATTACCACTATTTATGTGTTAAGAAAACAAATGGTTCCTTTTACAGGCACGTTAGCGTATATAGCGGCCATTTACAATCAAATGGCTGTTAAATAGAAAATGGTGACAACATTAGTTTTATACTACTAGCATTGCACTTTATAATCGAAAAGACTCAGCATAGTTTTCACTCTGATTTTAAAGAGTTTAATCATTATAATTCCAGACTCTTTTTACCCGACAACGAAAAAGCCAAAAGGAGAGTTATGCCGACTCTTAAAGTCTACCTTCAACCATTGGTATCCACCACAACACAACATATATACTCCACCTTATCATATTGATAGCCAACCTGCATTCTAGTACCTACATTTGCAATCAAAATAGATATCAGATACCGTATTCCAGTCGCACAAACCCGAAAGGTCACAGCAGATCAGAGAACATTTCGCCCATTCCAGCTAAATATATCTAAATATCATCACATTACTACGGTTCCCGAGAAGCATCCAGTCATAAAGGTACGCGTGCGCTAAAATATATAATGCGTATGGTCAACCACATGGAACTTCGGACCATGAAAACCGCATTTACTTCTATGAAACAAAGACAGTTGGTCTAGTACATATAGTACGACACAGCAAAAAGGGTTCCATTGATGTGCCTTGCTGAACTACCAAAACAAGTAAGTAGAATTTTGGATAGAAAGCCTGATAAAGCTGACACAGGAGCGTAGAATTTGACACCAGTAAAAAAAAGGCACAAGTATATCAGCAGTGCATTTAAATAAACTCTCCACCAGCTATCACAAAAATTAAAGTCATTGATCCGACTTGCACGAAAACGTATAAAATTACGTAACATGAAAACATGATGTTTTTTTAATGTAGATATTTTGATAATTTTTGTAATAGCAGAATCATTTTATCCGTTTAAATCATGTTAATCGGACCACGCATTTATGAGATATTAACTTATGACTGAATGCCAAGTGAACGCCACTTACCGCGATACGTTTTTGGTCGTGTTAAGCGACACTACCTTTACATTTTTTTCGTATCGTTTTGATATATTATTGGAATACATTGGTAGACAGGTGTTAACGACATTATTTTTTTGTTATCGGGTGGTGACGGTTGCATATTAGAAAATCAAAACTTTTCTGAGCAAATTTCAAAAGAACTACGTACAAATCAACAAAGTTTAAAATAACGATGGTCATTTGATCAAAAGTTCAGCTGACCAAAGTCTGGAATATCAATGTTTATATTATTTATTACACTATTGACCAAATCGTTTAAAGGTCAAAATGGATTACTGGATAAATTTTCAATTGAATTAGTCCAAGAGCGAGCGAAGCGAGCTCGGGAGCTTAGGGCACCCCGACACGGACAGGTTAGGTTCGAAGAGATGACGGGAGCTGAAGTGAGCCAGCACAGCGAGCGAACTCAGCACCCGTCATCTCCTTCGTGTTAGGTTACTTTAGACCCTTCAGACAGAAATTGTTGTTAAATACTAATTGTAAAAATTTTAACCATGGATATCTCCATAACCATGAGGTTCCGTGGGGTGGGGATGATACAGTGGGGTATCCCACCTACCCCTCCATTTCCCTACCCCCTGCCCACCCCAAAAATCAATGGATATTGATGGAACTATTTATTCTAACCTAAAAACTTATTAATGATGTACTTCAAATATAAGTATACCTACATTTAAATTAATAATTCTTAATAAGAAATCATTTGTGATTATAAAATTTGATTAGTTATGATTTGATATTTTAAAATTACATCTAGCAACTTTCGATCAGTCGTTCATTTGATGTCACATACATTGGGATTCTAAATTTTTTCTAAATAAAACATTTGGTCATTTAAATTTGTTATTTCGTTTATTGTTCTTTTGAAATTTGCTCAGAAAAGTTTTGATTTTCTAATATGCAACCGTGGTGACTTGGTGGGTAATGATAATGAAAGAGTACACCCCCAAAATAAATCCACGTATGTGTTTTAAACGTTTTGCACTATCTCAGTGCCTGTCTAAGTTCGTCACTCACGCCGCACTAAGCCCGAAATAATCAAACGCAAATTTTCTCGATAGATCTTAAATTTGTTGTCATTCATTGTCTTGCGGTTGACCGTACGCCTCGCATTCCATCCTATTTGCGTAATGTTCAAGTTTAGCAACAGGCATCTTAATGGGCGAGGATGCCGATCTTGGAGATTACGCTGATCGTTCGGATGACTTGTTTAGCTGCGTCGGATGCTGGGAAATGGCTGTCAGCCTGTAAGCTTAGGGAGGGTAGTGAACTTTGTTTGAAGGACGAAACATTGTGAGTGTTTGAAGTCTGTAGTTGTGTTATTTAACTTCTAAGGTCGTGCTATTCTAAGCAAAGCAATTATATTTGAAACTTTATAGGTAGGTAATATAGCTATTGTTTAGCTTGCAAGGATAGGCACTTATATACCAATATATATATATATACCAATTTCTTAATTGACTTGCTAGAGCTATCGTAGGCACAAAAAAACATTCAATTCTAGATGTTAAAGGCTTTTGAAGAAGCCTCTAGCAATCCTGAAAAACCAAGTTAATTTCACCATTCTACAGAATTAAGGACATAGCCTAACCTATCCCTTTTTAAAGTCAATACCTAAACGGATTCGAAATTATGTCCAAAATAATAATTTAAAAACATCAGTCTAGCCTACCTTTATCATGTTGAACAAAGTATACAGTAGGTAAAGACGAGAAGACAAATTTATCCCCTGCATATACCACACAAATCACCATCAACTTCACCAAAATGCAGTAAAACCTTTGAAATTACAACCTTGCACAAACATTGGATAAATGTAGACACAATTAAATAGCAGTATTAATTACCGATGCACTGCTCGTAAAAGGATCACGTCAAGTTCAGAAACATTTACACTACGTCTCTATAATTAGGTATCTTGAAAGTGAAAGGATTACAACCATCTTGTAGTGGGTATTAAGATGAATCGCTATCATGAACTAAGGATTCATTTATTTACCTAGTCATTTATTGAATTGTTCGCGAGCTGGCTGACCAAAACCAGATGTATCCTCCGACTGCACAGCATGATTTTCTTCTTGTTAACGTCTTTTTAATTCGCTTTAAAAGCAGTCGGGTTTTTTGATTTTTTCAATATTTTTTTTTTATTTTTAACTTTTATGTTATTTTTTTTTTTGAATTTCGTACATTTAAACATATAAGTGTCATATATTTTTGAAATCACCTCTTAAAACCCTTAATTTTGATACCCCATACGATGTTTATGTATGTATGTAGGTATGTTTCAATTTATTGGAACTTCAGGGTGATTTAAGGACAATATAAAAGTCTCTACAATATTTATATTTTAATTCAATTGGCCCATTATACACTGCTAAACTAAAGTCTTTCTCTCTGGCTTCCACACACGTCTGTCAAGTCAGATAAGAGTCAAGTTCATCTCTCCACCTTCGTCTTTGTTTGCCATGATGTCGCCTAGGATTTACTGAGCCCCAATGAGTGGTTCTTTTAGCCCACAATTCATCTTTGCTTAAATCTGATGACAACAACAGTAGCATAGCTCATTTTTTAAACTCGAAGAAAAATAAACAATTAAATGTGTTAGATGTCAAGCGTTTTGCTGCAAATTCGAGCCAAGGAATTCGCAACTTTGCCACGAATTTGGACCAAAGCTATAAGCATGTAAATAGGCTAGCAATCAATCATGTTCGCGCCTACATACAATCCTAGTTGCCATCTAGGGAAAAAGAGAGCGTCACACACACATACAAACAAAACAAGGTTCGTACGAGATTTGTGCAAGTGTGTCTGTTTATAAGATGAAGATATGTAAATGTAGAGTCAACAAAAGAGATGAGCAAGCAGCTAAGAAGCTAACATCTCTACACTTTGTTGATTGTAGACCAAAATAATTACGAATTAGATACCTATTAGAGCTTGGAAAATTCGTACTCCCGTGAGTCCCGTTCCCGTTCCATCAGCGTGCGCGGGGCACGAAAGGCAGCGGGGGTGTAAAAAAGTGCGCGCGGGACGGAGGTCACCTGACGGGAGCGTCGACGCGTCATCGCGCCGTCACGTCATTGGGTGGTAATGTCCCCCGCCACCCGCGTGGTCCCTAAGGTCCGCGACACTTCTACAAGTGTGTACGAATTTGCACATTCGGAAAAAAAATGACAAAGATTTGACCAAGTAGAGAGCACTTACACAGATAAAAATATATACAGAATACAAGTGAAAGAAAGGAAAACAAAAAAGGAGAATACGGTTTTTTAGCTGGCGTAATAAACTCTTTTCTAGACAGACTAAGGCCCACTAGCACATAAAGCTTAACTCGGAGTTAGTTGTTAACACGAGGTTAAAATGACATTCTTGCATGGCAAACTCTGAGTTAAGTTTTTCACGCAAGTTGGCCTAAAAGACAAAAAAGTACGAAATGGAGTTTATTATAAAAAGTAGTTGTAATTAAGACCCTCTTACTTTCCTTTTTTGTTAACCGTACACACATTTCGCACTCACGCATCTGTCAAGTTCAGTCTTGATTTATGCGAGCAACTGTTCGGCGCGCTCTTTGTGCGTCACATGCGTATGCGCACGCGCTCCGAAGAGTTATGAGCTTTTGCAGTTTTTAATGAGATTTCGGTCTGCTGTCAAATGTTTGATGGTTTGCATTCAAAATGTGGGGCGAGAAATGGGAATTGTAACACATTGCAATTTCTTTTTTGTTTTTTGACCCAGAACTTGAGGTTTGCCTTTTTTGTCCGGCGAAACAAAGAAAAATTACCGCTTCATGTGCCTGACATTGTTTACAAGATAAATTATTTAATTCAGTTCAGTATCTTGCTTAAACTATACTTTTTGTGCTCATAAGCCTCCTTACAGACTTTTACCTTCCTTACATTACACACCTTTCTTAATTTCAAGTCTCAATCGTTGGATTTCCCAAAGAAGGTGTTTTTAAACTTTATGTAGGTAATTTTAGAAATTAATCTATCAATGTGGAATTCCCAAGCCTAGTTGAGTGTTACTAAAATTGATCACGGCTTGGTAATCCCACCCATCAAATATTTCAAATCTCAGCCATTTTAAAAGCCATATCATACCTATTCGTATCACAGCCCATTACGAGAAGTTAACAACCAAACATTATGAAACCATTTATTACGCTCACAAATCAACATTTAAAGCATTAATGTCTGTACAATTTGAGCCCGAACTAACAAATACCCTCGGAATTTATTTCCATACAAAATGAGGCATTGAAACATTCGCAATGCGGGTAGTTACAATGCTAAATAAACAATATCGTAGTAAACGGTGACAATTAAGTGCACTTAACTATGTGTTTTCTGGTGCATACCTTAGATAATTTAATCAAACAGGTGGACGAAACATTGGTTTGATTATTTATTGCCTAAGTAAATAAAAGCAAGGCAAAAGATATTTCAGGAATTTGTGTTTTTGCACCGCACCTAAACGAGTCAGGAATCTGGCGGTTGTATACTTGTATTGTACAAACAACAACCTACAAGCTTGATTATGGATCAAGAAGATTTAATACAACACCAATTCAAACATTTTTTTTACAGTTTAGCAAAAAAAAATTGGCAATGAGAAAACTTCAAGTTCTTATTATTCCTGTCTGATATAATATCAGACAGGACACACTACAATCGTTCTTCCTTTACTTAATTATTCAACACGGTTGGCGTACTGGTTGAGCGATCGACTGCTGCGCTGCGAATCGTGGGTTCGTTTCCCGCACTTGGGTGTCTTGTGTATGTGAGTTTAAATGTTTGTAAACGCACTCAGGATACAGGCAGAAATTCCTATTGTAGGGGCCAACGTTTAAAAAAAAATTACAGCACAAGTGCTTTATCTCTGTACCTACGGTGATTACCGCTGTCAGTAGCTAGCGTGACACACGACAATCTCTTTACCTAAGCAGCACTCAGTAGATGGTAGAGTTTAGCCTTATACAATTAGATAAAAACTTGAGACTATAATTAATTAATGACTCCGTGTCAACAACTTATTTTTAAACTAGCCTTTTTTCTCAATTCCAGGCAATCCCAACGACAAAATCCTGTACGGTCGTCCTAACAAGCGACGCAGCGCCTCCTTCCCGGCCCCTCGTTCCCTAGACCGGCGGAACTCGCTGCGGATCTTCGGGTCTTCCAGCAAGTACCTGCAGCGGTGTGCCTCCACCAGGAGCCTGCACCACAAGAACGTGAACACCACCGACAGCTCGTCGTCCACCGATTACCCACCGAGCGTCGAATCTGCGTCGCCTAGTGAGTTGAGATTTTGTTTCCTTGATTCAAAAGGCATAGCTTTAGCTTACATTATTGTTCCTGCTATATAGGGATGCAAGGTAGGGGGTCTACATAGACACACTAGTACCTTAATAGCAAACGTTTTTTGACGACATGGTTAAGTGCAGTGGCTGAATGAACTTTAGAACAACACGTCATGGGTTCGAATCTCAACCAGCAGATTTTAAAGAATTCTTAACATATTGACATGACATAAAATTGGTAGCATAACAGCTTTGATAAGTCCCTATATCCCTATTTATGTAGAAGTAGGTACAACTTTTAACATTTGAGATTAGATTTTCTACAGGAATCTAAACTGGGAGAAAATCGCTCGGGGGTTGAGTACCCGCCTGTAAAGGATGCGGGTTCAAAACCTGGCAAGTACCAATGTGACTTATTCAATTTCATTAGTAGGTACTTTCGAAGTTTATCTTGGGCCCTGTCCACATCTGGCGAATGCGCCGCTAGTGACCCCAGCCGTATTGCGTAAGTGAATAAGCAATCACACGGACGGAAATCCACATCGCGTCATTCATCTCGCATGTGATTGCTCGTTTTGGTCGATTGGATAGCAGTCAAACTCTTTGCGTTGCCGTTTTCAATTACGCAATACGGCTGCCGCTCGCGATCTGCATGCGTGCATTTCAAGTTCGCGCGCCGTTCGGTTCCTACGACGCCCATCTCCGCACGCCAGCTTCGCGTAGTGCGCGAACGGTGCAAGAGCAGCTCGCGAGGGGGTCGCTAGCGGCGCATTCGCAAAATGTGGACACACCCTTAGATATACCTACCTACTTAGTTTGCCTTTTGAGTTCTGATTCCTCTTCCTTTATAAAAAGATGTCTTTGCCTTGTGGGATACCTAATAATAGGCCGATCTCTTATTTTTGATAGCTTTCACCCCAAGCCAAGATATCATTTGTGTTTACATTAGGGCAAAGTCTTCTTTCTCTTTCGAAACTTTTAGCGAATCCGTTTTCAAAACTTCATATTTTGCAACTATCATTTGATTATATTACGCTTTAACGTAGAACAAAACAGTCTTATAGACGATAACTAACATAATTCTCCTCAATTTTACAGAGAAAGTGTCCCTGCTGTCCCGCTTATTCAGACGAAGCGGCCGCAGCAAGCAGACGCGCGCGATGAGCACCTTCTCTGCCCAGTTCCCGCCCACCGAGTGGTTCAACTCAAAAGCGGTGCACTTACACTGCGTCGCTACGCAGACCAACTCCAAGGTAAGTTTCTACTTATGATCAAGCATTTTATACCTAAGCTAACCTAACCTATGAAATAGTGAGCGCGTCAATATAACCAAACTGCCATGGAGTTGACTGGGCCCGCGTGGTAGATTATGCACCATTCCCTCACAATCCTGTGAGAGACCATAATCTAGTGTCCCGGCAATGGACACAGTATAGGCCGAATATGCTATGTATGGAGTTGACAGCGTCGTCGGTTCCAATTGAACCCCAGTCACAAGCGTACAGTTGATCAGCAGCCTTATTGCGCAAGTGAATTCGGCAAGGCAAAGGGTTTGACCGCCATCAATCGACCAATCACATGCGAGATGAAAGACGCGATGTGGATTTCCGTCTATTTGATTGGTCGATTGATGGCGGTCAAAAACTTTGCTTTGCCGAATTCGCTCACGCAATTAGGCGTTCGCTGTGCTGACTCAACAAAATGCTACTAGAAAAAGAATCTCGGTTAACGCTGAGAGAAATAATAGCCAAGGTCCAACGCCCAAAAATCACTATCATCAAACCTAAGATAAGATTTTACAATTTTGGCACTTCATCATCAAATGATTTGATGCTAGCAATAGGCTATATACTGTGGAATATAGTTGTAACCAATACGCAGGCAAATTTTTCACAGACACCAATCATACTGTAACAATCACGGCGCGTGTACCTATAGCCTAGAACATAAAACCGCTTAACCTCATCAGAGTTTCAAATTAACACCCAATTCTCTATGTTTCAGGAGTCATTGCAGAGTCAAACATCTTTCGTCTCATCGTACTACGACGGTTCAGAGATCAGTAATCGGTCATCGACGCTGCCCCGGCGGCACAAGCGACACCTGTCTACGGAATCGGGACTGGCAGGCTCGGTCACGGGTCACTACGACCACTCACCTGTCAGGCACTCCAGCCCTAGCTCCGGCAGCCTCCCACGCTCTACCCTCAGCAGGAGTTCGACCAACAAAACCATCCTCGACCACTTCTCGTCGCCACAAAGAAACAGCGATCCCAAACTAAGAGACAGCCCAAGCGGAAGCCTCAGGAGGGTCGATTATTCTGATCACATCATGTCCACAAGTGGCCCCTCCAGCTTAGAAAGTACCACCCCACATCGCACACCGAGAAAAGACGTCAAAAACGGTCAGTCAGACCTAAACTCATCAATGAAAAGGAGCTACCACACTAGCGGAAGTAGCGGACACTCCAGTTTAGAGTCCCACATATCAGACCGCACGTTAAAGCCTTCGCCTAGTCATAGCAACCCGCACGGAGCCCCCGGCCTTAGCAGAGCACAGTCACTCGTCAAAGTACAGAGCTTACAGAGCTCGCCAAAGAGCCTGCACAAATACAGAACGAAACCACCTATGGTCGGTGGCGAAACGGTAAAAAACGGTAACACGTCACCCAAAAGTTCGCCAAAAAACTGTCCAAATACACCCAAAAAAACCGCAACCCCGCTGCATAAAACCTTAGGGGCTAAAGTAGAAAACCCATCGACGACGATGTTGGCCAGCTCCAATTCTAACAACTCTATCACACTAAAAGTTACCACGAATACTATCTCTCAGAACGGTGGTGGTACTAACACCAAAGTTTATGTACAAAATTCGCCAGTAAGGTCTGTAATTACTTTTGAGAATGGTAAAGTCACCGAGACTTCAAACGGAAGCAATATTTACATTATCAACGACGATAGACAGGTGGTGTCGGTGTCCCAAAACGGAGTTCAAAACAAAACTGCAAAAAACCCAACTGAGACCTCATTCGATGTTTGTGTCGAAAAGAATAAACAGATGTATCAGGAGGAACCCATTAAAGTACAAGAAAACAAGTTCAATAAGAATTCTATTAACGACACGGGTATGAACAATAATCGTAAGCTTTCATTGCAAATAGGTGGTGCGACTAATAACAATAGTTTTGTGTACAAAAATCAATTAAACAATACGAACGAAGTTGCATCCAATCCTGCCTCTCCGGCCATTCATAATAATATAAATAATTTGGAATCTACAGCAAACAGTATTCCTTCGACACCAACTAAAAGTTACGATAATATTATAGGATCGTTGGGAAGTTTGAGGTACCAGAAGAACTCGTTATCGTCAGCCAACAGTGGGATACAATCGAATATAAATTCAAACAGTGAGCTGAAAAGTGTGGACCTGTTGAAAAAGGCAGCAGCGCTACAAATGCTGAACGGACTCCCGAATGTGAATAACAGGGTGAGCTCGGACTCCATAGCGAATTTGCTAACGAAAACTATCGACCAGAAACACACAGTGCTGGGCTCCGAGCCGAACTTAGCGCTGAAAAACCAAGAGCAGATAAAAGACATAAACACATCAGCGGAGAAGATAAACTGCTTGGAGAACAAACAGAAGAGGTACAGCCTCAGCCAAGATAGCAAGAAGGAGAACCAGGATTTTTACAATTTTCCGAGTTTAAGCGACTTGAGCTTTAATTTCACTAGTTTAGCGGCGCAGAAGATACTGAAGGGCGTCAGTATCAACAGTGTGGACACGCTTGTCGAGTTGAACATGGCCGCCAACAACTCGGAGAAGCAGAACAATCGTGATGTCGCTGCCGTGTGCACAGACTTTGGCCTTGTATAGCAATTAACATATAATATTTTTTGTTGTAAAATGTACAATAGTAGACATAACACTGTATGATGTAAGGTAGTTGTATAACTTATTCGTAACTACATTGTAACACGCTTTGGATACGCAATACCTACGTATGCTAAGTTCAAAAATTTTACTCGTTTAAGATTTTGTACCCCCTACTTACGGAATTTATCTCTTAAACGCATTGTATCCCCTATTATTAAAATTTTGTTTGTCTTTACTAACTTATTATCATCGAAAGTATCAATGTAGAAATTATTTAACAAAGTATTCATAAATGTAATCGATAATGAATAATCGGAACATTCTTAGTTTGTAGCTCACTTTGAAAGTATCGAGACAATAAAAATGAAATAAATAACACCTGTGAGAATTAAAGTGGCCTAAAACTGTCTAATTACATGGAAATTTAGTGCCTAATTCGATTGTTATAGATTTGTAATTCAATTGTAGCCATAATGTAGTTTCACTGTCCTTTAGTAATGCGGCTCTCACTCTATAGCCAACTGTATTTAAATTATCCT
This sequence comes from Orthosia gracilis, assembly GCA_947562075.1. Classification (NCBI taxonomy): domain Eukaryota; kingdom Metazoa; phylum Arthropoda; class Insecta; order Lepidoptera; family Noctuidae; genus Orthosia; species Orthosia gracilis. Next base: position 28,479,104 of record OX387270.1, on the reverse strand, counting down.
CTCCACAGCACTTCTGTTCGTGCCATCACAATAATTCCAGTGAAAAAGTCGAGTACAAACTAGAATACCTAACTCCAAACAGATTCCATCCAACAATGGGAATTTATAGGAATGATTTGTAAAATGTATGTCATGTATTAAGTGCCATAAAACCATAGTATTACATAATGCGGGCGAAATATGGAATGGGAAGCGGTATTTGATTGATCATTACTTGTCTAAGAATTTTTGCTGTATTTGTGTATGAAAGCAATGGGTATTTATTCATTAGGGAACATAATCTGAAGTCATATCGCAATTAGTTTAATTCAGTAATAACGCCATTTGTAAAAAAATATTAACAATATAAGATGATGCTTTAAAATGTGGTTTCATTTACCTTGAAGAAGAAATAAAATTAAAAATGTTGCCCTTGTTCCCTGCTTACCTTATAGCAATTTTTTCCTTACACCTCTGAGCAAGTAAGACTAAGGTAATCAGCGATGGCACAGAGACCCTTGATGGCTGATTAACTCATATAAATGTGGGTGGGTAGATAAGTAGACTCTTTTGTCTACACCAATGGTCTCTCCACTATGGTTGATTTTACTCAGGACATAATATGTGGACTATAAATAATAACTAAATCTTGTATGCTATGGAAATAGAAACAACTATTGAAAAGAGTTTTATGACTGATGAAATATTTAAAACAATGAAAGTAATTAATGTGATATTATTGCAAAATATCAAGTTATTATTATATTTAAGATAAAAGAGGGAAGGTCGCTCACCAGTTGGTAAATGCCTCCATGCCTCAGCACACTGAACATGAATTGTATCTACAACTCAAATAAGAACAAGAATAATGTAGATATACAAAAATAATGTAAACCAGCTGGGCAAGCACGGCCTACCATGACAGGCTTGAGTCAAACATTTTTATCACAGTTTGGGAGCAAAAAGCGTGATAAAATGCATGACTCAAACCTGTCACAGAGATAAAATGCATGACTAAACACAAATTAAAAAAAAAAACAATAATAAAACAACAATATTAGGTAAGCTAAAGAAAATGAAGACTGAAACAAGGAGTGCAGAACTCATAAAAATGGGATTAAAATGATAAAATATAAATTACAATTCCTGGTTTACAATATCCTGACAAGTATACACAAATTCGAAACTTAATAAGTATACACAAAATCAAAGAAATCCATTCCTCAATAAAACCAACTGTTATACAAAATATAAAACTTTATTACAATATTTATCTAATCGGTAATTGGTAAAATGTAAATTCATATCAATACTACGCTACATTCTGCTATAAACAAGCTATAGTGCTGTGCTCCATTACATCGGTTACTTGTGACGGTTCAGTTTCAGTCTGACTTTTGATTGAGTTCAGCCAATCATCCGTTGGGTCTATCTTCTTAACATCGGGATCAGAACTGTCACTTTTGTCATCTTCTGTAATACTCTCAGGACATTCTACTTCATTGTTCTCAAAACTATTGTGACTACTTTCAATAACTTTAGCTGGAGACGTGCTAATTTCCAAATCTCTAAATTTCTTCGACACCTCTTCTGACTTAATATTTACATGACACACGCAGTTGTCTGTAGCTGTAATCTGCTTCAGGGCAGCCTCCTCTATAGCCTCCAGGTCCGTATCTCCATCTTCGACATCCTTAATCACCTCCTCAATAGTTTTATAAGAGTACATGTGGTCATCTTCAGGGCTGACATAATCTTCTAATGTAAAAGTATTGCTATCAAAGTTAAGGTTCTCGAAATCAATAACACCATAATTACTTACATTTTCTAACAGTTTGGACTCGTTATCGAAACATATATTAATATTTTGAACACCATTTCTCTTTAAGTCTTTGTCGTCTTGGCATTGTTTACGTATTGCATCCAGTTGTCGTAAAGTTTTTAGTTCCCTGGCTTTTAGAGTTGCATACACTCGCGCGAAGGACGCTCTAACGTTGCTTTTAAGCTGAAAACACAAGTTCATAAAATAAATTTGTTGTTATTATAAAGAAATAAATGGTTTCTTTTCAAAAAACACTTACGTTTTCAATATTTTTATCAAAATCATCCGAATCACACGCCATGTTTACGTTTAGAAAGTTTGACGTTTATTATTAGAAAGTTGCCGAAACACATTTTCCAAAAAACTACTTTTACCCAACTTTTCTGTTGAAAAAAAAGGTTCGTAAGGTACAATTTATTAATCTTTTTAAAGTTTCGCTTTAAACTTTGACTTTGACAGTATTATTTTGACAGACTGAGCGCTGGTAAAAAAGCTAAGATCAATAATTCACCAATTTTTTTGATGAAACTTTCAAATTAATTGACATGAATTATTACACTGACAAACAATAATTAATAACTTTGATAATCACACCTTATAACATGGATGATAGCAGGTAATCCACTGCTGATCAAATACTTCTCCTCATGAGGCCTAGGTTTTTCGGTCCAAGTCGTTTTCTTTCGTCCAGCTTATCCCGCTATATTCGACAACGGGTCTGCTGCTGCAACGTCTTCTTGCTGTGTCCCCTGACACATAAGTAATGGCTATTTTGATTGGTCTACAGAGACGAGAGATTCTGTGGGATACTTACTGGTAAATCTTCCGTACTTTTAAAGATAGTTCACTTCACAGGTTTCACATTTATATATTTTCAACACTTGTTGCTTGCTGAGACAAGCTTGTTAATAAGAATTAACTGACATTGACAGAGATCAGATTCTTACTTCAATACGTGTGCGTTAGCAAGTAACTACCCATTATTTACTCCAAATTCATGGTCCTTTGATAAAAGGTCTGGTCAAGCTAAAATAATTTTTAAATTACCTCACAATAATATATTTTTTATCTAATGCTAATATGTAGTTTCTACCATGCTGGCTGTTTTGGAAAGGTGGCAACACAAAATTAAAAAAAAACATTATTGATTTTTCGTTTGACAAGTCGCTGGAAAACATTCTTGGGAGTCTTTATTTTTCTGGTTTAAATGGATTAAAATAAACTCGTTAGTGCAGTGTTTTGTGTAAAAGCTACTATTGTTTGTGTAGAATTATTGTTCGGCAATAAAGTACAAACATGAGCGAGTTAAGATATCGGCGCGGCGATGGTGATGGAAACGACAAACTGGAAAACGCTGGGGAATCTGATCATGTACGTGATTATTTTATTGTTATTCATAAATAAAAACCAGTTTTTAATATTATTCCTATTAATTGTTATTTGTATTGCTAATCAATAGGTCGATTCGGAGGAAGAGAAGAATATAGAAGAGAAGTATGTGGATGAAATGGCGAAGTCTTTACCTCAGGGAACGGATAAGACTCCGGAAATCCTTGACTCTGCGCTTTCGGGACTATCGTCAAGGTAAAGCAGTTTTTGTTTTTTTGTTCCTTAGTGACATTCTAATTATAAAATTGATGAAAATGAAGGTCTATTGTTAAAATGCTATGTTATGGAAGTTGCCCTATTAGCGTTCTAGGTAAAGGTTTTGACGACGATAATATGCATTCCTGATACAGCTTTGTGATTGCTAAATTATCAGAATATATAATTTAAAACTCATCAAAAATCAAGCTAAACACAATTAAAAATTTAGGAAAAGTGCCAATTTTTGTGCAAAATTCACCCTAATATTTTACATAAAATCACTAAACATTTAATCCTTATCTTCTAAACAGTTTATATTGAACCAAAGATAATCATTTCCAAGCATTTTATATTTTGTTACCACAAATATTTATTTGGTGCTTTATGTTACAAAATATTCACATTATTTATAATGTTTTCCAAACAGGTTTTTAAGTTAGCATACCATTAAGGTGTAAGGTCAATTTTAATGTTTTCTTAGATATTTAAATGTAACTGGTTTTTAAAAAAGTTTCTGGTATAAAATTGAGACTAAAATTTTTATTAAAAATGTAGGAATTTAATAGCTTTTAAAAATAACACATACATGAAGTCACAGCATTTTCCCAAAAGGGAAGACAGCAGCTACAGGATGCTACCTACCTAAAATACCTAAACGCTCCTATTGTTTCATTTACATTCATATTATCTATACATAAGCCCTCCACGGTTATGAATGCTGTAGCTGGCCTTTCTTAAGAACATCACCTATCTAAAATAAAACTAAAAGAATAAAGATAATTCATGTGACGAGCCTGTGATTAGCGTTAACAATGAATGATGGCAAAGGCGATAAACTGACTGATTTTTATTCCCAAGGGAACATATTCCTGGGATAAAAAGTATCCTATGTGCTATTCCAGACTATATTCTATCTCTTTGCCAAATTTCATCCAGATCCGTTCAATTGTTTTTGTGTGAAAGAGTAACAAACATACACACGAACTTTCGCCTTTATAATATTACTTAGTAGTTTTTTTTTGTGCTTAAATTCTTAATTTTTTATTGTACACCAAAAACAATATCCAATACAATGTGATAATAAAGAACATGTATAAAAGTGAGCTTAACTCAATGTTGAGTTCTCTTCCAGCAAACCCTAGAGAGTGACAGAGAATGATGACAAAAGAGGGTAGGATCCAGTGTACAATTTTAAAATAACATAATTATAGTCAGGACGAGACGGACTCGGGACGAGGTACTCAAACCGTTTGTGAAGGTATTGGGGCGAATTAAGATTGTGCAGGGTAGTATAGAGAAGGGATAGGATATGGGTATCTCGTCCAAATCGTTAAATCTGGTCCAAAATTCCGACACATGGTCGTACTTGCGGAGGTCAAAAATAAAGCTTATGCACAAGTTCTGCAATCGCTTGCTTAAACTACATTAACAATCAAATACTCTGTAATTTTCAAAGCTGCCTTCAACTCTACCCTGACCTCTGGAGGCAATTCACTCCTAAATAATTTTTTCCTCTGATTAAGTCAGTAAACAAATGAGAATGAAATAGGTAATGTAATAATATTTTTATTTAGATGGAGGAATTGGGTGATCCGGGGTATCTTCACCTGGTTGATGATTGCTGCCTTCTGCCTGCTCATCTATGGCGGTCCTCTGGCTCTCATGATTACGGTAAGTTTATTTAAATCATTGTAAGTCAACATTATTACTACATATTTGAGTGCCTTTCTTCAATGATCACAATGAGAATGTCTACAATAGTGGTATTTTATAGTAATTTGCATCAAAACATATAATACCTATGTGGATAATATAATCTATTCCAAAGACTGATTTTCACTCAACTGCTGTAATGTCCATAAGAAGGGTATTAATGTATTGAATTTTTAAATCTTTTACTTCTTTGTGTCATTGGTTCAATGTTGAAACATTTGATTTTCTCTAAACTTAGCCTTGTTAGTTGGACTAACCTTTAACCATATTTTTGTGCGTCCTAGTTTTGATCCAAACACTATGATTCTTAAGTAAAAATATGCCTAGATGTCATACATTTGAGTTAAGATTAGGTTTTCCTGTTGCTGGTTGCAAACATTATGACTGTGATACATTTACAATTCAAAATCCATTCAATGAATATTTATATGGTGTTACTTCCTTATTAAGTGTACAATATAGATGTACAGTATTGATTAAAACTCCTTCCACGATGATTATAAAACCTTCATAAGTTCTTAGTTAGAAAACTAGTTGGTTTAAAGTCATAGATATGGAGAATCAACTGAGCCAAATCCTCACAAACTTGACCACTCTGTAAGGAGAGACAAAGCGACCTGTTTTTTTTTTTGTAGGTCGTAGTGACGAAGGCGACAAATGCGAGCCTCTCAGATGGCCAATCAGAACAAAAAAAATCTAGGAAGAAACGACTGTCCGATCGCTTTATCGCTTTTACACTTTTCTTTCCGTGTTCACTTAATGCCTGGATAGGGAACACTCAGTCCATTCTCTTCAGTCTATGCTTAAGGTGCGGCCACACTGCAATTATAAAATGTTTAAAAACGTTTTAACTAACATTATCTAACACTAACAAATGAACAATGTTTTGTTTCGTGTTGAAACAAAATATTTTCAGTAACGTTTTAAAACATTTTCTAAATGCAGTATGACCGCACCCTTATAATGGTCCTGGGTAGGTATAACATCGTAATTAATTTTACCCGCTCAACTGCGTTTTCGCTATCCCCAGCGTAAAACGTATTTGTTTTTAAAAAAAATCTATAATATTCCAATAATGAAGTTGTTAGTTGTATGCGTTTGACCAACTACGGCCAGCCAACCGTAGCCTCATTCCGCAACAAATGTCCGTTGCCAGGCGACCTCCAAAATACACGTTTATGTTTAGTAATGCTTGGAAAAAATTTGTACTAATGTACTAAATATTCAGGATATTACAAGTAGATGATTCATTTCTGTCCAAATGTTTCGATCTATTTTGAACCAGAGGTCAACGGTGGAAACACAGTTTTAGCTAACTTTCTTACTTATTGTTCTCCTCAGACTGATTTTGACCCCTGGGGAACGAAATGCTTGAAAATAAAGTAAAGACTTAAAAATGTAAGGTCGCTTCGCGAAGGCTGTGCGTCCCACAGGCAGCTTCTGTGTTTCGGGGCGAACCTAGGCTGCCTATGTTAGCCAAAACCCCTATGTACTACAGATCGAGTCTAAGTGCGGACAATAGAATCAATAATTCTAAGGACATAAATTATAAAAAACCGGCCAAGTGCGTGTCGGACTTCGCACATTTAGGGTTCCGTACCGAATCGCAAAATCAAGTTGGTTGTAAAAGGAAAAATTAGGAATTTTCAAAGAAAAATTATCAGTATGTTGGTATTTGTTAGTAAAATATACGTAACTAGTACTTCGCCCGCGACTTCGTTCGCGTGATCCGTATTCCATCCTTCAGAAGACTTATTAGTTCACCCTCTTAAAGGTTGAATTTCTTAAAATCCCTCCCATACATCATAAAAATGCCCCGTACAGTAAAATTCTTCAAAAATCTTTAATACCCCCTAAATCGTCTTTTAGGAGTTGTTTTGAAAAACTTATAATGAAAACCTATTTACTGTTGCCAAGTTTTATATAAGCCCAAGAAATTGCCACCTTTTCGCTTCCTTAGGGGTAGAATAGCCAAAAACCAATAAATACATGTATTTTTTTATCAACCAACAGCGTAAATATTACGTGTAAATTGTAAATTTCACGTGTCCAACTTACAATCTGTAGAAACATACAAACTTTCAACCCCTTTTTTACCTGCTTAGGGGTGGAATTTCCAAAAACCAATAAATACCTAAATTGTTTATATCAACCAACAGCGTAAATCTAAAATTTCACGTGTCCAACTTACAAACTGTATATATTTCATACAAACTTTCAACCCTTTTTTTACCCCTTTAGGGGAGAAATTTCCAAAAATCCTTTCTTAGTGCGCACTTACGTCATTTGAGGAACCTCCCTGCCAAATTTCGATAGCAGAAAGAAAATACGTCAAGCAGTTTTCGATATTTCGTGATAGGTGAATGAGTGACCTTTCACTTTATATAGATAGAGATGACAAACACTATCACCAAATTTCAAGTTCATAACGTCAATGGGAAGTTAAAAATTATTCGGCACATAATTTTGTAAAAAAAAACTGACTTTGGTGGCCTGTCATTCCTTTGTTTTCCAATATTTATTAGAACAATAAAAAACTTTTTTAGAAAAAATACTACCGACTTCCAACTAAAAACACTACAAATTGAAAAATAAATTTCTTTTTCGAAGTCGGTGTCTTTGGTAGGTACCAATTTCTTTCTTAATGTACCGATCTTCATCAGATCTTCACCAAATTAAAATTAAAATTGTCCAATTTCGCAACGTATTGTATTAATCATAACAACACTGATGCATTTCAAAAAATAATTAAATTGCAAATATCCATAAATTTATATTAAAATGTCATCAACCCACTCAAACGATATAAAAAAAAAGACAAAAATCAGAAAAATAAAATGTCTAAAATGACTGTAGCTCCAACCGTTTGGTAGTAAACCTGTATGACAGACAGACGGACAGACACGTGAGTGACAGAAATAGGGCTCCATTTGGACCCTGATACAGAACCATAAAAACCACTCTTCATCAAATTGTAACTCCATTTTTCTTCCACCCAGGTCCTGTGCGTCCAAGTGAAATGTTTCGAGGAAATCATCAACATTGGGTACGCGGTGTACCGTGTGCACGGCCTGCCATGGTTCCGCTCCCTCTCTTGGTACTTCTTGCTGACTTCCAACTACTTCTTCTATGGAGAGAACCTCATTGACTACTTTGGAGTCGTCATTAATAGGACGGTGAGTGATCAATGAATATTTTTATGTAATATTTTTTATACCATTCCCCCTCTAAAAAGCTTATTTTATTCACTGAAAACAGTAAATAAAAAGCACTTTTAATCACTGTTTTGGTGTTTGAATTTAGAACACACCAATATATATTTGACCTCCATCTCAATGCAATACAACCTACTTGCGCATAAAATACTCGATACAAACTTCTTTGTGCAAACAAAGAATATTCGAATTTCAAACTCCTTCGTCGATTTAATTTTGAGTTTGTTTAAATTTAGGATTTTGATAATGATTTTGATTTTGGTCTAGGTTGTTTAGTGATATTTATTTGAATTGTAATTCTAATATTAATTGCATTGGTGTTTAATTAATTATAATTACGTAACGTAACGGAGGTGGTCACTGGCCCCTGAAACACAGGTGCTGTTACCTAGCTCAGCTTCAATTTACAAAAAATGTGAAGCCCTGAGGTTTCTTATTTTCTTTAAATTTTGAAGGTAATAAACCATTTATTTATTTATGACTATTTCTTGTGCTTTTGGCTTAAATCCTTCTTTTTCTCGTAGTCATGGTATAAAATATAGTATGCAACTCTTGAATAAAACGGATTTATATCGAGGGCCATGAATCACTCGCATCGCTCAGGATTCTAACACTTGAATCACTCGCTATGCTCGTTCATCTATGGCCCTCGCTTTAAAACCGTCCTTTATTCACTTGTTGCATAATATACTATTTATGTCTAGCTAGGCGCCTTCTGAGCAGAAGTCGCGAAGTATTGTGATGAAAAACAAAAACCGGGCGACCGTTGTATGGGTAAGGTGTCCTTAGATATAGCAATGTGACCACTCGAGTTATGAAAGTTAACGACGGATTTAAGTCATTTAAATTATTACCTTAATAATGTAAATTTGGTATTGGATTAAAATTGTTTTAAAAGGGTTTCCTCAAGACAAATCTAGAGCTGCAAACAGTGTTATTTAAAATCGTAACTTTCTACAAAATATTTTAGTGAAATATAATTTCCATTCATATAATTTCCCGCCCGGGACGGTCGGTAGGTACGGAAATGCTGATTTAGATAGTCGATGGTTCGTTCATAAATCGAACAGATTTAACAAAATCACGAAAAGAGCAAAACATTTTTGAATTGAAAGTAAACAATTTTCGTAAAAGTTGATTAAGTACGAAATGAAAATAATAATAAAAGTTTTAACGAAATGGCCATTATCTCAGCTAGCTAATCCCTCGGCTCCAACAGAGTGTGAAGTTAACAATTTGCCATAATGAAAAATAAACTGTCATTTTTCTGGTACCATTGTAAGAACGGTAGACCTTTTGAGTATAATACTTCTTTATTTTTTTTAACAGACTTCTGAGTTTTGCCTTAAATGTACAAAATTTGACAACACTCCTCCTTTGGGCAGTCGTGCAGAAAGGCCAACACTCAATTGTTGAAAAGCTAATCAAGATAATAATAAACTTAAATAAGTTAACTGTTGTGTTGTGATAGACAGTGGACTGATTGAAATAACCTGCAGCCAATCAAACCACTTGATATGAGTTTGGCAGATTGTTAGCAAACATTATTTGTGAGGGTTACGCACTAAATCCGATCCGAGATGTGAGTACCGAGTTCCATCCGTATTGTATATGTTTATTTATTTTTTGATTATTATTAATGTAAATACAGTATAATACATACAGAAAACGCATCAAGATAATAGAGTACAAAGATACTGCTTATTTCGAAAAGGAGAAATGAAGAAGAAATGTAAACAAATAGTTCTTAAGTAATTAATTAGTTAATGTTCTGAATTACGACAGATACAAGTTCGGACGTAGTGCGTCTGCTGCCCTACAAGAAGTACTAAGGCTACTTCGGAACCGAGATTTCTAGGATTCGGATCTGATGCAAAAACTGTAACTTTAAACTGTCAACCGAACGTTGTACTAACAGCAACTTAATTTCGCTAGGGAAATCTTCATCACGTCTTTCATCTCGCATATTCGCAATTAGTATGCTGATTTAACAAGTAAATAAACACACATCGATCGATCGATCTTCCTAGCGTTCCCAACTATGTAGAAGTCGGCTTTCAGTCTAACTAGATGTAGCTAAGTACCAGTATTTTACAAGGAAAGACTGCTTATCTGATTTGACACCTTTGCGAGACTGAAGTCAAAATTTCTGGCCTCTGATTACCCGGAACGATTGTAAAGGATTTTCAAATGTCAGCCGTGACTAATGGCTTAGGCCTGCTTGGGTGAAAAACTTAACTCACAGTTAGTTGCTATCACGATGTTAAATTGTCAATATATCGCGTGAAAAACTTTTGGGGGTAGGTGGAACAGGGTGTGTAAAGTCCCACAAACTTCCATAGAAAAGGGGAGGATACTCCGACCAGACGGGTCTTGTGTCTGGTCCGGGCAACTGCCCAAAGGTTGATGTCGGACTGTAGTATGAGTTCAAATCATGTCATTAGTTCTTAAGTGGCGGCGTTGGTGCCGCTACAAACTTAACTCAAAGTTATCTGCTGACTAAGTCTGAGTTAAGTTGTTCACGAAAGTGGGCCTTAACTTTTGCCTTCCGAATTACGGATAAGTTTTTGTGATGAGTCCAGTGACATTCACATTGATGCTTCTATCAATTTCGATAATCCTTCTTGGAACGGCCTGATTTTACCTTTGATTAATCACAAGTGCTTTATGTAATCACACTTCACGGTATCTTATCTCGTTTGAATAATTTATTGCGAGTATATGTGCATTGTCATCGAACTCTATTGCTTATCATCGATCGTACGATCCACTGATTAGATTATTTAGCATTCATTAAGACCCTTACACTGCTTTAGTGCTGTAAAACGGTTACTTTCTAAAACATACTCCATATTAACGAAATAAAGATTTGAAAAAAGAAAATATTATTGATTCATGTACATTATTTGTGAAACATGGTTTTTTCGTATGACTAATACTTTTGCTTTAAAAAAACAATTATTAACAACACGAGATTTTTTCGCTTCTTTTGCATACTTTCCAAAACGACTTGGATCTTTAAAAATATTTTTATACAGAACAATTTATAGTTAGAATTTATTCTTAACCTACAGAGGATATTATTATGTAAATCAAAAAAAAAAAATTGCTAACAAAACTGGCCAAAACTTTTTCTATACATTCAATACAGCTCAATCTATACTAATATTATAAGGAAGTAAAGTTTGTGACTTTGTAGAAAGTAATCTCGGGATATACTGAACCGATTTTGAAAATTCTTTCACCAGTAGAATGCTACATTCCTGAGTGTCATAGCTATAATTTATTTTCAAAAAAAAATGAGATCCTTATTATAATTGCAATAATGTAACCCAAAGTAGCAAAATGTTGCCTATAATAATTAATTAATAATAATAATACATTCTTTGGCGTGCGCTGAGAAAACTATTGATGATGCATAAAAATTATGTACTACAAGATTAAAGTACTCCTTATTAGCTACAAAAAAGTCTATGAGAGAATATATCTAACTATCATAGTTAAGTGACAATAGAAGCTTTTATGTCCTAAATTTTATTTAGATCGCCGAGGCGCCGGTAGAAACAAAAGTGGTTTACATTCGTATTGTAGTATAGTGTTCTTGTTCAAATAAACAGTTTAACAAATTAGCAGTTAGGTAGGTAGGGTAGGGTAAGTTGGGTAGGATAGGAAGTGTAGGGTAGGGTAGGGTAGTGTAGACTGCTTTAAAAGCGAACTAAAAAGACGAAAACAAGAAGAAAATCTTTATTTTATTTTCAATTCTTCTTAAGCAGGCGAGTATTTTGGTTTAAAAAAAAAAAATTATAACTTTTTAGTTTGCATTTTTTTTTGAATCAGGTACATTTAAACATATAGTTGCTATATATTTTTGAAATCAACTCTTCAATTCCTTTATTTTGATACGCAGCAAGATGGCTTTGGAAGCAAAAAAAATATTGAGCGCCCACAATAAGGCGTCCAAAATCCGCCATTTCTCTATTTGACGAATCGATTGACGTAAGAATCATCAAAATCGGCCAACGAGTTTGGTCTCTAGAACGCCAAATGGGAACAAACACCCTTACATACATATAACTCATTACCCTCCTTCGGCAGTCGGGTAAAAAGGGCTCCGATAAAAGTCTTTGTTACTAATTACAAAACTCATTTTAAGGACTGACCATCATTTAAAGATATCTCTTGAAATCTAGTTTATAAAGATTTTCCGCGTTTAGTTACTAAAAAGAGAACTTGAATGAAAAGCCTTGCTTACTCGACTTTTCATTTTATTCGTCATGCCTACATCATCATGATCATTATAATAATTTACTTGATTCATGCCCCTTTCTTCAAAATATGATGATGGAAAAACATATGATGCATAAAAATCAATCATATGAAACCACTAGAATCGACCAGCGTTGACCCGAAGTATCGTACGTATTTAATCAATGGATCACGCGTGATTTGTTCTACGTAGTTATGATAAACGTCTGATTAAACGACCGAGATTGTGACTCATTAGTTTTGTTTATATAATTATTAATTAATGATAAACTTATCATAGAACTGTGATTTTGGGATTCCGTTGAATGTTGTGAGCCCTTGATCAAAGTAGGTGCCGCCTGCCTTTTCGTAATATACCTAACTAGCTGACCCCCACGGCTTCGCTCCCGTCAACTGGCTACCTACCTACCAACCCTACCTACCATATCTACTCTACCCACCTACCCTATCCTACCTTACTATACCCTACCGTGATTACCCTACCCTACCTACCTACCTGCTAATTATTTAAATTGTTTTTTGAATAAGAATTATACTACAATAGGAATGTAACCAACTTTAATTTCTACCGGCGATCTATTTAAAATTTAGAACATAAAAGCTGCTATTGTCACTTAACTATGATAGTTAGATATATTCTCTCGCAGACATTTTTGTAGCTAATAAGGAGTACTTTAATCTTTTTGTTGATGATTGATAATAATAAAAAAAAATCGTTTATACCATTCCCCCTCTAAAAAGCTTATTTTATTCACTGAAAACAGTGAATAAAAAGCACTTTTAATCACTGTTTTGGTGTTTGAATTTAGAACACACCAATACATATTCTACCTCCATATCAATGCTATACAACCTCCTTGCGCATAAAATACTCGAAACTCGCAAACTTCTTGTGCAAAGAATATTCGATTTTCAAACTCCTTCGTCGATTTAATTTTGAGTTTGTTTATTTTTAGGCATTTAATAATGATGTTGATTTTGGTCTAGGATATTTAGGGAATACTTATTTGGATTGTAATTCTAATATTAATTGCATTGGTGCTTAATTAATTATAATTATGTAACATAACGGAGGTGGCCACTGGCGTCTGAAACACATCTAGCTCAGCTTAAATTTACAAAAAATGTGGAACCCTGAGGTTTCTCATTTAAATTTTGAAGGTAAGTAATTAACCATTTATTTATTTATTATTATCCCTTGTGCTTTTTGCTTAAATCCTTCTTTTTCTCGTAGTCATGATATAAAGTATAGTATGCAACTCTTGAATAAAACGGATTTATATCGAGGACCATGAATCACTCGCGTCGCTCAGGATTCTAATACTTGAATCACTCGCTATGCTCGTGATTCAATCATCATGAATCACTCCCTACGGTCGTGATTCAGTTTTTAGAATCCTTCACTTGTTCGTGATTCATCAATGGCCCTCGCTTTAAATCCGTCCTTTATTCACTAGTTGCATAATATACTATTATTCAGGGAAAAAACACATGTACAGGATCAAAAAAATAAATACATACATTGTTAGCAGTAAAAACGGAAAAAGAGAATCGTTGGTACCTGTACTAATGAAAATCATTGTATCACAGGCAAAAATTAAATATTATGTATCATCAATATTAATAATTAATAATTTTTATGTATCATCAATATTAATAATTTTTATGTATCATCAATAGTTTTCTCAGCGCACGCTAAAGAATGAATTTTATAAGCAACATTTTGCTACTTTGGGTTACATTATTACAATTTTCATAAGGATCTCTATTTAAAAAAAAAAAAATTATAGCCTATGTCACTCAGGAATAATGTAGCTTTCTACTATGGAAAGAATTTTCAAAATCAGTAGATCCAGAGATTACTCTTTACAAAGGCACAAACTTTATATCTTTATAATAATTGTATAGATGTATTTGGTCTCACTAGCTTTGTCACATGGCTTCGCTCCCTTGGTCAGCAAGCGTGCATTTGCAGCGTTCTATCATTGGCATAATATAATCAGCCATAATGTTCCCATTGCTGAGGCACATGCTCATTTGTGAGATAATAATCACGGAGGCCTAGTGCAGATTGGTAGATGTCAAATGTCTTCGAATTTTTCGTTCTAGATCTAGTTCAATAAATAAAAAACGTTTTATATTAGTGATTACCGGGCTCCCACAGCCTTGACCAGGTCGTCGCTCCACCTAGAGGCCTTCCAACGCTGCGTCTTCCTGTACGCGGTCGCCATTCCAGAACTTGCCGATCAGTGTGGCGACGCTTGGGGAGGTCTATGTCCAGCAGTGGACGTATTTCGGTTGACAGGATGATGATGATACTGAAGACATAAAACTGACTATCATCAGATATCCCTGACTATACCAATCAAGAACTGATTACAGTTAACCCATGACAAAGGAAGCAATAGACATTTCGCACCACCGTACATCAATGTATCACTCTGTTATAATGAATGGATTACCTACATAATAGTGAGGTTGATTGACGTGACGTCAAACAGTATAGTCAGAGCCTAGACAATGCTTGTGGTTGACACTTTGTTATCAAGGTAATCGCTTAGCATCGCTACGTCTATTGTCAAGAGTTAGCGTTTACATACCTCAGAAGCCATACCTCGGAAGGGGATGGCATATTATTTAAAATGAATTGTTTTTACTATATTTACTTATTAGTTCAGTTACGTGGATTTGATGGAAGAGGTAATTTCTACGCGAATTATGGAACGGAATTATGTTGCTGGAGATAAACGAGCCAAACTCGAAGCATTTATTTCAATCAAACAATTTACAGCCCGTTTAATTGTCAACGGGGTCTAGACAAAGCGACATTCTTTCGGCGATAACGACAGTCATAAATTTCATTTGAACTGAGCGATGGCTTACTGATGATGATAGTGATGTAGTTACCTATGTTTACAGATAAAGATTCTGATTGTGATGGTCAAAATGTAAGGGATTGATCACGTGACATAATTATTTGTCATTTATCCATTTGTCTAGATCCCAACGAGTCGGAGAGATGAAGCTAGTTTGAGAATCGCAATGTTAAATAATAATGAGAATTATCTTCAGAAATAATCGTCTTCCTGCCCTTGTTGTTACTTGGAGTCGGCTCAACACGTTTTCTTTTTTCATACTGTCCTGTCCCCCGTCACGCTATCACTGACTTCCCGTTTCTTTCATATCACTCTTGCCTCTCCACTACTCTATTCTCTTTAGCCGTCCCCTTCCTCTCCATCCATCCACATTTATAATCATAAGTCTTTTAGTAACATGCGTTTTATCCCTCCTCATTACATGACCATACGATGAAAAACGGTTTTCTTTCAACTTTTCTGTCACGTGCGCCACTTTCAAACTTAGGATTCAAACTGTCAGGATAAACCACAGATATAAATCTAACTAGATGACGCGATTGTATGTACTTCGCGTGCCAAAAAACGGAGTAAAGTTACGATCAACGGTCGAAATCTGAGCTTTTCATTTAGCATTATCGACTCCGGCAATCCACCGAAATCTAGAAAAATGCCTTTTTATGCCATATTGAGCTGTAAAGAATGTATAAAAAAAGTTGGCCGAGACATTGGAAATGTTTTCTATCATTGGTAAGTAAATTTGTTTTTAAATAATTGTTAGTGAAAAAATGGCACGCTCCATACAGATGGAGGGACTTGCGTTATCTAGTTAGATTTATGTCTATGGGATAAACAAATAAATAAATTAATCAATTTTATGGGACTTTAGCATAATTTCCGTTCAAAATAATTGCTTCAAATAACCATATACTAACCTAAATTGCATTATCGGACTAAGCAAGCAAGCGACTAATTGATTGACCTCATTGCATCGTTCAGTGTGCTCAGACAGTCATTAAATTCCGCCAATCAAAGCGCTTTGTAACGATTAGTCCATAAAGGAAATTAATGAAACTGCTAGCATGGAAATAATAGAGTTCTAGTATATGTAAAACTAGGCAAGGCAGGTTGCGGGGAGTCGCTGGATGCGAGACGCACGGGACCGACCAATGTGGCGACGCTTGGGGGAGACCTTTGTCCAGCACTGGACGTCTTTCGGCTGATATGATGATGGTGATGGTGAGGCAAAACCAAGCTCATGTCCTTGCCCACTGCTGGGCTAGAGTCTGCCCCAAGCCCTTCCAGAAACTCTGCTCGTGCTTAGACTACAGACGTATAAAACTCTTTCGACATTTTTCCCTTACGCCGCAATCGAAACGACAACGGCACGGCTTATTTTACAAAGATTTCTGTATGCCTCAGTGAAATCCCTATCTGAAGGAAACTCAAGATTTTAGTCGATAAAATTCGAAAATTGAGAGTCCCTTTTGTTTTCGTCAGACTAAGTGCTCATACATACCTCACTAAACGAAAGCAAACGGAACTCACCAAGGACTTGTATATACGTTGTCTACGTATTCAAAGATTTCCGCATTTTAAATTTAAGTAAGCCAATCAGCATTTTGACTAGTAAGATCTAAATTGCTACCAATTTTGTGCAAATATTTAACACTCGCTATGTGGTCGAACCATCCCACCTATTGCTGCCCACAATTGCTAAAACACTTTTAACCGTACGAAATCGTCTTATTCTTCAACAGGACTACCTGAAGTTCCTGGTGACCTACCACCGCTTCATCTCGTTCAGTCTGTACTGCGTGGGCTTCGTCTGGTTCGTGCTGTCTCTCGTCAAGAAGTACTACATGAGACAGTTCAGTCTGTTCGCTTGGACCCACGTCGCTTTGCTGATCGTCGTCACCCAGAGCTATCTCATCATTCAGAATATCTTTGAAGGTAAGTTTTGCTTTTTTATCCTACGTTGTTCAACTCCTGTACAACAAATCCCTGCATAGTAACCGCTGGACATAGCATCCCATCGATGCCCGCCAAGAACTAGGTGACGAGACGACCTAGATATTTAGAAAGGATACCTGAAAGAGTGAGTGGAACCTTTTTCCTGCAATGTGAAAAGTTTTACTACAAATATATAATAGATATTCTTTAAAGAAAATGTTGTTAAAAACATGACATTGCTTTAAAGTTGCGGGTACTACATTATGTTACAACACCCTGTAAAGTCTACGGTTGAATGACCCGAAAACTTTCGCAACTATGCCAATATGATTTTTGTTTAGTTTCTTTTCTAAGTCTAAAATGCTGCGAAAGAATTTTCACGAGTGTTCGCAGCAGATGCCATTATTTCCTAATCTTAGAACGGAATACACGAATACTGACATTTTGCTGTCAGTTTGAGTAGGGATTTAAGGGCCTTCCACCGCCTTAGTGTCGCAAAACGGTTACTTTCTAAAGCATTCTCCTAAGTGAGACCCACTTAAATATTTATACTACTCTGTTTTTAGTTAGTATTTGTTGTTATAGCGGCAACAGAAATACATCATTTGTGAAATTTTCAACTATCTAGCTATAACGATTAATGAGATACAGCCTGGAGACAGACAGACAGACGGACAGTGGAGTTATAGTAATAGGGTTCCGTTTTTACCCTTTGGGTACAGAACCCTAAAAACAAAAAAAAACACTATTAAAAAATTTACAAATATCTAAATGACAGAACCGTGCAAAGACAGTCACTTATTTTGATTTTTAGGTCTCATATTGTTCCATTTAGGTTTTTTAGAAAAAAATACTAATTTCGCGGCATTCTCAGTGCCTAGCCTATTTCTTATTTTACTATGAACTAAATGAAGTGCTGAAAATATTATCTCCACCCCAACGGAAGACGGAACTGCACTTAACACCTGCGTCATTATCTCTAATTCTTCTTGGGTAATGCATTTTGGAAACGTTTTGGTCATAGAAATATAAAATACAGGAGAAGTGGCAAGGGGGCGTGTCGGTGTCCGCGCGACGTGGGCTGACTGAGCATGTCACAGGCAAATGGCCGGTCTCCGCTAAACAGTGCGCTTTCGACCGTCATCGTGAAAAATTACAAGAATGCCGTGTTGTTCAGTGGTTTCTTGTAAAAAGCGAAGCCTAAACCAAAACTTTGTAAATCATAGAATCACTTACAATAAGTGAGTACAAGTATTTCACTATATTTGTCTTTAAAATCATGAAAAACAACAAATCGTAAAATATTTCTTGGTTCTACTATGTTATTTTTGTATTGAAATATCACAGCGACTGTACTATTTTTGCATTAAATACATTGCTTCCTAACCATTACCTAAGTTTGTCGCTAAGTGACTGGACAAGCAATGTAAAAATCACAAAACGATACATCATTGAGCGGATGCATCGCGTAGTACGGCCGCTGCTCCTTGCGACGAGTTAGTGATGTGCTTGTGCAGATCCACTAACGTAGGCTATCGATAACAATGTCGATGACGAATGAAATATTGTTATTATATTTTATTTTCAATTTGTCAACCGTTTTAACCGGTTGGAAAATCGATGCGAAATAATGTGTATTATTTATTTTGATTATTTTACAGTGTAGTAGAGAAATGCGTAACCAACTTTTTGACAAAAAATGCAACCCTAATAATATCAAAGTGTCAAGTGCTGCACAAATACCTCCACTTTACAGGTCAGTGATTAAACACCATAGCACTAGCAGGGTTCAACAATACCTCCTGTTTCAATTCAATTCAATTTATTTATTTCAAGTTAAACAGAGTCATAACATAATAACAATATTAGCAGCACAAAACAATTAAAATTTGCTACATTAAAAATAAATTAAACATTACGCTATGAAAGCCTAAACCAAAGTAACCGGATTTTTGATTGTTTGAATTTTTTGGTTTACTTAATAATTTATATTTTTAGCTGCATATTTGTTTTAACTATAAAAATTTCTGGACAAACCGTTTTTTTATTTATTTTCAAGTAAACAAAAAAAATTGTACAATAATAAATGGGTGAATCGATAAGTTTCCGATTTAGTCAATCACTAGCGTGTATGTAAAATAAATTGCTTTTGCATAGCACAACGATAGCGACCGATGTTTTTGTGTGCGTAATTTGTACGGTGATTGGTATATACACGCTGTGCTTGAAGGGATAAGGTTTATAATTTATTGTGTAGTACGTTCTGATTTAAGAAATGCGTGTGTGTGCGCGACTGCGTATCTATTGCTTTTACTGAACTGCATGTGTAGTAGTTGCCGTGTGGTAGGGGCAAACTGGAGACACAGGTTTCCGATATATTTTCGTCTACCGGGCATATCTCCTTGTTTATTATATCTATGGTTTTGGTTCACTTTGTTGCTAAAAAAGTATTGATTTAAATCAACGATAAAAAAAAAACATTTGATTTAAATCGCGATTTAAATCACTGATTAAGATCATCACTGATAAATCACATGATTTAAATCATCTCAACCCTGATTTAAGTAGAATCTATTTGCTTGACAAGAGCGTGCAAGTGCTTTATACATTATTTTATTTACCTTTTTACCTGCTTTCAAAGAGAAGTGCAGAGTAAATAAATTGAAGTACCAACGTGTACATAACTATGCGTATGCGCATATTGTTTAGAAATATCCTCATTGTTGTGTTACTCAACTAACTATAACCGTACATGTTAGATATACATACTTTATTTTTATACATTTACTTTTTATTTACATAATATATTTAAAAATAAACATTTGAAGGCTTATAATTATAACTTATAGATAGGTGAGGCATCCTTTTTTACAAAGTGAAGGTTAAAGTATTTGCAATTCAGGTGTTCTTTTTTATTCTTTATAGGCTCACGTTTGACCACTATCTCGACTGATGTTAAGTGATGATGTGGTCGAAAGTGAAGCACCCTTGCCTAGAAGTATACGTGTATACTAGGTGGATACTTGAATAATGACTGTTATTTTGGATTTTTAAGAATATTTAAATGAAAATAACCTAGAACGGAAATTCATAAGATAACATCTTGATATTGTTATAAAAAAAATATACACTTAGTTAATAAGTGTATATTTTTTGAATTCTTATAATTATGTACTGTGCGAAACAATATTAATGGTTTATTTATGACTTAATGCAGATAATTAAGTTAACAAAAAGTTTATTATTGATTAGCCGGTTTCTAAAATAATTTTAATTAAAAGGAGGTAACTAGCAGCTAACTACAATCTGGTATAACAGTGAAGGTAGTCAAATGCAATCGTACTTTGATCGCCAATTAA